>CM040088.1:38593631-39841848 GCA_022496805.1 Pohlia nutans
TTTAGGAATTGTACGCCCACTGTTTGCCACTTTAGCTTTGTATAGACGAATTTGAGAACTTTACATATTGAAAGATGAATCTGAGAATTTGTGTCACCTGGGTCCTGAAATTGACCAACTGTAGCTTTCAGAACAGTTAACCTAAATAGTCCCTTTAAGTTTGTTAATTCAGATGCATTGTTCAATCAAGTTGTTGTTTTTGTGTCTTTTGTGTCATGTTTTAAATCCAGTGTCCGAAACCCTCACATGACATCATTCCATTCCTCTCTGGAATGAGTTTATTGGGAGCTCTCCTCTTTGGCACAAGTTTGTTGGGAGCTCTCCTTGTGTGACATCATTGTTTCTAGTTACCAAAAAACATTGGGTTTAAGCACTTTCCATGGTCACAATTACATGACTATAGAAGGTCCGATGTAGGGGCATTTCAAGTTTGTTATTTACATATTTAAAAATTAATAACAATGAATTTTCTGAATTTTATTTTTGGAGAACCTCAATTATTTTTAACTTTTTATACTTTCTCAAAATTCACAATCTATTACATCCGGTTTGATGGTTGAATATCCTTAAAAGGATTGAAATAAGGTCTTTTTCTATGATGAGGTTCTTAACCCTTTGATGCGCCTGCGTCTACATAGTGGACGATGAACAAATTCAGATTATTCTATATACATGGACAATTTTCTTCCATCCAGATTTCTCTTGATTCATGTGCTAGTTGACTATCATTTGTATGGTATGGATCTTCCAAATAAAATATTGTGAATTTTTTAAATAATAAAATTGGTTTATGTCAAGTTTCATTCCTAGTTCAAAAAGTGAGACTTTAACAATGATTTCCAAAATAAGTAGAATCAAATACTGGAAATTATACCATCTCATAGTGCATATTATTCCAAATTCGTTCTAAGTTTTTTAAATAAAAAATGTTAGCTTGGGATTTTAAATTGAATTTCCAAAGAAAACTTTGCAAAATTAATTTAAAACTATTAATAATAATATGATAAATCCAAGTATACAGATGAGATCTATACATCAAGATTTATAACTTTTTTAAATATGAACTCCATTTTTGTGATTCATCAAACGTTTTATAACACATCTTTGAAATCGGTGGTGGGTGTGGATGTTAAAGGATTAAATATGATTTTCCAAAATAAGTAGAATCAAATAACGGAAATCATACCATCTTATAGTGCATGTTATTCCACAACAATTCTTTTCTCTTTTTCTTTTGGTTAATTTGGAAATTTTAATTGAATTTCAAAAGAAAAGCTTGAAATTTTAATTACAATTTATTAATAAAAAATATAATAAATCCAACCTTACATATGTAATCTTCACATTGACATTTACAACTTAGATTTGTATATTAACTCCATTTTTTTATTCATCAAACATTTTATAACGCATCTTCAAAATCAATGTTGAATTTGGACCTTAATGGGTTAAAAACTTGGAATCTATTTAATATCGTATGCACATAGCAGGTTGGTACAAGGCGTAGTGAATGATTTAATTATTTTTGTGCCACTTAGACTATTTTGTGGGTTTAAACCAATATCTATGGGACATGTGACATGATAAATTTGATCAAACTAAAAAAATAATCATCTTTGTACAAACCTGCTAAGTAAGTATGGTACATAGCCCTTTATCTAGTGCTCCCAACTATGGTCATTGGTGAAACAGCTTGATACCAGTATAATAGAGATATTTTTAATTCCAACTCTAGTTTTTATGTGTTTCTCCTTTGATTTCCTATAAATAAGTGTATTTAATCATCGATGGAGTACATTGCACCATTCTAAACTAATTGAAGCTCTACGGATTCAAAGTTTTAATGGATTCAAACATTGGATATATAGAATATAAAATATGGAGGTTAGAAGTTGATGGTGTGTCATCCAACTATCAAAGTTGCAAGATAAAAAAAAGTGAAATACATTTTAGTAGTTTTTTCCACTGTGGTTGATAACTATCAAAAATAAAATGGATTAAATTAGAAAGCAACCATACAATTTTATTCTCAACTAGAGTCAAGAAAATTTGCCAAAATTAAATAATCATCCAATGGTGGAATTGCACAATTATAGTATGTCTTTGAATCGTATAATGCACACTGAATAATGAGATTTTGGAGGGTGTGTGACTTCAAAGTTAAATAGAATTTGGGTTAAATCTTCTAAAATGAAAGTGACACGGTTCAGCAATGCCCTATGTCAACACCTCTTCATTGCAATCTTTCATATCAAGAACGGACTCACACATAATTATTGTGAATTTTATAAGTGAGCGAGACTTATCCGTATACGGTTTAGGACAAAAATTTATACGCTAAAAATTGAAAGAGGTTGGTACATTAATCAAGATCGGAATACATACACTATTGGAACATAAACAAGAGAACAAAATCCAAAAAAAAACAAAAAAACAAAAAAACGAGATAACAAACTTCCAAACACTAGAAATACAATATAGTATATGTGTTGTATTTGTAAGTATTTGCTGTATTTTTAGGTAATTGCATTATTTTGGTGTTTTGAACATAGGTATTTTGATAGTTTCACAACTCCAAATTGAAAATTTCTTTTTCTAGAAGATGTGTACCGTACCAGGAAGGCAGGGTCGGCAGAAAATAATTCCCCAAAAAAATGCCGAAAAAATAAATAAATTTATCAAGTATTTTGTCGAAATCAACAAAAATGAAGTCAACAAAAATCGTAAACAAAAAACAAAAGAAAACGTTTAGCCGCTAGTAAAATTCAATGTTAGTTATTAATAGCCGAATTTTTAATAATTGTTTTTGAAAGTGCCGACCTCCACTTTTTGAACTTTTATTAATTATTTGACACAAAAGTGCCGACCCTGCCTTCCTGGTACGGTATTACGAATCTCCAAATCTGAGCTTCACAAATCAAAATCCAATTCTTCACGGATTTTTTTGTTATTTGCATTTCCGACACTCTAGTGACCATAATGTGGTCAGCTGGGCACTAAAATGTTAAACAATTAGGGCGGTGAGACAAGTCCTAATTTTTGGAAAAAGGACTAATCCGGACATTCTACAATTTGTGGAAAATTATTTATATAGTTAAATTTTCAAATATCATTTTAGAGCTTCATTTACAGAATGTAGAAGCATTGAAAGTCAAAAATATTTCAAACTTATAATTCTGTTTTGAATTGAATGAAAAGCGGATGTACTATTCTAGAAATGGAAAAACTGTGATTAAGAAATGAAGGAAATGATATCATACCTTTGATCACATATTACATTTTATGACACTGGGAAAATATTGAGGTATTTTTCTTTTAAAGATTCTGGTAAGTGCTCGGGAGGTCACTTCCAAATATTATGTAAAAACGTGCAAACAAGTGATTTTCAACCCCTATATACTTTTTAATAAAGTTTGATTTAGCTCCAATTTTTTTAGTGTGGTCACATATTCATTATATCTTTTATTTTCTTAAACTCTTATTTCAATTATATTCAAAACGAGCTCTAAAAAACACAATCGAAACAAGCTCTAAAAACACAAAAACTAGTTGAATAGTGCATTTATTTACTTCAAAAATTTATAAGTAATTAATTTGAATAAAGAAAATTTCCAAAAATTCACAATATAAACTTTCAACATAAAGAAACATCCCATAATTTTTTCAAGTTGTTTGATTGATTATTTACAATGTAATATAGGGGGTCAAAGATTTGTTCGCACGTGATACTCATAAAATACATTGAGTGAATTCCCCGAGGGTAAGTGCAATTTCATTAGAGTGAGTTTATTCAAATGGTGAATGGTTTATTCATTGGTGAATAGAATTTTTTTTATCTAATAGGGACAAGTTATTTTACTCATGCTAGATAGTTTAAAAAAACAACTACCATCACACATAAAATGGTTGTTTGGTCATTTCAAAAGTGAATCCAAAGCTAAAATAGGTCCAATGTAGTACATGAGAGCATTGCAAGCAAGGCCCTCATATAAAATGTAGCAAGTTCTAATTTATGATTCTAAATTTCTAGTGCATAGAGTAAAATGTATATTGATACCCCATGGTCAATTGAAATTCACTTGGTTTTAAATGCCTTCAAAGTAGAACAAATAACAACAAGACAATGATTATATGTATTTCTATAATTAAGATGAAGATAATCAGGTTATAAGCTGCTAAGTTGGATTGTAGTTTGTAGAGGGCTTTAGTAGTGAAATTAGATTTAACTCCTACAACATTGAGGATTCATGATTTTAAAATGACAAATTCAATTGATGATCTTGTGAACAATATATTTGGTCGCTTTCAAGTGAAACTTTGATTTTCCCCTAGTTCCTAATTTGAGTAGAAGATAGCCCAACTACGAAAATGTGGGGCCTATCTTCTACTTTCTAGTCCAATTTATCATGACTCAAAATAGTTGAAATTGTGTTTTTGACAACATTTTAATCCCTATATGACGAAGGGAGTAAGGGAAAAACCTAGTTGTGTTATAAAATGTTACTTCTACAAGTTCGAGGAAGTTTGGTCTAAAAGAAAAAATGAGAATCATGATGTTTAGGAATTATCTGTACGGTCAAACTTTCAAAAATTATTTTAGAAACTCATTTAATGAATTTAGAAGTGTTTACCATTTCATATTTACAAAAATTACGATTTTTATTTTTAGAAGTTGAAATTTGGTATGATTGGTTACAACTAGACATTCAATTCTGTAATGAAAAAAAGCAAATTTTTACAAGGAGAGAACATCATTACTGTCTCCAAATAGTAACTTTTTTAATACTTGGACAATATTGAGGTCCTCGTCTTTGACCAATTCTTGTTGGTGGAGTTTAACACAAATTCACATGATTCAAATTGGATTGAAAAGTACATTCCATTTCATATTTGAAAATAGTTTTTAATTTTATTAATTCTATTTCATCGTTAGCAACCCCAAATAAAAGGATAGCGACCATAAAATGGTCATTCCATCTCTAAAGGGTTATAGCTTTTCTATTGCATTTCTGTTCATATAAGCTCAAAAAGAAGAAGAAAAAGAAGCTCAAAAAGAAGAAAAGAAAGAAGCTCAAGAAGGGCACCTACATCTTGTTGTTCATCACTTTTATTTACATTTTCCTTAAAAACTTTCATACTGATTTAAACATTTTTTGAAAGTTCTATGATTTTTGCAAGGAAAAAACAATGAAACATCTTTTAGAATTCAGATTTATTTACATAATTATGAAAAAAATCAAGGTAAATTGGTGCAACAATACATTATATGAGAAAAATCCCAAAAATATATAATATATTTTAAAATATCAGGAATTGATGAGGTTTTCCAAGGTAACTATTGTGTAGATGCTTACGGGATAATTTTAGTCATTGTTTGTTTTGAAATCCTTCCAAATTTTATAAGAAGTTGAGTTAACCATGAAGCATCCACTCTGCAGTTACCCAATCAAACCTCATTAATTTCTCGCATTTTAAAATATATTCCATTTTTCTGATATTTTTTCCATATAATTTATTGTTAGATTGATTTAACCTGATTCTTTCATAATTATATAAACATAAATGGGTTTTATAAAAATGTTCAAAGTTGTTTTTTTGTAAAAATCATAGTAATTACAAAAATGCTTAAAATTGTATGGTATATTTAGGGAATATGTAAATAATAGTGATGAACAACAAGGTCTAGGTGGCATGCTCTTTGAGCTTGTATAAAAAGAAATTTGATAGAATTTTATTTTTTTCTACGGTATATGTTGGAATTTTAGGGCCTTCAACTTTAAAGTGCTGTAAAAATCGCAATTTTAATGATTTTAACGAATGGTAAATTGGACTAAAAAGTAGAAGATAGCTCCAACACTTTCTTAGTTGGAACCATTTTCATTTGAAATTAAAAACTAAGTAAAAATCAGCGTTTGACTGAAAAACAACCAAGCAGGTCCTATAGGGCTCCTTAACTCCTAACCGCCCAACCATGCTGATGTACGGATTTGAAATCCATTTTCTCATCCATCATGCACTTTTTGCAGTGTGGATTTTTTACTGAAACTTTTATGGGATGTTAGCTTCGTGCATGTGTGATCCGATTAGGAAGGAGATGATTTATGAAATTTTTATGCCTCATTTCAACTTGTAGTGTTCTACCCAAAATTTCGAAGATTTTAGTCTAAAAGTGCTCTTGAAAAGTCAACTACTAAAATTAAGCAACCAAAAAATCTCCAAAAATCACTACACTTAGAGTATTACATTTCAACCCATCACAACAAATTTCATTATTAGATTGTCATATCTAATTCGTAATTATATTACAAAAGAGTATTAAATTTTAAATTTGAAATTGAATACACAAATATTGGTGATAGCAATTGTAAATCTAACCGTATGGATGGAATCTAAAATGCATAATGTACAACTTTTATTCATTCATCAAGTTGAAAATATCCCTCTTAGTTGTATTTGATAATGCATTTTTGGAAAACTGTCAAATCTGAAAAGGGTGAGAACGTTTAGGAGTTAAAGGTTAAATATTTCATGTATTAACCCCTAAACGTCAGAGCGTCCAGAAAGTGGACGACTAACAGATTCAAACGCACCCCACGTTCTCAGCAATGCTTGGATGAAAGTCATCTAATTTTTTGGAGATTCTTCATCAAATTGCTGTCCTATCTAACGGTTGGATTTAGTCATACTTGATTACATATTTTTCTAAAATTACAAATGTAGATGTATGTCAAGTCGTTGACCAAGCCAAAATTGCATTGACTGTAGTTCAAAAGTGGCCTTGCAAAAATGAGGTCGTAGATTTAAGAAACACAAAAATTTCAAAGAATCACCACGTTTAAGAGTATCTCATTTCAAATTCATTCTAACAAATTTTACTTAAAAAATATTAAAATTTTGTTTGTAATCGAATTTAGAAGGAATTTTTAATTTTAACTTTCAAAATTGATAATTAAATATTGGTGATAGTATTAGTGAATCGAACCGTACGGGTGGAATCTAAAATTCAAAATGTAGAACTTTCATTTGTATATCAATTCCAAAATATTCTTCTAAAAAATAGTTTATGATGATTTTTCTGAAATTGTCAATTCTAGGGACACCCTGGTACGTTTAGGGGTTAAAGGCACTCCTCTCTTGACCTTTGCATGTCCAAAACCCCCTTGTTGTCAAAGCTTGCCTTCTCCATAACATAGCAGCACTTGCATGGCCTCTTCCAGTGTCAGACTTCTGCCACTTCTGCTTTGGCTTGATAGATGGTGTTCATCGTGACCGTGCGAGGCGATGAACGATCAATAGGCAATAACCATCCTACTGACGTGGGGCGCCATTCTTTACAGCGACAATGAGACGTTTGAATTTTACTTGGAAACCCTATCTGCAACCGGATGCGACAATGGCGATGTTGGCTCGCTCTTCAACTTCAGCTGTCTGTTCGTCCTCGGTTGTGCTCTGGCAACGTTGTAGTTGCTTGCGGTTTCTTACAGGGTGAGTTTTCGCGTTTCTTAGTTGGACATGATTAGCTTCCGTTTGTCGCATTGGCATTCTGTTCTTGGCAATCGAGGTTCTTATTTGTGTTATATGTGTTCTCGCTACTCAACCTAGTCGCCCCTCGACCCTCCCCCCCCCCCCCCCCCCCCCCCCCCCCCCCCCCGACGTGTTGCGCAAGCAGGTCCGTCTCCATTCATTGTTCCAAACTAATGGTAGAACCACAGATCTATAGCAGTCGTAGAATTTTGAGTTTTCTGCACTTGAATGAATGCATATTGTTAAATGCAGTAACGTTTATTTCTCAAGGTCTAGCATTTATGTATGGCAAGATTCCCGAAATTAGCACTTTTCTCAATGACCTTCGATCTCTACTTAGCTAGATTTGTGAAGTATGTGCAATTGACTGTCGGAATAGTGAGTTTTAGTCTTTGTTGAATGTACATTGATTCTTTCAATGCCCATCCTTTCTGCAAGGTCTGACACTAATTGGCAGTGTAAATAATTATTGTTGTCATCCAGCCATTTGATTTACAATAGCTCGATGGGAGACGATTGGTGCACCAAAACTACTTAGAAGATACAAGATTAGATTAACAATAAAATGTAGTTCCTTTGGTGATCCCTGTTTAGCCCTCCTTGGGTATTTAGAACTCATAGTTAGCTCCTCACTTTGGGTGCTTAAGGTTTCTAGTGATGCATGTACCATCGTTTATGGTGATGTATGTAGTTTTTGCATCGAGAATATGCATGAAGTTGTAGCATGGCTTGTATCATTTGTATGATTGTCAACTTCTTCGAGTGTTAGTCATTCTTTTTCAAACACGCAATGAATTTGCAATTTTTTTTCAGGGTAAATAGTATCGATCAAAATTAGTAAGTTGGTCTAAATAGTGCTTAAAATGTTGTTGTTTGGCATATTTACTAGTTAGTATCAATTGAAGAGCTGCGAGTACATACTCTAAATTGCAGCAGTATGACTTCTGAAGTGTGGACGACGGACACGTGCGGAGAGCATAAAAGCTAGAAATCATTATAAGCAAATCATGTGAAAATTTTCAAGCACTCATCAATAAAAATAAGCTGATGAGCAGAAGTAGACCTCTGCACTGACTACTGTAATAGAAAGTGGACATGTCAACCTATACTTTCGATGGGCCATAGGAATCAATTGACCCATTAATAATTTGTTTTCGATCACTTGAATGTTCCTAATTTTGGTATGTAAAGTTTTAGTCATTTACATGACAAGATTTTGAAATGGCGAGATCCATAATGTGGAGATGTTTTTAGAACTTTTGCATTGGCATGTCATCCTGTGTGGGTTTTGGACTTTGCTGCATAAAATTCTTTATCAATGCCCATTTTTAAATAGTTTGAATTCATTAATTTTGGCACTTTGAAACATGCCATTTTAATGAATATAACCATTCCTAATATGTTCAAGTGACCAACATAGTAAATCTTTAGAAACTAATAAATTGTCATTTTCTTAGATCCGGAACCATATTTTTCTACACTGATTTTACAACTTTAGTGATTTTGATTGTGTTGGTAGCAAGTCATTATCTGCTAGTATTGTACAAGGTCGCCACTCATTTATTATGTACGTATTTAGTGGTGCTAAAATATGCATTTTCAGTGTGTTGTTTTTGTGTGTGGGCCTAATTTGGCAAGTAGTACTTCAAACACAAAATTTTAAATTTTTTAAAGATTTTTCCTCTGTTTATCCTAAAATAATAACTTATTTAGTAATAAAATTGGTAGATCAAATAATAAATTTCTACCTATTTAGTAATTTTGACATCTTTGGAGATCAATTACACAAATAATGTTATTAGCACAACGTTTTGGGTTAAATTGTAGTTAATTGATACCTAATAGAAAATACCTAATAGAAAATGCTAGTATAAACAAAGATGATAAAACAACCAAAGAAAAAAATCGAAGACTACAAATAGCTAATAAATATAGCGAGTAAAACTAACTACTAAAGTTAATTGATAAACTAAATAATAAAAATAAGGGTTAAAAAAATTCTCCTCAAAATTTATTATTAATAGTGTATGTTCGATATAGTATTTTTTCTAAAAACAATTTAACAATTCACTTTGAATTAAAAAGTAAATAGTATGATACTTAAAAAGAAAAGGATTTACAATTTTGGTAAATCCTCAAAATTCATTGAACATCTTTTAAATTTATAGGAGACTCCCAAAAAATCTGCAAAAATGGTGAGTAAAATCAGAACAGCAAACGCGAACGTTGTCTGTAGTAAAGAAGACTCATAAACTCTAAGATATTAAAAAAATGATTTTAAAATAACCACAAAATTTATACAAGGATCTTAAAGTACCTTAAATGTGGTGGAAAAAATTTAGAATTATGTAGACATATGAGCTGTTTTATTTTAAATGAAAATTTTATTATAGATTCTAATGAAGAATTAAAAATTTACTACAGTAGCACAAGAAAATCTGAGAGGCTAATTAGTGATTTACGACATTCAATTCTCTTGAAAGAGACCTCTAACGGTCGATTGTGATCTTAAATTAGGCAAATTTCACATTTACCAACCAAAGGTAAATTCAGTCAATAGTAAATGGCCAAATCAAAGAGAAATTAACGATACATGCTATTTATAGCAATGGATGGAATACGCAATCTAATTTTAGCCTTTCGAAGCCATTGGCGCAATCTTTTTGTCTATCCGAGCTTTATTAAAAAAATTACGAGTAGGTCCTGTAGTAAATTCGAGATTTTTTAGGAATTTCATCTTTTTCATTAAAACATAAGGAAAACGTAAAAGTAGGAATCAAACTGAATTTTATTAAAAATAAAAAAGAAAAAGAAAAAGAAAAAGAATATATATATATATATATATATATATATATATATATAATGAAAGGTAGAAGTAAAAATCAAATTCATTTTTGACCATTGAAATTCAATTGACGATAATTAGTATCTAAATTCTTTTTATTGATTTTATACTTGATTAAGATGCATGAAAAATCAAAATATGAATCAATTAGATTTTTATCAATGACAAAGATATATGTTATCAAATTAGTAATAAAAGTAAAGTTTATTGGTAAAAGTGAAGAGTAAATTAGATATTTGGCAAGTTGACAAGGATGCATGATGCAAAATTCAATTAATCAGATTTTTTTTCATTGACTTTCATGACAAGGTAAAAGTAATTTAAAATTTAAAATGAATTTTGACAATTACTAGATTGTATAAATTCTAAAAAAAATTGTATATATAGGGGCTCATTTTCTCTTAAAAGTCACGGTATTTTAATACATGACATTAAGATAATAGGAGCATTGATGATAGAATTAGAGCTCTCAATTTCTTTGTATACACATTTCAAATTTTATTATGCACATTATTTTGCTTCATTTTCTATTATACAGAGTCCAGTCTAAACTTTTAGTTGTCTCTTAGTTTCTTATTATTTTTCAATTAGTGTTCACTTTTTTTTTTTGTTCCTAATTTATTGCAAACAATCTAGTCCCTGATTAACATTCAAATTTTTCGTTATTTTTATTAATTGATTTAAGATTTGATTAAAAGAATTATTGCGAGTATAAAAAGAAAAACCTAAAAAATAGCTCACAGTTTTATCCACTGCAGTTTCATCCGCTATAGTTTCCTCCGCCATCATGATAAGCTTATTAGCGCATAACTTCATAACTATAATTCAAAATCAAACAAATTTTATATTTTTACAAGTGGAATAAAAGGTAAAAATGCATAGCTTAGTTAATTTGTTAACTAGTTTAATAAATAAATAAATTGTGTTTAAAAGTCAAGGGATAAATTCAAGAGTTCTATTTTAAACTTGAAATACATTCGAAAGTTCAAACGATTATAATTTTTGCATATTTTGTTCAATTTCTATACATCTTAGCATTTCAAAAACATCATGTACTGTAGTTTGACATAATTGAAACTGCATTTGAAAAATCTATAACTATGCAAACATTCATTGTTTTGAAGGTTAAATAAAAATCTATTATAAAATATCATTGAATAAAACTCCAAAGGTCTTGCAATTGAATTTATATTTTCATCATTCCCATAAAGAACTCGTTATGAATCAAAGATAAAATCTTTAACTCACACTTTCAGAGTGCATGTGCTTGTATTTGTACTTATTAAATAATGTATGATGCAAAAGAAAGCGACTGTGATACACCACTAGAGACTTTATCTCTGAGCGGTAGGAGATTGATATGCGAAAGCATAACAAGACATAGATGACTGATAGTTTGTGAATGAACATTGTAAATTATAGAATTGATAATGCATGATGTAGTGCATGTGCTTTGTGTTTTAATTCATCAATCTTACTTTAAAAGTAGGTAAAGTTATTGTGCATGAGTGATGTTCGTTGTGATTTTGTGGCAGGTCATTTCAAAAAAAATGTTGTATGTACAATTACATTCAGATAGTTTTATGATAGACTGTGAGTTACACTAGTACAAACCATGGCAATTTGCCATCAATCAAATTTTGCAAAAAACACCAAACTCATATGTTGGTGCTATGTAGCATCAACGTTGGTAGCAAAAATACATCCTCATCTCCATTCATGTTTGTATGTGAAATTTATATAAAGTTGATAGTTTTAACAATGCGATATCTATGATTCGTAGTTTTTGGATTTTAAAGGCAATTAAAGCACATAATCATTTCATGTTTTTTTTTTTTTGGTTGCACGTCTTATTTATATTCCGATTTTTTGTAGTTTAATAATTAGTCATTGTTGAAAAAACATACCTTTATCTAATGATATCAGGTATTCAAGATTACGTTATTCATGTATGTATTAAACTTATGTTTATGATATGTTGCATATTTTTATCAAAAAATTCTTATACACAACAACACATATAATACATAATTCAACAAATTATCATAATTTGTATTGACGTCATTTTTTAATTAGTGATAAATATCACATAACACAAGAAATAGATGAATTATGTCTTACGTGAATTTCAAGACATACGTGAATTATGCCTTTCGTGAATTTGACAAATACGCGAATTATGTCCTACGTGAATTTTAAGAAACATCCTCTTATTAGTAAAGTACAAGAGACCCTCATCAAACCTTTTATAACATCTACACATGAAAGAAGAAACGTTCAAAAATGTTTTGTATTGCACAAGTTATATACGTTTGAGAATTACTATATGTGTTTCTAACTCTGTTATAAACTGAATATTTAAAAACGGGTAAATGTTTTAAAATTATGTCAAATTTTAAAATTAAAATAGATTCTTCATTACAGCATCTACCTATGAAGAAAAAAAAAACGCTCAAAAATGTTTTCTTGCAAAGTTATGAATTTTTGAAAATTTTACCAAACAATGTAAATTGCTGAAATTTTTAAGTAATTGTATATTTTTTATTTTTTAAGCATTTTGAACATGAGAAGGGGTTGTAAAAGTGGTGTTAGTCTCTTCACCCACAACCATGAGGTCTTGGATTCCAATCTCATGTGCTACATGTAATAACGTGGAGTTGACTTGGGGTTGCCCATAATGACGTGAAGTAGACTTGGCGCTGACCGGGGTAAGGTCAAAGGTGAAATGGGTTCCAAGGTAATGGTCAACCAAGAGGTCATGGGTTCCAAGCAGCCCTAATTTTTTTTCCGATCAGTCATAAATTTTTCGGGCAGCTAGAATTTTTTTCTGGGCAGCCTGAAATTTGAATTCGGGTAGCACAAATTTTTTTTTACAACATTTAAAACTCACAACATTTTGAAACTTGAGAATTTAGAAATTGAAGAGGATTTTGTTATTTACAATATCAACATTATGAAGTGAATAATTTTTCTGTTTTACAACAGAGTGTTCATAAGCACCAATAAATTACATTTCAAAACTTGGTGCATCATTTTAATTTAAAGTTGGTGCATCATTTTAAAATGCACCAATTTTTTAGTGCAAAACTTGGTGTCAAAATACTATGTTTTGTAACAGTGTTAAATAATATCACCGTCTGTTTTTTAAACATTTTTACTTATTATGGAAAAATGAGATAAAAGGAAAATCAGTAAGAGAGGACCGAAAGGTATATGTATGTACCACTTATCATTTGAACTTCAACAGTCGAATAAAGAGGAATATGCATATTAATGAAAAATACTACAAACATAGAGTTATTAAAAATGGAATACAAAACACAATGTGCAATACACATATGAAGATTGACATGTATGTTGAAGAACATAGTCAAGTACAAAGAAATGATAAAATAAAGATAAGTAAAGACGAAAAATTAATTTAGGACTTCAAATTGCGTAGGTATCGTATTCTTAATAATGTGAAAAAAATTCATCGTGTGAGTCGGGTGCAAGGCTATTAAAAAAATGAATACTTATGAATACTTGAGAATTTCGTTTCAGTCGAAGCTGAAGAGGTTGTAGGATTAATTTTTTTCAATTTATATAATAAATATTTGTTACATGAGTTAGTAAAGTTTATATATAACTGATATCCAACTATAGATTGTGTAGCTCCTTCAAAAAAAAAAATGGCTTGATTTTTATGTTTTATGACCGCGTGTGTTGTGGTAAATTAGATAGATAAGCTCAATCTAAAAAAACATTAAGAGGGAGTTGTATACTCGATTTTATACCCTCAGAGATGTGAGAGTTAGAATTTACATTTACGTATGATGCATCAAAACTCTATGATCTTTTAAAACATGAAATTTCATCTCTGGTAGGTGATATTGAAAATATTGTCCCGTCATCTGTAGCAACTTGTAGTGTGAATAATACCCCTTTACTACAATGAAAACGACATTTAATTATTTTATGCAGAAGCATCAAGATTCATAAGATATTGACAACACTATCATTTCATAGTTTGATAAAAATTATAAATCGAGTTTTCATAAATAATATATAGATTATGTGATTTTATCATATTCTTTAAGGCTATCCAAAGAATGATGGCTATATTTGATGGATCTAAAATATGACATGAAATAATAAGAAATGATATTCAATACACTCAATTAAAAATGGCGTTGATTGTGAAGAAACTTATTCTTCAAGTCGAGGAAAAAAAACAAGAGATAAGATTTACAGAACCGACAGATGAATGTGATTCATGATGAGTTTAATCATAATGTTTTTAGAATATTATGTATTGAATTATAATGATTTAAATTATAATGCTTTGATATGATTTTACTATGATCTCAAAATTATTATCAACTGACTAATATGTAGAATCTCAATGTACGATAATTTCTCAAGTTTTGTAAAGAGCTTGAACGTTTAGATGATCTCTCATTATCATTTCGACTTTTACATTTCTGAATGAATTTGTTGTGCATTGACATAATTTTAATATGAAGTAGTGCAGAAAACATTTCTTTTCTCTTTGTTGTTTACAAAACTTTCACAAATGCGTTCATTGTATTGTGATTAAGAAGCATATGTTAAGCCTTAAGTTTTTCATATCAATTTTGGGTGTAGTTTTTATTGTTTACATTTATTTGGTAACTTATGAAAACATAAAATGTTCTTTATTGAATCCTAAAATATATATTTTTGACGCATACCAACTAAAGAAATTTCTCTTATGTCGCATACGAGCTCTTTGATAAGACGAGTGACTTATTACATATTATTTTTGAAATTTATATGATTTTTCTAAAATCTAAAGTACATATCTAATTATAAAATTGTAGTACTTCCTCCAAGCAATGATTTCTTTTACAAGTATTGTTTTTTTGTATGTTTTCCTTTAATTTGGAAAACATACAAAAAGTAAAAAAATATGTTAAATTTAAACAAAATATTCAAAAATTAAAATATATACAAAATGTGCGTTTCTAATATTTAAAGTGTTTTAAAGTTAAAAACGACACTTTTGATTTTATTCCTGAACTCCGATATGAATTTTTGTTAATTAAGTTATTTGAAAAAAAATTAAAAAATTATCTCCTATTTTTTTTATGAAAATATGAAATTCACAAAAAATTGATGTATAATGTAGAAGATACGGAAGAATAAAGTTATGTTGGAGTGTTTCATTCATTTTATTCTTGGATTACAACAAACTATTTTTTATAATTAATCATATCTAACCTATTCTTCTTCGCACATAGACAACTCTTCTTTACACACACACACATTTCAACATCTTATTTACATATGGAATGTCTTATTTTAACATAAAGAGTACTAAAATTAATATAAAATTAATAAACATAAGTATGAAAAATAGTGTACTTAAAAAAACACTTAAAATCATCAGAATAAGATGACCATTAATTGTATGATAACCACGTGAAATGTAGTATCAATTGAAGATTTTCTTTCATTAGAGCATCGTACATTATTCGTACATCAACTCACAAATGATAAAATTCTTATTATTAAATATCATATCTGCCTCAAGGATTCTGTCACATCAACCAAAATTAACATCATTTAAGGTTTCATTAAAATTGAAAATCCTTAAAGCAAATATATATTATAAGGGAGAGAAAATAAAAGCACAAACACCACCAAAATTACCAATTTAACTAACAAAATTGATGATTTTAGTGATAAAATGAGTCTCCTTAAATACTAAACGAAACGGTTTCAAAACGCAGCTTGCGGCTAAATATCCAACCAATTACGTGAAATTTGGATCAAGACTCCGAGTTCTACGAACTCTATAATTTCCAAAAACTCTCAGTTGACAATCCTATCTTTAATGAAATTCATGGGGCAAAAATCACAATTAACCTCTAAATTTTAATTTACTACTGAACAAAAATGTAACTTTTCAAATATAGCTTAGATTGATAAATGGGTTTTACTGTTGTATGCATAGCCTAAACTAGGCTATGGAGACTATTTTGGGCTAAAAATAAAATTTCACTTATTTTTATCTCATTTTAACGTTTTATCTCTCGCAAAATTATTATCGATTGATAAATGTAACTTTTACTTCAATTGATTTTATCGATGATCCCTAAAGATTTCATTTAATAAAAAATGTCTTTTGTAAATCTCCAATCAAGATCCTGATTGGTCTTCTGTGATTCTGATAAGCTATTCATCACTTCCGCAGACTCACGACAAAATACTAACTTTAAAAAAAATCATAGTTACTTAACTTTGATGCTTTCAAAATTTCGCCACTCTAACCAAGGTATCTGAAGATCGTTGTAACAATTTTTTTATATTAATTTAGCATCATCCATTATTTTATATGAATTTTCAAAGCTTATTTACGGTTCATAACATTCGCGTTTACCTTCTGTAATAACGTAAAAACTCTACAATTTTTTAGGTAGTTTTCTAATGACTCAATTTTATCTTCAGCCTGAAAATATCAAAATAGATAAAGAACTTTTATTTTCAATTCCCAACTTTTTCCCATATTTGTTTACTATTTTCCCATTTGTTTACATAACCACATTAATATTTATAAAATATTTAGTAATATTTAGTAATATTTACAATTTTGAGTACCAAATGTTAACTTGGCGGTTTACATTGCATATCAAATATATTTATTAGAATATGATCGATTGAATCTATCATGAATTTATGGTCTTGTAGGAACAAGAGGGCGTAGACGATTCTTTGGTAGAGGGCGTAGACGAATATTCCTTTAATATGAATGTATCTGGTTATTATAACTCACGTGTTTTATTTTCATGGGGGTGAATGAATCTCTTTGAATATGTGAATGTATACTAAGCATCAGTAAAAATGGGAGGTATCATTTGTGATGTGAAAATGTTATGAAACTCAAATTCATGCCTATTAGAATTGGCATGGACCTTGACATTGAAATCACAGGAGATCTATGGTTGTCGGAGTTTACAATGGAATGATGATATGATTTCTGTGTCAAAATGACACAAATCGTCCAAATAATTAGTAATTAGCTCCTTTATGTCAAAAAAAAACAAGAAAGTAATTAGTGCTTGCCAATGCAATATGAACCTCATATTACAAAATGCATGAATTTTGCATGAGATCCATGTCAAAATGATGTTGCATGATTTTCACATGAAAACCACACTACGTTTATTTGCCCCAAGTTTACTAATGAATATACAACAAATGACCTTAAGTATTTTTCTAATTAGTCATGGAGTACCAATTTTATTTATTTAAGAGTTTGTTTAAAATATTTATATTCATTATTTGTTTTTTTTGTTTTAATTTTTAATTTCCAACTATCAGTTATCAAAATTTTAAGATGAGTTATGATAAATAAAATATATATTTTTAATCTTTTATAATGAGATAATTATAACATTAATCATCAATCTACTTCAATTAGTATCTTTAAAAAAAATTCCAATTGTCAAGTTCTCCTCTCTCAATGATGTATAATAAAATAATGATTTTTAAGTATTTGCTCAATATATATATATATATATATATATATATATATATATATATATATATATATATATAAACATTTCATAACTTGTGTGTAGTTCCCTATTGAATAGATACTATAACAAGGGTATCCATTTACTAATAAAAGGGTACTGCAATCTCTAATAAATATTACAAAGTAGTTGATATCTTATTTAGAACCCGTGTTCATAGAAGGGAGCCCTAGATTTATCTCACCCTTTCACAAGCTTCTCCCTTCTTATCCCCCTGTGTTTTCCTTGTGCACTTTTTGCCATAAAAAATAATTAAAATAAATAATAAATACATACACACACAGATATATATATATGATACATAAATATATACATATATATATGATACATAAATATATACATATATATATATGGTACATAAATATATACATATATATATATGATACATAAATATATACATATATATATATGATACATAAATATATACATATATATATATGATACATAAATATATACATATATATATATATGATACATAAATATATACATATATATATGTGTGTGTGTATATATATTCCCTTGCTCCCTTCCCCTTATGTTTTGTCATTTTTTTGATTAAAAAATAAAACCATCATATCAATTAAAGGGTACCGTAATTTTGATATTATTATTAAATTAAAATGTATGGAAAGATGTCAAGTGTTCGAAATGACCACAGTGTACTTATTATTCTGAATTTCTAAAATTTCTAAAATTTCATTATTAATTTTTTTGGTATTATATGCTTTTACATTTCAAAACGTTTATATGTTCATTTTTTGTTTTGTAATTCAAAAAAGAAAAGAAAACCTATTATCAATTAGTCCATCCAAAATTCAAAATCGAGATACATTAATGTTTTCTTTGTATCTTTTCTTATATTATCTAAGAATGTACTTGGTTTTTTTCAATAATTTAACATGTTTCAAATCTAGAGTACGTATGTTTTATGTGATAGTATGTTTCAAAGCTCTTTTTGTTGATCATTGTTGTATAAAGCATTGGAAAATATAGCAAAATACAACAAATATGTGAATGTACATTAATAAACAATAAATGTACTGATGTATATTTGTAAATACTCATAGAGTATTGATACCAAATTTATATACGAGTTTATTCAAATGATTATATTCATTTTTTTCTCTAATTTTCTAATTATCAATTAGTCCTTTCAAAATTCTAAAATGAGACAAAAAAAATACTATTTTTTTTCCTATCTTTCATCTCTCAAAATTTCAAAAATGGGATCTAATAAAACAATGAAAAATTAGTATTAATTAAAAATCATAACTTGTTTATATATACTTGTGCATATATTTTTTAAACTGTTCAATTTTTACGTGAATCTTTTTTTGTGTACTTGATGAGTGTAGGAAATCAAAACCACATTTAGTCAATTCATTTTTTAGTTTGTTTTAAAGAGAGACTTATTCAAAGTTGCCATAGGGGTTGATTTTAAAGTTAACCCTTTAGTGCCTAGGGTGGTTCGGAAGAAACCACAGTTTTTTGGGTGATGTTTTTTTAAAGCTTTCTCTATTGAAATTAAGGATACCATTAATAGTATTCAACCGTATAAATGTAAACATAGCTTAATGAAACAAGTGTTGGTTAAATCTTGGTAAGATCGGACCGTTGGATTGGAAGATTATAGTATGTCTTTGAACTGTATATAATACACACTCAAAAATGAGATTTTAGGGGGTGTGTGACTTCAAGGTTAAATAGAATTTGGGTTATGTTTTCTAAAATGAAAGTGAAGATGTTCAGCAATGACTTGTGTCAACACCTCTCCATTGCAATCTTTCATATCAAGAATGGACTCATACATAATTATTGTGACTTTTATAAATGAGAGTGACTTATCTATGTACGGTTTAGGACAAAGTTTATACGTTAAAATAATAAAGGAGTTGGTACATTGATCAAGATCAGACTACATACATTAATGGAACATGAACAAGAGAACAAAATTCCAAAAAAAAATACAAGATAACAAACTTCCAAACACAAGAAATACCACATAGTACATGTGTTGTATTTGTAAGTATTTGCTGTCTTTTGAGGTATTTGCAGTATTTTGGTGTTTTGTACATAGGTATTTGGATAGCTAAGAAAGTCAAATTCCAAATTTTCTTTTTGCATCATTTGCAGAATCAAAAGTTACACTTCTGAATTTCAGACATCGGACTGAGATGGTTCACGGATTTTACAACATTTCATTTTCTAGTGATCTAGTGACCACTTAGTGGTTACCTAGGCACTGAAGGGTTAAAAGGGCTTTTCGAGATACCCGTATCAGACCATTGCCCAAACCTACGGTAGGATGGTACACGTGAAAAATCCGATGCCCAAAGTTGCTTCAATTGCAATTTATGGTAAACCGAAAACTGAACGAAGGAGATCCGATGTTTACTACCAGTAGTTGGATGTGGTTTGTACACTAGAAGAAAAGAGGGACTTGTTCACTCAGCCTCGAGTGGGATTCTGAGTGAATTTGGCCACATTTGAGTGAGTTTGGTCACATCTGAGTGAACATGCTCAGTGTACAAGTCCCTCTTTTCTTCTAGTGGTAACAGAACCTTGGAGGTTGACAAGCTGCGAATACCGAACGTCAAAGCAAGGGTATACAAAAACTAACTCCATGTGTACAATTGCATACACCTTGACACACACATGCTGTACACCAAGTGAGACATACATGGTTCTACTGTACCATATGTACAATGGCCTCCAATAAGTCTTGCAACCCCACTTTCAAACCTCACACTAAAATATTTATCACACTCACTACGACGGTTCGCTGATCATGAAATTTTGCATGTACCACCCGCTTGGACATAAAGCATTTTTGGGCCAAATTTGGTACCTTAATTAAACTAAAATTTAGCCTTCTATTTAAAATTTTGAATTGCATGTGAACACAAAAATACCTAGGAATACTATTATTTTTTATAACACCATATTGTTCCTCATTGCGACTTCTACCTTCTACCAAAAATTTGGATCCTTGGCAGCTATTGGGTACCATATATGATTGTTTTTTTAGCAGAGGCCTAAAAGTTAGCAAATTAGCATTATTTCATGAACTGTGCATTTTTAAGGTACCAAATTTGGCCCAAAAATGCTTTATGTCCAAGCGGTGGTACATGCAAAATTTCATGGTCAGCGAACCGTCGTAGTGAGTGTGATAAATGTTTTAGTGTGAGGTTTGAAAGTGGGGTTGCAAGACTTATTGGAGGCCATTGTACAGTAGAACCATATGTACAGTGTCATATGTACATACGGTATAGTCATGTGTCCA
Source organism: Pohlia nutans (assembly GCA_022496805.1). Classification (NCBI taxonomy): domain Eukaryota; kingdom Viridiplantae; phylum Streptophyta; class Bryopsida; order Bryales; family Mniaceae; genus Pohlia; species Pohlia nutans. Next base: position 38,614,843 of record CM040088.1, read on the forward strand.
TATGTTCATGTGTATAGTACACATGGTTCTACTGTACAGTACACCAAGTGACTCATGCATGCGAATCTTCAGTGGAAATTGATTTCAACAAGAGGCAATTTGCAAGCCGACTAGAAAGTCAAGCAACAGATCACATGCGAACCCATTTGGCCGTATCGGACCTAAGCTTACCCCACGACCCTCCCGACGCTCACACCATATTTTGCTTGCGTCGCACACCAATGACTTGAAACCTACCTGAACTGCTACAGTCTTTAGCTAGTACAGAAGTCGGATGAAGACAGGGTCCACGGCGGCACAGTAAAATCATTCACTGTAGCCATCCGGCAAACTTGGATCGATCATATAGGGTTTGGAGGATTCTCACAAGAACGGAATCCGTAACAAAGGCGCGCACGCTACCTCGCTCTGCCGAATGGTTAGCGTATGTATCACTTGAATTGTTTGGCAGGAGTGTAGAACGCAGCAGCTTGAGCAATCGTTTGCTGATTGTGCCACCATAGCACCACGCACATGTAGCTGCAAGTTGCAGCCGGCTGCTGCAGCCTTCTTTGATGAAGATACAGGTGGAAGCTTAAAAGTGGCTTACTATTTTTTGAATACCGCCTTCGAAACTTAACCAAGGCTGAAGAACGAGCTTTCTATGTGATTGCTCTGACTGGAGAATGTGACTCGTGACTGCTAAGCCTGCTTAATAAGAGATTTGGGATTCCCATACTCTCAGAGGTGGTGATGACGACTGGGCTATTAGTCATGCATGCGCATCAATGTAAAGGTCGAACAAACACTAAATGCGCTTCAATGCGGTACAGAATCAAGCTCTGTCAGATGCGATACAACATGATATTGGTGCTCGTAGCTGCAGAGCATTCTAGCTTATTTCAGTAGTTTGTTCTGCTATGATGAAGTCGAGCATGGAAGTAGTTGAACAGGCAAATTCCAGCATCAGGCATAAACCCGAAACCCTAAACCTTAATCTTCCATTGGTAAACAACAATACGTTTGCGAATCTCTCAAATGAAAACTGAAGCAATCACTGCTGGTGGGGTCTGACAATCAAGAAACTGTCGAACCACATGCATGTAGTTTCTGGAGTACTGAGGGTGCATAAACATACACGGCATTGGAATCAAAACGAAAGAAAGACAATGCTAACACTGAACACATATTTAACACCACGCAGACAACTAATCTCGGTTATGTGTCATGTCAACGTTAACCACATTTCATGAACAGGACGCCGTGTAACGGAGAACAATCATGAAGTGCAAATACGAAAGCCTACAATGATCATGGAGGTGAGTTGACTACATGCGTCGATTGGCACAGCAGAGATCACAGTGGAAGATTAAATATTGCTTTCTCAACAATACGGTGAGTCATGAGCAATAGATTCTTTACAACTCTAAATACAAGAAATTCGAAAGCTAGCCAGATCATTGTTGATCACGAAAGAACCAGGAAATCATCTAACTGATGACGATCTATTATGTTACAGGTGTTTACTGATCAATTCAAAAGATCCTCACAGCTTGAACAACTGGGAGCACGGAACAATGGCCTGCAGGAAAACACGTTCTTTGGTCCATGGCCTGCATCCTATGCTTGCACCGAGGCACTAGTTATTGTCGATGTTGTCGTTGGAGAGCCTGGGATCATCAAAAACAGCTCCTTCTCTTGTGCACTTTTCGTTCCAACTGCAGAGGTAGAACCAGGGAACAACGTTGCAATGGCCAGGAACGTCATGCGCCGTGCAATGCCAATCCAAAAGCCAGCAACTACAGAGGGAATGGACAAAGGGCTTTTCATTCTGTCATAACTCTCCCGTACCTGCTCCAATACTTCCAATCCCACCACGCACAACAGCTGCGCCGTCACACTCGTCCACTTGTGCAGCTTTGATTTCTCATCGCTCTGTTTGTAATCAATCCAGCTGCCGAATGAAGCATTGTTGGAGCATTGATCTGAAATGAGGAGCGATTTTTCTGGGCTGACAGCGAGCTCCCACGCATGCTCAAGTTCTTTGTTAAGGTCCACCAGGCCACAAGATTGAATCTCCTCTCTCGCCCACCGCAGAAACTCGGCGGGTCCTCCACACACGAGGCGTATGACGAGGTTCCTCTGCTTCTGCACCATTTCCTGGATTTGTTTCTCCTTCGCAGCCAGCTTTCTCCCTGCCTCATGCGCTGCCACCCTGTTTTCTTCCAAGGCCTTTGCAAGCTCTTTCAAATCCCTGAAATCAGAAAAAAAGAAACATAACGCTCTTTAGCCATTGAACTGGCGCTGCAAAAGATGATTCACTAAGAGAGTAGTTTAGTACCTACTTGTTTAGTATCTGTAGCCACTCATTTGCATTTTCTACATCCGTCAACCTCCCTCTTGTTGATTCTTTATACAATGCATGTACACCCAAAAGTGTTCAAATAAGCACTTGAGCATCGTTCACATTAGTAAACTGCTTTGCTCCAGTGTTCCATTTTTGTTCCAGTGTTGTTGGCAATTGAAGATGATTCCAACACATCTTCAGTTGTGCAACGAATACCCCAACATTTCCAAATCTTCGATGAATAGTTCACAATAAATGTTAGGACCCACCCCAAATTCTTTTTGTCCCTCCAAATCACCACCCTTTTGGTGAGGCCGAAATCTCTTCTAATCGCTACTTCTTCTTTTTCACAATTAACAAGTTGCCATAATAAATGATATCTTACTTGTTGCTTTTGCACACTAGGAGACTTGCGATTGGTTGGAAGTATGTTTTGTGAGTTGCATGGGTGGGGTGAACAAGTGGCACACCCTCTATATCCAACACCAATTTTTTTTGTTTTAATGCCTTGAGAATGTAGTATTTCAACACCATATGAAAAAACTATGGAATTCAAAGGGCTAATTATGATTCTCCTTAAAATTGACCATGTTCAGACCATGCACATTCCAGACAAGAATCTATAGGGTTCACATTTGGTAATTAAGTGTGGCTACCTTGAAGAATGGGCATCATGACCGATTCCAAGATGTCACAGAGCCTGCCTAAAGAATGTTACGAGGTTTCAATTCAATAGAAGAATGAAACTCTTTCCATACCTACGACCTTTCCTTTAACATACCATTCAAAGAATAAAAAAAGAAAACCTAGGTGGTTCTGATTCTTCAGAGCAGTGACATTGAAACTGGGGATTGTTTAGTTTTTTCACCTTCTTGATAGGTCGTGCTCTTGCTTGAGGTCTCCAAGAGCGAGATGGCATTCCTCCTGGACTCTCTGCAAAGCAAGCGTTGCTTCCTGAATCCTCTGTCTCTCCACCACCATAAACCCTTGCTCACCCTCCATAATGTTCGCCATGGGCACCAAGATGCGATTGATTATCGTTTGCAAGCGCTCTTCCGCTTCACTGTTCTGTAAACTGGCGTATCGGGTGTCGGCAATTTCCTGTCATCCCATTTTAAAAACCAAACACTCTTCAGTCAAAAACACACGAGGATTTTAGAAACTTCTCCCAAAGTCAAAACAGACACTAATTTTCACATCATCCTTTCAAGAATACCACTAAAACGATGAGATTCTGTGTAATAACATTCAACAAATCAGTTGAGACAACACTTTATCCCAAGGATTCATGGTTTTAAAATGACAAATTCAATTGATTATATTGTGAATAAAGATAATTCAGATGGAATCAGTGAAGAACATTGCATGTGCTGGTCAAAAACAAATAAACTTGAACAAAAGGAACTCCATATAGGACCTACTTGAAACACTAAAAAGAAACATAAGACGTAAGTTGGGCGGGGTTTTTATAGACATTCTGATCCCTAAAAAGCAGAGCAACGATGATGGTTTGTTGAGAAGCTCCAACACATGAAATAAACAATCCTTGGTACAAAAAGTGGTTCACGGTTTGGAACAACATTCTAACCGACTACCGTTACTCTTGTTCGAATGAATCAATACATCACTTGGCTTGAAGATGTGATGGCATTCAAGACAACACTTTATCCCAAGGATTCATGGTTCTAAAATGACAAATTCAATTGATCATATAGAGGAAAAGATAATTCAGATGGGACCAAATTTTTTATCACTGGAATCAGTGAAGAACATTGCATGTAATGGTCAAAACACAAATAAACATGAACAAAAGGAACTCCATATAGGACCTACTTAGAATACTAAAAAAACATAAGACGCAAGTTGGGCGGGGTTTTATACAATCATTCTGATCCCTAAAAAACAGAGCAACGTTGATGGAAGCTCCAACACATCAAAGAAACAGTCCTTGGTACAAAAAGTGGTTCACGGTTTAGAACAACATTCTAACCGACTGCTCCTTGTTCGAATCAATCAATACATCACTTGGCTTGAAGATGGGAGATACGACTCATGCAATAAAAATTCATCAAAGCATGTGAACTAAATCATTGAGTAAAATTCACTATAAACATTGGATCACTGTTCCACAAAAAAATAAGAGAAACGTACAATTTGTAAAGCCAATTGAAGGGTTCGAAATTGTACGTACCACAAGGAGGTGCTGTACAGAGGATTCGCTCCAAACTGCAGGATACGATCGCATGAAGCGCTCCAGCGATTGCATCATTTTAATGGAAACCTCTTCGTTTTCAATCTCCTCGATTTCGCTCAAGCCTTTGGGATGAGAAAGACCCTTCGTCATCCACATGCGATGGTGATCCCGTGGCAAATTGTTGTACGTTGTCGCCTTGCCCCTTGTTTGCAGCACTCCTGCTTCTTGCGATGGTTTCGCCCGTGACTCCATTCTCAAGGCGCGCTACACTAATTCAAAAATGAGCCCTAAACTACATGCTCTTAACGGTTAATTGCGAAACAACGACGCACCCATCTCTTACAATTTGCACACGTAATCGAAAGACTACTGGAGACGCAATCTCCATGACTGATAATCTCGAATGAGTCGCTCGTTATCAAATATCGCTAACACGTGAATTTTGTGCACGCCAACAGTGATTGAGTGAGCAAATTACTCATGAAAGAGTCTCTTGCTGTTTAAAAAGTGACAAATGCACCGAACGCAGAGCTACAGAAGCGCCCCAAACGAGGCGGAGGAAGCCCAAGTGTCGGTTTCATTTTCTACAATTCCGGTGAGTTCGGATGTTTCGGAGCAGGATTCCGGTGCGGAATCTAAACTTGGAGGTCAAGAAGCAAATGGGTTCCCGTTTCTTCGCATCAATCCTCGTCTTCTTCAGTACTTCTCCTTCCGCAAATTACCGGCACGCAGTCACCGTGCAATGTCCAGTTGAGAAAGGCTCGTTCACACCGGCCGCCGCGGTCAAGGGGCCGGGTCCCATGTCTGTGGGTCGGTCCCGTGCCCGTGATGATTTTATACATTGTTTTCACATCACAAAGCGTCGAATGAAAGGGGTAAATAATTTGAACATGTCAATTTATTTATTTTTAATTTGAAAATCTACACATCGTTAAACCAGCTAAGAAATTAATCTGTCAGAACAGCTGTCTGAATACAATAACTCACGGGTTTCGCTTTCAAAAATTTACAAACGAATATAGGGGGCGAACATATATAGGGTGCAATATATTCACAAAAGTTAAAATTTACAATGCTTTTGAAAAGAAAATAGGGAGCTTAATTATTCAAAAATTCTAGTTAAAAGAATATGGGGTGATTAATATATGATGTTGTTCTTTTTATTTCCCAAGTAATATAGGCAAATCATATTTTCTACATTTATTTAGAATGTTGTTGAAAAGATTTATATTCCATTCACATTAGTGAACCATTGTGGTCAATTGGAACATTTGACATTTACCATAATTTATGAAACGTTTTAATATGTATTTGTGCATATATTTTTATATTTAATAATAACATCAAAATTATGATACCCGTGTGATTGATGGATGGTATAGAAATCTTCATGTGAATTGCCTTCACTACATGTTGAATGCTCAATGTTGAAGCCTTTCACATGAAAACCTTTTCACATCTTAACTCCTAAGTCCTTCATTTCTCATGGTCACCCGTCTTCTCAGTGAAAAAAAATACTGTGTTTTTTGTGTACTTTAGGAAACCATCTTTGAGGATACGATGTCAATAGAATTAGTATTACGTTTATCCTAACCCCTAAGCGTACCTAGCTTTTTTGGGCTTAAAATTATCATTGCTTTTGATGTGTTATAGGTCTAAATGTAAGTGAGGTATGGGAATCTCAATTGTACAATCTTGTAATATAATTATGTGGATCAAATTTGGGGTCATTTGGCCATATAGATTGCAAGATCATAGTGTCTTAGTGTTAAAAAAGGATGCTAAAATTTTCCTAGCAACATAGTTAGAGGTGAAATTTGTTTTCAAAATTACTCAAATGAAAAAACTTCGAACTATAAAGTAGTTCAAAATCATCATATAAACACATTGGTACCAAAAAAAACTCAAGAAAAATTTAATGTGTCCTAAAATGGCCTTGCAATATCAAAAAGTAGCCCGAAAAGTGACCAATTTGACCAAAAAAGCAAAACGTGTCCAAACTAGACCCGTGCACTAAAATGACTCCCAAACATTCAGAACAAAATGGATAGACATGAAAATTTTACCATGATAACTAGACTTCAAGGGAAATCCAACCCAATAAATTTTGTTTTATTGAAAACGGACATGGGATGAAGGAGATACAAGCCCCCGAAGTTGCAGTCATCAAAATGCACAAAAACTGTCCAGAAAAAAAGACCCCTACTTTCAAATGATCACCAAAAATTCAATACATCTCGGATTGATCTGAAATTTTTACCACTCATTCCATACATCATGCGGTTTGTTTTTCCAAACTTTCATAAAAATCTGACACTTTTTGCAAAAGTTACAGCTCTTCAAAGGTGAATCTACCTCCAAAAACGTCCAAAATATGGACGTTGGGACGGTTAGAGGCTAATATAGAACGGTATATATTTTATAATTTATGTTAAGTTAAAACAAAATAGCATAAAAAAAATGATGCATATTACACAATTACATAATAATAAGGTGACGAAAATTTAAAACAAAAATCAATACCTCTACAAGTACCTCCATGAAAAAACATGATTATCTCAAGTGCCTAGTAAAATATACATAGAGTAAACCCCTGAGCATAATAATTTGAAGAATATGGAAAAATTATAATATTTTGAAGGATATGTACAATTAAATAATATTTTAGAAATAGTGATGATTTTGAATTTAAAAGAGATACTATTTAATGAGTTACGGTAGGAGATATAGGATTCTGCAAGGACAACTTCCAAAATAATCAATCAATTTCTATTAAACGTTTACTCCTAAAAATGAGGGAATAGTTTTAGTTTTCATCTTTGAAGTTAGTTCAAATGATATTTTTATGGGAGCTAAGTGTAATAGAGTCAGGAAGTGTTGAGACTCGGGACAAGTTTGGGAGATAACATTTTAGGCGTATGGTATGCGCAATGTCATCAAGTTGTATTTGTTGCAACTCAAAGTGAAGTGCCATTCATACACACAAGTGAATTGCATCAAGATTGAAGGAAAGTGGAGGGGCACAACCGTATGCATGCCATCAAAGTTTCATCATTTAAAACTTTCATTTGTATGACAATTTCAAAAAATGAATTTTGTATACTTTGTACGAGCAAACTTGGTCTTGATGGCTACATTGGTAGCATTTCCTCCAACAACTCTTCATTCATGTTGACCCTTCAAGCCAAAGTTACTCTCTCTCTACTTTGTCCAGTTAATTTTTATAACTACTTGAAAGAAACATTGAAGAACAAAGATACTCAAAATGTATTTGACCCTTAAGCATTCACACTAAAGTTACCCGGTCAAACTTCATCAATTTCTCACATTTAAAAATATATTATATTTTTCTAGCATTTTTCTCATATAAGTTATCGTTAAATCGATTTACCTTTATTTTTATATAATTATGTAAATAAAAACTAATTTTGTAAGATTTTTCAAAGTTATTTTCTTGTACAAATTATAGTAAATACAAAAATCCTTAAAATAGTATAATTTGTTTATGGAAAATGTAAATAATAGTTATGAACAATAAGGTGTAGGTGGCATTCGTATTCGCTGGTAAATACGTTGTTTAAAGTCGACCCTCCTTTATGGTTACATGGTTTATTGTTATTCTACTCTAAATGTTACGGTGTTCATATTTTGTAAAAACATACATTGAAAACCATGTCAAAGTGTTAGTCGTTAATTGTTACGGTGTTCATACTCTTCATAGTGTCAATGCACCTCCATAGTAGTTAGATTTCACTAAATGGGGTGGATGAGCACATGGTTTGGCCGGTAGGTGATGATAAATGTCACTACGGTCTACATGGATTGGGTCTACATGGTTTAGATACCTTTAGTAGAGAATTATAGATAAATATGAACTCATACAATTTCTATATATAGAATATTGATTGTGTCCCTTGTTTATAGTCTTCATTATTATAGGAAGGTAATCGGTAAAATAATGCTCATTTAAGAAAGAAAATTCAAAACCAAATTAATAAAGGTTAAATTCGAGAATAACCTTAGGAATAACAAGAAAATTAAGATGTGTTACTTCAAATTAACTTGTATATCAAGCTATTTCTATTCACCATGCATGACATGTTATTTTTTTGCCACTTATTTAGTCACTCTTGTAATTCATACAAGATACATGACAAAATTAATCGTTTAGTCGATAATTTGCATTTGTATTGTGTTCAACAAAGCAACAATACTAGTGATTGTTAAACAAAGTGTTTAGAAATTAACCCCTAAATGCCTAGAGCCCTCTCCAAATTCGGCAGTTTTACAAAGATGCATTATAAAATGTAACCTAGAGGGATATTTTGAACTTGATTTATGAATAAAAGTTGTACGTTATGAATTTTAGATTCTATCCATACGGTTAGATCTATGAGTGCTATTACAATAATTTTGTATAAAATTTGAAAGGTGAAATTCAAAATTATATTGTAATTCAATTACAAATAAGATGTTGACAATCTAAGGATGAAATTCTTTGTGATTGGTTGAAATGTAATACTCTAAGTGTAGTGATTTTTGGAGATTTTTTGGTTGCTTAATTTTATGAGTTGACTTTTCTTAAAGCACTTTTACACTGAAATCTTCAAAATTTTGGGTGAATCACTACAACATGAAATGAGGCATAAAAATTTCACAAATCATCCTCTTTCTAATGGGATCACATATGCATGAAGCTAACTTCCCATAGAATCTACAGTAAAAATTCCACACTGCAAAAAGTGCATGACTGATGAGAAATTATGGATGAAATCTGTACATCGTCCAAAAAATGGACGCTCAGGCAGTTAGGGGTTAAGAAGGAAGTAGCTTTAGCTAAACATTCTATTTGTCGACAAACCAACATTCTTTCATATTTTCAACCTTCTCAATGAATTATTGTTTTTCAGCTGCTTCTAAACAACCAGAAGTTTTAACTCCTAAACGTCACAGCGTCCAGAAACTGAACGACTAACAGATTCAAACCTTCCCTACGTTCTCATCAATGCTTGAATGAAAGTCATCTAAATTTTTGGAGATACTTCACCAAGTTGTCGTCCTATCTAATGGTTGGATTTAGTCATACTTGAGTACATATTTTTCTAAAATTACAAATGTAGAAGTATATAAAGTCGTTGACCAAGCCAAAACTGCATTGACTGTAGTTCAAAAGTGGCCTTGCAAAAATGAGGTCATAATTTAAGAAACAATTTTTTTCAAAGAATCACAATGTTTAAGAGTATCTCATTTCAAATTCATTTCAACAAATTTTACTCAAAAAATATTAAAATTTTGTCTGTAATCGAATTTAGAAGGAATTTCTAATTTTAACTTTCTAATTTTATAATTAAATATTGGTGATAGTATTAGTGAATCGAACCATACGGATGGAATCTAAAATTCAAAATCTAGAACTTTCATTTCTTCTAAATAGTAGTTTATGATGATTTTCTCAAATTGTCAATTCCAGGGACACCCTGATACGTTTAGGGGTTAAATCGCCAGAAAAAAAAACACTGCAATCAATATACTCCCTCTTTAATCCACGGATTTCAGTGAAAACAACGTTTTAAAGTAATGTAGCGAAGGGTAAAGTGAATACCCCTAATGCCACAAGCTGAGAGGCAATTGTGGAACAAAGCAATGCCGATGACCGAGTTTCTGTTCATCGATGGATGACTTCAGCGAAGAGCACATTCATCGACGAAAGCCCCCTCTTCTCTCTCCCGTCTTCTACATTACAGCTCCGTCTTCTGTGTCTCGTTGTAACTTATGAGGAACTTGGCAAAGCGAAGGATCAGGCCAACCGAATTGCGCATCCACGGGGGCAGGCATTTGCAGGGGCGCCATGAGGAGAGTGGCAGTGCAGCGCCTCGCGCGCCTTTCGACTCGCTCCACGCACACATCGCCACCTCAATTCTCCTCTGCTGCCACTGTCAATGTAATAATATTTCATTCACCTCGCACCGATCGCCTCGCATTTTCGTTTTTTGCAATCAGATGTGAAGAGCACCTTTCTAAGCATTCAATCGCAGCAAGTCCGCTAAGTTGTACGAATTTACACTCCACGATATCGGGTGTGGAATCCCGTCGGAGGGTTTCTGGCCATCGTCTATGCTCTGTTGATTGAAGGTCGGTAGGCGTACCAATTTCTCAGTGGCCTGTGATTTAGGTTTTGCAGGAAGTCCGATTGGTACAGCAGTAAAAGATACTCCGTTGGTACAATCCATTCAATTTTTGGCTCGAAATTGTTCAATATATTTCATTTTCGGTAATGTTCCATCGCGATCTCGGTCACCGATCGCCTCACATTTGCGTTTTTTTGCAATCAGATGTGGAGAGTACCTTTCTAGGCATTCAATCGCAGCAAGTCCGCTAAGTTGTACGAATTTACACTCCACGATATCGGGTGTGGAATCTCGTCGGAGGTTTTAGGGTTTAGGGTTTCTGGCCATCGTCTATGCTCTGTTGATTGAAGTTCGGTAGGCGTATCAATTCCTCAGTGGCCTATGATTTAGGTTTTGCAGGAAGATACTCCGTTGGTACAATCCATTTCAATTTTTGGCTCGAAATTGTTCAATTTATTTTTTCCCTTGGCGTTATTAACATAACATTTTGATTCTTTTTTTGTTTTTGTTTAGGATACTACATACTTCCATTTAGTTTCATCAGAACCTGTTACATAATGGAAGAAATTTTTGTGTAATGCCATTTTCGTGCTACGAAAAGGAGCTGATGGCTATTGGTTTATTATTGTAAACGCTGGAGATCAGTCTCGTGTATGCTCTTTTGATTGAAGTTCAGTAGGCGTATCGATTTCTCATTGGCCTATGATTTAGGTTTTGCAGGAAGCCCGATTGGTACAGTAGTAAAAGATACTCCGTTGGTACAATCCATTCAAAGTTTAGCTCGAAATTGTTCAATCTTTTTTACTCAGGCGATATTAAAATACCATTTTTAATTTAATTTAATTTAATTTTCTTTAGGATACTATATACTTCCAGGTAGTATAAGTTTTTAGTTTCATTAGAACCTGTTACATAATGGAAGATATTTTTGGGTAATGCCATTTTCTTACTACGAAAAGGAGCTGACGGCTATTGATTTATTACTGTAATCGCTGGAGATCAGTCTTGAAGCCGTTGTAACATGCTTCAGAAGCTCTATAAGTTGAATATGGTTTATTTTTGCAGTCGACGGAGTCAGCCACTGGACAAGCACAGCAAACATTGTTCCCTAGGTTTGCTCAATGTTCCCATCTACCTCAACACGACATTGTCGGAATGGAGTTCGGAATTTCTTTGTTTTTTTACCGACACCTGTGGCTTAGATCATTCACATCAGTTTGGAGTTGTGCATACTTCCTGAGCTTGTACGTATTCCTGTTAGGGAGGGTCCCGGAGTGAACTATGCACTCAATTGGGCTCTATGTGCTAAAGGCGTTGCACCAAAAGCAGAGGCTTATCGTAACCTGAGAGAGTCACAGCTGAAGAAGCTCAATGCCTTTATTCCAGGTAAAGTTTCAGGATTCTTTGTATCTGAGAGCTTGTATTTTCTAGTATAGTAATTTGTTCTATAGTTGGCGTACGATTGTGGAGTCAGTAATTTTATTTATTTTTGGTCAGGAGACAGTTTAGCATTTTTGCTACTTTTCCATGGCTTGAAGAGCAATCCAGGCTCCTTGGATGCTCTTTTCATATTATTATGTAGGTAATATCAGGGTAATACACATGTGCTACCTAGGTGCTACTTAGGCAATACCTGGTTGATACCTAGGTTTAAAGAGGCTACACATCTTGACTCCATGTAGGAAATCTGGCTGTTTTTCCTTCTTTTTTCAAAAATCCTTTGTATCAATTAGCCAGCCCAAATTTTATGTAGCAATTTGGCTAAAATTAGCAACTAAAAAATCACTGGTGGAGTGTTTTTCCCTTTAAAACGAACTTGCAGGCTAGCATCTGGGTGCGATTCTGATATGCCCAGCAATTGACTTGTTTCCATTGACATGGAAACATCCACGAAAGTGTTCTGAGAGATGATCATTATTCATGGATTGTCGATTTCTTCATATGCAACTGACGTCGTTTGTTATCTGCAGAGCCGACAAAAACTACAACTGTTTATGCACGGGGGTCCTATTCTGCGGGAGCTACGGACATCAGCAAAGCTCACTTCAATCGTCTTTATAACGAGGTGAGTGATTTCATAGTTTTGATGCAATCCATGCTTACCCTCAATCTTTTGGACATTGTATCAGGGGGAATCTGTCTCTAGTTGTTTTGAACCAAGAAAAATAGGCCGTGTTTGCAGGTGACAGCATCCCTTACCAGTGCTCAAAAGCTGTATGTGCACGATGGTGCTGTTGGTTCTTCACCTCTGTCTGATGCAAAAGTGCGGACCATCTCCGACAATCCCTCGAGTGCTTTACTGTTCCGGAGCATTCTTGAACCAGCTCCTACTCGCCAAGTCTCTCAACAAGAGTTCCCTTTCACAGTTTACGTTGCTTCAAATTACAGGTACTCTGGCTGGCAGATGCAGATATTTTGGAAAACGTCTTTAGTCATTGTTCATGATGTTTGTGGTTTGCAATTGATAACACCAAGTAATGGTGCCATGTTGCCTTGCAGCCCATCCGATGTTAGCAGCATTGGACTCACTTCCAAGGATAAGAAAGCTTTTGTAGCGATCGACTATGATCGATCAGCCATGATCTTGGGAGGCAGTGCATTCACAGATATTGAAACTGTCAAAAAGGCATTAGCTGCATTAACAGCACCCAGCATCTTGTCTCGAGATGCTCTCCTGCTTTCAGCTTGGTGAGTTTGTTATTTTGTTATCTGGATAATATAAAGTAAATGACCCAAAACTAACACCTACTTACATCTAAAGCACGGGAATAACTATGATCCAATCTAGTAATTTTGCATGTCTGATATTTATATGGCCATTGATACATGAATTCTCGCCAATGCTTGATAAATTTTACCAATTTTTAAATATGCAAAGTGGAAACAGAGCACCTCAATAGGTCATTTATCAGCTTCAATTCTTTTGTCCTCTCCTGCTGTTGGGGTTCTGTTAGTATATTGTCAAATTTGGCCTTGCCTTTCAAGCTGGAGCGATATGATACAATATTCTGTGAATTTACAGCTACAAGGTTACTGCCACGCTTATTTGTGTTGGTTTGATTCTCACACTATTATATCATGGATTAAGAAAATAGACTGAAACTGTGATTTATGAAAAATACTGGAACGGACAATTAATAATCATTTATTTTACTGCTAAAATAATATAAATATTTCTTGAGGTCTCATACTAGATTGCCCGGGTCATATAATCTTAACTAAACATGTTGGTGAGCGGTTTCAGGCTCTTGGTTCAAGGAGAAGCAACAGTTGTGGTTTTTGCACCGGAATCTGTGGTCCAAAAAAACGCTGCACTTTTGAAAGCAGCAGTTTCACCTGATCTTGGTTTAGTTTGGAGCAAGGATGGAGTGGCCCGTCTTTTTGCCTGTAAAGATTCTGGAGCATCTAATCTTTACAAAGCTCCCACCTCTGTGGTGTTGGTGACTGCAGACAGGTTTGCAACTTTTTGCTCTTTCTATGTGGATACTTATTTCACGTTTCTCGTTGACTGTGTTCAATATGCATGAAAGTGTGTAAAAACTGGTTGATTTCTATTCTGATGCTTGTTACCGATACCTATCACTGCTCATCAGGTGTAGAAAGCATTTTATTATCTATGTGAAATGTGTATGAATATCTGTCTGCAGTACTGGGGCTGTACCTGAAATCTCAAAGGTCACTCCGGAGAAGGCGGGTGCATTGTTTGTAGCGGGCTACAATGGAGATGAATTTCAACCTGGTTACCAAGCAGGTCCAGGATCAACAGATCCCGTTCGGCTTGCACAGGGGCTGACAGCTCTGGTATATTAATTTTTGTCAGTTGAAATTGTTCGTCAATGAATGTGCAGGGTTTTCTTTCAATATGAGCTTTTTCAGTACTATGCTCCTCGATGACTCTAAATTCTTTCTCATATTGGCCTTGCGTGTAGTAATCAACTGAAGTTTTCTGATTGGACACTTGTGCTGTAGTAATCAACGTTCCATTTCGTTGTAGAAAGCTGAAGGAGATGGTTTAGCTTTTGCAATAATTTTTGAGGATTTTTGCGATTCAATATACGATCTGTCTTGTTTCTTGTGCAGTTAGAGAGTACAAATACTCCAGCATTTTTGGTGAATGCCAGTATCTTAGCAGGCATTACTCACGTAACCTTACAAATTTATGACTCACCATTTCTCTCCTTATGTTGGTAGTTGTTGGGTGGGCTAGGAAGTTTTGGCTTGAAGCTTTCGTGAAGTTTCACGAGGACAGCAGCAGTATAGAGGACCGGCCGGCATGCTATAGGTTATTGAAGTGGCATTATCCAAAGTAAAGAGAACCTTACTGTATTTATAGTAACCAAAGGTCAATGAGATCAACCTCTAGGGATCAACCTCCAGGGACCCTTTTTTGTTGTTTTATTAGATCCTTAGCGTGGCGTTCCAGTCTCACAGGGTTTGTGATCTATGAGGGTCTTCAAAGAGCACCTGGAAGCTGGTACCAGGGGGTCTTGAAAGCATCAGATTGGTAGTTAGGAATCTAATAGTATGTTGGATTTCCTCCTCCAGGTCCTCTATAGTACAAACTATTCAGCTTAGCTTCATGTATGTTGATGCCACCATGGTGAATTTGCAGAGAAGGACCTCTTGAAGTACATCGACTCGACAGTGACGGAGAAATTGCCCAAGCGTAAAGGAAAGAAACCTTCCGAGTCCGCAGGTGTTGGGGAGTCGTCTCCCGCCCCCGTCTCTGGTTCTTAGAAACCTGAATAAAAAGCCTTCATGGTAAGTGAAATCTGTTTTTTTTATATACGTTGGATGGTGCACTGACTGAAATCAGATACTCACCAATTCAATTGATCATACTGTGAAAAACATCATTCAGCTGGGGCCAAATTTTGTCACCAGAATCGAAGAAGAACATTGCATTGTTTGTCCAACATAAAATAAAATAAAAATTGGACAAAAAAAAGTCCCCGTATGACCTTCTCAAAGCATACACTCAGAACTCTTTTATATCACCCCTTTGGTAACTCAACGTACATGAGTTCAGAACTTGCATGTGGAAAGTGTCCAATCACATGTGTAGCAAATATAGCCTTTTGGTCCTTCAGGGGTTAAGCAGATCTGACATGCCTCATTTTATGTGCAGTGAAAGCGCTCAAGTCGAGGTACAAGGAGTTCATAGACAAAAGGTTTCTAGGCTTGCTCAAGGAGTTGACTCTCTGAGGACCATGATGAAGGTATCAAGAGCGGTTTGAGTACCAGCACCACTTCAGGAAGTATATTCTCCTGTTGTAAAGTAGTAGGCCATCGTCATGAAAAGGCGAACTGTTTTTGATTCGTCCACAAGAGGGAAGTGATGTTGTTGAGGTGATATAGATAGTCTAATTGGTGTATGAGGCCCACAGGAAATAAACGGGAAAAAATGCAATACACGTTATTATATTCCATTGTGCCTCTCAGTTCCACTGTCCTTCTAACAACCCTTTGATTCCTTGTTTCTTTCAAGAAAAAACTATTGATTTCGAAGGATGATAGCCTCCTTTACAGGAGTGCTATGTGCATGTTGTAAGCTTTTAAGTATTTTTTAAAAATTGTCATCTGTAGTGGAGAACTATAGAAGAGGGTGAGCTCTTACAATTGCTATCGAATGTTATGTTATTTTATGTTTACAATTCTTTCAATATTTTGATCTGGTAGTAGATGGTTAACCTTGAAGTGCCCAAGTTGGAAGCTAATAGTCGATGGTAATAGCTAATAGGAACTTTTATAACATATTTCTATTGTTGATAGGTTATGATTGCTTCGTTCTATTGATACATTTTGTTATCTTTCTTGAAGTGCCGGAAATGATTCATTTTCACTTTTAAAGATATGGAAGTGGTCAATTTTGATCATTTGGGCACTTACAGGTTAAACTGTTGTGTTTGCCTTACTTTACTTTCATGGATATTAAATCACAAGTTGCAAAGGGATGTTATTTCTGCAATAAGGTAGTACTTCTACTTTATCCCCTAAAGTACCAAGTGTCTTAACTAGGACATTTAGAGAACTGGGTAGATTCCGGTGAACACATTTTTAATCGAATTTTGAAAAAAAATTACTAGTGGATTCCCCAATGTGCCACGAAAACGGAGATTCATTTTTTTTATAATTCCGACACCGTATGTGAAAGTTATGAGGGGAAATGTGTTTTTTTGGGGAGAAAGGGCAACGGGACAATAGAGAAATAGTTGAATTTTAGGGGAGCAACAAGATGGGCGAAGTGTGGAAAATGGAGTGGACTATGGAGGGCAAAAGACCACCACATCTTCCAAAGTCATTAAAAATTTATTAAAAATAATATTATTTAAAATTTAAAATTAAATTTATATAAATAAAAATGATTATTTTAACTGAAAAAATATTATTTTAAATTAGAAGTTTAATTTTTATAATTTAAAAAAATTGTTTAATTTAAAAAAAAATTAAAATCATTTTTAGAAAAATAAAATGAAAAATGAAAAATGAAGGACTGCCACGTGGCAGTCCACCTTCAGAGTTAGTGGGGTTTTAGTGAGGTGGCACTTCAATTCCCTTCCTCCATCCTTTATTTCCCCCCTAACCCCCAAAATTCTTAGAAAATATGCTACATGTCTTTTAAAACTTGGAGATTTAATTTAAATTTTTTTTTTTTTGCCATTCTATAAAGGGTGGAATGTACTTATGTTTCACTACTTGGATTCATATTTTAAATATAGAAAGTCGAAAATATTCCAAAAACAAAGAGCCTTTTCTGAACTTTTAACCCCTAAACATACCAGGGTGTCCCTGAAATTGGCAATTTGAGAAAAATCATCATAAACTCCCATTTAGAAGAATATTTTGGAATTGATATACAAATGAAAGTTCTAGATTTTGAATTTTAGATTCCATCCGTATGGCTCGATTCACTAATACTATCACCAATATTTAACTATCAATTTTGAAAGTTAAAATTAAAAATTCCTTCTAAATTCGATTACAAACAAAATTTTAATATTTTTTGATTAAAATTTGTTGGAATGAGTTTGAAATGAGATACTCTTAAACGTGGTGATTCTTTGAAATTTGTGTGCCTTACATCTATGACCTCATTTTTGCAAGGCCACTATTGAACTACAGTCAATGCAATTTTGGCTTGTTCAACGACTTGACACACTTCTACATTTGTAATTTTAGAAAAATATGTAATCAAGTATGACTAAATCCGACCGTTAGATAGGACAACAACTTGGTGAAGTATCTCCAATAAATTGGATGACTTTCATCCAAGCATTGATGAGAATGTGGGGTGCGTTTGAATCTGTTAATCGTTCAGTTTCTGGACGCTGTTACGTTTAGGGGTTAAACCCCCAACAAGTGCAGGGTGTTCATCAACATCCTAAATATCTCCAAACTCAACGAAAATTGGTACACAACTAAGTAACATCATATAGAATGTGAAAGTGAAGTACAACACGTTTCGGTAGTGAGGTTTTTTTGATGTATCCACGGTCAAACGCATTTGAAGTTTTTGGGCATGTGTTTTTTTGGGGTGTTTTTTTTCATCAAACGCAATTATCTTGTAATCCGTGCAGTCAAAATCAATGAAATTTGTTATGTTTGTTTTTCAAGTAATTTAGGACAAGATCTTACGGTTAGAAGGTAAAAAATAACATTTTTTGGAATTTTTGCATGGGGGAGTAAAAATGGCAGCATTGGAGTGTTTTTGACTTTTTGGAGGAAAAACACTCTGGTCCTTTAGGAGTTATAGGACAACCTCAATAGATGAATCTTCTCCAATCATGTTCAATCATGTTTAATCAAGGGTTTGAAAATAAGGACACTATAACAGTAGAGAATCTCAATTTAATTTTCTTTACATGATGCTTGCAACACTAGTGTTTGTTCTAGTATCTTCTTTAGAGAATTTGTTCAAAAGCGCTAGGAGTGTAGATTTACATTCAATAAAGTCCAAGGCTTGCAAAGAACATACTAGCTTCCAAATCAATTAGGAGTATTCACACATGCTAGGTGACCTGCACTAGACTTCTGCGTGGATAATTGATGCCCTATCCAATGGAAGGACTCTATTGGCATGTACACTATAAACTCCATTTTCCATGCCCCATTGAAAGTATCATTGGTTCAATTCCCATTGAAGTTACTAAGCCACCTGAAAGTTACTAAGCTATGCCGATTCAATTTACATAGTGAGTTTATTCAATTTACCAAAAGAATTATCCTCCTTCCCTTCATGAAAACCTCAATAAAATTTTAAAAAGACCTTGCTACATGACAAGATTTTGAAGCCATCCCAAAAATCAAGACACCATAATCTCATTTTGAAGGTCGGGTGAGATTTCAGTACACTAAATGGCGTATTTAGTGATGGGGACACTATTTCTCAACCCAGACACTATTTAATTTTAGGGAGATATAGTGTCCTTGTAAGAAAAAAATGAATGTAGTGTTCCAATGACATATGGCAACTTCATAATAAATATGGCATGTCACCTCGTGTCACTCTCATTACTTGAAAAGAGCATAACACTCTCAATGAAGGTGAGAATGACAAGTGACAAACTCCTATGTAGTGTCAAGGGATACTATTTCTCTTCACCTTTGAATGAATTGTGATAAGAGACATCAATTCTCCTTGGAAACTAAATATGCCATTCAATGTACTAAAAACCCAAGGGTGTCATAACCCCACTGTGAATACCCGTAACGACGCAATGTAACTGTGCAATTCATCCAACAGTGAATTTTTAATTGGGTGCCTAATTTTGTCCATTGTTTGCTACTTTAGGCTAATATGAGCCACATCAGCCGATCCAATCCTCTTCTAATTACCACAGTAGGATCCTAAATTAAGATCGTACATTCTCTATAAAGTCACTCCATAAACTGTTCCAGGGAGAAGCTTAAATCTCATACTGCCTAGGTTTGCGGAGGCCATTCTGGGTTCAGGCGGGTCCAGCGTTTTACCCAGCCGCCATTTGACGCCAAGGGGGGGGGGGGGTAAACCGTGAGCTGTAATTCCGATTGTTTCCCTGCCCCGCTTGATTCCTGCCCGGCGCAGTGTTAATCAAGAGTCAGTGTTAATCAAGATCTGGATTTCGTAGATCTTCTCCCGTATCAGCTTCAGGGATACGCTATCTACGTGTACTCTCTACAGATACAATCCATATACGTACCACCCGTTTCAAATCCAATTTATTCCAGATCCAGTTTATCCCATATGGTTTGTAGCGCTCAAAATCAGAGTCGACAGTATAAAGCACCGAGGGATCGATGGAAGGAGCACACCTTTCTCGGCCTCAGGGCTTAGATCAAGTGTGGCATCTTGATATGCGATATGCTTCTCTACGATGATGGAAGAAATTATGGGGTTTTGTATCAACCCTGGCCGGAATGCCACATCTGGTACCAACGTTACGCCAGACCTCATTTGATAGCTGACTACTCAGTGTTATTCAATATATAATCATGTATATTCACCGCTAGATCTGAAATTGAATGGCAGCTGACAACTCAGTGTTATTCCGATATAAAATCTTACATATTCATTGCCAAATGTGAGATCAGAGTTACAGCAAATCCCAGATTCACAACCAGTGTTATGGAACGTCGGATACTTTGCCAAAATTTTCCAAATCTAAAACCAGTGTTATGGAATGGCATTATGTATAGGCGTTCCTCTGGACATATATCCCATATCGTTTGTGGCACCCAAACTCAGAGTGGAGAGTATATAGCACTAAGGTTTTGTTGGGAAGAGCACACCTTTCTCGGCCTCACGGCCCAGATCAAGTGGGGCTCTCTTGATGCGAAATGCTTCTCCATGATGATGGAAGAAGCTATGGGGTTTTGTATCAACCCCGGCCGGAATGCCAAATCTGGTACCAACGTTACGCCAAACCTCAAATGACAGCTGACAACTCAGTGTTATTCTGATATATAGTCATGCATATTCACCGCCAGTTCTGAAATCAAATGGCAGCTGACAACTCAGTGTTATTCCGATATAAAATCCCATGTTCATCGCCAGATGTGAAATCAAAGTTACAGCAAATCCCAGATCCACAACTCTGAAGTTATGGAACGTCCGATACTTTGTCAAAATTTTCCAAATCTAAAACCAGTGTTAATTATGAATTGGCATTACGTATAGGTGTTCCTCTAGACATATATCCCATATGGTTTGTGGCACCCAAACTCAAAGTAGAAAGTAGATATCAGTGTTCATATACTTCGTTCACATTTGAGATCTAGATATGCAGAATATGTGATTTGCATTCGCTTTCTAGTGTTAGTTCCAGTCCTAGTGTTATTTGCAACTTTTCTTCTCTCTTGCATTCTTGCATTTCTGTGGTCAATGGTTCTCGGATTTTTTCCTAGCCAGTCTGTTCTTCGTTGTTGTTACCAAGTATGGCCAAGGTAAAAGAGATTGCTGCAATTGCAGCTTGTGAAGCTCATATTGAGGCAAAATCCGAGATGTTTAGTAGTTTAGGGTTAGATTCTCGAAGTCAATCTTCCATCCACAAGGATCTTGAGTACATCTTGAGCAATATCCAGCACCCTCCTCCTGGACCTTGGGGATTCCATGATGTTAATTGGACCATAAAGTTGAGTAGAGAGAGAGGATCCCATAAAACTTCGTTAGTTGTTCAGCAGTGTTATGTAAACTCTAACCGTGCAAACGATTTCATCGTAGGCATGGAAGGTGGCAAAGATGGGATTTCTTGCAAATACTTTGTGATTCAAAGATACGGGTTCAAGTCTGCTTCAAGAATGCGCTACAATTCCCCACTCCTATCCCGAAGGTGAGCCAGTGTTATGCGAAACGTCTCTCTTCTGCAATTTTCATAGTTCTATATAACTTTCAGGTGTTTAGGGTTTAGTTGAAGATCTGTCAAATGATTGTCGTTTCTCAAGGTTACTCAGATTTTGCCTATGCATTCATTTTATAGATTCCAATGCACGTATGGACTTCAAGACTATAGCAACATTGTCAAGGATATTTCTCCCAATATGCTTCCAAAGTCCAGGCAAAAGCGTATTCCTGCCAAGAGCATAGAAGCGGAACCTAGTGCAATTCTAAACCCCCCTCGGAAGCCCCGTGCACGAAAGGGATCACAGACAACAGCCCAAAATATGCATAACACTAGCACCCCTGGTGCATGTGTAGAGGATGGAGAGACATGCTGCAACGTCCAATCAAAAAGGCACGTGCCTAAACAGCGAGTGTTGCGGAAGGTTGTAGCGCCACTCCCTCTTGCTGGTTTTGATCTTAATATCCCTGCAGATCTAATGGAGGTAGACAGTGTTATGCCACTGAAGCCATCGCGCAAGCAATGAGTGCCATGGAAAGTAGCTTCCACATCGACACTACCACCGTTTAGTTTTGACCTCAATGTAGCTCCGAATCCTCAGGATGTTGTCAACATGATGCCACCCAAGCCAATGCGCAAGGCACGTGCCCCGAAGAAGGTGATTGTAGCAGATGGCAATGCGGCATTGAAATCAAAATCAGTGCGCAAGCCACGTGTAACGAAGAAGATGCAGGGCGTATCTGCAACCTTGGTCCAGGACGATGTCTTCATCCCTAAGAAGCAAGTTCGGAAGCCTCGTGGAGCTGCGAAGACCAAAGGAGCACACAGCCTATAGTGCATAACACTGATATCAACAATGACATTGCGTCCCTCATGTCCAAGCTATCCACATTGGCTGTAGAGAAGCCTCCACTCCCGGATTTAAATGTTGATCGACCGGTCCTGATCACAGACAATGTCCCCAAGGCTAGGCGAGATTCCCGAAAGAAATGGGGTGATTCAATCAAACGTGGTTGTAAGGCGTCTTTTACTGTTAAATCTTTGTATCACTTGCCGGATGTCACGGAAATCTGTGTCATTCACCGAAGGCATAAAAATGAGAGCGGGTTAGTTGTACATGGTGATCTAAAGATTGGAGATAGAAGCGCTATGGATGCTCATTTGTCACCTGAAATGAGAGAAAAGATACAAGGCTGGATTCGAGAGAAGTACACTGTGGCGCAGATTATGGACAAGCACTTGGAGGACTTACACGAGCAAATTCAAAAAGGAACACTAGAAGTTGAGCGGGATGTCTTCCTAGAAGAGCAAGACATCCAAAATCTTGCCAACGGCGTCTATGGCGAGACATGGCGTCTCTACAAGAATGATGCCGCTAGCGTCCGAATGTGGGCTCAACGCAATCCTCAAGATTGGTTTTACTACAAGCAAACTACAATCAAAGAGGTTCTGGGGCCATTAACTGGAGATAACATGCCCTTCACATTGGGCATTCAAACCCCGTGGCAAAGGGAGATGATGTTGAAGTATGGTCATGG
Organism: Pohlia nutans; assembly: GCA_022496805.1. NCBI lineage: Eukaryota > Viridiplantae > Streptophyta > Bryopsida > Bryales > Mniaceae > Pohlia > Pohlia nutans. The sequence goes on from CM040088.1 coordinate 38,637,846, forward strand.
AGGAGGGATTTCCATGGATGCAATGTTTGGTACAAATGCAAAGAAGGTAGGTGTTCTGCCCTGTTTGGTGTTATGTCATGTTCAATGTTATGAGTCAGCAGTGCAAATCACTCGTACTTTTTATGATTTGAACATGACTGTGAGTGGTGTGCCTAATGTGCAGTTTCTATTATACACAATTATGGTGTTCGATGAATATCACAACGGTGTCCCTGTAGCTTTCATTATTACGAGCAAAACAGGACAAGTTGATTTAGTGCCATGGTTGAAGGCATTGAACTCCACAATGACGTCCGAGCAGCCCGACTAGTGTCCAAGTGCGTTCATTGTCGATTGTGCACCGGGGGAAATAAACAGCATTACGTACGGTTCATCTAACCACATATGCCTGATCACTGCCTGCACTTTTTCATTTTGATTACATAACACTGTTTGCAATCACTGGTTTTGAACACTTGTGTGTATACTCTCTGTGATCATGGCTTATGCTAATATCTGTCGTGCACAGTGAGGTCTGGCCAGAAACAAAGTTGTTCTTGTGTTTGTGGCACGTTCGACGAGCCCTACAGAAGCAAGCTTGTATCAAGATATCTGATCAAAACATGCGAGCTGAAATTCTTAGGGAGCTTGGGCTAATCATGTACGACACATCAGGACCGGTGGGGGACGGAGCAGTTCCATGGGCCATCCAGAAGCTGAACGATTTGGAGACCAAGTTCCCTATGTACCCCCACTTTTGGGAGTACATGTGCACCCAATGGTTGAATAAAGTGCACATGTGGGTGGTTGGTTATCGGAACTTGTGTTATACAGGGCAAGACACCAACGCAGCCATTGAGAGTTATCACGGTTATCTGAAATCCGTTTTGAAATCTGAACGTACTCGATTGGCTGGGCATCGGGTGGATTGGTGTGTCTATAGGCTGACCACTATCTTGAGGCATTATTGGTTTAGACATTTCCCGAAGATGTATGGCTTCATTGACAACAAAAAGAATCAAGACATTGCCGTGGCTGCGATTTTAAAGGCTAGGAGTATACTCGACGCTGATGTTACTCTACCTGAATACAATGGAAGGCAAGCCTTGGTTGTTTCGACAAAGGCACGGCACATTGTGTATACGGTGCATAATCCCACCACTAAACTAGCGTCTTGCAATTGCGTGCACGCTCAACACGGCAATATATGCAAGCACAAGGTTAAGGTGTTACAGATGTTGCGCCCTGACCTCGCAGAGGGTGTAATTGCAAGGTATTGTGGTCGCAGATTAGGGAATGCGAATGGTGGACTCCAAGAAATGTTGAATCCTATTCAGTGTTATGTTCCAGCAGAGGGTCTTGTCAAAACCCAGCACACAGAAGTTACGGGCGCCGCTCCTTTGCGCAATGTCAAGCGGTTTCGACCTTGGGGGAACCTCCTAGACACACTCCAAAAGCAGGCTGCAGTGCTAATTGAACAAGTCCAAGGCGAGGAAGTGTTGATGGATCACCTTCATGCGGACTTCAATAGGATTTTTGGCAGGATTAAGAGTCTACAGACAGATATAGAGAAGGGGAACATCAACACATCTGGCTCAACGCCTGTTCTCATTAGAGTTGAAGATCATATGGGAGATAGTCTTGTTTGCAAGAAAGGTTTCCTTGAACGAGGTTATTGAATTGGGAGTTCAGTGTTATCTGTACAGCGACCTCAACAAATGATTCAATGCCCCTGTCAGGGAGCATTAATGAGGGCCAGCTGGGAAACCTTAAGGCGGTTGAAGCCTAAAAAAAAATTATACTGTGCCTAATGCACTCTTAACACATACCACATGGCGCTTTGCCTAAATAATATCTACATTGTGAGTTACGATCACAAATGTGCATGTACTCTTATAGACTCATTTTTTGAGGTGGCTTCTGGAGCAACTTTAGATGAGTGTAGAACATAGAGAAATTTGTGTTTTTTGATGAATTTTTTTGTGATTTCTCTTCTCTTCCTTCTTGTGGAACATACTGTGGAGAATAGGAATTAGAATTGGCATGATGAAGCCAATTTCAGGAGACAAAGTGAGAGATGTTGTTGCTCTTTTGATGAAATGTAAGAGTACAATAGTGGTTGCAAAGTCTTTGGGTTTCTCACGGAGTACGATGAATAGAGTGAGGAAGAAACATTGTAGTAACTTAGAATTGCCAAAACGAGGTGTTCCAAAGATTCTTACTACTTCAGAGAGACGACGTGCGATGCGTTTGGTCACGGTTGGAGGGCTGGAAACGGCAGTACAGGTAGCAAAAGTGTTGAGAGAGGGTAGAGAAGTGGGTTTCTGTGATAACACTTTGGGGTCTGCTTTGAGAGATGCTGGATTGAGTGCTTGTGAGAAGATTCCTAAGCCTTGTTTGTCACAAAAAAATGTACGAGAGAGGCTACGATTTGCAAGAATTCATAAAGAGTGGACAGTAGAGGATTGGAAGAGAGTTGTATTCAGTGATGAAACGAAGATAAATCGTTTCAATTCAGATGGGAGGACTTGGTGCTGGGTCAATCACCAAAAAAGCTTGCCTGATCGTGCGGTGAAGCAAACAGTGAAGCATGGTGGAGTTGATGCTATGGAGTTGTATGACAGCAAGAGGTGTAGGTGATTTACAAAAGGTGGATGGGCGTTTAAATGCGAAGGACTATATTTCAATCTTGCATGGAGATTTGTACTTGAGTTTAGAGAGATTAGGATACTTGAACCTTGATAACGTCATTTTCCAGCATGATAATGCTCCTATACATAGAGCAAAGATTGTTCAGAAATGGTTCTTAGAGCAGCCATTCATTATTTTAGAGTGGCCAGCTCAATCCCCAGACCTGAATCCCATAGAACATGTTTGGACAATTCTCAAACATCGTTTGAATTCCTATCCAACTCCTCCTGTAGGTCTTTTGCAATTATGGGAGCGTGTGGAGGAGACTTATAAGACGATCACTACAGAGCAATGTGAGAGATTGTATGCTAACATGCCAGATCGAATTGCAGCTGTTTTGGCTACTCGTGGAAAGTGGACAAGATTTTGACCACTCTGTATATAATGCCTCAAAAAATGAGTCTATGTACATAGTCAACTTTGGCACTATGTATTTTTTTTTAATCTAGTGGCAATTTCTTTTCAATTTTCTTGAGGTTGTCAGTTACTTCATGCTCTCAAACTTTCATGTTCAAAATTTATTGCTTTGATTCTTCATACTCTCTACATTGTTACTTTTCTAAATCAAATACCCTCATAGACTCATTTCTTGAAGTCGCTGTAGATGTACTCCAACCCAATGTCTCAATGAAATGACGCTCTGAGTTTGAAGTATCAACAAATAGTTGTGCTTTGCAAATTTAGGTTATTCCAAAATGTTTGGATATTTTGTATTGAGTGTGGTCAGAAATTCCAACAGCCATACAATTAATTGAATTAAAAAGTTTATTACTGCATAACACTAGAAAGTAGAAACATCACTCTCTACCAGATCTAGATACGTTTGTCCATTCTAGTTACAACAAACTAATTGAGAAGGCTAGACTCTATTGTTGTCCACACTGATCAGCTGTGTACTCCTGTTCTCAATTAGCCTATTACATGGTAGTAGTGTCAATGTCACAAGTCCATGCATTGTATACTTCACGCAAGGTTGTGCTCCGGTAAACAGCCCCTATAGGATCCCGCACGACAAGCTTTGGCCAAACCAATGTGTGAACTACATCCTTCTCCAATCCAGATAGGGTGAAAGATTGAATGCCAGGTTCCACAAGAGGTGCTACATTCAAATCATTACTAACCCCGGGAGTCTCACCAGCCTCAGCATCCAAATGGATCTGCACTTGTATAGAACACTTTGTTGCTATTGTGTTTGATAGATCAGAGCGCGGTCGATTCCAACTCCTCCAATGACTCCACGGCTCCTCACATGGCAGCCTGTAACAAACACCATTGGCACGAAGGTGAGAAAGAGCCATCCGAATACAGTTGATGGAAGAAGTTGCGCTTTGACTAGTGACAGTGTGACACTGAACTTAAAGTAATTTGATGTGGTCAAGTCTTCTGGGAAAAGCTTCGTTCTAATGGTGGTTACCCTTAGCGATGCTAGGTTCAGGTTCGAACTCAGTGCCCATCGCATCGTAACACTGCATAACACTACAAATAACCGATATTGGAGGGTGTTTCTCACGGTACACTGGATTTATATATTATATTCTGAGCTTCTAACTGTCTTTAATACCTGATAGCAATTCATCACTTCCATCAATCATGGCAAGAACTAGTATGCAAATTCTCCTAAAGAAAGCAAGGTTACCTTCTTTGTTATCCAGCATGGATATTGAACTCCCCTACCTGCAATAATACATTGAGCCCACCAACAAATAATGAGTTTTGTGGATACATTAGAACAATCTTGGGGTCTCCATAAAGCCTTTTAAGCCTCTTTACAGGCAGGACGTCACACTAGAATTTCAAGGCAAACATCAATACCGCAAGCCTCATTGCAAACCCGGGCCGGACCATGGACTTTACCACCAACAGAATCAAGAGTTGCTGATGTGTCCAGCATGAGTCCAAACTTTGTGTTGGAGGAATGATTGTTGTGCACTGAGCTTAGTACTTCACAGTTGAATTGTTTATTCATGTACTAATCGATCAGGAAGGGCGCAAAATTCCAGCTACCCACAGTCATATGGCGGGAGAGTGTGTGGTTAGCTCTGGGCGTGTGTGATAGCTCTGGGCGTGGACTTTGGGAGGTTGTGAGTGTCGCAACATACGTGAAATAACTAAACATAGTATGGTAGTGCTTTTGGAGGATTTTGATGGTATTGAATGGCCAATAATTTTGCCAATTTCAAAACAAGGATTCATGCTTGAGTCTTGAGACTTTACATTGAGTCACAATTCATTATACAGTGACTATTACATTTCATACTACATCAGCCAAAAGGGATAATATATGTATTTAATAAAAAGTCTTACAAAATTGATTGTACTAGGTGTTAGAAAAAAAAGTTTTTTCAAAAATTTAATAATGGTAGTAAAATCTGAAACAAATGCAAAAACATTGTTTATAGATGTAAACTTGATTTATACTAAGCTAAACTCAGAATAATTTTGGCTCGTTAAGACATGCTTCAGCTTGCTTCAGGTCATCTATATACGTAACAACGATTGGAGTGGCGCCAGCTGCAGAAGCAATGAATCCTACTCCAGGTCATCCTTGTACATAACAGCGATTGAGATGGCACCACTTGTGGAAACAACAAATCATGTTAAGGTTGTTGTTGAAGTTGTTCCAAGCGCCGATGTTGTGGCTAATGTGTTGGTGTGTGATATAGCTGCAGTGTCAACTCTTGGTCCAACCAACAATTTAGGGGAGGACATAATAGTTTTTTGGGGTCAATGCATGCAATTGGCATCCTGGTGAATTAAAAACAAATATAGGAAACCAAACAATATTTGTCTTACATCCTACAAATTCCTTATTAACCCTGAATATTCCTTCCAAATCCTATAGATACCTTCCAAATCCTAACGATTCTTGCTTAAACCTTGAATATTCTTGCCAAACCCTTGTTATTCCAACCTAAAGCTAAAGATTCTTCTCACAAATCCTGCATAGAATGTAGTCCATCAATTTATTAATGCTTTATGTGTCTTTTTTAATTTCTTCACTTTCATTTTTTTACTACTTGTAAACATAACTATTATCTTTCTTAAATATAATTTTAGTTATTAAATTTGACAAAAAATACATTTCTTTTGAATTTTTATCTTGTTTACATGTTTGATAAAATTTGTAAATATTTAAAATATCTTCCAATCATGTTGAGGTTTTTGTCATACCTCTATAATGTTGATGATTATCTATGAAAAATTATAAATCATACAATGTGATATTTCAAGTATGCAAATTGTAGTACTTTGACTTTTATGAAACATGTGAAGACCTTTAGGGGTTAAGATAATAAAAAAAAGCATGGTTTCCAAAAGAACCCGTTGGGAGGTACTCCAAATAGCACATAGCATTTGGATGTCATTTGGATATATATAAATAATATGTAATTTCATGGAATTTTTTCGTATATTGTATTTATTTTTGGGGTCCAGTTGATGTACCAATTTCAATGATGTGAAATAAAATGTTTGATGAATGACAAAAATGGAGTTGATATACAAAAAGAAGTTGTAAATGTCAATGTGTAGATCACATCTATATAGTTGGATTTATCATTTTTCAATTGATTTTTTAAAAGTAATTTTTCAAGGCTTTCTTTTGAATTTTAATTTATAATCCCTAATTAGACTTCATTTTCAACTAAAAATTGTTGTAACAAAATTGGAATAGTATGCACTATATGATGGTATAATTTGCATTATTTGATTCTATTTATTTTGGAAAATCATTTTTAAGATCTCACGTTTTGAACTAAGAATGGAACTTGAAATAAACCAATTTTTTTATTTACTAAAAAATCACAATAATTATCTTATTTTGAAGATCCATAGTATACAAATGATAGTGAACTAGCACAAGAACCAAGGAAAATTGGATGGATGAAAAATGCTATTGTATGTAATCAAAAAAAAGTTGACAAAGTCTATTCAACGTCAAATAGACATTGTCGTACCAAAGGGATAATTGTAGAATTTAAGAAATGGGATTCAGAAGAGAAGTGAAAGCATAAGTAGTGACAAAATAATTTATAAAATATATTTAGTTAATTTGGTACAAGATTTTGGGACGTACTTTCCATTGTAAGAAGTGATTGCAATTTTGCAATAAAACATCTTCCAGGTTTACTAAAAATCATTTTTAACCTTGTGAAGAGTCAACGTCCATTTTAATAGACATTGAACATATTGTAAGCCTTCTCTTGACTATAGACATTGACATTTTCCATCCATCCAAGTTTTTCTTGGCTCTTGTGTTAGTTGACTATCATTTGTATAGTATGGATATTCAAAATAAGATATTGTGAATTTAAAAAAAATAAAGAATTAGTTTATGTGAAGTTGCATCCTTAGTTCAAAAAGTAAGGTCTCTAAAATGATTTTTGAAAATAAGTAGAATCAAATAATGGACATTATACCATGTCATAGTGCATACTATTCCAAATTAATCAATAAAAAAATATGATTAATCCAACTCTATAGATGTGATCTACACATTGAAATTTGTAATTTTGCATAAAAGAATTTTGAATTTTAAGTTTCAAATTTTATACTGGTGTATTGGTGAGAGCAATCGTAGATCTAACCTTATGGGTAGAATGGGCGTTTTCATAAAAGGGTGTCGTGGAAAATGTTGTCACAAGGGTTGGGTTTTGATGTTTTGTGGACTTTGGGGTTTTTAGAAAAAAGGTATATATTATAGAGACGTGAAATTTTATAGATATATATATATATTTTTAGGTTGGATGCATTTGTCAAAAAAAATTGATGTTATCATAAATGGGATGAATTTGGGGATTTTGCAATAAATATGGTGTGGTGTTTTTCAAATATGTGATATTTTTCATTGATGAAAACACTTTTTTCACGGATTACTTATATATACAATAAACATATTTTGAGCTGAAAAAATTGACGTATACATATATTAAACATATATTGAGGATGGAATAAATCTATATACAAAAGCTTTTAGATATATAATCTTTGTATATCCTTTGTATACAAGGAGGAATTCGGAAGGAGTTTAGAAGGCCGCACGTGATTCTCAAATATAATGTAGAGTGCACCCCCTGGGAATGAAATTGGAATAACATGCATTACAAGATGGTGTAGTTTCCATTATTTGATTCTCCTTATTTTGAAAAATCATGCCTAATGTCTCACCTTCTAAACTAAGAATGAAACTTGACATAAACCAATTGTGTTGATTTTCAAAAAATCAAAAAATCTTCTTTTGAAGATCCATACTGTACAAATGATAGACTATTAACACAAGAACCAAAAGAAATTTAGATGTATGAGAAATGATACGTGATGTGAGTGGGGGAATTAGAGTCAACTCACTCACGTAATTTCAAGTAACGTCTACTGTACTCACTCACATCATGGATCATGCAAGAAGCTTAGCCTAAAATATTCACTCACATTACTTGAAATTACTGTAGAATCCAGTACTTGTAATTTCTACTATACAATCCAGTACTTTAGATATAATCAATAGTTCAACACTCTGGTGTGCAAGTATTACCAATCCAATACTTTAGATATGATCAACAATTCAACACTCTAGTGTGCAAGTATTACCAATCCAGTACTTTAGATATGATCAACAGTTCAACACTCTGGACACCAGTTTACCATTGAATAGGTACATTATTATATATACTGTGAAGTTGGAATCCAAAATGAAATAAGCTAAAGAATCAACTTCTGTCTACAAATCATGAATAAACCTTAAACCCTAATATCTTCTACAAAGTAAATAATTCCAATCTAATAAAAATCCCTAATGGATATGGGTGAATCGAGATATTTTTTGTAGATGTCGTTTTTAACCATAAATTCTTCTCTAGTTTCAACAATCGTGGTTTCTCCTTTTTTTTTCGTAAGTTATCATTCCAGAATCTAAAGGATGTATCAATTGTTTAAGTTGCCTATATAAAGAGCACTTCTGGGAAAAAGCAAGACCAAGGAGGTTTGTTTTTTCAATTCGTCTTGTACAATGTAGGTACTCACTAGGCTTGAAGCATAACACATTGCCATGTTTTGGTACAAAAGATACCTCAACTTCAAGAAAAACAAATATTTTTGGTTCTTTCATCCCTGTCACTTACTCACTTGGTCTACAAAACAACAATAAACAAAAAATAAATTAATAATAATAACAAGAAGATAAAAGCATTTTAACTTATATAAAAGTAAATATCTAAAAACAAGAAGACATTATAAATTAATTTAATAACAAAACACTACCTTCTTTGAGCCAAATAATAAATCAATAATCATAATCATCAGTCATAATGTGGCCGACAATTGTAGTCTCTTGTGATGGAAAAGTATGTGAATGGACCACCCCCAATAGTTGCCTCCTTAGTTTGAAATCCTTCCAAAATTGGAATGGTATCCAAATACTCAAATAAACTTGGATAAGATTTTCTCAAAATACCACATATGTATTTTGCCAAATCCTCATAAAGTTTATAGCAGTCATGGTTGTTATGGACATACCTATAAAAAAATTCACACAACATTATTAATAAAACCAATATGAAATTTGCCAATAAATTTGAAAATCATTTAAAAAATTAGGATTAGAAGGCTTAACTTACCACCCTGTGTCTCCATATGTAGAGTGTAAACCGTAAACGCAAATTCGAGTGCCTCCTTTTGCTTCTAACCTTGATAAATTGTTTCCAAACTTATCCAAGTACAAAGCTACCTTTGTCATTACTTGCAATTCTTTAGAGGTGAAAACATCACTTCTTAAATCAAAAATTTGTTTTTGAGAAGGACTATTTTCAACCAAAGTAATTGGACTCTCTACTCTTCTATACTTTAAAAGTTGTATATTTAAAGCATCATTAGTGCTCTCAAAGTCCACTAATCTAACACTTCTTTTCACATACACTTTTTGGCCTATTGTTGGGAAAACCACTAATTTGGTGATTTTTTCATGAGTATGGATTTCTACATACTTTTCAAGATGATACTATAAAGCATCAATATCATTAGGAAGTTGCATCTTACATAATTGACAAAAGTAAGTTTTACCACCTGGAAAATAATCTAATCCATGCTTTAAGAAAAAAGAATGCATTAAAAAAAGTTTTTCTTTCCTTTTATGCTTCAACCCTAGGTGTAACTTATTGCCAAAGTGTTCATCTAAAAGGGCTTGTTTGTTGGGAATTTCGCACTTACAACACTCACACCATTCCATGTCATCATCTTGCCTCTTAGTATCTCTATCAATGTCTTCAACTTGGCTCCTTTTTCTAGTCTTTCCCATTAGGCAAACTTGAAAAGACAAAAATCATTGTTATAATTATAGCTTAAGGAAACCTAAATAAACTACTTGATATTACCAAACACATCCCAGCTCATGTTCATACTCACTACCTAAACAATTCACTATTAGTCTAAAATTACGTAGCCACATTTAGAGCCACAAACATAATTGGGTAAATAGTTTGTAAGGTAGAAGTACCAGAAATTTTTAGGTACTAATTGTAGTCACCTATAAAAGCACTTGTTTTAACTTTGGAAATTCTCAATCTAATTATCACAAACATTAATTATGAATACCAAAATAAGCAATTTGATTGAACTGAAAGACAATTATTAGTATACCTACTAACATCAAGAATGGTCTATGCATATTAAGTTTGAAAATTTATAACAAAATCATACATTGTGAAAAATTAATTAAAAATTACGTTTGGTTATTAAACTCAAAGTTTTATATGCTGCAATTTTTTATCATTGAAAATCACCATTTCATACAAGTTGAAAACTCTAAATTGACAGTAACTATACCCTTTACCTTAGAACAGAGGTTATTTAATAGTATTTTAAGAAAAAGTTATTCAAAAGTAGAAAAGGTTATTCAAAAGTAGTCAGAAACTAAATTATAAATAGATCTCTCAAATAATTGAGTATTTCAACACCTAATTTTCTTTACTACTTGATAACATTTGATCACTTCCATCAATCATGGTAAGAACTAGTATGCAAATTCTCGTAAAGAAAACAAGAATACCTTCTGGATACATTCACAGTAACACGACCCAAGGAAACTGTAACCAGTGATTAATTTAACGGATTGTTAAGCAATAATCTTATCATATGAATTGATAATGCAATATAAATTAGTAACTACATATAATATATGTCATTATACAATATACTAAAGTTTGACAATGTTTGGGAAGTTATTGGTACTCCAAAACGACTAAAATATGGTCGTAACCAGTCGTTAATAACGACTAAAATGTGCTAAAATGTTCAAAATATGTCGCAAAATGTCCTTAAATTTTTCTAATATCTACATACATTGAAGATATTATTTTCTAAGCACTCATCAAGAGTCGTTATAACTGGGCGGGGTTGGGTCGTGTTACTGTGAATGTACCCTTCTTTGTAATCTAATCCACTTCACCAATGTAAACAATATGACATGTTGGACAGTAAGGATATTGAACTCCCCTACCTGTAATAATACATTGAGCCCACCAACAAATAATGAATTTTGTATATACAATCTTTATATACATAATGATTTAACCTTTTTAATAACATAACTAAAGTCATATCCTTTGGCTTATGTATAATTAAAAAATGCCATGCAATTGGAGAATGAAAAGATGATGTAATTCAAAGGATGACAAAAAAAAATATCATAAAAAGTTTATAAAGAATGGACTCAACATCTTCTTCTACATATTCTACCTGCCTAAAAAAGGGTGTCAATGACTATAAGTAAAACTTCCCTTGACTGAGCTTGATGTGTAGGATTTGCAGGAGATTTGACACAACATTTTTTTTAAAACACGTTGATTATTATTGAGGCTAGTTTGTACTATTGAGGAGGAAATACAACACTCTATTAAATAGGTTTTTCTTCCTCTAGGGCCAATGCAATGCTTTGATGACCCAATCCCGACTTCAGAGTTTAGGGTTTACAAATCAAAGTTTACAGAACATAGCAAGTAGGGCTTGTAATAAGGTCAGAATGGACACTAAACCAAGCGAGTTGTTTGACTTAGGGTCCAATTACAAATTTATGAAAAAAAAGTTGATCTTATTGACCTTACAATAATAACTAAGTGACAATAACTAGTTTAAAATGTCCCAATGAAAATTTAGGCATATGCTTAGCTTAAAATATTCTTCAAATCCATTTTCCACCTGAGCCCTTGGTGAAAACAACAAAAATGGATTTAGTTATAATGGAAGAAGAAAACAGAAGAGGAAAGAAGAAGTAGAAGAAGAAAGTTTATAAATTTCAAAAACATTGAACAATCTCTAAAAAGATAATATAAAGCATAAGTTTTTACTTTGTGATTTTAAAGGCATAGTTAGGTCATTGTCCATTATGAAAGTCAATGGTAATTGTCCTTGTGAACCATAGATCACAAGGCCTTTCCCAAGATCTCTTCATTTCTAAATACTAAATTCAAAAGTACTTGTCCCAATGAACTGTAGATTATGTGGGCCTTTCCAATCTTTGTTTAGTTTAGAGGGACCTAAATGCACTCTTTATTACAAATTTTAAACAAATTCAATCATAAAAAAAGAGGAAAAAGTGCAAAAACTTTAAAAAGAGTTTAAAAAACACACCTTGCACCAAAATCTAAAAGTTTAGAGGACCTTCAAAGAATGCAAATATCGAGGCCGCCTTCAAAGAATGTAAATATCGAGGCCGCCTTCAAAGAATGCAAGTGTGTAAGCCGCCTTCAAAGAATGTAAATGTCATGGCCGCCTTCAAAGAATGCAAGTGTCTTAGCCACCTTCAAATAATACAAGTGTTCAGGCCACCTTCAAAAAAGCTTTACTCAAGAGTCAAAAGAAAGAGGACTAGACTAAGCAAGAGTGCTCTATGAGAGCCCACATGAAGAGGACTAGAAAGAGCATAAATCTGCATTAAGTACCTTTCATTAGCCCTAATCTTTGGCGACTACTTAACAAACTCCACAATGATAATTATATATATATAATATTAAAGGTGATAGAGAAATGCACAAAGTACATACACAAACACAAGGAATGCGTAGAAAGAGATATTTTTACTCACGGGCTGCCTCGCTTAAGTAGTGTACAGTTGAGGTGCCCTTTGGCAACCCATATGGGATAACTCACCACTACAAGCCTCAAAGGTTAGCCCATGCCTTGACCCCTCTCCTACACATCATTTATTTCCACCCAAATCCCTTTGGCTTCTAGCAACACTATCCTTCATCTTCTACTTCAACACTCCCACTTTGCGTAGAGCCAAAGCCTTTAAGTCCATATGCTATTACAAACCTTTCGTGTCAATCTTGTGCAAGTCCATTTGTCAACACATCCGCCATCATGTGCTCTGTTGGACAATACTACAATCGTATTACTCCCATCTCCAACTTCTCCCGAATGAAGTGGTATTGCACATCAATGTGCTTCGTGCATGAATGATATGTTGGGTTCTTTGCAAGTGAAATGTTCCCTTGGTTGCCACACATGATCGTTGTAGCCTCCCCTTGTGCACAACCCACATCCGCCATTAGTTGTCTCAATCAAATGGCCTCTTTCGTAGCGTGACTTGTCGCCATGTACTCTGCCTCCACGGTGGACGTGGCCGTGGTTTGTTGCCGCTTGCTATTCCACGATACCGTAGCCCGTGGTAGATTTTCGATGGTTCATGTCTCCCGTGTAGTCCGCATCACAATAACCGCTCAATACAATGTCAAAGCCACCGAGACATAGCTTCACATCAATCGTCTTCTTCAAGTAGCGCATGATCCTCTTCACCGCCGTCCAATGCTTGGAGCCCAGTCTTGCCATATGTTGACTCACCACGTTAATTGGATACGCAAGGTCCGGCCGTGTTGCAATCATCGCATACATCAACGACCCCATCGCATACATCAACGACCCCACCGCTTGCTTCTATGGCACCTCCGACATCAATTGAGCCTCCGCCGCATACTCCTACTCGGTGAGCTTCACGAGTTTGGAATTGACATCCAATGGTGTTGTAATGGGCTTGCCACCCTCCATCCCAAACCGCTTGAGCACATCCTTTGCGTCGTTCGTCGTGCTCGAACTCAATGGAGCCTCCAACTCGCCATCCTTCGCACCTCCATCTTCATCGCCAACATCAACAATAGGAGATTTGGAGGATGTGTCCACAATGACGTCTCCACATCTCCCACTTGGACCATCCTCCAAATGTGGCCCAACCGTAGACTCCTCACAAAACGTGACATCGCGCGATTGAATGATCTTCTTCGTGTCCACCAACATCAACCTATAGGCCTTGGTACCTTCACAATATCCAAGAAACACACACTTTTTGGCCTTTGCGTCAAGTTTGGTCCTACGAGCATCCGGTACCTTTGCATATACGATGCATCCAAAGATGCGCATGTGTGAAACACTAGGTCGCCTCCCACTCCACGCTTGCTCGGGTGTCATATTTGCAACGGCACTTGTAGGGCACCGATTGCGAGTGTACACCGCATTCACCACCGCTTCCGTTCAAAGCTCCAACTTCAAGTTTTGAGCATGCAACATGCTCCTCGCCATCTCCACAATGGTTCGATTGGCGCGCTCCGTAACTCCATTTTGTTGAGGGATATACGAGGCCGATGTTTGGCGTGCAATGCCTTCTTTCTTCAAAAACTCATCAAACTTGTTGGTCATGAATTCGCCGCCGTTGTCGGATCGAAAAACCTTGATTTTTTTCTCGGATTGCTTCTCCACCAATGCCTTGAACTCCTTGAACTTGTCAAAGCACTCGCTCTTGGCTTTGATTGAATAGAGCCAAATCTTCCTTGAAAAGTCATCAATGAAAGTCACAAAGTACTTGCATCCCCCCATCGGCGTCGTCTTCATTGGGCCACACACAGCGAAATGAACAATTTCCAAAGGCTCGGTTGCACGAGTTGCTGCTTCACCCGCAAACGGCAATTGTTGTTGCTTACCCTCAATACAACCCTCACAAGTGAATGAAGAAGGATCCACATGCGATTGGAGTAGGTCCATGCCGCTTACCATGCCACGAAGAGTTTTGACACTCTTGATGTTCAAATGCCCAAGTCGACAATGCCACAACCTCAACTTGTCGTCCTTTGCGCTTGATTGCGCCAACACTGCCAATTCACTCGTATACACCTTCGAAAACCTAATGTGGTACAAGCCGTCAATTTCTTCGATAATGGCCACCTTGTCTCGATTTGATGACATCACAAAGCTCTCCGTATCACTAAACTCTACACACAAGCTTTTTGCAACCAAATGCCTTACCGATAAAAGGTTGGCCTTTAGTTTCGGAACTTGGAGGACATCCTTGATAGTGATTGTCTTCACACGGCCCCCCACCTCGGTGTCCACTACAATTTGGCCTTTGCCCACGGCCTCAAGCACCGTATCATCTCCCAAAATCACTCTCTTTGGTGAAATGAGATGATATGAATGAAAACAACTCCTTGCAGGTGTCATATGGATCGTGGCTCCCGAATTCACAATCCAATCGCTCACACTACCATTGCTCGATACGTCACTTGTCATGTTTGTGAATTTGTCAACATCATCACGCATGCTTACATCAAAAGAGACATACCTTGTGGTGAACGCATACTCATCATCATTGTCACGTGTCTTTGTGTTGTTGGCACTCTCACCCTTATCATTGTTCCTACGCTTGAAACAATACCTTGCGATGTGACCCTTCTTGCCGCAATAAAAACACACATTGTCTCTAGAGCTCCCACAACCTCCATTCTTGGATTGCTTGGCCATAAGAGCCGCACTATCTCCACGTGACTCATTCTCCTTTCGCCGCGAGAGCTCGTGCAACAACCGCGACGTCACATAGTCCAATGTGACTTTGGAAGTAGGCCTCGACTCCATAGCCACGATGAGATACTCGTACGAAGGAGGTAGACCTTCTAAGAGCGTCATCACAATGTCCCCATCCGAGATGGTCACGTCCGCGTCGTTGAGTTGATCC
The DNA here is from genome assembly GCA_022496805.1 of Pohlia nutans. Taxonomy (NCBI): domain Eukaryota; kingdom Viridiplantae; phylum Streptophyta; class Bryopsida; order Bryales; family Mniaceae; genus Pohlia; species Pohlia nutans. The sequence continues at coordinate 38,653,504 of CM040088.1, forward strand.
GCGAGTGCCTTGACCTTGTTGATGTGTGCCAACATGTCGTCTTCCTCCTCCATCTTGATGGTGAAGAACTTGCGCCTCAAAAACAAAATGTTGACCAAACTCTTGGCTTCGTGAATGTTGCAAAGCTTGGTCCATGCTTCCGCGAATGTCTTGCACGAACAAATGTGCGCGAGTTGCGAATCCAAGAGATTAAGGGCCAAAATCGCAAATGCCTTCTTCTCCCTCCTCATATATGCTTGCATGATGCGAGGGTCCGAAGTAGAGTGAGGGGGCTCCTCACTACCATCAACAATCTCCTACAAGTCCTTCTCGGCCATCACCATCTCCATTTTGAACTTCCACAAATGGAAATTCACTCCATCGAACTTGTCCACCACTTTGGGACCCTCACCCTCAGAAGATGCCATGATGTATAGTACGTCTCCCCTCTCAAATCAATCCTCAGACTCAACACAGACACTTTTTTTTATAGTTTATGTAGCACATTTGTGCTTCCAATGCCTCTTCGACAGCCGTTAACCTCAAATCAGCACCTTTGTGCTCCACACACCTTCCAACACTCAAATGCGAAAGGTCCTCTCTTAAATTGCAAAGATGTTCACCAAAACACTTCAAATTACTCAATGGAGCTCTCCACTACTCTAATTGACTCAAAACAACACCTTAGTGTTCTCAATTACTCAATGCACGTAATCGACACCTTTGTGTCCCTCAATAGAACTAAATCAATGCTCATAGACTCAAACAAGCCCCTCAAAACCCGAAATGCATTGAAATTGCCCAAAACCGCACCTTTGTGCTCCCAAGTGCATTAAACAATTCCACATGAAACTTTTGAGCTCCCCGAGGGCATGAAACACATGCAACACCTCTTCCCAAGTGCTCAACCACTCAAAGCAGATCGTAGACTCTTCCTTTAGAGCCTCAACACCTCACAAATCACTTGCAATATCACAAGTGCACCAACTTGAACAAAACAATGTTCCACTTACAAAAAGGGTTTGGAATCAAAAAAGTAGAGTACCAAAAGAAGAGGTTGACCAAGACAAGTGCTCCGCTGTGCAACTTCAGCCCCTGCACGCCTCCGAGAGACAAGACTCCTCCAAAAAACTCAAAACTGCTCCCAAAAGCTCCAAATCAGCCCTTTCTGCAACGACCTCCTACGAAACGCTTCAATGCAATCCAACACTCACGCAACATACATGAGTGGGCCCATAACCTATTAAAGGTGACAGAGGAATGCACAAAGCACATACACAAACACAAAGAATGCGTAGAAAGAGATATCTTTACTCAAGGGCTGCCCCGCTTAAGTAGTGTACAGTTGAGGTGCCCTTTGGCAACCCATATGGGATAACTCACCACTACAAGCCTCAAAGGTTAGCCCGTGCATTGACCCCTCTCCTACACATCATTTATTTCCACCTAAATCCCTTTGGCTTCTAGCAACACTACCCTTCATCTTCTACTTCAACAACATGATGTCCGTCCGACGTGCGGTATCAGTGTTGGTTTCTTTAGGTGATTACCTTTTTTCAGGGCTCGGTGGGATCAGCACCGTGGCGTGGCAACCAGACTGTATAATTTAGAATTTGATGAGCACGTTTGGGTAAACGGGGATAAGGGTTTGCGTGTTGTGCATAAATGGGTGAAGTCCGTGCAAATTCGGGCGCTCCAAGACATTGTTGTGGAAGACGAGCACCAATTTGTTAGAATTTGGTGCACAACGTTATATGAAGGGTGAGGTGATCAGACGAAGTTGCGGAATCATGCTCTGAGGATTAGAGAGGACAGGGATATCGGGTGGGTTTGTGACGAGTCGGCGCAGGTGTGGAGCACTGATGCTTGGAGTGTCCGAGAGTGGATTAAAAAGGGGATCAAAGAGCTTGGTGACTTGGTGTTTGAGGAAGATGAAGCTTGGTGGAGGCGTCACAAGAGTCGGGATGCTTATGTGGTGAGGTTCATTGAAGCACCGGCACGCGCAGACCAATGCATTGCAGTCTCACAAAACCGCACAACAGAGCATACAAAAATCGCTTTGGAGTCACATAACACTGGGATGGAAGACAGTGTTGTGCTTCAGAAGTCACCTGCTCAAATCCTAGTCAAAAAACATAGTTTAAGATAAATTTCAATAGCTTATGGAAAATTATTTTTCACGAATAAAACAAAAGCTGGAGGGTGTTTTTTATGATTTTAGGCACCCTAAAACATGTGCCAAAAAGTTGCGCCAAACAGGAAGTTGGTGGTCAAGTTTGGGACTTTTTGTTTGCTATTGGTCAGAAGACATAAGAGATTTAAAATACCCAGGGAACAATGCAATTTGATTATCTTCATAATTATGTTCCAAGGAAATCCAATGTGAATCTAGTGTGTGTAAAAACGCATCGGCTTTAATTATCAAAACTTAAATGTCTCGAGCCTTTACAAATGAAATACATATGTAATGTAAGGGATGACTACTTATATGTGTGAAAGATCTAGCTGGAAGGCTTTTGATTGATATTTGAAGCATTTACTAAACTTTATGCCCAATTGTAGTAGATCTTATGTAGAACCAATGGTGAAGGTTGTTTAGAACATATCAATCTTTGAAGATTATTTACAAGCATGTGCACCGTTGGATCACTTTCATGTCTTTTTTGGTTCAAGTATTTGCCCTATAGAACCAATTGATAGGATCTGATCTAGAATTTCGTCCTTAGAGGGACCACAGAAATTCACATTGTCAAAATTGCATTGGAAAATTTTGCTCGTCCCCTAGATCCTATTTTGGAGATACTTCACCAAGTTGTTGTCCTACCTAATGGTTGGATTTAGTCATACTTTACTACATATTTTACCTAAAATTAAAAATGTAGAAGTATGTCAAGCCGTTGACCAAGTTAAAATTGCATTGAATGTAGTTCAAAAGTGACATTGCAAAAATGTTGGCATGCATTTAAGAAACACATAAATTTCAAAAAATCACCACGTTTAAAAGTATCTCATTTCAAATTCATTCCAACAAATTTTACTCAATATATATTAAAACTTTATTTGTAATCTTGTGTACATCGAAGGAATTATTAATTTAAATTTTCAAAATCAGTAATTATAGCCGATGCATTTTCACACACACTAGATTCACAATGGATTTGTTTGGAGCATATGAAGATAATCAAATTGCGTTGTTCCCTAGGTATTGTGAATCTCTTATGTCTTCTGACCAATAGCAAACAAAAAGTTCCAAAATTGACCAACAATTTCCATTTTGGAAGTTTTTTAGCATAGGATTTAGGGTGCCTAAAATCATAAAGAACACCCACCCTCCAGCTTTTGTTTTATTTATGAAAATCAATTTTCCATAAGTTATTGGCATTTATCTTAAACTATGTTTTTTGACTAAGATTTGCAATTACTGGAAAATGCAGCCACAAATTTTGCTATAGCACTTTCACTTTCTAAATTTTACTCCTACATAAAATGTCTTTACCACAAATATTTTCATTCCTAAGTGTAGACATGTGTCCAATTATATGTTCAACATCTAATAATGATGATATTTAAATGATATTCAAACTTCGAATAGTCATAAACTCTCCCAATGTGTACTATAAAGTACCACACTATTTTTGGTTTTATTCCATGTCTTTTTGATGAATAATACATATCTGAGTAAAATATGTATCATAGGGGTCTTTTGGGGGTTAATTTACATGCTTTATACATTTAATTGTATGTTCACTTGTAACTTTCTTCTAACTATATATATGTTTATTCTTAGAAGAGGGACCATGTGCCCAATAATAGATTCAGATTTTACCCATGAAGATTTTGGGTTGAGGGTATATGTTTAACCATTTTTTAACTCATTTAATATTCACCTAACTCATCATTCTAATATTGGAATGTCAGTTCACAACGCAGTTGGGTTTTTGGTTTGGGGGCAGTGTTATGCATCCTGACTTGACTAAGCAAAAATCGCATTGAAGTGAAGTGGACAGCTCTAGATATGCAATCGATCTTGTAATTATTGGGTTTAGTGATTTTGTACAAGCCGATTGAAGTGAGTTAAAGGGTCGGTTTAGGAAGATTGACTTTGAGAATCTAACCCTAAACTACTAAACATCTTGGATTTTGCCTCAATATGAGCTTTACAAGCTGCACTTGCAGCAATCTCTTCTACTTTGGCCATATATATCGGAATAACACTGAGTTGTCATCTGTCATTTGAGGTCTGGCGTAACGTTGGTACTAGATGTGGCATTCCGACCGGGGTTGATACAAAACCCCATAGCTTCTTCCATCATCATGGAGAAGCATTTCGCATCAAGAGAGTCCCACTTGATCTGGGCCGTGAGGCCAAGAGAGGTGTGTTCTTCCCAACAAAACCTTAGTGCTATATACTCTCCACTGTAAGTTTGGGTGCCACAAACCATATGGGATATGTGTCTAGAGGAACGCCTATACATAATGCCATTCCATAACACTGGTTTTAGATTTGGAAAATTTTGACAAAGTATCCGACGTTCCATAACACTGGTTGTGAATCTGGGATTTGTTGTAACTTTGATCTCACATTTGGCGATGAATGTGTAAGATTTTATATCGGAGTAACACTGAGTTGACAGATGCCATTCGATTTCAGATCTGGTGGTGAATATGCGTTATTATATATTTGAATAACACCGAGTTGTCAGCTGCCATTCGAGCTCTGGCGAAACGTTGGTACCAGATGTGGCATTCCGGCCGGGGTTAATACGAAACCCCATAGCTTCTTCCATCATCATAGAGAAGCATTTTGCATCAAGAGAGCCACACTTGATCTGGGCCCTGAAGCCGAGAAAGATGTGCTCCTTCCATCTATCCCTCGGTACTTTATACTATCGACTTTGATTTCGAGCGCTACAAACCATATGGGATAAACCAGATCTGGAATAAATTGGATTTGAGACGGGTGGTATGTATACAGATTGTATTTGTAGAGAGTACACGTAGATAGCGTATCCCTGGAGCTGATACGGAGAAAGATCCGCGAAATCCAGATCTTGGTTAACACTGACTCTTGATTAACATTGCGCCGGGCAGGAATCAGGCGGGGCAGGGAAACAATCGGAATTACAGCTCACTGTTTATCCCCCCCCCCCCCCGACGTCAAACGGCGGCTGGGTAAAACGCCGGGACCCGCCTGAACCCAAAATAGCCTCCGTAAACCTAGGCAGTATGAGATTTAAGCTTCTCCACTGGATTTCAATGGGTTTTTCTATTCTCAATTGGAACGGAGATATTTTGTCAAAATTAGAGAATCATCCAATGGTGGGACTGACAGATCATACTATGTCTTTGATCCGTATAATGCATACTCAAAAATGAGATTTTGGAGGGTGTGTGACTTCAAAGTCAAATAAAATTTGAAGTAAATTTTCAAAAATTGAAGTGAAGAAGTTATGTCAACACCTCCCCGTTGCAATTTTTCATATCAAGAACGGACTCACATATAATTATTGTGACTTTTATATGTGAGAGTCAGTTATCCATATATGGTTTAGGACAAAAAATTATACGTTAAAAGGGAGTTGGTACATTGAACAAGATCGGAACACATACACTAATGGAACATGAACAAGAGAACACAATCCAAAAAACTAAACTTACGTTGCATTAAAAGAACCAGACAAAAAAAAAGTGACCGTGTCGTGCCATAAACTTTGGATGTGAATAGCCCATGAGGCTGCTTTAAAAATGTCATTCTGGATACCCTCAGACTGAAATTTGGACAGTTTCAACATTGAGTCAGTTGAGTGCTCTAAGAGCACAACCTCCTGGAAAGTAGGCTGATTTGCAGAACACTCGAGTGATCGACTGGTACATTTTTTGCCATGCACGATGATCAATAAAGTCGTCTTTATTCAAATCCATCAACTGATAAGTCAGTACTGTAGGTAGTCTAACAGTAGTTCACATCACATCAAGATTCATACGTTCAGCTGAAATAGTCACCTGCACACAATGATTCATAGGCGCTACAAATTGGCAAGAAAACGAAAGGATTTTACAGATACAGACGGGATAAATTTCAAATACATGGTGACAAAGTATGAAAGAAAATTTCCCTTGAATACTGGGATACAAGAATATCTACTACAGCTTGAATGGACAGGCCATTCAAGAAATTAGCCAGTGTACAACCTGTTGTTGGTCCCAACCAAGTCGTGGTCAACTGGGACTGGTGATTCTGCAATCTTCACTAAACCTGTCATCATCCAATGAACGCATCTAGTAGTGAAATTCCTACACGAATCTTCCATTGGGAAACCATGCTTCCATCTAGTTGCATGGCCTAGGTTCTAATTTCTTCAAATAGAAGAATTATATCACAATCGGCAATATCTACAATATTCAAATAGGTCAGTAAAAAAATGAATCAACGGGGACGAGCAACAAGAAGGCGTTTGTTAAGGCATGCAGCTCCTTCCGGTTCAACAAGAGCATGGAACAGTATACTCCAGTTTTCAGTCTACATCCAGAGACTGGTGAACAAGAAAAGTTGTAGTTACTTCCGTCAAATGTTGGTGGCAGGGTAGAGTGTGCATGCCATGGGAAGACAGATTGGCATAGGAAGGACAGCAACAATTAGCTGCTGTGAGGCCTGTCCAATTCCTGGGACTGGGATCTACTTACTATAGCTGGAACGATGGAAACGAGGCCAATAACGAAGAGAACAGCTACAGTCTTGACGTCATACAGCTCGTTAAAACTCCTAAGGGTGTTCAGTGCAAGACCCGCCTGTTATGTCTACATCAACAGAAAAGTCAAAATAGTTGATCAAGTCATTTTGCGCTTCCAAACAGAGTGGCAATATGCGAAAGTGTGTACGTTTTGCCAGCCTACGCAATAATATAAAATAAGGTGAATTTAATAAGGAGTATTGTCAAGCCCTAGTTGCCAACCACGACCGTCACGTATGATGGAGGCTTCCCAAAAGCAGGTCACTATGAATGGAGTAAGCAGCAGCACTTGGAAAGACTAGAACCCAAGAAAAACTAACTAGAAAGTGGCTTCTTGAGAGGATACTTAGTCCACAAATACCCACCTACTTACTCTTCAGAGGAATTAATTGATAACTAATCTTAGGATTGTTTCTTTTCCAAGATTACTGATAATTGAACGCAAAAGGTACACAGTTTTTACGTCATTCAAATCGAGTAGGGATGGCTTACCCGGACAGTCACAAACGTAGCAGGCACCAAACCAAGTATTGTAGCCACGAGAAAAGTGGGGTAGGGGATATCTACAATTGGAGAGCAAACATTGATAAAAGTATTTGGCAAGGTTGGCGTGACTCTCAAAAACAGTATGTAGTTGAATAAATAATCCCTTCGTTTGGCAACCTGCACACATACAATTGTCAGCATCACTCGTGACAAGGACCTCATCATAGATGCTCAGCATGCGACATTTCCGTAGCAAAGACATAGCAAGTGTCAACTACAAATGCGTAGCCAGTTACATGCCATTCAGAAATCCGATAAAAAATTTACACCGGATTGCATTTGCAAGCACTTTACAAGCATCCTAAAAGCATGCACCAGCAAACAGATTTATGGTATTTCCAAGCATTGCATACATTTCAGGAGATCAAATCAAACCAGAGGACAGTCAGAAGCAAGGAATTCAAAAATGATGCTCGCAACCAGTTAAGGTTAGGGAGCTAGGACCAACCTCTCGGGTGAAAAAGCGAAGTTTGTCAGGCCACAGCCACATTGCAAGGGGACGACCAATGAGTCTGGATAAAAAATAGCAACAAGAAGCTCCAGCAGTAGCTGTAAAGATCACCAACGCCATACCCTGGGCTACACCAAACAAAGAGCCCGCCAGCAGTGACATGACGATTGTACCAGGGATCATAAAAGTCTGCATAAATATGTACGTCGTGCAGAAGCCGAGCAACACCTGCGGCTTATAGTCGTCTGTGTATTTTGAGACATAATCCCTGCAGACGTCAAGATACAATTCGTGAAGTCTAAACCAAAATTGAGACGATTTCAAACAACAATATTTCAAACCTAATTCGAGAAGTCAATATTTTGAGTCGCAAGCAAAGCGCTCGCAATCGAAAATAAAGGCTACTTCCCAACCACATATAAGGCTACCTCATGTATTCAATAAAATATACGAGTCGACTCGATTGTGTAGAGTCGACTTACGTCAATGTGCGCAACTCCGACACTGTACGAGGAAGCTTGAGGAGCTTGTGATCTACACTCGGCATGGTGATGTATATGCACAAGAGCGCAATGGAGAACATCACGAAGATGCTGAGCACGACAATCAACTCAAAAGTCGTCAAAGGCAATCGCGACATGAACGTTAAACCCTGGTCTCCCCTGTCTTGAAGCTGCTCATCCCGACTAGGACTAGGCTTCGCCATATCTTCTCCACTCTTCTCACTCTTCTCCACAGCAACGAGAGTGGCGAGAGGAAAGGGACTAGCGGCCCCTGGCTTCATTCTGTTCCAAACAAAAGGAATCAATCAATACACCTCTCACACAAACTATGTTCACAAGTCCAAAAAATATCAAAATGTTCAGAAAATCTCAGGTCAGCAAATATTTAAATCAAATTTCACACGCAGAATATAATCACTGAATTTGAGCTCAAAGGGACAAGGAGGTGCGTGCAACTTACGCCTGTTCAACCGCACACGGCTGTCGCGAACACGCAATGCACCGCGATATTCCCGAAGCTGACCTAACGACATCCTCAATGCGACATGGCGATCGAGTTGGCGAAAGTGAGGAAAGAGAGGGAGAGGCAGACGGACAAGCTGAGGAAGAGGTAGAGCGAGAAGAAAAGCGCGGGAGGCACAGAGTCGTAGAGCGAGAACGCGAGGAATTGACAGCGAGAAAGCGAGATGGAGAAAAAAGGAGCCACAAACGCGGACAACGAAGCCACGTAAAAACAGAGCGACAGAAGGCACGGCGACAGCGCCAAGGAGAAGGGAGAAAGAGAGAGAGTAGACAGAAGCGACAGCGACACAGACATGCGCTTCCCTCTTCCTCGATTGATTGCTGGCTTGCTCTTCTTCTTCTTCTTCTTCCTCTTCCTCCTCTTTCTCTTGCTCGCTTCCTCTTCTTCCTCTTGCTCGCTTGCTCACTCCACTTCCTCCGTCAAGCGATCGATCAAACACGTTTTCTCTTCGTCGCCCTAACTTAATCAATCAGTGTCTTTCTTTTCAGATCTAGAGTGAAAAGTTTGAAGTGCAAGTGACGAGCTCGGAGCAAGTGAGGTCTATGCAACACGGCATTGTCCGAGGAATCGGAAGATCTTGCAGAACTAAGTAGGGACGCAGCGATGGTGAGGTAGAGCGTCACCAGCTGCGAGCCAGGCAGGGCTCGTTGCGCTTGAGCGAGCCAAAAGGTGTCTTCTTATATAAGAAGATGCCGTGTTCCTCTTCCTTTTATGTTACTTTTTTTAACTTTTATTTTTTAACTTTTTGTAAGAACGACCTTGCCCTCCAATTGCAGTAGGGGTGTCACACCTCTTTCTTCCCAATCTCAATCTTCAAAGAATGAGTTCGTGGCATTTTCTCAATTGAGAAGTTTCATTTTTAACCCTTAACCCGTAAACGTCAAAGCAAGCTCCACGGGCTTGTTTTGAGAGAACAATAAAGAATTTTCTCAACCAAAATTGAAATGGATTGATGCTTTGGAAAGGTGGTGGAGAATGAGGCTAAATTTAGCGAATACGCATGTTTTAGTAAATCGTGCATTCTAAGGAAATTGGAAAGAGAGTTGGTGGGGAGGGAGGGGAGGGAGTCAAACAACTTGAGACCTTGATGCGTACCAGAGCTGGCAGCGCATGCTAACGCTGTTCAACATTGTTTTTAAATAAATTAAAACTTTAGAATTGCATAGCTCTCTGCAGAGTCGGATCTTATTGATTTTTTATTTTTTTTTGGAATGACATTGTTCATTCCCGTTCACTGTTCATCGAGGATTTAAATAGTCTTCTAAAAAAGAATGTTCCTTTGGGCTGCTCGTCCAGGACCCTTTTGACGTTTAAGTCCAATGGGCTTAGTTTTTGTTTGGGATAATCTTGCTCATAAATTCTACTCCGTTGAACCAAACGGGGTTTTTTAAATGCCAATTAAAACATATTTAGGACATCTATACTTCTTTAGAATAGAACCAAAGTAAATCAAAAAATAGAATCATGCTTAAAATAGAGTTGAAAATATATTTTAGGTGTGGAAATCAAGAAAGCCATGTCCTTTAAGGGTTAAGAATATGTTGTATTTCTTTTCCTTTTTCAAAACTAAAAGACCAAGGAATCATGGTTTTAAAATGACAAATTCAATTGATCATATTGTGAAAAATATAGTTTATATAAGACCAAATTTTATATCACTAGAACTGATGAAGAACATTGCAAGTGTTGGTCAAACAACAAATAAATTTGAACAAAATGAAGTTTACATAGGACCTACTAAAAACTGTTAAAAAAACATGAAGCCCAATTTTAGCTCTTTGGTCTTTAGAAGTTAAGAATGACCTTACCCTTGAATTAACATCATCCCAGTTCCCCACTTTAATCTTATTAGAATGAAATTGCCATGTTACAATGTTCCCATTATGAGCAAAAATTGTAATGTTGTTTACTACCAAAAAAATGTTTTTATTGATATTTTTTTTACGCTATCTTTGACATCGTAATGTTTAAAAATTATCCAAAAAATTTTATTTCAAAAGAGTATCAAAAAGAGTGTTGGAAAATATATTAGAAAAAAGTGTTGCAAAAAATTGTTGAAAAAAGAGTAGTTGATTTTGAAATTTTATAATTAATTACACAAAAGTTCAAAATTTTATGAAATAACTTGGGTTAGATTTGGCTTTCTTTTGTCTTTATAGGAAAATTTATTGAAGAATATTTTGAGGGATTCAACACCTTAAAAAAAAAAGGAATCAATGTTAAAGAATAGTGTGTCTAAATATTTCACCTTATGTAAATTACATTAAAATTTATTTTTTATAGATATAAAATATAATTTTACTACGAGGTTAGAATCCCCATTTACAACCACAAAGTTGGGGGTTCAAATCATGTGGTGGATAGGTAGTTGCCTAGGCTACTGGATCGGGGTATATGTCCAAGCCCAACCATCCTTTAAAATGAATCATGTATTTTTTTATAAAACAAAAATTGACACTTTTCCAACAAGCTTTTTGACATTTTTTTTGACACCCTCTTTAACACTAAAGTGCCCAAAAACAAGAATGTTAGCAATTTTTGCAATTTTGTTCATTGTCAATGGATGGGGATATTCTTCAATGTTATCTTTTTAATACAAAAAAAAATTAAACTAATATTTCTTGTAATTCAAATTGTATTTTGAAATTGTATTATGCCAAATCTAATATACACAATTGTGATCATAATTGTGTAATCTAGTTTCTTACCTAGAACAAAGAATTTTATTTCGAAGATTACATCATTTGAATAGGAGAGTCTAAGATTGATTTGTTTAAGGCAAATTCATAACTCAATACACGCATGGTGTCCAAACATGTATGTTGAAGTAAGTTGGAATCTTCTTATACTTGTCACTATAAGAGCCAATAAAATTTATTTTTGTTTAATAATAGTAGTTGTGTTTGGTTGCCATTATGGATATTTTATGTCTAGTACTAGTCGGGCTTTTTCACCCACTTCTTGAACCTACAATAAGAAAAAAGTGAAAGGGGGTTGTTTGGCCAAAAGGTTGGTTTGGTAGAAAAATAATAGTTAAAAAAATTAAAAAATGCTAAGATTTTAGAAGACTTTAGATCTTAACCCTTAAAGGACCTACCATCCATTTTTTGAACGATGTACAAATTTCATCCACGTTTTCCCATCCGTCATGCACTTTTGCAAGGAAAAGAAATACAACAAAACTCTATGGCAAGATAGCTTCATGCATGTGTGATCCGATTAGAAAGGGTAAGATTTGTAAAAAAATTATGCCTCTTTTCATGTTGGAGTGATTCACCAAAAATTACGAAGATTTTAGTCTAAATAAGCTCTTGAAAAAATAAACTCATAAAATTAAGCAACCAAAAAATCTCCAAAAATCACTACACTTATAGTATTACATTTCAATCCATCCTAATAGATTTCATTCACATATTGTCAATATCTTATTTGTAATTGAATTACAAAATATTTTCGAATTTCAAGTTTCAAATTTTATACAAAAATATTGGTGATAGCAATCGCAGATCTAACCATATGGATAGAATCAAAAACCCTTAATTTACAACTTTTATTCGTACATCAAGTTCAAAATATCCCTCTTGGTTGCATTTTAAGATGAATCTTTGCAAAATTGCCAAATTTGGAGAGGGTTCAAGACATTTAAGGGTTAAACAAGCATTGTTTGTTCATAAAACAATTAAAATTTTGGGTACCTATAATTCTGATTTTTAGTGTCATTTTTTGAAACTTTTTTGGAGGTGGAAAAATAAATGAGTTGTGCAGAAATATCACTTTTTAATCAGACTTTGAAATAAGAAATCACAACTTGTTTTTTACTCTTTTTTTTCTTTTACTTTCAAAGATGGGCTAAAAAGAAGGAGCTAAGGCAATATTTTGTCACCTTCACCTATTGTTCTATCTATTCAAGTTGTTTAAACATAGTGTTGTACAGTTTGATTTATTCATATAATATAAATAAATTAAAATTAACTTGTAGAAAAAAAAAAAAAAAAAAAAAAAAAAAAAAAAAACTCTTTGAATAGACTATTTTCAATTTAACTTTATAGAAAATTTGAGTTCACAATTGTTTTTGAAAAAATGACTTGTGTATTCAACACGCAATTCGCTGTTTACGCACTTGGCCATATAATTATGCACTTGGTCCCCGGAAGCATTAAAAAAATTGTCTAAAAAACAACCATTCTTGTCGTTCTACAATTACTTTCATTGTAAACAAACAATTTTTTATTTTATTTTTTATTCCTGTCTTTATCTTTTCTTTTATTTTTTCTTTATCTTGTTTCATTTATCTTATTTCTTTCTTGTCTTCAATTTCTTTTCCTTCTTGTCTTCCTTCTTGTCTTCTTCTTTTTCTTCTATTTTTTTTTCATTCCTCTTGTGGCAGCCGCAAACCCTTCGCCCTCACCAAGGACAAAAAACCAAAAAAAAAACAAAACAAAAAAAAAAACCTTTTTTTTTTTTTTTTGGATTTCGTCTTCTTTTTTGTTTAGGGCTCATGAACCCTGAAAATAGAAATTAAAAAAAATAAAAATTTAGGGTTTAGCCGACGGCGGCTGAACCCTAAACGGCGGAGGATGCACCCGAAAAAAAAAAAAAAAAAAGAAAAAAAAAAGAGAAGTTTTTCTTTCTTTCTATTTTTAGTCTGCTGTGGACTAGTGGGTGCGCGGCCACGCACCCACTCCCTCATTTTCTCCTCTCTTCCTCTCCTTCTCTCCCTCTCTTCCTCTCTCCCTTTTCTTCTCTCTCCCCTATATATATGAGGAGAGGAGAGAGGGGAGAGAGAAGAAGAGGAAAGAGGAAGTGGGAGAGAGAAGAGAGGAAGAAAGGAGAAAATGAGGCAGTGGGTGCGCGGCCGCGCACCCACTAACCCACAACAGACTAAAAATAGAAAGAAAGAAAAACTTTTTTTATTTATTTTTTTATGCATCCTCCGCCGTTTAGGAATCAGCCGTCGGCTAAACCCTAAATTTTTATTTTTATTTTTATTTTGATTTTCAAGGTTCATGAGCCCTAAACAAAAAAGAAGACGAAATCCAAAAAAAAAAAAAAAAAAAAGGTTTTTTTTTTTTTTTTTTTTTTGTTTTTTTTTTTTTGGTTTTTCGTCCTTGGTGCGGGCGAAGGGTTTGCGGGTGCCACAAGAGGTATGAAAAAAAAATAGAAGAAAAAGAAGAAGACAAGAAGGAAGACAAGAAGGAAAAGAAATTGAAGACAAGAAAGAAATAAGATAAATGAAACAAGATAAAGAAAAGATAAAAGAAAAGATAAAGATAAGAATAAAAAAAAAATTAAATAATTGTTTGTTTACAATGAAAGTAATTGTAGAACGACAAAATCGTTCTTTTTTAGAGAACTTTTTACACAAAAATTTTAAGCAAGAGTTGCTCATGAAATGAACGCACTTGGCCAAGTGCATAATAATAATAATAATAATAATAATAATAATAGGAACTCCGGTCCAGTATTACTAGGCCGGCGTGAATAAAGTGTCTGTTCGTTTTAGCCATTAATCCAGTGCCCACAGGGCAAAGGGTTAATGGTGCAAAACTACTCTCCCCTTTCAGGAATAGACACTCTAAAAGAAACCATCAACCAAATGACTAAGCTAACCTAACAAGGAGATCATGGAAAAGCTCGAGTTTCTTTTGGAGTATAAATGGGGCTGGTATGAGAGAGTGGTTGCCAAGTCACTACTTCAATGGTTGGTTGTGTATGAAGTGAGATGTTGCAGTGAAGTGGTCCGGGTTCGATTCCCGTGGGGTCCGTGTGAGCATTTCTGTAATATGAGTCACTTGGTGCTGCTGGTGAGTTATCATAGGCAGGAAATTTGTAGCAACCAGCCGGCCCCATCCTATAACTTGAGACAAGTGTGGAGTAGTTATTACTGCTATCACACACACCTCCCGCCTTTTATTTTTGGAGATTTTTATTACTCAAGTGGCAGAGGTTGGTTATTTTCGATTTTTCGTTTATGTAGGAGAATTGATCCTGCGTGATGTATTGCAATGGTGTTAATTTCTTTAAATGTCTTATGTATAAGGGTTTTTGGGATTTTAAATTTGTCTTCAAGATTTTTCATGGATGGAGCGTGAGTAGTTCCGCGCGCGCCTGCAGTGATGATGGGGATGGGGTCTACTTTCCAGCCTAAAGCTAGTATGTCGTTAAGTAGTGGTTGGTATTTTGCAATTTTAGTAGTTATGGTGTCTTGAGAGAATCTATCGTTGGTGTATGTGAATTCAATAAATTGTATTGTGAGATGCTCTTGTGGTAGTGTAGGTGGGGTGCTTTTATACGGGAGGCCTTTGATACAAAGGATATCTGGCTTTAGTCGGGCATTACATTGGCATCTATGATTAGTGCATGTGCATGGGAGGAGCCATATGGGTACTGTGTTTTCTGGTGGGTTGTTATTGAACGTGCTTGCGTTCATGAGGGTGTAGCATCTGGATTTGTAAGTAGACAATATTAATTTGCGAAGTGTCCATACTGCTTTGTTATGTCTTTTAACTCTAATTGCATGTATGTGGTGATGATTGCATTTGAGAAGTACGTGGAGCCAGGTGTCAGTGTCGTGTGAGTTACAGATAGGGCATGTGATGGAAGGGAATCGTTCTATGCCAAAAAATAGTTGTTTCCGAGCATTGCCCATGTATTGGCCCGTTCTGAATTTTAGTATGGCGGTTTTTTGCGAATCTGTGATAGCGGGATTAGTCCAGAAATCGTTAGAGAGATCGTTGTCTATGTCGGGGTTTGTGGTCCATTTGTTAATGTTAGGGAATTGTTGGGCCATTAGTTCTAAATTTTTTCTACGGTCTGTTTGTGAGATGTATGTTTCAAGGCACCGTACAGGTCCTTTGTCAGGTCGTCTGGCGGGTCCTGGCCAAGAATCTTTTTGGTAGAAAAATGGTATGGTGTGTGCAAATTCGTGTGGTTTCGTAGCAAATTTGTATTCCTTGCTGGTACCTGCTTTGGCAAGATTGTCTGCTTGTTCATTTCCGTCAATATTAGCATGGGCTTTTATTTTGTTTAAGGTGGTGAGTTGTGTACGGTTGTGGAGCATGTTGACTATGGAGGTTAAGATGGTTATATCTGGGTGGTTACGGTGTAGGGTTGGGTGTTTTATTTGGGTGTTGATTAGATAGAGGCAATTAAGGCAGTCGGTAAATATGTGAGCTGGTTCATTTGGGTATTCTTTTGTGATTATTTTGAGTGTTTTGTGGATGGCCATAAGTTCTGCTCGAAATGAAGTTTGTAATCCAGGTAGGCGTTTAGATATTTGCATGTTGGGTTTTATTGAGTTGTATATTCCGTATCCAGCTTTTTCACGTATCCAATATCCATCTTCATGTTTTTTTGGTGGTTTAAACGAACCATCTGTGTAGTAATTATATGTCGGTGGGTAGCGTAGTTGTTTATTTGTTTGATAGTTGGGTAGTGAAAGTGGGTTTGTGTTTGTTGTGTTGTAATTCAGCGGGTAGAGGAGTTTGTTCCATTGTGTACTTTTATTTACTGACGTATTTAGTGGTGTCTGTGGTGCTATTTGAATGTGATAGTGTGGGATATGGAGGTTATCGATTGTTGTTTTGAGGGTGTTGGTTTGTTCTGAGCTATATATTTGTTTGTTTTGATGGTGTATGCATAGTATTTGGAGTGCAAGTTCTTCAGGCTTTGGTTTGGGTTTGTGTGGTGGGAGTGTGGGTTCTTCGTACGTGATGGTGTCTGCCTCAAAGTGAAGGAGTACATGCGTGTCGGGGTATGGGCCTTGGTAGGGAGTTGGATTTTGGTACCAGTTTCTGTCTGGGATGGTTAGTATGGTTATGGAGTTTGGATCGTTCTTGGCTGCAAGTCTGGCCCAATGTATGGCTTTTTGTGTTGTTTCCTCGTTATGTGGGTGTGCATATCCGTTTCCTTTCCATTTATATTGAAATGCTGTTCCTAGAGATCCAAATATTTTATCTCGTGGGAAAGGGGAGTAGAATTGTGTGAGTTGTGTGGAGCATGTGGTTGGTGATGAGAAGTACGAGTGGGCGATATTGAGTGTGGTTATAATAGAGTCAAGTAATGGTTGTGGAAGTGTATGTTGAGGGGATTGTGTTGGGTTCTTTTTCGAGTTGGTATATTTATAGCGTTGGTAGAGCCATACAATTTCTGTTTCAAAGGATTGTGGTGGTGGTACTAAGCCTTGTGTACTATAAATTGAGTTATTGTATTGTCGCCATAGCCATTGTACTCGGGAGTAGGGGATTGTGATGATATGCTTACCGGTGTTGTCATATATGGAGGAGAGATCATTATTGGTTTGTATAGTGTTTTGGTTTGTCAATATATCTTTGTCTGGGTTACATTCGCGTATAGAGATTTGTGTATGTGGGAGTATTGTTGGAGGTGGTATAAAACGTGTGTCTTTGGGTTGGTTGGGGGTGAAATATTGGTTTATGATGTTTTTGTAGTGTTTGTGTTGGTGTCGTTTATAATAATTTGTAAGTAAGGAGAGGTTGTGGGTAATTATTGACGGGTAATTGTATGGAAAGAGGTCTCGTTGTGGCGTCCATTTGGTATATGTGTCATTGGTTGGAGTATTCCACTGGCAGAGGTATGTGTCATAAGTTTTGGGGATGTTATTTGTGTCTTTTGTTTTAATTGTTTTGTGAGAAAGAATGGTGTGTATAGGGAATTGTAGTGGGTTGTTTTTGATGAGGAGGGGGTGGGTGTGATAATGGTGGGTGTATATCTGGTGGTTGTATGTGGGCAGTTGGGTGTCGGGGTGTGAGGGTGCGGTTATCGGATATATAACATGCTTTAAGGGTGCGGGGTGTGGGATGGTCTTGGCATTGTGGGGGACATTGGGGCCGGCAGGTGGGGTAGCAGAAGAGTTGTTGAGCAATATGTAGGGCACTTTTTTCTAGTTTGGTTGGGGTGTGGTAGTAAAGTTTAAAATCTTCTGGGGACATGAGGGAAGTGCCATTTGGGAGGGTGATATGTTTAATTTCGGAGATATTGTGTTGTAGGAGTTTGTGTAGGAGTTTAAGGGAAAGTGTGGAGTTGAGGTGGGGGAGTTCTATATTTGCTTGCAACATCCATTGTGTTTCTAACTTGGTGGCGTGAAGTTGGAATGTTTCGCATGTACTCTTAAGGTGTATGCCTCCGATCTTTTTTAGGAGATATAAAGTGCGTATATTAGGAGATCTGACACAGTCTTGGGGTTTTATACGTGGTATATCTTGTGCCCCTCCATATTTAGCGAATATGTGTTGGATAAGGCCTTTGTATATTATTCCTAGTCGTCCAGGGTGATTGAGTGCGTTCCTGAGTTGTTCACCGATACATCTAAGGTATGCGTTTTTTAGGGAGAAAGCTTCAAGGCCAACAGATCATGGGGAAGCTGAGTGATTACGTTGGCAGTGCATTTTGGTAGGTCACATATGGTTTTTTGGATACTAATGATTTTTTTGTCAAGTTTTTTAATTGCAGGAAGGGAGTAGGGAACTGCATAGAAACTGTAGGCTATACCTGCCCGGATGACGGTGTCTACCATGCTAATTCGTTGTTTCATTGTGGCTGGACATTGCGATAGTTGTCTGCATTGGTCGGAGACTTTTTTGGTCGTAATGTGGGTTTGGAGTTTCCATTTTAGTGATGGTACTAATTGTATACCTAGGTACACATAAGGTTCATTTTGGTGTAGTGTAGGTATTTGTTGGTTTCTATAATTGATATTGTGGTTTTGTATGTGTTGTTTAAAATTAGTGGGATTTGTTTTAGTTTTGTTGGGTCAGCCAGTAACGGCACATTTGGGTACGCCAAGGTCCATGCCTGCCCATTCACAATATTTATCTAATTTGTTAAGTTGGTGTTGAAGGGATTTTAGGTTGCTGGTTATGGCTGCTAGATCATCTGCGTATGCCGCTGAGCTGATTGTGATGTTTGATGTACCAAATTTGTAGCCATTGGACCCTCGTTGTAACCATCGTAGTAGTGGTTCCAAGAATATGAGGAATAAATATGGGCTTAGTGTGTCTCCTTGAATGGTTCCTCGTTGTATGGGTATTGGTTTGGTGTGGCCGAAGTGTTCCCTGGTGATGATGGTGTGAGAGTCTGAGTATATGTTGCCTATCAATGCAACTGCGTCTTCTGGGTAGCCAAGGTCTTTGATTATAGCAAGGAGTCTGGCATGGTCTAGTGATCCGAATGCGTTTTTGAAGTCAATGTATAGTAGATAGATGTCTTGATTTGAGAAGCGTGCGTCTTCTAGTGCTGCGATGAGGAGTTGTAATTGCCTGGATGTGCATCTTTCTGCTCTAAATCCTTCTTGACTGTCGTGTAGTATTTGGTGGGTTTCTCCATAGGCTTCCAGGATTAGTGTGAGGGTGCTGGTAAAGAGTTTGTATATTGTATTGGCTAAGGCTATGGGTCGGTGGTTTGGAAGTTGAAATGGGTCTCCTTTTTTGTATAATAAGATAGTATGGCTGGTTTTCCAGGATGTTGGAATTTGTTTTTGTTTGTAGCAATGTGAGAAGAATAGGAACATTAGTTTGTGAAAGCTGTCAGGCATATTTTTTAGAATTACATTTGGAATTTTGTCTGGTTCGGGGGTTTTGTTGTTGGCGAGATTTTTAAGGCATATGTCATATGTTTCTTGGTCTAGGTATTCGTGTAAGGGTTTTAGTGGGTTGCCTCTTTTGTCTATAACGAAGCCATCTATGTCATGCCATGGGTATTGTCGTACTCCGCACGTGCAGTGGTTTGGGTGGTCAGGTTGGTAATGGCATGTGGGGACCGTGGGTCTGTTGGATATGGATTGTTGGATGTGTATTTCATTCGCAATATCTGTGGGGTTGGTTAGAATATTGTTATTTCGGTCTAAAATGCAATCAAGTGGTGGTATGTCCTGGTTTTTAAAGACTTTTTTATTGATTTTTTTGGGGCTTTTATCGTAGAGTTGTCTATATTTGGATATGGCTTTTTTGACGCATGCTTGTGTGTATTGTGTAGTGATTTTTCGTGCCATTTTGTTGGCTGTTTTGGCTAGACTGGCAAGGGAGGTGGTCCAATCTTGTAAGGTATTATCTAAGGTTGGTGGTGGAGGGATATTAGTATGGGGGTGATTAGATAATTCGTTTAGGATGGGGTGTGTACGCCAGTGGGGGTTGGTTTTGGTGATGTAGATTGCTTTTCGAAGGAGATGGTATGTAGAGAGGTGGTTTTTCCATTTTTTTTGGAGTTTTCTTTGTAGAAACCCTCCTTGCTGGTTTGTACGGTTTGTTAGTTGGGGGAGAGGTGGAGCATTGCATGTTTGTATGAGCTTGTCGGAGATGTTTTGTATAATGTGGTCTAAAGATGTACAGGCAGATTGCCATTGGCATGGGGTAAGATGATCTGTTGTAAGAAGGGTGGTTAGAGTGTTAATTTGAGGGGCATTTTCTTCAAAAAATTCGGTTTTAAATTGTTCGATGTTCGTTTGGGGGATGGGGTTTAGAAGTCTGGGGGGTTTTGTAGTGGTGTGAAAGTTGGGACGGGCTAACAACATGTTCGGTGGGATGTATAGGGTTACTGGAGAGTGATCCGAGTTTAGTGTATGGTTGTTATTTATAGTTGATGTGAAAAGGGGATTATTGGGTGTGTGGATATAGTATCCATCTATTAGGCTGGTTTGGCCATAATTTTGGCCACCTTGTCTTGAGTATGTACCGTTAGTGGGGATGTATGTCAAATGTAAATTTTCGGTGAATAATTTCCAGGAAAAGTCTTCTTCTTGTGGTGGTGTGAGGTGGGTGTCATTGAGTCGACCGATTAGGCCAATATCTCTATTAAAATCTCCGCAAAGGATATATGTGTGGTTTGGGTGGTTTGATATTTGGTGTGTGATTGTTTGCTTGATAATTGGTATGTATTGTATATCTTCTTCATGTGAGGGCATGTACATATGTAACAGGAGCCACGGTTGGAGGGGTTGGTTATTGATTCGAATTATTTGTAGATATGGTGAGATTGTTGCTGGGGATGGTATTTTTGTGATGTTTCCAGGAAAGGCGTATTTTTGGTGGATAAGGGTGAGAAGTCCTCCGCGGGTGGGTTTGTATGGCATTCTTTGTTGTATACATTTGGTTAGTGCATGGGTGTTGTTAAATATTAGTCTATATTGTGGAAATAGATTTTGTATATATTTTGTAGATTTTGTAGCTGTTAGTTTAGTTTCTTGTATTGTGATGATGGCAGGTTTATTGGTTGGGTGGGAGGTGAGCTCATGAAGGTTTGGGAGAGCTGTGTTTAGTGATGAAGCATTCCATATAATAATGTGTGCGTCGTGGTGTGATGTTTGGGTTAGTTGAGGAGGTAGTGGTGGAGAATAGGTGAGTGGTGGTGAGTGGGAATATTCTGGAAGAGAATCTTTACATTTTAATGATTCCTGGAGTAGTATAGGGGGTAGATATGGAAATCTTTGTGTTAGAGTGAACATATTTAATGGTTCTGTGGTGTGATTGATGAAGTTATATAGTTCGTTATGGATTGTATTGGGAGGGTGAATGTATGATTGGTTGTTAGTAATAAATTTTATATATGGATGTGGTATTGAGATGTGTCTTTCGGGCGGGTTGGGTAGTTGTGCCATCTGATTTAGAAGTGTGGTTGTCCAATCGGGGTCTGGTGTTTGTATTAGTGAGTAGTCACATATTTCAGTAGAAGGACTTATGGTAGTGATAAGTGCATAGAGTAATCTAGGTGGTGGGTGGTGTTGATTTTGATATATATATTTTGATAGGTGGGGATAATCTGTAATGGTATCTTGGTGGTTATGATGTGAGAGGTTGATAATAGGTGCAAAGTTATTGGCAAGGGATTGGTATTCTGGTTGTAATTTAATTGTACATGGGATGAAGTATAGTTTACTTTGTTGTTTGTGTGAGGGAGGGTGTAGTACTAAAATATTGGGCATGGGTCCTGGGTTTCGTTCGACATCTCCACATCTAAGGAGTAGTAGATTTGTTTGTGTGTGTTTGGAGAATTAGTAAGGAGTGTGTTTTTGGTGAGTGAAGAGGGTAGGATTGGGAGGGGGTGTTGTCTGTTTTGCTTAACATTATGGTTTTTATTAGGGGGCTATGGTTTGTGGTTGGACATAGGTTTTTGGTAATATTTTGAATAGGTTTAGTTTTGATAATTTTCTTTATATTAGAAATTTTTGTGAGGAGAATATAGTGAAAATGGTTGTTGCAAGAATTTAAGGTTGTTTTTTGGAATGGGATTTTAGTTGTTTGGACAAGGCCGGTAGGCCGAGTCCATTGTTGTGTGATTTGTATATTTTGGTTTGTGTGATTTGTATGTTTGGGTTGGGTAAAAGTAAAAATATGGTTATTATTAATGGTGACTGTGGGGATGCTCTGACCCAAGTTGGGGTTCCCAAAAAACCCAAGTTTGAACTTGGGGTTCCCAAGTAGCCCCAGTTTGAACTTGGGGTTCCCAAGAAGCCCAAGTCCCAACTTCGGGTTTCCAAGAACCCCAAGTTCGAATTTGGGGTTCCTAGGCAGCTCAAGTTCCAACTTGGGGTTCCCAAGAATTCCAAGTTTGAACTTGGGGTTCCCAAGAATCCCAAGTTTCAACTTGGATTTCCAACTTGGGGTACTCAAAAAACCCAAGTTCGAACTTGGGGTTCCCAAGTAGTCCAAGCCCCAACTTGGAGTTCCCAAGAAGTCCAAGTCTCAACTTGGGGTTCCCAAGAAGTCCAAGTCCCAACTTGGGGTTCCCAAGAATCCCAAGTTTGAACTTGGAGTTCCCAGGAATCCCGAGTTCGAACTTGGGGTTCCCAAGTAGCCCAAATCCCAACTTGGGGTTCCCAGGAGTCCCAAGTTCGAGTTTGGGGTTCCTACTATATCCCCACATGTGAGGAGGAGAGGGTAGTTGGGGATGAAATATCCTTTATAGATTTTGAGAGTGGGTTTAGATAGGTGTGTCTTTATGTAAGTGTATAGGTGTATGATATTGTGAAAAAGGAGGTTAGGTATGGGGTGTTCTTGGGTTGATTGTGCTTGGTATTTTTTGTAGATGTTCTGAGGGTCAGGGTTATGATTAATTATGATGCATTCATGGTCGTGATTGTGTGGGATAGAGGCTTTAGAAGATTTGTGGGTTTGGGGTATGTGTGGCGTGTTTGTGTTTTGTGTGTTTTGTTGGTTTTTTTGGGGGGTGGGTGGTGGGAGGAGGATGGGTAGATAGTTTTTGTGTGTATAGTTATAGTATTTTATTATGTTCAAATTGTTTTGGGAGTTTGGTGCAAGGTTATGTGGGGTTATTACCTTATTATGTAAAGGAGGATAATCGGAGTATTTCTTATAATTAGGGGGGTGATGCTGGTTAAATTTTGTTTTTGAGGGGACGGAGAAGTTAGGTTGGTTTGAGATTATTTGTTGTGGGTTTGGTGGGTTCGTGTTATTTCTTAGGAGTTTTTGGGTTTTTAAGTATGTGTTATAGTAATAATTTTGGATATTATTAATGTGGTAATTATTATAGCTTTTATTATCATAATAGTAATTATTATTAGTCTTTTTGATTTGAAGGTGGCTAGGTTTTATGTTACTGAGGGTACCGGGTAGTATATGTTTTTTAATGGCTAGTAATTGGGGAGGGGGGTTTTTGTGTCGACTGGGGCAGTCGTGGTGATGGGGTACAGTCTTGGGAACGGTAAGTTGTGGGGAGCATTGACGTAGGGTTTTCGTTCCGTGGGCAGGTTTCTTGTGCAGAGTTTCTCTTTCGTTTTGGTGTTGGCGGGTGTTTCTCTTTGGCTTTGGTGTTGGCGAGTTTCTCTTCTGATTTGGGCAGTAAGATGCGCGGCGCCGCTTACTCCGGTGTGTGCTGCGTTGAGCGTTGGTGTAGGGTGCGTCTTCGAGGTGGTGGCGGCGGGCGGGTTTATTTTGGATTTTGCCGAGGTGATCTGTGGTTTTTACGTGGGGAGGATCGGTCTGCGGAGTTGGTTGATTGTGTCTGCGCTGGGTGGTGGGGATATAGCTCGGCTAGTCCAAGGTACGTTTTGAGTTTTTGGGATTGGGTGTCTGTTTTTTTTGGAGATATTGATAGTGGTGGGTGTGTTGGGAGCGTGTAAAATCTGGGGCTTGTTTGTTGGGTTGAAGGCTGTGGGTTTGTTTGCTGGGATTCTCGTTTTTTGTTGCTTTCAGAGGTTTTGGTTGAGGGGTGGAGGAGAAAGTGTAGGATGTGCTGATGGTAGCGTAGAGTGGATATGTGTGTATGTAGGAATATGGACACTTGGGAGAAACGTTGGGTAAATGTTGAAATTGCTGCGAGTTTTGCTCATATATCATAACTTGCATTACAATGGGGACTGTTACCGCGAGTATTGAGAGCAAAAGATTTACTACTGTAAATCTAGAAGCAGCTAGTCTGGTCCGTTGTCTATTCATGATCTGTATTTTCTTGGTTGAGTTCGATGGCGGCCGTGGAAGTGGGGTCTTGGCCTTGTATAATCGCTGAAGAAATGCCGATCATTTTTCGGTTGTATTCTCTTGATGCTGTAGTTAGGTGCTGGAGTTGACGTAGAAGGTGGTCCTGTCGGGAGATTGAGGCTTTTGTGGCGGCATCGGCTGTGGTTGTAGTGTGAAGGTTGATGGAGTCACGGAGTCCATCGAGGCGGGCTTCAATCCGGTCCTCGACTTCCTTAAAAGAGGATTCGAGTTGCTGGAGGGACGGTGCGGGAGTTGTTTGGTTTTGGAGGGCGGCAATCTCGTCTGCGATAATTTCTCGGGTCGGGCGAGCGTCTATGGCACGGGCTGCGGCGTTCGGGTTGGCACCAGCTAGACTTCGGCGGTGCGGAATGAAGTCGACAAGTTTACCAAGTAGGGGGACGGCCATTTTATTGCTCCAATGCGTATATACGGCGGCATTAAGACAGTTTACTACTGCGGATCCTTCATGACGGCCCAGGTCGTCTTCATCTGCGTTGGTGTAATGAATGGTAACCACATTTTTGGCTCCTAGGAGTCTGTGGATGGCAATGGTGACCTGCGGTTGTGAATACTGGAGTGGCAGACCTTTCACTATGAGGGAGGTGGTAAGTGTGTCGTTGGTTGTGGGATTTGGGGAGGGTGTGATAGGGGGAGTAGAGATATGGATACGTTCTCCATGGAGTAGTAAAGGGTGTTGTCTAAGGTATAGTTTGGTGTTTTCTGCTGCAACTGTGATTTCGGCTGTAGTCCGCTCGTTGGTACGCTTAGAGACTCCTATAAACTCTAGGTTACTGCCTGAGGAGTAACCGAGCTTGATAAGTTCAGCGAGGAATTGTCTGGATGTGAGGTTGCCTAGGGCGGGACTTTGCAATTTGAGTCTACGGTTGATGGCGGTTGAGTTAAACTCAAAGCCTTTTTCTGCTTTGCCAACTACATATTCTCCGTTTTGTAGTTGGAGGGTAAAGATACGGTGTCCTTTCAGTAGAGCTATACCATCTGTGGCTGGGTTGAGGAGATCAAGTTTTAGAAAGCCCATCCAGCCTGATTGTGTGATGAGGGCTGCAATGGGCTCTCTAAATCTGTTAGCTAATGGGATCCTCATCACTTCTAATCTAGCATGCGCAGCTTGTTGGACTTCTGCTTTAGACATGTTATGGTAATTGGTATCGAATCTAATGGTGACTTGGTAGGTAGGGGCAAGACCTGTGGCGAAATCTATTTCTGAGTTTTGGGGTAACTGTGTTAAGTGGTAGTACTGTCCGGCAATCCCATTAGGGCGAGTAGAAGGGTAGAGGAGTTGTGGGACATGCGGGAAGGCATGCCGACAATGTAGGTACTCTTGGATTTCTGACGATGGCGTTCCTTGTATGGCTAGATAGTTTTCTGAGTATGGCAGTCTAGGTCGGCGTTTATCTAACGCGTTGAGGGATTCGTGCACAGAGTAGGAATACCATAGGAATGGGAAAAATTGATCTGGTTCACCTGTTTTTGACGCGGTTGGGGGTGGGGGTGCAGCGATGTAGGCCTGAGGAGGTTCCGCCTCTGCTGGTCTGCTACCGATGTTGTGCGCAGCTGTGATCGTGTCGTCATGGCTGGGTGCATGTTGTTGAAGTAGCAAGCTGTGCTGAGGGATGGCTTCTGCTGTTGCTTCGAGGTCGATTGGTGGAGGGTTGATGGCGGCCATGCTGGTGCGAGAATCAGACGCGTATGCTGATGATGGTGGAGAATTTTGGTGAGGCAGAGGGTCCTCCTCGTCGGATTGGGCTTCGAGCTGTAGTTTTCTTCGAGGTTTTTGGGACGGTGTGGTGTCCATGGTGCAGTCCCCCGAGTTGTGGTGTGCTGGTAGCGGATTGCATCCGTCAGGAAAATCTCTGATGGCGATAGGACCTTCGGAGTCATCGAGCGGTTGTGCAAAGGTATGAAGTGCGAGAGATTCCATCCTTATCGTGATTCGCTTCTTCTTGGAGCTGGACCCGGACTGAGATTTCAAGGAGTAGACTGGGTGGCGTGATTCGGTTGATTTTTTTGAGTGTGAAGCTTCCTTGCTTTTCCCCATCGTGGCAGCGTGCAAATGAGTGGTGCTAGCGTAGGTATGGCTGTGATCTGTAAAAATAACAAGAGTGTGGGGTGAGAGTGTGTTATGTTGGAAAATGAAAAATTCAGCAGTGTGAGAAAGAATGAGTGGGAGGGGACATACCTTGTGGGCGGAGTTGAGGCTGTGGTTTAGTGGGAGATTGTGGGAGATGTATATAGGTGAGGGGGGGTTAGGAGTTGTGGAAGTGGGCTGAGGTGTAATCTTGTGTGAGTGACTAATTGAGGGTGAGTAATGGGTTAGGTAGGAATGCAGCGAATTAGTGGGTTGTCGATTAACTTTGTGGGGTTTTGGCAGAGGTTTTATTTTTAGGGGGGGCAAGGTTAGTGCTTGTTTTGGGAAGCGATATGTATTTATAAGGTTACAGGCATGGCAGTGGCTGTTTTGGGTGTACAGGCAATTGCAGAGGTGAGTGACGGCGTGCCAGAGGTGACAGTGACAGCTGTGGGTGTTGTTCAGGGTCGTGGTTGTGTGAGGGTGGAAGGGGTGCGTGTGGATTTTGTGTGTTAAGTGGTGGGTGGTTTGGGGGCGGCCTTTTAGGCAGAATATGCAGGGGTGGGTGTATGTCTGTGAGAGGCAGATTGTGTAAGAGTGTATGTTTATTATTTTTGGTAAGGTTGCTGTAGGGTGGGTGGCGTGTCCTTGAATTAGTTGAGTGGGGAGTTCGGGTTGAAGGTGGGGTGAATAGTGTATTGTAAGGGGGGGAGGCGTGGTTTTAGAAAAAGATGCAGGGGGTGTTGTGGGTTGGGGCGGTGTGGGGATAAAATGTGGTGAACAGTGCATTGCATGGCATGGAGAGTTGAGTCGGGTGACAAGGGCTGGAGTAAGGGAGGTGCTCATGGCTATGGGTTGGCGGTGTATGGAGTGTTGTGAAGTTCTCTCGGAGGAGGAGGTGATTGCAATGTGACACTGTGGAGTGGTCGAGGCTTTGTAGGAGGATGCTGGGGGGTTATCTTGTATAGTTGTTTTGTGTTTGGAAGCGGGGTCTGGTTGTGCAAGTTTCAGGGCCCAGTTCGTAATGTAAGTAGTTGGTGTGTGTAGACTGTACAGTGGGTATGATGGGAGCTGAGAAGGAGGTGTATTGGGTGGCTTAGTATACGCACTTCTTGATGTACATGATTTTGGATGGAATAAAGTGTTGGTAATTTTGTGTGTGCAGATGTAGAGGTGTGGAGGGGTTGTAGGAGTTAAGGGATTCTTGTGTGCAATGTGTGGTTTGTTAGGTGGGGTGTGTTTGTGTGTGAGGGTGTGGTGAATGTTAGAGAAATGGTGCGGATGTCTGTGGTTGTGTGTATTGGGTTGTATCATTGAATTTGAGAGGGTATATGTGTGTAATGGTGGTGGTTTGCTCTGGCGGCGATGTAGGACTCGAGAGTCATTGGTTCTCGCGCCATTGAGTACTTTTCTTCTCCTGTAAAAGCTCGTCCTTGTGCTCTCCGCACCCGGGTCGCGTGTGTGTTTCTGTATTCCCACTCGGTTGTGTCTTCTTAGACCTGTGAGGGCTACGTATCCTGAAGGTTTGCTATTGTGAAGCGAGCTAGCCATTCGCCTATGTGTTGTGACTCTGTGGGCACTATCAAGGGCGTTTACGCAATGTTCTGGGGATCCTACAAAGTTGCAAGAGGATTCTAGTTTGACAGGGGAAAGAAAATATGGCTGGGTTAACGCCATAACAATGAACAAAGTTTCTAACGCCCAAAAGCAAACGGACGTGGTGTGAGGGGTAGTTGCCATGGCTGGGCGTGCGACTAAGGCATGGGGGTTCTACTCGTGGAGCTCACAAGCTCCGCCTCCTCGGCCAAGTGCATAAATAGCGAATTGCGTGTTTTTTTCTGTTTAAAGCTCGACTCAAACACTCGTCTTAGGTAGATGGGAAGGGGCTGATTGGTTGTTACAACTCTCCTGCCTATGATAACTCACTAGCAGCACCAAATCATGAATATCACATTACTCTTCAGACGGACTCAACAGGAATCGAACCCGGACCATATAAATGCAATACAAACGTCCTTCACCAACCAACCTAGGAACCATGACTTGGCGATCACCAACACAACAAACTCCTAACTATACCCTAATCTGATCTAACCACCGGTTTAACGTTTATGTTTGTTACTAGTTCTTGTTACTGGTCACTAAAGTGTCTATTCTCAAAAGGGGATAGTAGTCTTGCACCAGGTGCAACAACTGAAAGTCTTTTTGTAGCTTTTGGACTTGCATTGTGAAAGTTATGGATTTTTAATCAAATTTTGTCACCAGAAATTGAATTAAATTATATATAGATTATCCTAAAACCCTTCTGGAAAAGCAAATGAAAAAGCAAAAGCACAGGGAACACACGGGAAATACAAGAAGCATGGGCAATACGAGGAACACGACAAGTACAAAGAATTGATACAAGAAGCACATGGAACATTTGGGCCTACGGCACGTGGCTACACTAGTTCTCATTAAAGAAGGTAGTTTTTTTTTTTTTTTTGCTTTGACCCACCTCCTTGATAAAAAAACGGTAATATGGCTAGATGAATTTTTGCTAGCAGACTTTAAAAGAAAATGAAATGTTAATTGTTTAAGTCATTTTTTTTTGTATGTTACATTGAGATCTCTTGGACAGTGAGGCTGTCGGGCGCGTTCTTGGTATCGTCGGAAAGCTCTGAACAAGAAGAAGTGCACCAAAGTTGTTTCATGGCTTTTGGACATACAATGTGAAAGTTATGGATTTTTAATAGAATTTAATTATTTACATTACATTACATTAAAGTGTGGATAGATTAATTTATAAAAAAAACAAAAAATAAATGTATGGCTAAATCACGGGGAACACTGGACCAACAATACATGGGACACACTGGTTCTCATTAAGGGTGTCAGAGCTTATGACTCATCTATTGCAAAATATTGTTGTTTCTTTTCATTCCAGTCTTTAAAATCTTGTTCCAAAGATACTATCCTTTGTGTAGATTTTCAAATAGTATTTGAGAATTGCCTCTTATTGTAGAATATAAAGCTCACACCTCCTATTTTGTCCTTTTGAAGATAGTGTCTCGTATATTGACTCCCTTGTTTGCCACTTGAATTTGTAGAACTCCCTTGATATGACCCCTTTACAGTGACTTTTTGGAATATCCTACACATTATTCATCGTATCATTGACTACGATATAGCACACTTATCATACATGTTGACTTTTAATATGATTGTTGTCTAAGTAGTCAAATGAAAGGGGTTGGAGTGTACACCGAACATTCTTAATTCCTAAAAGACCATGCTCATTCCTAAATTTTTATCACTTCTCGTGATGCTTTGAAAAATGCAATCGTATATCTGAATAGGTGTTTACGTAAAAAATTCACCGTTGAAGCTCAAAGAGGATTTAGTATTGAGACTACATATCAATTTTTAAGACAATCTACTGTGTGCATTACATAATTACAAGGTTTGATCATGAATTGTTTTCTGAAATTTTTGAGCAAAATCAACAAGTCATTCACTGCAACACTCTTGTAAATTCTAGAACCATAATTAGCGTTTGAAATTTCAAAGGCATACAAAGATGTATTGTATCGAGCTGCTCACCAAAAATAGTGTTCTAAATCTAAATACAACAATTATAATGATTGATTCCAAAAGATTGATTTTCGAATATAGTTCTTGGAGATGACAAAACCAACCGGTTACTTATACCAGCAACTTGCTTCTAGCATCGGTTTGTCACTACGTCATCAAGTGCAAATAACAGGAAGAGACAACAATATACTATTTTCAAGACATCTAAACCCTAAACAGACAACATACATTCCTGTGAACCGTCGAGACGGTTCACTTTAGCGGTAAACCTTTACCGTAAAGGTTTTGATTTATTTTGCATTATTTATTTGTCTAAACGTGGCATTTTAGCCGATTAGACAATTTCCCGCTTTGTGTGCATTTAGATTTGGTTTTGATTGCCCTATTTTATGATGCCTTTTTGACTAAGTAATTTTGGTTGCTTATTTGTTTCTAACTATTTAACCGTTGGATTTTGGGCGTTTGAATCATTTGCCCTATTATTTTATTCTATTGTGTTGATCTATTATTTGGGCCTATTATTCTAGTTCATTCTTTTAATTTAATTTATTAGTCCATTCTATTAGTTTATTTTAGTATATTCTTTTGGGTAATTATTTTAGTCTATTATTCGCCTATTATTTTAGTCTATTGTTTTAGCCTATTATTTCGGTCTACTATTTATTCTATTATTTTAGTCTATTATTTAGTCTACTATTTTAGTTCACTAATTTAGTCATTATTCTAGTTTATCCATTTAGCTTATTCGTTTATCTACTCTTTTGGTCTATTACTTTATTCTATTATTTTATCCTATCCTTTTATTCTATCTTCCTAGCCTATTATTTATTCTATCTTCCTAGCCTATGATTTATTCTATTTTTCTAGCCTATTATTTATTCTATCATTTTAGCCTATTATTTATTCTATCCTTTTAGCCTATTCTTTAATCTATTCTTTGGTTTATTATTTTAGTCGATCAATTGCCTATTATTTTAGTCTATCATTTAGCCTATTATTTATATTATCCTTTTAGTTTATTATTTACTCTATCTTTTTAGTCTATTCTTTTATTCTATTATTTTAGTTAATTAGTTAGTCTATTATTTTATCTATTAGTCTAATTTGATTTAGCACTCTCTTTAGGCTATCATGGTAAGTCTATATTGAGGAGCTCCCGGTTCTCTAGGAGTTAGGTGGGAGTTAGGTGGGAATTAGGTGGGAGTTAGGTAAGAGGGAAATTTGACTAATTGGATGATAAATTGTTGGATGAGTTTTTAGGAAGAATGGATGTAGTTTTGGAGTGAGATTTTGAATCCCACCCCTGTCGATAAGCCAGGAGTTAGTTAATTAGTGTTTCGTTGCTAGTGGATCAGGAGAGAAGGAGACTAGATCTGAATCTGGGTGATAGAGTTTTTTTGAGTCATGAAGTTCTGTAGAAAAAATTAGGAAAAAATATATTATTGTTTTGGTTGGAAGGAGTGTGAGATTGGTGAAGGTGATAGTGTAGAATTTTGGTGTGTTGATTAAAGATTAGTGAGGGGATAGCGTTTTGGGAGTACTGTGGTTTTGATGGTTTGGCGCAGCTGGGAGAGAACGGTGGGCAGTCGCGGCAAGGAGGTCAAGAAGGAACGGTGACGACGTGGAGATTTCAGATCAAGGGTCGACGGAACCGAGGGCGACTGCGAGGCGTACTGGTGGAGTCGAGGGCGGTAGAACGCTGGGAGGGCGACGAAGATCCTCGGGTCAAACGTTGCGGCGAAGGAGCGCCGGAAGGGGATCAGCGTTGGCGAGCGGGAGCAACTGAATTTGGCCAAGGAGCGGTACAAGATCAAAGACGGCAAGGGCGCGTTGGAAGCTCCGAAAGCGACAACGGCAACGACGGGGACTTCAGCCAGTGCGGCAGCGGGGACGAGCTTCGAGCAACAACATCAGCTGTGAAGGAGGCACCGGGAGATCAGGCGCAGACGGCACCGACCACGGAACCGATGTCGGAGGAGGTCACGGATCTGCAGCAGCTGCGGTCACACGGTGGCCAAGTCAGCGAGCTCCATTGCCGCAGCCCTGTCTCCCATCCTCGGTGATAATACGGAAAAAACAGAGTGATATTATGGAGGGGGGATCCTACATCCTCCCCCTTCTTCAAATTCGGTATTTGTTTGGTTTTTTTTATGCCCATTTGACTTATTAGAATGATTAGGAACCAAGCGTGTAAGTTTTGATCCGGTAATTGTAATTGCCAATTTTTTGAGTGTGTGTTCTTTGAACCTTTTGATTTGTTGTTTATTAAATGAGGTTTGAAATTCGTAGTTGAGATTGGTGGTGTGGTAATAATTAGGGTTCAAAAATTCCGGTGTGTGGCATAGCGCGGAAGCGTTGCCGAAATTACACCGGAATTCTACCCCCATCTCTTGCAAAATTAGGTTAATTGTGATAAAAAGAGTTGACATTCTTTGTGATTAATGAATGTGTGTTGCTTTCCAACCCCCATTGAGGTGTTGTAGCATTGTGAGTAGTTTTGTTGGGAATTAGGGTATTTAATTCAATTTTGTGGCCCATTTTAGGTTTAGAGATAGTGCTGCCATTTTAAGTGAGGGTGCAAATTCACCTCACCTAACCATTTTTTACTCCAATTTTAGCCCATTTCCAAGTACGTGGTACTTATAGGCAAATTGAGGTGGAAATTAAGCACTTGTAGGCAATTTTTGGATCAAAGTGTGTGTGGTGAGGGTGCTGTAATTTCTGTACTTAAGTGCTAAAACCCTAATTAGAGGGTTTAAGCCACCAAATTAACCCATTTTTGTGGCACTTGGTGCCTAAGGGAGATTGGTGAGGTACTTGTGAACATTCTAATGTTTATTGTTGTTCATTAGGACACTTGGAATTGTGCTGTAATTTTAGGGTTAGTGTGAGTTTGGGTTACTTAAGTGCACAATTTGCCCAATTCAACCCCATTTCTCGATTGCCAAAGTATTTAGGAGAATTGGGGCAATTTGGAGCACTTCCCACCATTTGCGGTCATTTTTAGGTCATGTGTATGTGCTGTAATTTTGACTTAAGTGCCAAAACCCTACTTAGAGGGTTTTATTCACTAAATTGAACCCAATTAGGGTACGTGGTGCCTAGGGGGATTAGTGAGGTGTTTTGGTGTGGTTTAGTGTTTGTTGATTGTTCATTCCAACCCCTTGTGTGTGCTGTAATTTTCAAGCACACACCCGTTTTGGCCCAATTACTTTGTTTTTTACCATTTGAGCTTAGTAAATTGCCTCACGTTTGCCTAGGTTAAAAGGCGTCCATTGCTTGGAGAATATCACACCCACCCTCGGCCAGCTATATGTCATTTTGACCGGGAAACCGGGCAAAGTGCTCATAATTCCGTTATAAAAACCGAACAACTTCATATGTGCAATTTGTCGTTGAACTAGGTCTTGCGCTGATTAAAGAGGAATATCCACCACCAATCCCCTACCACCTGAAAATGGATTCACCAACCTGATGTGCACACCAATTTAGTTCATTATCACGGTCTAGGCATCCAATATGTACATGATTATACAAAGCTCTTTACGCCCACCTTCTCCACCATATTGTACCTATCAATTCTAATGAAATGCTGGCAGCAAAATGGTTTAGGTAGAAAACAAGCACAAAAAACTACCGCATGATCTTTATTCAATCTCCACAATCGACAAGTTCATGCAATAAAATTTCCAATGGAATAATGTTACAACAATTGGGTATTCTTGCAAAACAACCCTGGACTTTGCTCCTGAAACTTCGGTATTCTGCAATGAAAAGCTTATGGTGAAATGGACTCCACAACAACAAAACGAGTTTCCCAAATGAGCCATTGAGAAGAGATGACGTCTCTCTTTGTTGGATGTGCAATCATCTCTATTCATTGTGAATGGAACTGTATGATCCAACAGTTGCACGAGTCCAACAATCAAGGAACACAACAGTGTTGAATATTGTTTGTTGAATGATATATCAAAACCCAGGTGTGCAGCCATTCCCACTTGAAGAACATAAACAATCCAATATATGAAAAGAGGAACTTGCAAAATTCATATAACACCAGTAAGAAAGTAAAAATTGTTGATCTCTAAATAGAGCTCGATTAACAAAATATAACTAGAAATTGGAGAATCATAAGCTAGACCAGTATAAAGGAAACACCAATAAGCTAACTTGGGCTGGGTTCTCCAAGTTCACGTTGTCGCTTGGTGAAAATATAGTATTGGGAGGCTAGAATCTGTCTAGAGCCTGAAGGAGGAACAAGTGGTGGCACAACAATTCCTTAACCATTAGGTTGAGGTGTGAGCTTGAATTTTGGAGTAGCAGTGCAATTGTGCCCTAGCCCTTCTCCCTCCGCACCACCTCCAGAACACAATCCAAAAGTGATAACAAAATATTTCTCATCCTAAACTCTAAAGAGATTGTCGCATTTATGGGATTTTGCAAATTGCAAAATGAAGCTCACGTATCTCTATGTATCTGCACGATGGAAAAGAGATAAACGAAATGGTACCCTAACTTCTTTATAAAAACTCAAGGTTTTTCTAAGGTATGGATCCCACAATGCTGCTGACAGTATGTACAAACCGGGAAGGGCCGATATCCAAGTCACCAACCTCCCTAACTACCATGTCCCAAGTTCACATGCGCTGAAGTTTTAATTTTTTCCAGCAGATCCATCAACGTAATTGCACATCTTGAAAGATTTTTGTGTTCTCGTAACGAACATTTACAATTCTTTAATTAACATAAGTCAAAATTATGGGATCCAAATAAGTTACTAAAGCATTAAAATTATTTTGGACACAATGTGTTATCGTGGGCGTTTGGGAGTTAAGCAAAAGATTGAGAGTGTCTTTGGGATTTTAAGATCGTTATAGGAAAAAAATAACTTGGAAAAAATGTCACGTGAATTGGCACTAGAGTGCCAATAACGACATTGCATTGGGCTTGCAAATCCCAATTTGGTATACATAGATTAAGGTACATTCACACTTAGTGTAAGGAGTGATCTTAGCAAAGTGAATGTAGTTAAAAAATGTTCCTAAATTCATTACTAAGATCCTCACTAACACATTGTTAACACCGAGTGAAAAAAATCTTTTACTTATTTACTTAACGTTAAAAGCACCTCATGTCGATTCAGTCCTATAGTGCCCTAATTTGAAAGACAAATGTTATGTCTGTGAAAGTTGTGGCAAAATCGGCTATCGAGGTAGATCATGTAGGCGATTTTGCAAATAATTGACCGGTGGTGCTTTTAACGCCACATAGCAGGCTAAAAAATGCCATAATTGGCATTTATTGCCTGCCATTGGGGGAGATACAGGGCTTCCGAATAAGGCTCCTAAGCTTTGAAAAACTGCTAATCGGTAGTGAACCAACAACAACAAACTAAAAATATAAATAAATTACAAAAAAAGTATAAAAAATTGTAGTCTGACGTAGACAAGCGTCGTCCACATTAGAATGCAATTTTTTTTTTAAATGATTGATTTTATTATTATTTTTATTATTATTATTTATATTCAGTCCAACTGACTTCAACTTACCAAAAGTGGGGTGCAGTCAGAATTTATTTAATTTTGAGTATTTATTCTATTCAAAATGTAGATAGGTCTAAAGGACTTTATTAATGTTCATTCTCATAGCTTTGGATAGTTAACAGACAATTATTTTGCCAATTTGCCTTTCTATGTAAACAATTGTGACTAGTGTCTGGTGAGATCTAGTTTTGGTTATTAATAGGAATAAAATGATGATCATTGTAGCAGACCGAGAGAGGGTTTTGGCTCATGGGTGTTGAATGATAAGTTATTATCAAAGATTTACAAAAAAGAACCTTGTATGGTTGATTTATACTTGTGTAGGATTTTTTATTTTTTTTACTATTATGTACGTTATTACAATAATTGCGACATAAATGGCCATTGAGATTAATATATAATGACAAAATCCCTAGTGGTCAAACCTTTACCACTACACTACAAAATGGTTTATCAATTCTTTTAGCTTGGGTTGGTAGATTATTGAAACTACATGGGGGCCCTATTGAGGCCCCATATCTTCCCTAATGTATGTAGTACATTAAAGCTTGATAACATACAAAATATTTTTCTTTTGTTTTTTTGTTGATGGAATCATTTTGGCACGCTGAAGAATATTAATTAACTTGTAGAGAAGGGAGGATAACAAGATGGCATATCCAAGACCTCATGAAATTTACAAGAGGTATGATTTAGCTTGTGGGGAAGAAGTTCACTTTCTCGTTGCCTCATTTGACCATGGATTAAACTTAGTGATGCTTACAATGGCAGAATAGGGAAGGAATAATCGGCCCCTACTGGTATTTGGTATGTTCCATCATATTCATTGTAAACCTTGACATGGAGTTCTTAAAGTTTACCTTAAAGTTTTTGCTTTAATATTAGAGGTGGTTTTCTTTTAGTGATAATTTATTTCAATTTTTATAAATATGGAAACAATGTCATTTGGGTTTTATAGATTAAAGTCCTTAGTGTCTAAATTAGAAATTAAGTGCACTTTAAATCTTACTATTTAATAATATATACTTTCTAAGTATATAAACACCATTCAAAATTGTAGAGAAAACTTTCTTCTTTTCATTCTAGTGATATACCAAATGTTCCTTCCTAAAATGATTTGTTTGAAGTCCTATAGATATTGAAAATGGACACTTTTGTTTGTTTGGGCTCTTAAAAGTTAACCTTTGAGTGACTGATCTATAAATAGAAAGTACACTTCAAACCTCAATATTTAATGATAGAAACACCATCTAAGATTGTAGAATAAGCTTTCGTTTTTATTGTTACACTAAACCTTCTTTCCTAGAAACTTCTAAAATGATTCATTTGAAGTCCTATGGATATGGAATAAACACTTCTTTTTCTATTTAGGCACTCAAAAGAGTCAAAGCTTAGCCTTTCAACTACTGAACTAAAAACACAAAGTGCACTTCAAAGCTCAATTTTTAACAACAAAAATATCATTTAAGATTGAAGAGTAAACTTTCTTTTTTCATTGTTACATTACATGTTCTTTCCTAAGAGTTCCCAAATGATTCATTTGAAGTCCTATTGATATAGAAATGGACACTTTTGTCTATTTAAACACTTACGGATTAAAATGTAGGGTTAACCCCTAAATGCCCGAGGGATATTGGACAAAACATAAATGTGTTATAATACGTGCTTTCCATATGTTTGATGAAGTTTGGTTTAATAGACAAAATATAGGGCATCATCTCTACAAATTATCCATATGGTCAAACTTTGGTTTATCTATTTGAACTTAAATTATCCATATGGTCAAAAGTAAAAGAAATGATGGAGGGAACATCATT
Source organism: Pohlia nutans (assembly GCA_022496805.1). Lineage (NCBI taxonomy): Eukaryota > Viridiplantae > Streptophyta > Bryopsida > Bryales > Mniaceae > Pohlia > Pohlia nutans. The sequence goes on from CM040088.1 coordinate 38,690,705, forward strand.
ACTTTCTCCAAATAGAAAATTTTATAACACTAAAACAATGTTAAGGTGATCCACTTTGAAAAATTCTCACCGGTGGAGTTTAACTCGGATTGACATGATTCAAATTGCATTGGAAAGTAGAGTTGATGTAGTATTTTTTTGTTTTAGTTTTTCAAAAAATTAATTAGTTGTTCTAGGCAATTCATTAAAATCAGGCAGCGACCAAAAAATGGTCATTTGAGTGTTTAGGGGTTAAAATGTAAAAGCTTTACATTTGGAAAATTTAATACAATGCCAATATTTGGGGTATGGCTATAATGGAGGATTTGTCGATGAATTGTTGTGATTGAACATGTTTCTTCTCAAGTATTTTTTGTTAAGAATTGGAGACTATGCAATGCCTTATGTATTTGTAAAATGTACTATTCCACCGCTTCTAGAAGCTCTTGTATTTTGTAGTATGTAAGCAACTTGTAGTGTAACAAGTCAAAAAAAAAGATTCAAAATTCTATTTGGTTGGATGTCATTGTGAATGTATTTGTCACAATATAGCTGATCATGTTGATTTTACACTTCGTATATCATAGCAATTTGCAACTTCAAATTTATTTATAATTATTTTTTAGGTTTGTATGATGGCAGAAGTCTCTCCTCTCCTGTAGCATCGTACAAAAATAATATTTGAACTTTTGACTACAAATCCTATTTTCCTACAATTTATTTTGCATTTTTCCTAATCCAAGGATGTTTTAAAACTTCTAATGCATTGAATCGCTCATTTACATTTATTTTGAGCATTCTTTTAACAAGATCTTTTGCATCATTTGAAATGCCTAGCCATTCATCTTCTTCAAAGCAAAGTGCATTGCTGAACATGATGTCGTAGTATGTTTCTTCAAACGTGTTGGCAGAAAAAGGCATATATCCAGACAAAAGAATATATAATATAACCCCTGCACTCCAAATATCTGCTTTGGGTCCATGATGACGTGTCCAAACTTCGGGAGCCAAATACCCCGGGGATCCAACAACATCTGTGAATGCCTCACCAGGCTTGAAGAATCTAGATAATCCAAAGTCGGCAACTTTGAGTTTGGAGTCTTCGTGCTTTGTTTTGAATAATACATTATCAAGCTTCAAGTCTCTGTGAACAATGCCATTTTTGTGGCATGTTTGTATGGCACGGATAATTTCTCTGATTATTTTTGCAGCTTTTGTCTCTGAAAGACTGCCTTGCTTATAGATACGATTGAAGAGCGTCCCTCCTTCACAAAGCTCCATCACGATATACTTGTAGTCATCATCTTGCATTGTTTCTTTGATGGACACTATGTTAGGGTGCTTCTTGAGATTCAACAACATCATAATGTCTACTTCACATTGCACATTCTCTTGTTCATTCTTAGTAATGAGTTTGGACTTTTGAATGTATTTGCATGCATAATTACGTTTTGATGCAATTTTTTTGCACAAATATGTGATACTGAATGATCCAGCTCCTAAAAGTTTATCTCGTGTATAGAACTTATCAACTACCATCTTATTATTTTTAGACAATTTTATGTATGCTATAGTATTGTCTGGAATGTGCAGAAAAAAAAATCATGTAGTGAAAATAATTACATGAACACTAAGATGAAAAAAGAGAAAGAAAATAACATAATCAAATATAGTGGAGCGAAAAAGTGCAACAAAACATAAGAGATGACATAAGAAGAAAAAAGGAGGGGTTGTGGCTTTTATAGTAAAATATTGGTTCATAATAATGTAAAAGAAAATTATTTATTGTATAAAAAAAAGTAAAAGAAATTAATCATAAATAATATAAAAGACAATTTTTTCTTGTAAAAAAGAAAAGAAAAGAAATTAATGATATTGTAAAAGGTAATTTTATCTTGTTTCAAAAAGAAAGATAATAATATTGATATAATAATAGTAATGTGAAAAGGAAATTTTACTAATAATGAGATCCATTATAGTAATAATGGATGAAAAACTTGTAATAACTTTTGGCTAATAATCATTTGTCTACTTGGTCACTTGTTCTTTCATGTAGGATATATTTGCATGTTCATTCCTTATGTTGTAAATTAGTGGTTTAAGGTAGAGGGACTTAGTTTAATTCTAAATTTAGGTGTTATCTTAGTATCATTTTAATCACCTTAGTACTTTCTACTCTTGAATACATGTAGTTAATATAATGCAAATTAAGGATTTACTTATGCTTAAACTACTTTGATTACATTTCTAAATATACATCAACGACATCTTGTAGGTTGGTTCAATATAGTTGTATTTTAACCACTTGAAAGTTGTAAAAGGGATGACTTGTGAAAATTTTATGCCTCATTTATGTCGGAGTGATTCACCAAAAATTTCAAAGATTTTAGTCTAAATGTGCTCTTGAAAAAATAAACTCATAAAATTAAACAACCAAAAAATCTCCAAAAATCACTACACTTACAATATTACATTTCAACCCATCATAACAAATTTCATTCACATATTGTCAATATCTTATTTGTAATTGAATTACAAAATATTTTTGAATTTCAAGTTTCAAATTTTATACAAAAATATCGGTGATAGCAATCGCAAATCTAACTATAAGGATAGAAACTAAAATTTATAACGTACAAATTTTATTCGTACATCAAGTTCAAAATATCCCTATTAATTGCATTTTATAATACATCTTTGCAAAACTACCCGCAAAACTACCAAATTTGGAGAGGGGTGAGGACATTTAGCTGTTAAAATGTGGTTTCTTTAATTCAATACCATTTTTTTCAGAATTGACTTCAATAATCAAGTAACATAACTATAAAAAGAAAATATTATTTAAAATCTTAGTGAAAGTTTCACTAATATTTAATTAATGATTGAAAATTAAAAATATTGGTTTTAGATTTGAAATTATATTATTAAGACTTGTAATCCAACTTCGCATATTTGACTCTAGAATTACTTAGAAGTTAAAAAGAAAACTTACAATATAAATAGTGGAGACACGTGATTACTACCAATTCTACACGCATCAATTGAAATTTGGTAATTTCAAAAAGAGACCGATAATTCTACTTGAAAAGATTCTCAATTTATGCACTCAAAAGGCCATGTACGTAATTAAATCTACATTATGCCTGTTCAAATCATTGTTTTTCAAGTGATGTCTACTCAAAAAGGAAGATAATTCATACATTCAAAAGGCCACGCACTAAAATCTACTTTGAGATGGTTCAAATCTTTGTTTCTCAACCATTTACACAACAAATAATTTATAGGTGGTTACATTAAAAAGAATCTAATTCTTCACTACAAAAGTTGATCTCAAAGATCACATTCTACCCCCATTTTGTGTTGAATACCTCAAAGGAATTGAGGCCAAGTTGAATGCTCTTGTGAAAGACTCAAGATTTCTCCTTTTGAATATTATGAGTTCTCCTTTTATTAAAACGTATGCAACCGTAAGGACTTGAGCCAAATAGGTGTAGCTCGGTGGCCTAATTTGGTTTAAATTTAAGTTCTCATATTGGCAAAATATTAGGCCTCTAACCATTTACTCTAGAGGAACTTTTTCATTTTAATAATAATAATAATTTGATAGTGTTTAGAAATAGTTTATGAATAACATGGTATCTTAACCCCTAAACGTTCAAGCGTCTAGTTTTTGGACTACGAACAGATTCCAACTCACAATACACTCACATTACTTCATGGATGAAACTCATTCAATTTTTTGAAAATACTTTATGAAGTTGTTGTTCTATCTAATGGTTGGATTTGGTGTTACTAGGGTACATTTTTTTTTTAAATTACAAATGTGGAAGTATGTCAAGCAGTTGACCAAGCAAAATTGCATTGACTTTAGTTCAAAAGTGGGCTTGCTAAAATGAGGTCATAAATTGAAGTAACACAAAATTTTCAAAAAATCACCATTCAAGAGTATCTCATTCTGAATCCATTCCAACAAATTTTACTCAAAAGATATGAATATTTTGTTTGTAATCAAATTTAGAAGGAATTTTTAATTATAACTTTGAAATTTTATAATAAAATATCAGTGATGGCATTGGTGAATCTAACTGTATGGATGGAACCTAAAATTCAATATCTACAATTTTCATTTGTATAACAATTCCGAAATATTCTCCTAGGTAGCGCTTTATAATGATTTTTCTCAAACTGTCAATTTTGGGGACACCTTGGGACGTTTAGGGGTTAAACTTATTTATTTATATTCACTTCTATGAGATCTATATATTATCAGATCTCTATTATCATGGAATATATGCAAGTACCCCAAGTTGTATAACATTCCCTAAACATCTATACTCTAAGTGAGATTGTTAAAAATTTAAGAACAAGTTTAGATTTCAAAATTATCCTTCAATTCAAATAAATTTCACAGTCTATCAATTTATTATTTTAATATTAAAATTTAATTATGAAAATGATAATTTTTAAAAACATTTTTATGCCTTGTTTTTAACTCTTACGTTTTATCAAATCTTACTTTAGTACAAGTATTAGTGTGGCCTTGTGTTGTTGGCCCAAGTGTTCTCCTGTGATTTAATTATTTTTTATTTGATTTTTAGAATAATTAACCTACAATTTAATTCAATTTTTGGTGACAAATTTTGATTAAAATTTCATAACTTTCACACCGTAGGTTCAAAAGCCATGAAACGACTTTGGTACACTCTTTCTCATCGAGAGCTTTGCAATGATGCCAAGAACGTGACTGGTGGAGGTAACATAGAAAAAACACCCAAAAACAACAAACAATAAGTAAGATGTAATGAGCATCAATGGTGGTCAGCTCAGATTACATTCGACAAATGCACCCAATTTTGAAAATCAAACATTTTCACACTTTGGTCAATTGTCATATTATGCATAATAGTCTCCATCAACAAGTGATGTCTACATTCTAAGATATGTCTATTTCCAAATTATATAGGTTATTAAACCATAATGTCTTATTCATCTAGATGAAGTACTCACACTCACTGTGCTCGTAAATTCTCTCATTTTGTCCATCTACAAGCAAATTATGAGCCACCTCAACACTTTTAATACAAATTACATTCACTAACTATAAAGAAAAACCAAGTTCATGAAAATTGTTCCCAATAATCTAACTACTCTCCAATCTTCATTAAAATGTTTAAATTTAGTTTTCTTCCCACCAAAATGCTACCTAGCCACAAGAACAAAGGAAATTAGACCAAATTTTGGAATGATATTAGCCCCATTTTACATCTCTAAACTTGGTGAATATTGTAAGACATCCCATGTAACGATAAACAAGAGCTGAAAATTCTTTTAAAATCATTGATATTTTGTTGAACTTCCTATAAATATTAGAATTATTTTCAACAATCTACTAAAATTCATGACCATATTAGCATTAGCAATTTCAACAACACTTACCCCAAGCCTCTGTTCCCATTACAAAATGTAAGGATCAAAACCACTCCTGCTCTCGCTAGTAACCTAGTCCATAACTCACTCACTATGAACAAAAGTATCATTAGCACTAGGGCTTTTTTTTTTTTTGCACTATAGCAATACACATGCATGCAATGGGAGGTGGTTCCTACAACTTTAAACCAACGTGGTTGTTCCATGACATTGGTGTTTGGCTCTAAGAAGCCAAAAAAAACCCCCGATTAGCACCAACCCTTTAAGAGCCAACTTCCATGGGTTTGAAAAGTTGCCCATGGAAGTAGGCAAGAGGAGGGGAAAAATGGTATTACAATTTGTCTCATACCTTGCCATAAAGCGATGAACACTTCTATGGACTTGCGTAAGTGACATTTTGATTGGTTAAGGAGAAGTTGCCATAAAGTCGAGGGCTTGAGAACCCTCTGTACTTCATAACAACTTCTCCACCACTTTTTTTCTCAAAAACTCACTTGAAATGTAGAACTTGGTCACCAGAAATCCCTAAAAACTTGTCTTTTAGTGAGAAACTTCACCCATGGAAGTTGGACCTAATAACTCATAAAACTCATGATCCCTCCACTGTAACAACCAGCAATCACAAGTCATGACCAGCAATTGTAACATTGTAAGAGCATCCTCAATGCAACACAGTAAAAGGGGCGGCATAAATGAGAAACGTGTCCTGCAAGCACATTTCTCACGTACGCCAACCCTTTCACAGTGTTCGCAGTGTTACTGAGGATGCTCTAACAGAACCACAAACCACCAGGTCAAGCCAATCCATCAAACACAATTTTAAGCAATCCTAGTCTGAGTCCAGAAGCTCCGATCAGTCATCCAACAAGCCCAAACATTTCCTGTCTGTCAATTCCTAGCATGAGACACAGTTCTCTCTTTCCATGTGGAAATAAATCATCAGTCAAGCAGCAGCACACCACTGGCCATGCATCCGTGTCTGAAAACAAAATGCCACACCACTCGATGTTTGATACAGCTTACATAAACCACGGTATGTACAAGTGCATCAATCAATCACTCTACAAAATCGCCCAGCCTTGGGGCTCAATCATACCTGACAGCCTCCCTCGAATGCAATCTCTACCTAGACCTCCTCTTTACTCACAACGAGTCTTTGATGGGTGCAATCCTTCCCCTCTTCAATAGAGCCTCCCTGTCAATGTAGACGTGGTATTGCCTCAGTTGATTCTCGGTTTCCGATGCCGTCTGTAGGTCAGCACCATCACGAAGTCTTTCGACGTAGGAAAGTCTGTTCCATTCGCAGGAGCCGTGGAAGTCTCCCCTTGGGCTTGGGCTTGGGCTTGGGCTTGCGGTTGATCTGAGATCTGGGCGCTGAACCAGATGTCCCGGATGCTCTCCAAGGGTAGTCTCGACACCACCGGCTGACCCCGGCACGTGATCTCCACTTCCATCTCGCTTTTCACCTTATGTGACAATTTATGCACAAGATATGTCTTCACGTGATACACTTGCAACTTCCCGTCCTTGAGGTCCTTGATTCGCACGTAAGGGGAGGCCAAGGGTGGGAGGGCATCCTCGTTGGCCTGCAAATCTCCTGATTCCAGGTGAAACCATATCCCATTCGCCGACGTCTTCGAGGATTGACCAGCTCCTGAAAACGGACGAGCGGTGCGCAATATGGGCGGTCGGTCGATCACGCCATTCAGAGATTGTTTTAGACGTGATTGCAATGACTGACCATTTGTCGCTGCTGGGGAGCTCTCCTTCAGGCTGGAACCACCTTTGGTCTGCACGGGTGTGATGCGCAAGTCGGGCGGGGGAGATGGGGATGCAGGCACAGTTGCTTCCAGGGCAGCATTTGCATCGGCAGCTAGAGCCAGAGCGTCCAGTTTCGATGGAAAATCAACAGGAGGAGGACCTCGAGATCCAGGGGTGGCGGATCCGTTGCTCTTTCGCGAGCCCCGCACGATCCGCGGCCCTGGTAACGATCCTGAGGCTTTGTTGCCATTGGAGACAGACAGCCGGTGGCTCACCTTCGGCCCGGCACTCGATCCTCGCTCCCCATCGCCTCGCGGTGTCAATGCCAAGTCCTCCGCCCGCCTTCGCGGTTCGGATTGCGGGTACACCTTAGCTTCGAGGGCCTCGGATCCTCCGTTGTGAGACAGCTTCAGGATGGTGGTGGGAGAGTCATCTGACATGTTGTCTTCTTCGTCGTCATCGTCTCCCTCATCCTCCAGCTGCCCCTCGTCCATGCTGCTGCTCTTGCTCTGCGTGCCCGGCAATGCGCGCGTTTTGCGAGTGGCGTAGCCCGGATTCACGGCCGGCGGGTCCTTCACCCCGAGCGAGTACAGCGACCTCTCCTTGCGCCTCGTGGCGTTCGACGTTCCGGGGCTGCCGGTGGGCTTGCGCTTCTTCGCGTTGCTGGGGAACAGCTTCTCCTTCAAGTCGTTCAGTTGGTGATCCGCGCGCAGCTTCTCCAGCGGCAGCGTGCCGAGACCCACCTCGCACACGGGGCAGCACTCCGACTCGCCATGGCTCAGCTCCGCCGTGATGCAGTCGCGGCAGAACGTGTGCAGGCACTCCGAGATCGTAGTCGCCTCACGGAGCAAGTAGCTGCACAGCGGGCACGTCAGGCATTTCAAGAGCGGTGCCTTCGGCATGCGCACTTCCATGTGTGTCCCCCCCTCGTGTAAGGGCATCGTCGTTCCTCCCCTTCAATGCAATTTGCATACGGAACCCTCGCACCCCCAATTCTCGATCTTCCGTCACCCTCCAATACAAATTTAAAAAAATTCACTGCACCAACGATGAATAGATCAGCCCACATGCAATTAGGGAACGAACCATGCATGCACAAGACTTCATCGAAGCTACCATGCAGACGCCGAAGCCGAAAAAGAAAATTCGATCCATACGTCAAGAAAATTTTTAATTCGATCATCTGCCATGACCATAAATCACCGTAGATCCAACGCCGCGATATTATTCTTATTATTACGGATCTCACGTCTTGCTTTTTCTTTCACAATCAACCATACCCAAGAAGTTCAGCTCTTGCACAAACCCCATGCACTTAAAACGACCCAATTCGAAAACCCTCATCTAGAGCTACGTACGTCACCCCAATCTCACTCTCTAGAACAGTAAACTATGCAACCTCCGCCATATCCCGATGCCACATTATTACCGTACAGCATGGGATCAGCTGAGCTCCCGAAAATGCATGAAAACGAATAACAAAAAGCAGAATCAACACCTGCATCGTCATCCGAGCTAATTCGCATTGATCCAGAATTCCAGATGCTCGGAATTAAACAAGCGAAACCGGAATAATAACAACAGAAAGTGCACCGCCATCGCCAACTCGCTTCCCCTGTTCCGGTTACGCTACCTTTTCCGAGCTCATCCCCAACGTGCGTCGTTCCTTCGTCACATCGCCATTGCAACTACTATACTAAATAATCATCGTCTGTCTGCTTGCTTGCTTGTTGCCAGGCTGGAGTGTAGACGACGTCGTTGACTGAGTTTTCTGCTTGCTTGCTTGCTTCCGCTCGATTCTTCAGCCACCGTGCCCAGCCCACTAACTTACACAAACTAATCTTCTCGACGCCCACCATGCAATGCTCAATTTGTCGTTACGCCCGCGTCGTTGATCTTTCACCACAAACCCTGTCCTCGCTCGTCGACGTCGTTGCCACGTGTAATCCCCCGATTGGTTCACACCATTCAGAAAAGTGATGTGGAAATGGTGAAACGCGACGGCGACGACAGGGGGCCGGACGATCGTTGGTGCGGTGCATCGTCGCCATCCCTTCGTTGTATGCAGGGGATCGGACGGCTGTGGCCACTTAGTGCGGGATCGGACGGCAGGTGGGGTCGGAAGGGGATTCGCTTGTGGCACATGCATTCCAACATGCGATGCTTGTGGACGGAGGCTCTTCTTTCCTCCGTTGCCCTAATTTAATACCAAAATTTAATCTCCACTCCCTTTGCCTTTAATTTCTCTGGGGACCTCTGTCATTGTGCCAATTAGACTAGCCTATGTGTTTTTTTTCCGAAAAGCTACTGTTATCTGATCCTGGTACGTTATTGATAACCCATAATGACCTGTGTGTCAGCATTCACTTGCATCTTTTTGGATAAATTTCGGACAGTTGCAACTTGCAACCCAAATTAGTGGCAGAGTTTGACTCATCCCAAACACTATTATACTAAGGGCCTCCTTCCATGGAGCTACCATGGTATGTTATACTGAAATGGGTGAACCAAAGAGTTTGTTTTCAGTTCTTGCAGACACTGGTGAACCAATGGTGGTTCTTGAGACTTGGGATTCTTGTCTTCTAGAGGCTTTCACCAGCCCGATTCTCGCATGGAAGCCTGTCCTAAGCCCACTTTACATGAGGGTGGAGGCCACCATAATTTGGAAGCCAACTTGAATCAAATATAGTAACGGATGAAAAAAGAAGAAAACTGTGAAATGGCTAGTTGGGATTTTGTTTTGGTTCAACCCAAGTTTTTTTGGAGCGCGGGCCCTATCAGGGTTTGTCTTTAGTGCATTAGAATATGATTTTTGCCCATTGAAATTTAAATTTTAGGGAATGGCCTTGACTCCATCGTGTAAAGGTTTTGGGGTTGATTTCGTGAATTCAACCAATGAGCTACAAGTATTCAAGCTTTGTCCACAAAAGTGGCCTTATACTTCATGTAAAGCGCGCCTAAGGGTTGCTTTATATGAAGTGGAAGTTGTTTTGATGTGTAGGAGGGCCCAAATCCTCACCTCTCATTGGTCCAAATCTCAAAATCAGCCCCAATCCCAACCCCTTTACACCAAGACTTGAGGCCAAAATTTTGAAACCAATTTTTAAATTAAAAACAACAAGGTTTAATACGAGCCCAACTTGAAGAATTGCGTGCTTCAAAATGGAAGACCAATCCGTTGGGCAAGTTTCTAAATTTCATTTTTTTAAACTATTTTTAGTTTTTTTAAAAAAATTCAACAATCCACACCCTTGGATTGACTGTAAATATGAACATCTCTTTTTGGTCTCTTCTTCCCTTCCACTTTTTGGCCCCTACATCATTAGACATGGGAGATACGACCTATGTTATAATATTCTTATATTGAATAGTTGAGGTTGGCCTTAACTCCTAAAGGACCATGCTCATTCTTAAAATTTTATCACTTTTTCGTGATGCTTTCAGAAAGGCAATTGTATCTCTTGATTGGTAGTCATGTAGAAAACTTCACCATTGAAGTTCAAAAAGGACTTAGTCATGAGACTGTACATCAATTTTCAAAACAATCTACCGTATATATTACATGATTATAAGGTTTGATTATAAGTTGATTTCTGAAAATTTTGAATAAAACCAATAGGTCATTCATTGCAAACTTTCTCATAAATTTAAAAACCATGATTAGCATTTGAAAGTTTAGGAGCATACAAAGATGTACTATATCTAGGTGCCCACAAAAAATGGTGTTCTAAAACTAAATACAACAACAATGATTGATTCTCAAAGATTTATGTTTGGGTGAATTGACTTGTTGGTGACTCGTTGGTGACTCGTTGAGCCGGTGTTTGTGATCGTTATTAATTTTTACATTGCAAAAATGTTTTAAAGAATTCAAATACATATTTGGAATATTCCAAAATATTCCAAAATAATATAAAATATGTAGAAAAGATTCCAATTATTTTGAAAATATTCCATTTAAAATATATTTAAATATTTTCCGTAATTATTTTATAGTGTTAATGATGCAGTAATGGTAAATATTTTCATTTTGGACACTTCTTTTTTTAACGAATGTGACGTCCAAGTGTGAAAATGCCCTTCAAGTCATCAACCGCCCTAACTACTATGTCCCAAGTTCACCTACGTTGACGTTTTAATTTTTCCCCGATGAATCAATCAACGTTATTGCAAATCTTGAAAGATTTTTGTGTTCTTGAAACGAACATTTTCAATTCTCTAGTTAACATTGAGTCAAAATTATGAAATCCAAACAAGTTATTAAAGTAATGAAATTATTCTTGGACACAATGTGTCCACCTGGTCCTTTAGGGGTTAAGGCTAGTTGAAATTTGGTTGAATTGGTCCCAAAAAAATGTAGTCTCGACTTCATACATAAAGCGTCCCTAGTTTGGATGGAAGTGATGACTTTTTGGATGAAAATATACAAGGATTGGATGATAGTTAATGTGAATTGGATTGCATTAGCACATTATTAGGGAAAATATGTAAATATTGTAGACCATAGAAATAACTGCAATTCTCGTTTTGAGATTGGTGTAAATTAAGAGTTTGTTTGAGAGTGACACTAAAACTACATACCCCTATTTAGTATAGACTCTATACTTGTAAACACGTTAAATACTTGATTACATGTGGATTACTTTTGTAGGATCACGTTATATTGATTTTATTTGATATATTGTGAATTTTCATTTTAATGCACCATGGAGATTCAAATAGTTCTCACATTAATGAAATTTAATATTATTGGTGCAAAGGCAATAAATTAAATTAACTTTTTTACCTTGAAAAGGTATTCAATTCTCTGAAGAATAGGATAAAATATTTTCATGGGCATTTTTTGATTTCAAAGCCTCTTGGTCATGGATTTTGCTACACTCTTTAGAATTTTTAGGTTACCACATATAATCTTCCTATCTTTTATCATATGAAAGAGTTACGTATGCTCAAAGTTATTCCCATAGATTTCCTTAAAATCACTTTTTAAACAATTGGTTAGGAATTGCATACTAACCGGGGGTGAACTTAATGTATATGCTCAATATTGTGTGCATTCATGACCCCTCTAAAAATCCCTATATACATTTGTTTTTATAAAATGCAATATGTCTAATCTACATATAAAATATGTTTTTGTAAAATTTAGTATGCTTAATGTATGTATAATGTTTATATAATTGATGTTTTAATTAGTATTCCTTTTGTGCACTCACATGATATGAAGGTCATACAAAGAAACACTCATTGGTCAAATTTTCAATTATTATTTTACATCATAAATTGATGCTTTTGGATAATCACTGTAATCATACATAAGCTCAATAAAACCAAAATAGGATTAAAAAAGAGAAAGAATAGTTCCCCTATGATTAACAATAGGAAGCTATATGCTTTGACACCAGTAGGATTTTGGTCCTTGATAACTAGTTCTTTGTGACTTACATGGTCCTTTGTGACTCAATTCTTTAGAAAAGAAGTCGTTTTGGACCATTTAAGTCACAAAAGACCAGTTACAAAGGACCAAAATCCTACTAGTGTGACCACCCATAATATATATATATATATATATATATATATATATATATATATATATATATATATATATATTTTGATATTGAGTTGGCCGAAACTATTTCAAAATATTCTTTATACTGCAATTTTATAGTTTTATAATGTAACAAGTACAAGTATGTATAATGCCTAAAGAGACGACAATAGGTCTATCTAAATGAGTAAAATGCACTTCAATGATGAATGTTATAAAACAACAAAGAGGAGTTGTTGACCTTGTGTGTATAAAAAAAAGTGGTTAATTTAGAGTACGGACCATAGCGAGATGCCTAAATATTACAGTATGACTAAAAGAAGTTGCTAGTCCTAAGATACAAACATAGAAACATCCAATTTCTAAACTACATCTATTCCTACACTATAGACTTGTTATGAAACCATCCTATAAAGTGCTTTGAAACCATCTCCAAATTTAGCTCTCATTGATTGAGATTGAATTTTTTTTTAAGTTTGGTTTTATGACAAGTCTATAGGATGGTTTAAGAACCCCGACTCTAATTCCCCCCCTCAACGTGAATGCAAGAGGATAAAATCGCCCCATATTTTGTGCATGTAGGGCCCACTTTAAAAATAACCCCTTCCAAGGGTTTAAAATTCCCGAGAGGGCCTCCTAGACTAAGTTGGCGCCGTAGGCCACAAATTTGCAAAACAAATTGCCAAAAAAAGACGCTAGGGTGCCCAAAATGGAAATTTCAGAAAATGGGGCCCATGGGTGAATAGTGCTTGCATTAATGTCAAGGGGGGGATTTAGAGTCGGGGGTTTAAGAGGTCTAGGCAACTTTCACTTAAAATAATCATAGCAAGTACATGCCTTATCCACAAGCTCTATTTTATTTCTTGTAAAATCATCATTTTCGATTGCTAATACTACAAAATATCTACATGGAAAAAAGTACCCCCGACTGTATAGAATCACTTATTTTGACAATTTTAGGTGTTTCTACCCTATGTTTATTAAAAAGAAACATGAATTAAAAGATAACTCTATTACCATAAAAACATTACCAGATCCATATCATCCCATTGAAATTGTCAACAAACATAACATTTTTGAACATTCTGGAAAGGGTCCCTTGTGCAGCAAGAATACATGGCCTCTGCATCTGATGATAACCGGAGTGGCTTCTACACTTTCCCAGACAAAATAAAAAGCCACATAGGTGAGGGTGGAGCTACACTCAAACAATGACTCTCTACAATGACATTCTAGAATATCTTGCACACTTGGAACACTATTATTGACAGTGACAAACTTGTCACACATTCAAACTGTCATAGTGAAAAAGTTGGAACCCAATGTGATCACATTCAAGAGGTTTGAGTGTAAACAATTCCAGGGCAATATGTCGGTCACTTTCAAATTTTTCTCTGAGCCTTCTCTGCACTGACACCATCATCAGAACACGCAACTAGGAAAAGCCTTAAACGAAATCTCCAGCATTGTACTGTCGAAATTGTGGCGCCCTGAAATAACATTAGAAAATGCATAAACATCATAACAGGTTCGGTCAAATGAAAGATCTCAGATATAAAACATTAAGTTGTAACCAGAAACACACTACTTCCGTTCAGCATACGTCTAGCAAAATCACAAGAAATGTTCCAAAGACGTCACATCATGGAGAAAATACTTTGCAAGTCCTACCAGTCACAAAATCATAAACAAAAGAAATTAACCCTAAGAGTGCAAGGAGCCCTGTAGGGCCATGTTTGGTTGTTTTTCAATCAAACGCTGATTTTCACCTAGTTCCTAATTTCAAATGAAAACGGTCTCAACTAAGAAAGTGTGTGGACTATCTTGTACTTTCTAGTCCAATTTACCATTCTTCAAAATTAATAAAATTGCGTTCTTTATAGCATTTTAAAGCTCAAAACCCTAAAATTCCAATATACACTACATAAAACGTTTTTCTATTGAATTTCTTTTTATTTAAGTTCAAGAAGCATGCCACCTACACCTTGTTGTTCATCACTACTGTTTACATTGTCCCTAAAAAATTCATACTATTTTAAGCTTTTTTGTAATTACTATTATTTTTACAAGAAAAAACCTTTGAAAAATCTTATAAAATTCATTTTTATTTACATAATTATGAAAAAAACCAGGGTAAATCGGTTTAACAACTTAATACGAGAAAAATACCAAAAAATATAATACATTTTAAAATGTGAGGAATTGATGAAGTTTGACCAGGTAGCTGTAGTGTGGACGCCAAGGTAGAGAATACTGTTTGCGTCGCTTTCAGCATTTTAACATATGTAAAAGTGATTTTGGGGGATCAATATAGAGCTGTGGAGAGATCACTTTGGGTACAAGAGCCACATTTTTTGAGATCAATTATTTATCACTACGTATGAATTTCTCGTGGAAGTTCAAAGTGGGTTGTAGACCACTAGAAGGGACAGTGAACAGCCCTATTTCCATTCAAAGATCAGTGGCCATAGACAATTAGCTAAGTCATGCTGACACAACTTGCTAACTGGAGGCCAACCAAAGTGTACGAACAGATGAGTTGTTGGTACTAGAGGAGACGGTTTGAGGCCCCTAACGGTTTTAGTACCCTCGAGCTTAATTTGCACAAAAAAGAAAACGAAGTAGAGCTCAAAATTACCTGGGAGGGAATCTCAAATCCATGGCATCTTGGAGTTTTATTGGGACGTGAGTCGCCACAAATACCATCCCTCCTTTGCTGCGATGCTCATGCATTAAATCCTCAAGAATCTCAACCCCCTAATCATAGAGTAGTAGAATTAGAAACCCTCATTTCATAATTAACAAAACTAAGAAAGATGTGTCACCTGAGCACTCGTAATGGCGTTCAAAATCATTTCTCTTGTACCTCAGTGTCAAGACCAACAGATGGCTCATCCAATAGCCATAATGGCCTGGGCACTGCCAGCATCCTTGCAAGCTGCAGTCTTTTTCTCTGCCACAACGACATATCCACATAAGTTTCGTCAATCAAACCAAAATCGCAGCCACCAGTAAAAAGGCACTTTTGAGTTCCAAAACTGTTGTACATATTGAAATCCAAATTTTTATCATGTACACATATGTGAGACGAGGCAGCCTATTGAGTCTAGAAGGGTGTAGAGACCTCCTCGATAAAAATGATTAATTCTTCAGATACCTGTCCCATTGACAATACGACTGCCTTCTCTTGTGCAAAGGGTCCTAGACCCATTCTATCGAGTGCCCATTGTGTACGTCCTTCACCTCCTTCAAGAACCTCCCAAAAATGCTGCACACAATTCACAATTCTGTTAACCCCTAAACGTCCTCACCCTTGTCCAGTTTGGACAGTTTTGAAAAGATGAATCAAAAATTGCAACTAAGATGGATATTTTGAACTTGATGTATGAATAAAAGTTGTACACTATGAATTTTAGATTCTATCCATATGGTTAGATCTGCGATTGCTTTCACCAATATTTTTCTATAAATTTTGGAATATAAAATTCAAAATGATTTTGTAATTTGATTACGAATAAGATATTGACAATTTTTGGATGAAATTTGTTGTGATGGGTTAGAATGTAATACTCTAAGTGTAGTGATTTTTGGAGATTTTTTGGTTGCTTAATTTTGAGTTTTTTTTTCAGAGCACTTTTAGACTAAAATCTTTGAAATTTTTGGTGAAACAGTACAACATAAAATGAGGCATAAAGTTTCACAAATCATCCCCTTTCTAATCAGATTACACATGCACAAAGCTAACTTCCCATAAAAAAATCAGTAAAAAAATTTTACTGCAAAAAGTGCATGATGGATGAGAAATTGGAGTTTGATTCTGTACATGCAAAATTTGCATGGTTGGGCAGTTAAGGGTTAAAACATCATAACATTCTTGAAGAGCTGCCTAAACAACCTTGGAATCAATGAACAGTAATTCATTTTTTGCACAAAATTACGTTTGCAAAGGCGGGTGTGGCTCACGTTAGAATTACTAATTTTCTTTCATCTAGTCCTTGAAGGCATGTTTGCATGTGGGCTCATTTGCGGGCCTGGCAATGGAATAAATTGCTTCAAAATTGGGCCAATTCTTCCATATTTTAGTACTCCAGATTCTTTTTGATCTACACTGGCAAGGGTGCAATCCATACACTACTCTAGAATATTACGATGGTGATATGGAAAATGCAGGAAAATGGAAAAGAGGACACACCACATTCTCATATACAGTCATGGCCTTCTTGATGGCGTCCTTTGCAGCGATCAAATGAACTTGAGGCCGGTACACTGTGCTGCACATGCCCATGCGATATCTGCATTGGTTTCTTCACCCAAAACACTTGCGAAGTCTAACATCTAATGAGACTCTTAAATATTTTCATGTCACGTGACAATATGGCCATCTGCATCACTGCACTTTGCAACAGTAGCATTTTTTCATTTTACATCGGTTTTCTGATTGCAATACATCATTTTAAAGCTCTTGTTCTATACTACAAGGTCAACAGTGTCAATCGTGTCAAGCTGAAGTCATTTTAACACATACAGATGATTTGCAGCAGGGGGTCCAATTTTCCTACACTACAGAAAATACACAGTGGACGCTTAGGGGTTAATGTGAAAAGAGGAAGAAGAATGAGCTTACAATCGTTTAGACCAGCTTGAGACAAATCGTTGCCATCCCAAAAGAGCCGACCAGCACTGGGCTTTATGAATCCGCAAAGCTGTCAGCCAACACACCCGAATGAAGTTCAAGAATTTCTACACGATCCAGGAGATGTGAGGAGAAGAGCAAGCTGAGCATCTACCAGGCAGATTTTAAAAAATAAAATCATATTCCGTAAACAAGCTTCACAGAGACGACGACCACAAGCTCAATTACGGCCTTGGAAGGTTTTGTGTCAATAGAAGAATGCACTTACCACGCGGAGAAAACTGGATTTCCCTGACGCATTGGGCCCCGTGAGAACCACCGCCGAGCCTCGGTGGAGAGTGAAGTTGATATCCCGCACTATCACCTGCTCATTGCGCATAAATGCCAGTCCACTCCCGAGAAGCCACGGCACCGGCGGCCCTCGCCTCGCTCGCGCTGCCATCGCAGGCCCCAATCTCTTCAAAACCCTAAAATTCACTTGAATGGTAACAATGCTTGCCACGATCTAAACCTTAAACCCTAAACCCTGCGCCCTGCTCTTTGAACACCACTCTCACCAACCTATTCAAAACCCTATGATTCACTTGAATGGTATCTATCAATTTCACAGACAACGCACTCAAATCTGCCAATCTCATTGAAACCCTATGGAATGATACCCATTTCTACAGACCACGCATCACTGCTTGCACTCTAAACCCTAAACCCTGCAGGACTCAAAATCTGCCAATCTCTTCAAAATCCGAAAACTCACTTGAATGGAATCGATTTTCAAAACCCTAAAACTCACTTGAATGGTATCGATTTTCACACTCTGCTTGCCACGATCTAAACCCTAAACCCTAAACCCTGCAGAACTCGATGTCTGCCAATCTCTTCACTAAAATTCACTTGAATGGCATCAATTTTCATACACTGCTTGCCACGATCCAAACCCTTAAAACCTAAAACCCTAAACCCTTCGTCCCCGATCTGCGCCTTGCTTGCTCACAACCAACAGACGTCCATTGGCATTGATCTCTGATGAACCAACGCTCGTCGAGAAGATAAAAGAATAGTAGGAAAATTTCTTCCAGGCAATCAGTGTGAACGCTCCGCGAACTGAAGATTGTGAGACTGGCTGGCCCACGTCACCGATTTCCGAAGACAACCCCATGCACACTCATCAGCCAGCACTGCTGCTTTTCATAGTTGTGACTTGTGAATGCCTGCCTGGTTGAGAAAGCTTAACTTAGAGCGACGCAATCGTGCAAATACCGTCAAGCTGCTGCAACACTCAACGCATGATTCCTCTTTGAAATCTACCTCTTAAGTTTGGTGTCTGTCATCTTCATAATCATTCACACTTTTTGAACAATTATTTATTGAGAATTTTTTTTTACACTTGTCAATAATTTTGTTAATAAGTATTCTCACTTATCTATTTTATATCATCCCGCAAAGTCGTAACACCCATTTCAGGGCCGCTTTAAGTTATATGTGAAGTCTAGCCCGTATTTGCCATGCCGGCCTCAAGTTCTTAATATATAATAAGAACTTTTTTCCCATGTCTAATGGTATTGAGGCCAAAGAGTTGAAAAGAAGAAGAGATCAAAAAGAGTTGAAGGGAAGAAGAGATCAAAAAGAGTTGTTCATATTTGCAAACAATAAAATGGTGTTGATTGTTGAAGAAAAATAATTTTCAACGAAAAAGTAAATTTTTATTGAAATTTGGAAACAGGTTCAAGCCCACTAGTTGGTCTTTTATTTTTAATGCACCTGGTTCTTTGAGTTGGGCCCATATCAAACCTTGTCGTTTTTAATTAAAAAATTGATTTCGAAACTTTGGCCTCAAGTCTTGGTGTAAAGGGGTTGGGATTAAATTTTGGATTTGCACCTAGGAGAGATGAAGATTCGAGCCCTTTTACACATCAAAACGGGCTCGATTTCATATCTAAAGCGGCCCTAAGCAAATCAAAGCACTTGCAGATGGGATTGTTTCCAATGAATTGACAAATTAGAATCATGATTTTATTTATATTTTTTAAATCATCATTTCTAAGTTTGAATTTATTAATGATGAATTTATGAAGTCCGGTTTTATGTTGTTTCTTAAACCATGTTGTGCGTCCATATTCAAGAGTTAAACATTTTGAAACAATATATCTAGGTTTCACAAGATTAGTTTGGAGTATCAAGCATGACATTTTTTTTATTTTTCATAAAGTACCAAAGTAGCGTTATAAAATGTTATAGACTTGGTGCTCCATATTTCAACATTCATTCACATACTGGATAGAAGATATCACATATCTATAATTTTGTATTATTCTCATCCACAAGCTAGTGATTTAATCTAAGATTTTTTTTGGCAAAAAACTTCATGGGTTTTGGCCATGTTTTAGCCATATTTTATTTTTAAATTAATTAATTAATTCTTTATATATATAGTGCTATCAAGAAATATCTTGTTTAAAAAGAAAACCTTGTTGTCAAGGTACCTCTAGCTTACATGAGTTCAGAACTTGGCATGTGGAATTCAAGTGTTCACAATAGTAAACATTCTCTCTAGGTATTGGAATGTGATATTGGAGAGTGTGATAATAACAAGTTGTTATTTTATTAATATTCACACTTATTAATTTACTAATAATCATTCACCATTATTAACCTTTAAGTTGTAGAGGGTTTCTGCTACAAACAAAATGTGTTATAATATGTGTTTTACATGAATTTTTTGAAGTTTGTAATCTATGACAGTTGTAATGTGTAATCCCAAAAAAATTCATCTATACGGTTGAATACCATTAAAACCATTTAGATTTTTTATAAATAATTTCGAAACGAAAAACTTTGAATATTCATAAAAAATACATTATTCAATATTTTTTGTTGAATTAAATTATCATTACTTAAAGGTATAAATGTTCATATTATGGATAGAAGTTGCTAAGATTTGGAGTTTATAATTTGTCAGAATTTCAATTTAAACAACACTATGTAAGAACGATATAGAAGGAATAGTTTAAATGAAACAAATCCAATGGGTATTTAACCCCTAAGCTCCCAGGAGACCATTTTTTGGTCGTTGTTCGTTTTTAACAAGTTGCTCAGAACAAAAAATTAAGTTTTTGCAAAAGTAAAAAATATTTTAAAATTCACAATAAATATGTGTGATTCAATTCTTGACATGAAAGATTGCAATGGAGACGTGTTGACATAGGTCATTGCTGAACAACTTGACTTTCATTTTTGAAACTTTAATCCAAATTCTATTTAACTTTGAAGTCACACACCCTCCAAAATCTTGATTTTGAGTGTGCATTATATGGCTCAAAGATACACTATGATTTTTCAATCCAATAGTCTAATTTTACCAAGGTTTAACCAACACTTGTTTGATTAAGCTATGCTTATATTTATATAGTTAAATATAATTAATAATATCCCTAATTTCAATAGAGAGTTTTAAAAACTAAATCACCAAAAATTTGTGGTTTCTCCATAACAGGGTTGGGCGGTACAGGGTTAAGGATTAATAATTTCATCAGTCGTGCGACTGTTTGTTTTTCTTTTGCGTGCCCTTGGAGGTACACCAAGGGTACACATGCTAACTTGGAGGTACTGTACAGTACAGAACTGTACACCCAAACTGTAAACCCCAATAAAAGTGTCCAAAGTACAAACAGAAATTCCACTTTGAAAGCACATTATCAATTAAGTTTTCTAAAACATATTTTTATTGTTAAAAGTTCTACGGGTATGATTTCTTCTTTCTATTTTATGTTTTGCTATCTCCTTTGGAACTTCTTGATCATAGAAGTGATCATTTTCGACCATTTGGACGTTTAAGGATTTATACCACTTCTAATATCACATAATTAGATAATTAGAAAATTTTATTGGGTCTCACCAAATTCTAGGAAATGAATATTTCTATGGCTTTTACAAAAGCATGTTGTGTGGAGAACAATTGCATGATAAAGATTGCAATTTTCTTGTTTCTTGTGGCAACCTTTTAACCCCTAACTGCCTGAGCGTCCATTTTTTGGACGATGTACAGATTTCATCCGTAGATTCTCATCCGTCATGCACTTTTTGCAGTGTGGAATTTTTACTGTAGATTCTATGGGAAGTTAGCTTCATGCACATGTGATCCGATTAGAAAGGGGATGATTTGTGAAATTTTTATGCTTCATTTCATGTTGTAGTGATTCACCCAAAATTTTGAAGATTTCAGTGTTAAAATGCTCTAAAAAAATTCAACTCATAAAATTAAGCAACCAAAAAATCTCCAAAAATCACTACACCTAGAGTATTACATTTCAACCAATCACAAAAAAATTCATCCGTAGATTGTCAATATCTTATTCGTAATTGAATTACAAAATAATTTTGAATTTCACGTTTCAAATTTTATACAAAATTATTGGTAATAGCAATCATAGATCTAACTGTATGGATAGAATCTAAAATTCTTAATGTACAACTTTTATTCATATATCAAGTTCAAAATATTCCTCTAGATTGCATTTTATAATGCATCTTTGCAAAACTGCCGAATTTGGAGAGGGCTCTAGGCATTTAGGGGTTAAATCCCAATGAGAGTCGGTATCCGGCCCTCATTACAACGGCAAAACCACTCGAAGGAACTGCACATACTACACAAAAAATAAAAATTGGAAATGCATTTAAAAAAGTTTGTATGTATGAATTCCATTCCTTCAAGAGAATCTGTGCATCAATAGATTATACTTTATGATATGAACTAGATGCTAGATTTCTTTTTAATATGAGTTTCACGAAATCCTCTATTTGGAAAATTCAGCCAGGACACAACTGTACAAGTATCCCGTTGTGGCCAATGTCCCATATACTTGCAAACTTTGGGACATGGACCACAACGGAGCACTTGCACCCTGAGACATAAATGTTTCCGGTTCTGAAGGAATTTGACAACGATATTTTGGTAGACCACCTACGGACTACAAGTACCTCTATAATGTCATTCTTGCATACAACACCGTATTGACGTGCAACGAGACATGCAGAACGCCTGGACTGTGACATAAAGAAGGAAAAAGGTGGAAGCATGCCAGAATCAGTTTGAGCCATGGTCGGCGACATGGATTATCAGTCAGCGTGTGTTGCACATTTCAAAGCGAGCAAGAGAGCCATGGCATTGATTGTATGCAGCGATGTGTGATTGACACGACAAGCTACGCCTTGCAAACGCTCTCCTCACGGCAGCTTAATTCAGTAATTGCTTTCATCCACCTGCAAATCAATTCCTATTTAATCAACATGGATCCTGTCACTCAGTACAACTTCACCGCAGCACTTGGCATCCATACATTCTCCTGGAATTCAGTCCGTCCTCGCATCTCCTGTGATCATTCAGCCTCGCCGACTATTGTCATACGCCTGGTTCACATCTTCTTCGCATTTGCACACAGTGGATCTAGTCCTGGTTCTGATCGTCCTGAATTTGTAGTATAAACACGCTAGGCATCAAGGTGGTGAACCGGACGTTACAGGTACCAGATTCTCAATCAAATTCGAGTTAATCAATTGACTATGGATATCCAAATATATATAGCTATTCAATCTAAGAGTCAGTGTTTCATGGTTTTTTCAGCAGTTTTGAGTAGGTCTTAGAGGGACTTCCTTAAACTGTCGAAGTGACCAACACCTGCAATGTTCATCACTGACGGTGTTGATATAAAATTTGAGTTACATTTGATCGATGAATTCTGGGTCCTGTAGGGGTTAATTAAACTGAGCATCTTCAGCTGGTTGAACTCACTAGTATTCAATAATTGCTGCTTGAATGACTAACTCTTTCTGATTGCGATGCTTGGATCCATGAAGCTCAGGAATTCGAGTGCAACATCGATTAATGGCTGATCAGAAGTGTTCTCGGATCAACGGGAAGGAGGATCTGGGAGAGGACTCAAATACGATGCATCATGAAGCACTAGAACTTCATAAGTGCCGGTTAGTTTAAATTTAGTGCCAAATTTGGGGTCCTATTTTAATTTTCAGTTTACTTAAATTTGTCTTATCGTTTAAGAGAATTCCACCTGAAATTTATTTATGCCTTCAGTTCTTTCGTCACTTTCATATTATTTTGCAAATAAAAGCAAATGGTCTCACACAGTAATAATCAAAATCACCACTCATCATGCGTTTGTGCCAAAATTCATGTAGCTGTGCTTTTTCATACGCAGTGTGAATGAATTGCGGTGCCGTTAGGGGGCTAAGTTAGCATATTTACAATCAGCAGCTACCAGTGCATTCAATCTTCAGGGTCTTCGCATTGATCAAACTGATTCGTTGGCTACGATGTTGCAGGGATCGACAAGCAGTGGTGCATGCGCATTCAATGGAAGATCCGTGCTTCGTAGCGCCGCACCCGGATCTGCTGAAGGTGCTGATCGCCAAGTTCAACGAGCTGAAAGAACGCGCTGACGAAGATTTCCCCATGCTGCGCACATTGCTGCGTCTCATCGAGCCCAACTCGCCGTTACTCAACGACGGATTGTTGCACGCACCCTCTCATGCACCCACGGCGACACCCCCGCTGCGTGCAAAGCTGACTGGCGCCGTAAACGTGATTGTCGTGCTCGTGGACTTCCCGGACAAGCAATTCTCCTCCTCTCAAAGCGCGACGCATTTCAAGGACCTCTGGTTCGGCGTGGGCAACAACAGCGTGAACGACTTCTACCAGGCACGATTCCTTTTCTTTTTGGCTACATGTCGCCAGATTGGCTACAAATTTATTTCTCATGCTACAAACAGTGTGTAAGGTGGATGACCCAATAATCGACGTATACAATAAACCAACAATATTTTCAATAGGTGTTCATTGAAAGCTTTTAATTCTAGAATTAATGCTCAAAAACAATGTCCTGTTGGAGAGTTTTATAAAGATTGCATCAGAAAAAATAATCTGGCTAAAAAATGGCCAAAAAAATCATGAAGTTTTTCGCCATAAAACTTCAAATTAAAAAAATATCTTGGATGAAATCGTCATATTGTGAATGAAAATAGTACAAAATTATGGATATGTGATATCTTCTATTCAATATGTGGATGAATGTTGAAATATGGAGCACCACAATAACATTTTATATTGCCACTTTGGCACTTCATGAAAAATGAAAAAAAATGCCATGTTCTATACCAATACCAGTACTAGATCTGCGTGAAAAGCTTAAAGTGTTAGTTTATGGACCATCCTCTTTAAAGTAGAGACACCCATTCCCGACCACTTAAGAAGTTTTCATATTTAATTTAATTAATTTGATAATTATTTGAATAAGTAAAAAATTTCAAAGTGGAAGCTGTAGGTTACCCAAAAACTGATCATAGGCTCTAATGTACAAATGAGGTACATCTTCTCTTTCAAAATCTAAAAATTAGGCAAGAATCTAGGATGGTTGGTTTTGTGTACATGGTCGGGAATGGGTGTCTCTACCTTAATTTGAAAGAATTTTTTTGATAAAGAAGCCAAATTTCAATCATTTTTTATAAATAAAAATGAAATCGTGAAATTTGGATGGAAGTAGTACTTAAAATAGATGAATAGTGATTTTAGGTCCAAGATATGGGTGAATGTTAAAATATTTGGTTTCAACAAAATACTATAAGTTGCCAGTTCAGCATTTGTGGAAAAATGAAAAAACAAACCCTGTTGTACCAGGACGCCTCGAACAAGATCGTGAACATCACGGGCGAAGTCGCTGGCCCGTTCCGAATGCCGCACGACATCACGTACTACACAAATGGATACTACGGCATCGGTGGGACATCGCCCAACTCCCGGAACCTGGCGACCGACGGGGCAAACGCCGCGAAAGGGACCGTCAATTTCTCCAAGTATGACAACGATGGGGATGGGACTGTGGAGACGTTTGTGATCGTTCACGCCGGCCAGGGTGCGGAGCGCACGGGGAACGTGAACGACATCTGGTCGCACAAATGGGCCATGTCGACGCATGTTCAAGACGACGGCGTCACGCTCTTCCCGTACCTCACGGTCCCGGCTGATTGTAAACTGGGCGTCTGCGCCCACGAGTTGGGTCACCTCGCATTCAACTGGCCGGATTTGTACGACACCGATTACTCGTCGGCAGGGATCGGAAACTGGTGCCTTATGGCCGCGGGTGAGCTCCTCCTTGCATGTCATTCATTTCTCCCTAATACAACTCTTATTTTCATAGCATAACAAGCTTTTAACTAAAAGCGTATTGGGTTTGGTTTGGTTTTGAAATTTGGGCAATACGGATTGTGATAGAGTGTAATCGGGTGTCATATCCATGATGGGTTGCACTCTTGATCCTAATTTGGTCAGTCTAAAAGCTTCATGGCTTGTGTAGTAAGAAAGTTGTTTCAAGAATGGAGTGCACTCCCCATCACTCACATTCAACTCGCACCTCTCCAGCTGAGGGATTCTCTCCATCCACTGAACATTGCTCTGAATTCATCACCCTCTTAGATCATCAACACATGGAAATATGGAATGCACTCCCCATCTAGTGAAATTTGTTTTATCTCTATCTCCCTCCAAGCTCCTCTCATACATGAGGACACTCCCCAACATACCCCCATCAATACCATAATCATCCCCATTCCATTCTCCCTATGAACTTGACGTTATCCCCATCAGATGAATTTGGAAATCGCCAAATAAATCCACTTTTAGATAAAAACCCGGTTTCCTCCTTCACAAAGGAGCTCATATGGTTCCCTTGTGTTGATTCCCCCATGAGTGCCACTTTTCCCTGTGATTTTGAGTTTTGACATGTGTACACAATCACCTGCTTAAGCTTAGTCACTTATAGAAGGAAAGTTTTAACATGTGTCGAGTTCTGAAGCTCAGAGGGGAAAGTGACACTCACAGGGGAATCAACACAGGGAAACCATATGAGACCCCTGTGCTTGCCATTCATTTCTCCTCATTATTTTCACAACAGACAGAACTCCGAGTGATGGAACTGTCAAGGATTCATGTGAGTGGTGCGAGCGAATGCAGGGTCGTATAATGGCAACGAGAGCAACCCATCGCCACCGTCGGCGTGGTGCAAGGTGGACCAGGCGTGGGTGAGCGTGACGACGATCACAACGACAACAAAAGTCTCACTCCCGGATGTGAAAACGGGGCACTCCGTGGTGAAGCTGAAGGAGGCAGGCGCGCCGGCGACGGAGTACTGGCTGCTGGAGAATCGGCACGCCGTGGGCCGTGACGCGGATCTGCCGGGCGACGGGCTGCTGGTGTGGCACATCGACGACGCGCTGTCCAGCAACGACAGCGAGCAGACGCACTACAAAGTGGCGCTGGTGCAGGCGGACGGCCGGAAAGATCTGGAGCGCAATGAGGATCGGGGGGATAATGGCGACCAGTTCCCTGGTGTCGCCAATGTGCGCGCCATCAATTCCTCCACCACGCCGAATACGAAAGCTTACAGCGCCGCGGCTACGGCCAGCTTCGCATTGAGCGGCATCAGTGACCCCGCGCCCACCGTCACCTTCACCGTCACCATCTAGATCGATCCTTCCAGGGAACCTTGTCCAATTCACTGGGAAGTAAACATTACTGCCAAACTGCTGTTTATAGCAAGTTTTGCAAGTGGTTACTGCAAGTGGTTACATGTTCAATTTAGTAAGTGATTACCAAGAATTTACCATCATTCTTGTACCCATTACTGTCTTGTACCCATCATTCTTGTACCCATTACTGGCACCACCAGCAACGATAATTCATACCAGGCGTGAATTCTGATCAAACATTTCGATTTGAATTGGGTGGTCAAAATCCTTCTGATGTGATCGATCGCCCCTGTTCTGGAGCAACGATCGATGTTGACGTGGCTCTTCCGGCTCAGATCTCACATTCAAGTAGACCTTGTTGTGCATTATTTCTTGTTACTAAATTTACAATGAATTTTATGAATATGGCACTCATCTGCACAAAACCAAAGCATTCTTGAATACTGGATACTTTGAAATAAATGCAACCATCTAGATCGATCCTTCCACCACAAGCAATAATAATTCATACGAGGCTTGAATTCTGATCGAACATTTCGATGATATCGATCTGATCGATGGCCCCTGTTCGATCTGGAGTGGCGCAGTGGTGAAAATTAGAAATTACTATGATTTTTTGAGGTGATTTGAATGAAAATTCATATCAATTACAAAATGTACTAAAAATTTCCAATTTTTTTACCAAATGTGTAAATTACAAATAAAGAAAATTACAAGAAATGAAAATCATCTTGTGTATGTAAATTTAGATCTTTTTCCTACACCATGGTAATACATGTCGAACTTGTAACTCCAATAAAACGCTTAATTTGTAGAGTTTTCCAAAAATTCAAAGTGGAATAAAAACTAGACTTGGTAAGCTTCATTGTGCTAGTTAAGCTCAAATGATAGAACTCATTTTCATGGCCTAAATTTAGTTTAAGTAAAAAACCGAAAAGTCCAAAATACACTAATCGGTGAACCATTTTTATAACTCCGTAGTTGGGACCCCATATAAAATCCAAAAATAGCTTGAAAGATTTGAATTTAACTTGAGGAGGTGGCATCAATGACCAAAAAGAATCCTTCACAAAAAAATTGGATGAAAATCGTCCATTGTAGAAGTTGGAATTGAATAGTGAGTTACATTGATAAGTTAGGTTTTGGCCTCCCAGGCGTTTAGGGGTTAAGTGGGGAAAAATGTGTGAGGTTTCTTCACAAAGCAATCCTCACGGAAATTTCCCAATGTACAATATATTCACCCACTGCATGTCAATGCTCTCGCCAAGGATCAAACTCATGACTTCGGGGGCCGTAGCTCAAGGATCCTCAAGGGGTTGTACCACCAAATCCATACTCCTTTTATAGCATCATGAACTTTGGACCCCATTGATTTTTAACAATTTTTGTGTGAAGTCTAATATTTCATGGGTTTGTGCATTTTTCGCACGAATTCTGCGCAGATTTCGTGCTAATTTTTCACTAAATCTGCATGGATTCATTAGAGAAGGTTTGAACCCTCAACAAGGCCCTTAGAGGAGGGATGATAAGGAAGTCTCAGAGATTTAACTTTCTGTCAGAAATGTTTTTTCCCCTATCTCTGCCTAGGGAGGTTGGATGTACTTCGGAGGCATGCTTTTTTAATTGACTGCCATACCTTGAGTCAAGCCATGCATGTACCGGATCTATAATCTAATTTTACAGGGACCTGATGGCAGAGACTGCCTCAGCTGACAAATCTGCAGGCTCTAAGAAAGGTATATGCATGTTGAGGCTTCTTATGAACCTGCTACTTTGTTTTGATAATTTCGTATATCCTGGTTGACATACTTGCTACTTGAGCAAAATGTGTAGCCTTCTGCGAGAAAGATATGCCCTTGATGCCACATGTTTTAATTGCAAGTGTTGCCAAAAGATCAATCACAGTTTTCTTCATCAGATTTGAATAAAATTCAGCAATTCACTGGCAGCTGACAGAATCAAGGCCAGATATATCAATTTCAAGGTGCGCCAAGGCACAAATAAAAAACAGTTATTCTAAAAGAGTTTGACTCCTGTACCCAAAGTGACCTGCTCTATACTGATCACTCAATGAAAGCATAGTCACTACTACATATTGTTTCTTTTGACTCTGACTAACTTCTGTACAATATTATTTCCTCAGTGACAAAAAGGTTGAAGGCCCTTCCACTAACTCAAGTGTAATCAAACATAGAGTCCCTTGTAGCCTTCATGATCGATGGTTCTCACTGTAGTAATTGTTGAATTCACGAAATTCACACAAGCTGACATCCAAATTCGTCAGTAATTTGTCATTAGTATATAGCTTCACTGGTTTTACTAGTAACATGGTAGGGGCCCATTGGAGGGTTCAAACTTTCTATAATGCTACATTCACTATTTTTGTTATTTAACAAAGTACAGAATCCGTGCGGAATTAGTGCAAAATTCGTGCAGAATTTGTGCGAAACATGCACGAACCATGAAATATCATATGTTGTACGGAAATCGTTGAAAATCCATGGAGTCCTAAATTACTGACGTACACAAGGTGTCCCCTTCGGGAATTACGAAGGAAGAGGCCCTTTTACGTTTGGTCTCACAATGAATCTCCAAATATACAATAAGATAATATTAGAATGAGTGTAAGTATTGTAGTGCAAACTAGTTGAAGGTCATTTCGTTGTTGCATGTAGTGTGCATAAGATGGAGGCACCTAAAACCGCGCATTTAACTTGGATTTAAAATAAATAAAAAATTTGGACTATTTTGATCAATAGATAAGGTTCATGAATTAATGTGAAATAAATATTAAAAAATAAAAATTCAATAAGGAATGTAATTTATATGAATTTTGAAAGTGAGAAATACCATGTAGGAGGTGGTTTTTTAAACACAAAAAGTATCATGAATTGCATCCTAAAAGTCTCAATTTTGCCTGTACTAAAACCGAACCTAAAACCGATTGAATGACAAGTGGTCGATTTTAGGTTTATTGGAAAGCGCAGGTACATGTAGTCGGATTTAGGTTCCTTGGGTGGTGGTAAGTGGGGGTGTACTTGTAGGGCTAGAATGGAAGGTGGGCGGTATAAGGTACCTCTACCTTAGATATTAAATTCACTTCCAGTATTTGTACTCTAATCCAATGTAGCACATGAAATGGCAGATGGAATATATTTTAACCCTTTAACGTCCCAATTCAACAATGTTTTCAAAGATGCGCTATAAAATGTTTGATAAAAACCCAAAATGGAGTAGATGTACAAACAAAAGTTGTAAATGTCAATGTGAAGATCACATCTATACGGTTGGATGCATCATATGTTTTATTAGTATTTTTAATTTAATTTTGCAAGGTTTTCTCTTGAAATTCACTTAAAAATCCCAAATCAACACAAAAAAATTTCAAAAAATTGTAATGAAATTGGAATAACATGCACTACGAGATGGTATGGTTTCCATTATTTGATTCTACCTATTTTGGAAAATCATGTTTGAGGTCTCACTTTTTGAACTAAGAATGAAACCTGACATTAACCGATTGTGTTATTTTTCTAAAAATCGTATTAACCTATTTTGAAGATCCAAACAGTTCAAAGGATAGTCAACTTGCACAAGAACCAAGAGTAATTTTGGTGGATGAAAAATGTCCAATCTGGATGAGATCCGAACAACTTCAATCTGTTCGTCGTCCAATATATGGACGATGGCGCGCTAAAGGGTTAAACTCTTGAAAGTTATATTTACCCCATGGAATTAAAATCGTCATAATATTTAAATGTTGAAAGTGAATAATAAGTAAATTTAAATCCAAAATGAGTTGGAATTTCTTTGACCTTGGCTGAGCTTTATTTCCCTCTCAACCTTGGGGGAGTATTGATCCTCACTCATAGTTGACCATGCGTCAAGATCAGATTCAACAGTTGAATTTCCACATTAGATTTCGAGAGGTCCACGTCATCCTAAACCAATCACAAGATGACACACAACACTTTAAAAAAATATCTATCTATACACTAAGGATATAGTCTAAGGAAGGTGATTTGTTTTGTTTGTTTTGTTTGTATGTTACGTTGAGATCTTCCTTGTGCACCTATTAGTCGCATTTTTGATATCGTCGTGAAGTTCTCGAGGGGAAGGGGTGCACCAAAGTTGTTTTGTGGCTTTTGGATCTTCAGTGTGGAAATTATGAATTTTTAGTCAAACTAAATTAAATTGAAGTAAATTATTTTAAAATAAATTAAAAATTAAAGGCATGACTAAATTACGGGGAACATAGGGCCAACGGCACAAGGCTACACTATTGGTAGTATATATTATGTCAAAACTGACCATATTGTAGGGTATATTTCAACCTCCTCTTAACCCTTAATTGCCTAAGCGTTAATTTTTTGAACAATGTATAGATTTCATCCACGTTTTTTCACCCGTCATGCACTTTTTGTAGTGTGAATTTTTTACTATAGATTTTATGGGAAGTTAGCTTCAGGCATGTGAGAAAGGGGGATGATTTGTGGAATTTCTATGCCTCATTTCATGTTGCAATAACAAAAATTTCTAAAATCTTAGTTCAAAAGTGCTCTTGAAAAAGTTAACTCATAAAATTAAGTAACCAAAAAATCTCCAAAATTCACTACACTTAAAGTATCACATTTCAACCCATCACAACAAATTTTATTCAAAGATTGTCAATATCTTATTCGTAATTGAATTACAAAAAAAATTGAATTTTAAGTTGCAATCATAGATTTAACTGTATGAATAGAATCTAAAATTCATAATGTACAACTTTTATTCATACATCAAGTTCAAAATATCCCTTTTAACCCTTTAGTGCCCAGGGTGGTTCTGGAGAAACCACAGTTTTTGGGTGATATTTTTAAAAAACTTTCTCTGTTGAAATTTGGAATACTATTAATAGAATCCAACCGTATAAATGTAAGCATAGCTTAATGAAACAAGTGTCAGTTAAATCTTGATAAGATCGGACCATTGGATTGAAAGATCATAGTGTGTCTTTGAACCGTATAATGCACACTCAAAAATGAGATTTTGGGGGGTATGTGACTTCAAGGTTAATTAGAATTTGGGTTAAATTTTCAAACATGAAAGTGAAGATGTCCAGCAATGACTTGTGCCACCACCTCTCCATTGCAATCTTTCATGTCAAGAACGGACTCATACATAATTATTGTGAATTTTATAAGTGAGAGTGACTTATCCATGTACGGTTTAGGACAAAATTTATAAGTTAAAATAAGAAAGGAGTTGGTACATGGATCAAGATCGGAATACATACACTAATGGAACATGAACAAGAGAACACACTCAAAAAAAAAACGAGAAAACAAACTTCCAAACACTATAAATACAACATAGTACATATGCTATATTTGTAAGTATTTGCTGTATTTTGAGGTATTTGCAATATTTTGGTGTTCTGTACATGGATATTTGGATATCTAAGAGAGTCAGATTCCAAAATTTCTTTTTGCATCATCTGTAGAATCAAAAGTTACACATCTGAACTTCGGACACCGGACTAAGATGGTTCACTGATTTTACAGCATTTCATTTTCTGGTGATCTAGTGAC
This sequence comes from Pohlia nutans, assembly GCA_022496805.1. Classification (NCBI taxonomy): domain Eukaryota; kingdom Viridiplantae; phylum Streptophyta; class Bryopsida; order Bryales; family Mniaceae; genus Pohlia; species Pohlia nutans. The sequence goes on from CM040088.1 coordinate 38,723,157, forward strand.
CACTTAGCGGTTACCTGGGCACTAAAGGGTTAATTGCATTTTATGATGCATCTTTGCAAAACTGCCCAAGTTGGAGAGGGCTGTAGGCAATTTAGTCACGGTTGCCTACAGCTTCATTCACATCAAAGCTGATTTATACCGCATACTTTCATCAGCTTTGATGTGAATGAAGCTGTAGGCAACCGTGGGTATGGCGGGTATGGAGAGAGCCAGAGAGCCTCGTCGGCCATGGCGCGTTGCAGTTCCAGCTGCAGCGGCGCCCCGGCCTCTCCGCCGCGTGCCCTGCCCTCCTCGCATTGACGCCGACACATTCGCTCCCTTCGGCCAAGTCATCGTTCCTCACCCCGATGGCACGCCCTTCAGTTGCGACGACGCGCAGCTCCAACTCCGCCGCGGCATTCCCAGGTACAAAAGAAATGGTCAAATTTTTCCATATTCCTGTTAGTAAATCTAAGAGGATTCCAACGCATTAAACAATGCATTATTTGAGGAGTGCATGCAAAAGTTATGAGAATTCAAAATTTTAGGTCAAGTGCTCGTGCTCACAATCGGTTTCAGAATTGGACTACATCCAAAACCTGAACTTTAAGCAATGGCCAAATTTTTATATGTTCTTGTTAGCAAATCAAAGAGGATTCAAAGGCATTAAAGAATGCATTATTTGAGGAATGTATGCAAAAGTTATGAGAATTCAAGATTTTAGGTCAACATTCTTAAACTGCCTTGGTTTGGTCCTTTTTCTACATGAATTGAACTGAACGTTTACAATGCTAATGTAGAAGTATCATTTTTAGTAAATCAAAGAGGATTCCAACGCATTAAAGAATGCATTGTTTGAGAAATGTATTCAAAAGTTATGAGAATTCAAGATTTTAGGTCAACATTCTTAAAGTGCCTTGATTTGGTCCCTTTTCTATATGAAAAAACTTGAATTGAAGGTTTACAGTGCTACTGGAGAAGCATCATTTCTATTGTTGAGGAAGATCCTCTACAGAAAAGGGACCTAAGGCAGCTAAAAATGTTATGTGTTAGTTTTTGGTATACATACCTTATTTGCAACCTTATTTGCATTGGTAATGCTATTCGAGATTTATTTGAATTTCGGTGAAAGTACGAGGATGCGTTGTTGTACATGCGCTCAAATTTTATTATCGTGTTCGTTGCGGTCCTTTTAGGTTAACCGTTTATTAATGAAAGTTCAAATCGGCGGCGTCTCTGTATTTTCATTGTGTGAGGTAAGTTTCCCGGTGTTTCTTTGAGTGGATTGTGCAAGGGATCCGAGGTGAATGGATAAGCAATGGTTTTCCTGATAGCTGATGTATGAGAAGCTTTTATAGTTTATTAGGGTTTTCAATTTCTTTTCTTATAAAGAAGCAGCAGGTTAGTTTCGAGAAATTTGTGTTGGTGTTCCTCGTTCGTAGTGGATATTAACCCCTTTTGGACCGGGATTTGATGGTTTTAAAATGACATATTTGATTGATCGCATTGTGAAAAATCTAAACCTAATACAGACATGGTTAACTTTTATATCAACAGAATCAGCGAAGAACATTGCACATGTTGGTCAAATAAAATTTTATATATTGAATCACATTGCGTATAAAGAAATTTCTTATATGACCCACTTATAAGTGCTAAAAAAACGAGGCTCAATTCGGGCTTGTTGGTTCTTTAGGGTTAAGTGGATGTAATGGACGATGAGGGGAGTTCTTCTACTTTGGTATCAACCCCTAAGCGTCTAAAACGCCCAGTATGGTCATCTGCATCACTGAACTTTGCAATGGTGGCATTTTCTCATTTTGCCTCGGTTTTCTGATTGCAATACATCATGATTTCAAGCTCTTGTTCTATACTACAAGATCAACAGTGTTGATTGCGTCAAACTGAAGTCATTTTCACACAAATTGATGATTTGCAGCTGGGGGTCCAATTTCCCTATACTACAGAAAATACACAGTGGACGCTAAGGGGTTAAATTGCTTGCGTAAAGCACTGGCTGCTTTTAAGTCCGTTATAAAGTGTGCATGTAACAATGCGTTATCGGGTTTACTCGAGTTTAACTGTGCAGTGCATCGTTAACGCTCTTGTGCACACTTCCGATAGGGAGGCAGCCAGTGCTTTAATTTGATTGCTAAGGTGTTTTCTTGCACTTCAGGCTTTATTTGATGCGACTGAAAAATAGAACGTGGCAATTCGAAGCAGTCACGCATCATGCGAACACGACTCAGTGTCTAGGTTCTTTATATGGTCTACCGTGGTATATTGGAGTGGCTCGGTCCACCATTATTGGAGCAACGGAAAGGGTGGATCTTGACAAGTGTTCACAGATTCTGAAAGCTGATGGTTATGAGTATCTGCCACCCGCTGTAGAGGACATCCGACTCTTTAGGGTTGATGGTTCACGCTTCTTGAAGTTACATGTGGGCACATGGCATGCTGCCCCTCTTTTCAATGAAGCTTACATGGAATTCTACAACCTTGAGCTGAGCAACACAAATGTAAGCTTCCACTGACCTTGTGACCTAGCAAATCCTGACTATTCTTATTTCTCTTTGTACCATTACTATGGACTACATGATGTTTGTGCTTTCATTTGCGTGCTTGATTTTGTTCCTAAATTTCAGAAGGTAATGTCAGTTCAAGGATAGGCTGTTTTTCTCCTTAGTATAGTGCGAATCAATAGGTTTTTAGAATTATTTTTTGAGTCCCACCATCATCTCGGTCTGGATTATATTCACGCGACTCGCAGATCAGCATGCTTGGGATTGTTTTTAAATGTGCTGGCATCTCTTCGATTGTGTAGAATAGTAGTTGGCCTTGGATGTCATTTTTCGAGTCGTTTCTCTTTGGGAGTGAATGCTACTTTAGTGACAGGATTAGGAAGTGGATGTTTGAATTGAATTATGAAGGATGCCTAGTGATTACTGCAAGAACGGAGATGTGAAAGATCTGTTACGTCGAAGTCTAGCCTACAGCTGGGCTCCGTGCTGATCATGATCCCAAACTAGCACTACCTTATGAAGGCTCAGATAATCAGTTCTCACATGTTTGTATTCGCTGTGTTCTTCTCAATTGGTTAGTGCTGGCAGTAAAATCTAGTTTTGTGATTGAACACCTTTTTGTCCTGTTTGGTCCTATTTTTAGTTGCATCGACGTCACTGTTGTTTGAAACTGACAAGAAATTCCACTCTTGGAAGAGTTTTTGCGCGCAATTTGGTTGTTTGAAACTTTGACAGTGAATCTCCAAGGTTGATGTCACACGATCAATTCTCGATTGAAACAAACCCAACAGAATTTTTTACAATGGCACGCTTCCCTTCGTGACTGACTTTTCTGAGTGCTTCTGCATGAATTGCAGGAGATTGATCACCCAAATTATTATTTCAAGGAAAGCAAGGGCGTTGTTTTCGAAGTTGATAATCCGTGTTCCTGCTGATCTGCACACTGATGCAATATCTGACCCTAATTTCTTCCTTAGGTAGCAGGTGAGCAGGTCCTGTCAGGTTATATTGACAGCAAGCACTGAGAAAGAGCTCTTACTCAGGGCTTCTTTTTTCGTGCCATCAGATTACTTCAGTTGCCAGTAAGGGCCTGGTGACTGGGAAGACCACTACTCGCCGAAAGTTCCACTGGTCTGTCAGCATAAAAGCGTACTTTGTGCAGACTTCGATGCAGGACCAAAGTTGCCTAAAGAAATTTTTGAAGTAATGAACGGGAAGAACCGGCAGTTAGTTCGAAGTGAACTGGTTCAATCATCCAAAAAATTGGTTCAAATTTGAAACCACATAACCCATTCGTGATGGACACCCTCGGACTCCATCCATCATCCATGCAACTTTTCCTCCATCATCTACAGTATTCATCCATCAAGTACACTGCTACAACTACTTCTCATCCATTTGGTAACCTGCTCCATAAATATTTCGTCCATCAGCTCATGGGTTATGTCGTGTAACTTGCCTCGTCCCCTACCGGGGACTCAGCAGTTACCATACTCATGACATTCAGGAGGACATCCTCATGGACTGGCCTCCTCCCAACGAAATTACCCTTAAACGTTGGGCCCGTGACCATAGAATCAAGCTGTACCTGTCACACTAAATTTTGCCACTAGAAATAAGATTAAAATTTTTATTTTTATTTTTAGCAGATGAAGCCATATGTCTACTACAAACCATGATTTTTTCACAAGTTTTGGTGAAAATTTGAAATTACTATGATTTTTTGAAGTGATTGTAAAGAAAATTCATATCAATTACAAAATGTACTCAAAAATTCCAATTTTTTTATCAAAGGTGTAAACTACAATGAAGAACATTACAAGAAATGAAAATCATCTGTGTATCTAAATTTAATTCTTTTTTTCCTACACCATGGTAATACATGTCGAGCTTGTAACTCCAATAAAACACTCAATTTGGAGAGTTTTCCAAAAATTCAAAGTGGAGTAGAAACTATACATAACCATTACGTTTTTCATTATGTACAATTTTGTAAAAGAAATTTAACCAATGACTAAAAGATAACAAGGTGAGAGTTGTACAATACATGTTCCACATGGCATTGTTGGTACTAATGCATTGAATTTTGTATAAAGTCCAAGACTTTTCCCCCTCCACAACACACATTTATGAAATGTAATTTGCTTTCATACCTTGACATACTACTTGGTTATGGTAGAATTTCATTTGTAAATTATAGAAAAGAGTTCAATTTTTATTTTATTATTAATTTGCAATGCCAAATCAACTATTTCCACTCTAATTAAATAATCGGGACAAATGTGTTGGACCTGTTATTAAAATACTATTAAACTACAATAAATTAGTTACATTTAAAACATTCCAACTATTTGTAGATTTGTAGTTATTTGAGTTTTTGCAACTCCTTTAGTTATTAAATGTTCAAGTGTTTTGCTCTTTGTCCAGTAAGCACTGATTCATCGTCAAAATGAATATTCACACCGGCCTCAAAAAAGGACCAGAGTTATTATCTATCTTTAAGTGTGATTAATATTAAACATGTAGTTATATGTGATTTTTACAATTTTTTACAATTTAAGTTTAAAAGACAAACTATAGTGGAAGATTGGAGTTTCCAATTCGTTTGGTTAGATTTTCAAAACTTGTTTTGGATTTTTTTATCACCGGTATTCAATTATATATTTTTTAAATCTATTAGTATATAACAAAAATATCAAAAATAAAATCTTAATGTTAATTTTGGCATGATTGACTAGAAGTATTGTATTCATGAATGGATCAAGTTGAACATGCATTTATTTTTATGCAATAAATGTCCAAATTTTAAATCAAGATCTTGAAGCTTTGAATGAATCATGAATACAACTCTCATTTTGGAATTAAAGGAACTATGTTGCTTTAGTTTATTGGAGTTCAATGAAGTTTTTATTCTATGTGTGGTTTCGAATAGGAATTTTTGTTTTGTTACTTGAATTTTTACAATCCACATATGCACGCACAAAAAAGGATTTTATTGTTGTTCTTATAGTCCTTCAACTCAAAGGGCACCGGTGAGGTCAAGAGTTCAAATCCCCATGCCGGTCAAAATCTCTTCCGTGTGATCTACCCTAGTGCAACCTTTGGAACTTGCCTTGGAGATTATTCCCCTTGTGTGCCAAAAACATTTTTTTTTTAATTTTTTTTAAAAAAAAAGGCAAAAAGGTTTTAAACCTTTCATCTCAATTAAAAAATATGTAGTTCACTAGAAGTTTGATAAAGTTTTGTTCAAAAGACAAATGGAATAGTTTGAGTATTAAAAAAATATTAATATGATTAAATTTTCAAGAATAGTTTTAAATTTTGATTAATGCATTCAAATGCATTCAACTTAAAAAATTCACCAAAAATACAATTTTTATTTTTAACATTTGAAATTTGATATAAATAATTAAAAGTAAATGTTGTACTGTAGGAAGAAAAAAATTAAAGCATTTATGGCAAAAATGCCCTTTTTTCTGAAATAGATTTTTTTTGAATACTACAACTTACAATGTTGAGTTATTCTGCTTTAAAAAAAAATCAAATAGAGTTTTATTCCAATTGGAATGATTTAAATTGGATTTTAAAGTAGACTTCATTTCCTATTTGAAAAAGATATTTATTTTGATTTTGGATAGCTTGTCAAAACATGAGTGATTGTAAAATGGTTGATTGGGTTCTCAAGAGTTAATCCCTATTGCATACGGCTTTTTGATTTTGTACTTATTGATAAAATAGTACGTCCTATTCATGATAGGTGACACTTACTAGAGCCTCTCACCATTAACTTATCCTTTCACCGTCATTTTGAAAGAAATATGGGATAGGCGGTGTGAAAGTAGCACATAGTTAAAAAAAATTGACTATTTAAGAGGTTGAACCAATTTTGTAAAGCAATATAAAAAAATATTCAAATCATGTGGTCATTTTGGATTAAACACATGGCCATTCAATATGAGACATATGATAGTTATGAAAGAAAACATTAATCATCATAGGCTTCTTTTTGCCTAATAGGGGATCTAAAAACACTTTCGGAATTTCTTGCATCATCCTTCAAAAACTTATAAAAACTACATATTTTGTAGAAAATTTATGATTTCGCTTACTATGACTTTATGTTTTAATCCTCTATATACAATTTTTTTTTCATAAAACTCCATCACATTTATAAAGTATCAAATTATAAATTGTGTGACAAATAAGGCGCACTACCTAAACCCCTAAACGTCAAGAGGTTGCCTGGAGGGGCAGCCAAAGGCGTCTTAGAAACTTCTACTTGTACCCAAAAAATTATTAAAAAATGGCAGAAGAGCCCTCCGCGCGCTGGTTGGCCCAGAGCTGGCACGTGTGCGCTGGTAGACGCTAATACACTCTACACTGCCAGGCCCAACGCGCTAATGTTGGGTATTTTTTATTTAAAAATAAATAAATCATTTATAGCATGTCAGATCAATGTCAGCCTTTTTGAGCTTCAATACAGTTGCCAAACCACAACCTCTTTCTCCTCCCCCTATTTCTTCTTTTGGTTGTAGAAGTTTCCACAATTGTCCAAATTTGGCACAACTTGGGAATCTAGCCTTGCTTCTATAGCAACTCCAAAGCACCAATCTTTTCTTTTTTTGGTCAACAAAATTTATCATTATTCTCTCCAAACTATGAGAATGGGGCTTAGCTTAATATTTAAAGATCAATCGGGGAGATGATGCACATGAGTCCTTAGGTCCAAAGTATTTAGGTTGCTTAGAGCATCGTCACCCGTCCTTCAAAATAGATGAGGATGACTTCTTTGGATGAAAAGCAAGCAATTAATGTTTGGACGTGTACGCCAAAATGTTCTCTTTGTCCCGACAAATAGCCAACTTTTGCTCTAGTTGTGTAACCTTGATAAACACTACTAATTAATAGATTGGGTAATAAATGATGAAGATTTTTTTTTTGCGTTTGCAGACTAAAAGACAACCGATTAATTGGAAGTTAATAGAACATCAACACCCTTGGCACCCCAAACTTAGGCGCCAAGGGGGATTTCCAAGGACCTTACCGGCCAAATAGGTTGGACCAAGGCGTGGCGCTCTATCTTTGGCGTTGGACAAAAGACGTTATTGAATACCCTTTGTACTCCTCCTTCGTTGGCCTAGCTCTATTGTGATGCCCTCGAAAGCTCCTTGTTGCTACAAGCTTGTAATTGTAGGGTGTCCTTGCAACTCAATGTCGTCCTTGAACAGTCCCTCCCACCATTGCGATCCAACATTTGCCATGTGACCCTCATGGTCTAGCGTGTCATGTCACTTTTGGATGCAGTCAAGGACAAAATCCGGGCTTAAGTGGCCTTGCTTTAATTTAAAGGGAGATTTTTTTTGGGCAGCCAAACGGTGCAAACATGATCCCAACTTCCCCACGTCCAACCCACCCCAACCCTATTTACATGTGTCGAGTGCAGATGCTCATGTAACGAGTTGCACGGGTGGGGTAATCAAATGACTTACTCTCTAAATAAGTGCCTCCAACTAAATTTATTGGGTACGAGTGGAGATGCTCTAACAAATAGAGCGCACTACCTTAACCCTTAAAGGTCTAGAAAGCTCGTTCCGACTAATATTATACAGTAGCATTCCTTTGTATTTCGCATGGTTCTACACCTCCTATGGGTTTAAGATCAACAGTGAAGTTAAAATTCATATCAACATGGTTTTAATGACGTATTGGGGTCTCAATTGGAAACTTTCTACTTACAACAGATGCCAAACATACGCAAACATATCTACTATCCCCAACTAAGGGTTAATGTGGGGAGTGATGCATGTGAACTTTTGAGTTCGTAGCAGGCAGGCTGTTGAAGGCCCGTTCACATACACCATTTCTGCTGCACGCATGCGTGTGTCAGATAACTTTGAAGGAATATGAGGTAACTAGAAAAATCTAAAATAGGCAGGAAGGAATTACACTACCGCAAGACAGAAAGCAACACAACGCAAAAAACGAACGGGACTATACTTGCGGTAGTGTATTGCAGTTGCACAGTGCTCATCAGTAACTGCAGCAGGAAAAGACAAAGTTTTGAATATTTTTTTTGTTTCTTCATTTTACCTCCCATCCTTTCAGGAACGCAAACGCAACAATGGCACTAGGCTGGTGTGAATGGGCCATGAGAGGCAGTGGCAAAGATTGTGAGGACATATTGGCTGATTTGACTGATGGCCCATTCACATATGTGTTTCCCAACAGTGCTTCAGCATCCATGCGTGCGTCAGGTAACTTTGAGGTAATCTGTTGGGAAACAAGAAATATAAAATATGAAATGAGAAATTACTCGAACGCATGACAAGAAGGAACGCAACGCAAAAAAGGAGCATGGCTCAACTTGCGGTAGTGAATTGTAGTTGCATAGTAGTTGCAGCAAGAAAAGACAAGGCTTTCAATATTTTTTTGTTTTTGGGTTTTACCTTCCTCCATTTCGGGAATGCAAATGCAAGTGCGGCAGGGGCTTGGTGTGAATGGGCCATGATTGGCTCTTGAGAGTTTTGGAGTGGCTGGCTTTTGAATATGACAAATGATGTCAGTGGTGGAAGCATCAATCTGGTGGCCACAAGTCCGCGCATGTGACCCACCCTTGCTGAGTGTGGCTGTCCTTTCGGGCCACGGTCAGACCTCAATAAATCACCCTGCATCATGTCCCCTGTGTCAGGCTATCATTTGACCTACCCTCTTCATTGTTAACGTGGACACAATTTCAGTGCACCCTAATGTTTGCTTTTTTCCAACCTCTTTTGAAGTTCTTGGCATATTAGAGATAAGGTAGGAGCACCAAATTCGGACAGTGTACCCAATGCCGATAATTTTTACACACGTCATTCATTTTAGAACCCAAATCTAAGCACATCATAGAGCCTTTATTGTTTGTGGACAAAAATGATAAGCTATCTATGTTCTACCTAGATTTACGTTCTAGAATGACTACCGTGTGTAGAAATTATCGGGATTGGGTACACTGTTGGAATTGGGTGCTGTTACCTTATCTGCAAAGTAAGACGAGTTGTAGGTGATTCAAACTTCCATGGCCCATCTTGTACTTGTAATGTAAAAGAACCTATAAATTTCATGCCACAAGCAAAAGAGAGAAAATGTGAGGTGTGCAATTATGTACCGGCCTTGAAATCGATCTCCATTACAACATGAGCTTCTGATGTCTCCTTCCCGTTTCTATTTCCAGTGCCCGTTGTCTCCAAGCGATCAGGAGCAAGCGACAAACATCCTACTCTATCTGCACTCTCTCGCTTGTAGCTTCGCTTATGTTTCCTCCCAACCAGACTCCAGTGCCATCCCTAGTGGCATGCCTTGACATAGGGCCAAATCCACTCATCTATCTTTATTTTCCAAAAATACATTCCATACCTCAAATTTTTTTTAGCTCCAAACATACCATCATGTTTATAGATCAGACCCGGTACTTTTCCTTAACACAACTTGCACAACAACCCCTCTTTTCTTTATTTTGCAGATATCTCTATAACTTAGAAATTATTTCTGCAATCAAACTTGAAGAATCGTTTTCACATCATTTATAAAAAGCACTCAATTCCCTTAACCCTTAAACGTACCACTCCTTTGTAGGAAAGTCAAACTACACAATTTAGCCTTCAAGATTTATCAAAATATATTTTGTAATATTTTTCATGCATGGAATTGAATGTTTCCTATCAGTCTGGAAATTTTCAGATTTTTTTGATTTAATACGACCTTTTTAACAAATTTTTAAGTCAAATACTTCAAAAAATAATTTTTATTACAAAAAAGCTTTAAAAAATTAATATTTTTTTGGGAGCAGGTACAAATTACAATGGAGAATCACATGTTATGTTTTCCATAGAAATTTTTTATTTAAATTTTGAAATTCGAAAGGTGAACATCCTATGTAGTGTAATTCAAACCTTGAGCTACAAAGCTTGCACAAGCAATAAAATACTCAATAATTGGAATTTTTAAGATTTGAAAAGTGGAGTACAAACTAGACTTAATAAACTTCATTTTCTTAGTTGGGTGTATTAGCAACAAAAGTCATCTTCAAGATCAAAATTGGGTTTGACCAACAAACGTCCAGAAACTGGACGCTGGGACGTTTAGGGGTTAAACCGAGTATCCAACTAGATAGCGTCCTCTTCAGACCGCATCCTATAGCTAGCTCCTCATTCCAAAACTTGTACATTCAAGCATGCAAGCAAAGATATTTTCACACTCAATATCTTAAGCATTTATTTTATTAAATGAAACAAACAAATTTTTTGTCTTGTAGTACATCTTATCAGGATTTCAAAGAGCCTAAGTTCATCTTTTGACCCTTTAGTGCCCAGGTAACCAATAAGTGGTCACTAGATCACCAGAAAATGTAATGCTATAAAATATGTGAACCATCTCAATCTGGTGTTTGAACTTCATATCTGTATCTTTTGATTCTATAGATGATGCAAAAAGAAAATTTGGAATCTGATTTTCTTAGATATCCAAATACCTATGTACAAAACACCAAAATATTGTAAATACCTCAAAATACAGCAAATACTTACAAGTATAGCTCATGTACTATGCAGTATTTGTTGTGTTTACGGAAGTTTGTTATCTTGTATTTTTTTGGATTGTGTTCTCTTGTTCATGTTCCATTAGTGTATGTATTCCGATCTTGATCAATGTACAAACTCCTTTCTTATTTTAACATATATAGTTTGTTCTAAACTATATACGGATAAGTCACTCTCACTTATAAAATTCACAATAATCATATGTGAGTCCGTTCTCCACATGAAAGATTGCAATGGACAGGTGTTGACACATGTCATTGCTGAACATCTTTACTTTCATTTTTGAAAATTTAATCCAAATTCTATTTAGCTTTGAAGACACATTCTCCAAAATCTCATTTTTGAGTGTGCATTATATGGTTCAAAGGCATACTAGAATCTTCCAATTCAACGGTCCGATTTTACCAAGATTTAACCGACACTTGTTTCATTAACCTATGCTTACATATATACGGTTGAATTCTATTGATAGTATCCCTAATTTCAACAGAGAAAGTTTAAAAAAATATCATCCAAACAAGTGTGGTTTCTCCAAAGCAATTTTAAAGGGTTAACTCCAAGCAATTTGTGCACTATGAAAATTTAAAGATCTATCATTCTTCACTTGGTGTCTATCATTTTTTGATTTTTTGGTGATTGTGGATGCAATTGGAAACCTTCATTCTTAAGATTGGTATCAAATTGAAACTCTTGTGATTATCATTGAAATGAGACTACACCCAATTTTTAATTCTCAAAGTTGTAAACAAATGAGTGATTTTCAAAACATATATAAATTGTGGTAGTGTGCAACAACAAATTGCCACCTCACTTCCACAATCATAGGGACTTGAAATTCACTCAGTTACTTTCCTATCTCCACGGGAATGGGGATCGTACACCCACTATAAGAAATTAGGAATGATAGTGAAAACATTGCTACTTTTCCAAATAGTAATATGTATTATGCCACAATTCGGTGTTTTCTAAGTTTTCTATTTCTATGATTGCAAATGTGGTTACATTGAGATCATAGATTGGGATTCATCATAGGTTGAAAATCAATTGCCCATGGAAGTAACGTCTACCACAACAATGAAATGAAAACTTTTTGAAATCTTTTCACCAACAAATCAAGAAGAGATGAAGGAAATGGCTCGATATAAAAATTAGATTAAAAGGTTACACGATTTAACCCCTATATGTCCTCACCTCTCTTCAAATTTGGCAGTTTTGCAAAGATGCATCATAAAATGCAACCTAGAGGGATATTTTGCACTTGATGTATAAATAAACGCTGTACATTATAAACTATAGATTCTATCCATATGGTTAGATCTGCGATTGCTATTACCAATATTTTTGTATAAAATTTGAAATTTGAAATTGAAAATTCTTTTGAAATTTGATTATGAATAAGATATTGACAATTTGTACATGAAATTTGTTGTGATTGTTGAAATGTAATACTCCAAGTGTAGTGATTTTTGGAGATTTTTTGGTTGCTTAACCCCTAAATTTTTGAGCGACCATATTCTGGTCGTTCCACTTTTTGGGCAGCCTCCAGGGACCTCATGTTTTTAAAATTTTCAATGAAAAATTCAGTGTAGCTTCCAAAAACTACACTCTACATGTCGCACTTCGTTTCATGTCATTCCGATAAGTATTGCAAAAGTTATAAGCATTTGAAGTTTTTAAAGCGAGACCGGGCAGCAAGATTTTTTAATTTTTTTACTCTTTTTCAAAATTTCTTTTTTGATTCATGATTGGTTGATCTTTATCTACAAATGAAGCTTTAAATGTACCCATTTTGAGCAATGGGATAAAAGTTATGAGGAGATCTATTTTTTGGGCAGTTTGGACAAAAAAAACTTTGAAGTTCATTTCTAAACTCAATTTTCAATATTTTTTAATGAAATAAAAGGCACTAGGTGAAGATTTCCAAGTACAACATTCTCACCGTTAAGATTGACATTTTACAATTCCATGTCAAACTTATTAATGATTTTCTTTTTCCTTTCACTTTGTACCCCCTTCTAGTAATTGTTTTATGAAAAAATGAATATGAGCTTTTTTCTTACAAGATTTTATATTTGAAGACTTAACTCAATTGTTAACATGGCCTTGCCATTCATTGAATTTCTAACCCATTCAAAAAAAAGATATTAATTTCTAAAGTTCAAATTTGTCACCGGATTGAACCCCAAAAAATCTTCTTTTGCAACTTTGATCCTTATAATCTAAGAATCTAATGGTCATTTTGCTCTCAAATTTTGTGCTCACATGAAAATTCAAGTTGGGTATTAGATCTTACGGTTAAATGATGAAAAAACTAAAAACCATATGATTTCTTCTGCAACTTCCAAATGCTGCGTTTTTCATGGTTTTTTGTGAGAATACGGTCCTGTGCCTTTAGGGGTTAATTTTATGATTTGACTTTTTTAAGAGCACTATTACACTGAAATCTTTGAAATTTTGGGTGAATCACTACAACATGAAATGAGGCATAAAAATTTCACAAAACATCCTCTTTCTAATTGGATATGAAGCTAACTTCCCATAAAATATATAGTAAAAATACTACACTACAAAATGTCAATGACGGATGAGAATATTGTGTTTGATTCCATACATCGTCCACTTTTTAAACGGGTGGACATTTAGGGGGTAAAAAGAGGAATCATTTTTATATGAAACAACCTTTGTTTACATTTCTCTTGTTCTTGTTTCTAATTGGTGTGGCATAATAGATTCCATTTATTTTTTTGCACTTCAGTTACACCTTTTTGCACCACTCGAATCTACATTTCACATATTTCTTCATTGTAAACACTTTGGTGCTTAGTTACAATTTCAATGTTTGGACACAATTTCTTAATTGAACAATAGATTCTGAGCTATTAAGCTAATAATAGATCTTAGTCTTTCTCTTTAGATGAAGTTATGACGTTCTCGATTAGTTTAATTTACATTCTCAATTAACAAAATTCCAATCTCAATTACTAAGTTACATTCTCAATTATTAGGATACTTTCTCAATTAGTATGAAATGGGATGTTAGTGACAATTTGGATCCAAATATCGGACTAGATTCACATTGTTAAAATGATTTCTAACAAAGTGCAATCATACCTAAACCAAAATTCCAATTCTGATTAAGTGTACAATTCAAGTGTAAAAAAATTAAATCCTCAGAAGCAATCTAATTCATCTCTATTGCTCTTATTTCAATCAGATGTCATACGGAAGACCACTGATCCCACAATTAAATGCCAGGACTCAAACCAAGGACTAGAGACGAGAATCACCCTAAGATGCTTGCGAACTCTGCGACGACCAAGGGTAAAAATTTCCAGTACGAAAAAGTTTAGAGTATGGTAAACTGCAACGGGCGAAAATTTCAAAATATTCCATCACAACAAAGTATTTCTCCCTCCGCCTGAATTGGCGACTGTTCTCAACACTCCAAGTATCAAGATGAGAATGTCAGCTAAAGAATGCTAATCGACAATGGGAATGAGCTTTCCAACCTGCGTCAAAACTTCTGTTGAATCACCAAACTAAATTCATATAGATCACATACCCAACCACCTTTAATTGAGATCCCACTCTAAACAATTGCTACCGCTGTTCGGTCATGAAAAGCCATTCAAAAGATCTCTACCCATCTCAGTGCCAAAATCCTCGACCATGCGTGTCGCAAACGATTTGCGACACAGAACCTTGCCCAACACAAATCTGACATTCATAAGCATTACCTACACATACACTGCACCAACGCCAGCTCTGCTTCCCCATATGCAACTAAGCATCCAACGCAACGTCGAAGCCTCCTTTCAATTGAAAATTGGTGGCTACACCATTCTATCCTCTCCTCTCCATCACACATTCTTACTCGAAAAAATGAATCCTCATCTCTGCTACACTGCCTTCTGATGTGCCGCAGCCTCGGCCACGTCCTTCAGCGTTTTCAGAACTCTGTACGTCCCCGTAGCCATGCTCACGTCCTCGTACACCAGTCCGTGCTTCTGGCACAGAGCCTCCACCTCGCCTGAAATCTTGTCCAGGTTATGCCGAGGCATTGTTGGAAACAGGTGATGCTCTATCTGCCTGTTCAGACCTCCGGTGAACCAGTCGTTGAACCTGCCTGCTGTAATGTCCCGGGTCGATACAACCTGCAAGGTACACCAAAACCTGCTTACACCACATTCCCAACCAAAATTCCCTCACAACCAACACGCACATACCCCGCCATCTCAACCCCTCACCCCACATACCTCTCTCTTAGCACATGTCAACGCCTACTGTACTCTGCACGTAGATCCTGCCTCCAGGGTACATCAGTGGGCATATACGTTTGTATCATACCTGAGCATTCACGAAATCTTTCGACGTGTTGTACACCTCCATTCCGTTGTGACTCAGCACAAATACATATCCCAACAGGAATCCCGATACCAGCTCCGACACTGCCATCCATGTCACTGCCTTCCAACCAGGCAGAAGATAAAACGCACCGCCGATGAACCAAACGTAGTGCACCACCATCGTTCCCCACTCCAACAACCGTCTCCGAACCGACAACGTCGGCCGAAAAGTGAACAGCGCACTCCAGAAAAGCCAACTGCCCCGAGCAAACATCAGAAGAACCAAGAAGAACAGATGCTGATACTCGAGAACTCGCAGCATCGTCTTGCTCTCCACAGTCGCCAGGAGATCCTTGCTCCAAGCCAGCAGCGGGAGGGTGTCGATGTCTTCATCTAAAGGCGTGTATGCTTCGTCACATTCGTTCGGAGCAGCGTGATGCATGTTGTGCTTCGCCTTCCACCATGACACACTGAACCCCAGAAAAACGTTGCCAATCGTATAACTCACCAAATCGTTCAACCAACGCGTTTCGAATACCTGCAAACACTCACCCGCCCAATCGTCAGATCACAATCGCCATTCCTTCTCAGATCCTTCAACTACTGCTCTACGTCATTACCAAACATCCATCTCATACACTGCTACCCACAGATTACCACCCACAACATGCTATCCAACAACGGTGGATTTCAGCACACACCTGATGGTGTAAAAAATCGTGCGACAGCCATCCACACTGTTGGACGAACAACCCCAGCAAACTGGCCGATAAAACAACCGCCCAGTAACTCTTGAACACACATATTAGCGCAATGCTCGCAGCCAGGATTGCTGCATTCGACAGTGTCTTCAGAACGTAGTACACTTTTGAACTCTTGAACAGCTGTTCTCTCAAGAACTTAGCCCTCAACTCCCTGTAGTCTTTCAACAGCTCTGGAGTTGGCTCCTCCCTCTGCCACAGTTACAAACCACTTCAATCATCATATAAACACCACGATCGTATGTTGACAAATCCACACTACCCGAATTCCAGGAAGCAGTCCATCCTTTCTTCAACAACCACCTACGCTACCACAGCCTCCGCCCCTGCTAGATGTACAAACGAAACTGTCGCACTGCCTCCCTTTTCCAACAGCACCCTACACAAGCTTCTTCACATCCACTGTAGATGTAACACTCGTCAACTCAGGTCCTCCTCCCCTTTCGGCAGTCAACAGCCCATATATTCCGATAGCGCCAGAAAACCAGGTCCAACTAACCAATCACACTTGTGCCAAACATCAAACAAAAGATCATACAGACTACGCCACTTACGACGAGGTCCCCAATGTAAAAATTCTGGAGCAGCTTCCATGTCGTGGCTGCATGGAAAGTAGAGAAGACATCCGTCGCATCTCGACCAAAATAAGTGCTAATCACCGCCCCTCCTGGATGCTGCTCCGCAAATTTGCTGACGTCATACACCTGCCATGTAACAATTCAACCTTAATATACTTCCAAACCATGACCCGCCCTCGATGTGTCGCGTGATTCTACAGGATTACCGCCCATGCCAAGAATCAGGGAACCAAACCAACGGATGTCGATGAAAATACCATATTCTGCCACACTCAAGCTACCTCTACAATTCTATGCCCCCACCTGTCACTTAAATCTACCATATCCGCGACTAAACATACCTTCTCTTTGATTACAATCCAGCAGTCGCCGGTCTTATCGTGTGAGGCTACATCCTTCAGCCGGTACGAAGCCGGCTTTCTATCCTGCACCGACCTCCGTCGAATTGCCTTCCCGTCTGTCTGGCCAACAGTCTCTGATGCACCCCGAGGAATCGAATCCCTTTGCACGTCCGCCGACACACTTTGTACACAATTCTTACCTGTCAGCTTGGTGAACGCAAATTTGGTTCCAGAACTCCACTTCCCCCAGGTCGTGCTCAGAACATCCAGGAAGTCACCAACCAGAGGCATAGTGGCAAAGTTCTCGACGTCGATGTTTTCTTCGAGGGAACCTGGATAATCACCCGCAGAATAGCTCAGTAGTGCAACATCCTGCCGCATCTAATTAAAGTGGAATATCAAATATGGCGATTTAGAAGAATTGTTTTGATAATAGAATTGTTTTTAGGGCAAAATAAGCCTCGCTCTTATAATGTAAATCTTTTACATTAATGAGGGAAAAATAGTACTTATGAAATTTTTGATCGAGTGGTATTTTGGACAAAGTAAAAGTTCTCCTTCTCGTATCCTCAGAACAGGTCAGGCATGAGCGCGCATGATGGACACGAGGAAACAGACTTAACGTGAATCGAGTAGCACGAAGATATTTTCAAACTACGTTGCAGGTGAATATCAGACCTACACAGCGACTGTTTGCGCATGGCAGCCATCTGAATAATAGCTGCTGTGAGCCACCGGAGTAATAGCTCATAGACAGAGCGGTATTGAAAGGAAAGCCACACGATATTAGCTGAATTCTCAGGAGACTCAGCCAACCTCAGGAGTACGAGGCTCTCTAGAAAACAAAGGAACTAGTTCGGCAGGTTTATTGGTTTTCCTTGTCTCGTTCTCTCAATGAGACGACCACAATGCCGATCTCTCATAATGAAATTTCTATTTTACAGCAACAAAAGCAGATCAAAAAATACAGCAGATCGAAAAATACAGAGATATGGCGATGTAAGACGCATTTGCACAAAAGTCAAAAATTATAACGATAGCGTACCTTGCTGGAGTCCACCACCCGCGGACACCATTGCGTTTACAGATTTACAACGTCCTCGTCATGCACCGGCTAAACACTCTGTCTGGCCTGTTTTTCGCCGATGCACCAAATGCAAACGCTCTATTTCATAATGCTCCTACTTTCGCGAAGGCATTTGGTGATGAAAACAGAGGCTCCTCGACCGCTAATCACCCCACGCCTGCGACCGTGAATTCCACAACTGCCGCGGTGCAGGGATCAAGAAGTGAAGGCGCACGTGAGTGCAATGGTAAGGGCTCGCGTCGCCGTCGGATCCAAAACTGTCCCACGCAATGCAGTGCAATGCAATGCAATGCGGGATCGGCGATGGCTGCGGCAATGGCGAGGCGAGCAAAGAGCATCGGAAAGCAGAGGACGCTCATATAAATATATGAATGAATGGAGAGGAAAGGGGCACGGGCGGCTGAAACCGAGCCCCGCCAATTCATAGCCCTCCAGCAGCCCCGGCTCGACCACTCTATTGCAAGGGAACAACGTTCGACTGCTTACGGGAACCGCAGAGGGAACACTCGCACCGTCAGTCGAGTGGGAGCGGTGCTTGGGGTAGTCCGCTAATGGCCCATTCGCATGGACTTTAAGGGCCGCTTCACAATATGGCCGTCCAAGTCGAGTGGCCGTGTGATTGAGTGGTCAAACGTTGTTGAGTTTAAAGAAATGGGTTGAAAATAGGCAATGAAATATAATTTTGATTGTTTATGAAAAAAAATTGATGGCCTCTCCATCATAGTTTCAGTTTCCATTCTTGTCCGACCCAAACTTCCTTTGAGAGTCCGTCACCTTGGTCAGAAAGTGCTACCATGTAGGCATTTTGGAGGGCGACAACCTTTGGACTTTGGCCTCTAGTGTGAAGGGTCGAGAGGCCGAATTCTTGGTTTTTTGTAATTTGATAGGTGGAAATTGACAGCCTCTCGACCTTCGGCCATAATGTGAAGCGACCCTAAACGCGTCATTCAAAATCGACGGTGTTCTATGTGACGTTGGCATGGTCCCGCCCGCCTACAGACCCGCCCCGCACCCTCGCCGCGCACGTCCTGCACGACCTGCGGCTCCACAACCCTGACCCGCCCAGAGCAAGACATGCCTTCCCGACCCAACCCAAACTTCGTCTCTCAACGTCAATGTAGCTCGCCCATAACGTCGTGCCTCCGACGGCCTGCACTTCTATCGACGGAGATCGTTGTTTATAATTGTCCTCAGTTTTTGGGTCCTCATAACTCAAAACAGTTTTGGTGTTTTATGGTTTATAGCAGCGGTTTTAGGGTTTTGTAGTCTCCTTCCTGCACTCTATATGTTTTCCACTACTCAACACACGGCTAATGCGCTCTTCCAGTTTATGAGATTATGATGAAGTAGTAGGGCGAGGTTGCAGGACATCTCTTAGAGCGTGTGGTAGCAGTACGTCATATCCATTGCGTGGTTGCAGCGATATATCGATTGTATAATTGTAGAACGGGGTTTACAACAGCTGCCAATCTTCGTGTCAACAAGGCTTGTTTGCCATTTGTTTTAAGAACTACATGTTCATTGCCTTTTCCACGGTTTAGAGTACGATCTTATTTCACAACAATTTAGGGGTTTAGAAGTGATTATATTGTGTAGTTCTTCTTATTTTGAAATCATGCCTTATTAAACAAAATGGTGCTAGATGACGCTATTGAAGCGTTTCCATTTCAAGAAAACAAGTCCAACTCTAATAGACCGTATGATCCACAAAGGGAGGCGGAACTCATACAAGCACTGAAAGACACAATGCGGAACCCTAAACTTGGTTTAATCCGGTATGGTAATCTCAATTGGCTACCCCATAGAACTACAGGAAAGGGTTCATACATTGACTCCCAAATTGCAGTTATTCATTGGAACAGATTGGAAGACTTTGTACAAGGAGAGCAACAAAACCCTAACTTCCCTTGCAAGTTTAACAAACGAGTGCAATGGAGTCTCAACGCTCTTGAAATGCTAACATTCCAACAGGCTTGTTCACCTAGTCAAATTATACTGTAAGTATGAAAGACTAATGTCCTCCCATGGGTGTTTCACTTTATTCTCATGATTAAATTCCGTGTTCTTAAGTCCATGACTATCTACAGTACATGACTAGACAACATTCTCATTTGTAGTACAGTTGTACTTCTTGTACGTGGAATTTAGGATCCTTCGAGTCTTGAAGTACATGAATGAAGGAAACTGTAAGCTCTCCTCATACGGTATCAAGAAATACATTGTTGTAGGTGTAGGACAAACTGTCCTCTATATGATCTTGTTGTACTCCACTCCTCTTCAGGTATCAATGAACTTATCCCTCCCGGTCCATCGAATCATGTATACATCCTCATGTGCTAAATTTTTTTCTTCATCGTTGTTCTTCAATTGCAATGTATTTATCATACACAAGCTTTTCGTGTGGTAGTCGTTGCTCTTGGAACGGACACACTACGTCTGGCCTTCGCCTCGAGCTAATTGGCTTCACGTCGAACAACTTGACTACCTCATATACCTCCTTTTCGTCACTTTAACCGCCGTTGGCCAAGTCTTCTTCGTCTGACATGGCTTGTGAACCGCACCCTAAACACAACCGTAACACTCAACTTGCTCACGACAAATGGTCAACACGCGCACCACGAACAATGGATATGCGCACCACAAGCACGCTCGCCTAAACACTCAAGACGTGTGCTGAAACCCTGAAAGATGGCCGCAACATAAACACTCTACAAACACTCCTCGCGCAAAAGAAACACACTACTCGCCACGATAGAAACATGCAACACACATCCTAAAACAAGGAGAGGCAGAGGACCCGCGTCATTGTGGAGAAACAAACTAAAACGACTGCAAACAAACCATCTTTAAAACTATAAGAACACACAGCGCAATGATGGGCGAGAGTAATGAAAGACATGGTTACTAAAGATGTCCCACCCACGTGGTGCAGCACGTCTCATCGAAGTTTAGCAAATGAGATCCTGACGATAATCTCCGTCAACGAAGGCGCAAGCTGCCGGAGGCACGACATCGTGGACGAGCTTCGTCGGCATCGGGGGGGTGGAGGTCGGGCAGCATCGAGTGGTCTTGCTCTGGTCAGGTCAGGGTCGTAGAATCGCGGGCCTTGCAAGACACGTTCGGCGAGGGCGCGGGATGGGTCCGTGGACAGAGCTACGCTATCGCCATGTAGGACGCCATCGAGTTTGAATGACGCGTTTAACGTTCTACCATTCATACCAAGCCCCTGTCATACTTGCATATGCGTCCCTGAAACAAAGGAAGGTAAAGCTGAGAAACAAAAAATATTCAAAGCCTTGTCTTTTCTTGTTGCAACTATTGTTCAAGCACGGTGCAATTGCATTACAGTGTCGCAAGTAGAGCCATGCTCCTTTTTGCGTTGCGTTCCTTTCCATCATGCGTTAGAGTAATTTCTAATTGCATATTTTATATTTCTTGGTTGACAACAGATTCCCTCAAAGTTACCTGATGCATGCATGCATGCGGCAGCATTGGTGTATATGAATGGGTCAACTCCAAAAAGCTCCAACACTTATGTTGTGTTCCTGGAATGCTGCAAGGTAAATTTTGAAAATAATATACAATTTTTTGTGGTGTCAGAGCCTTGTCTCTTCCTGCTTTTGGCCAACGCATATGCGTTGGTGGAGCACAAATTTTTTGCGGCACCCAAATGCATTGAAGCAACTTCTTGCATGCATGAGGGTAAAAAAATAAATTTTACAGGAGCACATTGTAGCTACCAAAAACTTACTTAATGAATGCAAATTCTCTGTCGCACTCGCATTGGGTGACTGGTGTAAATGGGCCATAAGTTAGTTTGGGATGTGGGACTCAAGTGAAGCCACATTCAACATGCCTTGAATAAAATATAAGGTTTTTATTCCGTTTTTTTAATGCACAGAAGGTTTCAACTCATAACAAAGTGTAAAGAGAGCCAAGTTCCATGGATGAAGTTTCTCACCCAAAAACAAGTGTTTAGATGCTTTGGGGACCAAGTTCTACATTTCAAATGAGCATTTGAGAAAAAAGTGGAGAAGTTGTCATGATGAATATGGAGGGTTTCAAATCCAAGACTTCATGGCAACTTCTCCCTAACCAATCAAATTTGCTCATGTTTCACCTCAAGCAAGTTCATAGAAGATGCATAACTTTGTGGCTGGGTACAAGACAAACCCAAGTTCCGCTTCTCCCCTCCTCTTGCCTACTTCCATGGACAACTTTTCAAACCCATGGAACTTGGCTCTAACAGGTGGTTCACACTATGGCCAAAGATCGAGAATTCATCGAATTCCACCAATTAGATTGCAAAAATTTCAGAAATTGGTTTCACACTAGAGGCCAAAGTCTAAAGGTTGTTGCCCTCTAAAGTGCCTACATGGCATCCCCGGGGGGGGGGGGGGGGGGGGGGGGAGGGGGTGCACTCTTTTATGTGCATGAGGAATCACGTAAGTGCACAAGAGAGGAATTAATTTGAACACTACTATATTATGTATGTACATACAAGAAGAGTATTTTGAGCATAAAATAGGGTTGTATATTTACATTATACATATATGCATAAACAAATATAAGAATATTCTAACTATACAAGGGTTATTTTAAAGGGGGTCATGAACACACATGATTCCAAGGTTTAATAAAAAGTGCAACCCCTCCCCCCGGACATAGCATCACTTATTGTGAGTTTTGGCGCTAATACGATGGACTCTCAAAGGAGAATTGGGTCGGCCAAGAATAGAAACCCAATTCTCCCTTGAAAGACTTCTGATTTTCTTGTGATAAAATAATTATAGGCTCCAATTTGTATATTTTACTATATCTTTTCAACCCAAGACTTTGGACTCTTAGCATAAATTGGATTTGGTTGCGACGGTCTCTTGAGTATCATAGTGCGAACCGGCCCTAAGTTTTGGCAATTTTGCTAGAGACAATTCTATGTGTAGCAAAAAGCCACTGGAGATCATCTTCGCATCATATCAATGCGGGAAAACAAATCATTACTCGTCATACACTAGTAGGATTTTGGTCCTTTATAACTAGTCCTTTGTGACTTACATGGTCCTTTGTGACTCAATTCTTTAGAAAAGAAGTCGTTTTGGACCATTTAAGTCACAAAAGACCAGTTATAAAGAACAAAAATCCTACTAGTGACAGTACTCTTTGACATTTTCAGCAACACCTCCTACCCTCTTGGTTTATGACACTTTTTAGACATACTTTGGTTTTAGAAGACCTCCCACTTTCTTACTTTAGTCTCAAAAGTGTCCCTCAAGGGGTTCCTAAACTTTCAGCCGGTGCAACTTCTAGCTAAGTTATTCAAATCTCAAATGCAAGCCTATTTTTGTGATTTGCATGCTTTTGGAATAAATCACGATATTTTATTATTTTTTGTAATTCTAATTTGTATTGAGAAGGTTATAGCCTCCTAAATATTTAAAGCTTTGTAAGGAGGCATTTTCAATTCTCAACTCGAGGAAGTCACTTAGTGTAAATTTTGGTATACATGAGGGAACAAAGAGTATTTAATTAGGGGTTATGAAATAATTGGAATACTATACTATTTATAGTATATTTAGGGTGTATTCATGGTATATTCTAGGAATATTTTAAATTAGTCAAAATACACCCTATATTACTTCTAATAATTTATAAATTTTATCTCAAATGAATAAAAGACACCCTATATTTGTTCTCTCATGGTTATTTAAATTTTTGACAGTAACTTCCCCGGGATTCTCAACATTTTTGTTAGGCCATAATTTTTAAGTTCTTCCTCTGCTTTCTATCAGCCTTAGTAATTTGGAAAGTTCTTCTCTTTAATTTTTCAAAAACATATAACTAATGTCCCACTTCAAGATCACGCACTTATTTCCCATGTATGGCACGCCCCTATTTTAGTCTAATACAAAGCGTTGTCGTGTGTTGTTTGTTTCGGAAACTTTTTAGTTTCCGTACCATGTCTCCTCAAGGCCCAAAACGTCATTACCATAGTCCTCCTTGCTCATCAAAGTGTTCAAGTATTCTTTTGGAAAGAATGTGACGCTATGTCAATGGAAGGTGTTGAATTTCACAATCAAGTCAACTATTACTCACACCAATAGCAATTGAACATAATATATTGCCGCTAAACGAACTCATCAGCACAATTTACCCCTAAGTGTTCCTAGCTTTTGGGGTTGCAAAACATCGTTGCGTTTGAAGTGTCATAGGTCTAAATGTGAATGAAGTATGAAAATTTAACCATAATGAATAAACTCAAAGGGAATTTAATACAACAAATTTTATTGAAACAAACACTTAGTGGAGGAGAAACGAGCCCCTGAAGTTGCAGTCATTCAAGAGATGCAAAAGTTATGCACATTGGTGTCAAAAACTAAACCTCCATGTACTAAAATGCTTCTCAAAAATTCATGGCATCTTGGATTGATTTGAAAAATTCATCACAAAAAACAGACTAGTAAAGGAATAAATTTTAACAACTTTTATTGAAATCCAACTATGGACCGTCCAAATGGTTCACAAACCACGGTAAAGAAATTACCTTGGTATTTGGTGATTTTACTATATTTCCAATATTTATTCTAGGTGTTTTGTTAGATTTGAATTATTAGTGGTATTTTAGAAGATTATTTAGTAGCCGGTTAGATGTTTTACCGTGAGATGAGTCTTAGTGTGAATTGCTTGAGTCGATGCTAATTTCAATTAATCATGGCTTTTGCATATTATTATGTGATTTGGGTTTTACAATGTGACATGCTATGTGGTTATTCCCGGAGATGATTGGAGTGGCCAATTAATTGGTGGTAGAAATTAGGGTAATAGATTGTGATTTTGGTAGAAATTAGACCTAGTTTGCATTTTTATTTGGTCGATTTAGAAGTTGTAGTTCATTAGGGTTGTAGAATTTAGTCAAACGGTGTGTGTGAGGTGATTTTAGACCTTTGAGTAGATTTAGAATAGATCTAGAGTTATCTAGGGTTAAAATTAGGATTAATAGGAAGTTAGACTAGAGTAGAAGGTTGAATGAATGGGTTTTTCGCGGATGAAATTGTGGATGGATGTAGTTTTGAGACAAAGGATTCAAATCCTCTATCTCGTTGAATTTGGAAGGAGCTTTGGAGTTTGGGAGAGATGATGGAGCCCTGATCTTTTATGTGTGAGATTGTAGAGTTAGAAAATTTGCCGATTAGTTTTAGATCTTGAGAATCAAGGAAGAAAGATGATCACTTCTAGTATCTTAGTATGAGAATTGTGTTACGGACACAACAACTCGAGAACAAGAAGTACAATAGTACACAAGAGTGGCTCTCAAGAAAATGTATTAAACTAAATTGATAACTGAACAAGATACAAGACAAGGCAACACTATAGATTGCTCCTAAATTAGTGTTGACGAGACTGAGGAGTCTCTCGTCTCGTCTCATATATATACTAGTACCTGAAGACCTTGGAGATGCTTCTACAGAAGCTTCTAGTACCTAAAGAAGCTTTTAATAAGGCTTCTTGAAGACTATGAAAATTCCTTGAAGACTATAGAAATTCCTTGAAGACTATAGAAATTCCTTGAAGACTATGGAAATTCCTAGAAGACCAAGGAAGGTTCTAGAGGAATATAGAAGGTTCTAGAAGCTTCTAGAAATCTATGGAAGTTTCTAGAAGTCCGTGGAAACTTTTAGAAATCCATGGAAGCTTTTAGAAGGTTTCTGGAAAGTCCTATGTCCGTGACAAATTGGTGCGCTTTCATCTTCCACGAATTTTGAGATTTAGATGGACTGCTGCTGTTGAAAGTAGAAGATTAGACGTTGTAGAAGTGTGGTGAGCATGGAAGCGACGATCAGCACGACGACCACAACAGCGACGAGCACGGAGGAGACAATCAATATGACAACCACGACTGCGAGGAGCACGGAGGCGACGATCAACACGACGACCGCAATGATCACCGTGACAAGCACGGGGGTGATGATCAACACAACAATCACATAGGCAACGCGGAGAGCGAAAGAAACCCATGTCTCCTTCCGTGTGACATTACGGAGGGTAGAAAGGGTGACATTATAGAGGGAGGGTTTGGCCGCCTCCCTCTTCTTCATTTTTTGGCAATTTGGGAGGTAAAAAGTACTTTAAGTCAATTGGATTGTTTGTAGTGAATTTTTATACTTAATTGTGATTTTAATTGCTCCTATTGATACTTCGTGGTTTTTTTTTTTATTTCATTGATTTTTTTAGTTTGAACCATCCTTGTGGTGAACTTGTTTCGTAATTTTTTGTCGGTTGTGGTGTAGTTTGGAAAACAAAAAGTCCTGAGCCTGCATAGGATAGCGCGGTGGCGCTGCCAAAATTGCACCAGGTTTTCGGTTCCTAATTTGGTGCTTAGATTTAATTATGATTGGTAGACAAAGGTGTATTCAAAAATTAGAGTTATGGGCACGACGCGGAAGCGCTACTCAAACCCTTCCAGAGATCACCATATTCATTTACATCCCCTTTTTTCTACGTGTAATTGGTGGTTGGCGGATTATTAGTATTGTGTGATGTTTTTGTGTTTAGTTGGGTGTAATTTGAATGCATGAGCAATAATTTGATAACCGCATGTGTGTTGTCCTTTTGTTGCAAGGGTGCAATTTATATCCCTTTGGTGATTATTTTGACCATTTTGATCATGTTTTAGGTATCCTATTTACCTAGGATAATTATAGTTGGATTAGTGGATTATTTTGTGGTTCGCAATGCAGTTTCGAGTCATCTAAGTGTGCTACCATTTTGTGTGTGGAGCCCATTTGGCCCTTTGGTGCAATCGATTGGCACATTTCCTTATTCTTCTCGGCAACGACATTTCTTTTTGATTCTTGTTTCATTTCGTGACTAAGTAGGAGTCCATTGCTTGGAGGTACCTAGGCCCGCAACCCCCTCGGCCTAACTTTTTATGGATCGACCGCCCGCACAATCAAGTGTTTATGCCGACACTGGAAATAGAAGATTCAAGCCTTTGAAGTTGCAATTGTCCCAAAAACGTCCAAAATATGAACGTCAACGCCATTAAGTGTTAACCATAATCAATTGAAGTGGTGACATATATTTGAGTTATGGATACTATAGAAATTAAACCAACTTTATGGTCACAAAGGAAGTTTAAGAAGTGACAACAAGACTAAGGCCTCGTCCTATCCTTTTAGGACAATCTAAGTGGCTTTACCAAGTTAAGGCAAAAGGATAATTGGAGAAAAGGATCCTTAATTATTGGAAAGGGAAATTACAAAATTGATTTACCCATGTTCTGCTCCCAATATCATGGTGAAAGCCAAACAAAGAATTCTAAAATTACTACTGAAAACTCTTACAATTCTGAAGAGGAATTTACAAGGTTATAGGTAAAGAATTACCACTTTTTAAGAGTCTTGGTTTAGGAGAGTATGCTAAAAACTTAAAGCAAGATGGAGATTTTGATGATGCTATCTCAACTTGGCAAAATTCACCAGTTTATACAATAAAATTCGAACAAGAATTTGACCTTGAGCCTCTTTACTAAACTGATGCAAAAGAGTTAATTGAAAACCTATGACATACAAAACTACTTAATTTATAACCACCTAAAATTATTTGTAAGGTTATGAACTTAGGAGCTCTAGAAGAATTTAAAAATATAAAGGTATAAAGAGGATTGAGTCGAAAAATGACTAGAGAATGGTTGGAATTTTTTTAACCCTTAAACGTCAACCCCAGCCCGAGGGGCTGGGTTTTGCTCTTTATTTCCATCGTACAGTGCGAAGGGTCAACCACTTTTGACCGGGAGCGTGTCATTCGGCGCAGGATGCGGTGCAGTTTCCAATGTGCCGAAAATCAGCTCATGGCTCGTCGAGATGTGCATGTTTGAGCGATCGCAAGTGTTTCGGAGAGGCGGTGTCGTCGTTTTTTGTTTTGCCCGTTGCACAGCCCGTTGCGAAGCCCCGATTCTGTGTGGTTTAGCGCGGAGTTCACAACTCCATTTTGCTGTCAGATTGTGTAGCTAAATCAGCGGCTGCATTGTTTTTTTTTGGAACGTCTGCAGACCGTTGAGGAGCCGGGGACTTCCTGTCCGCATGAGCTGAAGCGAGGTGGTTAGGCAGCACGAAACCGACGTTGAGAGAGGAACGTTGCAAGCAGGCTGTGGTGCGATTGAAATATTGGACCTTGGCGAGATGGCTGACCAGCATTTGCAGAGAGTGAGAGAGGTTCATGGTCCTCAATTCAAGCGTGAATTGTGTGAATGGTTGCAGCAGGATCAGGGTCAAGGAGAGTTGATGGTGGCGGAAGTGCTTCGATGCCTTGAGGAAGCTTACTTGTTGTCATTGCCGTTTCCCAAAGGAGTGCAGTGGCCTACGAATCCTGGCCCTCGCAATTTCAGATTTCTCTTCCGCCGTCAAGTTGCTCGGCTACTGGGTTGGACGGAGAGGCGTGTAGAAGGTGAGGCCAATTCCTTTTCTGAAGCTGTAAATCGTGGCTTGCGTGTTTGTTGGTGGCGAGATGAGGAGCCAATGATTGAACGCCGCAGTCGGAGCCCTCCTCTTCAACGGCAAGCACAACCCCTTTCAGTGCAGCAGATCGTGAGAATGACCGAATCCCAGCAGGTGCGCAAATCATCCCTATTTGCTTCTCTTGTTGTATCGTTGTATGGTGAAGGTAGAGTTAAGGTTTCGGAGCTTCAGAGCGATGACAGAAATGACAATCTCAAGTTGTGCATTGTACAATCATTGCCTCGCTTTTTTCAATGGATTCTCGACGTCAGGTTCTTGCAGGTAGATTGCACTGGCCTTCACCATTGGTTTCTGTTTAAGAACGAAAATCTCCCGGTTTGTCAAGGGCTGCCTTGTCAATTTGGAAATTCTATGTCAGGCTGAAAATTTGCTATTCAGATCAGATGACTTTTGACTGGGTCCAGGGTTTAGGGTTTTAGCAAACGTGTGTGGTTTCCATAGTTCTGCTTCTCTTGTTGTATCGGATACCTTGGGAAGCTCATTCTCTTTATGGTGTATGCTTTGTTTTTTCATGCTGTAGAATTCTTGTTTTTCTCAAGCATGTCTTTTATCGTGTTTTCTTTGCTGGTAGTATTTATCTGTATTAGGGCCGCTTCACACTATGGCTGTTCAAGTTGAAAGGTCGTCTGATTGAGAGTCCAAATTTTGTTGAGAGTCTAAAGAAATCTATTGAAAATAGGCAATAAAATGTAGTTTTCATTTTTATGAAAAGAAATTGACGGCCTCTTGACCATAGTTTGGATCTTGCAAAATGTAGGACCCAAACTTCCTCTCGACCTTCCGGAGAGTAGCCTTTGCTACTCGGCAGTAACTAGTAAATGTCTGAATGCATGTATGAAGCTACTGCAATTTCGCTACAGACGGTATACTGAATGCAAGGGTGTGGAATCCCACCAGGTGCAGGAAATCACACAGATGGTGGAATTTGGGCAAGGCTTGGCCAACACTATCACTCATAGCGTGCTACGTGAACCTGAATCCAGTGCAGTCCGGGCGCGGAAGAGGGGCCGGCCTCCCAATAATGCGGTGCGTGAGAATCAGGAGGTACAGGGCCGAGGGCGAAAGCGCAAGTCATCGACCACTGCGGAAGGCTCAGGTAAGACTACCTCATCTCAAAACCATTGTAATCGTTTAGTTGTGCAAGAGATCTCAATTCCAGACCAAGCTCACGAACATGTCGGTGAACATGCACAGGCACCTGAAATGCCGTCACGTACCGAGCTAGATGAATTGTTATGTGCACTCAACTGCTCAAATGTTTGCGAATTGTCAGATGATGGAGAAGCCCAGTTTGAGAGAATCTGGAATTCTGGAAATCTCAACTCCAGAAATGTAACCTTGAGATCTGATGAAAGGAAAAGATTGCACGTACCTTTGTATGATTTGGGAATGCGTGGGAGAGTTTGTATTGTACCGCGTGTTGAATTGCAAAGTTTGATAATTGATGCGTCAAGTGCAGCGCATTCTTTAGAGTCATTCTGGGGCACTGTTGTTGCGGAATTTTATGACCCCCACGAAGCCATAGACATGTTGTCCATATTGTTGTATGGGCCGTGGGGTTGCTTTGATGTGCCAGAGGCGGTTGTAGAATTTGTTGACGATGGAGATACGAGGACAGTGAGCGAGCTGCAACTGTGGGGCCAGGAATTGCCATCACCTGCATTGAGTGACCGCACAGCTAGTGCAGATGACCCCGACTATTTACCAGGGCTGTCCGGTTCACCAGCATGCAGCGGTGACAAGCTGGAGAGCTTGGAGCTGACTCCCAAAAGCAAGAAATGGTTTGTAGCTCCTGAAATGGCAACTCGTGAACTCGGCTTGGATTGTGAGATGTCTTTCCAGGAATTTAGCGAGCTTCCTCCCGAGAGAAGGTTTGCGGCCGAGATGTGGAATTCTCCATCAAGTCAACTACCTCAAGTACAATGGACAGGTGAGCAATCAGGTCTGAAGGATCCCCTGACTCAATGTACAAACCCGGTCCATTTCTTCATGCTCTTTTGGCCCTCAAGTGTATTGGTTCAGATTGTCAGGATGACGAACTTGTATGCTGCATCCTCTAATGCAGAAGGGGGAACTAAAGGTGGACAGAAATGGAGGCCTCTTGTCATTTCAGAGTTGTTGACTTTCTTTGGGGTCTTGATGCTAATGTCTCTAAAACGAGTACCACATCAGAGATTGCATTGGTCAAAGGGTTTAGACTTATTTCGAACCCCTGCAATCTCTGATGCAATGTCACGAATACGATTTGAAAGTATAATTCGTTGTATACATCTCGTTGATAACAAAGATGTGGTAATCGATAAAGATAATCCGGAATATAGTAAGATAGCAAAAACGGAATGGCTTGTGAATGCATTGAATGATTTATGTGCACAATTTTGGAACGCTGAACAGAACATGTGCATAGATGAGATGATGATCAAGTATACCGGAAAATACTCACCCATTCGTCAGTACATGAAAGCGAAACCCACTCAATATGGAATTAAAATTTTTTGTCTTGCTAACAGCATCTCCAAGTATGTGCAGAAAATTCAGATTTATTGTGGTGCAAGTGACACCCAGGAAAAATCAGGAACAATGGGCACGAGAACGGTATTGTCGCTCTTGGAAGGTTACGAAGGTAAGGGTCACATTGTGACTTGCGACAACTTCTTTACCAGCCCCTCATTATTCTGGGAGTTGATGAAGAATAACATCTTAGCTACGGGAACGGTACGCACAAATCGTAAGGGCTAGCCCGATGCTTTGACGATGGCGGCGGCCGGTGGTGAAAGAGGCCAATTGTGGTACCGCATGCACGCTTCAAATCGGATGTGTGCGGTGACCTGGTATGACAACAAACCTGTCTCTTTGCTCTCTACTGCATGTAGCCCTATTGATTGCTCTAAGTCGTTATTTGTTGACCGTTGGCATGTTACTAGTACAATTCAAATTCCTTCGTCACCTGTTCTAGTACATTACCAAAAACATATGCGCGGAGTTGATGTGCAAGATCAACTCCGCAGCTATTACTCAATGCAAAGGAGAGACCACAAGTGGTGGCACAAAATCCTTTGGCACATGGTTGATCAAACGTTTCTCAATTCTTTCACTCTCTATGTTACCGCAATGAAGGAACGAGGTCTAAAACCACTATCGCACCTTGCTTTCAATCTTAGTGTTGCCTATGCTCTAACAAAAATGCGAATGGTCAAGCGCACATGTATGCCAAAAGCTAAAGTCCGCAATCCAAGTGGTTTGCATTATAGTGCGCAATGGTCTGGGCATGGAAATAGGAAGCGGCGGGCTTGCGTAGTGTGTACAAAGGTGCAACAATTTTACTGCCCAACATGCCAAGAAGCAATGTGCCTTGGCAAGTGCTACGTGAAGCATCATAGCAATCTCCCTGAGCACCAAAACATCGAAGTACCGGACCTGTCCAAGTCTTGTGGAGGAAGGCCAATAAAGCGCCCACAAAGGAGCTGAATTTTCTATTCATTTTTTGTAATGAGATTGTGAATGGTCTGTTCAGATTTTGGAGAATGTTCAGATTTTGGTGAATGGTGCTTGTGACCAGAGCTTGTGAATGCAAGCTAAATTACTGCAATGAGTTTGGTATGGTCTGATCTGAGTATGGTCTGATTTGAGTTTGCAATGAGCTTGTATGGGGGTATGGTCTGTATGCATGTGATGAGGGGAGGGGGGGGTGCCAGTCCACAATGGGTGGTTTACTGGGTTCAAATCCCAGGCTGGCAGATGGTCATTAATGCACAGGGACCCACCGGGAGCACTGTAGCTCGAACCAGGAGCACGATTCCTGAACCAGGAGCCTGACCCACCCCGACAGCTCGTCCTGCCCACACTGCAGCCCGTTTCCCAAATTCCTCATGCAGATTCTCCGGGCTGCCCACCCAGGACCCAAATTGTCGTTTAAGGGTTAAGATACACAAGATGTTTTTGCATTGACTTATAAGGATTTAAAGGGAATATCTGCAGATGTTTGTCAACATCATATTATTTTAGAGTTTAATGCCAAACAAGTTTGACAAAGGCAGTATAGGATGAACCCAAAATATTCTTTACCTATTAAAGAAGAAATTGATAATTTGTTAGAATGTTGTTTATATTTATCATGTTCCTTATAGTGAGCGGGTATCACCAATTGTAGTTGTATCCAAGAAAAATGGGAAATTAAAAATATGTATCGATTTCCAAAAAATTAAATTAGTCACAAAATGGACCATATTCCTTTACCATTTATATATTAGGTGTTGTTTTTAGTTGTCATTGCTATTCATTTCTAGATGGTGTTTCTGGTTACAACGAGATTACGAAAGCTTTAGCTCGTAGAACTTTAACTAAATTCAAAAGAGATTAAAGAACCTATGCTTTTAATGTTATGCCTTTTGGATTGTGTAATGCCCTTGCTACTTTTCAAAGGTTAATGACACAAGTATTTCATAAATACTTAAGAAATTTTATTGAAATGTTCTTTGATGATTTTTTGTTATTAGTCTGAATAAAGATTATAAAGAATGTTTAAAGAAATGTTTTAAATAATGTAGGAAATATGGCGTTTCTATAAATGCAGCTAGGTCTGAATTTGTAGTGCCATATAGGCACCTCTAAGGTCATATTGTGTCGGAAGAAGGTATTAAATTTGACTTTAATAAGGTTGTTGCAATAATACTACTTCCAAGTTTTAAATCCTTTTTAGGAGCTACTAGTTATTACTGTAGGTATGTTTATTTTTATGTTCAAGTTGTTGTTCCTTTAACTCACTTAACAAAACAAAATGATCAACTTGGGGTATGGACTGAGGATTGCACAAAAACTTTTGAAAAACTAAAAAAAAGATTAAGTCATGCACCTATCTTAATTCTATCCTATTAGGAAAATCCATTTGAGGTCTATGTTGATAGTGATGCGGTCATACCAAGGCTACTACACCAGATCCCATCAGAACTCTGAAGTTAAGCGCCTTTGGGCCGGAATAGTACTGGGATGGGTGACCTCCCGGGAAGTCCCGGTGTTGCATCCATTTTAGTATAGTGTCCATCCTCGAAAGGGGAGAGTAGTATTGTCCCAATGTCCCCTTGTCCGGTGGGCATCGGGGCATTGACATTACGAACGGACACTTTATTCACGCCGGCCTTGCAATAGGGTCGGTGTTTCTATCTATCTATCTATGTTGATGCTTCAAATTTTGCATTGGAAGTGTTCTAAGTCAAAAAGATGTTAAATGCGACTGATAAAACTATTCCGTAACCGAAAGAGAAGGTTTAGGAATGGTCATTTTGTACATAAATATCGACATAATTTATTGGTTTACTTTTCATGTTGATCATGATGCACTTAAATAGATAGTTAGATAGAAACTCCAGCCTCTTTCAAGGCCGGCGTGAATAAAGTGTCTGTTTGTAATGTTAATGACCCAGTGCCCATCGGACAAAGGGCCATTGGAACAAAACTACTCTCCTTTGCCAAGAATAGACACTTTAGTGACCAGTAACCGGTAAAAGTAACCATAAGCTGTTGGTTGGATAATTGTTTGAGTATAAGTTGGTTTTTTTGTATGCTGTAAGATCGCCAAGTCATGAGTTCTGCGGTTGGTTGGTGAAGGGCTATGTATCATACTATGTGGTCCGGATCGATTCCCGTTGGGTCTGTTTGAGCAGTAGTGTGATATACATCCCTTGGTGCTGCTAGTGAGTTATTCATAGACAAGAAAGTTGTACCAACCAACCGGCCCCTATCCACCTTCTTGAGACAAGTGGTGACACCGTGCTATTTGTTTAAAATAAATAGTGGTCTTCACCACTACCGCCTCTTTTTATTCTATTGGTATCTATTCATCGTCTTTTATGTAGGAGGATTGATCCGACATAATGTATAGCAATAGTGTTTATTGCTTTGAATGTGTGTTTAATGAAAGTTTCAGATAGTTTAAATTTTGTTTCGAGTTGTTTCATTGAGGGCGCGTGTGTAGTTCGTCTAGCTCCAACCGAGATGACTATAAGTGGATCTACTTTCCACCCTTGGTAAATGATGCTATTAATTAATGGTTGATATTTTTGAATTTTATTGTCTATTGTATCTTGTGAGAATCTGTCATTAGGGTATGTAAATTCAATGAATTGTACCGTGAGGTTGTCTTCTGGGTTTAGTGGTGGGGCACTTTGGTGTGGAAGTTTTTTAATACATAGTAGATCGGGTTTGAATCTGGCGTTAGAATGGCATCTTTGTTATCTACATGTACAAGGCAGGAGCTACGGGCGAACTGTATTTTCTTGTGGATTGTTGTTAAATGTCCCTGCATTCATGAGGGTGTAGCATCTTGATTTTTGTGATGATAAAATTAGTTTTCTTAGTTCCCATACTACTTTGTTATGTCTTTTGGCTCTAAGGGCATGTATGTGGTGTTGGTTACATTTAAGGAGTACATGGAGCCATGTATCTGCATCAAAGGGATTGCAAATCGGGCATGTGATTGATAGAAACCTTTCTATGCCAAAAAATAGTTGTTTTCTAGCATTTCCCATGTATTGTCCAGTACGGAATTTTAGAAGGCTTGTTTTTTGTGAGTCCATTATTGCAAGGTTAGACAAAAAATTATTGGATATTTCATTATCTATGTCGGGGTTCATTGTTCATTTGCTAATGTTGGGGCATTGTTGTGCCATTATTTCTAAGTTGTCATGTTTAGTGATGTATGTTTCAAGGCATTTGACAGGGCCCTCTGGGAGTTCACTCAATGTATTTTATGTGTATCACGTGTGAACAAATCTTTGACCCCCTATATTGCATTGTAAATAATCAATCAAACAACTTGAAAAAATTATGGGATGTTTCTTTATGTTGAAAGTTTATATTGTGAATTTTTGGAAATCTTCTTTATTCAAATTAATTTCTCACAAATTTTTGAAGTAAATAAATACACTATACAACTAATTTTTGTATTTTAGAGCTAGTTTCAATTGTGTTTTTAGAATTGGTTTTGAATTTAATTGGAATATGAGTTTTCTAAAATAAAAGATACAATGATTATGTGACCACATTCAAAAATTTGGAGCTAAATCAAACTTTATAAAAAAGTGTATAGGGGTTGAAAATCACTTGTTCACACATTTTTACGTAATATTTGGAAGTGACCTCCCCGAGACAGGGCCTTTGTCAGGTCACTTTCTTGGTCCATGCCATGTGTCTTTTTGAAAGTTGTATGGTGTAGTATGTGCAAACTCATATGATTTGGCAGTGAATCTATATTGCTTTTTAGTGCCGTCTTTTGCAAGTTGGTCTGCCGGTTCATTTCCGTCAATGTTTGTATGTGCTTTGACTTTGTATATTGTAGTGGGTTGTATTCGGCTTTTGTGCATTTCTACCATAGATGTTAATATGATTTTATCAGCGTGATTGTCATGTTGGGTTGGATGTTTTATTTGTGTGTTGAGTACATATAGACAATTGAGGCAATTAGTAAATATGTGTGCTGGTTCATTTGAGTAGTTGGTAGTTATTAGTCTGAGTGTTTTATGTATGGCCATTAATTCGGCTCTGAAGCTGGTTTGTAGTCCAAGTAGTCTTTTTGATATTTGTACTTCTGCTTTTGTTGGGTTGTATATTCCGTAGCCAGCTTTTTATTCTTCCAGTGGCTGTCATCATTTTGTTTAGGTGGAACAAAGGATCCATCTGTATAGTAGCTATATTATGGTGGGAATTTGAGTATAGTGTTTATTTCGTAGTTTGGTAACGGTAGTGTGTATGTGGTCGATGGGTTGATATGAGGTGGGTAAAGTAATTTGTTCCACTTGATGCTTTTATTTACGGGTGTGTTAGGAGGCGTGGATGGTGCCTTCTGTATGTGGTATTGTGTTATTTGCATATTTTTTATTATTTTTTGTGCCAATTGTGTCTATTTGGTTGGATGTGCCAATGTTGTGGTTTTGGTGGTGAATACAAAAGATTTGTATTGCTAGAGGTTCTATCCGTGGTTTGTTTAGGTCTTAAGGGATTGTTGGTTCTTCATATGTAATAGTATCTGCGGAAAAATGGGCAATAACATGTGTGTCTGGGAAAAGTCCCTGGATATGTGGTGAAAAGTCTTGGTACCAATTGATGTTTAGTATAACTAGTATTGTGATGGTGTTTGGGTTATTTTTGGCTGCTAGTCTTGCCCAATGTATTGCTTGTTGGACCATTTCTTCATTATGTGGGTGGGCGTAACCAATTCTTTTCCATTTGTATTGGAAGGCGGTGCCGAGTGATTCTAAGATTTTGTCTCTTGCAAATGGGGAGTAGAATTGTGTAATTTGTGTGGAACATGTTACTAGTGAAGAAAAATATGAGTGGGAGATGTTGAATATTGTTGTGAGGGAATCATGAATACAAGTTGGAAGCGAGGTTGGAAGAGTGTAATGTGATGCTTTTAGTGGGTCTTTTATTGGGATTTTATATTTATATCTTTGATAGAGCCATACTACTTCTGTTTCAAATGGTTGTGTAGGGAGCACTAGACCGTGTGTGCTATAGATGGCTTTGTTGTATTGTTGCCATAGCCATTTTAGTCTGGTGGTTGGAATGGTGATGAGGTGTCTCCCGGTATCTTCGTATAAATGACTTATTTCGTTTTGTATTTGCACAATATTTTTCTTAGAGATTATGTCTTTTTCTGGGTTGCATTCTGTTACGGAGATTTGGGTGTGTGGAATTAATGTGGGTGGTGGTATGAATCTTGTATCTCTAGTTTGTGCAGGAGTGAAATGTGCATTTACAATGTTTTTGTAGTATCTATGTTGGTGTCTTGTGTAGTATTCTGTTAGTAGTTTGATGTTGTGTTCGATTACTAGGAGTTGGTTTAATGGAAAGAGTTCACATTGTGGCATCCATTTGTTATATGTTATGTTGTTTTGTAGTGACCATTGGCATAGGTAAATATTGTATTTTCTTGTTATGGTTATTAAATTTCAATTAAGTGGACAAATAACCCAATGGGTTTTGGTGCTTCAAAAGTTTGACTTTAGCGTCGATGTAAGACAAAAAAATGTCATAAACATGTTGATTTTCTATCACAAACTTGTGTTTTCACTCTAGAGCGTACCAAAATATATAGTTACAGCTTGGGATTTCTGGGTTTTTTGGCTTTTATAATATTATAGAATCTCTTTAATTTTTTTTACAAATGGGCTTTATAAATCTGTAAAGCAATGTCCAAAATTTTGTTATAAATTATTTCAGGATTTTAATAATAGCATTTACTTCCAAATGTGTAATGTTATTTGATTGTTAAAGGCCAAAACAAGTGTAGAATATGTAAAAATATTTTTAAAATAAAATAATATATTCAATAAAATAAAATAAAATGTTTTTATAAAATTCCAAACATTTTGAAAATATTTTATTTTTAATATATTTAATTTTTTTGTAATTATTTGATATAAATAATGATGCGGTACTGACCCAAAAATAGCAAAAAAATTACAATTTTATACTTTTTTTCCAACAGATACACCCAAATCATAAAAATATTCAAGTACTATTGAGGAGATAAATCTTGAATCTATTAACCCTTTAGTGCCTATAGCTTAGTGCACTGGATTTCAGTACTTTTTCCATTGAAATTTGATACTATCAAAAATAGAATGGATTAAATTAGAAAGTAACCATACAATTGTATTCTCAACTGGAGTAGAGACAGTTTGCCAAAATTTAAGAATCATCCAACAGTGGAATTGCAAGATGATAGTGCATCTTTGAATCGTATAATGCACACTCAAAAATGAGGGTAGATGACTTCAAAGTTAATTAGGATTTGAGTTAAATTTTCAAAAATGAAAGTGAAGATGTTTAGCAATGAACTATGTCAACACCTCTCCATTGCAATCTTTCATATCAAGAATAGACTCACACATAATTATTGTGAATTTTATTAGTGAGAGTGACTTATCCATATACGGTTTAGGACAAAATTTATACATTAAAAAATGAAAGAAGTTGGTACATTGATGAAGATCAGAACATACAATAATGGAAACGTGAACAAGGGAACAAAATCCAAAAAAACAAAACAAGATAACAAACTTCCAAACACAAGATGTACCGCATAGTACATGTGTTGTATTTGTTAGTATTTACTGTATTTTCAAGTATTTGCAGTATTTTTGCGTTTTTTCCATAGGTATTTTGATAGTTGCACAACTCCAAATTAAAAATTTATTTTCTAGAAGATGTGTATTATAAATCTCCAACTCTGAACTTCACAATACAAAATTCAATTCTTCACGGTTTTCTGTTATTTACATTGTCGACACTCTAGTGACCATAATGTGGTCAGCTAGGCACTAAAGGGTTAATGATAAGTTTTCTGATACATGTCTATCTCTATAATGTAGATATTAATCTTGCCAAATATGTGGACATAATTCTTTAATTAAAGACTAACACTTTTCCTAAATAATATACTTACAAACAAAATCAATGACTTGTTTATAGAGCACAACCCTATACCTTTGTACCATGAGTGCTTTATAAACAAGGAAAAGATGTTATTTTAAGACAATGTGTTAGTCCTAGTGAAGTGTCTATCATACTTAAGGATTTTCATAATGACGTGTGGGGGGTATTTTGCCGAGTTAGTAACTGCTCAAAGGATTTACAATTTGGAGATCAGTGCCCCACGTTATTTTTTGCTGCTGCTAGATATGCTAAACGGTGTGACCCTTGTTAATTAGTTGGTAAACCTATGTCTAGCATCGCCATGAAAATTTAACCAATTTTAGCTCAAATTCATTTTTAAAAATGGAGGATTGATTTTATAGGACAAGTTAAGCTCTCTAGCTGATATGATAAAAACATTACATTTTATTAGCTATGGAGTGAGTATGTTACTAAAAGGACTAAGGCTTTAGCAACAAAAAGTGATGATGTTAATAATGTGGCAAGTTTTCTTTACAAAAATATAATAACTAGTTTGGATGTCCAAATGAATTGATAAGTGATAGAGGTACACATTTTATTAATGAAACGATGAATGCATTATTGATGCATTTGTTGAATAAAGTTCAACTATTGCCTAAGTGTTTCCTCATCTCCATGTGTGTGTTGGGAGTCCTCACAGCTTCGGCCTGCACGAGAAAGATGGTGACCTCCATTACTCATGACTACTCATTACTCATGACTATGTAACTATGTAGTAGTTCAAACACTTGGCTGCCAAATAATTATTATAACCACAAAAAATTCGGCACTTTGCTAAAAATAGCGGATATTCTCAAAGATTTTGTTTTCCCCTTATAAATCATTTTTGGAAAAAAATAATTTTCCTAAATTTCAAACACGCACTCGAATAGGATTCTATGCTCAATCATTGTTGCACCTAATGACGCAAAAAAAGTTTCTTTGCAACAATGATGTAAGAGCATCTCCACTAGCACTGTAGATTGCACTCTAAAGGTCATTCAAAATGTCAGACTTCACCATGTAGTTCCCCACCAACATCACTCAATTAGACTCTTGAAAATAGTAAGTGAGCTGCTCACAAGTCACCACATATGGATTATGCAATCATGATGTGCAATTAAAAAGAGAAGATACACTAGCAAGAGTGATTCTGAGGGCCCTGGCTTTTAGTGGATTATCCAGTGTCATGAACCAAATAAATTGTTCACCAACCTAGTCTCATCCACTTTTCCATAATCAGAGCCGTATTCCAGAGTGCTAGTGGAGATGCTCTAATTAGTGTAGCTTTGCAAACCCATCATGGTCCCTGCTTCAGAAAGCATGCAATATTTTTGCTACACCTAATTCAATCAAAATGCCAAGTTCAAAAACATTTCTAGAGCAATGTTCATCGACTCTTTTAACTCTTGAACGACGTGCAAGTCCTTTGCAGCCGTATAGTGTATTCTGTATTCCGTGGTATTTGATCAAAATAACAATGACCAAACATTTTTCAATACAAAGTAAATCAATAATTATGATAATATGAATACAACAATATATCACAATTCATATATTAAACCACAATTGAACAATTATAAGGCTAAATACGGGTTGCAGAGAGGGACCTCAAGGGTTAACATATTCATTTTAACATAAAGTCCATTACAAAAAAATACAGACGTCTAAAAGGATGCTAACTCAACTAAACTACCATGAAAAAATTATTATTATTATTATTAAAATAAATAATAATAATAATAATATTTTACAAAAAAAAATATTAGAAAATTTCAGTGGCCGAAATGGTGCAACATCAAATTTTTAAAATATTTTTTTTGTGATTATTTATTTATTATTTATTATTATTATTATATTTACATGACAATTTGGCTGAGTTTGAGGCCTGAAATTTTTTGTAATGCAATTCGTCAAGCTACTTGTAGGCCCTCCGTCGGTCTGTGCTTCATTCTTTTGTGCTTGGGCATCCTTGAATTTTCACCCAGCACTATGAGTCACCATATCCTGCATTTCTTTTCAAATGTGTGTTTCTTCTAATAGTAGCATTTCTTTTCAAATGTGTAATGTTATTTGATTGTTACAGGCCAAAACACGTGTATAAAAATAATATAAAACATTCATTAAAATAATATAAAATATTATATAAAAATTCAAATATTTTGAAAATATTCCATTTTAAATATGTTTAAATATTTTTCGTAATTATTTGATATAAATAATGACACAGTATTGAAGCAATAATGGCCTAGGAATGGCAAATGTTTTACAACATTACACTTTGTTTTTTAACCAACCCATACATCGTCTAGCCATGAATACACCCAGACGCCCTATGTTGAGGAGTCAATTAACCCTTTACAGCCCACACAACCACATTATGGTTGTAGAGGTATGTTTTTGCAACCAATTGTAAGATCTATTCCAAACCAAGCATCAATGTTTGAAGTTCAAATGTAAAGAACAATCTCACGTATACAATTCAAAAATAAAATTTTGATTTGGAATTGTGAAGCTATCAAAACACCTATCTACAAAACACCAAAATATTGCAAATACCTCAAAATACAACAAATACTTACAAATACAACACATGTACTATGCAGTATTTCTTGTGTTTGGAAGTTTGTTAACTTTTTTTATTTTTTGGATTGTGTTCTCTTATTCATGTTCCATTAGTGTATGTATTCCAATCTTGATCAATGTACCAACTTCTTTCATATTTTATCGTATAAATTTAATCCTAAACCGTGTATGGATAAGTCACTATAGTAATGGCAATGGTGACGGGTTGCCAATGGGATGGAGCCACGTTGGCGTTGAAAAATCAACAACCGGTTATGAGAGAATGTGAGCGCCAAGGGTCAAATGACGACAATTGAGAGCCGCTGAGGCCAAGGCGAATGGTCACACAAAAGATCACAAGAACCAACCAGGATATTTCCTCACAATTTTCTTTCCTCTAAATTCAAAAAATAAAATATTCCAAAAAAATCAAGAGTTTGAAAAATAAAACTTGAGATTGAGGCAGTCGAACCACGTAAATCACTAAAAATTGAAGTCCAAATATTGTAGTACCATAGCAGGGTTGCCACCCCGCAAATGAATATTTAATTTTTTTTGGAAAATAAGGTTTGTTTGCTTATAAATAGGATTTTTGAAAATTCGGTCAGCCCTTTTTGGAATATAAAATAATTTTCCTCTTCTCTATAAGTAGTCCTTTCAAATGAAAAACGATCCGTTTGTTTTTCATTCG
This sequence comes from Pohlia nutans, assembly GCA_022496805.1. Taxonomy (NCBI): domain Eukaryota; kingdom Viridiplantae; phylum Streptophyta; class Bryopsida; order Bryales; family Mniaceae; genus Pohlia; species Pohlia nutans. The sequence goes on from CM040088.1 coordinate 38,765,551, forward strand.
TTTAAGGCAGTTGAATTCTCTTAAACCTAATCTTTTTCCGTAAAATTATTTATTGCATCTCTTGTATGTCTTTGAACAGTGTTATTTTTTTATGTGTTTGATGTTTTGCATGTGAGAAAGGTGTGCAATGGCCCAAATATAAGAACGTTTAGATTTTGTATTCAACCCTATTAGTAAAGAAGAGATGGAGATCAATACACAAAAAAAGTTTGCCACTTTCAGTGAGAGACTGGAACAAGACCAAACAAACAAAAGAAGGAGAAATACAAAAGTGCAGTGGGGAGACTAAGGAAGGAGTTGCAAGTTGTGTTGTTACGACCTAAGGTGGAGAGGATGAAGCCTTCAACCCACAAAGGAAAGGTTGGAGGTTCTTATGTACACAATTTGGTTCACTCCTACTCTTTGGCCTCCTATCTATACTGCTATAAAACAACACCAAAATATATTAAGAGTTTGGATTTTTTTGAGGTCAGCTTATAGAAAATCAATAGATTTATATTGTGTGTATGATCATTTGGCCAAGAGTTCAATGAGGGAGTGGTTTCACCCCTAATGGTGATTTGAGGGACACTTACAAACATTGTGTAAAATTTGGTACTTATTTTGCCAAATCTGCACAACACTGTCCTATTTTAGCCACTCAACCTTTGATAAAAAATGAAATTGTTTCCATTTTGAAAAATCAAAGAGTTGCATGACAACCTCTTTATGTAGTTTGCATTCAGCCATTGATCAAGGCAATAATCCTTAAGAAAGCCCCACAACTCCTTCAAAGCACTCACATGACTGCATTTCGAGGTTTTTAGGAGTGGACAAAAAACTTCGTGAAGAGTGAGCTTAACTGGAGTTTCCGAATAGCAACTACAGCAACAAGCAAACTTCCAAACAATTGTGAAGCACAAGGTAGAGCAATGGCTCACAGATGTGCCTGTTTGATTAAGGTTCACAACATTTCTAAAGAGTTAGTTGTGAACACAAACCAAACAGGAATACATCTTGTGCCTACATGAAGTTTTAAAATATGGCAGACGAAGGGTTCTAGACATGTCAAGGTCCATGGTATTGAAGATAAACGCCAAATCACATAGTAGTGGCAGTGTCTTCAGCTGCGAATGGACAATGCTTGCAATCTTCCAAGGGACAACCAAACGATCTCTCCCTTCAGAGGAGGGTAGGGAAATTTGCAAGACATCGGGTTGAAACGTTACCTTTAGCCACAATCATTGGTCTACTATGGACGCATGCAAGGAATTTGTGAAAAGTATCCTTCTATCTTATAGGGCTTTACAAATCGAGCTTCTAACTATCCCAAGTGACCAAGAGATGATATGGCTCATTGATTGTTGGAGTGTGCATATTAGCAAAGAATTTCGAGAGTGGATGAAGAAACATCATTTCGAAATTCATATTCTTTACATACCAGCCAATTGCACAAGCATCTACCAACCGGCAGATGTGATACTACAACGTCCATTCAAGCATGCATTTTGAGAAGAGTTTAACAAGTATACTATGGATACTATCACAAAACAACTCAAGGCAGGAGAAAAAGTGAAAATGGACTTTAAGATGAGTTTACTCAAGTCCAAGATATGTGGATGGCTCTATGAAGCATGGATGAGTGTTTGTTGCAGACTATACATGGTTTCTAAAGGGTGGAGACAAACGGGCTTACTACGTTCATTTGAATATGGCTTTCAAAAACAAACTATGCTAGAGAACATGAAGAATCCATTGTTCAAGACAAGTGCGAGAGGAACAAGTTCAAGCATACAACACAGAATGCAATGAAGAGATTGATGTTGAAGTGTCTTTGAACGTTGATTTGAAGGAGCCTTTGACAAGAGTAGCAAAATTTTCAAAGAACATTTTTTCCTCTAGCCTAACATCTTTGAGGGACTTTACAAGAAGAAGGTGACAAATTCACAAGGGGCAACCTTCAAGTAAGTTTTCTTTTCTCTTTTTTAAGTCTAACATTAGGAAAAATCTGGGGTCTCCAAAAGGCCCTGAGGTTTCTCACGTGCCAGAAATTTTGGGATATACCCGTCACTTTTTGAGGTTGGTACCAATGGTACCACGACGCTTCCAGCACTGCGGGGAGAGTGGGTCGACCCAATCGTTGCGAGGAAGCGCGTGTGTGCCTCGAGAGAGACTCTGTCAGGACTGACAAGAATGCACCTGCGGCGCACAAAGCCAAAGCACTTTTGAATGCTGGCAGGAGCATTTGCATTTAAAGGTCACGCTTCAGTTCCAACGAACTTACCGTTATGCCAGCGAACTTCCTTCCCGAGTTCAATTCTAAGTGGGCTGACAAGAATCTAATATTCCACTTAGTAACTCACTCTGCCAAGATCCTTCATTGCTGGTGCAGAGCAGTAAATACAATGAGAGGGTCATTCGCCAAACACCATCGACACGTCGGAGCCAACAAGGCCCCCGGTTGTCCACGCAATTCGCTTCTGACAATGTCAGTTCACGCAATCAACTCTGTTGTCAGCGACGGGAACTCACAGTTCTACCATTGGAGGGGCATTTGAGTAGACAAGTCACCTAACCCAAGCTGTCTTACAGAGCCTTTTAGAGACCCTAGATTTCCCCTAATGGTTTGTGCACCTAAAACACCTACAAAACAACACCATGCTTGACGTTTTACTTCTAAACATTTACGCATGGGGTTGCCTTGTAGGTATTAGGTGCAAAAAATTGTTAACTTCAAATACATGTACTTACAACAATTAGGGTTCCAAAATAGGATTGAATTTCTCTAATAATCCCTTCTTTTCTTCAAATTTAAAAAAATCATGTGACGGCTATGTGTAAATGAAAGAATCCTTAGCATCATTGAGTTACAACAATGTTATTACCATATCCCTTGGTCATGTCTTGACCTTGCTATATGGGTACAAGCGTATATTTTAATATGCACTCACAACCTGTAAAATAAATGTAAAAAAAAAAATCTCCTTAACCCCTAAACGTCCCAGGGTGTCCCCAAAATTGACAGTTTGAGAAAAATCATTACAAATTACTATTTAGAAGAATATTTCATAATTGTTATACAAATGAAAGTTGTAGATATTGAATTTTAGATTCCATCCGTACGGTTAGATTCACCAATGTCATCAATGATATTTTATTATGGAATTTCAAAGTTATAATTAAAAATATCTTCTAAATTTGATCACAAACAAAATATTGATATTTTTTGAGTAAAATTTGTTGGAATGGATTTAAAATGAGATACTCTTGAAATGGTGATTTTTTGAATTTATGGCCTCAATTTAGCAAGCCCACTTTTGAACTAAAGTCAATGCAATTTTGGCTTGGTCAAGTGCTTGACACACTTCCACATTTGTAATCTAAAAAAAATATGTACCCTAGTAACACCAAATCCAACCATTAGATAGGACAACAACTTCATAAAGTATTTTTCAAAAAATGAATGAATTTCATGCATGAAGTAATGTGAGTGTAGTGTGATCTGGAAACTGGACGTTGGGACGTTTAGGGGTTAACAACAGCCATCGTATATCCTTCAACGTCTTTGTCTTTAACTGCAAATAAATTATTTACCTCATATCAATAAGCTGAGATCAATAACAACATGCAATAACCTCACATTAATAAGTTGAGATCAATATCGACATGCAAACCATGAGGTAAACTTGAATGTGTGTTTAAGTTTATTGTGACTGTTGAACATAGCTACTTCAGTAACCAAGCATTATATTGACGAAAAGCGTCTTCACATGCCCATAGTGTAGCTAATGCAATATGACGGCATTCACCTTGAGGGCAATCTTGAAAGTGAATTTAAAGAACAGGTAGAATTTCAGGAACTGGTAGAAATCGTGTTACTCAGGAGATCAACACCCAGTGTATATTCTATGGAGAGAATGTACCACAGGCAATGTCCCTAAGCAACACTCCACTCTAATTTACTCCATCACCCAAACGATTGAATAGGGTAGCAAAAACTTGAATGTGGCATTCATGCTCTTCGCATTACAAGGTTTTTAACTGATCCAAGCTTTTCATTTGTAATAATCAAATATCGAGGAATTCAGTCTCATGAAATTTGGACATAAATAAATAGCTCTCTTGGAAATGACAATCGACACAAAAAGGCCACATATTAATTTGAATATACAAAGAAGGGTAACACGTAAAAACAAAACACAGAAGCAACAAGGCGATCTTATACAAAACCAAAAAGATAATTTAATCATTTAATCATAATAGTAATAATAATAATAATAATAATAATAATAATAATAATAATAATAATAATAATAATAATAATAATAATAATAATAATAATAACAATAATAACAATAATAATAATAATAATAATAATGGACTCGCAAAAATCAGAAAAGGATCACAAACTCTAATTGCGCAAAATTGAGAAAAACCCAGCAGCGAGAGAGCTACTTACAATCACCGAGCTTGTCGGGATGCTCCACAACGGCCTTGACAAAGACCTCCATAGGCACAAGAGCAGAGGGAGCAGCATCGGCTATCACCAAAACACTCAGAAGGGCTCTTTGATGCGGCATGAGCGAGGCAACGGGACCAAGCTGCAAGGAAGGAAAGCCGTGAGGGATTGCAAGGGCTGCAAGGAAGGAAAGCCGTGAGGGATTGCAAGGGCAGTAGAAGAGAGAGGGATGGCGAGCAAGGGTGGATAGAGCAGGGCGGAGGACGACAGACCGCGCAACCTCTACAACCTCACGCCTTCCTTTCATAGCACAAATGACAATGGGAATGATCTCTCTGTAAAGGGAATCGTTCTTATTGCCTGCGATGAGTGTAGGAGCTCGACGTTGAGTTCCGAAATTCTTAGATGCTCGTTGAGCTCGTGGGACAGTGAGTGCAAGCCGTATTGTCAGTCATAGTTGTCACCGAGTTGACAAAGCTCGAAGTGTATATTCACAAAATTTTCCCACTATTTCGTTTTTTATCGAATTTTCAACTATTTTGTTATCTATCAATCATAATTTTTTCATTATTTCACTGGGCCTCCCGCATAATTTCCGGTTTTTTACATTTTCTTTTTTTGGAATTATTTTTTGGCAACCCTGCTATGGTACTGCGGTATACCAAACCCGAAGCTGATAGACCAAAAAGGGTTATATCAGCAGATGTGTCATGTTTTTGTAGTAGTTAGTTTTGGCTCTCTTCCTGCCCCTCCGTAGTCCTGCCGTGGTGAACCTGTATTTTTCCTCTTGCAATTAAATCTCTCAATTTGTGCCCAAATAAAGAAAAAGAAAAGTGAAATGTTTTGAACAGGATGGATAGTCCCTTCCTAAAAGGCACCCAATAAATACAGAAAACAAGGACTACCTCTCTTTTCATGATGGGAAACCTAAAATTTCACTAATTGCAAATTAGCAAATCAGTTTCAATTACATGTCAGAGCCCACGTTTTACAAGAGTACAGTAGGTCTCTATATTACCACAAATCTATCACATACACATTAAAATATTCATTCAAGGATATGAGACTAGGATATTGCAACCCATGGATTGGACGTGCACGAAATCATTAGATTTCATCGTCAGATATGTCCTTATCAAGTGATCAAAAACAGTCTAGAAGTGAACAGAACATTGATCAATAACTCATAATATTTAAATCACTCCAGAAATGTCAGGTTACACTTAGCGAGAGCATAAGCCATCAGCTGTAACACTCATCAAAACCAGATTTTCCAACTTTCCGAAGCCGTAACACTCCGCAAAAGCTGACATTCCTACCATCCGGATATTGATTTCACAAGACCACAAGTCCCACAATGAGAATGACAGGTACAGAGCGATAATCCAATATGGGTGTAATTGAGAATTCCGCCCTGCATCAAAAACTTCTGTTCCGTCCAAGAACTCGATACAAAAACTACGACTGTGTACCACAAAGATAAATTTCTTGACAAACTCAAACATCTTTCAAGAGCTACACACGGATTTCATCCCGCCCCAAACTCTCACGATAATCGCAGATCAAGCCCCCCTTCAACACACATCCCACAGCAAAGAATTGCTATTGCTGTTCGGTCATGAAAAGCGATTCAAAAGATCTACCCGTCTCAGTGCCAAAATCCTCGACCATGCGTGTCGCAAACGATTTGCGACACAGAACCTTGCCCAACACAAATCTGACATTCATAAGCATTACCTACACATACACTGCACCAACGCCAGCTCTGCTTCCCCATATGCAACTAAGCATCCAACGCAACGTCGAAGCCTCCTTTCAATTGAAAATTGGTGGCTACACCATTCTATCCTCTCCTCTCCATCACACATTCTTACTCGAAAAAATGAATCCTCATCTCTGCTACACTGCCTTCTGATGTGCCGCAGCCTCGGCCACGTCCTTCAGCGTTTTCAGAACTCTGTACGTCCCCGTAGCCATGCTCACGTCCTCGTACACCAGTCCGTGCTTCTGGCACAGAGCCTCCACCTCGCCTGAAATCTTGTCCAGGTTATGCCGAGGCATTGTTGGAAACAGGTGATGCTCTATCTGCCTGTTCAGACCTCCGGTGAACCAGTCGTTGAACCTGCCTGCTGTAATGTCCCGGGTCGATACAACCTGCAAGGTACACCAAAACCTGCTTACACCACATTCCCAACCAAAATTCCCTCACAACCAACACGCACATACCCCGCCATCTCAACCCCTCACCCCACATACCTCTCTCTTAGCACATGTCAACGCCTACTGTACTCTGCACGTAGATCCTGCCTCCAGGGTACATCAGTGGGCATATACGTTTGTATCATACCTGAGCATTCACGAAATCTTTCGACGTGTTGTACACCTCCATTCCGTTGTGACTCAGCACAAATACATATCCCAACAGGAATCCCGATACCAGCTCCGACACTGCCATCCATGTCACTGCCTTCCAACCAGGCAGAAGATAAAACGCACCGCCGATGAACCAAACGTAGTGCACCACCATCGTTCCCCACTCCAACAACCGTCTCCGAACCGACAACGTCGGCCGAAAAGTGAACAGCGCACTCCAGAAAAGCCAACTGCCCCGAGCAAACATCAGAAGAACCAAGAAGAACAGATGCTGATACTCGAGAACTCGCAGCATCGTCTTGCTCTCCACAGTCGCCAGGAGATCCTTGCTCCAAGCCAGCAGCGGGAGGGTGTCGATGTCTTCATCTAAAGGCGTGTATGCTTCGTCACATTCGTTCGGAGCAGCGTGATGCATGTTGTGCTTCGCCTTCCACCATGACACACTGAACCCCAGAAAAACGTTGCCAATCGTATAACTCACCAAATCGTTCAACCAACGCGTTTCGAATACCTGCAAACACTCACCCGCCCAATCGTCAGATCACAATCGCCATTCCTTCTCAGATCCTTCAACTACTGCTCTACGTCATTACCAAACATCCATCTCATACACTGCTACCCACAGATTACCACCCACAACATGCTATCCAACAACGGTGGATTTCAGCACACACCTGATGGTGTAAAAAATCGTGCGACAGCCATCCACACTGTTGGACGAACAACCCCAGCAAACTGGCCGATAAAACAACCGCCCAGTAACTCTTGAACACACATATTAGCGCAATGCTCGCAGCCAGGATTGCTGCATTCGACAGTGTCTTCAGAACGTAGTACACTTTTGAACTCTTGAACAGCTGTTCTCTCAAGAACTTAGCCCTCAACTCCCTGTAGTCTTTCAACAGCTCTGGAGTTGGCTCCTCCCTCTGCCACAGTTACAAACCACTTCAATCATCATATAAACACCACGATCGTATGTTGACAAATCCACACTACCCGAATTCCAGGAAGCAGTCCATCCTTTCTTCAACAACCACCTACGCTACCACAGCCTCCGCCCCTGCTAGATGTACAAACGAAACTGTCGCACTGCCTCCCTTTTCCAACAGCACCCTACACAAGCTTCTTCACATCCACTGTAGATGTAACACTCGTCAACTCAGGTCCTCCTCCCCTTTCGGCAGTCAACAGCCCATATATTCCGATAGCGCCAGAAAACCAGGTCCAACTAACCAATCACACTTGTGCCAAACATCAAACAAAAGATCATACAGACTACGCCACTTACGACGAGGTCCCCAATGTAAAAATTCTGGAGCAGCTTCCATGTCGTGGCTGCATGGAAAGTAGAGAAGACATCCGTCGCATCTCGACCAAAATAAGTGCTAATCACCGCCCCTCCTGGATGCTGCTCCGCAAATTTGCTGACGTCATACACCTGCCATGTAACAATTCAACCTTAATATACTTCCAAACCATGACCCGCCCTCGATGTGTCGCGTGATTCTACAGGATTACCGCCCATGCCAAGAATCAGGGAACCAAACCAACGGATGTCGATGAAAATACCATATTCTGCCACACTCAAGCTACCTCTACAATTCTATGCCCCCACCTGTCACTTAAATCTACCATATCCGCGACTAAACATACCTTCTCTTTGATTACAATCCAGCAGTCGCCGGTCTTATCGTGTGAGGCTACATCCTTCAGCCGGTACGAAGCCGGCTTTCTATCCTGCACCGACCTCCGTCGAATTGCCTTCCCGTCTGTCTGGCCAACAGTCTCTGATGCACCCCGAGGAATCGAATCCCTTTGCACGTCCGCCGACACACTTTGTACACAATTCTTACCTGTCAGCTTGGTGAACGCAAATTTGGTTCCAGAACTCCACTTCCCCCAGGTCGTGCTCAGAACATCCAGGAAGTCACCAACCAGAGGCATAGTGGCAAAGTTCTCGACGTCGATGTTTTCTTCGAGGGAACCTGGATAATCACCCGCAGAATAGCTCAGTAGTGCAACATCCTACCGCATCTAATTAGAAAGTTAAAGCTCAAATATGGCGAATCAGCTATATATCTTTGCATTGTCAGTTGAATCGTATTAGGAAATGGAAAGCCTCGTTTAGAGGAACTAAGCCCTGACAGCGGTTAGGACAGAATACTACTCCAGAAATTTTAATTTAGTGATACTTTGGACAATGTAAAAGTTGTCCTTCCCGAATCCTCAGTAAAGATGAGTCAGTATCGGAGTAAGAGCGCATCAGAGATACGAGGAGACAGATATATCTTGATTCGAGGAGCACGAAGCCATTTTTAAATTACATTGAAACGGGAGAACAGACCTTCACCGCGGCTGATTGCGTATGGCTACCTAGGAAGCCATCCGAATAAGTAGCTCATGCACAGAGTGTTAAAAGAAAGGCCACACGATTTTCAGAAAAATTATGGAGTACGAGACTCGGCAGTACCGTAAACATATTTGTATGGTTATTTGATTTTCCTTGTCTCGTGTACTCCTAACCTCAATGAAACAAGTACAATGTCGATCCACCACAATGTAATTTCTATTTTTGAACAGATATGGCGATGTAAGAAACACATTGCTAAAGAAATAAATAAAAGAATGGCGAGAGTGTACCTTGCTGGAGTCCTCCACCCGCGGACACCATTGCTTGTATAGATTTACAACCTCCTCGTCATGCACTATACACACGCAAAACTCTGACTGGTCCGCACAATGCCAATGCACGAGACGCAGACGCTTTATTGCATCTCGTCGCAAGAATGCTCCTCTATCTCCTCAAAATGCCAATACGGCACGAAATGTGTCAAATCAATCCACGGGCGAGAAAATGAATTCCACAACTGCCAAGGCAAGCGCGGTGCAGGGATCAAGAAACAAGGTCAGAAACGATGAGTGCAACGGGTCGCGTTCGCCAATGCTGCCAAAGCGGAGGTCGCCGTGAAGCGTCCCACGCAATGCAGGCGGCCTGGCCTGGGATCGGCGATGGCGGATCCCGCGGGCGGCAATGGCGAGGCGAGCAGTGGCAGCGGAGAGCAGAGGACCCTGCCTCATATAAATATGTATCAGTGTGTGTGTATGGCTGGCGAGCAAGCACACAGCAAGCAGCGGTCCAAACAACGAGGCAAGGAACACGGGCGGCCGTGACCGAGCCCGGGCTGCCCCGACGATATTCTCAAGGGGAATTGTAAGGACCGGGCTGGGCCTTTTCCCTTTTGTACCTCCCGTTAATGGATGCTCGTCAGCCAGTGGTTTCATCCATCCGTCAGGGAATATTCTGTAGCTCTTATTATTGGTGCCATTATAAATTCTGGCTTTTATTATTGTCGTTCGTGAATTTAGCAAAGAGCTAAATGTGTAAGTGGACGTCATCTGTATGTAGAGATTTGCATTCATGTGAGAATTTTTTTCATCCATGGTTATTTGTTTCTTTTTTAATTATCGCTAGAATCGTATGGCCGGGGAAAGAAGCTCTTGATTCATTTAAAACTGTGAGTTAAATGTTATCCCATTTTTAAATAATGATTACATTTATTTTGAGTGAACTGAGAGTCATACTCTTGTTCAAAGAGATCAACTAGAACTTAAACAAAGTTTTCTTCTTGATTGAATAGAAAGTATGCAAGATGAGAAGAAAGAGGAATCAAACTTGTGATCCTTGATGAATCAAGAGAACAAAACAAGCAATGATTGATATATGAATTGTTTGGTTACATAGAATTTTGTGATACTTTGAATTAGTATTAAAAAAAATTGCAATTTCATGTTAATATGTCAAGGTTGTATTATATTAGATTTGGAGGGATTGCTTTACATTAGCTTTGACAATGTACTTATGTGCACGAGTTCACCAAAAATCAAAGCTTGCATTCAAGTTTGTAGAGATGAAGAATGTGAAATGTTGTAATACTTAACATGTATTGTTGACAAAGAATGTAGAATGATATCAATTCAACTATACCTCTTTCTTTAGAGTTTTTTTTATTGTACCGAGATGTTTTTTTACATACGATAGAATATGTCAAGATTTGTTATACGTTATAAACTCTTCGCTCTTTAGTCTTATGATGTTCTAACTACTTGAGTTCTAAATATCATGATCTAACTTCCTTAAAGACTATAGATTTTTTGTAGCTAATTTTGTCACGTTAACTTGAATATATCTTGTTGAAAATATCTTGAACATGTATCAATGAGCTTACATGTTATAGTTTTTATTCTCAGTTTTCTTAAGTAATGTAACTAGGGATCTTCAATGGAAACGAAGAAAAAACAACATACATTCACAAATTTGTAAAGTGTGGATGAAACTTCATTTAATTATCTAAATGTATCTACATTCATTCAATGTTTGGCAACATCATCCTACAATAAACTTCTTTATGGTGTTTTAAGAAGATTTCATTCACTATATTTTTATGAATATATCTTTTGGTCAAATTTCTTCACATGAAATTTTTAACGATTGAGAGACAGAGCTTATAAATAGATTCATAAGTTGTTAAAAGGGACTGATTGTTGCAATAACACTAATTACAAGTCTATTTTTGAATGACACAAAGGGAATTTATTTATTGATATTGTAAATGCATGTATCGAAGTTGTGATAGAAAGAGAGGTAATCAACATTTGTAATAATGAAAAGAAACATTTGTATGCCATTTGACGTGCCCATCTGATGTTTTATCCTTCCTAATCCAACAGAGTAAAAAAAATGATAGATGGTTTTAAACTCATGCAAATAAAAAAATATTGTATGGATAGTTCTACTACCGTACCTCCATAGCAACTTCGACACCTTTCTACCGAATATTTAAGTATTTCTACAAATAGATTAAGATAAAACGAATATTCTCTTAAATCCGTTTTTCCCTTACAAGATTTTTTTGAAAAAATAAAATTTCGGGCATTTATTTTTAGAATTTATTTTTTGCTAAAGCTTCTATATACATACAATATCTATATCCATTGAATATAGTTAGCAAGTTTGTTGAAGTAAACTCCATGACACGGGGACTAGTGAATGATCGTATTCAATGCAAGTCTGTCATTGGTGAAACATCTTCGTACAGAATTACATTGCTTTCAGATAGATAGATAGAAACTCCGGTCCTCTTTCGAGGCCGGCGTGAATAAAGTGTTTGTTCTTCAAATGGATGCAGCACCGGGACTTCCCGGAAAGTCACCCATCCCAGTACTATTCCAACCCAAAGGCGCTCGCTTTCACCTATACATCAAAGGCTTTCATGAGCAACGTTGCAAGGTCCCTTTTTGTGTTCTTAGAGATTCCTACTAAAAGATTGGAATTTATTTAATTCAAGCTTCAAAAATAAAAATGAAGGATTACAAACCAATGGTCCAACTAACAATTCACTCATTACCGTTTGTTTTAGGTCTTTCGAGATATTTTAACCCCTAAATGCCCACAACCCTCTTTAGATTTGGAGAATTGCAAAGATGTATTATAAACTCGGGGAGTTTACTTCCAAAAAATTACAAATGGCGTGCAAAAAAATATAACGTCCAAATAAATCTTGGAAAGTCATTTTTATAAATGAATTACATTAATATAGGATGCTCACAATTGATTACAAGAATAAATATGAGAATATACTTGGAATATTACTAATTATAATGAGAATTACTTTTATTTGTAAGAGTACTTTTAAATACCATTTTTTCACACATGATACGCAAAAATGCAAAGAGTGACCTCCCCAAAATTATAATATGCAAGTAAGAGGGATATTTTGAACTTGATATATGAACAAAATTTGTACATTATAAATTTTAGATTCTATCCATACAGTTAGATCTATAATTGCTATCACCAATATTTTGTGTAAAATTTTGAAACTTAAAATTCAAAATTCTTTTGTAATTTGATTACGAAGAAGATATTGACATTTTGTGGATGAAAATTTGTTGTGATGGGTTGAAATGTAATACTCTATGTGTAGTGATTTTTGGAGATTTGTTGATTGCTTAAATTCAATGAGTTAACTTTTTCAAGAACACTTTTGAACAATTTTGAACTAAGATCTTAAATTTTTTTGGTGAATCATTGCAACATGAAACGAGGCATTAAAATTTCACAAATTATCCCCTTTCTAATCGGTTCACACATGTATGAAGCTAACTTTCCATAAAATCTATAATAAAAAGTCCACACTACAAAAAGTGCATGACGAATGAGAAAACGTGGATGAAATATGTACATCGTCCCAAAAAAAATGGATGCCAGGGCAATTAAAGGTTAAGCTTTTCAAGATATTTTGGGCCTATATTCTTGGTGTTGGAAGAGACCCTGTAATGTCGTTCAAGAATGTTATGTACCAAGGATTGTGTTCTACTGTAAGTAACGGAGGGTCACAAATGAGCCCCAGCATGGCAAAATTCATGGTATGAGCATGTGACACTTGTGCAAAAGGGTACTGTTGTAACAAAATATTCTGCTCGTTATGAACAATGAAACTTTAGGCGGAGTGGCCAAGGAAATCAAGTCATCCTGCATGCCCTATATAAAGGGTTCCATTGACTCTTCTAAAAATCAAGTCACAGTTCACACCTTGTGAGAAAGTTACTGGAAAACTGTGTCCTAACTTAGATGGTCAGTCCTAGGTGTCACCGGCCTCACCGGTCACGGTGGGGTGGATTTGTATTTTGCCTTTTTCTCACAATAAAGGATTCCTTTGTTTGTGCCCAAAAAAGAAAAAGTAAAAAGTAAAAAAGAAAACTTTGTCCTAAAAAACAGGAAAAATGGGTCCAGAAAGAACTGAAATTACAGGGGAAGTTCCAAATCTGTCATCCCATGTTACAAGGTTCAGTTTTGAGCTATCTAATTAGAAATGGGCAGGACTGCATGGCATAGGTCCCCATGTGATTCTCTGCAACTGATGGTTCCTCAATTTCTGTTACAGTTTTGATATTGAAGGCAGGGTCACACAGGGCAGAATCTACATTCAGCAACTGAAACTTGAAAACAACAAGTTACTGCTTTTACTTGTTCTGTTTTAACCCCTAAATGTCTAACTGTCTAGAATGTGGACTATGTACAGAATCAAACACAGATTTGTCATCCGTCATGCACTTTTGGTAGTGTGGGTTTTTTACTATACATTTTATGGGAAGTTAGCTTCATGCATGTGTGATCCGATTAGACGGGAATGATTTGTGAAATTTGTAGTGATTTGTAGTGATTCACCAAAAAAATTGAAGATTTTAGTGTAAAAGTGCTCTTAAAAAATTCAACTCATAAAATCAAGCAATGAAAAAATCTTCAAAAATCACTACACTTTGAGTATTACATTTCAACCAATCACAACAAATTTCATCCACAGATTGTCAATATCTTGTTTGTAATCAAATTACAAAAGAATTTTCAATTTTAAGTTTCAAATTTTATACAAAAATATTAGTCACAACAATAGATCTGACCGTATGTATAGAATCTAATCTATTCACAATGTTCAACTTTTATTCATATATCAAGTTCAAAATATCTCTTTTAGTTGCATTTTATAAGACATCTTTAAAATTCTCCAAATCTGAAGAAGGGTGAGGACATATAGAAATTAACCCCTAAAGGACCAAGTCTGATTTTCCAAGTTTGATCAGCTCAGTGTGGAGTGAGTATTGATCCTCAATTTTTGGGATTTTATGTGGTGATTCTACTCTTTGTAACAAAGATGGGATGGTAATCTGCGTACGTATGTGATGTGTAGATCAAAAGACACAATCATACAAAGGTGAAAAACCTAACAACTCGCAGCTCTTGAAAAGTTGCATACAATGAGCTATGCGTTTGAATTTTTATATACAATGAGCTAACACTCCCATACAAACAACTGCCAAATTCATTTTTACCAAATCTGAGACTAAATTTTGCATTTTGGGCATTTTTCAAAAAGTTTCAAACTAGAGCAAAGAGCCAAAAAACAGTGCAACCAATTTTGTAGCTTATATAATCATACTATTGAGGAACCTTGAAAGGTTGAAAATTTGTAGGTGCTAATAAATTCAAGTTGGTTAACAACTCCTACTTTGGATCAGTCAAAAACGTTTTTTTTTTTTATTGTCTTTTTCTAAATAGGGGTACTTTTAGGCAGCTTTGGAATGTTTGGAGATAAACATAGTTGTGTTCTTTAGGAGTTAAGAATAATGATGTTGGATTTTTACAGTTCAACATCTGTTCTATTTCAAATTGAAGCACTCGGTGTTGAGGCCATCATAACATTCTTGAACTAAGGTCATCCATCATGTTTGTGTTACGATTCAAAATCACCCTACTTTTTCCACAATTGGAAAGTCACCCCAATTTTTTCACCACAATTTGGAAATCAGCCTATTTTTCCGTAATTCATAAGTCACCCTATTTGTGCCCCTATATACCAAGTGTACATATCAAGATTTTAAATATAAGACTTTGACATATAGTGATGACAAATTGACTACAACTAGTTGCATGGCACAAATAGGATAGTCTACGTTACCAAGCCTTGGTCCCTTCTCTAGAATAGCAATCAACACCTTCAATCCAAGATCTTTTCTAAAGAGTAGCATTCGAGACCTTCAATTCCAGATCCTCTTCTATGCAATAGCACTCAACACCTTTAACCCCTAAACGTCCTCAACCCTCTCCAAATTCAGTAGTTTTGCTAAGATGCATCATAAAATGCAACGCATAGAGATATTTTGAACTTGATGTATGAATAAAAGTTGTACATTATAAATTTTAGATTCTATCCATATAGTTGAATGTGTGATTGCTATCACCAATATTTTTGTATAATTTTTAAAACTTGAAATTGAAGACTCTTTTGTAATTTGATTACAAATAAGATATTGACAATCTACGGATGAAATTTGTTGTGATTGGTTGAAATGTAATACTTTAAGTGTAGAGATTTTTGGAGATTTTTCTTTTGCTTAATTTTATGAGTTTATTTTTTAAAGATCACTTTTACACTGAAATCTTCAATTTTTTGCGTGAATCACTACAACATGAAATGAAGCATAGAAATTTCACAAATCACCCCCTTTGTAATCGGATCACACATATATGAAGCTAACTTTCCATAAAATATATAGTTAAAAATTCACATTGCAAAAAGTCAATGATGAATAAGAAATTTGTGTTTGATTCTGTCCATCATCCACATTCTGGACGGTTGGACGTTTAGGGGTTAATTCGAAAGTTTTTCCTATAGAAAAGTGATTGCAAAAATTGTGATTAGACTAAGCTAAGGCAATCCAAGGATGCTATTATCGACGGCTTCAATTTTATTTCATTTCAAACCGATGAAAAGGTTATGTTTCGCCAAACACCACGTACAAACTTCGACTCATTTTTTTATCCCCTAGTTTTCTTTTTTTCATCCATTTCAAACCAGTCGCTTCAAGGTGTGCCATTAGAAGCGTATTTAAAAAACATCTCCAATGGTATATTACACATCTAATTGTGTAGTATAATTCCAAACTCTTCAACATTTATAATTTCATAGAATCAATGACATAATTTATATGAAAAACTTGCACTTGAACTCACAACCTTCCCTTGACTCAAATTTCATCTAATAATATATTCTCATTGATTTTTAAGTCTCAAGTCACTAACATTAATTCACGTATAGACACCTACATGCAAGTGTTTACTAGAATTTTCTAACTTCAAAATTGATTAGGCAACGTCAAAATCGTCACAAAATGGTCCCACATCTTGAACTTTGGTAAATTTTCACTCATGTGGTCATTGCCCTAATAAAGCCTCTCATATACTTGATTGTAAAATCGAGATTATCATTGAATTTACTTTATCATTAAAATTGAGTTTATCTTTAAATTTTGGGAAAAGATTACACACAAAAGTTCAAATTATGATTTTTTTTAGCTGATTGTGTACATGGACTTGATTTTTTTACCCTTTCTAGAAAACACTTCAAATTTTATGAAATGCTTTGTTCTTCAAGCATTGTTATCGTCTCCTAACATGTTAACCCCTGAATGACCAAACGACCATTTTATGGTCGCTGTCCTTTCTTTATCGACTGCTTAGGATGAAATTTTACTTTTATAAAAAATAAAAAATATTTTCAAATAGGAAATCAAGTCTACTTTTCAACCCAATTTGAATCATAACAATCCAAGTTAAACTCCACCGACGAGCATTTCTCAAAAACAATGACCTTAATATTGTCCTAGTGTTATAAAATTTCGGGAAACTTATGATGTTCTCTCTTTTGAAAATTTTGCTTTAAATTTTTTTAGAATAGAATGTTTAGTTTTTAACCAATCACACCAAGTTTTAAATTCTAAAAATAAATTTTGTAATTTTGTTGAATATTAAATGGAAAATACTTATAAAGTTAGTAAAATGAGTATCCAAAACATTTTTTGAAAGTTTGAGTGTACAAATAATTACTAAACATCATGCTGCTTATTTTATCTTTTGGACCAAACTTCATCAAAGTTGTAGAAATAACATTTCATAACACATTTAGGTTTTGCACTTACCCCCTTTGTCACTTAGGAGTTAATATTCACTAGCTAAGACTTGTTCTAATCAAAATTTGAAAAAAAAACCGACATAAACATGCTAAAACATATACAAGATTTGATAAAATTGAAAGAATATAGGTTTAATAACCATTTACATTGAAAAAAAATTTGTTAGAGATAACATGGAAATGTCACATTATATATGTATTGAATGAACAAGATAACATGAAATTTGTGTTATCTTGTTTATCCATTACGCATTCAATGTGATATTTTATGTTACGTGTAATTGAGTTTTTTTATTTTATTTAAAAAAAAATATATATGATTTGGAGGTTTTTAATGGAATCAAAGCCATGGAGCTTTATATATTGACCAACATGAAAAATACATAATTTACAATTTGAGTAATGGTTGGATATACATCGAGTAGTTTTTAAGATAGTTCAATTGCAAAGAAATTAAAATATGCATGTTGAATAATTGAAGTGGAGCTTTAAACCAAGAATCAAGTGCAAAAAAAAAATTTCCAATCAGAGGCCATATGTTTGTGATAATGAAGAATATATGGTGAAGCTACATGTATATACTATAAATTATATAATTAGAAATTTTGATGAATTTGGGATTGCATATTGGACAACAAACGTGTATCAAAAAACAAATAATCAAGTACAAAGAAATAATTTTTAATTAGAAGCTACCAGTTCGAGATAATGAGAAATATACAATTGGAGGTATATGCATACTATATACTATATATTTAGTAACTTGAAGCCACTTGAGGTGATAAATTAGAATAAATTGATGTTTGAATAATGCTTGAATAATGCTTGAACCTTGATAAATTTTTTTACTATGTTGAATTTTTTATTTGACATTTTCTTAAAATATCAAAGCTTGTATTCTAACATTGTGAATAGAAGTAGTTTTTTGTATTTCTAAATCCTCTAAAGTGTGCCGATAATCTTCAAAGAGATACAAAAAGTAAGTGAATTTTTTGGTTCATTGGAATCCCCTTCAAGTGTTCTATAGCATTCATTAGCACTTTGAGTATGAGTTAAGTACAATTCTTTCTAATAGGGTGACATTAAGTGTATAATTTTGATTTTGCATACAAACCACCATATGCATGACCGCCTGTAAGTGTCTAATTTAAACAGCCTCATGTTCAAATTGAATTTCAACGTTGGATTTTGAGAAGTCCATGTCACTCTAGACCAATCGCAACATGACATGTGACACTACTTTGACAAAAAAAATCAATTAATTTATGTCAAAACTTATCAGAGTGTAAGGTGCATAATCTTCTCCTCTATATTATGGATGAAACTGAATTTGTAATGAATGTTTATAGCACTTTCGTCCACAATATGAAGCAGTTAAAATTTCATTCATCCGTCATTTTTTCATGCACTTGAATTCAGCACCCAAAAGAATCACTTTTTCACGAATGGTCAAAATTTACCTTGGAAAGCAGTATCGAAGTGGGTATCAAAGCAGCTCAGCTAAATATCCACAACTTTGCAAGTTGGAGCTGGAGAAGAATGATTGTCATGGTCGTCTCATGGAGGTGATGGGGGTTATTTGGCAAAATGCAATTTATCACTTTTCCCCAAGTATAGGGGCTTCTCTATACCAATCACATACATTCTTAGGGTCGCTTCACACTATGGCCGTCCAAGTCGAGAGGCCGTGGGATTGAGTGGCCAAATTTTGTTGAGAGTTCAAATAAATGGGCTAAAAATAGGCAATAAAATATAGTTTTTTATTCTTTTTGGAAAAGAACCAACGGCCTCTCGACCATAGGTTGGGTTTCCATTCTTGTCCAACCTAAACTTCCTAAGAGAGCCTGTCGCCTGAGTCAAAAAATGTTGCCATGTAGGCATTTTAGAGGATGACGGCTTGTGGACTTTGGCCTCTAATGTGAAGGGTGAAGAGGCCGAATGCTTGGTTTCTTGCAATCTTGATTGGTGAAAATCAACAGCCTCTAAACCTTTGGCCATAGTGTAAAGCGACTCTTAAAGCCGGTTTCTATGAGCTCCTACAAACAAAGTGTCTGCAGCCGTGGCAGACTAGCATGCTCCTTCCTCCATCTTCTAGTCTGATATAAGATAGAGGAACCTTAAACCACCACCACACCTAAAACCACCAACTTCTACATCCCTCTTCCATTCCAGAGAGGAAATTTAGGTTTTCACTAGGGTGTTTTCACGGTAGGCCATACAAAATGTGTAGTGTGACATTGCATAACAAGCGAAAGGTGGCGGTGAACATTTTATATTGGTCACTGAAATAATATTTTGGCAAAAAGTTAACCGCAATGAAAAAGTATTCTAAGATTGTATGTAAATTAATAAATAATAAATAATAAAAAATAACATTTGGACCAAAATGTAATACATTGCATTTGGTGACATTGTAAAAAAAATACATTATTGCCTAAATTGATACGTTTCATTGAAGATATAGTGATGGCAATAATTTTCTTCAATTCCTATAATATAAAGGTATTGTATTCAAAAAAGATTCCAGAAGATTTTGTGAGCAAGGTGGATATTAAAGGTTTATGGCGGCAATTTTTGTTCCTCTACATTAAACGCCCCTTAAAATAGCGAGTTCCCATAAAAATTCTTGCAAGGTTGGTTGGCCAATTAAAACGAAGCCCGTGTGGTTGGAACGTGGGTTGGAATATACATTCGACGTGGTTTGCAAACAGATTAGATGACATCAACAAGAATATTTCCAAATGATTCCAAAATAATCTAAAATATTTTGAAAATATTCCAAAATATTCCATTATATATATTAAAATGTTTTTAGTATTTCCCCTATTTATTATATTACGTCATTAATGCAAATGTTTTACAACATTAAAAAAAAACTTTTATTGTTGAAAACTATAACACCCTAGTGCAAAAACACACATTACATGACTTATGCATTAATCACTCAAAAATTAAGTCATGTACCGACAACATACATTTCCTCCCTAAAATGAATAAAGGGTGTAGGAGTTGGTGGTGGTTTAAGGTACCTCTTCCTTACAACATGTTTTAGAAAATATTTGTAGCTCATCTTGCTTAGACAAATGATTCTGGAAACAAGATCTTAGAATATCTCTTACAATGAAGCAAAACTTGATTTATAAAAATAAAAAATTGGAGTTGGATTTAGAAGGTAGGTTCACTCCATTTGTGCAACTCCCTAAATATGCTTTCAAATAATCATAAGTATTTTAGTTTACAAAAGTAAAAATAGCATATTATTTGTATAAAAACTGTAAAAGTAAGAAAAAAAGCAAAAAAACGCTGTAAAAGCACAAAAAACAACGATTAACCCCTAAGTGCCCAAGGGTTTTCTTAACAAACTAAACGTGTTATAATGTTCATCGTACTCAACTTTTATGACTTACAAACCTTAAATATATGTAGAGCACAACAATAACACAACATCTATACAATTTAACTTTGGAAAAATGCTATGAATTATTTAATAATCAATTTCGAAGAATTATCTTTGAAAATTAAAAAAAAATGCACGTTTAGTCATTTTGACTTGGAATCAAGTATGATAGGTCAAAAACATTGGTTTTACATGGTGGTTACCTTGTTCATGTTAGAGCTAATCATATTCGATAAAAAACCTAAAGATTTCATTTCTAGGAAACTTTCAAATTTGTGACAATTTGAGATACTGTCACTTTCAGGGCTTTAGAGGATATCAATAATAATTTTAAAAGTATTTTAATTGGAAAGGTTGATCAATTTGAATATCTACAAGGGAAAAAATATCATGCTCAAAAATTGTTATTTTTGCATAAGATATGGACATTTAAAATTGGCAGAAACTTTGATAATTTTGAAATTTTGATGGACCAAATATGGTCGGTTAGGCAGTTAGGGGTTGAGACATAAGTGCCTTTGAGTCTCTCCCTAAAATAAAAAATTAACCTTTTTTGGTTGAAAATAAAACAATCTAATATTTAACTCTTAGTATTGCCCGTAAAAATTTATAAACCGCTCAAGGGAATTAAACTGCCCTCACAGATTTGAGCTGAAATTTTTGGACGACCATATTTGGTCTTTCAGGCAGTGAGGGGTTAAAAGAGATGTTGGAAGAGCAAAGAGATTTTGGAGCTCGATCCTAACATTCATTGCGAACTTTTCATCCAAAACTTGTCGGTGCTTGGATATTTGCCGCACTGCTAGAGATGCTTTTAGGGCACTAAACCATGCGGAGTATTGTTGCATGACCAATGAAACCATCTACCACCTCCCCAATGATCTAGGCACAATCCATGAGTTTTCCATGGCACATATTTTGTGACCTTAAATCAAAAAGGTCGTCAATATTTGCTCCTAATTTGTGCATCAACATGTTTTTGTAATTTGAAGATTTGGCAACCCTAGCCCAAAAATTCCAATCCCCATAGTAAGTAAATTTTTTTTGTTCACAACAATTGCAAGTAATACTTTTCACTTGATCTCTTTTCTATTTTGCTACTCTAAAAGCATCATTGCGCAACAATGAAGAATAGTGCTTCTATAGTAACACTCAATGCTTTCAATTGCAAAGTTTTATATGTAGGAAAATGAACGTCCCTCGGCTACTAGTTACAGTATTTGATATTCATCCATGCTAAAGAATCTACCTCTAGGAGGATGCACCAAGGGTAATCCTTGCTACCCATGCCTTGGAGGCATAGATAAAACGAACAATCCCTAACAAACTTTTAAAGTAGTAAATAGAAAAGGGATCCGAAGCCATTGTTACTATTATTACAAATGGACCAAGCTCAACAATGTTTAAACAATTCTCTGCATCAAACATGCTACTAGACCGATTATTGCCATTACTGTGAGTAACAATGCTTTAATATTCCCATAGTAATTGTGGTATTAGAGCAAAAGTGTGAGACACAGTAGTTGAGAGTTTTTGAGAATTCTTACAAAAATGTACATTTGAGATGTATGTACTGAAATTAGTGTGAGGATTGGTGTAAAGTCCCCTTCTAATTTAGTGACTCACGTTAATGGCAATAATGAGTGTAGAACATTTTCTAGTGAGATTCTCCCTAAAAATTTAGTGTTTGGGAGAGAATTGATGTCTTTTAACACAATTTGTTCAAAGGTGAAGGGAAATAGTGTCCCAATACTACATATATAGGAATTTGCCACTTGTCATTCTCACTTTTATTGAGAGTGCCATGTTCTTTCCAAATAATGAGAGTGGCATGAGGTGACATGCCATGTTTATTGTGAAGTTGCCATATATCATCGGAACATTACATCCATTTTTTTTTACAAGGACACTATATCTCCCTAAAATAAAATAGTGTCCAAGTTGAGAAATATTATCATGAACACTAAATATGCCATTTATTGTAGTGTTTAGTTCTTATTATATTTGTCACACCCAACGAAAGTTGAAGGCTTTAATGCTTCAGATGTCCAAATCAGAATAATCTAGTGTTAATGATAGTTTCTTTAATGATTTCAACTCTAAGAATTCACAAAATATTATTAGAGCGTCAAAAAAACATGAAACAACTTGAATTATGATTCTTTCCCATTTGCTTACATAATCATTTCGAGTTTCATACTATACCTCGCTCACCAAGTGCAATGAAAACAAATGTCACTTTTGGGTTCAGTTAACCCTTAACTGTCCGAGTGTCCATTTTTTGAACAATGTACAAATTTCATCCATGTTTTTTCACCCATCATGCATGTTTTGTAGTGTGGACTTTTTATTATAGATTTTTTGAAAAGTTGGCTTCGTGGCATGCGTGAACTGATTAGAAAGGGGATGATTTGTGAAATTTTTATGCCTCATTTCATGTTGTAGTGATTCACCCAAAATTCCGAAGATTTCAATGTAAAAGTGCTCTTTAAAAAATCAACTCATAAAATTAAGCAACCAAAAAATCTCCAAAAATTACTACATTTAGAGTATTACATTTCAAGCAATCACAAAAAAATTCATCCACAAATTGTCAATTTATTGTTTGTAATCGACTTACAAATGAATTTTCAATTTTGAGTTTTAAACTTTATTCAAAAATATTGGTGATAGAAGTAATAGATCAAACCATATGGATAGAATCTAAAATTCATAATGTACAACTTTTATTCATACATCGAGTGAAAATATCCTTTGGGTTGCATTTTATAATGCATCTTTGTAAAACTGCCGAATTTGGAGAGGGTTCTAGGCATTCAGGGGTTAAACCTTCACCGCCAACCTTGTTATGCAAAAACCTCAATCATGTGCTGTTTTTTTCTTTTTAAAACTCTCTCTCTCTCTTGAAATTAGGGATATAATTAACCCGTAAGCGTGTAGGAGCCCTGTGGAGCCATCCTTGATCGTTTTTCAATCAAACGTTGATTTTCACCAAGTTTCTAATTTCAAATGAAAATGGCCCCAGTTAAGAAAGTGCGGGGGCTACCTTCTACTTTCTAGTCTAATTTATCATTCTTCAAAATTGTTAAAACTACATTCCTTATAGCACTTTAAAGCTCAAAATCCTAAAATTCCAATATACATTGCAGAAAATGTTTTTCTATCAAATTTCTTTTTATGTAAGCTCAAGAAGCATGCCACCTACACCTTGTTGTTCATAACTAAAATATACATTTTATCTAAAAAATTCATACTATTCTAAGCTTTTTTGTAATTATTGTAATTTTTACAAGAAAGTAATTTGAAAAATCTTATAAATTTTGTTTCTATTTAAATAAATATGGAAGAATCAGGGCAAATTGGTTTAATAATACCTTTTATGAGAAAAATATGAGAAAATATAATATATTATAAAATGTGAGGAATTGATGAGGTTTGACCAGATAATTGTAGTGTGGACACTTAAGGGTTAATAGTACTCAACCGTATAAATAAAAGAATCGCTTAATGAAACAAGTGTCCGTTAAACCTTGGTAAGATCGGACCGTTGGATTGGAGGATCATAGTATGTCTTGAACCGTATAATACACACTAAAAAACGAGATTTTGGAGGGTGTGTGAGTTCAAAGTTAAATAGAATTTGGGTTAAATTTTCAAAAATGAGGGTGAAGTTGTTCAGCAATGACCTATGTCAACACCTCTCCGTTGCAACCTTTCTTGTCAATAACGGACTTACACATAATTAGTGTGGATTTTTTAAGTGAGATTGACTTATACGGTTTAGGACAAAATTTACACGTATAAATAAGGAGTTGGTACAATGATCATGATCGGAATACATGCACTAATGGAACATGAACAAGAGAACACGATCCAAAAAATAAAAGAAGATAAAAAATTTAAACACAAGAAATATCGCATGATACATGTGTTGTATTTGTAAGTATTTGCAGTATTTTGAAGTATTTATAGTATTTTGATGTATTGTAGATAGGTGTTTTGTTAGCTTCACAACTCCAGATTAAAATTTTATTTTTGAAGTTTGTGCGTGATACAAAGCTCGACATCTGAACTTCAAACATTGATTCTTGGTTTGGAGTAGATCTTATGGTAGGTTGCAAGAACATGTTTGATATGGTTGCATACGTTGTAAGAGCATCCCCACTCCTACACGCTAGAGATGACTTGCACTTACACTCCCCCACCCTTGCGCGCCCTTCACACATCAAATAGTCAATGGACCAATCACAAGTAGAATGTGGGGATATAGTCAACTATATAGTGATTTAACCCCTAAAGGACCACAACTATGTTTCTCTCCAAACACTCCAAAGTATCCCTTCTCATAAAAAGACAAATAGTATTTGATCAATCCAACTGTAAGATATTTCAATACAACCGTAGGATATTTCAAGCAACTTGAATTTATTACAACCTAAAAAATTTCAACCGTTCAAGGTTCTTCAATAGTAAGATTATAAGCTTTGAAGTTGGTAGCATTTTTTTTTTGGCTTGTTGCTCAAGTTTGAAACTTTTTGAAATTGCCCAAAATGCAAAGTTTAGTCTCAGATTTGGTATAATGAATTTGGCAGTTGTGTATATGGGGCCGTTAGCTCATTGTGTGCAAAAATTCAGATGCATAGCTCATTGTATGAAAAATTTCAGGAGTTGCCCGCAATTAGGTTTTTCACCTTTACATGATTGTATCTTTTGATCTATACATCATCTACGTACGCAAATTACCATCCCATCTTCGTTACAAAGAGTAGAATCACCACAAAAAATCTCAGGTAATTGACGATGAATACTCATTCCATACTGAGCTGACCGAACTTGGAAAATTAGCCTTGGTCCTTTAGGGGTTAAAGGGCCATTTCTTAACACGCTAGGATCAAGAGTCAAGCATGGCCACCCATGCCCTCTTAGAGTCTCTCACACTCAAGAAGTAGATGAAAAGTGCCAAGGGCCCTTCAAAAATACCTCTTGACTCTCAATCCTAGCGTGTTAGAAATTGGGCCTTCAAATCACTATTTAGTTGACTATATCCTCACATTCTACTTGTGATTGGTCCATTGACTATTTGATGCGCACTTTTGATATGTGAGGGGCGTGCATGGGTGGGAGAGTGTGAGTGCAAGGGCCCTTCAAATGTAGACAAATAATTTCAGCGAGTTAGTCCTAGCGTGCATGGGTGGGAATGCTCTCAAGAGGCATTTTGGAAGGGCCCTTGACACTTTTCATCTAGTTCTGGAGTGTGAGAGACTCTGGGAGGGCTGCGGTGGAGCTGCTCTAAAGGGTTAACTTGTGCCCGTACCTGCGTGAAGATTAGGGATACAGACATCTGACATATGATAGGAATATATGCTCTTTAGACCCACACCACTAACTTCTTCACCAGTGGGCCTGCATCAACACAAATTTACAGGTGTCAGCCAGTGTCTCAAGGTCTCAATAAGAATTTCAAAATAGTATTGTAGTACCATAGCTGGGTCGCCAAAAACTAATTCAAAAAATAAAAAACGTAAAAATCTCAGAAATTAAGAGGACAAAAGACGAAAATAGAATAAATTATTTTAAGCTATATTGTGCTATTCCTAAGCTATTTTGGGTCATTTTGGGTCATTTTTAATCATCTTGTGCTCAAAAACGAAAATTAAGAATTTCATTTTTCGAGTAACAAACCTTATTTTTCAAAAATATTAAATATTCATTCGTGGGTGGTGATCGAGCTATGGTACTGCGGTATATGAAATTACAGAAAAAATAAAATAAAAAATACACTCACAACCAACGTTACATAAAATCCATCCAATGAATTATGGACTACATAACCGGCTAGGGCCGTGAGCTCCTCCGTTGTTGGTTATGAGATATAACCTACTTCATGCAATTTGGATTTTTTAAATTTTTTTGCTTACTCAAGGGTCTCATCAAGGTTTGTTTAGGTTGGTTGGTGAAGGACCACGAACGAAACAAATCCCAAATTATACCCTTGCAAGATTTAACCACTTGTTTAAGGTTACCGTTTGTTACTAATACTTGTTACTAGTCCCTAAAGTGTTTATTCTCCAAAGGGGGAGTAGTCTTGCACCAATGGCGCTTTGTCCGGTGGACACTGGCTCATTATCAAGACGAACAAACACTTTATTCACGCCGGCATCTACAAGAGGTCCGGAGTTTCTATCTATCTATCTATCTATCTGCCATATGATGCACTCATTGCCTAGCTAGAAACGTTGTCCTCATCACCTAAAAATATAAATATTTTATTGGGTTTTTTCCCAAAATAGTTATCACACTATTAAGGAAGGTAGATTGTTTGTAAATTTTGTTTGTTTGTTTTGTATGTTACCTTGAGATCACTTGAACCTTGGGACGGCCGGTTGAGTTCTTTGTATCATTAACCCTAACTGCCTGAGCGTCCATTTTTTGGACGATGTACAAATTTCATCCATAATTTCTCATCCGTCATGCACTTTTCGCAGTGTGGAATTTTTACTGTTGATTCTATGGGAAGTTAGCTTCATGCATATGTGATTCGATTAGAAAGGGGATGATTTGTGAAATTTTTATGCCTCATTTCATGTTGTAGTGATTCACCCAAAATTTTGAAGATTTCAGTGTAAAAGTGCTCTAAAAAAAGTCAACTCATAAAATTAAGCAACCAAAAAATCTCCAAAAATCACTACACTTAAAGTATTACATTTGAACCAATCACAACAAATTTCATCCGTAGATTGTCAATATCTTATTTGTAATTGAATTATAAAACAATTTTGAATTTCTCGTTTCAAATTTTATACGAAATTATTGGTAATAGCAATCATAGATCTAGCCATATGGATAGAATCTAAAATTCATAATGTACAACTTTTATTCAAAAATCAAGTTCAAAATATCCCTCTAAGTTGCATTTTATAATACATTTTTGCAAAACTGCCGAATTTGGAGAGGGCTTTAGGCATTTAGGGGTTAAAAAGCTCTCAACGAGGATGGGTGCACCAAAGTCGTCTAGTGACTTTCAAACCTACTGTGTGAAAGTTACGGATTTTTAATCGAATAAAATTATGGATAAATTACTCTTAAAATAATTCAAATAGTATGAAAAAAAAAACATACATAAATGACGAGGAACACTGGAGCCAGCGGCACAAGGCCACACGAGTTTGTCTCATGATAAAAAAATTATCTTAATTTTTTTTGCAGAACATGACAGTTGTGAAAATGGAATCTTCAAAAAAATTAAATTGCTTGACAGGCATGTGTAGAGCCTGCTATGTGGGTACGATTGTGGTCAGGCGTACACGTTGACAAGACTTTAGAACACGAGACATGATATTATTTAGGGCTCAATACCGTACATGCATTTTGCTATTGGCGCACGGTTGGCCCGGTTTATTTCACGTGTTTCCTCAAGAGCACAGCCATTGGCAGGAGAGTCTGCACTCGGAGGCCTTTGTCAATCAAGTTGGACAAACGTCGCCAGGCCTGAGACAAACGCTCCTTCACTAGTTGGGGTGAACATGGATGTGGACACTAACAGTTGTGAAATAGGGTACACTGATTTATACAAGATAGATAGATAGAAACTCCGACCCTTCTAGAAGGCCGGCGTGAATGAAGTGTCCGTTCGTAATGCCAATGATCCGATGCCCACCGGACAAGGGGAAATTGGGACAATACTACTCTCCCCTTTCGAGGATGGACACTATAGTGACACACTAAGCTACTACCTAGCTAGCCACTAGTGCCTTGAAGATACCGGACATGGTATCCCCCCAAAGGGCTTTGAGGTACCCATACAACAAGGTCCAAGGACCCCCCACCATAGTTGGGTGGACTATGGTAGTGAACACCACGCCGGCATGGGGAATAGAACCCACAACCTCCTCATTGGGGGCCATGAGCCCCAACCACCAAGCCAAGGCCCGTGGTGCCGATTTATACAAGACACACTATTTGCAACATGTTTAACCCTTTAACGTCCGGATTCAACATTGTCTTGTTATAAAATGTTTGATGAAAATCAATAATGGAGTTGATGTACAAAGCTCAGTTGTAAATGTCAATGTGAAGGTCACATTTGTACAGTTGGATTCATCATATTTTTTATTAATATTTTTTTTAATGAATTTTGTAAGGCTTCCTCTTGAGATTCAATTGAAAATCCAAAATTAACACTAAAAAAATATATAAAAATATTGTAATGAAATTGGAATAACATGCACTACAAGATGATATGGTTTCCATTATTTGATTCTAGTTATTTTGGAAATCATGTTTAAGGTCTCACTTTTTGAACTAAGAATGAAACTTGACATAAACCAGTTCTGTTGTTTTTCAAAAAATCAGAATATCTTATTTTGAAGGTTCATACTGTACAAATGATAGTCAACTAGTACAAGAACCAAGAGAAATTTGGATGGATGAAAAATTGTATATGATGTAGTGTTGAGAAAGGTTG
Organism: Pohlia nutans; assembly: GCA_022496805.1. Lineage (NCBI taxonomy): Eukaryota > Viridiplantae > Streptophyta > Bryopsida > Bryales > Mniaceae > Pohlia > Pohlia nutans. The sequence continues at coordinate 38,794,752 of CM040088.1, forward strand.
CAATCTGTTCGTCGTTCATTATATGGATGCATGCGTATCAAAGAGTTAAATTGATGTGGGCTATACTAATTACCTTAAAATGAAAGAGAAGCACGAAAAGATTATTACAGAAAGAGAAGCATAAATCTTTAGGAGATTATTTTTTCAAAAAAGAGTTTTGTATGGTGAAAAATATCATCTCTGATAATATCCACAAAATTTGGCAATTGTTGAAAAGAAGATTTCCATAAAAAATAATTATTTTGCAAGGCATGGTAATACTAACAACCGAATATGGAGTTATGTGTTATTTCACTTTTCAATGTGTGGAAGTTACACTAATGATCCCATTTAGTGAGGGAAGTTTTATAGTGCACGTGGAAAATTAGTAAAGTTGATACTAAATATCATTATCATGTAAACTTAGCGTGATATGAAGCGTGATATGAAGTCACCAGTCATCCTTAGTCACATTTCCCTCTTGGTCCCGCCCGTCACCAGTCATCCTCAGTCGCATTTCCCCAGTCACAAATTACCCCATCTGTTGTAGTGTGAGTTAATTAATGGATTTTGTGTCATTGAATAAAGATAATATTTGATTAGTCCTGGCCTCAACCTTTTGACCAAACCTTAACCCCTAAGGAACATGGTTTTTTTCTTGTTTTTGAGCATCATTTTTTCCACTTTATATTCACTTTTCTGTGAATTTTTTTGCTCTTGATAGCTAATAAAAATTTGAACATTACAAATAGAATTAAATATTTTTTTGACTAATTTGACTAATTTTCCTATGTCTCCAAAGATGGTCAGAAAAGGTCAAAAATGATTGTCATTTCATCTTCACTTCAAACACTATAAATTGCAATATGTATGGTTAAATTCTACAAAACTATTACCATGGATTCTTTTGGTAATCTAAAGCAAGATCCTATGGTTAAAAATGCCACAAAAAATCGTTTCTAAGGTTTATTTTAAGCCCAATCCAAACTGCCCATTTTCCCCCAATGAATCTCTTTCTCTTCATAACTACTATTTACAAAGTCAAAATCAAAGAAAAAAAGAAGAAAAGAAAGATCCCCATTTTTGTATTGACATACCAAATTCACATAATTTTCTTAAGAAAATTAAGAATAAAATTGACACTGTGGGGACCTACCTGAGCATTGAAATGTCCTATTTAGGACACATTGTCCTTTAGGGGTTATTTAAATGCCATAGTGCATTGGATAAAGGTATTGGTCATTGTTTTGGAGTCCAAACTTGGAACCAATTCCAATATGCTATTGGATAATGTATTCTAGCTTTGAATTAGGTTTAGAGGCTCGCGGAAGTCACTTTCAAAAAATTACAATTGAGATGCAAAAAAATATAGGGTGCAATTTTTTTTTGAAGATAATTTTTATGAATGAATTACATTAATATAGGATGCTCAAAATGGATTACAAGAATTAAAATAAGAATATTCTATAAATAATTATAATAATTATTATTCTTACTTTTTAGAGTACATTTAAATACTCTATTATCGCAAGTGGTACCTAAAAAATACATAGAGTGACTCCCATGAGTTTAGAGGAGGATATGATTCCTACATAAAAGGCTATTGTTTTCATTCCTTTCTCTTTTAATTTCTCACTAATGTTGTTGAAATGATGTTTGATTCAACAATTGCACGTCTAAAATTGAATTCAAGGATTAGGAGCAAGGGTCAATTTTATGGGTAGAGGAGGTTTGAGAATATATATATATATATATATATATATATATATATATATATATATATATATATATATATATATATATACATACATATACATATATATTTATGTGTATGTATGTATGTATGTAAGAAGACCGTAAGTGCTTTATATTGTTGAAAAGTTTAAAAAAATATTATTACACTAGTCTGTAAATTGTGCCTTGAGCCTCTATGGTTGAGAAGCAAACGTTTAAGATTCATGATCTAAAGTAATAGCAGAAAATAATTATGCTTAAAAAATACAATGTTGAAGGGAGTGACATCAAGAAGCAATAAAAAGTGAATGAAATTTCAAGATCTTGCATTGTCTTTTATCTTCATAATATCAAATCTTTCACATTTCATTGTTAAATATAATATTTGGCATCTGTCAATAGTAACCGACCTCATGTTTGCAAGGTGAGTCCAAGAAGTCGTGTCAATCGAGCTATCACTTGGGGTAGTTTAAACAAAAGTTTAAGGAACTACAAATTTAATTTTATTAATCAATTTGGGTTTCACATGGGTTTCTATATAACCTATGATAATATGGCAAAAGCCATGGGAATGTGAACAAATGGAAGGTATTCTAAGTAAGGTTTATGAATGTTTTTTTAATAATATTTTTTTATATTATATATACATAATTGTATTTATTCCAGTTAGTGTTAGAGAACTGGTGTGGGTGTAAAGATGTTTCATTGCTAATATTTAGATAATGGACTCATTGCTCATAGATAGATGCGTGTGCGGAGGTAGTGGCGCATTTGAGATATGTTGTAGCAAGTATAACAGAGGTCGATGTTGAAGTCGATCTAAGTATACAAGTGTATTGATCTCGGCACAAATCAAGACAAAGCTCCTATGAAGAATATGATCTCTACTAACGGTCCGTTAAGCGTTGACATAAAGATGATCAATTTAGGTAAGGTAGAGGTAGATAAGGTAGTTAACCCCTAAGTGACCGAATGACCATTTTATAGTCGCTACCATTTTATTATGGATGTTTGGAGGGTTAAGGGAAAGCGATGGAGCGCTGAAGACCCTGTGAATGGTGGCGGAAACAAGTGTGTAGCGTAGCTTTTTTGGCTAATGAGCAGCAGATCTGCATTGTTAGTGTTGCTGGGAGACTTTGCGGATCTACAGATCTAGATTTGTGTGGATTTGCAAAGCGCAGTGCGGTGCTCTTTTCTTGATCGGAGCAGTGTCAAATACCAAGGAGTCCTAGAATCTAAGTAGCGCTGGGAAGGACGTAGCAGATCGGTAGTTGGAGCCATCATAGTGTTGGATTCTGAAGTACAAGGCGCGCCCCTAGGATACTGTGCGAGCTGACCAGGGATCCGATCAAAGGACAATCACAAGATCTGCAGCGCATGCTGCGTACGCATCCACCGCTGCTAGGATTCAACCCTCATGCTACGCGAAGCCAGCTTGAGCCACCACCCGATCGACATACGCATGCAAACTCAAACTGGTGCTATATTCCCCTCCCACTTTACTCTCATTTCAGTTATTGCTCCCATCATTTCCATTCGCAGATCCCCTCGTAGATCCCCTAGTAGCAAGCTAATCCGCACTAGCTATAGACCTAGAAAAGCCACCCACTTAGACGCTAGATCTAGCAATCTCGTTTGCCTAGATCACAAACACAGTTACCATAGCAGCATTCCCATAGAAACCAACACCTTCAATCCCAACCCGAAGAACCCGAGTTGGCCGAGTCTCGCGCCTAGGGAGCAAAACAACAACCAAGTCGTGAACAAGTACGAAGAAGATAGTGTCGTTGCAGTCCTATCTCCAGCCAAAGCTGTAGGCTCCCAAAACATCATCCCCAAGCCTAGCACTAGCCACAACATCCAAGCAGCAAGTTCTGCCCCCACGACGACAATCGTAAGCGACAATCCAGGTTGGAAGTAGACACTGCTGATCTGCGTCCAAGCAAACGGCGTGCAATTATCTATCAGTACATCTACAACCCTTGCCTTATTTCTCATCTCTGCATTGCTTAGACTATCATTGTTGCAGTCATAGAAGCTGCAGTATCCATAGTCGTAATCATTGCCAAGGCCCCAAGTATTTACACCATTGCAAAGTTTATTGTGCAGAAGCTGGCACTAACATTGCAGGTAACCAAAAGCAGTAGCATAGCAACATCAGAGCAGCCCAACGACAAAATCAACGACCCTGCACCTACAAGCAGAACAATCCTCGCACCAAACCGAGTAGCAAGAAGAACAACCCTTGCGTAACTTGGGCAATCCCATGCTCTAGCCAAGACAATTTCGACAATCAAAGACTGTCCAAACAACAGTAAAGCAGTTGCAGCCCGAGCAGCCTAGCCGAAGCACCGTCAGACCAAACGCAAAGGAGTTGCCACTACCGCAAAACGCCAGGTAAGTCCCACTACCCATGTGTTTATTGCAGTTCTAGTAGCTATTCCCCCCCCCCGCGCTGCAATAAGCACCACGACACTTGGCCGGCCAACACCCCGACGAAAAACCCTGTTGATCTTCAAGGTAATCTCCCTTCCTCTGATTACAGTTATTTCCATAGCTTCTTGATTGCCTGTGTTATTTCTATTAGCTATCGTGCTAGAAATTGCTGGGGTACCTCAATAGTCACGACACTAGAACTAGCGGGCAAACCCAGATTTCTAGCCCTGGCTGTGTCGTTAACCAAGGCCCAAACAAGCAGCAAGATAAGCGTTGTAGTTTGAGCCCGTACAACACTGCCAAATCGCAAGACATCTCCCAAAAGAACTACTGCTACTTCAAGCTGCCAGGTAAGCTACATAATCCCTACGTGCATTTTGTAGTCAATAGTAAACCTCTGCCGCATTGTGTGACGCACTTTGTTACTAGCCGTTCTAAAACCCTAACCCAAAAAACTACCAAGCCTCAAGGTAACCCTCCCCCCTTACTCACCATCGTTTGTATAATTCCTTGCCTATCATCGCCTTGCCATTACCACTGCATTGCTTGCCTTTACCTCGTACTGTCAGCAGCTACAGGCGGTTTACTAGCAGCCTCAACACAAGAGCTAGCAGACAAGCTATGGAGACAAGACAATCTGCATAGTTCAGACAAGAAGAAAGCCAAGACATGGAAGTAGACAAAGACTCCCCAATGGCAAATCTGAAACGCCTCCTGGAAGCCAAGGCAACGATGGATGCCAAGAAAAATAACAACAAGAAGACCAGGAGTAGCGCTGACCTCAATAAGAGTTCCACCCGCCATGGCCAAGCCAGCCACAGAGAAGCCTGCAGCGAAGTGGAGAAGGACAGCAACAATAGCAGGGGTCGCGACAGAAGAAACAACCAAGCACAAGCAGCCAAAGGTGCGCGAGAGCAGCGCGAGAGGAGCAGGGAATCGGGAGCTGGTGGCTTCGAAGAGCATAGAGACAAGGGCAATAGTCGGAAAAGCGGCACCCACGAAATCGACAGCAGGGCGAAGGAAAGAAAAGATCAAGCCACCAAGGAGAACACGCGCAAGGCACAGAAGGGCAAGGAGCAAAACCACGCAGGCAGCTCGAGAACGATGGAGGACATCAGCGAGCGTCTAGCCAGCAAGCCCTCATCAACCAGCAACACAGCAGAATCAGAAGAAGACGACCTGTCATTTAACCCACCCAACCAAACAGAGCCTCTTAGCTCTCACTCCAAGGCTCAAAAAGTGGTTATTGAACCACCAAAACCAAACCTTTGGCTAGGATTTAAAGTTATGGAAAAATTAAGCCAGGAGAATGGGGAAGATGTCTTGTTTATGGAGGAAACTTTAGAGGACATGGTCACCCGTGGGATGTTACCAGAGGAGGCAACTGAAACTAGAGAAGCAATCGTGGCTTTCCCACGCATTCCTCAAATTCTCTATCCAAAAGAAAGAGAAGATGGGATCCTTGGGCAACATTACAACTTAACCCAAATCCCATTTGATATCCCCATTAATCCCGATACGGGATTAGCTTTGGATTTCCTTGTGGAAGTCCATTCTGAGGTCCAAATAGATTTCCCACTCTTGCATGATGATGTTAAAGAGAAGGTCACAAAAAGACTCTTGGGCACAAACATTCCTCTAGGCAATGGCATCATTGATCCCATTGCGGTGCTTTGTTTTAGCACCAAAAGAGGAGGACAAAGAGGGGTTTGGAATGGTGTAGTAAAACTACACCTTTAAAACCCCGAGGTTGATGGCATTGGTATGCTAAAAGGACTCCGTCTTTTCATCTTGCATTTTGACACAATTGAAAGATATTCAAAGTCCCCATGTTCCATTAGTCTCTTGGGCAAGGTATGCAAGAGCTACCAAAGTGTTGCCAAGAACACTAATCTTTCCATTAAAATTAGGAGTGACAATCTAGTGGGTATGACCGCTTGTGCACTCCATCTTGACATCTTGAGGAATAGTTTCCTCAAAAAACATGATTTTGAAATCGTGGATGTCCAAAAAGGCACTCTTGAGAGCCATGCCTTCATAATGGCACCCACTCTCAATCAAGCCGAAAAAATCAGACTTTTTCATGTAGCCGCAAATCAAGAAATAATTATGCCTCAAAGGAAGATGAATTTTGCACCACGTATAACGCCCGAGGCAAGGGCAAAGAAGGACGCCTTGACATTGACATTGTCTCACCTTCCCATCTTGATGTCGGTGGTTGACACCACCGAGGCCATCATCAAGACCATGGAGAACAAGAATGTCACATCTATATGGTTTCATAGAGAGCTTGGTACTATGCATAATGGTAGTGCTAACATTCAATGTGCTAACCCCATAGTGTACCGTTCCTTTGTAAACAAGACTCATATTATTGGTGGACAATATGTAGATTTTGCTCCCCATAGGAGGAGCTTGGATGGAGGAGAGCCACCATCAAAGGAACAAATTGAGAAGTGGGGCTTCAACGACATCAACAAAGCTTTGGTAAATACCGTCTCCGCTTTGGTAACATCAACCCCTTCAATTACAAAAGAGGATGTAATTGCAATCATGGAAGCAAACAATAAAAGCATTAGAGAAGAAAACAAGAGGATGCTAGAAGAATTTGAAGAGAAGAACACCGCTACCACTTTGGCACTCTCAACACCCTCCATCACAAAGGAGGATGTCATTTCGATCATGGAGACAAGCAACAAAACCATGAGAGAGAAGAACATGAAGATTAAAGAAGAAATGGAGACAAAGATGGAGCTCAAGATGAAGGAGGATAGAATCATCAACAACATCAAGCTTAAAGAACTACAAGTCAAAATTGCCTCCATTCAAGAATCACTCATGCTAGCTCTCAAGGGCATACAAGATATTAGTAGCCACGCTTCAAAAAACGTAGATTGATAAAAGTCTACAGGGGTAAATACATAGTATATACAATAGATACTAGAACATTAATACGTACTATATATTTGTATAACTACAAGTATGACCACCACCTAGTATACATACTTGTCTACGTACGTATTTTATACAATATAGTCTACTATGCAAAGACCAAAAAATTCAAATACAATGTATACTATATTTTGTACCAAAAATACATATATAATAAAAGGCATATACCAATACCAAATACACAAAAACAGTATGTATTGACTTGGAAAATACCTACACTTCAAATACATACAAATACGAACAACACATCAATACTAAAAAAAACATACACAAACAACCAAAATACAAAACTAACTCTATACACAAACCCCAAAACTCACACTTACAAAATCAACACCCACACACAAATAACACACAAAAAACTCAACAACAAAATAACTAGAACAACACACAAAAAAACCCATACAAAACCACAAAAAGAAATAAACAACACTTACAAACATTATACCCCCAAGAATAAAAACAAATACCAAACCAAAATACACCAAACAAAAATATACAATATACTAAACCAAAACACATACATAAAAATACACAAAAATAAAGCACCAAAAAATCACATAATTAAAAACTCAAATACTACCAACAAAACCCAAAAACACATAGTATGTGAAGAAATCAACATAACAATATACATCACAAAAAATAATAAAAATAACAAAACAAAATACAAAATACATACAAATATAAAACACCCCAAAAAACCCCAAACATGCCAATATAAACAAAACAAAACCCTTAACAAAAAACCAAAAACTACAAAAACGCACATACCAAAAACACCAACAAAAAAATATAAAGCAATACATGCAACAAAAAACTTGGCCACAACTAATCGTACCCATACACGTGAACACTAAAATAAAACTAAAAAACATACAAAAAACCCTCAATAATAACAATACACTACATAGTTAAAAAAAACACGTCTAAAAATAAAACTAAACAAAACAACCCAATACACCCACAACAAAGAAAAATTCCCAAAAATACATATGAAAATAAACACCAACAATGGACTCGGCCTACTGGCCTCGTCCAAAACAAACAAACAAAAGAGGAAATAATAGCCCAAAAACCGCCATCGAAAAGAAACTACTTACACCAAATATTACTATTATGTGGGGACATTGAAACCAACCCAGGACCCATGCCAGACTTACTAAAAACACACCCACTTATACATAAAAGAATAAGCAAAATATATTTTATTCCATGCACAATCAAATTACAACCAGAATATCAACACCTTGCAAAACAATTCTCACCTATCCTAAATTTAACACACCCAAACCATATGGAAGCTAGTAATGACTATCTATACTTATCAAAATATATATACTAAAATCAACATCACCCATCATCACGAATACTATATGCACTCATCACCACAATCAGTCCATCAAAAGTAACATATGACCACCTTCTAATACAAATACCAAACCCTGACTGGACAACAACACTATTGGAAAAACTGTCACTTCTACAAAACCCTCCAGAAAGACATATTCCAAATATACACCCATACATACAATTTACAAATAATAACCAAAACTTAATTAATCCACCTAATTCTATACACAAAGAAATATACAACTTTATACATCAACAAAATGAAACAATAACCCTCCAAAATTTGACTAACAAATTCCCTTTCCTCCCCAAAAACCTATTAGAAGAAAGCCTAGAAAGACATGAACCACTTCATGAATACACCCACCGACCACCACTTCCAAACATTCCCACAATACAACCACAAGAAATAAATACAACAAACCATAATACGAGATTTATTACATGGAATGCCTCATCACTAAATACAGCCCTACCAAACCTACATGAACTAATTTCCAACACACCCAAGGAACCCGCCATCATCACAATACAAGAAACTAATTTAACCGCAACAAAATCCACTAAATACATACAAAATCTATTTCCTAAATATAAATTAATATTCAACAACACACATGCCCTAACAAGATGTATACAACAAAGAATGCAATACATGCCCGCAAGAGGAGGTCTCCTTACACTTATAAATCGAAAATACGCATACCCCGACAATATTACTAAAATCCCAACCCCCAAAGAAATATCACCTTATCTACAAATAATAAAAATCGATAATAAACCACTACAATCTTGGCTAATTATACACATGTACATGCCATCACATACAGATGACATACAGTATATACCAATAATCCAACAAAACATAACACAACAAATCAATGCACACCCAAACACAACACATATATTATGTGGTGATTTCAACAGAGATATAGCACTGATAGGAAGACAGAATGAAATCAACACAACCCCACCGCAAATAGAAGATATAGAATGGAGAACATTTACAAATAATCTCCAATTAGAATACATCCCAACAAATTACCCTTTCTCCAGACAAGGAAGACAAAATTATAACCAAACTAGCCTAATAGACGGATATTACATCAAAACACCAGACAACTCTTTATATACATCAACTACAGACATTGACCACAATCTAAATTCAGACCACTCACCAGTAACCCTACACATACCACCAAACACCTTATTAGCAAGGCCTACGCCAACAACAAATAAAACGACGAGAATTCTAAACCCTATACCACAAGAAAATATTGAAAAATTCAAAACTGAATTTTTCAAAGAAAATGCACTACAAATAAATGAACTCACCACAATACTTTCAAATAAACAACTAACAAAGAACCAATGGCAAACGATCTGCACAGAACTAGACCACATGATACAAAAGATATCAGATAAAATCCATGAAACCTGCAGTGCACCACCACTCCTGTCACTAACAAACCGCACTTCCCAACAAGGACGCTTCTTACCAAGAAAATTCCAAAAAACATGGAAAAAACACCTATCTACTTATCACCTAATCAGAAAAACAGAATACACAACAAAAAACATACAAAACTGGCAAACACATTCAATAATTGAAGATTTAAAAAACCATACTAACGTCCAAATTCCACCACTTCCAACTCATGAACAAAATCAACAAGAATGGATCCAATCACTAGTAGTAATAGCCAAAACAGCAAAAATACAAGCCCGAAAAATCACTACAAAATACATTAAAAATTGTATAAAAAAAGGCAATATCAAAATACAGACAACTATATGAAAAAAGCCCAAAAAAAATAAATGAAAAAGTCTTCAAAAACCAAGAAACACCACCTTTAGACTGCATTACGGATAGAAACAATAATATACTAACCAGTCCGGAAGACATAGCAAACGAAATCCACATACAACAATCAATTAGCAACAGACCCACAGTACCGACATGCTACTACCAACCCGAGCACCCGCCACAATGCACTTGCGGAGTTAGACAATACCCATGGCACGATCTTGATGGATTTGTAATAGAAAAAAGAGGAAACCCACAAACTCCACTCTACGAACACTTTGATAAAGAAACATATGACATGTGTCTCAAGCACTTATCTAACAACAAAACACCAGGCCCAGATAAAATCCCCAACTCAATACTAAAAAATATGCTCAAAAACTTTCACAAATTACTATTCCTATTCTTCACACACTGCTACAAACAAAAGCAAATCCCAGCCTCATGGAAATTAAGCCTAACTATACTACTCTACAAGAAAGGAGATCCATCACAGCTACCAAACCATAGACCAATTGCACTTGCAAATACAATATACAAATTTTTACGAGCACACTAACATATATTTTATCAGCATACGGCGAAAAATACCAAATCCTACACGACAGCCAAGAAGGATTCAGAGCAGAAAGAAGTACAGCGAGACAACTCTAATTCCTCATTGCAGCATTAGAAGACCCAAAATTTACAAATCAGGACATATATCTACTCTACATAGATTTCAAAAATGCATTTGGTTTATTAGATCACGCAAGATTACTAGCTATAATGAAAGACCTCGGCTTTCCTATAGACGCAATAAAATTAGTAGGCAATATTTACTCACACTCAAACACTATATTCACCGGAGAACACTTTGGCAAAAAAAAACCAATACCTATTCAAAGAGGTACCATACAAGGCGACACACTTAGCCCATATCTCTTCTTAATATTTTTAGAACCACTTTTAACATGGTTACAAAGAGGGGAAAACAGATATACATTTGGTACATCAAAAACAAAAATTAGCTCTGCCGCATACGCAGACGATCTAGCAGCTATATCAAATAATACACAATCACTACAAATCCAACTAAACAAAATTGACAAATTCTGTGAATGGGCAGGCATAGACTTAGGAGTCACAAAATGTGTTGTTACAGGCTGCCCAAATAAAACTAAAACACAACCAAACAAATTCAAAACTAACTTGATAGCCCAAAAAATCAGTTACAGAGACCAAACACTACCAGTACTACACCAAAATGAACCTTATGTTTACTTAGGCATACAATTAGTTCCGTCACTAAAATGGAAACTTCAAACACATCACCACAACTAAAGGTTGTGACACAAGATACATCCCACCTCCAACAATAATCCCCTGCGTCCAAACATCCATAATACAATGCAACCCAGAAAAAGCCATAAGCACAAACAAGTGTACCATCCAAATACAAAATGATAAAACCCACATATACAATGACATCGGTAAATATATCACCACCATTCCGACTACAAGAATAAAATGGTTATGGCAACAATATAACAAAAACAAAGATAGCGCACACAGACTAGTACCTCCTACACAAACATTTGAAACAGAAGTTGTTTGGTTATATCAAAGATATGAACACAAAAACCACAAAAGAGATTCAATTAAAACAACACAACACACCATACCAACTAGCATTTTAAACGCAATAATAACAACATTCAATATAACACACTCCTACTTTTCCTCACCAATAACATGTTCCACAAAAATTACACAATTTTACTCAACATTCACCAGAGATAAGATTTTTGGCTCATTAGGTACAGCCTTTCAATACAAATGGAAAGGTATTAAATATGCCCACCCAAACGATGCCGAAACAGCACAACAAGCAATACACTGGGCACGACCAGCAGCAAAACACACTACAAGAAAACAATGTCCAAATTGACACGTCCTAATTGACAGAAACTGTCCGAATTGATAGAAATTTGTCCAAAGTGACAAAACTCTATCTTAAAGCCGAGTTGATTTGACCATGTTTCTATCAATTCGGACATTGTTTCTTGTAGTGACAAGACCCAGAAACTATCACCATCCTGACAATACCAGACACCAATCGGTACCAAAATCTCTCACCATATAGTGGACCCTTCCCGGACACACACGCAATTATACACTTTGCTGCTAATACCATTATATATGAAGAACCAAAAGTATCATTAGAACCTAACAAAACCCAAACTGAACCACTTGCAGTACACATATGGTGTATTCACCACCAAAATAACAACATTGGCACAACTAACCAAATAAACACAATAAACACAACAATTAAAAACTTACAAATATCGCAACACTACATACAAATAGCACCACCTACACCGTCTAATACAAAAGTTAACAAAAGCACAAAATGGAACAAACTAATATACCCACCGTATAACAATTCACAAAACATAGAAATGATACCACTACCAAACTACGAAATAAACACTACATTAAAATTCCCACCTCAATACAACTATTACACAGATGGATCCTTTGTACCACCAAAAGAAGATAACAATGGACATTGGAAAAAAGAAAAAGCAGGATACGGGATCTATAACCCAACTAAACCAGAAGCTCAAATATCTAAAAGATTACCTGGATTACAAGAATGTTTCAGAGCAGAACTAATGGCCATACATGAAACACTTTCACTAATCACCACCAAATATATAAATGAACCCGCACATATCTCTGTAGATTGTCTCAACTGCATACACGTACTAAACACACAACTAAAACACCCAACCCAACAGAACAACCATGCTGATAAAACCATATTAAAAGAAATGGTATAAATGCTACAAAAACGTACACAACTCACCACAATATACAAAGTTAAAGCACACGCTAAAATTGAAGGAAACGAACAAGCAGACAACCTAGCAAAAAATGGTACCACAAAAAGACACTACCAATTTGCTGCCAAACCACATGAATTTGCACACACTACACCCTATTACTTCCAAAAAGACACATGGCCCGGTCCTAACAAAAGACCTGACAAAGGACCAGTTAGATGTTTGGATGAATACATAAAGAAATATGACCGAGAAAATAATCTAGAAATATTGGCAGAAGACTTCCCCAACATCAACAAATAGACCATGAACCCCATCATAGATAACGAAATATCCAATGATTTTTGGAATAACCCAGAAATAACAGATTCACAGAAAACAAGCATACTAAAATTTAGAACCGGCCAATACATGGGAAACTCCATAAAACAACTAATCTTCGGTATACAAAGATTCCCCTAAAAAACATGTCCCATTTGCAACTCACAAGATGCAAACACATGGCTTCATGTACTCTTACTCTGCAAACAACACCATATAAACGATCTAAGAACCAAAAGACACAACAAAGCAGTTTGGGAAATTAAAAAACGAATACTATCTTCGAATAAATCAAGATGCTACACTCTCATGAATGCGGGCACATTTAATAATAATCCACAAGAAAACACAGTTCCTCCATGGCTATTACCATGTACTTGTGGTCAACAAAGATGTCAATGTAATGCCAGATTCAAACCAGATATACTATTCATTAAAGACCTCCCATACCAAAGTCCACCTCCACTAAATCCCGATGATAACCTAACCATACAATTTATAGAATTCACATACACAAACGACAGATTTTCACCAGAAACAATTGGCAAAAAAATTCTAAAATACCAACCTTTAATTAATAATATTATACAACAAGGTTGGAAAGTAGATCCAGTCATAGTCATCGCAGTTGGAGCCAGAGGAACCACACACGCCCCGTCAATGAAACAACTAGAAACAAAATTTAACATCTGCGAAACCTCCATAAAGCACACATTCAAAGCAATAAACACCATTGCCATACAATATGCTGGATCAATCCTTTGACACAAAAGACGTATAGAAAATAATCAGTCAATACCAACAGAATAGTACTCCCTCTGTCCCATAATGATTTACACGTAGGTTCTCTGAAATCTACCTCAAGAGGTAGATTTCAGAGAACCTACATGCAAGTCATTATGGGACAGAGGGAGTACATTAAAAGAGGGAGGGTAGTGGTGAAAACCACTGCTAGCCACTCTTTTCAAACACTAGCTCAACACAAACACTTGTCTGAGGGGATAGGTAGGGCAAGTTGGTTGGTACAACTTTCCTGCCATGATAACTCACTAGCAGCACCAAGCCATGTGTATTACACCACTGCTCAAACGAGCCCAATAAGAATCGAACCCGGACCACATAAATGTGATACAACGCCCTTCACCAACCAACCAAAGAACTCATGACTTGGTGTTAATACTTAACTCAAAACATACCTTTATTCAAACTAGAACCCAACGATCGGTACTTTGTTACTTTATTGTGTTATTGTTACTGTTTTTGTTACTGTTACTATAGTGTCTATCCTCGAAAGGGGAGAGTAGTATTGTCCCAATGTCCCCTTGTCCGGTGGGCATCGGGTCATTGACATTATGAACGGACACTTTATTCACGCCGGCCCCGAAATAGGGTCGGAGTTTCTATCTATATCTATCACTATCTCGCTACCATTTTTTTACGAGCTGCACAAGATGAAAAACATATTTTTATTTAAAAAACATATATATATATATATATATATATTAAAAGGAATAAAAATTTAAATAGGAAATTAAGTCGACTTTCCAACCTAATTTGAATTATGTCAATCCGAGTTAAACTCCACGGAGAATTCTTCAAAAACAAACACCTCAACATTGTCCTAGTGTTATAAAATTTACTATTTCAGAAAAGAGATGAGGTTATCTTCTTTGAAAATTTTGCCTTTTAAAACTTTAGAATAGAATGTCTAGTTTTTAACCAATCGTACCAAATTTCAAATGCTAAAAATAAAAAATTGTAATTCGGTGAATATTTAACGATAAATGCTTCTAAATTCATGAAATGAGTGTCTAAAACATTTTTTGAAAGTTTGACCATACGGATAATTACTAAACACCATGCTTCTCATTTTCTCTTTTGGACCAAACTTCATTGAAGTTGCAGAATTAACATTTTTTGCACATCTAGGTTTTGCCCTTACCCCTTCTGACATGCAATTCGCTATTTATGCACTTGGCCATATAATCATGTGCTTGGCCCCGGACACATTGAAAAATTTGTCTAAAAAATTCTTTAAAAAACTGCAATTTTCGTCTTTCTACAATCCTTTACATTGTAAACAAACAATTCTTTCACGTATTTTTATTTTCATCTTTATTCTTTCTTTTATCTTGTTTTTTTTCTTGTATTCTTTCTTTTCTTCCTCTTGTCTTCTTTTTGTCTTTTCTTTTTCTTCTATTTTTGCTTTAGATTTGGTTGCTAAATCCTAAATGACGTCCACAATTTATTATTTATTATTTTTCAAATATATATATATTTCTTTATTTGGCCCTTTGGTGCGATGCCGCGTACCCTAAATCTCCTAAAAAGAAACAAAAAAAGAAGAAAAAAAAAAGAAGAAGGAACAAAAAAAAATCTAGGCCGGGTACAGCCGCGGTTGCTGAACCCTAAACGGCGACCGCCAAAAAAATAAAAAATAAAAAAATAAAATTTTTATTTTGTTTTATTTTATTTTGGCCTCCGTTTAGGGTTCAACAACCATAGCTCGAGAAACAAAAAACAAAAAAAAAAAGAACAAAAAAAAAGAAAAAAAAACAATAAGAAGAAGAAAGACAATAAAGAAAACAAGAAGAAAGACAAGAAGAAGACAAGAAACAAGACAAGAGGAAGACAAGAAACAAGACAAGAAAGAAAACAAGATAATCGAAAAGCTTTTTGTTAAAAAAGATACAAGATAATAGAAAAGATTAAAAATAAATAAAAAATAAAGATAAGGATAAAAACTACATAAAAGAATTGTTTGTTCACAATGTCAATGATTGTAGAAAGACAAAAATCGATGTTTCTTAGAGAACTTTTTAGCCAATTTTCTTTAACCCCTAAACGTACCAGGGTGTCCCTGGAATTGACAATTTGGGAAAAAGCATCATAAACTACTATTTAGAAGAATATTTGGAATTGATATACAAATGAAAGTTCTAGATTTTGAATTTTAGATTCCATCCATACAGTTCGATTTACTAATACTATCACCGATATTTAATTCTCAATTTTGAAAGTTAAAATTAAAAATATCTTCTAAATTCAATTACAAACAAAATGTTAATATTTTTTGAGTAAAATCTGTTGGAATGAGTTTGAAATGAGATACTCTTAAACGCGGTGATTCTTTGAAATTTTTGTGTTTCTTAAATCTATGACCTCATTTTTGCAAGGCTACTTTTGAACTACAGTCAATGCAATTTTGGCTTGGTCAACGACTTGACATACTTCTACATTTGTAATTTTAGAAAAATATGTAATCAAGTGTGACTAAATCCAACCGTTAGATAGGACAACAACTTGGTGAAGAATCTCCAACAAAGTGGATGACTTTCATCCAAGCATTGATGAGAACGTGAGAAGGGTTTGAATCTGTTAGTCGTTCACTTTTTGGACGTTCTAATGTTTAGGGGTTAAACCAAATATGCTTATGAAATGAGCGCACTTGGCCAAATACATAAATAGTGAATTGCGTGTTCTCTGTCATTTAGGGGTTAATGAAGATAGTTTTGCATGATAGTTATGAAACCACCATGTTCTTGTTGTGATCACTTACTACCTCTACACACTTTTGTGTCATATACATCTTTACACTTGTATCTGCTCACATACATCTTACTATAGAGACCGAAGATAGCGCTTCATTGACAAAATGTTATCATTCTAAGGTTTTTGTAATCAGCGCATAGAACACGCACACAACTCTTGAACTCTGTTAAAAAATGACGAGAAGTGTTAAAATTCTGAAAATATGTCATGCTCATTTCAAAAATATGTCGTGTGTGCTTCTCATTTCACAAAGAGTTTGTGACTCATTTCATCCACACTATAAGAAAATTTGGAAAAAATAAATGCACATTGGGGAATTTTTTCATTTTTCATAAAGTGCCAAAGTAGCGATATAAAATGCTATAGTCGTGCTCCATATGTCAACATCCATCCACATATTAGATAGAAAATATCACATATCCATAACTTTGTGTTATTTTCATTTACAGTCTGGTGATTTCATCTAAGGTATTTTTTAACTTGATGTTTTTTGACGAAAAAATTAATGGTTTTTGGTCTTCTCATGACTGTTCCATTCCGTCCCGTCCTACAAGATCATTATGTGAAGTAAGTTAGTCTTTCACATCTTTTCAATTTCATGGCCTTTCACTTCGTCACTAGTGGTGTGAAGAGAAGCAAAGTGCTAGTGATTAATTGGATGTTTTAGAAGCAATTTTTTACTAAATGATATTGATTTACTAATTAAGTTTTTTTAATGATTAGATTACTTTAAATGGAAGAACGGGATGAAGCACCTATCCATTGTGAGATCCCCATCCCAATCTCTTCCGACCCTTGACCACGCACCGCTCTCTTCTACCTCAAAACTACAAAGTTCTTTAGTAAACTAAATTTGTCAAAAATAAAATTGATTTTAGCTCAAGAAGATTTCTTCCACGATATTGACCTTATCTAAGATCAAACTTATTTCTTCTAAAAAATTGAACTTGCTCAAAATCAAAGCGATTAGGACTAAAAAAATGGGATTTTTGCTATCACTTGCATCAATTAGAGCACTCAATCAAATGAAATCACTTTAAAAGGCACATGCACACTTTAGAAGGTTTGTTCCAAATACAAGTGGGCTAATAACCAATTGATTTCTATCTCTTATTGGGTTTAAATTTCTAATTATTTTGAAAGAGAATTCATAATTTATTATGATGATTCAACTTTAGGTTTTATGTGGCCATCATGCATTTTTTCATAATGTACATACAAGTAATCAAACTTCTACCTTGATCTCCAATAGTAGGTTTTTTTATTCATTTAATTTAAAAGAATCCTCATGTTAGTTGCTCAACATTTCCAAGAACATTTCAAAACATAAACTTTTAAAAACGCTTTTAATTAATCTACTTCAAGTGAAATTTTATAAATGGATTTCTTAGTGCAAAAAGTGACCTTATAAAAACAGATTTAAGTTTTATAGATAAATCTGAAATTACCATAACATTCAAACTGTCACATTTCTAAAAACATCTTTTTGTTCTTGAAAAGTTATCAATACTTTGTTTGTAAAAAATTTAGAATAAATTTAGAACCTTGAATCAATCATGTAAAGTTCTGTGTCATAAAAACCGTAGATTACACAGATATAGTCTAAAATTCAAAAATTTCAATTTTGGCACTTTCATAATCTTCAAATTATTCCTCTAAATTATTTATTATAGTGTATCTTTGCAAATCTTCAAGTTTGGAGATGGCTAGGATCCTTTTAAGGGTTAATATGCATATGACATGTACGTTAGGAATTGAATTAGGGCAAAGAGAAAAAAAAGCTAAAAACAAGATATACATTTGACAAGTTGTGACGTGTCTAAAAAATTTAATCTAGACAAATTATGTGCAATCTTGTCCATTGTGAAAAGTGGAAGAAAAAAATCTTTCAAAATGTCTTTTACTTTTACTTTTTATCCTTTCCTTGCATTAATTGTGACGAGGACAAGGATTGTAATTAGGTTAAATTATTTTTGCCGCAACCTCTCTTTATTTGATTGGTGCTTAGAGCTTTTGTGCATGATCATGTATGCGCTTGTATGCTCATGAGGCATAATGGATAGAAGGAAGAAGTGTTTGAATTAATCAACCATTGTTGAAATTTTCATTAAATTAAAGAGTGTTTGTGATTTAAATTTCAATGTTCAAGTAGATGAGAGGGAAGGTTAAATACATTGGAAGCTCGCATAAGGATAGCAATGGCTACTTGATTCAGAGAAGGTTTGAGCAACATGGATTTAGCAAAAAATATACCAAAGATTTTGATATTAGTACAAGAGCTCCACGGTTCTATGATTTAGAGATGGTTAATATTGTTTGTTTAAGGTATAGGTAGAATGTCCTAAATCGGTTACTACACCCAAACCAAACTGTAAACTGACCCAAATGCTTAACATCCAAAGTCAATGGCACTTGCGTATCAACCAATCAAATTTGTAGAATTTGGGTTGGTTTGTGGAACCACATGTTCATAGATTTGGGATAAGCTTAGTTAACAGCTTTGGGTGATAACTAACTTTTTGCTTTGATTTCTTTTAGAAATTTCATCTTTTAGAATAAAATTATGGAAAAAAATTACATTCTTCACAATTTCTATTTTCATATGAAGGAAAAATACTATTTGCTTTCTACGTATGTTAAAAAGCTTAAGTTATCCATTTAAAGACATTCTTTCCTTACGGATTGTAAGTATTTCATGTGACTCTTGAACGAGTATCCAAGCCTGTAGAGAACAAGAAAATAAACTTCCTTCAACTTGGTTTGAAAAGTGGTTTGAAAAGAAAAGAAGAGTGACTTTCAAATTTATGCACAGGCCACAACTCCACAAGCATCGCATGTTGGCAGCAAACTCTATGCATGTGGGAAACATTGGATTGCCAGCGAATCCCCTCACGCCACCACCCGCCGTCCGATGCCACACAACGTGGCCACAACCGTCCGATGCGCTCAGCATACTGGCACAGTCACCGTCACCGTCGACTACGACGGACCCAGCATCCATCGATCGTCGCCGTCCATCCAGACAACCAAAAAGCCCAAACCTCATCCGTAAATGGACGACGACGATAACGACTACGGACGACGACGATCGTGGCCAACGACGGAATCATTACTTAGAATGGCAGCACTAGTAAGTTCAGCCCAAGCCCTGGCGTCTGTCAGTCACCGTATTAGTGGCGGGGTTTGATCAACGACATCGGCTTTTGATCATTTTGCATGGTGCGTGCTTCTCGCACTGCACTCAGATTTTGTAGGTTTTCAAGTTCGGGGCGACCGACGGGGGAGTTAACTTAGTTTCAGTGCGTGGGAAGCAGTCAACGTTGTCCATTATATATCCTCCAGCCTGGCGCGGGCAGCCGGATTATTACGCAACAAGAATCATACGAGACAGGGGATGCGTCAAATCGGGGATGGCGATGTGGCGCAGGAACGACGCATGGTCGAGATCATGGCGTTTTTGAACAGGGGAGCCCACGTTAGGGTAGCGATGGCGGTGCAGGTGCAGGTCTTCTTGTGCCTGGTTCCAGTACGGTGAGTTTCTTGTGGCATGTGGATCAATGCGAATAATTAATTAGCTGGTGCGATATGTTTCTTTTGATTTTATTCTGTGATTGCGACGTGCGATGTCGACAATGAGGGAGAGTTTTTCCATTTGCCCTAACTAGCTTCAATCGTTCATGCATTTTTAGCTGATTTTGATGCTGTACGGAAATAATGTGGCATCGGGATATGGCGTAGGTTGCGTGACGTAGGTTAGTTTACTGTTCTAGAGAGAGAGAGAGTGAGAGAGATTGGGGCGACGTACGTCGTTCTAGATGAGGGTTTTCGAATTGGGTCGTTTTAAGTGCATGGGGTTTGTGCAAGAGCTGAACTTCTTGGGTATGGTTGATTGTGAAAGAGAAAGCGGAGTAGACGAGACGTGAGATAATTATAATAATAATGCGGCGTTGGATCTACGGTGATTTATGGCCATGGCGGATGATGTTGGCTGTGGGCGAATTAAAAAAATTCTTGACGTGTGAATCGAATTTTCTTTTTCGGCTTCCGCGTCTGCATGGTCGATTCGATGAAGTCGTGTGCATGCATGGTTTGTTGTCTAATTGCATGTGGGCTGATCTATTCATTGTCGGTGCAGTGAAATATTTTGAAGTTCGCATTGAAGAGGGTGACGGAAGATCGAGAGTTAGGGGTGCGTTTAGGGTGGGGTGAATGCGTTGAATTGTATTGAAGGGGAGGAACGATGCTCTTGTACGGGGAGAGAGACTGCGGGGCACACATGGAAGTGCGCGTGCCGAAGGCGCCGCTCTTGACGTGCCTGACATGTCCGCTGTGCCACTACTTGCTCCGTGAGGCGACCACCATCTCGGAGTGCCTGCACACGTTCTGCCGCGAGTGCATCACGGCCGAGCTGAGCCATGCCGAATTGGAGTGCTGTCCCGTGTGCGAGGTCAGCCTCGGCACGCTGCCGCTGGAGAAGCTGCGCGCGGATCACCAACTAAACGACTTGAAGGAGAAGCTGTTCCCTGGCAACGCGAAGAAGCGCAAGCCCGGCGTGTCGATCGGCAGCCCCGGAACGTCGAACGCCACGAGGCGGAAGGAGAGGTCTCTGTACTCGCTCGGGGTGAAGGGCCCGCCTGCCGTGAATCCGGGCTACGCCAGTCGCAAAACGCGCGCATTGCCGGGCACGCAGAGCAGCAGCAGCATGGACGAGGGGCAGCTGGAGGATGAGGGAGATGATGACGACGAAGAAGAAGATAACATGTCAGATGACTCTCCCACCACCATCCTGAAGCTGTCTCATAACGGGGGATCCCGACGAGCCTCGCCGGATGAGGCGCTTGAAGCGAAGGTGTACCCGCAGTCGGAACCGCGAAGGCGGGCGGAGGACTCGGCATTGACACCGCGAGGCGATGGGGAGCGAGGATCGAGTGCCGGGCCCTGGACGACGTCGAAGCTGAGCCACCGGCTGTCTCAGACCGTTGTCTCCAATGGCAACAAAGCCTCAGGATCGTTACTGGGGCCGAGGATCATGCGGGGCTCCCGAAGGAGCAACGGATCCG
The DNA here is from genome assembly GCA_022496805.1 of Pohlia nutans. Lineage (NCBI taxonomy): Eukaryota > Viridiplantae > Streptophyta > Bryopsida > Bryales > Mniaceae > Pohlia > Pohlia nutans. The sequence continues at coordinate 38,816,777 of CM040088.1, forward strand.
CCACCCCTGCGCGAGCTCCTGCACCTGCGGAGTTTCCATCGGCATTGGACGCTCTGGCTCAAGTTGCCAACGCAGATGCTGCTATGGAAGAGACCGGCTCTGGGCCTGCATCGCCATCTCCCCCGCCCGACCTGCGCACCCCAGGCAAGGCCGTACCCGGCCCCAGGGACGTGCAGACCAAAGGTGGTTCCAGCCTGAAGGAGAGCTCCCCAGCAGCGACAAATGGTCAGTCATTGCAATCACGTCTAAAACAATCTCTGAATGGCGGGATCGACCAACCGCTCATATTGCGCACCGCTCGTCCGTTTTCAGGATCTCCAGCGGCAGGTCAATCCTCAAAGACGTCGGCGAATGGGATATGGTTTCACCTGGAATCAGGAGATTTGCAGGCCAACGACGATGCCCTCCCACCCTTGGCCTCCCCTTACGTGCGAATCAAGGATGGGAAGTTGCCAGTGTATCACGTGAAGACGTATCTTGTGCAGAAATTGTCACACAAGGTGAAAACCGAGATGGAAGTGGAGATCACGTGCCGGGGTCAGCCGGTGGTGTCAAGTCTACCCTTGGAGAGCATCCGGGACATCTGGTTCAGTGCCCAGATCTCGGATCAACCGCAAGCTCAAGCCCAAGGCCAAGGGGAGATTTCAACATCTCCAGCAAATGGAAGGAGCGCTGCAGACTTTCCTACGTCCAAAGACTTTCTGATGGTGCTGACCTACAGACGGCATCGGAAACCTAGAATCAACTGAGGCACTGTAGTCGGTTTTGGTTTTAGATTTTTTTGGTGCTTCTTGAATGGTGCTGATGTACGCAAGTTCTTCCGCTGCCCTCTCACGGGAGTCAAGAAGGAAGGACTACACGCACACATCAAAGACTCTTTCTCAGTAAGTAGGAGCTGTAGTTAGAGAGTGCATTTGAGGCCTGCCAGGTATTTTGTGAGTATGATGTTGAGCCCAAGGTTCGGCGATTTTGTAGAGTGATTGATTCGTACCGTGGTTTTGAATTCTCTTTCCGACATCGATTGGTGTGGCATTTTGTTTTTCCAGAAGCCAGGGAGCGTGGTTCCCGAGGCAGCGGATTTCAGATTCTTCAGTGGTTTGATTCGCCTCATGAATGAGTTCCATGCATGATGGATTGTGGTATAGGATTAAGATAGGAGCACGTCTCATGCCAGGATTGGAAAGACGAGGACTTTATTGGAACTGATGAACCGTTACTAAGATTGCTCAATGCGTAGTTCATGGATTCGCTTGAAACATGCAGCCGTATGAAATGGTGGATCTCAAGTGCTTTTGGTTCTGATCACAACTGCTGTCTTGCTTGCCTGGTCATGATTTGTGATTGTTGAACGTTAGGGTGGAGGGGTCTTCAAGTGGAAGCTCCCGTTATTGAGACGCGGGCCTTGTTGAGAATTACAACAATTGAGCAAATTGTGATTTGGTACACAAGGTAACAACACCTAAAAGCGACCGTTTAAGCATAGTTCCTATCATTGGAACAGATTAAAATTTAATGGTGTTGCTAGTAATCGAAAGACAGTTCCAATACATTATAGCATGTGTTATTTTGATACTACGTGGATAAGTTATGTATTTTGTTAGGCTGATTGTATCATGGACAAGTTGTGAGTTTTCAAAGGCTGATTTGTAGGTGTACCGAATACCAACCGAGGCTCTACTGATCAGATTGTGTACATCCTCATAATAATAATAATGAAAATAACATTATTGTAGCCAAGGTTTAATGCGGGTTGCTGACTTGCTTTTACATCAGAGTTGATTTTGGGTGTTAGTATGTGTGTACCTTCCTCTTAATCAGTCGCTTGTTTTGGTGATTGTGGACCACTGGTAGCGTCATTTGTCCCTTCCAGATGCTGGAATTTGTATGACTGGACTTATACTTTGGATGCGATAGTGACGTTTTGGCAAGCTGCTGGATTGACTGCGGAAAGGAAACTCACTTGCGATTATTTATTTTGAAATCTTGACTTGACCTGAGTGTTGGTGAGGAATTATTGTTCCTGATACAAGACTGCTTTTTATGGTCTCTTCAGAGTTCAGAGGTTGGAGAGAGTTATGAGACACATTTTCAAGTTCTTGTATTAAATCATAAACGTACACTTCATGTACTTTTGATTCAACAAGGTTATAAGAAACAATTTTCTCATGAGAATACTCCATAGTTGCATTGAAATGACAACTTGGCATTATGGAAATGACATCCCTTGCCACTCTGGTTACTTGGTATAGTACTTCTCATAACAAGGCTCTACTATCTAATTATTAGTTCATTATGTTGACCTATCTGTACCAATTAGCACATTGTGAACCAACTCACACGTACATAAGGAGGTGATGTTTTCTATGTGTGTACATTCTATCTGCATTAAATAGTGTAAATGGTTTCGCCATAGTGAATAGGGAGGTCTACCCAAGCACAAAATAAGGGCCAATTAACACTGTGGAGCCTATATGTCTTTGGAAAGTACACATGTAGAACTACTATCCTCCCATACGTAGCTCGTTCAACATTTCATGTCGCCCTCTGTGGATCCTAAATGCACTTCAACCTCATTCAATACGGTACACCGGTACTTAATGCAAAACATCCAAATCCTTTAGGATGTAATTGCCTATGTGCCAACAACAAAAAAGTATGCAGAAACCTCAAAATCGACTTGATTTTCAGATTCATGTGTTCTTGCCAGAAAACACTAATTTCTTTACCTTGGCTCTACTCCAAGTCTCCAACAAACCAAAGCCACCGCTTTCCAAATTCAAATTGAGGAGACTAGTGGTATGTAATAAATTCTCTAATCATTTGGCACAGTTAAGAATTTCAGCATGAATATTACAAGAACTCGATAAACTTTGACTATTCCTGAAGGTTGTGGACGGTGTTTTTCTTAAGCGATGTAATCACTTTTTGCTATTCTAATTGAGAACCCTTGGGATTTGCACTATGAAAAATTAATGAAAATTTGTCAAAATTTACTATACCGCCAACTTTGGGCGAATGTGCTATATATATATATATATATCTATTAGACGAATAAACGATATTTCATTCATATCATGGATGTAAATGCTTCATCTCAACTGGTTGTTATCTTAAAAAATAGAAAAAAAATCACTAGTTGTCGGCACTATCCAGGGAGAAAGTTTAGCTTAACTAGCTAATATCCTACATTTTCTTGGACCAACCGATTATCTAGAGCATTCTCTTAGCTTGGCCTTAAGAAAATGGGGAATATTCTCTTATATCCCCGTTAAATGATAAGTTCTATTTCTAAGATTTTGTACTTGATTAGGCAATTTTGAATTTCAACTAGCTAATTTGTAACTAAAGTCAGTTCTCCTCAGACATTGGTTGTTGATGCTAACGTTTGTGTACAATCAGAGTCATACATAGTGTGGCCAATGCTTCTTGTTTCTAATTTTAGAAATTTTGGTACATAAAATTTGGCAGCCTAATTGATACAATTTTGTTTTTAAAAAAATCAAAAGAATAATAGCCATATTTCATACATGGAGTCAAGATGTGTAGCCTCTTTAAACCTAGGTATCACCTAAGTATTGCATACGTAGCACCTAGGTATTGTCTACGTAGCACCTAGGTAGCACATATGTATTACCTTGATATTTACCTATATATTAATATGAAAAGAACATGCAAAGGAGCCTAGATTGCTCTTCAAGCTATGGAAAAGTAGCAGAAGCGCAAAACTGTCTCCTTACAAAAAAAATCACTGGTACCAACATCATTTCAGATACCTCAGCTGACTTTTATAGAACGATTGAGTGTGAATTTGGTGAGTGATGTGGGAACTCATGACTTGGCGACGACCAATCAAACAAACTCCGAGTTATACTCAACAAATTATCCATCCACTAGAATGTGGTTACTTTTGTTATTGGTTATTTTAGTTATTGGTTACTTCTGATATTGGTTACTGGTCACTAGAGTGTTTATTCCCAATAGAGAAGAGTAATTTTGTTCCAATGACCCTTTGTTCAGTGGACACTAGCTCATTGTCATTACAAACACACACTTTATTCATGCCGGCCTTGGCCTCGAAAGAGGACCGGAGTTTCTATCTACAGTATCTGTCTTAGGGATGTGGACTTGGAGTGCACTACCGACATTGAGTTATTGCATGAATACATTCATCTGAATTCGGAGTCAAAGATTGACATTGATTTATTTGATTTGAGGGGGTCAATCTGAGATACAAGATCTGACCCTCATCTGAATTCATTATTGATATTTCCAAATGAATCAGTCATTTTAAAGCCATGAATGTGCTGTATCATTTGGTCTTTTAGGGGTTAATTCCTACATAATGGTGCTTACAAACTGAGGCTATTGAAAACTCTCTACCTGTAAAGGATTTACAAACTTTTGGTGATGTAGTAATCCCAAAAGCTTGACTTGCAAAAAAAATATCTCAGGTCGGAAAAAATGGATCCGAAATTGAATAAATGTATAACAGGTGAAGTATAAAAGCCTACTCATGCTTTTGAGGGACCTATGAATAAAATATTTCAAAAATTCATAACTTATTTATATGGTATTAGAATTATACATATTTTAGTGCATTGAAATCCTTTTGAAAATGGAGACGAGAACCACAATTTGTTTTGGTCCTTCTAGTAATTGTTAACACACTCTGCAAATGAAAGCCCGAGGAATGAGATAAGGGAGGAGCACCCAATTCCGACACTGTACTCAATTCCGATAATTTTTAGACACCGTAGTCATTTTAGAATGTAAATCTAGGTAGACCATACATAGCTTATCATTTTAATCAACAAACAATAAAGGCTCTATGATGTGCTTATATTTGCGTTCTAAAATGAATGCCGTGTGTAAAAAATATCGGAACTGGGTACATTGTCGGAATTGGGTGCTCCTACCTTACTACCTTATGCATAGGATGATCCTGGATGTTGAGAGGAAGGGGTCATTGTTTTTAGAAAATATGCTGATCCTCCGGAGTATGGAACATAGACATTGCACTGACCATCAATGTTTTGGATGGGTTCAAATCTTCAAATATATACATGTGACAAAATTTCGATAGGTTCACATCTTGAAGAGGTGTATATGTGACAAACATGTGACAGGCTTTGTGCCTGTCAAAAATTAACACTGATAGTGGCCAAGCATCGAGGCTAAGCTTACAACACGTTGCTGTAGCGACGAATTCTGTTCCGCGCTTTGGGTGCCCAAGATGTCATCACAGGTCTTGGCCATCTCCACTGCGCAGCATTGGAACTTGACAAGTGTATATAATTTTTTTTGTGACACATTACTGTCAATTTTTCCTTTCATGTGTTTGATGTGTTATTATGTAAACTTGGCTTTGAAATGACATGTAGGAATTTAAATTGACATTTCAATTTCTTCGTCATATGTTGATGATGCAAAAAAACAAATGACACATCTTAATTCAAAGATGCAAGTTTCACAAAACTCTAAGCAATTCCATAATAGTAATTGTAGTTGGAGTGAGAATCTAACCTACACTAAGTGAACATTTACATATAGTGGAGAAATTTTAGATATCCCCATGTTCATGGGAACTTGATTAAGACAACGGACTCATGCATACGTGTCCAAGGTGAGTGAAGTTTCCCTTTCAACTAACATGCATTTTTTTTTTCTCTCTTTCTTATGAATGGTATCATTTAACCCCTAAATGATCGATCGACCATTTTCTGGTCACAACCCAAACAACAATGATTGCCCATAGTTAGAAAATGACAATTTTCAAGTTTTGATTTTGTGTCAAAATTAGGGGTAGAGATCATGTTCTAGTGTTGTTTAATGCATTTCGTTTGTAGTATTGAGGTTTGCTAAGGAATTTTTCAAAGACAAAGACCTCAATATTGTCGTAGTGTTATAAAACTTACTATTTTGGAAAAGTGATGATGTTCTCTCATTTGAAAAAATTTCCTTTTTTAATTTTAGAATAGAATGTCAATTTTTAACCAATCATACCAAATTTCAAATTCTAAAAATAAAATTTGTAATTTTGGTGAATGTTCACTGGTAAATGCTTCTAAATTCATTAAATAAGTATTTAAAATTGTTTTTAAAAGTTTGACCATACGGATAATTACTAAACATCATGCTTCCCATTTTCTCTTTTGGACCAAACTTCATCAAAGTTGCAGAAGTAACATTTTATAACACATCTAAGTTTTGCCTTTACCCCTCTGTCATTTAGGAGTTATTTTTTTCTTTCACACAACATACCCATGTTGGAACCTTTAGGTTCTTGGTTTTCATTTTTTTTTGAATGATGCAAATTGCAACCTTGCTCTTGCTCATCATTTCCTTACATTGATCCCATCTTTGTTTTTGTTTTGTTTTTGTTTTTTTTTTTACTCCACATTGAATGAGGTTTTACAACTGCTATAGTCATAATATTATGTACTTTTTCAAGCAAATGTATAATGCCATGATTTTTGCGTTACATTTATAGTCTAATAATCATCAAAATACATGTGGTCGGGGGACTGTGGGGAGTAGAAGAACCCAAGAAGATTTGACCCATAAGCGCACACACTACATTTACTCGGTCAAACCTCATCAATTTCTCACATTTTAAAGTGTATTAATTTTTTTTGGTATTTTTCTCATATAATTTATTGTTAAACCGATTTACACTGATTTTTTTTATAATTATTTAAATAAAAATGATTTTTATAAGATTTTCAAAGCTTTTATCTTGTAATAGTCATATTAATTACAAAAATGTCTTAAATAGTATGATTTTTTTAAAGAAAAATGTAAATAATAGTGATGAACAACAAGGTGTAGGTGGAATGCTTCTCAAGCTTACATAAAAAGAAATTTGATTGAATTTTTTTTTCTGTAGTGTATATTGGAATTTTAGGGTTCTGAGCTTTAAAGTGCTGTTAAAAACGCAATTTTAGTAATTTTGAAGAACCGCAAAGTGAACTAAAAAGTAGAAATTAGCTCCCACACTTTCTTAGTTAGGACCGTTTTCATTTGTAATTAGAAACTAGGTAAAAATCAACGTTTGACTTAAAAACGATCAAACATGGTCCCACGGGGCTCCTTGCGCGCTTAAGGGTTAAGGTATGTGCACATATAATTGATAGGTATTATGAATTCGCCTAAACAAAGGGCATTTTTGGATGAGTGAATGTTGTGTCTTATTATGCAAATCAAAGAGGAAGTCTTATGAAGTGGAATGAAAAATATTCAACTTGTAATTGGGAAAATATTCACATTTGAAATTGAATTTATCAAGATACAAATAAATGTTACTAGGATCAACCAAAATTAAAGCACAACATAAACTGAAAAAGATAGAATGAACACCAAAAATGACAACTTGGCTACACGACAAAACTAGCCGGTGCATGACAACCTGAAAATTTCCATTTATATTTGATTTGCCATTCCATCCCAATCAATTGAGTTATCCGTAAAGTTCCTAAAGAACCTGACTTTCAACCAAGATTCATTCAAATTCCCGGTCGCCAAGCAAAAGGGCGACCTGTCAGGTGTTCTTCTTTTGGATTTGGAAGGAAATTGGTTCTTGCCATCAATTTCTTGAATAGACCAGTTTTGCCTTGCCTTTTCGAACGCGCCGAGGATTATGCGTCCGCGAGTGGGCCATGTGTTGTGAGAAGCAGTTCGAGAGCCACTACCTCAGTTCTTGGTATTTCGACAGCCCGTGAATGGATTTAAGTGAGCTTCTTTTTTTATTTTCTCATGTGTATTGTAGTGGTGGGGCAGCGTGATCCATGCGCATAACTAACTCTAAATCAAGGAGCTGACACTTCCGAAAATTTCTTGAGCCTCTCTTTGAAACCTCCCTTTTACTTTACGGATACACTCATTCATGGATTACTGTAACACTTCCATGAAAAATGGAAGCAAAAAACACAGCATAACTTTACGGATAACTCAAATGTATGATAAATATTCAAAAAGGGTCAGCATTAGGTGTACAGCTTCAGAAGCAGCTGCCAGAAGCTAAAAATCGCCCCAAAAAAACACTGGCATGTAGCCAAACAATGCAAGTAGGTAAAGTGATTCTACCACAGTAAGGAATAAATCAGTTGGAACACATTTTTTCAACTGGCGGCGGAGAGATTTATGAATTGTCATTACAATCTTGCAAGCACTGTCTTCACAATGTTGTCAAAGAAAATATGCATCTATGACATTCATTGTAGCCCAATTACAAAATTCTCAAAAAATTAAAAATTAAAGTTTTAAAAAGAATATGCATATACAGCGGGGTTTGTAGTGTGTGTGAAATTAGTGAAGGTGATACTAAATATTGTTATGATGTAAAATTAGCGTAATATGAAGATTTTAGCCACTCAGTAAAAATTTCAGCCCTCACTAATTTTGAGATTTGGCAAAATAGTGCGTGATTTGGGATTAGTACCACGCGCATTAAATGGAATAATAAGTGTAGTAACTAGTGTTGGGTCGGTAATAAGAGAAAAAAACTTCACTAGAATTGTGATTTAGTGTTCGGCAAGAATTGATGACTTTTATCAGAGTTTGTTCAAAGGTGAAGAAAAATAGTGTTCCCTATAGTACTGTACATGGGAGTTTGAGTTACTTGTCATTCCCACTTCTACAAAGAGTGTCATGTTTCTTCCATATGATGAGAGGGCATGCGATGTTTATTACAAAGTTGTTATTTGTCATTGGAACACTACATCCAAAAACTTTACTTGAAGTTCTTATCATTTTAACTCCTAAAGGACCACAACTATGTTCCTCTCCAAACACTCTAAAGTACCCCTTCTCATAAAAAGACAAATATTTTTTGATCTATGACCTTTTTGACCAATCCAACCATAGGATATTTCAAGCAACTTGAATTTATTACAACCTACAAATTTTCAACTGTTCAGGGTTCTTCAATAGTAAGATTATAAGCTTCAAAGTCGGTTGCACCTTTTTTTTTGGCATGCTGCCCATATTTGAAACTTTCTGAAAATACTGAAAATGCAAAGTTTAGTCTCAAATTTGGTAAAATGAATTTGGCAATTGTGTGCATGAAGGTGTTAGCTCATTGTGTGCAAAAAGTCAGATGCATAGCTCATTGTATGAAAATTTTCAGGAGCTGCCCACAATTAGGTTTTTCACCTTTGCATGATTTATTCTTTTGATTTATACATCACCTACGTACGCAAATTACCATCCTATCTTTGTTACAAAGAGTAGAATCACCACAAAAAATCTCAAGAATTGAGGATCAATACTCATTCCACAGTGAGTTGACCGAACTTGGAAAATCAGCCTTGGTCCTTGAGGGGTTAAATTTCGTTAAAAATTTCATTTAGTGTCCGTGTTGAGAAACAATGTCCCAGACACTAAAATTGTAGTATAGTGAAGTGCTGACCTTATGGGTATTTCCATGGCACGGTTCACCACATTGAGGGAATTTTGGGTTGTGCAATATCATGGCTTTTGGTGCACAATTGTACACATAGTGCATTTTATTTAAAAAACTAACTTTTGAACCAATTTAAAAATATGTAGCAATGATACAATGAAAATGAAGTGGTTCAAATTTTAAATTTATGTACGTATTAATCATTGAATAAAATCTTAGCTTGTTAGAAATAATTTTATCTTGAAGATTTTAAGTATCAAAACTCCCATTCTAATAATAGTTTAACCAATTTATGATCAAAATTTGAATGTAAATATAGTCCATATTTGATTCTATATTTGAATTTTTAAAAATAAGCCCACCTGCAAAATTTCATTATCAAACACATTCAAAAAACAAATCCACCAAAAAGGTTTTTAATAATAGAGAAACAATTCATTGATATAAAAAATAACACCTTTTAAAAAATTAAGTGAAAAAAATTGAAAAAAATTGAAAAAAATTGGAACATATTTTTCTTCATATATTTGAACATTGAAAAAAAATTATAGCTCAAAATTCCATCCACAACCTTCTTTTATCCTTCTCTTTCAAAATATTTGAGTGCACTTTTGCATTGCGACAAGGCACTAGTTTTTTACATAAACATTAATTTAGATTACAAATATGTTGTTTTTAACCTTTTTTTGTCATTGGTAGAGGACATCACTTTAGTTAAAGTAGTTCAATTTTTTTGTTAACTTCTATCAACCAATATCTATTTATGAATTTTTAAAAGTTAAAAACAAATGCAAAGTTGTGCATTGAATTACAAAAGTTGGTGAACTGTACCATACAAACACCCTTATGTGCATTTGAAATACCCAGTTGAAAACTATAGAGTGCCAAAATAAATCACTTTTTAAACTCCTAAAGGCCCGAGGGGTATAGAACAAAACTAGGATGTATTATAAAATGTGACTTCCATAACTTTGATGAAGTTTGTCCCAACAAAGAAAATGCAAAACACGACGTTTGAAAATCATTCATACGGTCAAATTTCCAAAATAAATTTAGACCTTCATTTAATGGATTTTGCTTAAAAATTCATGAAAAATCACATTTTATATTTTGAGAATTCAAAATTTGATATTATAGGTTAGAATTGTATTTTCATTCTAGAAGCAAAAAAACAAAGAATTGATGAAAAGAATTGTTTGTTTAGTTGGTGTGATCACCAAGATGGTTCCACGGGAAATTCTTGTTTACTTTGAGTCTTTTATTTGAATACAAAGGACATTTTAATTTTACAATAATCCGTCTTTTAATGGTAATGTACTATACAAAAGTAAAGCACCAAGACGGTTCTATATAGAATTCATGTTTACTTTTAGTCTTTAAATATTAAATTGGAGTCAATTCTAGTGGTTGTCGGCTTTTATTTTTTTAAATAGCATACAAAGATGGATTAACCCCTAAATGCCCACAACCCTCTCTAGATTGGGCAATTTTGTAAAGATGCATTATAAAATGCAACTAAGAGGGATATTTTGAATTTGATGTATGAACAAAAGTTGTACATTATGAATTTTAGATTCTATCCACACGGTTAGATCTTTGATTGCTATCACCAATACTTTTGTATAAATTTTGAAACTTAAAATTCAAAATTCTTTTGTAATTTGATTACGAACAAGATATTGACAATTTGTAGATGAAATTTGTTATGATGGGTTGAAATGTAATATTCTAAGTGTTGTGATATTTGGAGATTGTTTGGTTGCATAATTCTATGAGTTGATTTTTTCAAGAGCACTTTTGAACACTTTTGAACTAAGATTTTAGAAATTTTTGGTGAATCACTGCAACATGAAATGAGGCATACAAATTTCGCAAATCATCTCCCTTTCTAATCGGTTCACACATGCATGAAGCTAACTTCCCATAACATCTACAGTAAAAAATCCACACTACAAAAAGTGCAAGATAGATGAAAAAAATGAATGAAATCTATACATCGTCCAAAAAATGAACACTTGGGCAGTTAGGGGTTAAAAGCGAAGTGAATTGTAGTGACGGTTGGTTTTAATTATTGTTTGAGTTTAAGCCAACCTCTTGAAGTCATCTAGTAATTAACAGCATATTGAAGTTGGTTTGAATGATCCATGTGAAATTCATGTACTACCGAGGTTCAATGTGAATTACGTATCATACGAAAGACTACCCGGATCAACCAAAAACAAATCAGGTGGAATCCCAATGCTGAGATTATACCACGCAGGCCTTTAAAGAACAAAGCCAAGTTGTCTTGATGCCATAATCACAACTGCTAATCATGTGCAAGAGATTAGCTAGAGCTTTAGTTAGAGGTGGTTTCTCTGATTAGAACTTAAGTTTGAGAAAAATTGATTGAGGGCTTGATTTGAACATTAGACTGCAGTTGTATAAACTTTTCTTGCTCTAGAAAATACTCACACCATATGGGTTCCTTTGCAAATACACATGACTGAGGATTAACCCCTAAACGTCAGAGCGTCCAGAAAGTGGACGACTAACAGATTCAAACCCTTCTCACGTTCTCATCAATGCTTGGATGAAAGTCATCCAATTTTTGGAGATTCTTCATCAAGTTGGTGTCCTATCTAACAGTTGGATTTAGTCATACTTGATTACATATTTTTCTAAAATTACAAATGTAGAAGTATGTCAAGTTGTTGACCAAGCCAAAATTGCATTGACTATAGTTCAAAAGTGGCCTTGCAAAAATGAGGTCATAGATTTAAGAAACACAAAAATTTCAAAGAATCACCACGTTTAAGAGTATCTCATTTCAAATTCATTCCAACAAATTTTACTCAAAAAATATTAAAATTTTGTTTGCAATCAAATTTAGAAGGAATTTTTAATTTGAACTTTCAAATTCTATAATTAAATATTGGTGATAGTATTAGTGAATCGAACCGTATGGATGGAATCTAAAATTCAAAATCTAGAAGTTTCATTTGTATATCAATTCCAAAATATTCTTCTAAATAGTAGTTTATGATGATTTTTCTGAAATTGTCAATTTTAGTGACACCCTGGTACGTTTAGGGGTTAATTAATAACGCATTGCACTTGCATGTCCTTATTTGTACAACATATTGAAGGTGCATCTAGCGAAGTATGGAAGTCCCGAGCAGTGACATGATTGAGTTGTAATTTAATGAGTATTGGTCACGAGACTGGTCAAATCCAATAAGATAATCAATAGTCATGGAAGGAAGTTTGATAACCTCCACCATTGTGAATGACAGATCAAAAACCGCATGTCCAAATGTGCTAGAGTGCTTCAATGGCATGGAGGCTTTTACTGATCCCATTGCAAGCGCATGTGGTCACGTGTTTGTTGGCTATGCATATACATGTGGTTCCAAGCCATGTCCTATTTGTAGACACATTTTTATATAGAGACCTTGACATCATTCCTCTCTATGGAGCTAGAGCTTATGCAATACCAAACATCAACAACGGCAACGCTTAAACGATTGCAGCACTTTCAGACATTCCATCCATGCCTGCGCAATCCAGTGTTGTTTCCGAGTTCTCAACCCATCCAAGGTTCAATCCATCTGCATGAGTTTTTTCTCACTACACCCACTGTGCTCATTATATACGGGAGATTGGTAAACGAGTTTTTTGTTCAACCTATCAAAGTGAAAATCCGAATGTATAATACGTACATGAATCAAGTCACTTTGCAACTTCAACTGAGCAATTTGGAAGAAATGAATGCTGAGATGTCCTCAACTAGAGACCAAAATGTGGTGAGTGTTTACGATTTGCGACGGAGGAACTTCGAGTTGGATCAAGAGGTGCAAGAGAGTTTGGAGAGGGACCGAGAACATATCCACGAACAAAACCAAATGACTGAGTAAATTGTTAGGTTGCAAGACCAGTTGGAATTAGTAAATAGCATGCTACCACCCGGATATAATCAATGATAGATTGTATTTAGTATTTGGGCAATAGTTTGCAATTATAAAATCTAGTTTATCACTGATAGAAGATTGGATCTTGATTGAATTCTTGATCATACGCATATGAATCAATCACATTTTTATGCAAAGTAAAAGTTGGTACATACATGGAAGTACATCTACTAAGTGCAATACTGCTATCTATAGTGATGGTTGGTTGAATATATAAAAAAGTGAAAGCATCTATTTTGAAGAAGTGGTGATTTGTTCAAAATTGTGGGTAGTACCTCTAATCTCTTTCGAACATTTTGACTTTTTATATATCACCTTTTAGCTTCTTGGGATATAAAAGGTCCAATGACATCATTGTCTTTCTAATACCAATTTCCATAATTGGAAGCAAGCCGAACCATAAGACACGAAAAATGACTGCTAATATAGTGGTTGCTTTTAACCTACACTCAAACCACATGGGCCATTGCAACAAGTATTTTAAAACATGCTTGGAAGAGAAGTGGTCAAAGTCTCACCCAAGTTCCTAAGGAGAGTTCTACCTTCAGATTCTAACAAACGTGAAAAATAACAAAGATTGAAAGTTAAGTAAAAAGAGGTTTAACAGAGGAACGTGCTAGAATTGCAATGAAAAGAAGTGATGCATTAAGGCAACTTAAAATTGCAATTCTATAGAATTAAATCTCAAAGAACTATATATCAATGCAAACGCATGCCCGTGGCCGACATGCGGGGCCTACTAGTTTTATAACACTGAAGAATTTAGAAGTGTTTGTTTTTGAAAAACTTCCCTATGTGAAGTTAAACTTGGATTGGCATGATTTAAATTGGGTTGAAAAGTAGAATTAATTTTCTATTAGAATTTTTTATTTTTTATTTTTTTAAACTTTGGACAACCGCTAAAAAAGGGCAATGACCAAAAAATGGTCGCTCTGAGCATTAGGGGAATAGGGGTTAAGTTTTAGTAAGAGCATCTCCAATGGGGCTCGCCAAGGGTCTAACACACTCCAAAAGCGGATGAAAAATGCTAAAGCCCCTTTGAAAAAGTCTCGTGACCCTCTATCCTAGCGTGTGTGATAGATGACACTTCAAATCTAAGTTTAGTTGACTATATCCAACATTCTACTTGTGATTGGTTCATTGACTATTTAATGTACACTTTTGATGTTTGAAGAGCGTTTGAGGGTGGGGAACTTTAAGTTGAAGGGCTCTTCAAATATAGATGAGTAATTTTAGCGAGTCGCTTTTAGCGTGCATGGTTGGAGATGCTCTAAGACCATGTTAAGCATACTACACTAATTATCCCATTTAGTGCGTGTAGTACTAATTCCCGAAGCACGCACTATTTTATAAAATTTCAAAATTAGTAAGGGCTGAATTCTTTATTGAGTGACTGAAACCTTCATATCATGCTAATTTTACATCATAATGATATTTAGTATCACCTTCACTAATTTCCACACGCACTATAAACCCTCTCACTAAATGGGATAATTAGTGTACCAACCCAACACCTGGTAGTAACAGTTTAGCTTGACCTGCTAATGAAATGGTTTCTTTGAAGGGTACATCACTTAGGCGTTTATTCCAGGACAGTAAGTCATGCCGTGTTGGGGTGGTTGATAGAAGCCTATCACCATGAGCCAACAACTCCTGCAAAATATTTCACACACCAATAATAATAAAAGAAATTAGTCAGGACTTTTCAACATCAACATGAAACAGAAAAGTTATCTAGCTCAGCTTGTTGTGCAGGTAAATTAATCCCTGAAGGTGTGTGAAAGTAAAAGCCCTACAATTTGCATACTTGAAATATTTTTAATTTTTCATAGATAGTCATCGACATTTATGGAGGTATGACAACATGATTGGAAGATATTTGAAATATGTACAAATTTTATCATGTCAATAACATAAAATTTCAAAATAAATATATTTTAGACAAATTTAATATTGAAAATTATATTTGAAGTACATAAAGGTTATGTTTAGAAGTAGTTTAAAAATTAAAGTGAAGAAATTAAAGTGACGCCTGATTAGAGAATCCTTAGAAAACCCTTTGTATTTTTGAACAATCAAATCTTAGATTTCTCCACAGTGTAAAATCTTCAAATGAAATTTATTCTCCATTCCCAACGGTCAAAAGGTGTATCCTAATTTAGCTTAAACATTTAATGAAAACACCAACTACAACAAAGCTAAAGCACTTGATTTTTTGAGCCTTTGACCAAAAACCATTGGAAAATGAATGGTTGGACATTTAGGGGTTAATCCAATGTTGATCGCCCAATATGAATGGAGCAAAAATCACAAGAGATCCAAATAGAAATAAGGTTATATGAAAAACGACATTAAAAAAATTATGTGCAAGGTAAGGCACTCCATTGAGTGGCTTTACAACTATGCACAAGGGAATAAGCTTAACCTTCAAGCGTCTAGAACGCCCAATATGGCCATCTGCATCACTAAACTTTGCAACAGAAGCATTTTCTTGTTTTACCTCGGTTTTTTGATTGCAATACATCATTTTAAAGCTCTTGTTCTATACTACAAGGTCAACAATGTCAATCGTGTCAAACAAAAGTCATTTTCACACAAACAGATCATTTGCAGCAAAGGGTCCAATTTTCCTACACTACAGAAAATACACAGGACACTTACTTAGGGGTTACGTGCCTTACATTGGTGCAGCCACAAGATGGAGTGACTCGGAAATTGCACCACTTGATGTTAGAGATTTAGCTTACACTAGTTTTTTGAATTGCATGTATTGACTTATATTATTTCCAAATCACGTTTTAACATTCTTACTACCGTACCCGGCCGTCAGGGACAGCAGATCATGCTAAATTATTTATTTATTTTAAGAAAAAAACTTTTTTCAACAAATATCAAATTCTGTGGATATTCTTCAAAATTCTCGATTCATAGTTTCTTTCTTTTGAAAAATTAATTCCTTAAAGATTTGAGCTTCTCTTTTTGTAATAATTTTTTTGTCAATCCTAACGACCAACTACAGTAGTGTGGTTGGGTTGGATAAACATTGCTCAAAATACATTGGCACAATTTCCGAAGTAATTTACACAGCTGTTTGGGAAAATGAAGATGTTGAACCTTGAATCATTCATGTACAATTATCCTTCTCTATTATGACATGTTTGGGAAGCCACACCTTCAAGGTGGCAGGCACAAAAATGACTTGTCACATGTGTATTGCTTGAAACAATAATATCATCATATTATGGAGTGTCATTGTATGGAGGGTAGTGTGTACCTATGGAGTTTGAGTTTGGCTGCAAGCGCCCATTTGAGAAGGCGGGGATAAAGCCTACCAAGCACATGCAAAGTAGGAAGAGGGTCGGTAGCACGGTGTCGGAGGCACACTTCCATGAACAACAGCACCAGAGCTTCTTCTGTCTCTGCTACCGCATGCCCGAGTAGACTAAAGCCTGTTGTATATGCTCTGCACAAGCATTGGTACCATACCCGTCCATTGGGGTCGGCAAAAAATACTTATAAAAAGAGAAGCCCAAATCTTTAGGAAATTATTTATAAAGAGAAAAAAAATCTTATTTTTATGGTGAAAAATGAAAATCTTAGAAAACATCCATAGAATCTTAGAAGATATCCACATCGTTTGAACAAAGAGATTAATTATTTGGCATGACCTACCGACCATGACGACCGAGTACAATATATAAGGTAGAGGATACTAAAATTGTTAGGGGCCTGATCATGTCTCCTTTATTAACTCATGTTTTTCATGTACAATAGCTTCTCTATTTATATATTTAATTGGTCTTATTAGCAAGTGGTGTCAAAATGACTTGGCTAAATGGTTTATGACCATCGATCTTTGAATGAAATTGGGGTTGTTTATTATCACTTCTAGGGGTCTATACCCTCCCACTTACAAGACATTCAATACAAATTTGATCACAATAGATTAGGTTCTTGTACTCTCTCCACATCTCTCTAAATGTCTTTCAAAAATCACTTACATGTGAAAATGCATACCGGTATAGTGACACAAATAATATCCTCTAGCTCTGTTACCAAAAAATAAAATAAATAAAACTGCCATTGGCCATGAAAGCTCATGTTACATCAAAAAGTACAATTATTGTAGGCGAATTTTTTTTTAATAAGTGTTTCTTTTAAAGTTGTAGCTATAGATTTGAATTTTAACTTGAACTAGCAGAAAGTCACTTCCAATTTTGTCTTTGATAAATTAAAAAATCTGCTACACTTGGATATAAAACATGATGTAAATTCTAATGTAGCCCACAGTAGTTGCACTTTTTGGTCACTGCTTTTTAAGGCCAAACTCTGGGTTTAGAACGTACAAGATTTCTCCATCTCGTATGGCAACCCATGAACCTGAAATCATAGATCTTATTTCCGGCTCTCGCCCAAGCCCGTTTATTTTTATGTGGACCTCATTACAAGCTTTCACATCTGCGTCCTCCATTCTCCTCACATGCACCCCTGAATACTTGATCAAAATTTGATGTCCATAAGAATTGAAATGAATCATTTTTAAAAAATAGCAAAAAAATATACTAGCAAAAAGAAGAAACCCTGTTCGACATTTTTTAACAATAAAATATATGTTTTGAAAGTTACTATAATATAGTATAAGCTTCCAAAGTGAGCTTTTTTTATTGATTCTTTCATTCTGGCACAAAGGGTTAGTAATTTTATCACCTGTGAGAGGTTGGTACCCAACAGAGTGGCTTGCAGACGAAGCTTGCTCACTTGTCACACAACCCTCAAAGGCCATCCAACAGTCAACCGGAACAAACCCTAACTTTGCGTACAGCGCAAAACTGGTCACGTTGGCAGCAATCTTCACAACACATCCATGGTTCCCACGTCATTCTTAGACTGTGCTCTTCTTGCAAACATGCGATGACACTGAATTTGTACACTCTGGTGTAAGTTTGGGAAAATCATGTCACTATCTCAATGGCTAATCAAAAGAGGATTATCACAAAATTCCCGAAGAACGAGAACACAGCCAATGTCCTTTCAATGCAAAATAATTTATTACTCCCTCTGTTCCAAAATAAAAAGCATGTGGGAACATATTTTTTGTTCCGTAACAAAACGAGCGTTTGCTTATTCCGCTCACCTATTGTAGTCAAGCGCTCTATACATCACATTAACTAATCAATGACGTCATGACTCACCCAATCAATTTATTCATGTATTTGTAATCTCAGAGGCGCTTTATATTTTGTAGGTTGTGCAGTACACCCAACGATACAACTTTTGCCATGCTCCCCTCACTGCAAGATTTTGCTGAGGGTTATAATCCACAACCCTTCTCATTCTAAACCTTTAGATCAAGTTTAAAAATGTAGCCATATGGACGTTTTATGTTAAATAATAAACGCAATTGGAGATTTATCTGGTCCGTAATGTGAAAAGTTGGATACCTGATTTAAACGAATGGATTTGGCATTGTCGCTTTTGGCCTTCTCCAGCAAAGAAACCATCACAGCTTTTGCTGCACCTCTTCCTTTGAATGCATTATCTGCGAAGACGGGTCCAACTTCGTACATATCTCCTGTGTATTCCACATGGCATCAATGAGTGACCGACCATCTATTGTTATGAACCAATCAGCCCTCAACTATTTGATAACAATGTTGGATAAATAATTCCAGTACATATACAATTTGTAAGGTGTGTTTACGAGTGTTGGGTTGGTATGGTATATTTCTACAGTGAAACTTTGGACAATGGTTCATTCTAAATACCTATTTGAGGTTCACTATTTCTCATAATGACTCATTTCACTAAGAATCCCATCGAATCCCATCCCAAACGAAGAACTGCATCGTGGCCGATTTGGTAACAAACCGACAAATCGCAACACCAGCTCTTTGACATTCAATGTAGTTCAGTTTTAGTTGAAACATTGTTGCGAAAAAGCTAACAGAGACGAGAATGTGAGATGGAACCTGCAGTAAGGAAGCCGCCCGCCATGATAGCACCGGACTGTTCCTCCACCGCCACAACGCCGAACACCGCAGGATGGGACGACAAGAGCGTCATTTGCTCCACCGCAGCCTCCAGACTGGAGGAGTCCAAGCGGGGCGGTATCCCAACGCTCTGATTGAAAGTCAGGAATGAATCGTAAGAGCTCCGTGCCAGTTGCACGGCATCCGCCGCTTCAATCCGCCGCATCTTCATTCCGCTCTGGCCACTCATCAGAAAAGCCATGGCTCCTATCAACAGTTCACTCACTCGATCTCCAACTAGACTCAAACCCTTTCTATAAAATTCTGAAGCTTCTCTAAACCCACAGCCTGTAAACTTGCTACACCATCATCGCACTTGATCGAACGTTGGGAGCCCATGTGCGAGGTTTGATTGCGAGGTTTTAGTTTGCAGCTGTGGTAAGAGCATCTCCACCCTTGCGCAGAAACCGAGGCTCTGGAAAAGGGCTTTGACGGGCTCCAAGCATACAATTTAAAATTTTAACGTGGCAGTCCCCCACCCTTGCTTGCGTCCTGGCTCTCTAAACCGAAGGATTGTCAGAAATATTCCAGCATGAATCCACGGGATCCGCTCCCAATTTCCAAAAGCGACACGATCCACGGAATCTCAAGTGGATGAGGCCAAAAAAAGCCTGGAGTGCGGGCGCAGTAAGAGCAATGCTCACCCGCGAGGATAGCGAGTGCAAAGGAAAGTTTGAAGAGCCTTGGCAATCAAGGCCGCATTTATGGAGAGGGGTGGGGGATGATTTTCTCCAAGGCCGCGTTAAAGGGCTTGCTGAGTCCCTTTAACGCAGCAGGGTGGAGATGCTCTAAGAGCATCTGCACCCCAACTCGCTACATTGGGCCGCGAGCCTCTTTGGCGGGCCCGGGCATGGGAGGGTCCCCCACCGGAACGCTCCCAACGGCTCTTTGGCTTGCGGGCTCCTCAAATTTGGTCCTCGGCTCACCATTTTTCAGAGTCGACGTTTTCTCTCAGTGAGCCCAAATCGCGGTGATATTTTGGCAGATTTTGTGCTATTTTTTTGAAGCTTTGTGGTTGGGTTTTATTTGGCGCGATGGCGGGTCGGGGTCGTTCGCAAGCTGTGCGAGGAGGCCGTGGTCGAGGTTTTGCGATCGCAGGGGACGGGTGCCGGAGCGGTTTTACTCGCAGTGCTCAATTCGCGAGCGGAGATTTGTACGAAGGGGATCCACAAAGCTTCGACGAAGTCGAGTTCGAGGGAACGCAGCGTGGGAGGCCGGCGCCGCGGGTCGAGTTCGCAGAAGAGCAATCGCGGCGTCATGGTGGCGGGCGCGGCAGGGGAGCGCCGGCATAGCGAGCGATGAACACCCCGGAAGGTAAGACCGCTGCAGTGACCCCCTCTCAATTTTTGTTGTGGTCGAATTCTGGATCGGTCGATGTGGCCGTTTCTTGCTGTGGTCGAATCCTTGTTGTTTTTGGATTTTGCTGTGGTCACTTGCTGTGGTCGAATTCTTCTTGTGGGCGAATTCTTGTTTAGGTCGAATTCGTGTTGTGGTCGAATTGTTACTGTGGGTGAATTCTTGTTGTGGTCGAATTCTTGCTGGGGTCGATTCTGCTGTGGTCGAATTATGTTGTGGTCGAATTCTGTTGTGGTCACTGTGGTCGAAATTCTGTTGTGGTCGTTTAGGGTTTACTATCCTTGTACAATTTTTTCAAGGGCTGCATTGCCTGGTCATGGAGCTGCAGGGGTGGCGGAGGGCAGGGATCGATCTGGCGCAGGAGCTTGGCAAGATTCGGCACAGCCAGGAGGTCCTTCATCGCAGGTAAGTGAACACTCCAATTTAGGGTTTACTGGTATTGGTAGAGGGAATGAGGATTGTATTGAAATTGGGCGGAGTCGAGGCCGTGGTCGTGGTGTAGTGTCTGTGCGCCCGGCAAAAGGGAAGAATTTTGTGCCTGAGGAAGAGCGCCAATTGACTAGAAGTGTCATGGCGATCTCTCAGGACCCCATTTGTGGTAACCAACAAAAAGGCAATGCTTTTTGGGAACGATTTTTTTTGCATTATGAACAATGTAGACCGGGGGGCCATAGGGGCGCGCGGTCATTGGAATCAAAATGGGACACGATTAAGCACGATGTGGAAAAATTCATTGGTGCCTATAACCAAATCAAGAGGTTAAACAAAAATGGCACTAAAGAACTAGACGTTATTCGCATGGCTAAAGATTTGTATGGTACTAAATCTCCTAAAAACACCGAGTTTATATATGAACACTGTTGGGAATTGGTGAGGGATTTCCCACGATGGGCTGACAGTGTTAGCACATCACGACAGACTACTCCGTCTAGGAGGATTTCTAGTTCTTCTGACCACGAGTCTCAATCGGGTTCCCAAGTGGACATCGAATAGTCTGTGAGTGCTTTGGATGGTACAGGTGAGGCAACCACAAGCGTCTCGGCATTCACTGTGAGACCCGGGGGCACGAAAGCAGCAAAAGATGTTCAACGGGCAGATAAAGTCCATGAAAGAGCGGCTTTAACCCAAGTGAAGGCCGCCGAGAAAATGGCGGAAGCCACCCTTCGCAAAGCGGCCAGTCTTGAGTATCACAACATGTTACTCTTGTTCACCGCACCAATGGACCAAGTAACCGCGCCGGAGGCACAAGAATATATTCGTTTGCTTCGTGAGGAGGAGCTACTCAAGCTACGACGTTGAAGGGCGGAATCCGCGGCCATTGAGTTGCGTAAGCAACACGAGCGCGAGGTCTCCGAATTGGCATTGGCGGCACGAGAACGAGAAGAGGCGCTAAAAAGAGCTCGGGATGATGAGGAGACGCTTAGGCAAATGCGGGAGGCACGAGGGGAATTTGGCGTTGTGCGTGACGATGGAGATTGTGAGCCCGAGATCAACGATGAAGGTACACGAAATTATATGGAATCCAAAGATAAAGAAATTGTGGAATTGCATGACTCCGACGAAGAAGACCGTCACCATTACGAGGTGAGTTCTAATGTTCCTCGCGGTCTCGCTTGTTCATTCATGGTCTCTTGTTTTTTAGCTCTTGAATTTTGTCTTTGGGCTCTTGTATTTTGGCTATTGTATTCTTGTGTGTGGCTTTTGTAGTTTGGCTATTTTTTTTCGCTTGTGTGTGGCTTTTGTTTCGCTCTTTTTTCGCTTTTTTTTAGCTTGGGCTGTGGTTGCAGGGCTGTGGGTTTAGGCTGTGGTCGCAGTCACTGTGGGTGAGTCCGGCTGTGGCTGCAGTCACTATGGCCGGCTGTGGTCGCAGGGCTGTGGCCGGTTGTGGCTGCAGTCGGGGCCTGTGGCTGGAGCTGCTGGTCTCGGCCGTGGTTGCAACTGCGGGTCTCGGCTGTGGCTGCAGTCACTGTGGCTGCAGCTATCGGTGGTTGTGGTTGTGGTCGCAGGCCCTGTGGCTGCAGTCACTGTGGCTGTGGTTTATGGCCTCGGCCTGCAGTGGCCTCGGCTTGTAGTTGCGTGGGCTGGGGTCTTGTATCTTATTTTGCTGTAGTCATGGTGGTCACACTGGGCTGGTGGTCTTGTATCTTATTTTGTTGTATCTTATTTTGTTATGGTCATGGTCATGGTCATGGTGGTTAATTGTGTTTTTTGAATTAATTTTTACGTGATTTGACACATGCACAACATCCTTTTGAAGAACATGAACCATATGGCCGTCAATTCCAAGTTAGTGGTTTAGGGTCCGGTGGTTTCACCAATGACGATGTAGGGCAATGGAGTTCACATGTAGATATCCGTGGTGATAGTGTGCCATGGAATGACATTGAGCATGTTGGGCCGGGAATGCCCACCACATGGAATGTCATAGGAAATGATGACCATCCACAAAGCCCAAACATAATGTCCGAAATGGGCCTTGATTTAGCGTTGAATGGCTCAAGTTTATATCAATAAATGTGATACTATTCACACTTTTGTATATTCCCATATCCATGTCAACAATTGATCTTGTCATACGATTATATAAATCATACAATTTTGTGCATGAAGTTTATTCCATGTTTGAATATCTTGTTGCATGTAGGGACAATAAACGATTCACGTGGGTAAATCCAAATAAGAACTACCGTAATCTACCAAATACAATATGACCCCAATACATACAAGTAGACATTAAAACTTATGTAATCAAAATGTTCGTAGAACTAATTCCACTAATATAAAAACCTCATACCAGAACCTCATGCAAAAAATTTATTAAAAAAATAATAATAATTAAAATTAAAAAAATAGTCCAATTGAACGTGGCCACAATTCGATGTTACCATGTAATTTGTTGTTACCATGTAATTTGTTGCTACCATGTACTATATTTTTCCCGCACGTTGTTTCTAAAGTTTTGCTAGTGCCTGCCCGGGGCTACCAAACCATCTATTCTTGGATGGCTTTCGTAATAGCAAGCTATTTCTCATCCGTCATATAGCCATTTTTGCAATGTGATTTTTTTTCGTTAATTGTTTAGGTAGTTACCTTCATGTAAGTTGGAGGCTTGCATACAAATGAAAGTTGTAGATGATGACTTTTTCATAACATCCATAAAATTGAACTAAGTGATAGTGTCAAAAAATGTTAAAATTTGATTTTAAAAGATATTATGGTTTTAATTATATGAAAAATACAAAAATACTCATTATCTCATGAGTTTTAGAACAATTGGCATAAAGTGCATAATGTATTGTACAACATTGAATCATCTTTTGCATAATGTGCAATATTTCAACCTATAAAATTATCTTTTGATTTCTCACAAAGAGATTTAAAGACACCTCTATCAAACCATAATAAAACTTATATGAACAACTTCAGCACCATTGAAGTATAACGATTTCAACCAATCACAATGAATTTCAAGATGGGAGTATTAAATTGTAATTTTTAGTAAATTTTCAAAACAAATTCTTGTAAATTAATTCAAAAAATATTTAGACAGTAGAGTTATCCGTAAAGTCCCTCAAAAGTGGGTGAGTGGACTATAGTTTGAGTGAATAGTGATATTAATCCTCAAAAAAGAACATGTGTCGGGCACTAAAAAAAACTGTGGATGCAAACTTTGAAAGCATCAAAATCGGTGCTAAAAAACTTCTCACCCAAGTTTCTATTATTCACCTTCATACATGAAGAAGGTGGTTGCTAACTCCTTTTATGGCAATAGACTCTCGCTATATATACCTAGACCATTCCCACTCACCCATTCTTTTGATTCCCTAAAACTTCTTTCAATAGTTTTAGTTTCTCAAAATTTTAGTCAAACTAAGGCCCACCGAACCCTTTAGTTTACGGATAACTATATTTAATTTCAAATTCAATTGTACAAATGTTTTCTAATTAAGATGTCTCACATATAGTCTTTAGAGCCAAAGCTCAAAAAGTTAAAGAAACCTCATTTTGTAATACATTTAGGTAATTATTGCCTAAAAACTTTGGTCATTTAGGGGTTAAGATTACATATAATTCAACTATGGTTTATTTATTTATTTTTACAACTTTTTCTTGAGTTTCAATTTTTTCCTATGTCTAATCATATTGAATTTGACGAGTAGGTATTTTTTTCACAAGCATTCTTTTAACCTTATTTGGTTTGATGGATTGGACATTTTATATTTGTGTGTGTTTTTTTTACAAGTTTTGTTGCAAATGTCAAGTGAACAAAAATGAACTACCGATGCTGAAAATGGATGAATTTTTGTGGATGAGAATAGTTTGGTCAATGACACACCCAACATTTTCAGTCCACACATGAAGTGGGCCAAGGCTCTGTTGATGTTGTATCTCGTCTCTGTTGCGCCTTCACTAGTAGAGTATGAACTCTAGTCCTCTTTCAAGACCGGCGTAGCGTCCAACAAAAGATACATGGCTATTATATACACAAAAGTACTCATAAATAAAAACTCGAGCCCAATTTTATTTAGTTACTTGGTTTCTGGTTATTTGTTTATTTTTGTTACTATAGTGTCTACCCTCGAGAGGGGGAGTAGTCATGCACCACTTGTTGGTTTTGAGAGGGCGTTTATATCATTAGGTTGCTTGGATTTGATTCCCGTTGAATTCGTTTAAGCGGCTACGAGGTTAATTATATCAGTAAAAAATCAACCAAGTGCAATATCCTATTGTTATAGAATGTAATGAGAGGATAGACTTGTCATTGTGTTAATTCCTTTAAAGATATTTCTAATGAATGTTTTGGGTGGGAAGGGGGGAGATAAATCTAGAACTCTCTTGCTCGACGATAAGGTTCATCCATCACACCGGCAATACATCATTACAGGGGTGGATGGACAAGACAATTTAGTCTCATCATTAACCCCTAAAGGAGTGGGGGGTGTTGAACTTAGCTCTTGTTTTCTTGACTAGCTCTTTATTAGGAATTTAGGACCCCACGGATTTTAAACGATTTCCGTGCGACATCCAATAGTACATGGGTTTGTACTTTTTTTTGCACATATTCTACATGGATATTGCGCTAATTCCGCATGGATTCTGCATTTTGTTAGATGATGAAAAGAGTGAATATAGAAGCCATGCGTATTTAGTGCATAATCAACTCAAAATTTGTGCGAAAAATGTTCGAATCTATGAAATATCAGATGTCATACAAAAATCGTTAAAAATCAGTGAGGTCCTAAATTCCCAATGAGTTGTAACAAGTAGTCAGTTTCTAATTGGTGTAAGGTAATTTTGACAATCGACACCGTTGAAATTAAAGAAGACTTATGTAGCTTTTGAATGAAAAAGGGATCAACAAAATCGCACAATTTTTGAGATAATGCCACTGTTGAGAAAATTGATGGAACTCGTTCGGGATATATTGTGTATATGCTAAAATCGGATTGTGTAAAAGTGCTCCAAAAATTCTGAAATTTTTAAGGTGTGTAGAGACCATCATTTTAAACATGCGCAGAAAAAATTCACATAATTTGGAGTTGTGAAGAGGAACATATGAGGGTTTGAAGTGATGCCTAAATAGCCTCCTTGTAGCTCAAAAGAATTACCAGAAATTGCACACTTCATGAATTTCCGATCAAGAAGTACTTACATATTCAGCTCTCATAAAGAGCCAAGGTCTTTTTGTTACTCATCCTACAATTCAAAGCCCAAGAACTTGAATTTCCTCACTTTCTAGTTCCAAAAGCTGCGTGGGGCCTTATCGTCCTTTAGGAGTTTACACTTTCTAAACATTATAACTACTATCCGGGAAGAACCGGTGGTTAGTTACAAGTCAGCTGATTGATTTTTCAATACAGTTGGTTGAATCTCAATAATAGAGGCAAAACACCGGACTAAATGACTAAAAATTAGCTACATTTAGTATTCATAGCCAAAATATACAGGATATATTCTTAAAAAACTGGTTGCTTTTGGAAAATAAAGGAAATTGACTGGTTGGCTCAAAAAGTATTTCGAACAGTGATCATAACCGTATTTTTTCCCATCATCGGTGCCACTAGGTCCAGAAGTCATAATAACGTTTCATCCGATCCCTTCAAGATATGGGCCCAAAAGTCATACACTAGAACCTTACATTTTCGGCTGTAATTATATTATTGTTAAAAATGCCTAAATTGCAGAAAATTACTTTCCAAAATTTTAAAAAACTAACATGGATATTTTACAATGTTTTTGTTTTTGTCCACATCTGAAGTGGACCAGTCCCGCCACTAATGCCGCGCACTAGAAAAAAAGAGGGACTTGTACACTGAGCATGTTCACTCAAATGTGGCCAAATTCACTCAGAATCCAGGCTGAGTGAACAAGTCCCTCTTTTCTTCTAGTGGCGTCTCGTCTCCGTCGCGCCCTCGCTCGTTTACGATATGCTCACGAAACCCGGGCGTCGCTGGCCCGATTGCGCTTTTCTTTTGCTTTTGTAGATAAATTTTGGTGGGATACAGGTATGCCAAAACCGCTACTGTAGATCACTGGCATCGATCATCATTCTACCAAACAGTGCCAGGAACTCGCAATGGCGGTAACTTAGCCTCAACTCTTGAATCAGTCGGTACACCGAAGACGCGTCTAAGTTAATCCCGGCCCACGCGGCTATGGAGCCAGACGAACGTTAGAGACGTAGAAGACTCGAGCGTGTCCAGTGCGAAGAAGGTGGGTTTACCGATCTGTCGGTCTGGGTCTTTGAATTCAGTTGAAGGTTTTAAGTTCCGAAATGGGTCTTGTAGGAGCATAGAGCGTTCTGTTTTTGCACTGATTTTTGTGAGATTGGGACGAATTTGTCTAGAACCTGCATTTAATTTCTGTGTAGGGTTGATTAGATTTTGGACATGGTCATTTGATGCGATTGCGCTGAATGCGGGTATCTGGCGTTTTGCTTTTCAGATCAGTAAAAGTGGTCACTCTTTAATTTAGCTTACATTGTCGACTGCCAGCTTCTTTTGATTTTTTTCTCTTTTCTGTGAGTGAACTATACTAGATAGAGAGAACGTTTGTGTCTGCATGACTCGGCTGGAAACATAATTTACAGGTAAGATTGACATCTTAAAACCTTGGAATCCACTAGGTTGAAGGTTTTGAGTTCTGAAATGGGTTTCGTAGGAGCATAGCACGCTCGGTTTTTGCACTGCTTTTGTGAGAAGGGGGCGAATTTGTGAAGAAGCTGCATTTAATTTCTGTGTAGGGCTGATTAGATTTTTGGACAGGTCACTTCATGCAATCGTGGGTATCTGGCGTTTTGCTTTTTGCTATTCGGGAATCTGAATTAGCTTACATTGTCGACTGCCAGGCTCTTTGTATTTTGTTCTCCTTTTCTGGGAGTGAACTATTCTAGATAGAGATAACGTTTGTGTCTGCATCACTCGGCTGGAAAATAATTTTCGGGTAAGATTGACATCTTGAAATCTTGAAATTGAGAGTAAATGTGTGGATCTGTGCATTTGCAAGGAGTCTGATTTTAGAACAAGCAGTAGGTTCTGTAATTTTTTTTCAATGACGGAAAAGAGTGATGATTTGTGGTGCAGAAATGGAGGCTACTACGTTTGGGGCTTCACTACTAGCCGGTCAGATGCTTGGTCAGCAGCTGTCCCAGGGCGGTGTTGGGCATCCTCGTCTCGGCCCGCCCCAACAGCAGCCCATGGAAGGCAAAAAGAGAAAGATGGAAGGATTGCCCACTTGTCCCATGGTGTATGCCATCATTACCGACATGAATGTGTTTGGCAATCCCAAAGTGGAGAATGAGCATTACAGCCAATATCCACCAATGTATCCAGCGGATGCGCCCCCTCTGCCTGCTCTGGTCCCTCTTAGTCTCGAAAAAATGAAACTCAATGTTGAGTGCCATATCAGCACGGGCTTCGTTTCATTCAAGAGTGTATGGGACCTGCATTGCGTGCGGAGCCAGGCATTCTGTGATTGCCTACTTGCTGTTCCTATGGATAATCAGGTATGCACTTTTAGCTTGCAATCCACTCATAACATTTGCAATAATCGTCAATGCCTGCCAATCTGATGATGTTTCTCCCTCACAGACTAGTACCAATAATGAAACAAATCGGTAATGCCATTAGAAATCTGTAAGATGTCGGTTTTTCAACGTTAACCTGATAAAGAAGTTCACATTATACTAATATCAAATGGACAAGAGTCTTAACCCCTAAGCGTCCACTGTGTATTTTCTGTAGTGTAGGAAAATTGGAACCCCTGCTGCAAATCATCTGTTTGTGTGAAAATGACTTCAGTTTGACACGATCGACACTGCTGATCTTGTAGTATAGAACAAGAGCTTTAAAATGATGTATTGCAATCAGAAAACCGAGGTAAAATGAGAAATGCCACCGTTGCAAAGTTCAGTGATGCAGATGGCCATATTGGGCGTTTTAGACGCTTAGAGGTTAAATTAGGGCCTTTTTTCTACAGTTTTGAGTAGGTCATATAGGGACTTTCTTTAGTCGGATTTTATTTATTATTTGAGCAATGCTCTTCACTTATTTGGTCCCGTCTGAATTTTTTTCTCTCAGTCGAACTGGCCATTTCTAAACCATCAATCCTTGGTCCTTTAGGGGTTAACACTCATAGTATACTCTTGTTAGTTCTTCATTTCGTGACTTTCAATTCGGTGTGTGGCAGGGTACAGTATCGAGTGTCGAGATTGACATGGGCCACGGCAGATTTTACACTACCATAGTTGTTCCTAGGGATGAAGCTGCCAGCTATGGTGCAAGAGGTAGCCCGAATGCCGAAGTTGGTGACCCCGGCATGTATAATCCAGAGTTTTTCCGACTCAACATTCCTCTGGTGGGGCTCTTCATCTGATGTCTTGAGTGAACTATTTTGGCCTCGTTCTTTGTGAAGCTTATCCCCTGAGCGTCCACCATGTTTGTTTTAACAGTTTTGAATAGGTCGTATTTGAACTTCCTCTCGTTCGATTCTTTTCTTTTGCCTGACCAACACATGGAATGAACTTTGCTAGTTCTAGTGATATAAAATTTGATCCTATCTTAATTATATTTTTCACAGTATGATCAATTGAATTTTTCATTTTAAAACTGTGAATCCTTGGTCCTTTAAGGGTTAGGTATGGTAAAACACTCCCAGTGGTTTGCAAGTATATGTCATGCAGGTGTCTGCTATGTCAAGTTGTTAGTTCTTCTTGTACTTGGAAATGCAGGAAGAATGCAATCTTCTCGGGCTCAAAAGGACAAAGAGTCCCATAGTCTATGTGTGTCTGGATTATAATTTAGCTGTTTCTGAGGTGATACTCACAAACCTCTTTCTTTGCAGGTGGAGGGTGGCTCAAAACTGAATTTGAAAATTACGTGGTTTCAACCTATGACATTCGCGGATGGACTATACTCATTGCGTGTTCCATTTGTGTTTCCTGAAACCATCCCAGAATTGGCTTCCATCACGAAAGTCAAATGTACAATCAACACAGGAACTAACGACCCTGTAGAAGTGGGTGCATTTGGCAACCCTATGAAGGTGTGCACTTCATGCCTATACAAAGTGAAGAATTCCGATTTTTTGTACTTTCTGTGCAAAATTTTAATCTGTGAAGTGTCTTCTGCTATCAATAACTTCTTACTTTTTCAGGTTTCCTCATTTCAATCCTGCAAATATAGTTCCTTGCAACATGCGTGGACTTTGTGTGGGATTTTTTTTGGTCAGTTGTTATTCATGCACTTTTCTCTTGACTGAGGTTTTCAGCCCATTGGTCATGCACCAGGAAACCCACAGAGAGGCTGGAATGGTTACATTTAAGAAGGGAGGCAAGGATAGTTCGCAAGACTGGAAGAACCAGGATTTCATCGCATCGTACAGGGTAACTAACGATTGGTTTTCTTATTTTGCTATACTTGGAGTGACAGCGTCTTCGTATATATTCAGCATTGTTATTCTTACAGCATGATTTGGTTATATTAGAGGCTTATTATTATGTTTGTCAGCAGGTGTGGTCAGATGGTATTTTCCCAAATTTGATTTTCAAGGATGCAGAGCCTGAAGAATCCGATAAACGAGGAACATTTTGCCTCTCCATATCTCCACCAGATCCGAACAAGATCACGGTACAGTTTGGACTTGATTTTGACTTGCAAAATGAGCGTTTTGGCACTCTGTAAATTGTGAGACGACTGTACTGTACTTAGAGTTTCTTGAATTCTCTCTTCTCCATTATGCTATGGTCTGATGCCATGTCTCCACCGTCTTTATTGCATTCTGCTCTGATGATGCGTATGCTACAGATTAGAATGTAATTGATCTTCACCAGTTGCTAGCCTAGTTATTTTAACAATTTTGTCAAGTGGGGTTTATGCACCTGAATCATACGTGGTGTGTTGACCACAGGTGTTTCAAAGGGCTGTAGTGTTCTTACTGGACAGGAGTGGTAGCATGTATGGCGAACCAATGGATGATGCACTGCAGGCTCTATATTTTGGGCTTGAATCTCTCAAACCAGAAGATTCCTTCAATATCATCGCTTTTGACCATGAACTTGCCTTCTTTTCACCGCAAATGGTGCGCTCAACCAGCGCTTCTATTGGTCAGGCCCGTGAGTGGGCAACGGAGAAATGCAAAGCCAGAGGTGGCACTGATATTCTCAGTCCTCTTCAACAAGTATGTCTTTCTTGTTAATTGGTGATTTTATAGAAGCTTTTTCGTATGTCTCTGAAGTCTTATGTCCTTCTACTTGGGCGTTTATAGCTTTGATTTTAGAGTTACATAACGAATAATAATATTTGTCTGATTGTCCCTTTGTGCAGGCGTTTCAGTTTCTTGAGAATTTCCCAGAGGCAGTGCCCTATGTCTTTTTAATTACAGATGGGGCTGTTGCTGATGAGCGGAATATTTGTCTCGCAATGCAGTCACGTATTCTTGCACTTGGTGCACGAGCACCTCGGATTTCCACATTTGGAATAGGTAGGTGGTCCTCTTCTCCAGTTTATGAAAATAGGATAATGCTTTTGATGATACAATTAAATCAATTTCACTTGGGCAATGCGGTAAGTATTGGCACTTCTGATCAACATTCTCTGCCGTATGAAATCTTATTGTATCAGAAATTTGATACAGCCCTTTGAATCTTGCAGGCCACTACTGCAACTATTACTTTCTGAAGATGCTTGCTGTTATTGGTCGTGGCTTAAGTGACGTAGCCTTTACTTCTGGTAAGCCATCTTTGTCTCAGCTCTGAGTTTCTCTGGTGTGAATAGGGTAGTAGAATTAAAGTGCAAGTTATTTTCAGCTCTTGATGTTTTTGCATTTTCCTATAGAAGCAGGAATCAGGTGTACTGAAATTTGACACATTACCTAGGCAAAATACGAGGGCAAATGGAAAGAATGCTGGTGGCTGCAGCTACGCCAGTTCTCACGAACATTGGTTTGGCAAAACTACCAGATGGCTGTGAGGTATTTCGTTTCAGCCACATAAATACAAATACTACTATAATCATCTTGAGTAAATTTTCTGTTATAATGATGGGAGACTTTTGTGCATCTAGTCCATATAATCTATAGGCCGTCTCGAGATATTTCAAATGAATGCTTGGAAGCTTTGTCCTGCTTTTAAATTATACCCTTGCAAGTGTATTTATGTGGCCTTTTCTTTTAGAATCACTAGAATGCACAAGATTAAGCGACAAATATGTTGGCTGTTTCAGATGTATCCATATCCGATACCAGATTTGTTTTGCGGAAACCCTTTGGTAGTTTCTGGAAAGTTTCAAGGCAAATTCCCAGATTCTATAACAGTAGTTGGTCTCATGCCTGATCAAAGTACATGGCAACTTGAGGTTCCAAGCAGAAAAACTTCAAAGGTCCCTCTAAGTAAGGTAAAGTTGCATCGTATACCTTCTCCGTCTAGTTATGATTCGAACTGTACAGTTCTGTGTGGAATTCTGAACGTTAATTGAATAGTCTTGGTCGTGAACGTTTCTATTGAAATCGTCTCCTGTGCAGGTTTTCGCTAAGCAACAGTTAGATCTTCTCACTGGTCAAGCGTGGCTATATGGAGACAAAAGTAGAGAACAACAAGTAAGTTTACAAAACTAGTACAGTGCTCCTTGTAAGCTTATTTATGGCTCCAACCACTTTTGTTCTGATTCCATCGTGCATGCTTGTGGCAGGCTGTAAACTTGAGTCTAGCAACAGGTTTGCCTTGTGAATACACTCGGATGATAGGTTTTGAGACAACTCCAGAGAAGTACCAACAGTTCCAGGATGAACGACGACAAGTAAATCGCTTAAACTCTTGTTGTATATATGTTCGGAACTTCACGATGGTTTCTGGGTACCATGTTTACGATTTTTGGAATCTGTCTTCTGATGGGAACTGCAGTGTAATACTCCCTTTGTCCGGAAATAATTGTCCTAGTTTTTGGCATATTTTTTTTTGCAATATTTGTCCTATGTTTTATACTTCAAGCGTGAGCCATGTCCATTTCAAATGGGGCAGACAATGAGAGTAACACAAAAACTACATACTACTATAAACCCCTTAAGGACCAAGGATTCATGATTTTAAATGACAAATTCAATCAATCATATTGTGAAAGATATAATTTGGATGGGACCAAATTTTATATCATTGGAATTAGTGAAGAATATTGCATGTGTTGATTAAAAAACAAACAAATTTGAACAAAGGGAACTTCACATAAGACCTACTCAAAACTACCAAGAAAAATATGAGGCCCAATTTGGGCTTCTTGATCCTTTAGGGGTTAAAGATAGACCATTTTTCGTGAGATGACTTTTTTGGCAGAAGAAAAAAGCGTTAAGTTTAAAACACGCCAAAAGCTAGGACAATTATTTCCGGACAGAGGGAGTACGAGAGATGGAAGTGTAGACATCATTTTCACTCATACACATCACTAGTTCATGGAGTTGTAGTACTAAACTGAGGTTAAAATTTGCAGGGAAAGAAGACGGACGTGAAGAAATTCACTGCTGGTAAAGTGGCTGCCGTAGTGCTGGTTGGGGGTCTGGCTATTGGTTTTGGCAGTGTTGCTGCTACAGTAGCGAATGCAGCTGTTGGTGACATTTTGGCAGACTCTTTCGGCAACATGTTGGGAGACTTTGGCAGCTGTTGCTGTTGTTTCGACTTGTGCGGTTGTGACGATTTAGAATGCCTTGGTGACTGCTGCGGTTGCTTTGCCGACATCGGCTGTGACTCCTGTGGGGATCTCTGTGGTGGATGTGGAGACCTTTTGGGCGGTGCTTGTGAATTGTTTTTCGAATGTGTCTGTGGCCTTCTTTCCGGTGGCTGATTCATAGCCTACTCCATGGTGAGTTTCACCGAGGTGGCGCAACGTCGTTGGCTAATCACTCGTGGGTTATTTTTCATAACTTGTGCCTTCTTCTTTGAACTACTAGTTTACTCCATGCAAGTGTTGTAAGACTAGCTTTCTTTCTATATTAGTTCAAAAAATGTCAATTCTTAGTCGTAGGTTCTGTCATTCGGGACTCATGTCCCTCACCGGTTATGTAGGCCATGACATCACTAAGCAATAGCCTTGGGGTGTCATTGGACCACGCGGCGATTCCCAGTATGAATCTCCATCTGCTTCTCTATGAAGGGTCAGAATGCTCCTACTTAATAATGCTATGATTCTGCATTGTTAATTTTGGATTTAGTTAATATTTGTTAACTAAATCTTTATATCACAACCTTTATATCACAACCGGAGATGCAACAACTGACAGGGTGAGTACAGTTGTCCCTCTCTATTATGACATATTTGGGAAGCCCTGGCATGGATTAGTCACATAAATGACTTATCACATGTATACTGCTTTGAACAATAATATCCTCATATTATGGAGGGAGACTGCAGTCCAGCATAAGCTTTACAATTGAGGATTTTTGAACATATTTAGCCAGTGTTCTAGATTGTCTTCTCATTCAAGAGGATAACAACCGCCAAAGTTTTTCATGTTTTAGCTGATCTTACTCTTTTGTACACACTGGCATGTGTTTCTGGTGGAGGTGTGTGATAAAGCAGATGTAGGTTTCAGTTGGGCCTTCTGATAGATCTAAGTAGTTCATAACAGTAGATTCTTGAGTGAAAGATTTTGATACGTGTAGCGAGTTTCTGGAGTTCCTTTAGAATATTGCAGGCGTTTGTTAACTTAGGTGATTGCCCAATCAAATACTAGAGGGAATCAGAATGCTATTTATGGTGTATGAGTGTCAAAATTCTATGAACATGGAATTCTTACAGGCATTGGTCCTTTAACCCGTAAAGGACCAAGGATTCATGGTTTTAAAATGACAAGTACAATTGATCATATATATAATGTGCTCGGTGTTTTTTTTCAGCCCTTTGTTAGCTGTTTTTCAAAGTTGTTTATTTCCTATGATCGTTGTATGATTCCATGTGAAATCACTAATATTTGTTAATTTTGGATTTATTATATTTTTGAAAATACAGGAAATCACTATAGTCAACTCCATTTATTCATCCTTTTAGCTTGAATTTTTTGTTATCACTTTTAAGCAACAAATGGTTTTATTTTAATTATTTTAGGCATAATATCTTCATGTACTCCCACTAGTGTGGCCCTATATCGTTGGTCCAAGTTTCCCCGTCATTTAGCCATGCTTATGTTATTTCATTTTATTTTTAGAATAAATTTTCCATAATTTAATTTAATTTATGATGACAAAATTTGATTAAAAATCTGTAATTCACACCATAGGTCCCGAAAGCTACAAAACTACTTTGGTACACCCCTACTTGATGAGAGCTTTTCAACAATGTGAAGAATGACATCAAAAACTCTCATATTCCATTTTTCATAATTAAATTCAATTTATGGTGATGAAATAACTTTCACACCGTATGTCCAAAAGTAATGAAACGACTTTGGTGCACCCCTTTTTGTTGTGAGCTTTCTGACAATTCCAAGAATGCGGCCAATGGGTACACGGTTGTTGGTCCAAGTTTCCCCGTCATCTTAATGTTACATCCAAAATCATTAGAAGAAAGCTGGGGTCTCCAAAAGGCCTTGAGGTTTCTCACGTCCTAGAAATTTTGGGGTATGCCCGTTACTTTTTGAGGCTGGCACTAATGGTGCTACGACGCTGCCAGCACTGCGGGAAGAGTGGGTCGACCCAATCGTTGCAAGGAAGCGCGTGTGTGCTTCGAGAGAGACGCTGTCGGGGCTGACAAGAATGCACTTGCGGCGCACAAAGCCAAAACACTTCTGAATGCTGGCAGGAGCATTTGCATTTACGGGTCACGCTTTAGTTCCAGCGAACTTACCGTTGTGCCAGCGAACTTCCTTTCCGAGTTCAATTCTAAGTGGGCTGACAAGAATCTAATCTTCCACTTAGTAACTCACTCTGCCAAGATTCTTCATTGCTGGTGCAGAGCAATAAATACAATGAGAGGGTCGTTTGCCAAACACCGTCGATACGTCGGAGCCAACAAGGCCCTCGGTTGTCCACGCAATTCGCTTCCGACAGTGTCAGTTCACGCAATCAACTTTGCGAGCAGCGACATGAACTCACAGTTCTATCGTTGGAGGGGCGTTTAGGCAGACAAGTCACCTAACCCGAGTTGTCTTACAGGGCCTTTTAGAGACCCCAGATTCCCCCTAATGAAACAAAACAAATGGCTACTTTTCTTAGTAGTAAGACTAGTGTGGTCCAGTGTTCCGTGTGATTTAGCCATGATTTTTCATTTTATTTTAGTTTTGGAATAATTATCCATAATTCAATTCAATTCATGGTGATGATATTCGATTAAAAATTCATAACTTTTAGATAGCAGATCCAATAGCTATGAAACAACTTTGGTGCACTCTTAATTGTTGAGGACTTTGGATGATGCCAAAAATGTCATCGAAAACTCCTATATTACACTTTTCATAATTTAATTTAATTTATGGTGATGAAATTCAAAAATGACAAAACAACTTTGGTGCATCCCTCCTTGTTGACCTTTCCGATGGTGCCAGAAATGTGGCCGGCAAGCGCACGAGTGGAGAGATCTCAACGTTACATACAAAACAAAACAAACCAACTACCTTCCTTAACCCTTAAAGGACATACTAAACCCATCGGGCTTAGTTTCGAGGGAATATAGGAAAAATCTTTACTTTTTCTCAACAAAAAAATAAAAGGATTGGTGCTTCAGAAAGGTTTTCAATACCTTTCTGAAGGAGCGTGATTGGGCAGGCATAAGCTATGCGGGTGGCATAAGTCAGTTGGAAAATTTGAAATGGAATATGGTAGGACCGACGACATCCATTGCACTGTTGAGTCAAGTTGTGGGCGGGCGGGGATGAGTCAAGTTGCCGGGGTCGGTCGCGGTGAGCCAAGTTGCCTGAGTTGGCTAGGGGTGACACTTGGGCGCACAGAGCATTCACCCCATACACAATCTTTTATTGTGTGTCATCACAATTTTATTTTATTTTATTTTATATTTTTAATTTAGTTCTCAAAAAAACAAACCAATTGTTTCTCAAAGAAATACACTAATTCATATCATACTTCTTACAATTAAACATCACTTTGTCACTAACCTCATGATGAGGCCTTGTGCCGTTGGTCCAATGTTCCCCGTGTTGTAGCCATGCGTTTGCTTTTTATTTTGTTTTCAGAATAATTTATACATAATTTAATTCATTTTATAGTAATAAAATTCGATTAAATATCCAAAAAATTTACGCTATAGGTCCAAAAGCTATGAAACGAATTTGGTGCGCCTGTACTTGTCAAGAGCTTTCCGGCAATGCCAAGAATGACATTAAAAACTCTTGTAATATGCAATTCGCTATTTATGCACTTGACCAAGTACGCTCATTTCATAAGCATATTTGACTTTAAAAAATTGGCTAAAAAGTTCTCTACAAAAAATCGATTTTTGTCTTTCAACAATCACTTACATTGTAAACAAACGATTCTTTGATTTATTTATTTTTCTTTCTATTTTTTCTTCAACTGTGGCTGTTGAACCCTAAATGGCGGCGGCAAAGCAAAAAAAAAAAACTTTATTTGGCCGTTCGATGTTGTTGAACCCTACATGACGTTCGCCCACCATAAATAAATAATTATTTTCTATTTTTAGCCGTTGGGTGTGTGGCCGCGCACCCAAAGTCCCTTTCTCCTCTCCCTCCCCTCTCCTCATATATATAGGAGAGAGGAGAAAGTCTCCCCTACTTCCTCTTCCACTCCTCCCCCCTCTCTTCCTCTTCTATCCTATACATATGAGGAGAAGGAAAGGAGATGAGAGGGGAAGGAGATGAAGAGAGAGAGGAGAGAGGGGAAGTAGTGATAGAGGGACTTTAGGTGCGCGACCGTGTACTCAACGGCTAAAAAAAGAAAGAAAAAGAAGATTTTAAATTTTTTATAAATTTTATAAAAAAAATTCCCTTAATTAATACTGCATTGAGTTGCATGTGTTAACTAAAAAGTATGACTATATATATTACATATATATGCGTACCCTAGTTGCAGCAAGAAATTAGAGCTATGGCAATTACAAAAGCCGGTCTAATTAATAGATAAATTTGCTCATGATTTTATCTGACACCTACCCTCCCTCCACAATTTGGTAATATGTTGAATTGATCTTCACGATCTCCAGTGTGCACTGCCGAACCGGTCCACAAGTCACGGTAAAACCCTTACCGTGAGGTTTGGTACTCTTTTCTTCCATTTTTACATTTATCTGCAGTATTTTAG
The DNA here is from genome assembly GCA_022496805.1 of Pohlia nutans. Lineage (NCBI taxonomy): Eukaryota > Viridiplantae > Streptophyta > Bryopsida > Bryales > Mniaceae > Pohlia > Pohlia nutans. The sequence goes on from CM040088.1 coordinate 38,855,264, forward strand.
CTGATTAGAATGATTGGTGTATTTGGGTCACTCTATATGTGGTGGTATTTAGGATTTTTCTTTATTCTAAAAAGTTATGTGTGAATTTAGTAGATTAGTGTTTTTTGACCTTTTAATTGTGGGTTTTGAATGATTTGTGTTATTTGCCTTTATTATAGAAGGAATATTTTTAGATCACCCTTGTAGAAATTTGACATTGCTCTATTGGATGTGGCCAAGTTTTAATTTTTTAGTGGCAATTTAGCTCCCGGTTAACTAGGAGTAAAGTTGTAGTGTAAGTGTGAGTTGAGTAGAGTCTAGTGTGAGTTTTGGAGGAATGAGAATTGTGGAGGATGCAGTGAGGAATGAGGATTTCAAATCCATGCCTCTATTTTTATGAAGTGGGAGAGTTCTTCATTGCCGTTGAGAGCCTGTGGAAGAGAGGGCGAAACTCTGCTGGGGAAAAAACTAGGAGATTGATTGATTAGTGTGCGATTGTCGTGAAAGTAGTAGCAAGTTAGGGGACGATGAAATTTGTGTTGGAGTATGGGTTAGCAAGGATGTAGGCGCAACGCGTGTGGGACGACTACAGCGGAGTCTGTCCAGTGCTTTGGCCGGAAGAAGACGGCTGTAGTCGTGACCTACTGCAAGAAGGGCAGGGTTCTGATCAAGATCAACAGGTGCCTCATCGGCAGGGTGAGGCGTGACGAGTGGCATCGGCCATGGCGCGCACTATTGGAGGTACGAGATCTGTGATCGGCACCGACGGCGAAGGGAGATGTAGCAGCAAGGGGGTGATTGCGTCGCGGTTGAGCGAAGCACTAGGGATCGGGAGCACGGCGTGGCGATTAACTGCTGTGCGGCGACGCAATAGCGATAGTGCAAGGCGAGTCAGGGCGTGTCCGAGATTGAGACGCGACAACGTAATAGCACGGACGGCGTAGCGTGAGGCAGTATGCGCGGAGCGCGATCGACGTTGGCGCTGCAGTACCACGAGATCACCAGGGCGACGACCACACGAGAGCAAGAGGGCGACGACCATCACGAGATTACGCAAGACTCGGAAGCCACGACGCTAATCGACAGCCAAGGCGAGTTCAACAAGGGTTCCGGCGTTGTGGAGAAGACAACTTTGTAAGGGATAGACAGAGAGCTCATGAAGGCAACAATTGGAGCTCACGGCTGGAGGGATTTGACGCGAGTCGAAGGCAAGCTCAACGAGAGATCCGGTGCTGTGGGAAGACAATCGCGAAGCACTACCCCGCTCGTTCGTGTGATAATACGGAGGGTGGACAGGGTGATATTACGGAGGGATGTTTCTACTACCTTCCCCTTCCACAATTTTGCATAGTCTTGATAGAAATTGAATTCTTGAGACTTAGGAGAGTCTATAGAACTCATAAGTGTTGAACTAACAATTTGGATTATTTTTTTGTTGATGTATTTGTTTTGTAGATCCCCCAAGCGTGTTATGTTGCAATTTGCTTGAGGATTGCTATTTTTTTTAATTGCATAGCAAGGTGGGATTTTAGACCCGGTGCACGGCATGACTTGGAAGCGGTGCCAAAATTGCACCGGGCTAAGTTTTAAGTGGTAGGAAAGATTAGGTGAATGGATAGTGAGTAGAGTCGAGATTTCTTTTGTTCCCTGAACTTGATCAACCAAGTCCAATATTAAGCTACTCTTAGTATCTAGGGTGGGTTGTGAGGAGTTTAGGAGCATTTTTGAGATTCAATTAGGATTGGATAGTGTGCTGTCATTTTAGGGTGAGAGTGCAAATTCACCTCACATGCTAATTTTTTCACCCATTTAGGCTCATTTTAAGTACTCTAAGTACTCATGGGCATTTGGTGTGAGATCTTTGCAATTGTGGCATTTTAGAGGCTAAATTGTGATTGGGTAGTGTGCTGCCATTTTAGGGTGAGGGTGCAAATTCACCTCACATGCTAATTTTGTCACCCATTTAGGCCCATTTTGAGTACTCTAATTACCCATGGTTGTTTAGTGTGAAATCTTAGCAATTGTGGTGTTTTGTGGGCTCATTTGGGGTTGTGTATTGTGCTGTCATTTTCAAGTGAAGTGACAAACTCACTCCATACGCTCAATTATTGCTAATTTAGACCCCATTTTGGAGTATTGTGAGTACGTGGGATTCTTGGTGTGGTTTTATGATATGTTGTACTTATTAGGCTCATTTTTGTAGTAACTCGTGTGCTGCCCTCCTTTGGCAAGGGTCAAGTTGACAAATTCTCACTTTATATTTACTTTTCCACCGCCTTGACTCACTGGCATGCATCTTATCCCTTCACTCATAGGCGTCCATTGCTTGGCTTAGTTTTAACCCCACCCCTCGGCCCAACATTATGACACGTTGACCGGGCAACCGGTCAAAGTGCTCATATCCAGTTAAGATGCTTAAGCATATGGAATTTATAGCAAATTTATTAGCCGCCTTGAGACAAGTCACTACAGAATTCATCCCTATACATTTGCTTTGCTTATATGCTTCTTGATAACCTCAGAATAGTGCATTACAGAGTGTCTTTCAACTTCTAATTTACCACATTTTGCTCCCTGAGCACACGATATATCCCAATCATTGTACATTCTTTGCACAAGGAAAAGCTTCTTTTACAATGATAGGGTCACAGTTGATTCTCAGCACTAAGGTCTATTTCTATCAAATCATTGTTACTTGTGATTCCTTCTTACATGTAACTCTTTATTTTCTTATATATTTTGATGCTAGTGAAATGCGATAACAAGCAGTGAGTATCTAAAGACACCTTGTTTACGACATAGCTCCTAACCGTGATTTTGGGTTGTGTTCATAAGGACATGTGAGGACAGTCTCCTCTTGCAAATTTTTACATCAAGTTCAAACAAGTTCCAAGGACAAGGATGTATCAGTTTTCAAAGAAGGCTTACTTTTCTAGCTTTTCTTTGCTTTGTATGTATTTCGTGATTGATATTGTATAATGAGCAGTATTGTAATGTTTTTTGCATTACTTGTACAAAATCTTGCAACAATACTCATGACTTCTGAGTTGCTTATATTCATAACTTGCTAGCTTACTTCTTCAACTTCTACTTTGAATTGCTTTTTCTCATGACTTGTTGGCTTACATTCTTGACTTCCGCACAAAGTTGTTAAGTAATAAATAATGTAGACAAAGCTCTGAGAAGAGATGTCCCACCCACCTTCCTGGGGGTAAATGCAACCCAATGAGATATTTTGATCTTGATGTATGAATAAAACTTGCACATTATCAATTTTAGATTCTATCCGTATAGTTAGATCTGCAATTGCTATCACCAATCTTTTTGTTAAAATTTGAAACTTGAAATTTGAAATTTCTTTTGTAATTTGATTAAAAATAAGATATTGAAAATTTGTACATGAAATTTGTTGTGATTGGTTGAAATATAATACTCTAAGTGTAGTGATTTTTGGAGGTTTTTTGGTTGCTTAATTTTATGAGTTGACTTTTTAAACGCCTACAGGACCAAGTGTCCTAACTAGGACATTTAGAGAACCGGGTAGGTTCCGGTGAATACATTTTCAATCAAATTTTGGAGGAAATTTAATAGTGGATTCCTCAATGTGCTACTAAAATGGATTTTTGAGGGCAGGAGGGGAGTAACAAGAAGGGCAGAGTGTGGAAAATTGGAGGGAAGAACACACAGCCCCTATTAGAAATTTTTAAAATTATTATTTTTAAAATTAAAAATTATTTTATAGTTTAAAATTATTATTTTAAAATTTAGATTATTATTGTAATTTTTAAAATAAAATTTTTAAACTAAAAGTTTTTTCTTAAAATCAAAATATTTTAAAATAATAATAATAAATAAATATATAGGCAAATCGTCCAATGAGGGGATTGCCACGTGGCAGTCCACCTTGAGAGTTAGTGGGGTCATGAACATTGGAATAGGTTGGTCGAGGTCATACTTTGATTCCCTTCCTCCACCTTTTATTTCCTCCCCAACCTCCAAAATTCTTGGAAAACATGCTAAATTCTTTTAAAACTTGGAGATTTAATTTTTTTCAATTTTTTTTTTGCCATGCTATAGAGGGTGGAATGTACTTATGTTTCACCACTTGGATTCATACTCTGAATAAAAAAAGTCGAAAATATTGCAATTCGAAAGACAAAGAGTCTTTTCTAAACTTTTAAACCCCGAACAAGTGCAATGTGTTCTTCAACATCCTAAACATCTCCAAATGCAACGAAAATTGGTACACAACTAAGTAACATCATATAGAATGTGAAAGTGAAGTGCGACAAGTTTTGGTAGACAGTGGATTTTTTTTGATGTAGCCACAGTGAAACGTGTATGAAATTTTCCGGCAATGTTTTTGCGGTGATTTTTTTCCATCCAACGCAATTATCTTGCAATATGTGCAGTCAAATTCAACGAAATTTGTTGTGGATGTTTTCAAATAGTTTAGGATAAGATCTTACAGTTAGAAGGTAAGAAATAACATTTTTTTTTGGAAATGTTTGCGTGGGGGAGTAAAAATGGCTACATTGGAGTGTTTTCGGAGGAAAGTCGCTCTGGTCTTTTAGGGGTTAAGAGCACTTTTACATTGAAATTGCCAAAATTTCGGGTGAATCACTACAACGTGAAATGAGGCATAAAAATTTCACAAATCATCCCCTTTTAATCGGATCACACATGCATGAAGCTAACTTCCCATAAAATATATTGTAAAAAATCCCGGCTGCAAAAAGTCAATGACGGATGAGAAAACTGTGTTTGGTTTTGTACATCATCTTGGAAATTTAGGGGTTAATAAGGGTATGTAGTTTTTGCGTCATTCTCATCATCCTACAAGAAACGTCAAACATACTTGTAATTTTAAAATAGAATTGGAGTTAACCCGCTCTTCTCTTCTAGATTCAAAGCATATTTTTAATTTTTAATTTGACACCTTAAAAATAAATCATAGGATCGATTACTTTAGCTTCGAGACCCTTAACTTTTCAACCTTGCTAAATAATGTCGTTTCAAGGCGGCAGAAGACAAGTGAGGAGATAAAAATAAGAGGAAAAGCACAAGACAAGTGCTGCATGGAACTGCAAAAGGCATCCAGACTGAGCATATTCCAACTGTCATCATCAACCACCTGACTGCCGGCGACAAGCAAATAAAAGCTGCAGCTATACTGCTGCAGCTCGCAATCTTTTGCACCACCTGCATTTTGTACACGATGATGAATACGCTTCAGCTTCTCGAGGTCAGAAATTTCACCTTGCAATGTACATAAATCCATGATCATTCCACTCAATTGATCTTCCAGTTTTTGCTTGCGTAACTTAATTTGCACTCTCCTGTGATCGTGATTAACTAAGCTGATGGAATTAGCATGCGCAATTCGCAGTAATCCATCTTTCTACCCACATCACTTCATCTTCCACTTTTGCTTAAGATGATGGAATAAGCCAGCATCCTCTTTTGTAGGTTTTTAATTTTACATTCTTAAGTGCTTAATTTTTTTTTTTTTCGGACACTCTATCATTGAGAAGTTTGACTATAACAACTGTTGCTCCGTTCCTTGTAGGCAACTCATTCTGATAACTTTGATCATTATATTCCCATAATTGCATTGCTGAATGTTGATAAAGATTTATGAAGTAGATATCCTTAAGACGGATTAGGGTTTAGGATGGATTGCTCTAAGTATGGAGTTGACATACAGGTGGGTTTTGGTAGGGTTTAGGAAACGAGCCTCATAGTGTGGTTTCTTTTTGCCAGGCTCATGTGTACTTCAGACATGGGGATCGATCGCCCACCCCTCTTGGAGAGGCCGAAGCGGCCACCGAGCTCTGGGCAAGCCGCATTCAGGAGGTTCCTGTTGCATTGCAGAACCGGGAATACTTCCCACAGAAGTACCCATGGGGACTTCTTACTACCAAAGGTAAGGCTCCCAAGCATTGATTTCCCGTAACATAGCTATTTTCATGATTGAAAAAGTGAAACCCTAGCCATGACATCAATATGGCTTAAACCCTAAAGGACCAATGATTGATCAGATTGTGAAAATGATAGAATACAGATGGTTGATATCACCAGAACGTTGCATATGTCGGTCACAAAATACATGAAGAAAAGTCCCCATATGACCTACTCTAAACTGCTAAATAAGTACAAAACATGCAGCCCAATTTGGGTCTCTGAGTCCTGTAGGGGTTAATCTCACATGAAGGTAGGGATGCTGATTCTTATTGAGTTGTTTGGAACAGGGGCGGAGCAGGCAAGGAATTTGGGTGTTTGGTTGAGAGAGCATTACTTACCGGAGTTCAGGAAGGCAAATGCGCACTTCAACCTTCAGGAAGCGCCTGAAAAGTCTGTTAGTTTGCGGACCACAAACTTTCTCCGTACCAATCTCACTGGTATGTCTCCCCTTTGATCAATGCCTTCCATTAACAGTGTTTTCAGAAAAACAACGTAGATTGTTACAGGAACTTTATGATGTTGTCATCTGAAAGCCCTGTTCATTCTTATAATGTAAGACATTCTACATCTCTGCAGTGAAGAATTGTTGCATTTACAGGTTGTGGGGTTCGTTGCTCAGTTTTGGTGATTGAAGATCTGCTCTACTTGTTTTCTTATATGTTGTTGGATGGGAGCAGCCTGGTTTTTGTTGGAGGGATTGTTGGAGTCTCCGGAAGCTGGAGCCTCTATACCCTTTGCATGTCGAGAGGAGAAGGACGAAAATCTTTACCACAATGAGTACTGCCCTCGGTATATACATCTCAAAAAAGAACCCTTGGCAAACAATATTGATTCAATATTGCTCTGACATGGTTGTCGATTCAATGCTGATTGACATATAGTCATGTACATTGGAGAAATGTTGATTCTTATGTAGTATTGGGTTATTGATTCAATGGCCATGTTCAAATATTGACATGGCAGTGTTTGAAACAAATTATTGACACAATGTGGAAGTGGCTTTGTCACATATAGATTGATGCAATGAGGGAATCATAAAATTGTTTGCATATTCTCAAAGTTTCATGTCAGTACTATTTCATAGTATGTCATCACATCTTGTGGAATACGAAATGTTAGCGGCAAAAGCGTTTTGATGTCTAATGAATGATACGTCTGCAGTCTTCGGTTAAAGTGGGAGCAAGCATGGGCGGCCGTTAAGAGAGCTGTTGGCGATGACGGGGTGAATTGGCGAGAGCACTTTAAGGACATGCAAGCCGCCATGGCACGTGAGTTGGAGCTTGTGGTTGACAATGCAGGGATTTTGATGTCCATGGACGGCGCCGGTTTCCCGTGGATAACGGTACTTCGAACAACACCTCACTCACACCTTTTTGGTCTAAAGAATCGGAGCTCTTCTAGTAAAATTGTGCTAGACTTTACGGATAACTCTATTGCTTGCTGGAAAAACTTACTGTGTCCCTAACTTGATGTTGCTTTTTAAAATATGTTAGGCTGTGGATAAATTTGAATGCGCGAGGTTCCATGGCGATGCCTTACCCGAGGGAATTTCTGAGGAAAATGTTATGGCTGTTCGATCGTTGCTTGCTCAAGACTATGCTGCATCGTTTCAGGTAAACCACTTCGTCTTTTCAAGATTCACGATCACAAATATCTTGAGGACGTTAACCCAAGTGCACAAACTAGAAACAGGAACTCCACTTTGGAAGCTAATAGTTGATTATAGTAACTTCCAAAACATATTTCTGTCGTTAAAAAATACAGAGCATGATTTTTTCAACTCCTAAAGATATGGTCATTTAGGCACTTTTAGTTTAAAATAATTTGTCAAAGTTTCTGTGTGAGTGGGATTGCGTAGTTCCGATTTCACAATGCAGTGGCGGCAACCAATTTTACACCTACGCAAAGATTTTAAATTGTTGTTGTTGTCATGTTTTGGCAGGATAGAGACGTGTTGCAATTGTGCGTAGGCAGTCTGGTAATGGAGTTGAAGGAGGCGTTGCTTGATCGTGTGAACGCCTCTCAATCCTCAGCACGCCCTTCTCTTTACCTCTACTCAGGTCACGACGCCACCATCATGCCACTTTCAGGTACTCAACCTTAACCCGAAAGGAGACTCATGTTTTATTTTTATTTTTTTAAGGGCAGTTTTGAGTAGATCATATGGGTACTTCTTTTCGTCCAAATTTATTTCTTTTTGACCAACACATGCAATGTTCTTCACTGATTCTGGTGACATAATATTTGGATCTGAATTCTGTTATTAGAAACCATTAATCCTTGGTTCTTTAGGAGGTTAACCCCTAAGCGTCTAAAAACGCCCAATATGGCCATCTGCATCACTGAACTTTGCAACGGTAGCATTTTCTTATTTTACCTCGGTTTTCTGATTGCAATACATCATTTTAAAGCTCTTTGTTCTATACTACAAGATCAACAGTGTCGATCATGTCAAACTGAAGTCATTTTCACACAAACAGATGATCTGCAACAGAGGGTTCAATTATCCTACACTACAGAAAATATAAAGTGGACGCTCAGGGTTAACAATCAAATATTGCACAGTTGCTATAGAGTCTCTAATGACTGACTTGGTTTATGAACTTTTGGATGCAGTGGCAATGGGGGTGCCCTGGCCAGAATGGCCTGGTTACACGTCCTCTATAGCTGTTGAGTTGTGGCGCTCCCAGGGCGGTGAACACTTTGTCCGCCTGCTTTTTGACCGCAAGGAGGTTGCTGTTCCCATTTCTCGAGCTGAGGGGGCTCCCAGGAAAGCATTGTTGTCATTTGATGAGTTTTGTGAGGTGGCTGACTGGTCTAGTCTCTCACAGACCGAATTTTCAACTAAGTGCCAGGATGTCTCAGATATCACAACAATTGTTAGTAATATGTAAGTAATATTCATCTGGAAGTAAATAATTTCGAGATTATCACCGAGCATATTTCCAGTGATCATCATCACTGACTCTTGTACTTAATCTCTCACTTCTTTCAGTAAATCATCTCTTGCATATTGCAACGACTCCTAACCGCCTCTTACCTTCATCCCTAAAGGATCATTGTCTGTTTGGGGGACAATTGAAAGTTTGGGTAGGTACTTATGATGTGAAATTTTAGTGTAATCTTTGGATTTTATTTTTTAACATGGCGGAACAGGCAAGCTTCTTGGTAATATATATATATTTTTTTCATTAAGTGCTTGGGAGCAAAAGTTATGCCACCCTTGGCACAATTTTGTTGACATCAAGTAAACATTGGGTAGCTACATAAAAACATGAAAAATCTAAATAATTTTTCATAGGTTCTGTTTATATGTACATGGAAAGTTTTTGTTCATTCTATTTGGATATATGATGTGAAGGTTATAAAGAGTCTTATTTTGCAAGCAATTATAAGATTTGTTTCTGAATTCAATTTTCACATTTTTAATAAATGTTGATAGAATTTAGAATGCTTGCTACAACATTTTGATCATTAGGATTGACATGTTTCAATTTTATATTAGAGCTAAGTTATGAATGATTTAGTTTTTCCTTTTATCTTGTACCTACTTCCACTTAACAATTTGTTAACCCCTAAAAGACCAAGTGTCCTAACTAGGACATTTAGAGAACTAGGTAGGTTCCAGTGAACACATTTTTTAATCAAATTTTGGAAGAAATTTAATAGTGAATTCCCCAATGTGCCACAAAAATGGGGATTCTTTCTTTTTTGAATTCCAACATTGTATGTGGAAGTTATTGGGGGGAATGTGTTTTTTTCGGGAGAAAAGGCAACGTTGCACTAGAAAAATGGTTGAAATTTGGGGGAGAGGGGCAACAAGAAGGGCGGAGTATAGAAAATGGGGTGGATTGTGGGGTGGAGCAGAAAACCCCCATTAAAAAAAATTAAAATAGTATTTTTTAAAGTTTTAATTTATTTTTTTAAATTCAAAAATTCATATTTTTAATATTTAAAATTTATTTTTTTATAATTAAAATTTATTTTTTTTATAATTATAAATCTAAAATATTTCTTTAAGAATAAATTTATTTAAATGAATAAATAGGCCAATCGTCCAATGAGGGATTGCCATGTGGCAGTCTATCTTGAGGGTCTTCAAACCCCTCTTGGAAGTTAGTGGGGTCATGAACATTGGAATGGGTTGGGTGAGGTGTTACTTCGATTCCCTTCCTCCACCTTTTATTTCTCCCCTAACCTCCAAATTTCTTTAAAAAAATATGCTACATGTCTTCTAAAACTTGGAGATTTAATTTTTTTCAAATTTTTTTCACCATTCTACAAAGGGCGGAATGTACTTATGTTTCACTGCTCGGATTTGTATTCTAAATAATGAAAGTTTAAAATATTGCAATTCCAAAAACAAGGATTCTTTTCTAAACTTTTAAACCCCCAACAAGTGCGGGGTGTTCTTCAACATCCTAAACATCTCCAAACGCAACGGAAATTGGTACACAACTAAGTAACATCATATAGAATGTGAAAGTGAAGTGCGACAAGTTTCGGTAGTGAAGTTTTTTTGATGTAGCCACAGTCAAACGCATCTGAAATTTTTGGGCAGGTGTTTTTTTAGGGTGTTTTTTCCATCAAACGCAATTATCTTGCAATCTGTGCAGTCAAATTTGATGAAATTTGTTGTGGATGTTTTTCAAGTAGTTTAGGACAAGATCTCCTCGTTAGAAGGTAAAAAATAACATTTTTTTGGAATATTTGCATGGGGGAGTAAAAATGGCAGCATTGGAGTGTTTTTGGAGGAAAAACGCTCTTGTTCTTAAGGGGTTATAAGATGAGTATGGAAACTAAGAAAACTAATTTTATCATCACAAAATCAAGATGCTACAACTTCATGAATGCAGGGACATTTTAACAACAACCCACAAGAAAATACAATCCTCCTATGGCTCCTACCTTGTACATGTAGACAACAAAGATGCCACTGTAACGCCAAATTCAAACCCAATCTACTATGTATTAAAGAACTTCCACACCAAAGTGCTTCACCACTAAATCCAGAAGACAACTTCACCGTACAATTTATTGAATTCACATACACTAATGACATATTCTCACAAGATACAATAGACAATAAAATCCACAAATATCAACCATTAATTAATAGCATTATTCACCAACGATTGAAAGTAGATCCACTTATAGTCATTTCGGCTAGAGCTAGAGGAACTACGCACGTCCCCTCAATGAAACAAATTGAAACAAAATTTAAACTATCTGAAACCTCCATTAAACACACATTCAAAGCAATAAACACTATTGCTATACAACATGCCGGATCAATCTTTCTATATAAAAGATGAATAGAAAACAACCAATCAATACCAATAGAATAATAAGAGGGATAGTGGTGAAGAATAGGAGAATCACTATGACTATAGCCATTGGAAAGTCTTCCAAAGAACCAAAAGGTTTATTTGATAGCATGGATGACTGGCTAAGAAGATACTGTTTTGTATTTGTAGGTTGGTCTGGTCTATGACTTTTTCCATGTGCCTATTTTTCTCTAGGTAGATGGTTTACAGGTACAACTTTTGTTACTTCATGGTATACTCATGGATTGGCTAGCTCTTATTTAGAAGGTTGTAATTTTCTAACTGCTGTAGTTTCTACTCCTACTAACAGTTTAGCACATTCTTTATTGCTATTATGGGGTCCGGAAGCACAAGGAGATTTTACTCGTTGGTGTCAATTAGGAGGTTTATGGACTTTTGTCGCTCTTCATGGTGCTTTTGCTTTAATAGGTTTTATGTTGCGCCAATTTGAGCTAGCGCGATATGTGCAATTACGCCCTTATAATGCAATTGCTTTTTCTGGTCCAATTGTTGTTTTTGTTTCTGTATTTCTAATTTATCCTCTTGGTCAATCAGGTTGGTTTTTTGCACCTAGCTTTGGTGTAGCAGCCATCTTATTCTATTTTATTTTATTTTTTCAAGGTTTCCATAACTGGACTTTAAACCCTTTTCATATGATGGGGGTTGCTGGAGTTTTAGGAGCTGTTCTTTTGTGTGCTATTCATGGTGCAATTGTTGAAAACACTTTATTTGAAGATGGTGATGGTGCAAATACATTTCGTGCTTTTAACTCAACTCAATCTGAAGAAACTTATCCCATGGTTACAGCTAATCGCTTTTGGTCCCAAATTTTTAGTGTTGTTTTTTTAACAAACGTTGGTTGCATTTTTTTATGCTATTTGTTCCAGTAACTGATTTATGGATGAGCGCTATTGGAGTAGTTGGTCTGGCTTTAAATCTACGAGCTTATGACTTTGTTTCTCAGGAAATTCGTGCAACAGAAGATCCTGAATTTGAAACTTTCTATACTAAAAATATTCTTTTAAATGAAGGTATCAATGATTGGATGGCAGCTCAAGATCTGCCTCATGAAAATCTTGTATTCCCCCGAGGAGGTTCTATTTTGGAGGTGTTTATGATACTTGGGCTCCTAGAGGGGGCGATGTAAGAAAAATTACAAATCTTACCCTTAGTCCTAGTGTTATATTTGGTTCTTTACTTAACCCCTAACCGCCCAACCATGCATATTTTGCATGATGTATAGATTTGAACTCCGATTTCTCATCCATCATGCATTTTTTGCAGTGTGGATTTTTTACTGAAACTTTTATGGGAAGTTAGCTTCGTGCATGTGTGATCCGATTAGAAAGGGGATGATTTGTGAAATTTTTATGCCTCATTTCATGTTGTAGTGTTCCACCCAAAATTTCGAAGATTTTAGTCTAAAAGTGCTCTTGAAAAAGTCAACTACTAAAATTAAGCAACCAAAAAATCTCCAAAAATCACTACACTTAGAGTATTACATTTCAACCCATCCCAAAAAAATTCATTATTAGATTGTCAATATCTTATTCGTAATCATATTACAAAAGAGCTCTAAATTTTAAGTTTGAAAATTTATACACAAATATTGGTGATAGCAATCGCAAATCTAACCGTATGGATAGAATCTAAAATTCATAATGTACAACTTTTATTCATTCATCAAATTGAAAATATCCCTCTTAGTTGCATTTTATAATGCATCTTTGAAAAACTGCCTAATCTGAAAAGGGTGAGAACGCCGGTTTAGGGGTTAAATCCCCTTTTGGTGGAGGATGGATTGTTAGTGTAGATAACTTAGAAGATATTATTGTAGGACATGTTTGGTTAGGTTCTATTTGTATTTTTGGTGGAATCTGGCATATTTTAACAAAACCATTTGCTTGGGCTCGTCGTGCTCTCGTGTGGTCTAGAGAAGCTTATTTATCTTATAGTCTAGGGGCAATTGCAGTTTTTGGTTTTATAGCTTGTTGTTTTGTTTGGTTCAATAATACTGCTTATCCAAGTGAATTTTATGGCCCTACTGGACCAGAAGCATCTCAAGCGCAAGCGTTCACTTTCTTAGTTGGAGATCAACGATTGGAGCTAACGTAGGTTCAACTCAATGACCTACTGGTCTAGGTAAATACCTTATGCATTCTCCAACTGGAGAAATTATCTTTGGAGGAGAAACCATGCATTTTTGGGATCTTCGTACTCCATGGTTAGAACCGTTACGAGGTCCTAATGGGCTAGATTTGAGTAAATTGAAAAAAGATATTCAACCTTGGCAAGAAGGACGTTCTGCAGAGTATATGACTCATGCGCCATTAGGTTCTTTAAATTCTGTAGGTGGCGTAGCTACCGAAATTAATGCAGTAAACTATGTTTCTCCACGAAGTTGGTTAGCTACTTCCCATTTCGTGTTAGGATTCTTTTTCTTTGTGGGTCATTTATGGCATGCAAGAAGAGCACGTGCAGCTACAGCTGGATTTGAAAAAGGAATTGATCACAATTTTGAGCCCGTTCTTTCTATGACACCTCTTAACTAATAACTAAAAAATAAATTAGTTATTGATACTTTAAAATGGCTCGACTAAAAAAAGTCGAGTCATTTGAATAAAATTTAATTGTTTTTCATAAAAAAAAATTTATTTAGCAGAAAATTGAGAGGAGAGAGAGGGATTCGAACCCTCGATAGTTTTTAAAAACTATGCCGGTTTTCAAGACTGGAGCCATAAACCACTCGGCCATCTCTCCTATTTTCTTTAAGTAAAAAAAATAGTAAGGTCATTAATTATAATTATATAATAATAAAAACTTATTTAACAGTATTGTTACTAAATAAAAAGTAAATATTAAATTTTTGAACTAAAAAAAATCTGAAATATTTTTGGCTCAATAAGTAAATAACTAATTGAAAAGCATTAATGGTATAACTTCTTCTTTTTTAACTTGGAGAACCACAACCATGACTATTGCCTTTCAGTTGGCTATGTTTGCATTAATTGCTATTTCGTTTCTTTTAGTAATTGGTGTACCTGTCATACTTGCCTCTCCTGCTGGTTGGTCAAGTAGTAAAAATGTTGTGTTTTCAGGTGCTTCATTATGGATTGGATTGGTGTTTTTGGTTGGTGTTCTTAATTCATTCATATCATAAAATTTTATTTTGATTATAAAATTTATGAAATGAAGTAAAGTGAAACGTCCTTATTTCCCTCCCTTCGTAGACTTTATATTATAGGTTCTAAAAGGCTTTTTATACAAGTCCTCTGATAATAAAATAAATATTTTCTACTAGGGAGGATTTTTTTATTTCAAATTATTTCAATTTATCATTTAATTAAAAATATATAAGAAATAATTGACTATATTAATATATTAATATATATATATATATAATATAACTGCGGGTATAGTTTAATGGTAAAATTCCTCCTTGCCAAGGAGAATATGCGGGTTCGATTCCCGCTACCCGCCTCTTTTGAGATTATTATAATATAATTAGTGCTAAATAATAGATTAATTTAAGGAAAGAAAAAAGTTTTAAAAATAATGATAAACTAAAGTTTATTTTTATCTACTATCTATACCTATATTTGTTTGATATTTCATACTAAAAATTTAGCGGAGACGGGATTTGAACCCATGACCTCAAGGTTATGAGCCTTACGAGCTACCAAGCTGCTCTACCCCGCGTCACTTTATAATACCATATTTTCAATTGATTAGACAATTACTTTTTTTATTCGTGGATGAAACCCCCCAACTAGAATTAGAATTTAAAATTAGGGGGCTTTTTAATTACAATTATTTTTCATGTCTCTTCAAAAAAATTTACCAACTGGATTTAGTTATTCTAGGTAGAAAACATGCTAGATAAACCAAAATCACGATAATTTGCTCTAAGCCTTCCGGTTAAAAAGCAGCGACGATGAAGTCTTGTAGGTGCACTATTACGTGGTAAAATTTGTAAGTTTTTTTTTAATTCCCATTTTTCATCTAAAGATAAAGTTTCTTTTATTTTATTTTTTTACAGATTGACAAAAAAATTGGTATTTCTTTTCTAATTTTTGTTTCTTTTTTCCCTTTCAATAAGACTTTCCTTTGCCATGATTTTTTTTTAATGAGTAAAATATTTGTTTTAATTTAAAAAGTGAATAAATTAAAATTTTATTTAAAACTATTTTTCACTTTTTTCTTTCATTTTATTCTATCTTTCTATGTTCTTTCGTATATTGAATAGACTTTGATTTTAAAACCAAAGTCTATTCTATTCAAGAAATTTTATTTATTATATTTAATGATTATTAACCAAATTTACCAGATGTAGAAGCAATTAAAAAAGCAGCATAAGTAAATATATAACCTACTGAGAAGTGGGCTCATTCGACTAATCTTGCTTGAACAATAGAAAGAGCTACTGGTTTGTCTTTCCAGCGAACTAAATTTGCTAAAGGCGTACGTTCAAGAGCCCAAGCCAAAGTTTCAATAAGCTCTTGCCAATATCCACGCCAAAAAATTAGAAACATAAATCTAGTAGCCCAGACGAGATGTCCAAATAAGAACATCCATGCCCAAACATATAAACTATTCATACCAAATGGATTATACCCGTTAATAAGTTGTGAAGAGTTTAACCATAGATAATCGCGTAACCATCCCATTAAATATGTAGAAGATTCGTTAAATTGAGCTACATTTCCTTGCCATAAAGTAATATGTTTCCAATGCCAATAAAAAGTAACCCATCCAATAGTATTTAGCATCCAAAAAACAGCTAAATAAAAAGCATCCCATGCTGAAATATCACAAGTTCCTCCATGTCCTGGACCATCGCACGGAAAACTATAACCAAATTCTTTTTTATCTGGCATTAATTTAGAGCCATGTGCATCTAAAGCACCTTTTACTAAAATTAATGTAGTTGTATGTAAACCTAAAGCGATAGCATGATGAACTAGGAAATCTCCAGGACCAATAGTTAAAAATAACGAATTACTATTATTATTAATAGCATCTAACCAACCTGGTAACCATATAGTCTGACCAGCATTAAAAGCTGGACTATCTGATAAAAGTACATCAAAACCATACAAAGCTTTACCATGAGCAGATTGTATCCATTGGGCAAACACAGGTTCAATTGAAATTTGTTTTTCTGGAGTACCAAAAGCGAGCATAACATCATTATGAACATAAAGTCCCAAAGTATGGAAGCCTAAAAATAGACTGCCCAACTTAAATGTGATATAATGGCTTCTTTATGCTCTAACATTCTTGCTAATACATTATCTTTATTTTGTTCTGGATTATAATCTCTTATAAAGAAAATAGCTCTGTAAGCAAAAGCACTTGTCATTATAAATCCAACAATATATTAGTGATGAGTATATAATGCGGCTTGGGTAGTAAAGTCTTGTGCTAAAAATGCGTATGGAGGTAAAGAATACATATGTTGAGCTACTAAAGAAGTACTAACTCCTAAAGAAGCTAAAGCAAGACCTAATTGAAAATGAAGAGAATTATTAATCGTATCATAAAGACCTTTATGTTCACGATCCAAGCGGCCTCCCGACCACTATTTATTTTAAACAATTAGCACGATGTCACCACTTGTCTCAGGAAGGTGGGTAGGGGCCGGTTAGTTGGTACAACTTTCTTGCCTATGATAAACTCACTAGCAGCACCAAGTCATGTATATCACGCTACTGCTCAAACAGATCCAACGGGAATCGAACCCGGACCACATAGTATAATACATAGCCCTTCACCATTCAACCGCAGAACTCATGACTTGGCGATCTTACAACATACCAAAAACCAACTTATACTCAAACAATTATCCAACCAACAGCTTATGTTTACTTTTACTGGTTATTGGTCACTAAAGTGTCTATTCTCGGCAGAAGAGAGTAGTTTAGTTCCAATGGCCTTTTGTCCGGTGGACACTGGGTCATTGACATTACGAACAAACACTTTATTCACGCCGGCCTTGAAAAAGGCCAAAGTTTCTATCTATCTATCTATTTATAAGATGAGAATCAACTTGATTTTTTTTAGTTTTTTTTTCCTTAGATTTTCAACTCAATCCTTTAAGATAAAGAATTAAATTGTCATTTTCCATAGTGCAAAAAAATTAAGTTAAGAGGATATAAAGTTTGTTGACCTAGTTTGGTAAGATGCAAAAATAAATAAATCACTTCAAACGCTAATACCTCGCAATCGAAGGTAGGAGCACCCAATTCCGACAAAACCAAGTTAGGCACAATAGGTATTCTAGGACGTAAATCTAGGTAGACCATAGATAGCTTATCATTTTGGTCAACATACAATAAGGACTCTATGATGTGCCTAGATTTGTGTTATAGAATGATTGCATGGTCTAGATATTATTGGAATTGGATACACTGTTGGAATTGGGTGCTCCTACTTTTAAATTATGCGATCAAAGTTGCTAAGATTTATACCATATGTTTGCATAATATTTTTGTACAAGATCTTTTAAATATATAAATATATATAAAAACAATATCTATCTCTGTCTCTATCTCTCTATCTCTATCTAAATTTGGCTCAATGCATTAGAAATGACAATTTTGATGAGTTTTTGGAGCAAAAACAAGTCCGGTCCTTTACGGGTTAACTAATTTTTTTCACTAGATGAGGTATATAACAAGGTGAACAATTTTTGAAAGAGGTGTAAGTTGATTTCATGAGCGGAGTGTTGAGCTGCAATCATTGATTTAGAACCATGTCATAACAGAGTGATCTAACTACCAGATTCAATTCTTAGCTTGAGTATGTGTTGAGTAATTTGACCAACTGAAGGTGTACACGAGTAATGACGTAGTAACTCGCCGGCTATGAGGATGTGTAAGTAGGTAGTGAGCTTAGGACGGGCTTCCATATATGATCGGTTTCAGTGGAATCACAAAAACGACAAGGATTGAGGTCCCAAACTTCACCGGAAGGAGAAGCAGGACATTGAGTTCCACTGCTCATCGGTAGCACCTTTCATTGGTTCCTTTCTTTGTTGCGTTTAAGTTTAGGTGCATGGCTCAGAAGAAAGGTATATTTGAGTGTACAGATTGGTGGGGGTCCTCTCTTCTGGTGCACATGGAAGTGCTTTGCAAATTTCGGTGGTGGTGAAGTCACTGTTTACTACCGGACCGACCCAAGCATAGAAGGAGGCCTTTAGGGCAGGCTTCCATGTGAGCATCGGTCCGGTGGATACAACTAAAAGACAAAAAATGAGGTCCCAACTTCCACCCATGCTCTGTCAGCGTTGAAAGTAGCTTGCAAAGTCACCCATTTCACCATGCCATCGATGGGCTACATGATTGGTTGCTTTATGGAGAATTTATAATTTTATCTACTGGATTGCTCTACCCAAGGTGCATGGAAATGGTCTCTGCTTTTTTAATCGGTGAAGAGCTAAATTTTGGGACCGGCCTGACTCTGCATGGAAGGAGGCCCTTAGTGGGTACCGTAGTCGGTCATCGGTCGTGAGGATCGACAAAAAATAATTATAAAACGAGAAGTCCAAATCTTTGAGAATCTTTTTTTCAAATTAACTTTATTTTGTATGGTGAAAGAGAGAATCTTGTAGAGTATTCATATAATTTGGCATTTGTTTGAAAAGCAATAAATAATTATTCGGCATGACCTGCCGACCCTATACTGAAAGATGTGAAAGACACATCTTGAAAGACTCCAACAAAACGTCTTTCTTTAGATTCTTTCCTGCACAACAACCACAACTGAGTTCAGATTGATATCAGAGGTAACTGAATATTAATATATACACGAGAGTAAAGCTCTCCAGGAAACTTTTAGCAGAATATTTTTCAATATTGTGAGCATAAGACACGTTGGACATAAAATGCAAGACTGACAACACAAATACACGGAAATAAACATGAAAATCGAGGAGTAAATACACTTTGAAGTTGCAAATCAGGACATACCTATGAAGACTATCTGCGTTCTCCTCTCATCTGGCCTCCAAGACCGAGTAGGAACAATCTCATAGAGATCACGAACAGCCTGCATTTGCAAGCCCGTATACAGTCAATTTCGTGATAAAAGACCTTCAAAAACAACTACTCCAATATATGCCATTCGTATCAGCAAAGTGAGCAGCCCCAAACGCTAGGTTCACACTCTTTGGGTAGCTTCTTTTGTTAATAAGTAGAGAGTTGAATCCAAGGGCCCAAACTTATGAGAACTTCAAAATATTAACCATGTCTTGTTCAAAAGGATGACGCCTCGCAGCACTAAGGTGCATAACGTGTGAGAAGGCTTGAGCGGAAATAGAGACTACAGTAAGCACATACTCCCTCTGTCCCACTAAAAAACCTGTGATTCTTGGCATTTTTCTTTTTGCAATATTTGTCCTATATTTTATACTTCAAACGTGAACCCTGTCCACTTTCAAACGGGATGGACAATGAGAGTGACACAAAAACTACATACTACTATTAAAGATAAACCATTTTTTGAGTATTGAGACGGCCTTTTTTGGCAAAAAAGAGTTCAGTTAGAACACGCCAAAAATCACGGGTTTTTTTTAGTACATATGATAGTCCTCTGATTAAAGCCTTCAAAAACTTGCAAACAGTACACATTTGTTGGTATGGAATGCTACCTGAAGCATGTACATGTTGTCAGACCCCTGAATGTTGAATATGCCCTTCATGCGATAGATTTCACAATCCATTCCTCCTTCCCACAAGAGCTCCCCAAGCCAGTCATTTACCTGCCAGCGGATCAAGCGGTGCATGTATGTTACTCTTGCAATGACTACAATATGTGAATGAACTTTGTGACCATCATTGCATCTATGAGAAATATTGAAACCCAGAGCCTCTATAATTTACAAGGTTCATAGGTTCGTGCGAATACAACACAATTTATGTTATTTCATAGGTTCGTGTTATATTCGCACATGTTTCCACACGTTTGATGCACAAAAACAGTGTTGTTACAATGTTTACTAAAAACATATGCTTTATGTACTTTAATTGTACAAATATGATATCCTAAATGCACGACAATCACACTGATAACGTTGTAGAAATAGTACGTTATTGATAGGTATTCTTTTCGCACTGATTTAGCACGTAACATGTGCGAATATGGCACAACCTCCATACACACGAAAACAATGCGATAACTAGTGTTTTCACGTGGCAGGCCACATTTGAGATGAGTGAGTCAGAAATGAAGAGGAGTAACAATTACCTTGTCCAGATTAGCAGCTTCAGATACAGAGAAGCTGACAGTGCCCACCATACGATCATGAACATCCCGTTCATCCAGTTGCAAGAGTGTCTCAACATCTGCTGAAGGCTGTGTGTAATCACGAGAGAAAGATTAGACAAGTTTCAAAACCCTTAAAAAAAAAAACACACGGGACATGGTTTGTTTGGACAGCAACAATAAATACCTGGACATTGTATGCCCTGCGCTCAAATACATCCTTGAGATCCACCTGACAACGCTCAGAGCGAACAATTTTCACTAATGCATTGATGTTATGAATCTGAGCTTCCAAGTCCTCCACTTCCGTTGTACCTCCAGTTACAAGGTCAACCTTGTTAAGAAGCACCACATCCTGTATCACAGCCCCTGTCAATTCCTAATATGTCAATTTATACCAATAAGTCAATTTATCATTCAGGCACATTCATAATATAAAAGAACATTCACAAGATCTGAGAAGCCTACCGCAAACGCAATCTGAAGGTAAGCCTCATTCACTGCCCCGTTTTCCCGTGTATCTGCGAGTTGCTGCTTCAAGTTCCTAGCATCCACAACCTGCCAGCCCACATTAAGTTCCAGAAACAAGCATTGACCTGTCTTATTGTTTAAGCCTAACTCTCGCTAAGTGACTGCACAAGTATGATTAACATCGAAAGAACCAAGAGGGCCCAAATTGAGCATCATGTTTATTTAAGCAGTTTTGAGTAGATCATATGAAAATATTCTTTTTTGCACTTTTTATGTACGTTTTGACCAACGCTCTTCACCGGTATAAAATTTGGTCCCATTTGAATTATATTTATCACAATATAATCATCAAAGTTGTCATCTTCAAACCATGAATCCTTGGTTAAATTCCTGGTGATTAGTTTACAATGGGCATTCAAAAACATACCGTAACTATAGAGTCCAGATGAACAGGGGATTCAAGTTGATCATCGACCCAAAGCACGGCAGCAACGGGGCCAGGATTGGCAAGCCCTGTTGTCTCCAATAAAATATGATCAAATCTGCACAAAATTTATAGAAAACAAACATAATACAGAAGGGTCGCATTCAGGTACATATTGGTAGAGGTAACAGGTACCTAAATGCTACACCCGAAAATCTACATATCGACTTGAGAATGTTCACCATTGTGTCGGTTTTATGTCATCTACCGGTAAAACTTTGAACTTTGTGACTTTTGCACAGGGTATCCAATAGCACATTCTTTGGTGCATTGAAATCCTCTATGATTTGCTAACAAGAATATGTAATAATTGAACCATTCTTTTAGGTGTGGTTACTTTAGTCCACTTTGAGAAATTATAGTGCAGAGATGATCCTTACTTTTCTCGGCGCTCGAGCAATTGTTCAAGAGCTTGAACGAAGCTGTGCTTGACGCTACAACAGACACAACCATTACCAAGCTCCACCCACTCCTCAACTAGAGCACCGCCGTCTCCATCGTTCACCATCGCCTTTTCGATCCCTAGCTCATCGCCGAACTCGTTCAAGATCACTGCTATTCTTCGACCATGCTTTTCATTCAGTATGTAATTGACTAACTGCAGCACCAACAACAGATCGACTCAAGATTACCAGAAAGTGGACTAAAGTAACCACACCTAAAATGACACTATTATTACAATGGTTCAATTTTTACATATTCTTGTTAGCAAATCATGAGGATTTCAATGCACCAAAGAATGCGCTGTTGGATACCCTGTGCAAAAGTCATAAACTTCAAAGTTTCACTGGTAGATGACATAAAACCGACACAAAATCGATATATAGATTTTCGGGTGTAGCATTCAGGTACCTGTTACCTCTACCAATATGTACCTAAATGCGACCCAAATGACTCAAACAAATTACCAGAAACTCCAAGAAAGATTTGGTGAGAATTGGGAACAAAGTGCATGGCGCTCACCGTGGTTTTGCCAGCACCCAAATAGCCTGTGATCATGGTGATCCCCACCGCCTCAACGCCATCGCCATTCGTTTGGCCTGGACTCTCCGCCAGAGGAATTTCGGGCAAGGTTTCCAAGAGCGGAACTGCGAGAGGAGGCGCTTCATCGTCGTCCATCGTTGAGCAGTTGCGCAATCCGTGAATTTTGCAACATGGAAGCAATCATGAGGACACAATCGACAACGAAGGAGAGGGTTTATGGCATAAGCCCTAATTCATCGTCTCTCTCCAGTATTTGTCACAGACAGGATGATATTCATTCCCGTAATGCATTCATCCATTCAGCTTGTTCTTATTCTTTTTCAAAAGGGTCACAGGGGTGATCCGGCTGCAGAGTTTCTGTCACAGTGAAGATTCCTCCGAGCTGATGTGTTATGTAACCATTCGCTTTGGAATAAAACGTCCAATGTTTGAAAAATAAATAAATAAATAAATCCTCGGAGCAGTGAATATTTTTTTGTCAGGAGACAAGCATTTTTGCTACTTCTCCATGGCTTGAAGAGCAATTGAGGCTCCTTGGTTGCTCTTTTCATATTAATATATAAGTAATATCAGGGTAATACACATGTGCTACCTAGGTGATACATAGGTGATACCTAGGTTTAAAGAGGCTACACATCTTGACTCCATGTAGGAACTCTGGTTATTATTCTTTCTTTCTTTTTCAAAAATCTTTTGTATCAATTAACCAACCCATATTTTATGTAGCAATTTAGCTAAAATTAGCAACAAAAATCACTGCTTGCTACAGTAATTTACATTACGGAGGAGCGTGACGATTTCTAAGAAGCTGTATGAGGTTGTATAACTTAGCTGAGAAAGCTGACAAATGTCCCAAGTGCTTTCACAATAGTCTTTCTATTAGGGTTTGATTTGCGGGGTCTTGGTGGAGGGAACTAGGTTGCTGTGACTATTTTATTCAGACGATGGGGCAAGATCTTCCTCCGGGATGTTCAGACCAATCTCGCATAGGGACGAACCTTCAGAATCTGCGACGCCGAGATCCGAAGAGCCGAGAATTGCTGGGCCCGCTGTTTGGCCAAGTGGCTGTCGCCACGGTGCGGAATGTTCTATTCAATAACGTTGCTAGCTTGCAGAATGTGGACAAACTGCTGGCCAGCAAAGTTGTGCAGCTCAGGGAGAGGCGGGAGCAGCAGTTGCAGTCGAGGAAACACGAGGACGAGCATCCGACCATCATTGACGAGCCTGGTGAAGGTGATATTGTCACTTACGTATTTTCCTTGCAGCAATTGGAAAGCCATGTGCATGGATTCATTCATTCATTCATTCAACAAAACTGAGAGTTAGGTCATACACATCAAACATGCATTGTTGTTATATATTATGGACACAATTGCTCACCATGTTCATGCCTGTGCACAGAGCATGAGAAGGTGGATGCCAATTACATGCTCCAAAATGAAGAACTCAAACATCTCAAGGACGAATAGCATGTGATATTTGGAGTTTGAATTTTAGGGTTTCGCTGAACCTGGGGATCGTCAGCCTTAAAGAAGGAAAACACTCTCATAAATGCTAAGCTTATATGGTTTGAAGGCAAACAATGCTAGGAACTTTTCAATTACAATCCAGATGATGAACATTAAACGTGGAACATGAGATCCTACCTTGTAAAAAAAGCCATGTTGCTCGGTAAGTGTACATCGCAACAATCCAAGCTTCCAGATGGACACATGATGTTACAGATGTAATAACCTCAGACAGCAAGTTATGGTTCAAGTTTCGAAACTTCTGCCATGGAAAATTTCAATGATAAACCCTAGGTATGCAATCTCAATCAATCAAGTCAAATTTTAAATAATTAAAAATAATGTTGATGATGAAATCTTTTAATTGAATTGAATGAACATGTAGGAAATATCACTCAGGTTTGCATCTCTCCTTGCAATGTTGATAGGTCAACATCCCAAATGGTGGCATCTACCAAAATTTGTAAAATAAATATTTTAAACCCCTAAAAGCCTAAGTGGTATTGGACAAAACATAAATGTGTTATAATATGTGCCTTCCATATGTTTGATGAAGTTTGGTTCAATAGGCAAAATGTAGGGCATCATCTCTACTAATTATCCGTACAGTCAAACTTCCAAAAATAACTTTAGAATTTTTTTTAATGAATTTAAAAGCATTAACCTTTGAAAGTTTTTATTAAGTATAATTTTCACCTTTAGAGTTTAAAATTTAGGGAGATTGGTTAAAGTTGGTTTATCTATTGTAAAATTCAAAAAAGCAAAAGAAATGATGGAGGGAACATCATTATTTTCCCCAAATAGAAATTTTATAACACTAGGACAATGTTGAGGTGATTCACTTTGAAAATTCTCCCAGGTGGAGTTTGACTCGGATTGACATAATTCAAATTGCGTTGGAAAGTAAACTTGATTTAGTATTTAAAATTTTATTTTATTTTTCAAATTTTATTTTGTTCCAAGCAGTCCATTAAATTCGGGCAGCGACTAGAAAATGCTCGTTTGAGCATTTAGGGGTTAACTTGTAATTAGATTTTGAAACACTAATTGCACCATCATATTTAAAGGTATGAAATTGCTTTGAAGTATAGTGTTCAGTTGTAATCATATGGTTTTGTGAATAGAAAGTAAAGAGAGAAAAAACATGTAATTTTATTGTACCCTACTATAAAGAATCTACTATGTGATATACGGGTATAGAATTATTGTATTGCTTTCAGTTTCCTGTGGAATTTGATGTGGTATCTTGAAGAAACTTTAAAGTATGCTTGTTCCGTCAAGAAACTAGATTTCTCTCTCATTCTGATGAATCCTAAAGGCCCTGAAATTTGCAAATCCAAAAAATAGAAACCCACCAAGTTTTATAGATTTTTGGTATGCACCTGATCATGGAGAGCCCTGATTCAAATATGGTACCTGTCTGTCATGGTCCAAAGGTCATGCCAAATAATTAAATTTTTTGAAAATTGCTTTTTAACAAATGCCAAATTATGTGAATAAGGGTAAAGGTAAGATTTCAAATATGGTAGCAAGCTACACTCCAAAAATATATGATCAATATCTAGAACAAACGACTTTGCTAAGGAATAGGTTCAAATTTGTGTTTTATAAAGGTGTGTTATAAAATACAATTTGGAAGACTAAATAATTAGGTGACATTTGAACAAAAGATGTGTATACTTGTGACAATCATTTTCATTCAGAGATACAAATTATAATCTTGTACAGATAAAATCTAAGTCATGATGCAATAACAAAACCTTTGTAGTATACAACATATTGCACAATTAGTAAAATATCAATGTTAATTGAAAAAACGTGAATTTCAACGTCGACCACTCTATGTTCAATTTTGAAGAGGTTTAGGAAATCACTTTATTTTTATTTATTTTTATCAATGGACACTTCTTCAAACCACAACTACATTGCCATTTTTTATGAAAAGATTCAAAATTTTGAATCTTTTCATCAATCATTTTTTTATTCATGCATACTACTAAACATTATCAATCGACTTGATTTGTTGAAGGAAAATGCCAAATAGATTATCATCATTAGTGTTGTTCCGGTACCAAACAAACTTCCATCTATTTCCCTGCGATGACAAACAACTGCATGCTCTTATTTCTTATCTTTGAGGCTTATTAGTTTTTTTATGAAGCAACCCCTTCTAGGATTGGATCTTTCTTTGGTGCTTGTAACCAAAGACCATATTTTTGAATTTCTAAATTCATTCATTGTATCAAAATGTCATGACCAACCTACTACACTTTACATTGGTTCACAAGAAGAATAGTGATACACATTCAAAATGAATTTAAAATGAACACGGAATCCTACATGTCTCAAAGTGAATAATGTTTCATGGTATCCCATATTTTGTGGTAGAACTATTTATATGGGCTTTTTCTTGTAGGATTATTAGGAAGACTATTAGAACCTAAAATAACTTAATGGTTCATTCATTCATTTTATATCATTATTTATTGCATTCTTATTACTATAATTGCATTTTAATTTGTGTAACTGAAACTCTAGCATCAAATTTGTAATGTAATTGTTGTAAATAAAACTTTTTTTAATTTAAAAATCATTTTTACTATTTAATTCTCTCATCACTAATCCCTTTTGTAAAATCACACTAAAACAATATTATATTCTTTCACATGATTGGTCTCTTTCCAATTTTCACTATGTACAAGACCAAAGCATTTTAAAAAAACGTTTTTCAATTTCTAAGATTGATTCAGTTAAAAATGTACATGTAATGTGAAAAGTGTACATAACACAAAATTATAATCATGAATTTTGGTTGTGAATTTAACGTCTTTGACAATCGCCAACCCTCTTAAATCATATAGTTATTGAGGTTTATGTTGTGAATTGAAAGGAGTTGATGATCATCAACCTCCCTATTATTGTGCACTTTTGCAATTCATTTTTAAGTGCACATTCCAAGTGCACTTTTGACGATTTCAGTGACATTTCATAATTTGAGACCACGAGCTTTGACTATAACAATGATCCAACCAACCATAACGGTCGGATATGTTAAACGATCAGAAGATTCTTTTGGCTTTTGCACACTAGGAGACAAGTGATTGGTTATAGAGGTGGGATAATCAAGTCACCTACTCTCTAAATAAGTGGTCTCCACTACACCGAAATCATCATATATTGTGGTCCATAATATTTACGAGAGGCTTAACTGATAATTATTTTTTCAAAATGTTGAGGTAAAATTCATCCAAACTAGATGAAAATTTGTTAAAATGGATGAATGTACCCACGCAATTCACCCACCTACAATATATGGTGATTTCGGTGCAGTGATGAAGTTTTATTGTGATGAAATTATCATGTACAGTACGAGTGGCGATGCTATGATGTCTACCTTTGTACATACTCTACATCCAAAAGTCAACCGCACTCCACATAGTAGATGGCCCGTAAACCAACGCTTTAAGCTTTTCACGCAAATCTAGTACTAGTATAAAATTCAAAGCTTTCAATGAACACTTGTTGGAGATATTGTTCGTCTATAGCACACATCGGTTATTGGGTCATCCACCTCAGCATTGGTATGGGAATTGGAAATTGTAGATTGTGGCCTCTAGACTTGGGGAATCACTCACTCATGCATAAGGTTCTTTAGCCCTTGTGGTACTCACCTCCCAATATGGCCATATTATGTCAGGGAATAGCATATGGGATTCCGAAATACGAGATTTTATCATATTGGTTAAGCTCAACTAAAGTTGAGTTGGTTGCTTCTCGCCAATGATAGTCCATTGACTCCATGCTCCCTGACACTTTTTGAGTTTTTTATAAAAGAATATTGTAGAGCCTTGACAATTTCCGGATTCTTTATAAAAAATAAACTACTATAGATCCACTGATCGAGAAGGGTGTGATCTCCCAATTGCAAAAGAACCTTATGTGGAGTGCACCGTACATTACAGGATCTATGAAACAAAAAACATTTCATAGGTATGATTGTGCATGCATGTATTGATGTCATAACATTCAACAGCATGCAGTGACTCTGCCTTGCCCAACAATAGATGGTGCAACATATTCCACACCCACCAGGACTTCATCAGTAGCTAATTGGACAAGTGAAGTCACAAGGTGATGAGTAGGGTGCATGAAGGAAAGGCAGAGGACATGAAGGCTACTGAATGTTATGGTCATTCTCGCTGCATGGATGGATGAGTAAAGTCGGTATCATGAAACAGTTTTGAGAAGCCAGCCAATTCTGTCAGTTTCCTTGTAGTTGCATGCGCTCCTTCTCTGGTGCTTCTGGTGGAATATAATACCCTGCACACCTGCAGTGATGGTTCAAGCAGTGACTATTATGGTTCTTTTCCAGTGATTAGTATTGTTCCAAGTTTAGGTTTATCATAGAGTAATAATAAGTACAAAGGATCTTTCCACCCAACAATTGCATGGAATGCACGGCATGCTCTCAATCCTTTTTGCAATGAAACTTGCCATCATTTGTGCCAATAAACTGGGAAAAATAATAATTTTCATGTCCAGGGCTATGGGTTATGACGGATCGGTAGCTCTCATATCCCGTCTCTTTCAAGCTTTGGATTAGGAAGAATACGTACACACCATAAGGTAGGAGCACCCAATTCCGACAATGCACCCAATGCCGATAATTTCTTGACATGGTAGTCATCCTAGAACATAAATCTAGGTAGACCATAGATAGCTTATCATTTTGGTCAACAAACAATAAGGGCTCTATGACGTGCTTAGATTTGCGTTTTGAAATGACTACCTTGTGTAGAAATTATCGGCATTGGGTACACTGTCGGAATTGGGTACTCCTACCTTAGCAGTCATTGCACATGTGCGACACCATGAGAAAGCAATCAAAACTCATCACGAATCTAGGATCCCATGGATTTTTAAACACTTTTTGTGCAATATCTGATATTTCATGGGTGCGTGCATTTTTCGCACGGATTCCACGCTAATTCTGTACTTTGTTAAATAACAAATAGAGTGAATGCAAAATTTGTGCGGATTCAATGCAAAGTTAGAGAAAAATCTGTGCAAAAAACGCACGCTTCCATCAAATATCAAACTTTGCGCATAAATCTTTAAGGGTCCTACATTCTTGATGTGAAGGTTCCAACTTGTGCCCAACCAATTTTTATTTATTTTTGTATTTTCATTGGTAGAGCAACACACCTTCGAATATATGGGTAAGGAAATAATAATAGTAATAATAATGATGGTGGTTCAGAGACCATCATGAATAAAAAGACTGTTGGGTAGTTTGTTTACCTATGCCTTTTGGACATGGGTAGTGAGATTTATTCCTTGTATGGGTTAGGAAAAAAAGAATAGAATTGTCCATATACAATATGTACGATCGTCATCCAAATATTGATAGTTTTAATAAATTTTTGAGAGGGTTTTAGTGATTCCATTTACTTTTTCATTTATTTTCATTAGGAGTAACGGGAACCACTCCAAAATCAAGTAAGATTCTGGTTATAAAGTAGTTTAGTACTTGTAATGCTAGGGTGAAACTATGGTTGATTGTCCTAAAACCACCAACTTAAGCAATTTGGCCTATTTTTGGCAGTGCTAAATTCAAAAAAAAAAATGACAGCATTCGAAATAGGTTTTGACGAGGATTGCAAAAATTTGCAACATCTAATTCGCATTTGTCAATTTTATACAAAATTCCAAAGTGGAAAGTAACCTCTGACCCATACATCACATACCAATTTCCTAAGTTCACACTTTGTTGTTCCTAATTCCGCTCATGAGCTAACCCAAAACCACCAACTATTTCTTTGCAATGCTTGGTATGCCATTGGTTTACTTGAATAGTGAAATTGGTGGTTTTGAGTCTCAGCTATGGGTGGCCCAAGAAAGCTGTACATGTCATAATTGGGGGAGGTGATGGTTTTAGGACATCCTACCTTACACCCATGCTCTTATCAACCATTTCTCTAATTTTCTCATTTTGGGGGTCTAGATGCTTTTTTTTGGAAATTTTAATTCTACATGTGGGATTTGCAACCCCAATTTTGCCCAGATAGAACCACCGCATGTCCAAAAATAAGGACAAGCTCCCTATTTTTGTTTTCTCCCTATTTTTGTTTTCTTCCTCCAGTACGAAGGTTCTCCTCTGTGGCTTGTACCTACTGCATCTCCAGGTGCCTGGCCTTACTAAAAATAGAAATAAGCAACCAGTCAATGCATTCTCGAGAAAAGACCCTACTTTTGTGATTATCAATGTTTGATGGAGTTCTTTTCGAATTTTTTAGTCCTCCACGGCTCCACCCACCCTCATTGTATTGGATTGGGCGAACCAACCCCACACTAGGACCATAGGTAAAAAATAAAAAACAAAAGATTGCCCTTATTTTTGGACGTGGTGGGTGTCCCAAACCCCAAATATAGAATTAATATTTTCAAAAAAGCAATTGGACCTCAAAATGAGAAAACTATAATAGCATTTTTGACTGTCACCCTGTTCTTAGCCCAATTACCCAAAAGAATCAGCCTTGATCCTTAAATCAAAGCCATATTTAGCTAAAGCCACGTAAGATATGGTGGTCAAATTGCCAAAAACAAGGCCAATTCTTTTGAGTCACCGCGCTAGGAAAAGGGTGCCCTCTCTAACCTACTAAAGAATGTTATGCAATGTGGGGTTGGCTTACCCTCTCCCATTCTATTGTATTGTAACTTAGATGAGGCCGGTGGAATAAATCTCTTTACATCTGTTGTTTAATAAAATAATAATATCAAAATCATATAAAAATAAATTAAAAATCAACCAGGAAAAAAAACAAAGAAAGAAAGTGGAAAGAAGAAAGCAGAAAGAAAGAAAAAGAAGTAACTTAGCTGAGGCCCCAATCAAAAAGGTGACACCACCTTTCACTTTTCCTGAGCCAGCCAACAACGCCCACACTGGCGACGAAAATTAGTGTGACCGACCCTCCCGAAAGGAGAGGAACGCCGGAGAAGACAAAGAAGGCGAAGCAACTGAAGCAAGCCACGGCAATGCCGACGCTGCGGCCACAACGAATTTGCACACTAATTTGCAGACCACGGGAATCTGCAATCGCGTTCCCACACTCCTCAAATTCATGTCGATGAAGCCGCCCAAGCGGGCGCCCGCACCCGAATTCGCAACTTGCAGTTCCAGCAATTCTTCACCTCCCACACCATCTCCGCTGGAGCTTCTGCCGGGGTTGCCCGATGACATCACAGCACTTGTGCTGGCGCGCCTGCCGCGGTCCCTTTTGCTTAATTTGAAGCGCGTTTGCAAGGCGTGGAAAGATGCGCTGGAGCAACCGCGGCTGGGCGAGATCCGAGCCTCCATGGGGCACGCGGAGGAGTGGCTGTACGTGCAGAGCTGGAATTCCGTCACGGAGAAGGTCTCCTGGTGGGCGTTCGATCGGGATGCCGGCAAGTGGCTGTGCCTGCCCAATGTGCCGCGCCGGCGCGGCATGGCCGCGGCGGAGGTGTTCGGCCGGGTCTCCGCTGTGCTCAATGGGAAGCTGTACGTGATGGGCGGGAAGGCTGGCCCGGATGGCCCCACGCTGCGTGATCTCTTCGTGTATTGCCCTCTCGCCAATCGATGGTCGCGCCGCAAGCACATGATCCACACGCGTCACAGCCCCCTCGTCAGTGTCTTGCGTGGGAAGGTGATAATCCTACGCCATGAATTTTTCAATTGCAACCGCTCATACATTTTTGCTGAAGCATTTCCACTTCTATACGGTGTAGGGTTTTGTGCTTATGAGCTTGATTTTGTCTTAGTTCGGGTTTTTCCTTACAATTGCCAGTAAGATTCATTTCTTTGAGGACGGACAACTAGTATCTAATAACTGGTACCTAATCAAGCATCTTTACAGCTGCGACGAATTTCTATCGTTACATCGTCGTGCTTTCGTTCGTCAATTGTTTGAATTCGCAGTCAAATTTTAGGTCTCGTTGGTCATGCATTTTTTTTGTGTCGAAATTTTTCCACTTTTATTTGGTGTAGGGTTTTGTGATTATGAGCTTGAGTTTACCTTAGTCCAGTCAGATGCATTTCTTTGAGGACAGGCTCATAGCATATTTCCCTAATCCGGTGTAAGTGTAGCACAAAGTTTGGGATTGATTTTTATGTCCAGTATTACGAAGTATGTGTGATTCAATCACCTGATTGACGATTGTGAGGCTCGGTTCGTAGAGACGAAGAATGAGCTGTTTCTGTGTCTATCATTCTATTACAAAAGACCCCCAACATTAGATTGACAAAGTTTTAATGTTAAGTTGATAGGCATTAGATTCATTTAGTCTTCATGTTGAGTTAATGTTAGTGTGATGTTAGGGTTCATATCATACTGACAACTTGACATGAATTCAATATTTATCTTATGCATTGATCTAGTGTTCTGTTAAATGAACATGAATTTTTCATTAATAACTTTGTGCATCTCATAGGGGATCTTTTGAGATGTAAACAGGCCTCCTTCTGACAAATATTTACGTGTGAAGTTGTACGTGCTAGGTGGGTTTGATTGGAACAATCAGTTGATGCACGCAGCCGAGGTCTACGACAACGAAAGAGATGAGTGGCAGGAAATTGAGAACACGGGGCATCCTCCATTACTACCGCCACAGTGGTATAAGAAAGATTGGCGGCCTGAATGGCAAGGCATAGTGATCCACAGTTCTAAGTATTTTTGCTTCTACACAGAGGTCAATGGGCACGCGTTTGTCAAGGAATATGATCCTGAAACTGGCAATTGGAGATTCAAAAGGCCCAAGCTGAAGGCATTACTAAGGTGGGCATACCTCCATTGCTGCTAATCGACTGATAAGCAGGATGAAGGGAATCATCTCACGGTTGCATTGCTCATAACAGTGGAATATCCGTAGGCCAAGCTATTTTCTGAAAGTGATCTCACATGGATATGGTCTGAATTCTCAAAGTTGAATCCTGTCATTTTCACTGGTAGAAATCCCCCAACTCTTAAAGGTATTCTAGAATACCTAGCTGCGTTAATCCCTGCCAGTTGTAACACAGTTTCTAACGTAAACCTTGCCAACTGTAACGCAGCTAGGTTTTCTAGAATACCTCTGGGCTCTCGGGGATGGGTTTTCTGCTACACCAAAATGATTATTTAGTATGGTCTAAAGTATTTATCATAAGGACATATTATTTAACATCACTTGTGATGGTGGCATTATATCATTCGCGATGTTACTAGCCTGGACATGCTGATTTTCATGGTTGCCAATTAATCGCTAAACATTTTGGTGTAGTGAATTTTCAGCTGTGTGAAGTTTGCTTTTAAGAGCAATTTTTTTCCTAATGTGCATGGACTTGGCTCAGTGATCACATTCTTTACTTTAACCCCTAAAGGACCAAGGATTCATGGTTTTAATGACAAATTCAATTGATCATATTGTGAAAAATGTAATTCATATGAGACCGAATTTTACATCATTGAAATCAGTGAAGAACAATGCTATGTTGGTCAAAAAACAAACAAATTTGAACAAAAGGAAGTCCACATAGAATCTACTCAAAACTGCTAAAAAAACCATGAGGCCCGTTCGGGCTTCTTGGTCCTTTAGGGGTTAACTCAGTTGCTCTTGTGGTGTTCATGTATGTGAAGGTATGGATTGAGCACGGTGCTAGCTGGGAAACTGCATACAGTGGATTGGGCAGCTGGAAGAGTGCGTGTAGCGGATGGAACTGCCATTGGCTGGATCCATATGAAGGAGATTCAAGGGCTGCCATGGGTGCAGATGTTGAGAGCGAATCCACAAATGGTGGGGCTTGGAACATCACTGTTTGTTGTGAAACGAGGCCTTCAGCTCATGAGTATAGATGTCAGCCAAGTGGATTCTGGCCAAGTGTTACGTTTCTGGGAGGCTCCAACAGGGCCTGGAGTCAAGGATGAGGAGGTCCTAAGCTGCCAAGTATTGGCACTGTGAATATATCCTCCTCCTCTTCTTCTTCTTCTTCTTCTCCTCCTGCTCTCGAAATAGAGGGTAAGTATGCCACCACTTCCGAACTTCCTTAAATTTGAACTGAACAGGAGATGCTGTAGATCTAAAGGGGAATATTACACCCTGAACGAGCCTTATGAATATGAATATGAATCGGCATGCTGGTTCATGAGTTTTATTGGAGGTACAGAGGACATATTTGGATGTCAGTGCTTAGCCTGACTCAAATTCCATGAATCAGGGGACTTTCCGTGAATGGATCATGTCAAGGATGTAGAGCCTTTTAAATAGTTGTATGCTTCTATCAAGAAGCCAAAACGGATCAAAAGATGTAAAGGGAGGAAAATTTGAGCACTGTAGTCTGAGTTGCAATTGCATATCCTTCTTCTTGTTGTTTTCATACACTTGTCTGCACAATTTGTTGTAGGATTGGATGCACGTATATTTCACCGAAAGATTCCAAACCATGGTTGCCACGCACCGCAATTAATAGTAGACCTCCATCAATCAATAGATGCCACGTGAGGAGTAGCATATTGACAGGTTCAGTAGAGACACTGATTATTGCCATTACTTTGAGTCACAGTAATTTAGTATTCTCACCAGCCTTTTTTTTTTGCTTTTGGGAAAAGTGCCTTCTAGGCGATTTTTATGGGGGGTGCAAGGTGAGAATGGCTACTAAAGTCGTTTTTACAGTGCATGCATGTGGCCACATTCTCTATTTTGAGAGTGCTGTAAGGCGAATATGAGATATTCATTAGAGTCAATTTTTTGGATTTTGCAAATTACGGTGGCGACACAATTCATAGAAGTGATGCAACAAATGGCGACAAAACTAGAAAATGTAAAGCTACGTGGCTACATCCTACAATCTCCGGGTGCAAAATTGGCGGCATTACATGTTCCAAGAGTGCTAAGTGGCGATTACACGTGAATTTGAAGTGCAAATTGTTGCAAAAACAAGCATGATTCACAATAAAGTATACATGGCTCGAGTACACTTAACCTGCAAAACAAACACAAGGGCTCCGATGCCTAAGTAAGTAGTGGTCTAACTCTAAGTGTGCTTAATGGAGCCACAAATATGCCCAAGCATTACCTCTCGTGCGCACTTCACTTGCAAAACAAATTTAACCTGCAAAACAAACACAAGGGCTCCGATGCCTAAGTAGCGGTCTAACTCTAAGGGTGATTAATGCATCCACAAAAATGCCCATGCATTACCTCCCATACGCACTTCACTTGCAAAACTAACAAAACCTGCAAAACAAACACAAGCACTCCGATGCCTAAATAAGTAGTGGCTTTACTCTAAGTGTAACCGATATAGCCCAAACGCCGCAAGTTGTACGTGACTACAAATGATATTAGTACTGCAAGTAACAATGTTCAACAATTAGTGACACTGCCTCTTGGTTACTCAGTCTAAAACTTCAAGCATTCAACATAATGACCATGTAAACAAGGTTCTGTTATTCGCTTACTGGCTTTGAACATTAGACAACAGTCATTAGCAATCAATCACACCTGATTTGGCTTCACAACAGCATGTACAATAGTGATTCCGTGGTTCGATCTATTGAGGCATTTAATCACCACTAACATCAGCAAGACATCACCATATGAGCAGCACCATTATGAGAAAAAAGAACATGACATAGCTGTTCACATACATGTTATTAGTAAAACTAGCAAATAATGAGCCAGACGAGGATAAAACTTGCAATCAAGACGGAATAACATGTACTGTACAACCAACATATTCAAGGGCTGATGTGCTACAACAAATCAGCCTATACATGATACATAAACAAATAGAATGCAAATGAAAACCCATTGGATATCCATAAACTACAAAGACTAAGTAGAAAGAAAAACCCGTGTCACGAAGAATGGCAGCCACTGCTGCAATCTCCAGCAAATTCCTGCAAACTAAGGAAAATAACACATATATGAGCTTCATTGATAGTTGAAGGTTAGATTGGAGAAGAAAGTCCAACTAACCAACAGAAATGATAGAAACAATGAGGTTCTCACACTACTAACCACATTATGCTAAACTACCACTTAGAACTAAAGGTAGTGAATCCAAACACTTGGCATTTCACACCACAAAGAAGCTCACGGTCTATGCCTAAACCATGCTAGGATTCAGGCAGAACTTGCTAAGTAGTCAATGACACTCTAGGCTAGAAGCCCATACCGATAGCGCTCACCGCCGTTCACCCATTTCTCAAACGCTGCATCGTATGGGAAAGTCTCCAGGGTGTAGATTTTCTGTGAGTACATTCCCACAACGCACTGCAAATGCTTGTCTAAGTTGTTGCGCACTTTGGACTTGAGAAATGAAACCGATGAGAACACTCGTTCATCCTCCACCGAGCCTATGACATGCACAATCGCCATCTCGGCCAACTTCATGTACTCAGAGAAGTGGTGCGTTAAGCACGTTGCCGCATCAAGGCCCTTCCACAGCCTCGTTAGGGGATTGCAATCAAATGGTGGCTCCATGGCTGCGCGTGCATTGGACAACATGGTGAGCTTGAATAAGCCTTGTTGGCTCAACAGAAGGTCCCGATCAATGACAATTGGGACTACAACCTTGTCGTTGTCTTTGCCCAGAATCTTGGCATGCCCATAATAGTCCATAAGGACTTGGATGTGCTTCGAAAAACTCTCCTCACAGTCTCCTTGAAGCCAGTACTGCGGGTACAAGATACCCATGGCTTGCATAAGGTTCTGTGCTGGGAAGCGATTATCCAATTCTTTGATGAGCCCAGAGGCTGCCACTGCATCATGAAGCCCACATTCTTAATGATTTTGTCAATGGCAACATACATCTCACTACAAGCTGCTGATTCACTACAAGCTGATTCACTGCAAAGCAAGCTGATTCACTACATACCTGATTGACTACAAGCTGATTCAACACAACCTGCCAAATTAAACTACTGATTGCAAATTCAAGTCCACAGCATGCTGAATTAAACTACTGATTGCACAAACTGCAGGAGCGGCACATGCTGCTGAATTAAACTACTGATTGCAATTCAATTCCACAACAAGCAAGCTGATTTAACACAACCTGATTTAACACAACCTGATTTAACAGAAGCTGATTTAACACAAGTGATTCAACAGAAGCTGCTGATTTAAAGCTACTGATTACAATTCAAGTCCAAAGCATGCAAACAAGCAAGTCCACAACATGCAAGCAAGCAATTTCATCCATGAATAAACAAATTCAAAGCATACAATTAACATATTCAAAGCATGCAAATCATGAAAAGGGGAAAAAGAAACGTACCAGCCGATTCAAGCCTGATCTTTGCAACAACTCCAGCAAATACCTCACGTGACACTGAAGCACCTTTATGGACCGCGAAAATTTGCTCGTTGTTGCAAACAAACGTGAGCTGCGACGTATTGTCGTTCAAATCGGTTATCCATTTCCAATGCACCTGCTCATGGGAGCAATTGAGTAGGTTCTTGTATGCCCAGAACTCATCGGTACTGAAGCGTGTCGCGTGGTCCTCATACATGGAGTACAGCTGCCCCTGACACACCTTCACGGCGGCCACAAAATCGCAAATATACACATCCCGCTTTTGGGCAAATGTGATGAGATTGTCAACTGCCTCTAACAGTGGCAGCATGGCAGCCATACCCAAGACGGTGTATGGGTTTAGAAGGAGAGTCAAGCACGGCTGCACATTCACAATGACACAAATAATTACAAAACTTGGACATGAAATTGTAGACTTAATGCAAATCATTTCATAACCCAATGACATGGAGAAATAAACATACAAAGACTAATAGTAATACAAAACATCAAGCAAGAATGAAAATCATTCAACCAAGGGTGAAAGACTTACCAAAGTGATGTCTTTGTCTTCCTCCTCTCGGTAGAGCTTGTACATGAGAGTTCCATATTCAGCTAGGAGGCGTCTCACCGGCTCAATGAGACTAACCCAACGTGTTTCAACAGACTTGAGCATCTTCAAGCCTTTTGTTTCTGTCAATTCTGCTAGTTTGTTGAACTCCACGTAGCGTTTCGGACTGTGAGAGAAGTATGCATATGCTGCAGCCAACACCTTCTCGATTGCAACGAAGATGCCATGCTTGGAGAGTGGCTTGAAAGCCAGATTACAACGGTGAGCTACATAATGCATCCCCATCGCAAAAGGGGCATACTACTGCTGGATCTGCACAGTGACCCCCCTAGGACAGCCTTGCAGTGTTGCGGCCCCATCTGCACCAAAACAAAGCAATTTCCGAGCCAACATTTGACGATCCAAGCCACCACTGGACATGACAGAATCCATGATAAGAGTTGTGATGTTATCAGAGTTAGCAGCAATGGTGACACGTTGT
Source organism: Pohlia nutans (assembly GCA_022496805.1). Classification (NCBI taxonomy): domain Eukaryota; kingdom Viridiplantae; phylum Streptophyta; class Bryopsida; order Bryales; family Mniaceae; genus Pohlia; species Pohlia nutans. The sequence continues at coordinate 38,893,606 of CM040088.1, forward strand.
AAAGACACTAGAAGAGGGATTTGGACCCAATCCTTCACCACGTAACAATGGACGGATAACCAAGAACCATTGTCAACGGTGGTCACCTCGTCCACTGTTACGGCAATGTAGCGAGCTTCCTGCACCATTTTCTTCATGGTTAACTGCAGCTCAGCGTACATGTATTCTGCAATCTGCCAACCGGAATTATTGCACCAATGTTGTGATGGACAATCAGGGACTTTAATGAACTTATACAATGCATGACGCGCTTCATACTCTAGCATTGGACGACCAGTAGAAAGAACCTGAAAAATGGTTGCAAATTGGACTCTCTTCCTAACTGCTTCCATGGATGTTGAGTGGTTGACAGCTTGGAGAATGGTGGACTGGGGGCGGGCAGCATACAGCCTTAGATTCTGCTTGTGTTTGCAATGCACTGCCATGTAAGATTCGCCGGCCTTGACACCATATTTTGGAATTTCCTTCTTTGCCGTTCTACGTCCATCGTGCTTAAAAAGCGTATCGGATTTTGGTGCCATGACGCACGGCTTCTTCCCAAACGCCGTGCAAACTCTATAGCGCACCATATGCAGAATTCCATCATCGGCCAAAATTCCTTCTGCCCACGGTAGTTTCGCAGACCACTCAGTCTGGAACTTGCGGTGCCTGTCATACTTCTTCTGCAGCTCGCTCTTTGAACTCTTGGAGCCTCTTTTTTTTTTAGGAGGTGATTCAACCTCTTCATTAGAGGAAGGAGATTCCTCTCCCATTGGAACCTCAACAAGGCCAGCGTTGTCCATGGATCCACCACTTTCTGACTCCGACAAAATTGGAATCATGGGTGACTTCGCACTGAGAATCACCGTGTCTCCAGACGAATCGGAGGGAGTTCCTGTATCTACAGATACATTCACGCCGCTGCTTGATCTACTGGGTCCAGGCCGAATGGAGTCTGAGCTTGTGGAGGACCACGGATCTGCACCAGGCACATCAGGCATGGACGAATCCAACACCATGCAGAGCGGCATTGCGTTGGAGGGATTCCGACTGCTGTTGAAGTAAGAATGCATGGTCGTCTTAGCCATGGCCTTTTTACGTGCCGCTTGCTCACCTTCGCGTTTTTTCTTGAAAGCAGCACGCGCAGCTGCGAACTTCTTGGACTCCCTCCGAGCATCTCGTTTTGCCTTCCTCTTTGCAATCTCCGCTACCCGCGCCGCATTCTCTGCCGAACCACCCTCATCCCCAAAACCGGCCATGACTAGAACACAGCGAGATTGACTAAAACCGCAAGACAGACGGAAAAAAAATAACACCAAAAAAAAAAAAAACCAAGACAAAACAGCAGATCAACGGAGAAGAGATCCAGAGACAACAATGAAACCGATAACATAGCAAGCACAAAATTGCGGCATACAACACAACCCAGATCACAACGCAAAAACAAAGAGAAGTAGATGCTGGAAGATTATCACCCACTCTTAGTTTTATCGTCACCCTAAACCATCTCGTTGCGAAACTGGAAGAGCGCCTGGCCCAAACTCCACTGTCCAATCCGAATGCGCGCGTTAAAGATCAGGCGCCGACGATTTGCACAAATCCACCCCATTGAAGAAAAACTTTGACAGGGCTACGCTCAAGGAAGTGGCGGCTCTAAAAAAATTGGAGAAACACTATGGCGACAAATCTTTCCACACCACCGCATGCACTGGCGCACCGAAAACATTGAAGAGCGCACAGACTGACGAGATGCAGAATGGCAGCGGAGCGAGGGGGGCGAAACTGCAGGAGCGGATTGCCGCGCAAACGGAGGGAGCGGGCGAGGCGTTTGAAAACAAAGACGCGTTCTGGCGATGAAGACGCGTCTGCGAGCTAAAAACCCTAAAGCCGCGGGCGAAGCAGGGCTGGAGACCGTGAAGATGAGGCGCCGTCGTGGCGAGGGGATGCACACATCAGATCGCGACGTGGCGACATCTTGGGGTTTTACCCCCCATCATTATAACTAGAGGTTCGCCAGGTCAATTTTACTAGTGCCATCTGGCTTTTTTTAGCCAGAAAAAAAGGGTTGATTCTTACAGTAATTGTGACATTAGAATAAATGTGAGTCACAATAATTGAGAGTTTTTGATAATTCTTCCAGTAATGTACATCTGAAATGTATGTAGTAAAATTAGTGTAAAGTCTCACACTAATTATATGACTCACAATAATGGCAATAATCGGTGTACCAGTAAAGAGTGTTGTATTTGACACGATTTTCAACACTTTCATTTAGAATATGCTAATGACAAAGGATGGTTTTTCTTTCATCCAAACCCCAACCTGCTTTCATTTGTGCAACTGCACTTTTGTTGTACCTGCCAATGATGGCCCAACTGGCGGTTACTTCCAAGTCACCTGGTTGATTTTCCCAAATAACTGGTTGAATTTCAAGAATAGAAGCAAAAGACCGGACTAATTTACTAAAAATTAGTTATATTTAGTATTTGTAGAAGAAATATATAGGATATATTCTTAAAAAATTGGTTGGTTTGGGAAATAAAGGAAACTGACCGGCTAGCTCAAAAAGTATCCTGAACACTAATACCCGCATACGAAGTTCGTACAAAATTAATTCAAAAATAATTAAATGAAAAAAAAGTGAAAAAAGATCAAATCTGAAAATCTGAAATATCTGAAATAGTTACAACTTACAACCCAAAGGCCAAAGATTCCTTGCACTTGGTCTAGACGGGTGACACCCAAATTGGCACCTTGTGCAATTCCAGGGATAGTGCCCACACTGCTGCCAACTTTGACACCCTCCCGAGGGCTGGAAAATTGTTATTTTAACATGAAATTTTAGAAACAAAATCACTATTATGTTGAAAACATGTGTACCAAATTTCAAGGCCAGAAGATTGGTACAAAAAAAGATATTCAAGATTTACTAACAAGGGGTAGCTGTAAGAAATGTTTCACTACTGCCAACTTTGACACCCTCCCAAGGATTGAAGAATTTTTTTTTTCCCATGGAATTTTTGGAGTAGGAATATCTTTATGTTTTTTACACATTTGAAAACATTCAAGTCCAAAAGAGTCACAAAAAAAATGATATTCCAAATCTACCAACAAGTGTAGTTGTGAGAAACAAAGAGGAAAATCGTCTCACAACTTTGACAGCCTCCCTAGAGTTGAGTATTTGTTATTTCAACATGAAAGTTTTTGCACGTGTTATCAACTTAAAAGTGATTTTTTGCCAAAAATTCCATTTTAAAATAACAAATTCCCAACCCTAGAGAGGCAATCAAAGTTGTGAGACAATTTTCCTCTTTGTTTCTCACAACAACACCTGTTGGTAGATTTGGAATATCATTTTTTTTGTGGATCTTTTGGACTTGAATCTTTTCATATGTGTAAACACTCGGGGGGTTCACTGGCGAAAATTTTAGAAACAACGTGCGATAAAAAATAGGGTCCAATATATTCATTGTAGATAAATTTTGTAAAAAATGTACATGTAAAATAGGGGATTTTTAAAAAGTGAAACATGTTTACATGTAAAATACCATCACATATAATATTCTCAGGCTTTTTACATGTAAAATACCATCACCTTATAATATTTTTTGCAAGGTAAATAACCCCCCAAATAAATAGGTCATTATCGCACGTGTATGCAAAATATACAAGGGAGTGCTCCCTCCGAGTGTAAACAACATAAAGATATTCCTACTCCAAAAATTCCATGGGAAAAAAATTTCTTCAATCCTTGGGAGGGTGTCAAAGTTGGCAGTTGTGAAACATTTCTTTCAGCTACCCCTTGTTAGTAAATCTTGAATATCTTTTTTTGTATCAATCTTCTGGCCTTGAAATTTGGTACACAGTTTTTCAACATAATAGTGATTTTGTTTCTAAAATTTCATGTTAAAATAACAATTTTCCAGCCCTCGGGAGGGTGTCAAAGTTGACAGCAGTGTGGGCACTATCCCTGGAATTGCACAAGGTGCCAATTTGGGTGTCACCCCACTGTACAGCTACAAATGTTTTTGAATTTCTTAGTGTTTCGGTTTTTTTGTCATTAATAATTTTTTTAATGACTAGTCACTCCAGCAACAAGTAAACAATGTAAGATCGAAAGCCTTGCTAGTAAATGGTGTTCATCAATAGGTACACTAATTTATGGTGTTCTTGCTAGAATTTCACTAACTTATCATATACTAAATAGAGTAAAGAGTGAGTTATTGCTTGTTCTTCCTTGAACACCCTCACCTCTTGAATATCATTTTCTCTAATATTACATCCTCTATTCTTTTACCAGACATTAGTGAACGTATGTTTCCAATTCGAAACTCACTTTTTACTTACACTACCACATTTTGTTATATTTCAAAAATTTGATAAGCAAAAAAAGGGTGTTAGACAACTCTTCTAATTTTTCTAATCCTAAGCACTTCTTTAATGTTATTTTACATGCAAGAATATATTTTATAATATTACAAAATCCAAACAACCATTTATATTTAGGATGCCTAAGTTGTAACATTAAAAAGGTGCAGATAAATTTTTGCATCAATGCCATTTTTATTAGAGCATGTAAAGTAGAGAGGACTATATGCAACACTTAAGACATGCATGTGTCATATATATATACATGTATGTATGTATGTGTGTGGGGAAGATTTGGCTGTAGTATATGCGTAATAAGGTTTATAATCTGAAATTTAAAAAATAAAAAAATAAAAAATATCACATCTTGTGTTTTGTATTCTCATAAATGGAAACATGCTTTGTATCCACTACAAGAAACAGTGTCCGAATTGATAGAAACATGGTCGAATCAACTCGGCTTTAAGACAAAGTTCTGTCACTTTGGACAAATTTCTATCAATTCGGACAGTTTTTGTCAATTAGGACGTGTCAATTTGGACACTGTTTTCTTGTAGTGATCTTGCAAGGTGGTCTGGTAGAATTATCGGTAGAGTTGTAAGGCTGTTGCAATAACTTCAATGCAATTCTTTTCACATCCTCAAACAAATGGACCAAGCCCACGCTCTATCAAAGAAGGATGTTTTCGAAACTTTTGGGGTTTTTTTAACAAAGAATTTTAAATTTTTTATTTACATTTTAGTGTCAAAAACAATGTCAAAATGAGTGTAAAACAACACCCTCTTTTGGTAGTGACAACTATAAAGAACAAGTACCTACGTTACAACAAGGTCTTTGTAATTTTAGAAACCAAAACCTTTGGCTGTGGCTTGCTATTTGATTAGCAACTTGCTCAAAACTTCCTCACATTCTTTGTACATAACATTCAATAGCCTTCATACCCAGTGCCTTTCGTTCATGACTTCATGCACTCTGCTCATCACCTTGAGCCTCCACATGTCCACTTAGCTACTGATGAAGTACTATTGGGTGTAGAATATTCCACACCATCTATTGTAGAGCCAAGGCAAGGATAGTGCATGCTTCTGAATGTTATGTAAGTGTAGCTTTTGTCAATACAAAAGTTTCTTTTATTTGATTCAAAGAGAATAAAACTCTACAATTTCCCTATTTCATGAAATCTTATCCCTACATCCTAATCTTGAGCCATTCTTCTATAATAATAGAAAGTTGCATGCTTATAGAATAAATGGAATAGAATAGCAAAAAAGGGGATAGTGGTGAAGACCACTATTCACTTATTTTTGTCGTTTTGTTGTTAGTTCGGTATAAACACTTGTCTCAAGAAGGTGGAATGGGGCCGGTTGGCTGTTATAACTTTTCTACCTATGACAATTCACGAAGTAGCACCAAGTCATGCATATCACATTACTACTCAAACAAACCCAATGAGACCAACGGGAATCAAACCCAGACCACATAACTATGATACATATCCCTTCACCAACCAACCGCAGAACTCATGACTTGGCGATCCTACACCATTACCAAAAAGTTCAAGCCAAAAAAAGGCTGCTAACTCAGCCAAATTGCCATGAAAAAATAATAAAATAATAAAATAATAAAATAATCACAATTTTAAAAAATAATCCAGTATGACATAGTCAAAATGGTGCCACGTTAGACTAGATTTCTTTAATAACTTTTTGTGAATTTTTATTTTTCATTTTTATATATTATTATATTATTATTTTTGCATGGCAATTTCACTGAGTTAGCAACCTTTTGGAGGCCTGATTTTTTTTGTAATGCCACACTAAAGTTCAAATTATACCCAACATATACCCAACCACCAATTCATGGTTACTTTTTATTTGTTACTAGCCACTAAAGTGTATATTCTCGCAAGGGGAGAGTAGTTTTGTAACATTGGCCCTTTGCCCGGTGGGCACTAGGTCATTGTCATTACGAACAAACACTTTATTTACGTTGGCCTTGAAAGAGGTCCAGAGTTTCTATCTATCTATCTAAGTTGCATGCATAGTTGATAAGGTGAGAATAACCACTTCTCATCTAGTCATGTAAGAAGTTCTCTAGACCAGTCACCCACCTTCCACAAAGAGTGTTGATAAGAGGGATGTGAATCCCTAAAGGGTGAAACAGAGGAAAATCAATTAAAGAGCTCACGAAAGAGTTGCGATTTACATAAAGCAGTTTCAAAGAACCCACCTCGTCGAGGAGTTTTTCGGTTGATGATTGAAGATAGAAATAGTTCACTAGCTCCTACTACTTAGGGAGACCACGCCAACAAACAAGACCTCAAATAATCTACCTAATGATAGTCCTATTGGCACTACCTGTTAAACTTGCTTTGCGACCATGAAGTTGGCAATTCAATTCCAACTAATATTCATAACCCATGTATATGTACCATGTGACTTGACAAGGAACACAACCCCCATAATTGACAAGGAATCGCCCTTGACAAAAATGTCAAAGATATGTTACTCTTAACCGTGGGTTCAAGCCTCAAGCCTACCATATGTTTCAAAAATAAATAAATAAATAATCTACTAAAAATTAGCCCAAAATAATGCTTAGACTTTGCAGCGACAGATTAGTTTGATCTATTGCGGTGAAGACAATTTAGTCAAGTAGATCACTCATCTGGTCACCATGATTATCAATCAGCTAACTAAGGAAGAACATACATTTCACTTTTAAACAAATTGCATGTCAATTTTCTCGCCCCCTGATATATCAAGGTTTCAGATACAATAGTGGACAAATGACGGAGTACTTGTCCAGGAAAAGATCAAGGACGAGGTCATCACTCATGTCCCAAACAACTGTCGCTATACAAGTTGATGAAACGCCACTAATGTCTTTTAAAAGCCTTGGTATACAAATAAACAAAGAAAAAGCACAAGAGAGCAAATCCAATTGCAAGATACAGAGGGCTGATGCCTCGCTGAGCCAAGTTTCGGTTGAGCCTTCGCATCGTAGTTTTCAACATAGCTTGACCTTTCGCCACCGTCTCTTCCTGCTCACCACAAGGCCAAGTGAGAATTATGAAATCACTGCAAATGAAAAACTGACTATAAGCTAAAACCCACAATTATACTCCCGCTGTCCGGAAATAACTGTACTAGTTTTTGGCGTTTTTTAACTTAACGCATTTTATTTTATTTCCCAAAAAAAGCCGTTTCAGTTTTTGAAAAACTGGTCTATCTTTAATATTAGTATGTAGTTTTTGTGTCACTCTCATTGTCCGCGTGTTTGAAGTAGACAGGGCTTGTGTTTGAAGTATAAAACAGAGGACAATATATTGGAAAAAAACATGCCAAAAACTAGGACAACTATTTCCGGACAGAGGGAGTACGAGACAAGGTGATCCGTAGAAGCTCTAGAACAAAATTCTAAAACGAGGTTCCTTCATCTTCCGTTCTCGCTAAGCAATTGCTTACCAACTGATTGAGAAGCTCATTCTGATACCTCGTCTCCGTATCAATGTGTTGTGCTACCTGGCACAAGCACGCACAGCAGCTTGTGAGCACAAAGAGGCATGTTAAGAAATTCCACACTTGTTCTGAAATTCCTAGAAATTAAACTAAAGTTACCATCAATGTGCGTTATGATTATTAATAACATCAAGGCTGCCTCAATTGTGTTCACACACAGTCGACACTAATGAAAGAAACCGAGTTCTCTCTGTGACCAGGCCAGCTTCCCAAAAAAATTCTGTCATTTTCAGCTATCAATAATCAATATCCAACTAGCTAATCACGGAAAGATCCTGAAGAAGTCTAGGTTTCCTGCTTAAAGTTGGCAATCGACAAATTCTCTTCATAAAAATCCAACTCCTACAGAGACTACATATATATTCCAAATTTGTACTCCACTCCTCTATAACTACTCTATAACCACATTGTGTGCAGAAATGGCTGAAAGCAGTAGCTTCCATATCTGACCAAGTTGAAATAAATCATTGAGGAAGCTCCAAGGAAGGTAACAAAATGTACCAATAGAAAGAAGAAATCATAACTTATATTTTTGAAAGATAGAAACATGTTACTATAGTCAACTATTGGCTTCCAAAGCGTGCTTTTTATTTTGAGCGTGAGCACTTAGAGCTTAAATGAATAAAATTCCGAGGACAACAGACAATCATACCTGCTTGAGTTGGCGAACTTTGTCCCGGAGACCGCCAATTTCCTCATCTAGCTGGTCACGAGGATCAACTCTCAGCTGCACCTGGTCGGAATTATAGTTGTACCCGGGATTTCTACGCCGCCCCAAACTATCATCGGTCCAAGCCATCCCGCTGCCTGTCAGCCAAAGAGCAAACCTGCCATAAAAACTAACCCTAATTCGCAGCTCAGAACAACAGATCCTACGCTTTTTTGCGGGGTCATAACATCGATTCAAACTAAAACAGCTCGGCCGAGTAAGAGCTTTACATCAAAGCTGCGATTGAGGTCAGTAACACGGTCGACGCGGGCCAAGCAATTATACGCAAAACAAGTGAGTCCACACGGCGTCGAGGTTTGAAAGACTCCGATGGAAGGAGACATTCACAACCTTAATCCTAAACCCTAAACCCTGAATGAATTCAAACCTCAGGAATTGCGCTGATGCTTGAATTCGTGATGAAGCTCCAATTCGATCGGTGACAAAAAGACGGTAGCAATTGAAGGGTGACGATGCGAAGTGTACAAAGTCTGCATACCCTCGTTAAGATCTCTTCTCCGCAACTCTTGATTCCACCACCGACGCTCAAGGAATTGCAAGCTGGAGATTGCTCAGATGATCGAACCCACAATTTCCAATCGACTTGAAAGATCACTGATCCAGTGCGCGGCAAGCAACTCAGTAGACAACGAGCTGCGAGCATTTCCACCGATGGCCACTAGTTTGGTGCGAAAATGGCCCTCTGGCACTATAAGCTTGGTGCCCTTTTCATTAGAGCATGCCCACCGGTGAGACAGAGCATCTACAGGAGAACTGTGCATAACGGACGGACTCTGAATAATACAGTCATTTTCAGCGGTACTTCCGGAGAGCAAATAATTATTTCACATTTCATTCAATAGATGATTCAATCACGCGTCACCACATGTGATGTATCAGTCTATGTCACTATTCATCTTAAACCCCGGGTCCCCATATAAAAGGTGGAACCCTAAGGGGCGGTTTACACTATGGACCAAGAGCCATGACCATGGAATTCTAAAATCTGTGATTGGCCCAAAAAGAGCTCTTGGTCCCATTCGGCTTTACACTACCTTGAAAAAAGGAGAATGACCACTAACTTTGAGGTCCCCAAAAATGCTAAAATTTCCCAAATGGATAATGTTTTCATGGTCTCCTTGATTATAGTTGAGTCGAAGCAAATGCCTCGACTCAACTATAATCTAGGAGACCATGGGGCTCAAAAATCATTGATTGGCTAGTGTTCAATTATTTAAAGAGAAAGGAGGAAAAAGGGGAGGATAAAAGAGAGAATGATGAGCTTAAACTTGTCCCGGTCTAAATCCACTTTACTCTACAAAGAGTAACCAAGTCATTTAAAATTGCATTTTTGATTTTTCATGGTCACGGCTCTTGACCAAGAGCCATGACCATGAAAATGATTTAATTTTCTTGGTCATGGCTCTTGGTCCATAGTGTAAACCGCCCCTAAGATGACGGCATTTTTTAATCATAGTCAATGTGCTCTCTCTTCTTTCCTCTCTTGCACAAGTCTATGGGGAACTCTCTTGTGTGATGTTAACTTTGGTGATTACCACATAACTCTGGTTTTAACTTGGCTTTCGATGATGAGTTGAGGATTTTGAATGCATAAGAGATTTTCAGAGCTCGAGGTGATTTGGAGCTTGCTTTTCATTCATTATTCACAGGGTGGGACCTATTCAAAATTCTGTTGGAGATGCTTTGAAGCTGGTATCTCTATTTCCGAACCTATATATCAGTCCATACCTAAATTTGGCCAAAAAAAAGGAGTATGGTTGGTATTCACAAATTAAATACCAGTCTCACACTTTGGATGCAAACAGTCTTTTCAAATCAAAATAGGGCCTTGATTTTTAGTAAGAAATTTGAGGATATTAGTCAGACACTCGTGGAAATGTTCTTAGTAACGTAGAAATACAATAAACTGAGATATTAACCCTTAAACGTCATGAGGGTCCTTAGAAGGCCGCCTGATGAGCATTTCCAAAAGTCTATAGCAGCTGGAAAATAAAAACCGCCAACCTGCCTTCTGCACTGGCCAACAAGCACTACTAGCCAGCGTTTTTGCTGTTTTTAATTTATTTATTTTTAAAATGTTTTGACTCTCTCCACAACTGCTGCCCGATCATAACTCCTTCCTTCCCTCAATTCCTTCATTTGATTGTGGATTGTTCCACAGTTGTTTAATTTAGGCATATTTGCTAAATTTAGATTCACTTTTTCATCACCTTTCCAAAGCACCAATCCATTACAAATTTGGTTGAGAAAATCCACTTTTTTCTCCATTATTCTCTCATAATTAAGCCCGTGGGGCTTGCTTTGACGTTTAAGGGTTAAGGTGTTTTTCATCTTAAAAATGGAAGTTTGATCAAGGTCTTATTTTTCCTAAATAGAAAAGAAGAAATCATGAAGAGACAAAGTGATTCTATATTGTTTTCCAAATAGAAAATTTTCTACAAATTTTCAAAGTAAAAAGTTTGGCAAACTCACTACTCATACCCTAAACTTATTTTAAACCGATAATGTGTTGATCCTAAATTGATATATGGGTTGGCCCACCACTCTACCCAAAATAGAATAAACACAAGAAGCCAATTAGTTGATACTAATCTCCCAAAAAATAATTTAAGGTCACTCTACAACACAGTTTTAGTGGCAGTTTATGACACGATTCTTGGGGTGTCTCGATTTAATATGGTATTTCTACCTTAAAATACCCTCAAATTTTTTGTTAAACATTTGAGGTCCAAACTCCCAATTTGACTTAGAAAGACTTTTTTTTTCTTCAGCCACGTCACTTGAGGCTTGAGGCCGATGTTTTGCTTTTGGATACAAATTGAGAGGAAAAAATGGAGGTCAAGGTGGATAAGAGTTATAAGGTAAGGGGTATAGTTGCCGTCAATTTAAGCATTTCAATCTACATGGAGCCCTGATTTTCAATGATAAAAAATTGTAGCACATAAAACTTTGGGGTTTAATAACCAAGCTCAATTTTTAATTAATTTTTTCACAATGTATGATTTTGTTATAAATTTTCAAACTTAATATGCATAGACCACTATTGATGTTAGTGGGTGTACCAGTAACTGTCTTTCATTTCTAGTCCAATCAGATTGCTAACTTGGTATTCATAATTAATGCTTGTGATAACTAGATTGAGAACTTCTGAAGTTGAAACAAGTGCTTTTATAGGTGACTACAATTAGTACCTAACAGTTTATGGTGCTTCTACCTTACAAAGTTTCAACTCCTGTAGCCTATCTTTAGATCAAATCCAACTTAAATTTATTTATTTTTGTCAAAAAGTTGCATGTCATCTGCTGACCTCTTCAAATGTAATATCGAATAGAATTTTTACAATAAGGTGTTGAATTTGACCAAATGCAAAATCAAATGAGTACTATAGATTAGAAAATGGTAACAACGGATTATTCACAGAAATGAGTTGTCACATGTGTTTGAAACAATAACATCGTCATATTATGGAGCACCATATGATGGAGGATAGATTGTATACCGTAATCTAGAATATAGTTTTCCAAAACATTTGTAGGCTAGTACCTATCAAAGTGGCAAGCAATAAAGTGGGTATTAACCCCTAAACGTCACAAGGTGTCCCTAGAGTTGATGATTTGAGAAAAATCATCATAAAGTACTATTTGGAAGAATATATTGGAATTGATATACAAGTGAAAGTTGTAGATTTTGAATGTTAGATTCCATCCATATAGTTAGATTCACCAATGCCATCACCAATATTTTATTATGAAATTTGAAAGTTAAAATCAAATCCCTTCTAAATTTGATTACAAACAAAATATTAATATTTTTGAGAAAATTTTGTTGGAATGGATTTGAAATGAAATACTCTTAACATGGTATTTTTGAAAATTTTGTATTCATTAAATCTATAACCTCATTTTTGCAAGGGCAATTTTGAACTACAATCAATTCATGATGCATTTCAAACAGGAAAAGCAAATGTGAAATAAGGAGCAAAACAAAAACAGTAAAATACAAGCAATAAAAATAGTAATCATCAAATAGAAGCATCAAGCACAAAAATCAAACAAAAATAGTATACATGTATGATCTTCAAGCGATAATCGATCTACAAAACAAGAAACATCTAACACAAACAACAGGAAACAAAAACACAAAGTACAATCAGTCCAAATAAACACAAGCAACACCATGTAAATGTAAATGTGATATGAATGCAAATGTGATTCAAATACCAAGCCTGGCTTACAAGTTCTAAGTGTGTTTAGAAACACATGACAATGCAATTACAGTGAGTTTCAAAACCTACAGCCCTAATGTCAATTTTGTCTTAGGATTTAGGGTTGCAAACTATTCAAAAGCATCCTTGAGTGTACAACTTATGCACACTTTTGCAACGTCAAAACAAGAAAAGGAAACTACGTAAGACTCAGACTGTCCATCGCCCCTACAAACTTCGGCTTCTTGATGCCACCCCACTCGTTCACTGGAATAATTCATCCTCCAATTTTCATCAACTAAATTTTTTCATCAATTGTCATTTGTGCTTGTTCTCAAATTCGGAGTTCCTCCCAATATTCTATAAGTTCTTTGAAATCCTCTTGAAGTTCTTTCCATGCTCTACGATCCATACGTAATATTGTCAACTTCTCCAAACCTTGTAGAGGAGGTAACTTTCGAAGTAGCTTACATCCAATTAGGACCAACGCTTCTAGATTGTACAAGTTGGAAAATGAGTCTGGCAAATCAATCAAGCTCTTACAACCGTGCAAATAGAGCTTTTGGAGGTTTTTAAGACAACCAAAATTCTCACAAAGATTTTGCAACTGAACGCAAAATCCAAATTCAGCTTCTATTAAGTTTTGAAGTTTTCCAAAGTCTTCTGGAAGCACTTTCAACGCTGTATTGTTCATGCGCAACACCTTCAACTTTTTAAGGCTGGTAACAGAAGGTAACTTTTCAAAGACCTTACACCCATCTAAGTCCAATTCCTCTAGGTTATACAAATCAGAAAATGAATCAGGTAACTCAATCAAGCTCTCACATCCCTTCAAGTAAAGCCTTTGCAAACTCCAAAGGGAGCCAAAATTTTCACAAAGATATTGCAATTCAATGCAGAATGCAAAATCCATTTCAGCCAAACATTGAAGTTGGCCAAAGTCCTTTGGAAGTTCCTTTAATGTAGTATTATCCATACGCAATATTCTCAACTTCTTCAAACCGCAAATATAAGGAAATATTTGAAGTAGGTTGCATCCAACCAAGATTAACTCCTCTAAGTTTATCAAGTCTGTAAATGAATTTGGCAAAGTAGTCAAGCTCACACAATTGTACAAATTGAGCTCTTGAAGACTTCTAAGGGAACCAAAATTTTCACACAAATTTTGCAGTTGAATGCAAAATCTAAAATCAACTTTTGTTAAACTTTGAAGTTGGCCAAAGTCCTCAGGAAGTTCTTTCAATCCTATACCGTCCAAGCGCAATTCCTTCAATTTCTTCAAACCACCAACTGGAGGTAACTTTTGAAGCAGTTTACAACAAGCCAAGACCAAGACTTTTAAATTAGTCAAATTTGAAAACGAATTTGGCAAATTAGTCAAGCTTTCACAACCATAAAGATTGAGCTTGTGGAGACTTGTAAGCCAACCAAAATTGGAGCAAAGATTTTGCAGTTGAATGCAAAATCCAAAATCAGCTTCTATCAAATTATGCAATTGCCCAAATAACATTGGTAGTTCTCTCAAAGATGAGCATCCTGTCAAAAATATTTTTTTGAGCTTCAATAGGTTTGCGATACTTTCTGGCAAAGTGGATAGATGAACACACTTTGATATATTTAAATACTCAAGTTCTTGCAAATTTCCGAAAGAATCCGGCAATGATTGCACAGAATAGCATCCTTCCAAATTTACATATTTTAGTTTGGAATGTTTATTAAAGCATTGAGGTAGCTCCTTTAAATTTTGGCAACCATTAAGTATCAGCATTCGCAATTCACCATAGAGAAACTGCCATTCCACCATAAAAACATAATTAGAAAGTTGAATCATTGTTGTACAAGAGTATCATTACGTGAAAAATATATACATAAAAGTGATAATACACTTATATATTAATAAATAAAAAAATCATATTAGTAAATTCATTATGATTTCATAAATAGAATGGTCATTTGTAGATCAATATAATGAGAACTACATTATTTTTTCAAATAGTATGAATCATATAACATTTAAGCATCCGGATTTTAAAATTAATGTACAATGGAGTATTTTTTTTAAATGAACATTTAATTTGAGCAATTGAATGATTAAGAAATGATGAAGATCATCTAAGAAAAAGTTTAATTAGATCTTGGTAATTAATATGGACAACAAAGATTTTAAAATAAACACTAATTTTGAGTAATTACTAAATTTTGTGGTTACAATATTGTACTTATTATCCTTACTAGTGGAAAATCTACACTACAATAAATAATGTAGGTACAACAAACACCAATTGTTTATTCATCATTTACTGCGTTAGTTGAACATTACTTCAAATATTTATTCATCATATATTACATTTTGAAAAGAATGCATTTCATCACCTTTACTTTTTGACAAGTAACCTATTTGAATACATTTATAGGTAAAAGAGTGTGCTATTTACTTACCTCTAGTTCAAAGTTCTCATCACAAAAATGAGTGAGGGCACCGTTGGTAAAATCTAACACTGCTAAATTTGGTAACCTCAAATTCCATGGAAATTCTTCATGAGGAAAGTTCCTCCATTGCAACCATCTCAATTCTTCTGACCATTCCGAAAAATCACCTTTTACCAAACAATGATCTAGTATGAGGTATCTTATTTCCCTCATTCTTGCATATGATGCAGCATTACAAGTTATACCAGTATTTACTCCAACCATTGAGAGTGCTAAAATTTTATTCAAATCCTGTACAAAGCAACACATATTTTAGTTTAAAAACAATCTTTTGTTTAAAATTATAGTTGTAAAAAATCATAACAAAATTTCAATTATTGAAAACCCTTACTTGTTTTTTTTGAAGAATCTTAGCTGCAACTGTAGGATCCCATATGTGACTTTGCATTTCTGGTTTGTATGATGCCCTTTGTATAACAATATTACGCCCCATATCTCGAAGAAGATCATGCATACTTAATTGTCCATTTTCATCTATTTTGACTAAGCACTTTTCAATCAATCTCCTCAATGACCAACTGGGTGAACAGTAATCTCCACTTGATTCCCAAATTTCCATAGCAAGCTTCTCAGAATGATCAAGCATGAAGCAGGATACATCTAAAAACATTCGCTTATCTTCATTGTTGACGAGGCCATCATAACTAATTTGAAGCTTGCTAATAATATCTTCATTCCTTCGTAGTGCACAAGTTGCATCCCTCCAATATTTTTCATCATCTGGTAGATTCTTTTTGTCCGCCATGAACCTCCCCATTACTTCTAATGCCAACGGTAAACCACAACAAGCAGCTGCAATACTTTTCACCATATCATGGAAAGAAGTATCTACATGATATATATTGTGCTTTTGAAATGCACACCAACTAAAGAGATTTAAAGTATTTAAAAAATCAAGTTCAGGCATTGCGTACATTTCACTTTGTATTTTTGGTGCATTCAACATGATACTTTTTAAAACATCCCTTTCGCGAGATGTAATAAGAACTTGACTTCCTGAAGCAAGGTTATTCAAATCAGGAATGAGTTCATCAACTTGATTCTTCCCGCTTATGTCATCGATTACAAAAAGCACTTTTTCCTTTCGAATCATATCAAACCAAAGTTCAGAGTTCCAATGAATCTTTTTAGCATCCATACGAAGCAAGTCGGACATCATCTTCATTCGTAGATCTTTAAAAGTTGCAGCATCCTTTACTTCTTTGACATCCTTCAGAAAACTTCGAGAATTATAGTTTACTTGCTCACGATTGTACACTTCTTTCACAAAGGTTGTCTTCCCAATCTCGCCCATGCCATAAATGCCAATGACTCCTACATTTTGTCCCATCTCATGTAAAATATTGGTTACATGTGATAATGGCTTATTCAAACCCATCACGCCGCATGCAAGAGTTAATGGAGGGGGCGTAGGCAAGGCGTCCAATACTGCAGCTACAATCTTCTCTTCCAACTTGGTTGTATCACTATGAAGTACAAGCCACATTGCAAAAACATTATAGTTTAGTAAAATCCTTGATAGCACTAATACCACAAAATCATTCAAATCAAGGATTAACTATAATATCAACAAATAATTATTTTAATGTAGAGTTATGGTATACAAAGAAAATCTCACTTGTCACAATCGATAAGTGTAAATCCGGTTATAGCAGCAGCTTGTGTAAGAGCTATTTTCCATCTCATTACATCTTGTTCTCGTCCTTTTTTCAAGTGTTCACAAAATGCTTCCGCAAATGGTCCAACCTCAATCCAACGCAAGTTCTCCGGTTTGACATTAAAAAACACGGGTATCATAGGTTTTTGACTAGCCAACATATCACACAATTCATTTAAGCAATACTTGGATTCGGCATACCTTGGAGAAAATATTGCAACGTGCACTAGCACTTCACTAAGGGCCTTATTTATAGAATTCAATGCATGTTGTCCCTTCACAAGGGCCTTGCCATCAATAAAAGGCTCACGGCCAACTTGACGAAGGGCTTTGTATAAATGTGAAACAAACGTTTACTTCACATCAGGTCCTCGATGATTCAAAAACACATCATATTGTGTCAATGTTCCAAAACTTGAATGTTTGTGATGGACCACATCATTGGAAATGGCTGATTGCTCATGATCGACTTGGTCACTCACTTCATTAGAATGGGCTAATGCCTCTACTTCGCTAGGAAGGGATGATTGTTCATAATGGCTTCTTTCACTAGGAAGGATTGATGGATTTGCTTCAGGAGCAAGAATTGCCCTCCAAAGTCCACCCAAGCCACAAATACCCATAGTTCACTTTATCTTAAATACAAGCCCATTTGAAATGAGTTTCAAGCATTTTAATAAAGAGTCGTTTGAGTGCTAGTTCCTCAATTGATGTTTGCAAACATAGGTTCAAAGAAACTTGAGAAAAACATTACACATAATCATGTTGTTAGCTTAGTGTAGAAATTCCAAAAATGTAATGAAAATAAAACGATTTTAGAAAATGTACATTTGGATCATATAAATTGCAAGGAATCTTATGAAAAATCTTTGAAAGTTACACCTAATTGCATCTTTACCTCATACAAATATATAATATATTTAAAAATATATATAATCACAACAACTAATTCAAATAAAAATTTTAACCAAACAAGTATAATATGGATATCAAGGAGAAATCATGCAACTAATTAGGAAAATAATAAAAGCATGTTCATTGCCAATTAGAAGTGTATAACAAGGGTGACATTTGGTGTAGAATTCATATATCACTTACAAACCAATGAATTAATGTTTTGAAGTTCATTAGTAATGGATTTTTTCTAAATGCCTCATGTGATGTCATATTATAATTTGAAAAGTATTATTAGTGTGTATGCTTATAATTTATGAGCTGAGTTTTTAAGTTTTATCAATAATTATTCAAAGTAAGAAAGTTTCTAAAATTCAAATTTCTTTTTGAGCATGAACTTACTCTTATGAATTTAGTTGAGAATCAATCAATAAAATTCAACTAAATTTTTTTAAAACAACTTTTTTTTTATCTACCTCCATTGCAAACAAAATTATTTTTTGATGCATAGTTTCTAATACAAAGGTCAAAATCTTGTAAAAGTTAGTGCCCTTCACGC
Organism: Pohlia nutans; assembly: GCA_022496805.1. Taxonomy (NCBI): domain Eukaryota; kingdom Viridiplantae; phylum Streptophyta; class Bryopsida; order Bryales; family Mniaceae; genus Pohlia; species Pohlia nutans. The sequence goes on from CM040088.1 coordinate 38,912,008, forward strand.
TAGTTCTAAATTGCATTCATAAATAAAATAGAATTTTTCAACAAATATTGTCTTGAAGATGGCTTGTTTGAACTTCAAAAATGAGTTGAAATCAAAATTTATCTTCTATGGGTTAAATTCACAATTTCTTATTAGTACACCTCCTCACAAATTTCATGAGAGGCATATAAACTTGAACCTTCAATAAATATAAATTTGAATGAGCATTGCAAGAAAGAATTGAAATATGTGAGTATCGAGAATTTTTAAGGAACTTTTGAATACCAAAATAAGAAAACCTCTACAACATTAGGAGGCATGTCATGAAGATCAATGGGATCATTTCTACGATCCCATTTCAAACCATAGTTTTAGCAAATTCTTTGCACTCTTTCCAAAACTTCACAACTATCATTCACCAAAGTCCATTCTCAAGAATTGACAATGAAGCTGAAAATCCATAAGCACACCTTTATTAAGGTGTGCTTACAGATTCCACCCCCATGAGTCCTATGCTTTCAAGGCTCACACAACCCATACACATGAAAACACATGTATAGAACAAGCTAAAGTAGGGATTCCTAAAAACGCCAAGTACTTGAAATACTATTTGAACAGATTTTCACTTGCCATACATCACCAAAAAGTATTTATCATAAAGAACAAATACCGGAAAAACTTTGACCCTTGATAACATTAGTATACAACATCCAAATGACACAATCATTGGTGTGTTGAAACCCTCTTTGAGATGCCAACAAGAAAACACAAAAATTGTCCATTCTCTCAAGGCATACAGGCACATACCTGAGGAGCTCAGCATCGAGGAGACGCCACCAGCAGCCAATATAAGGACGCCAAAAACAAGCTCAATTTCATTGCAAGCAGCATGATTTATAAAACTCCAGTTTTGGTGGCTTCTTAGAAGCCATTGAACTCGGTGGAACAGACTTGTCGGCTCCAGGCGCTTGACCTTAAAACAAGACTCCGGCATCAACAAAATGGTGCAAAACTCTGCTCATCCTGCACACACAATTTCATTTCCTCTCTGCACACACAATCTCTCCCTTCTCAAATCCCTTTGCAAAAACGAACTGCATCCAAAAACCAAGCTCCCACTTTATATCACAGCAACCCACCGGCCTTTCATTGCCACAAAAGGCTGTGCAAATATCTTAAATCCTCTGCAACACACAGCTGTTTCAAAATTCTACAACCTAGTGCACACGAGTGGAAAGGAAGAAGTGTCAATTGATCCTCACAAACAACACTTCCATTACCATATGAAAGGATCTCTTCAAGGGAGGAGAGAAAACATTTCTTCAAGAACGAATCAAATTAACTTTCTAAGTTCAATGATTCAGCTTCAAGAACTCAATCATGTGTGCCACCTTGTACTGTACAGAAAGATAATTGTGAAACACTTTCTACACTCCGAAGAGATCAGAAAGGTATTCAAAAAATAGAATGGACCAGCTCGGTGGAAGGACGAGATTTGCTGGTGCCGATCCTATGGTTGCAGGAATTTATCTAAATATTTTTTTATTTCTTCAGTTTGCCTCGTGAGTCGACCTTGGGAGCTTCTACTGTAGCAGAGGATTGTACAAAAGTGGCTTGCAAGGACTTCCAGTGACGTGTGAAGGACCATTTCAATAGCGTAGTAGTTAGGCATTCAATCTCTCAAAGTGGCCTACCTTTTACAGGCAAATCCCTCATCATAAGGTAGGGACACCCACTCCCGTGACTTTAAGCTGATTTTCATACTTCTGAATGAGCACTATGAAAAGCGATTATACCAGAGGAAAGGCAATTAGATATTAATCTAGAATGTATCAACAAAGTCATGTTATTGTAAAATTTGTGTACGTTCTCGATAATCAAAGTCAGAAATTGGTTTGCACATTTGACTGTGTCTAAATGGCCCTGATTCCGTGACTTGAAGAAACGCTTGTGACTTGGAGAAACACCCTAAATATGTTCTCAAGCCACAACCACCCATGATCAGAAACACTCGGATTCAGGTGTCCTGTATGTAGATGGGAATAGGTGCAGTCACGGGAATGGGTGTCCCTACCTTACAGTTGTCCCTCTGTAAGCCCTACCTTCAAGGTGACAAGTATGAATTAGTCACAGAAATGACTTGTCACATGTGTATTGATTGAAACAATAATTGAGTTAACCCTTTAGTGCCTAGGGTACTGTAGCAGACAGCTCTGGATTTCACTGGGTTTTTCCACTGTGGTTGATACTACCAAAAATAGAATGGGTTAAATTAGAAAGTAACCGTACAATTCTATTCTCAACTCGAGAGCACACATTTTATTAAAATTTGAGAATCATCCGATGGTGGGATCAGAAGATTATAGTATGTATTTGAACTGTATAATGCACGCTCAAAAACGAGATTTTGGGGGGTGTGTGACTTCAAAGTTAAATAGAATTTGAGGTAAATTTTCAAAAATAAAAGCAAAGAAGTTCAGCTATGCCCTATGTCAACACCTCTCCGTTGCAATCTTTCATATCAAAAATAGACTCGCACATAATTATTGTGAGATTTATAAGTGAAAGTGACTTGTCCATGTACGGTTTAGGACAAAAATTTATACGTTAAAAATTGACAGGAGTGGGTACATTAGTCAAGATCGGATTACACACACTAATGGAAGATGAAGAAGAGAACACAATCCAAAAAAATAAAACAAGATAACAAACTTCCAAACACAAGAAATACTACACAATACATATGTTGTATTTGTAAGTATTTACTGTATTTTCAAGTATTTGCAGTATTTTTGCATTCTGTTGATAGGTATTTTGATAGTTGTACAATTCCAAATTGAAAATTTCTTTTTCTGGAAGGTGCGTAATGTATGTGCGCAAATCTGAACTTCAAAACTGAAGTTCCAATACTTCACGGATTCTCTACTATTTGCATTTCGGACGTTGTAGTGACCATAATGTGGTTTGCTAGGCACTAAAGGGTTAACTAAAAAGAACATGGGACTTACAGTTACGAACAAAACTGAGTATTGATTTGAAACTTTTCCATTCAAACAACCATACCATGAGCATCAATGGGCAAAGTCCAAAAGTGAATATACAAAAGTTGTAGTGTGCGACATATAACACATTACTACAGAAGTTTGAAGAAAAACTCAATTGTGATTTGAAAGAAAATGGATTTCAAAGTTAGCCATGTCTAAAACTCGGTTTTGTGCGATATAATTCGGAACTACTTTAAATTTTTTCAATTTTTTCTTAGAGCTTCAAAAAAACTTTTTGTGCCTTGGCATGTTGGTATACATAATTTAAGATTGTTGTACACAAAAATTGAAGGAAGTTGATATTTATAGAATTTAAAATATTTACAATTTGACAAACATGCAAATGATGTTGGTTCTCACGATATTTGAATTATTTTTTGGAATTGAGAGCATGGGACTGCATTAGCCATTGTATAGAGAGCATAGGTTGCAACATGAACCATTGTTACATCTTAATGCCCTTGCATTTGAAATAGTTGTTGAATAGGCCAATGCATTCAATTTATACATTAGAGCTATATGATGCAGTTTTTTGGTTTAGGTGTTTTGTTCAAAAACTAGAGTTCATGACGCACATAATCAATCCTACAAATCAAAAAAAAAAACATATCATTTTCAATATCATCAAAAAGTTCAAAACTACCAAAAATTACACTGACTTTCATAAAATTGACAATTTTTTGATGATACTGAACACGAAAAAAACAAGTTGTTCAATTGGTTGATTGAGTATGTGCGTCATGAACTCTAGACTTTGTACAAAAAAGTTAGACCAAAAAACTGCATCATACAACTCTAATATATAAATTGAATGAATTGGCCTATTCAACAACTATTTCAAATGCAAGGGCATTAAGATGTAACAATGGTTCATGTTGCAACCTATGCTCTCTATACAATGGCTAATGCAGTCCCATGCTCTCAATTCCAAAAAATAATTCAAATATCGTGAGAACCAACATCATTTGCATGTTTGTCAAATTGTAAATATTTTAAATTCTATAAATATCAACTTCCTTCAATTTTTGTGTACAACAATCTTAAATTATGTATACCAACATGCCAAGGCACAAAAAGTTTTTTTGAAGCTCTAAGAAAAAATTGACAAAATTTAAAGTAGTTCTGAATTATATCGCACAAAACCGAGTTTTAGACATGGCTAACTTTGAAATCCATTTTCTTTCAAATCACAATTGACTTTTTCTTCAAACTTCTATAGTAATGTGTTATATGTCGCACACTACAACTTTTGTATATTCACTTTTGGACTTTGCCCATTGATGCTCATGGTATGGTTGTTTGAATGGAAAAGTTTCAAATCAATACTCAGTTTTGTTCGTAACTGTATGTTGAGTCTATGCAGAGTCTGTGCCCCAATAATATCAATATATGACATGATTGGCTTGTGCATGAACAATTCTTTGGTCCCTTTATGAATAGCCCCTTAGGCTTAAGGGAACTTGTGGGAACTCTCCTCTAGCATTGGGGAGGTCACGATTTCCACTCCTATGGGCGGTGCAGGGGCTTGCTTTAAATTAATCTCCAACTCGTCAATAATTAGTTTTGCCGTTTTTTTTTTAACTCAAATCAAGTTTAAGGTGAGTTAAAGTTTCTTTCTACTTGGAGACACTCTTTTCGGTTAATTCTAATATCGTCATATTATGAGCTACCTTTTAGCCTAATATAAAAGACCCTGGCTAGTAACTTTTTTTTTAAAGTTCTTGGAGCATTTGAGTTAACGGAAAACAAGCAAGACTATGTGTTGAGTCTATGCAGAGTCAAACAAGCTTATATTATCAATTTCTGACATGCACTATTCTTGAATGGTCCCTTGGTCCCTTCATGAATAGTCCCTTAGGCTTGGGGGAACTTGTAGGAACTCTCGTTTAGCATTAGAGAGGTCACAAGTTCCACTCCCATGGGCAGTGCAAGGCCTTGCTTTAGATTATTATTCAACTCACCATAGACTAGTTTTGCTGTCTTTTTGAACTGAAAACGAGTTTAAGGTGAGTATGAGGTGAGTTTTCACTTTGAGACACTCTTTTCACTTATCTCTATTCTTCAAAAATTTATAAAAATCCATAAGGTTTCTTAGCCCTTGCAAGGGTTCGCCCTTTTGCTCTCACTGCATGAAAGATAAAATATTCAAAATATGTGATTCTTGAGGCAGGACTATTGAGGACTTCAACCCTCCACCATCATTCTTTAGTTAAAGAATTACGTGACATATTCAATATTCTAGAATCCGCTACAATGATTCTTGTGCAACAATTTTTACTCTAAGATACAACTCACAAGGGCTAAAGAACCTTATATCACATATTGTTATACGAATATGATTTCAGTTTTTATAACTTTGCCTGTGTTTGAATTCACCACATGTATATTTTTTCTATAGTCCCACCATCGTACTAAGGTATTATATTAAAAATTGTGTCACAGATACTTTCAATCTTCTCAGGTAGTTAACCCCTAAATGACAGAGGGGGTAAGGGCAAAACCTAGATGTGTTATAAAATGTTACTTCTGCAACTTTGATGAGGTTTGGTCCAAAAGAAAAAATGAGAAGCATGATGTTTAGTAATTATCCATACTGTCAAACTTCCAAAAATAGTTTTAGATACTCATTTAATGAATTTAAGAGCATTTACCATGTGAAATTCACCAAAATTACAAATTTTATTTTTAGAATTTGAAATTTGGTATGATTGGTTAAAACTAGACATTCTATTCTAAAATTTAAATAGGCAAAATTTTCAAACGAGTGAACATCATTAGTTTCCCAAAATAGTAAGTTTTATAACACTAGGACAATATTGAGGTCTTTGTCTTTGAAAAATTCCTTATTAAACCTCAATATTGCAAATGACATGTATCAAAAAGCACTAGAACATGATCTTGACCCCCAATTTAAACAAAAAAAAAAAAATCAAAACTTTGAAAATGTCATTTCCTGCCCATGGGCAGTCATTGTTGTTTGGGCTGCAACCAGAAAATGGTTGATCGGTCACTTAGGGGTTAAAGGCAAAGCTAATGCAAGAGCCTTGTCCTCTACAATTCAATAATATCACCATCTTAACCCTTAAGCGTCCACACTACAATTACCCAGTCAAATCTCATCAATTCCTTGCATATTAAATATATTATATTTTCTGATGTTTTTCTCATATAAGGTATTGTTAAATCAATTTACCCTGATTTTTGTAATTATTTGAATAAAAATCATTTTTATAAGAATTTTAAGTTTTTTCTCGTAAAAATCATAGTAATTACAATTGAAAACTACTCAGAATAGTATGAATTTTTTTTATAGGAAAAATGTAAATAATAGTGATGAACAACAAGGTGTAGGTGGCATTCTTCTTAAGCTTACATAAAAAGAAATTTGATAGAAAACCTTTTTCTATAGTGTATATTGGAATTTTAAGGTTTTGAGGTTTAGAGTGTTGTAAAAAACGCTATTTTAATAATTTTGAAGAATGGAAAATTGGACTAAAAAATAGAAGATAATCACTGCACTTTCTTAGTTGGGAACATTTTCATTTAAAATTAGGAACCAGATGAGAATCAACGTTTGACTGAAAAACGACCAAACATGGCCCCATGGAATTCCTTGCTCGCTTAGAGGTTAATTACCATCTTGTACTCTAAAGAAGAGCCCTCCCAAACACAATTATTTGATGTTCCAGAATCAATGCTCTAGTGCACGTCATAGTTGTAAAATTCCCAACATTTCACATTCCAAAACTCAACCCCATTCTAAAAGAGGAGGTGCAAGACTAGTTTGACACAGTTGAGTTAACCGAAAACAGAACACGAGTTTCAAGGCCTAATATTCAAGGAAATGGAAATCAATGCTCTCATTGAGTGTAACCGAAATGAAAACTCAAGTTGAAAACTCTTATTTTCCTTGGTCTTCGGGGCTACTATAATCTTTAAATGGAGAAGAATCTGCAGAAATTGGAAAGTGGGGAGGTTGGGTGAAGGTTGCTGGAAGCGGTTTGCAAGCTGCTTCTTGAAAACTGTCAGACAAAAAGGATCTCGCAAGTGCCTTCTAGTTGAGCCAACGATACTCTAACAGCCAAAATATATATTCAACTAGTTTTACTGTCTTTTTAACGACAAAACTAGTTGAACATGTAATCTATCTATGAATTTAGTACAACCATGACAATAGAACTGGCTACCCTTGACTCACTTCCAACTCACCTTACCTAAGGTGAGTTTTAGCTTCTTTTTTATTAACTCTAGCGTTTTTTTCTTGGCAATTTTTAGCTTTTAGCAGCTGCTTCTAAGCAGCCGCCAAAAGCTAAAAATCCCCAGGAAAAAAAAACATTGGTTTGACAAACTAATGCTCTAAAAAAATTAGTTTAGCAAAGAAGACATACTTCAAAAGAAATTCCATTGAAACTAATTAAGGCCCTAGCACAGTAGAAAAATATATTTGTTAAGCTTTTGCAAGCTACGGTCTACCATAGGAGGTGTAGCATGTGCACTCAAAATCTATGCAACTCATGCTATTAGTGTAATATTGTGCACCTCACGACCTCAAGTTAGATTAAAATAAATAAAAAATCATTTTAGTCGGACGGGTTTTTGCTAACAAGTCATCTCTAGCCACTGTGTATTTCAAGACTTTTGACTTTGCTCAACAACATTTATTTTTTTACACATCAGGGGCAATTAAAGCCTTTTTTGACATAACCTCCATAGTTAGGTTTTATGAAAAACGTGTTTCATATCCCACTTCTAAAATTTGACCATTATTTCACTTCCAAAAAAAAATTCCAATTTTTTTTCTAACTGCATGAAATTCAACCCCCTTCTAGCACTTCCCATATTTTAGGTGCATTTCACATGCACTTTTGACAAGCGACATGCTACCATTTCCAAGCATAAATGATTCATTTGGATAAGAAGATTGAATTTTTTTCAAACTTTATTGTGGTAAACATCTTAATGTTGGAATTCTAGAAACAATGCAATTTGTTTTGTCACACAATTCCATCTCAATATTGTTTAGTGATTTTTCAAAGATTGTAAAAGTGCAGCAATTAGTAGCATGCAGCAAAAAACGTAGTATACCGTAGCTTGCAATCACCTTGTCCCATAGTGGAATATGGGTCCAAGTGTCCCATTGTCCTAAGTATCACCTGCTTCAATTTTTTTGCAAGTATCTAAGACATTAACCACAACTAGATAATATACACTTGCATCATATCCTAAGAGCATCTCCATGAGCACTCTGAATGTGCATGAGTTGGTCAACAATTTATTTGGAGGGAGGTACTAAATATATACAACAACCCAGTTCAAGGCCCTCAAAACAACTCAAACTAGTGTATATTTTCTTCCGAATTGCACATCATGATTGCACAATCCATGCATGGTGACATTTTGAGTGGCTTACTTACTATTTTCATAGAATCTAATTAAGTGATGTTTGGTGGGGAACTACATGGTATGCCCTCTAAATTTTGGATGGCCTTCATAGTGCAACTCAGAGTTGTCGGGGGAGAATAACGATGCCACTAGATCTCAAGATCAATGCAGTATTTGAACAAAAAAGCAAAGAAAAAATGAAGTTGAGCATACATGTAGAGTCCATACAGTGAGTGGAGCTAACTTCTTGGTGAAAATTTAATGCTACCTGCTAAGAAATTAATCAATTCTAATCCCTCTCCTCTAGCCCAATGGTATTTTGACACAATGGCAAGAATAGGTTGCATTGAGATTATGCACATCCTTGTTTTATCTTGTATAGTAAGTATACATGAGGAACAAATAATGGTAGTGAGAATGCAAGAATGTTGCTACAAACTAGATAGCATATTGCATGTGATGTGCTATGGTGTGAAACACATGTATGCTACCATGGAGTGGTACGGATTTGTGGCACATGATTCAATGTGGAGGGACTGTGATTTGAGGCAAGGCAATTCAAGATTTGCAATTGGGGGAAGAATCAGTGGTTCATAACATTCATCAGCATGCACTATCTCTGCCTTGGCTCTACAGTAGATGGTGTGGAATATTCCATATCCAACAATACTTCATCAGTAGCTAAGTGAACAGGTGGAGGCTCAAGGTGATGAGCACAGTGCATGAAAGAAAGGCAGTAGGCTACTGAATGTATGCTGGTTGCGCACAGGGGAGGATTGTTTGTTCTCAAATGCTGTTTGATGATTGTATTGATCACAGTTTTGTGATGAGATGTGTTTGCCTGATGAGGATACTGTCCAAGAATGCCTTGAGAGTGAATGAGTGAGTGAGAAAACACATTGAGTTGGAAATGCATCTCATCACTAAAGAACATTAACCCCTAAATGCCTAGAGCCCTCTCCAAATTTGGTAGTTTTGCAAAGATGCATTATAAAATGCAACCTAGAGGGATATTTTGAACTTGATATATGAATAAATGTTGTACATTATTAATTTTGGATTCTATCCATACGGTTAGATCTATGATTGCTATTACCAATACTTTTGTATAAAATTTGAAACGAGAAATTCAAAATTATTTTGCAATTTAGTTACGAATAAGATATTGACAATCTACGGATGAATTTTTTTGTGATTGGTTGAAATATAATACTCTAAGTGTAGTGATTTTTGGAGATTTTTTGGTTGCTTGATTTTATGAGTTGACTTTTTTTAGAGCACTTTTACACTAAAATCTTCAAAATTTTGGGTAAATCACTACAACATGAAATGAGGCATAGAAATTTCACAAATCATCCCCTTTCTAATCGGATCACATATGCATGAAGCTAACTTCCCATAGAATCTACAGTAAAAATTCCACACTGCAAAAAGTGCATGACGGATGAGAAATTATGGATGAAATTTGTCCATCGTCCAAAAAATGAATGTTCGGGCAGTTAGGGGTTAAGGAGTGCGAGGACTTTGACAATTGATTCCACCAGCTTATTGGGTTGTCACACTAAACTTAGTCAAAGTTTAATCCTAGTTTATAATCTCATCATGAACATGGAGTAAGAACCCACTTAAGAACAAGAATAAAAGAAAATGAGACTAACCCTTAAAAGTCAGAGCGTCCAAATATGGATCATGAACAAATTCAAATGTTTATCCTAGTCACTTACACTTGCATTTTCCATCCATCCAATTTTCTCTTGATTCTTGTGCTAATTGACTACAACTTGAACGTACGGTCCATCTTCAAATTAGACTAATGTCATTTTTTTTAAATGACATAATAAGTTGATGTCAATGAGGACTTGAAGATGACTTTCTAAATTAGGTAAAATATCATCATAATTTTTTTACCATCTTAAGCATCTTTTCTTTTTAACCTATCACAAAAAATTCAAGTAAAAAAAGGTTTATTTTTCATTTTTTATTTAATTTCAATGATTTTTATTTTATTTTATTTTTTAGTGTTAGTAATGAATATATCAAATCCAACCAAACAGATCAATATGTAATCTACACATCAATATCCACCACTTTGATTTGTATGATAACTTCATATTTGTGAATTATCAAGGCATTTATAAATATATCTTCAAAATGCGTGCACCCCTTGACTTTTAAGGGTTAAGAGAAATACAGTTAGGTCATTTGTAAATGAGAGAACTTTCATTCATCAAACTTAGTTTGTAATCTATGTTTTTTTATCCAAAAACATTAATTTTGGTTGAATGGTTTGAAACTTTGAAATCATTCAACAATATAAGACAAAACTCTTACATTTAAGTTTTAATCATTGGAACCCAGGTTGAAAGAGAGTTTAGTTTGGTGTGATTCCTTTCATCAATTGTTCTAGAGAAGCTAGAAGAGTGCAGAAGATGATGTGTGTGTGATGGAAATTGGCATTTTAGCATAGATTTTTCTATCTCATTATAGTTGTGTCATAGAGTATATTATATATGACTAAGTTGGCCCATGCCAAAGTTTAGCAAGACAATTTTGACTACGGAACCGTACTTGTGTGCAAGCATGCACAGTCTGCGTTATATAATATATTGTTACCAAATTCGTCATAATTCTTGAAATGTTAAATTCAGATATGTGATATGGGTGAAATGAATCCAATGTGTTAGAAAAAAAACATTTACCACGTTGAAATATTATTCTCTTTGTTACTTTACTTGGATTAATGGGGTTTTTGAAATTTAAAACTTAAAAATATATATATGGATGAATTCCCGATGGAGGAATATTGAGAAGGAACTTTTGTTGAATGGATATGATGTGGGTGGAAGGAATCCAATGTGATAGAAATAAAAAGCACATCCACTAAGATGAAATATTATTTTTCTTTCTACTTATTTACTTAGATTGGTGGAATCTTTTATTTTTGAGATTTAGCGCTAATATGGATGAATCTCCGATGAATGGTGTTGAGAAGGGCTTCATGCTAGATTGATACAATTTAGGCGGAAGGAAATCAAGGAATCTTAACCCCTAAGTGACCGAACGACCATTTTATGGTCGCTGCCCTTTTTTTACGGGCTGCCCGAGATGAAAAAAAAACTTTTTTGAAAAATAAAAAATATTTTCAAATAGGAAATCAAGTCTACTTTCCAACCCAATTTGAATTATGTCAATCCGAGTTAAATTCCATCAAGGAGAAATTTTCAAAGACAAACACCTCAACATTGTCCTAGTGTTACAAAACTTACTATTTCGGGAAAGTAATGATGTTCCCTCTTTGAAATTTTTTGCTTTTTTGAACTTTAGAATAGAATGTCTAGTTTCAACCAATCATACCAAATTTCAAATTCTAAAAATAAAATTTGTAATTTTGGTGAATATTCAACGATAAATGCTTCTAAATTTGTTTAATGAGTATCGAAAACATTTTTTGAAAGTTTGACCGTATGGATAATTACTAAACATCGTGCTTCTCATTTTCTCTTTTGAACCAAACTTCATCGAAGTTGTAGAAGCAACATTTTATAGCACATTTAGGTTTGGCCCTTACCCCCTCTGTCATTTAGGGGTTAACATTCTCAACATGTACATCTTCTATAATCAATATTTAGTTTTAGTGTTGTTTTTGGATTCGAAAATAGGAGAGGCTATTTGTGGCATATATGATTATGGGTGCACATACTTTAAACCAAAGGTTAAGAATCTTATCTTCCTAAACATCTTTCCACTACACTTATTCTATTTAGTATCTCATACAATATTTTTAGTTCAAAAAGCTATGGACCAATCATATCATATATGTATATAAAAGCAAAGCACCCAATGAAAACACTTTTAATATTTTGTTTAATATTTTCTTTTTATATCATGTTGAAATTAGTGATCATATAATGATAAATGAATCAGTTGATGATGTTCAAAAACGAACATATTTTTGTATATGTTTCTTTCTATTTTTGTTTATGATTGTAGGATTATTAGTTAATACAATTATGAATTCTTGTATTGCTATAAATATAAAAGAAAGTTAATCCATATGGAGTTTTCTCACTTTTTGCAACCAAAAGTTATGGAACATTGTTAATGATGCTATCAACAAAAGTGCTCAACTCTATGTTTGAAAAGCTTTGCAACAATTCTTCAAAAATTCCAATCCAAAAAGTAAATTGGAATTTATGTAGACGTAAAGTTTACATTTTAAATTCTAAATTATATGGTATGATTGAATCTATCATTGTTGTCACCAATATTTTAATATGTAGTTTTAAACATAAAATTTAAGTTCTTTCTAAATGAACATAATAATAAAAATTGATGATTTTTGAGTTAATACTAGTAACCTTGTCAGATATGACATCATTTAAATTTATGCTTTAACTAGAATTAGTAGGGTTACCATTGTTACTATACAATGGATGAAACAAATTTATCTAAAGATTTTTCATAATGCTTCCAACATACATAAGATTGTATAAAGGCACGATGGATGGAAACTCACATTGAACACGAGATGGTGTTGATTAACACGACTTGGATGGATGGCTTGTATATGAATGGATCAAGTTGATGTATGGTCAATTGCGATACTTAAATCCCTAATTATTTCAAAGTTGTTAATTTGAATTAGTTAGGGATGTAAGGAATGTAATTTTGGTGTAGTTTTTTTTAATGTGAATTGCTTTAGGAAGGGAATGATATCATATATATTGATTTAGCAAAACCTAATTATTGAGTATCTTTTCAAAAGTTGTTAGATTTGAATCAATTGTATTTTGACCTACAAGATTTTCATGTTGTAATGCCACAACATCAAAATATATTTTTCTCAAAAGCAATGTAGTTTTTTGAAGTGTTGAACAAATCCAAGCATGTTGATCAATTAGTATTGTGTTTGATTAATAAGTATTGTGTTTGATTAATTAGTATTGTGTTTGATTCATAAAAGAAGAATGTCAAATCTATACACGTAAGAAATAATTACACAAGACATATATTTTAGATACATACTTGCAGCATTCATTGGTAGTTTGTTGAAAAATAATATTATCATATCATGGCTGAGGAAGAAGAAGATGAGCCCATGGGGCCTGATGTTAATCCACGGAGAGCAGCAATGGAAGCCTATGGTGCACGGCCAGATGTGCATGACCTACTTTCACGTTTTATGACAGACCTTCTTTGCACACAACCAGAAAGTATGATATATTTTTAAATATAAACCAAAAATATATATCTACTTCGAATAAGTATAAAAAATGGCATACTTTATGATTTCTTATTGATGGTTGAACAACAAAAAAAAATCTTTCCTTTTATTCAATCTTGCCTTATTTAAAGTATTAGGTCAAATCATTTCTTTGCATATATAAATTTATTAACACAAAAATTAATTTATGCATGTAACTTTGATGATTTTTCAAGAATTTAGTAAAAAGAACAATGTGTTTGTAATTGGAAAATTTCACAATGCCATCTTAAATTAAAACCATCTCTTACTAGAACAAAGTCTAGTAAAGATTTTAGCTAGATTCTTTTACCAAGATGAACTAGATCTTCATTAATTTAAACATTGAATATAGATACTAAGTTGATTCTCTCATTTGTTTTACAATTATTTTAGCCTATGATTTTTTATTTTTTATTTTTTTGAGCATGTATTTTTTAAATTAGTATTCAGAATAAAATATTTAGTTGATTAATGATTTGGATAATTTTATGATATTTTATTGTAAACTAATGTCGGTTAAAATTGAATGAATAAGATGCTTTGGAGTTCATGGCAACTTGGGCTCAAAAAGAACAAGCAGCTCCTGGAGGAGCACCGCCTGCAGGAGCACCGCCTGCAGGAGCACCGCCTGCAGCTGCTCCAACCAAAAAATAATGTGATTTTTATTTTATTTTTCACAACATTTGATTTATCACACTTTTTGCTATGTAACACACATTACCGTACCAGGAAGGCAGGGTCGGCACTTTTGTGTCGAATAATTAATAAAAGTTCAAAAAGTGGAGGTCGGCACTTTCAAAATCAATTATTAAAAATTCGGCTATTAATAACTAACATTGAATTTTACTAACAGCTAAACGTTTTCTTTTGTTTTTTGTCTACGATTTTTGTTGACTTCATTTTTGTTGATTTCGACAAAATACTTGATAAATTTATTTATTTATTCGGCATTTTTTTGGGGAATTATTTTCTGCCGACCCTGCCTTCCTGGTACGGTATATAAGGAAGGCGTCCAATGGCCCTTTGTCTAGTGGGCAGTGGGTCATTGACATTACAAACAAACACTTTATTCACACTAGCCTCGAATGAGGACCGGAGTTTCTATCTATCTAAAGAGGGTGATATTTTAGTATATTCTTCTCTTCAAATACAATTACAATAACTTTTAGATGTTTGTGTTTGGTAAATTCGATGATGCAATTATAATGGTATTTATGCACTTTAAAAAATGAAAAATACAATAAAAATATTAATTCCAATGCCAAAGTTTGAAAAAATAAAGAAACAAAAGAAAAAAATAAAGTAGAAGATTTTGTAATCATATACCAAAAAGATAGAGTTTATTACAACATCCTTTAGATATGTAATATGTAAATGAAAATATTGAAGTATGAGACAAAATTGGTTGATAAGAAGTAAATTATCAAGACCATAATCAAAACACCTCATTTTTTATATAGAAGATTCATTATTTCTATTATTGCATCTTGTACATATATTGAATAAATCTTGATAATATTTTATTTTCTCTTTAAACTTGAAATAAAAGAATAGGAATTCCATTGTTTTGATTTAAATATTTATAATTACTATAGGAGAATATTTTTAATTTTGAATATTTTAAAAATTGATAAATTATTATTTTGAATTTTTTGAGATGTTGATACAGTTTTGTAGGAATATGTAAATATATGTGGCATCCATCGAATTTTATCAGACATATAGTATGCAATATGTCAATTGGATGTACACACAACTGATTAATTAAATAATATTCTAAGAATAATTATTCAAAGTATGTTACATGATAGTAACCTATGGAAATTTCCAATAGGAATTATGATATTATATAGAATTATAGCATACAAAATGCTAACTATTATTTCATGTAAAAATTAATCAACCCTTAACCCCTAAAGGATCATGTGGACACACTGTAACCATGAATAATTTCATTACTTTAATAACTTGTTTGGATTCCATAATTTTGACTCAATGTTAATTAGAGAATTGTAAATGTTCGTTACAAGAACACAAAAATCCTTCAAGATTTGCAATTGCGTTGATCAATTCACTAGAAAAGTACTAAAACATCAACGTAGGTGAACTTAGGACATGGTAATTAGGGAGATTGATGACCTGGAGGGCGTTTTCACACTAGGACGTCACATTTGTCAAAAAAAAAAGGAGTGTAAACTATGTAAAACAATTGTCATTATTGCATCATTAACACTATATAATAATTACGGAAAATGTTTAAATATATTTTAAATGAAATATTTTGGAGTATTTGGAATCTTTTTGCAAAATTTATATTTTGGAATATTTTGGACCATTCCAAAATTAAATTTGAAATCTTTATACATTTTATGCAATGTAACAATTAATAATGGTCACAACACCGGCTCAACAGGTCACCAACAAGTCACTTCACCCAAACATAAATCTTTGAGAATCAATCATTGTTGTTGTATTTAGTTTTAGAACATCATTTTTTGTGAGCATCTAAATATAGCACATCTTTGTATGCTCTTGAAATTTCAAATGCTAATCATGGTTTTAGAATTTATGAAAAAGTGTGGAGTGAATGACCTGTTGATTTTGTTCAAAAATTTCAGAAAACAATTAATGATTAAACATTATAATCATGTTATATATACAGTAGATTGTTCAAAAAATTGATATACAGTCTCACGGCTAAGTCCTCTTTGAGTTTCAATGGTGAAGTTTTACACATGAAGACCAATCAAGAGATACAACTACCTTTTTGAAAGCATTAAGAGAAAGTGATAAGTTTTTTGGGACGAGCATGGTCCTTTAGAGGTTAACCCTTTAACGTTTTGGGTATTGTAGCTGGGTTCATTAGATATCACTAGGTTTTTCCACTATGATTGATACTACCAAAAATAGAATAGATTAAATTATAAAGTAACCGTACAATTGTATTCTTGGAGACATTTTGCCAAAATCAGAGAATCATCCGATGGTGGGATTCGAAGATCATAGTATGTCTTTGAACCGTATAATGCACACTCAAAAATCAGATTTTGGAGGGTGTGTGACTTCAAAGTTAAATAGAATTTGGGTTAATTTTTTAAAAATGAAAGTGAAGATGTTCAGCAATGACCTATATCAACACCACCACCCTCCCCCCCCCCCCCCCCCCTCCCCCTCCCATTGCAATCTTTCATGTTAAGAACGGACTCACACATAATTATTGTAAATTTTATATGTACGGTTTAGGACAAAAAGTTATACGTTAAAAATTGAAAGGAGTCGGTACATGGATCAAGATCAGAATACATACACTAATGGAACATGAACAAGAGAACAAAATCCAAAGAAATAAAACAAGATAACAAACTTCCAAACACAAGAAATATCGTATAGTACATGTGTTGTATTTGTAAGTATTTATTATATTTTCAAGTATTTGCAATATTTTCACATTTTGTTCATAGGTATTTTGATAGTTGCACAACTCCAAATTGAAAATTTCTTTTTTTAGAAGATGTATATTATAAGACTCAATATCCAAACTTCACAATTCAAAATCCAATTCTTTGCAGATTTTCCGTTATTCGTATTTTTGACACATGAGAGTCCACAAAGTCATTACTTGAGCACTAAAGGGTTGAAAATGGTATTTCTTTTTTAGTAATGAGACAATATACAGAACATTATAGAATACTAGTTTTATTAGTTTTTGCTCTTACTAAATATTTTGTAAATGGAAAATTCATTATAAGGAACCAAAAAAATCTTTACTGATGATCAAAGTGTTCAAAGACATTGTAGAAAATTTTCCCAATTTTAACCCAAAAAAATAAAAATAAAATAAAATAAAAAAATCAACTTTTTACCTGCGTGAAAATCAAAGTTGTTAAATTTAATAGCATAAATCAATTCTAAAAGTGAAATTTGGAATTTCATTAATTTAATTATTTATCAAACTTTTTTCATAGTGAAAAAATAAAAATAAAAATAAAAATAAAAATAACCTTGAAAAATATCCAAGTTGTTGAAATGATTTTTTTCAATAGTAATAATTATTTCCACTTCAAAGTTGAACCCAATATCAACCTACGGTAACCAATTTTGCAATGGGCCCTTCTCGATGACAACTCCAATAAAGAAAAGGCAAATACTTTTGTTTGAATACATGGAGTCTACCTTTGACAAAAAATAAAATAAAATAATGTAATTATTGTATTCCAATCACTGTCATTTGAACCTCCATGTAGGATTTTGAACAAATGAATTCTTTGATTTATAACAAAGAAACTAAAGTTCTTATTTTCAATAAAATCATATGGCTTGTTTAAAATATATATATATAAAAATAAAATAAATCAGCTTTGTAAAACAACTTTTTCAATTTGGAACCATACATATGGTTGCTCGATAGTTGATGAAAATTTTGATATTCTTCATTTATAGTTATGAAATGGATTTTTTTTCGGTCCATCAACACTCATAGAAAGGTGGTATTTGGACATCAAGGAAAACTATAATTTAGGATAGCTTCATCGATCCTCCGTCGAACAATTATTATTTTGTAAAATAGATTTCGGCAAAACAAATATATCCCAAAAATCTGTTTTTTCTCTTTAAATTTTTTCCCAATAATAATTTCCCAAAATATTCGGCATCTATTTTTAGAATTACTTTTCGCCAAACCTGACCTTAAGGTATGGTAGTGTAAGAGCATGCCAACAACACCCGTTCCAACACTCTATAAGCTACTTTTGGATGATGAAGGTATGTTTAGAGTGTCGAGCTTGATTCTAGCTCGCCAAACATTTCCGCTTTAAAGAGCTTGATTCAAGCACATCAAATGGTTTGTCCTATTCCCTTACAAGACCATGCTGTCACTTTATGAAGCTAAAAGTTAGGAAAATTCTTCTCCTAAATTGATGGCTATAATTTGGTGTCCAAATGGGGGTATGTAATTAGTTCATGGATTTTTTTGAATCATATTTGGTGTTTGTTGCTAGGAAAGTGAGAGCTCCTCACACTTCATCTTGGACGTGAGTTTGGCGTGTTGGAAGTCGCTGTTGGCCATACTCTAAGAGCATGGTGCCCAAAACCCATGAACACCACATTTTGATACTATTCCTTGATGCTCAAAGACCACCATTTATATTATTGCAACGTTGAACGTAATCAGTTTGAATTCTCCTATGTTACAAGGAATGCCGTGTGGTGGTAATGCATGAAAATCCTTCAGTATTTTGCGGTTCAAATCCATTAAAAAAATCAATTTGAATTTCCGGTAGCAACTGCTATCAGCCAAGGGAATGCCACGCTGGAGAGTCCGTCGGCAACGCTGCCAGGTCAGTCAATGAACAATTCCCGCCTTTTCAGCACGCCAACATGGCACTACATTAACCAGCCATCTGGCAATCAGAGAGCCAGCGTGGATTCCTCCTATCACTGTTACCTCAAACGTGCTCAATTGAGCTAGCATTCTTTTCGTCACGTGTTTCAATAGATGATGACACGACTTCCCTTCAGTTATTCCGTTCACATGTGGAGCAGAATCTTGGTTTTGGTCTTGAGCTTGGTCAATCTGGCCTCTACCATAGGTGGAGGCAGGGCGGGCAGAAAATATTTTTCAAAATTTTCGAAAATTTTCTTTCGGAAAAAGTTTTTTTATGATGAAAAGTGAATCCTGAAAAACATTCAAGAATATTTTATGTGTCAAATATTAGTTTTTGAAAATAAATAAATATTTAACAGAGATATATCAATTTAACAACGTATGGTACTTGAAATTTACCAAATTCACAATGCTTTGCAATTCAAAACTTACAGATTAATTTCCTTAAAGTGAAGAAAATCTCCAGTATATTTTTGAGACGGATATGGATTTAACTAATATGGCACATATAAAAATCTTCGCAATTAAAAATGGCATAATGAATGGGTTGTATTTAAAAATCCACATTAAAATTGTGTGCGCAATTCTCAATCAAATTGTAAAAATTCTCTTCTAATGAGTTTTAATACGCCTTCTAACTCAAAGTATTGAAACTTTGTAAACAAGTAAAGGAGCAGATAAATAAGACACAATACACAAAAGTCAATTGGCAATTCAATTTTTATTTTATTTTTTCAAATTTCTTGCTCATTTTTTAATCAAATCATTTAACCCCTAAATGCTCAAACGAATCTCACGAGCTGTCCGAAACAAAAAAAAAAAATTCTGAAAAAATAAAAAGTATTTTAAAATACTAGATCAAGTCTACTTTCCAACGCAATTTGAATTATGGCAATCCGAGTTAAACTCCATCGGGGAGAATTTTTCAAAGTCAATCACCTCAACATTGTCTTAGTGTTATAAAATTTGCTATTTGGGGAAAGTAATGATGTTCCCTCCATCATTTCTTTTGCTTTTTTGAAGTTTACAATATATAACCCAACTTTAACCAATCATACTACATTTTAAACTTTAAAATTAAAAATTCTATTTTATACAAATTTTCAAAGGTTAATGCTTTTAAATTCATTAGAAAATTATCTAAAGTTATTTTTGGAAGTTTGACCATACGGATATTTTGTAGAGATGATGCTCTACATTTCGTCTTTTGAACCAAACTTCATCAAACATATGGAAGGCACATATTATAACACATCTATGTTTTGTCCAATACCCCTTGGGCTTTTAGGGGTTAAATGTCCAATTCTTGAAAGCAAGTTGTAAATACAAAATTAAATACCTAAATGCAAAGGGAAAAATTCAAAAATCTTAGAATAGCATCAAAGCATATTGTATTCGATTAAAAATCATTTTAAAAGTCATCACTTTGTTCAATTTTAATTAAAAAGGAATTTCAACTTTTTAGAAATGTAGCAAGTTATTTTGATGTAAGGATTTGAAATTTAGCACATGTCACTACCTATGACCCCATCCATGAAAATTATTTATCACAAGTTGCTTAAAATGAAGAGTAATTGACAACAATTTGCTTAGGATAGAGAATGATGGACAACAATTTTGTTTAACTCCTAAGTGCCCAATCAACCATATTATGCTTAATTTTTTGTCAAACGCTCAAAAAATCAAGTGTTTTAACTTTATTATAGTTGGAGTTTTAATTAGGTGTTTAAGTTAAGTTATGACACATTTTTTGACCGTTGGGATTGGAGAATGATCCCAACGGTCAAAATAATAGTTCAATATGCAATTCTCCTCTCTGCTCATATATTGAGAACCTTCAGGGGTGATTACAAGCTCCGGTCATTCAATTTTTGTGTTGCGGTGTAGGAATTGCTACACTTTTTCAATCTTTGGAACATCACCAATAAATATTGGGATGGAATTTTGTGACGAAACAAATTGCATTGTTTCTAAAATCCCAGATTAAAATGTCTACCACAATAAAGTTTGCGAAATTTCAATCTTTCTATCCAAATTAATCATTTTTACTTGGATTTGGTAGCGTGTCGCTTGTCAAAAGTGCACCTATATGCACCTATAATTTGGGAAATGCTAGAAGGGGGTCAAATTTGAACTTCACAAAGTTATAGCAACATACCACAAGTGCGTACAAAGCTAAAATATTTTATTTTATTTTGAGTATTATGCTTACTTATTTTTTAATTAATTGTTTCATGATGTAATTGTTTAAAAAAAAACCGTGTAGTTAAAACTTTATCTTGGAATTATTTTTTGGATTGAAATAATGGTTCAATTTCAGAGGTGGGATATGAAATACATTTTTTCATAAAACCTAGCTATGGAGGTTATGTAAAAAAGGCTCTAATTACCCCTGGTGGATAGAAAACAAAAAAAACTATTGAGTAAAGCCCCAAGTCTCGAAATAAACTTAACAGTTGCTACTCGAGTTGCTAAAGAGAATGTATTAGCATAAACCCTATTTTGAATGGTGAAATTTTTGATCTAATTGAAATTGAGAGGTGCTCACTATACCACTAGTGTATGAGTTGCACGGGATTTAGCTACACTTATTGCATCCCCCACTTGGTAGAGTGTAGCTTGCGATTGCCCTCAGATGTATACCAACACAAGATTTAAACAAGTGTATCACAAGAAAAGTAAGGGGTGGACTGAACTTGGCAACTAGGTGTTATAATAGGCACAACCATAGTATGATTTGCATTGCACAAATTAAAGGGTGTCTGCTTACAATGTTTTTACTTCCACCTGTTGCTTGCTCACCAATTGTATCTCCATTGTTCCACATTAGAGTTAACTAAAAAGTTCCCCCAAGCCTAAGGGGCTATTTATGAAGGGACCAAGGAACTATTCATGCACAAGTGGTGTCAGATATTGGTAATATTGGGACAAAGACTCTGCAGAGACTTAGCACACGTTCTTGTGTGTTTTCGGATAGCTCTAATCTATGACAAGACACTATTCCACCCAAATATTGTTCAAAGGAAAGGTTAGATGTAGAGCAAAAAAGAAGGTTAGATGAAGTTCTTTCAGTTAACTTTGTTGTTTCAGTAATTGAGTTTGAATTGCACCAAAGGAATACTAAAAGAAGTTTTATACACTCTACTACTAGATAAGGTAAAACACCCTATTTGTGTCATGTGACTATCTGAGCTACTTTGTGGTACTATGTAGTTGTGCATTACATTTAAAATTTTGCTATGTACACTACTATACTTGGCTGGATCAACATGTCATGCTAATTTTTTAATTTTCTTTAGAACAATTGTTTTTAAACAAATGTCAAATTATGTTAACCCCTTAAGGACTGTGGGTGTTTCTTGTTTTGAGCATCATATCACCACTTTCTATTCATTTTTTGTCAGTATTTTGTGGCTCTTGGTAGCTAATACCAATTTGAACATTTAAAAAAAATTAAAGCTTTTTTTGACTAATTTTAACAAATTTTCCCATGTCTCCAAAGACGGTCAAAAAAGGTGAAAAAAGATTGTGAGTCATCTCATCTTATCACTTCAAACACTATAAACTTGCAATCCGTACAGTCAAATTCTATGAAAGTTTTACCATGCATTCTTTTGGTAGTTTAAAGCAAGATCCTACACTTACAGATGCAAAAAAATCATTTCTAAGGTTTATTTTAAGCCCTGCGCGCACTGCCTATTCTCCCCAAAAAAACCTCCTTCTCTCCGTAACTTCCATTTACAAAGGACTTCAAAATAAATAAAAATTGGATCCACATTTTTGTACCCACATACCAAAATCACATAATGTTTTTCAAAAAATCAGGATTAAAATCGACACCGTGGGAAAATACCCAAACATTGAAATGTCTCATTTAAAACTTGCTCTTGTAGGTGTTAATATTCTCTAGGATTCTCTTTTTCACCACAAAACATTGATTTTTTATTAAAAAAACAACAACACCATCTTTCAAAAAATGATTTCCTAAAGATTTGAGCTTCTCTTTTCATAAATTATTTATTGTCGATCCGGACGACCGACTATGGTACTAGTACGTAATGGCACAAATAGAAATAGGGCGGATGACCTTAATATGTCATTATGGCGATGGCAAACACAAAGGAGTGATTTTGTTGAAATGTTTGTACTCTACATAAACATGATGGTTTTGTGGGCGCAAAATCAAATAGAAAGCTATCATTTGTGAAGAAAACATGGTGGCATTCAAACATTCAAACCATACAGCCTGCCACATTAATCAACCCAAGTGGCATGCAACAGCAATCCCAGTTATCCAACAAAGATGAGATAGCACATTCCAAACAAATTTACCTGCACACTTTCGGTGCATCACAAGAGTTTGTACAAAACAAGGAAGCAACATTGATGATAGCCAACAGATTTCAAAAGAATTTCACAATTGTCCCCCGAACAGACAATGGCTATCATCTCTAAAGATTGGGATACATCTGTCTAAAGATTGGGATACATCTGTCTAAAGATTGGGATACATCTGTCTAAAGATTGGGATATATCAATCTAAAGATACGGATCCAATCTTTGGTGATTGGGGTGAATATGTCCAATCTTTGGTGATTGGGGTAAATATGTCCAATCTTTGGTGATTGGGGTGAATATGTCCAATCTTTGATGATTGGGGTGAATATGTACAATCTTTAGTGATTGACTTTTTTGAAAATATAAATATCTTTAACCCCTAGCCGTCCCAACGTCCATATTTTGGACGTTTTTGGGGTACATTCACCTTTGAAGAGCTGTAACTTTTGCAAAAGTGTCCAAAAATAATGAACTTTTGCAAAGGTGTCCAAAAATAATGAAATTTTGCGAAAAATCCCCGCATGATGTATGGAATGTGTGGTAAATATTTCAGATCAATCCAAGATGTATTGAATTTTTGATGATCATTTGAAAGTAGGTATCTTTTTTTTGGACAGTTTTTGTGTATTTTGATGGCTGCAAATTTGGGGGCTTGTATCTCCTTCATCCCATGTCCGTTTTCACTAAAACTTATTGGGTTGGATTCCCCTTGAAGTCTAGTTATCATGGTAAAATTTTCATGTCAATCCATGTTGTTCTGAATGTTTGGGAGTCATTTTAGTGCACGGGTCTAGTTTGGACACTTTTTGCTTTTTGGGTCAAATGGGTCACTTTTGGGGCTACTTTTTGACATTGCAAGGCCATTTTAGGGCACATTAAAAATTTTCATGAGATTTTTTTGGTACCAATGTGTTTATATGATGATTTTGAACTACTTTATAGTTGAAAGTTTTTTCATTTGAGTAATTTTGAAAACGAATTTCACCTCTAACTGAGTTGCTAGGAAAATTTCAGCATCCTTTTTTAACACTAAAACACTATGATCTTGGAATCTATATGGCCAAATGATCTCAAAATTGATCCACATGATCTACAACATGTATATTACAAGATTGTATGGTTGAGATTTCTATACCTCACTTACATTTAGACCTATAACACATCAAAAGCAATGATGATTTTAAACCCAAAAAAGCTAGGGACGCTTAGGGGTTAAACTAAATATGTTCAATCTTTGGTGAAAGAATAAACGGAAGAATAAATGATATGTTATTGTTAAATCCTTCTATTGAGTAGACTTTGGGCCACCTCCTTGAGAAAATGGACTCTTCATTCAGACCAAAGTTCTTATTCTTTTGCAGTTTTAGGGTACCCATGAGGGTATCACCACCAACAAAATTTCATCAACACCAAAAAATTGATTGATTTAAAGGACATGACACTTATTTACTCCACCCCTGCAACTCACTATACATATACTTCAATGTGCAAAAAAAAAATCTTTTTATAATTTATTATAATTTAAACCAAAGGAAGCCCACATAGGACCTACTCAAAAATGGTAAAAAAATCATGAGGCCCAATTTGGGCTTCCTCATTCTTAATCCTAAAGGATCAAGGATTCATGGTTTAGGGTTATCAAATTCAAGGAATCACATTGAGCAAAAGATAATTAAGATGTGACCAAATTTTATATCACCAAAACTTGTGAATGATGTTGCATGAAAATATTTGTCAAAAAACACATATACGAAGTCAATATAAAACCTACTCAAAATTGCTATAAAAAACATGAAGCTCAATTCGGATTTCTTGGTCTTTGAAGGGCAATCTAAGAGTCGAAGTCTCAAGTATCATCCATGGTCCACCGGAGTATACCAAAATTGAAAACAAACTCTTAGGTTCACCCATTTCTGTGGTGAATTGGTAACTTCCAGTTTATTAGCACCCCAATCAATGTGGATTGGACATATTCACCCCCCAAAATGAAAAAACAAAAAATTAACTGGTATGAATAAGCAGCCCAATCCACCCTCCCCGATCCCCACCGATACATGGAAGCCTGGCCTAAGGGTCTCGGACGTTCTCATGGTACGGATGACTAGAAGGCCTCAAAATCAAGTACTACTTTTTGAAGTAATGAATGTAGTGATAAAAATGTCTTTAATTAAAAATAATTCAATTACAACTTACAATTCTTAGATAATTATGATGTCCATCAAATTTATTTTTCAAAATTATCCATCTTTGATGCATTAAATTTGATTTGTAATAACAGTGTAAAAAACTTGTTTGCCGCAAAAATGATGTTTTAATGGTTTTTACCCTTCCCACACTATTTTGGAATAAAAATTGCATGTTTCACTAAATCACCATATGTACATGTGTTTTAAAAAACAAACCCTTCATATGAGTTTCACAATCTTGCACATTTTTCCATTCTAAGGTTTTCGAGGCTTATTAAATATCACAGAATGGAAGGATTCTAATTTTAGAAAATAACTTTGTAATCATTCAACATCTAATTACATTAGACCACCTAAAAACTTGAATAATGAAGTTCTAATTATATACGGTCCATTTTACACTACATTTAGTTGAAACACTTCATTGTATTTTTCACTAATATGGTTGTAGCGAGGCACTAACTCAAAAATAAACCGATCTAAAAATATCATCGTGTGGATATTCCTCATGCCCCTAAAATTTCAAAATCTTGTACATCCATCATTTACAAAAAATTAACTAGAATTTTTCAAAGTTCATTTTTTCAAAAATCCACCACTTTGGATTACTTTTTTCACTCACCCGTACTATGAGAACGCCTTCTCTTTCTATGCAGAGTTGGGCCAGTCTTGAAATCTTACTCTCCACCAACACTGCAAAGCACTTCCATGTACACTTTGGTAGAACAATCTAATAAGATAAAATTAGGAACTGTCCACAAATCAACCAATCATGTAGCCCACCAATAGCATGATAATGTGGGTGAAATGCAAAGTCCACTTTGAACACTCACCAAGCATGAGTGGAAGTTGGGACCTCATTTTTTGTCCTTTAGCTTACTCCACCAACCCGATGCTTACATTGAAGCATGACCTAAGGGTCAAAGAGGTCAGTGGGGAGCAGAGATGTTTTTTAATTTCTGGAGAAATACTAAAGTGGCGACATAAAATAAAATTGTGTAGCCAAATATTTACATATTCTTTTGTCTTTTGGATATAACTATCTTTCTATCCACATATTTGGATAAATTTGGTGCCTTTAGGCATTTAAATGTCTAAAAAAAAAAATCACTGGTGGGGAGTCCATGAAGGGTTTGGTGGGGAGTCCATGAAGGGATTGGTGGAAAACGTGTGGAGAACAAAAACACTGCCCCAACTAAACTGCCCGGATAGTCTACACGGGCACAAGGGGGCCTAACAAGTTTTGTCTTCGCGTGGCGACAGAGCAGGACAAGTTTTGCCACCATTGACTAGTGCTGACCAAGAGAAGAGGGAGAACACCGCCAGTGTGAACACAACATGCGGAACCCGCTCATACCCGACTCTCTCTGTGTTTCTTCCTCACCATCCCTCGCACTACTCAAGCAAGCACGGACATTCCCCTGTTTACGCGCCAGTTCATTTCGGTGGTTTCAGTTCCCGCAATCACCCCATCATGCTCTCAACAGTGGGCGACACTTTACGTCGCTGCCCAATTCCTTTTCCCATTGACCCACCGATTCAGCGCCTTCAATCAATTCCACTCCCTATAAATCCCACCCACGCCTCCATCTCTCAATTCACCACTGCACTCGTTGATCAATTCATGCGTAACGTTCTACCTCGGTGCAGAGATTGAGCTGAGATTTGGTGCGATGGCTGCTATGGCGGGTGTGAGTGGTGTTGTCGTTTCGAATTACGCGTTGATTGGAAATGCGCGAGCCATGACGAAGGGAGTAGCCATTACGAGGTGTGCCGCGCAGCCCTTGCAGCAGAAGCCTGTGAAATTGGTGAAGGAAGTAGCACGGGAGCGCAATTCGGCGGAGGACCTGCTGGAGCAGTGGGCGAGGCAGCCCGTGAGTAGTGGCTCGGAGACGGAGGCCGTGCGGCGCTTGTTCATGTGGGACGCTCTCCCCAAGAAAGGTAACCTCCATAGCCTCTCACTCGAAATTCAAATTTCACGGTCATTTTGTCGACAGAAACATTGCAAAACATTTGAATACAATTGAGCGAAACTGTTCTCATTTACAGAAGAGAATTGAATGTGTGTGTTTTTCTGTAGCTTTTGTTATTCCCTAAAGGACCAAGAAGCCCAAATTGAGTCTCATATATATTTTTTGCAGCAGTTTTGAATAGGTCCTATGTTGACTACCTTTTGTTTATTTTTTGACGAATGCATGCAATGTTCTTCTCTGATTTTGGTGATGTAAAATTTGGTCCTATCTGAATTATGTTTTTCATAATACGATCGATTAAATTTGTCAATTTGAATCCTTGGTGCTCTAGGGGTTAAGAACTTTTCTGACGTCGTTGTGTTTTGATTATGATTTTGCAGAGGACGTGCAGCTGCTCAGCGTGTACGAGATTAACGAGCACGACCGCGACAGCCCGGCGTTCTTGCCCTTCAGCACCATCAACATTTCCAAGTCCAATTCCACTGCCAAAGACAATTCCGCTGGCTGGATGGATGGCCTGCACAATCTCTGGAGCACGCTGTCAGGCGGCCATCAGCACGGGCTGGGAGATTTAGTCCCCTTCTCCAACAAGGTAAAACGATTTCACAAACCTCAAATCAAGTTATAACAATGGGTAACAGAGTAGCCACTTCCATCGTTGGAAAGAACTTGTCACCTCAAAGTATTTGCCAATTGCATTCTTCAACGATTTTCAACGTTGAAAACTCATATTCATGCATGGTTGTGATGAGAAACTCATCTTCATATTTTCAATTGTGGAGCTCATCTCCCATTCCAACGTTGGAAGCACTCAACAGTGAACATTATATCTCTTTACAGTAGATTTTAACCCCTACAGGACCAAGGACTCATGGTTTTAAAATGAAAAATTCGATTACTCATTTTGTGAAAAATAGAATTCAGGTTGAACCAGATTAAATATTACCGGAATCAATGATGAACATTAGATGTGTTGGTCAAGAAACAAATAAATTTGAAGTCCACATAAGACTAACTCAAACTGCTAAAAAACAACATGAGGCCCAATTTGGGCTTCTCCGTCCTTTAGGGGATACTGAACTCTAAACTTACTAGACACAAAAAATGACATTAATTCTTCATGAGAATTTCTTCATCTCTCATTCTTTGTCTTCAATGTTGGAGAATTTGAATTTCAGCTGGTTTGTTGAAAACACGAATTGAAGGAAGACGGGGGAATGCACTAGTAGAAATCTTGTTTAATGTGGCAGGTCTTTAATGACTAGATGTCCGTGACAACTTGTCCATAGTGACGCAAAGTGGGTGAGCATGAGTGCTAATTGGCTGGTATGTTGATTTCTGTGGTGGCAGATTTACGACAGTTCGTTGAAAGTGAGGTTGGGCGTAACGGCGGGTTTGACAATGGTAGTGAAGGCGTATCCTGGCAAGGGCGACAGGCATCTGACGAAGCACAAGTACTTCTTCCCGGACCGGTACGAGGCCATGTACACGTTCTACTTGGGCGACATGGGGCATGTATCTGCACAGGGGCCGTTCTCCACGTTCGAGGACACGCTGTTGACCATCACGGGCGGAGCCGGGCTGTTCCAGGAAGCCAAGGGCGTGATTCACCTCCACAACATCACGCCCTTCAAGCTCTTCTACACGTTCCATGTTCGCGGCGTCCCTGAATTGCCCTCCATTCTTACTTCCTCTCCTGTGCAGCCCTCTGAGTATGTCCAGCCGTGCCGCGAAGCTGTTTCGTGCAAACCCGGGTTTGCACTCCCTAACTACTCTGATTAGGACTCTCATCACTCTATTTAGAGTTTTCCTTTTATTAGTGTGTGAGCTTATATATGCGCTGGCAGATTGAATTCATCACCAATCATAATTGGTTTCCAATTCATTCATTCCAATTTTCTCAATACTACCATTTCAGACATACTTGTAAAAACTCTGTACAGTACAGAGACTTCTTTATCTAACACATTGGCTGCTTATTCACTCGCGCATCCCGTTGAGTCAGTCGATTTCAGTGAGCTTTGAACTTCATCCTTGTTCTCTAGCATAAAAAAATGTGGCAAGCTCTAGTGCATTTTTTTAATCTTCCATACTCAGTGCAACCATTTCATTGAAAGTGCAAATTGTTTTTCAATCTCTTGTGTTGTGAAGGGATTGGACTATTTCGTTGAAAGTGCTAGCTGGAACATGTCTGTCATTTAATATCGCACAACCGTGACTAGTACGGTCCCTATTGTGAGGAATGTCCTTCATAGCCTGCTGCACCTTTAGGAGCGTAGGTTGCACCTGCGCCTTCAGGAAGTGGGCCAAGGGTGCCTTCCCCTGTTTTCAGAAGCTGAGTGTGAGGAAACCGCATGGGATGCTTCAGTTCAAACTCATTCACCACCAGAGGCCGATTCTCCGCGTAGCTTATATACTTCCCTGATGTGGAAGGCTCAGCTGGGAAACTCCTCAACTCACGCGTGGTCTTACCAAATGTTTTTGCAAACATATGCTGCCATCCCAAGTATCAACATGAGTTAGAATATCATTCAGAAGAAAGAAGAAAGTTGACCTTGAGACCATTATTGCAGTTAGTTCTAGTAAATTAAACTAAGGCCCCGCCTGCACCAAGCAAGTAAGAATGAGTAGTTAACAAATGTAAAAGAGTGGTTAACTTAAAATGTGCCCGCACCTATCGCGTAAGAGCAGTTAGGTAACAATGTTTAGTTAACTCATGCTATCTACTAGTTAAGAGCAATTAGCTAATCAATCCAGTAGTGAGAGTTAGCTAGTAGAATGTTTTGTGCGTGAAGATTTTGGAGTCAAGTAGCTGCTTCTCCGTTCATTGAAGAAGTAGGAATTGATTAGGGAGAGTTAAGGAGAATCAAAGAGAAGTATAGGAAAGTAACACTTGTTTAACTACTTCTTACGTGTTTGGTGCGGGCAGGGCCTAAGTAAGATACTCTATGACTAGGAACCTGTAGCGTAGAACTCGAATATCATTTGATTCAATTGGTTATGTGACAGAATAGTGTGCAATTATCATTCAATTCAGTTGCTTATGGGAGAGTGCAAAATGTGTTACTTGGGAGGCATGGGTGTGGCCGGTGTAGCCTGGCACTTGATGCTGGCCTTCATTGACTTCACAATACTCAGGACCACGGTTATCCCACTCCTTTTTCAGTACCATGCGGCAGTCTTTGTAAGGCAGGTCACCCAGGGACATGTGCATCTGAGTGGTGGGTTTGGCAGGGCCATCAGTGGTGCCGATACACTGTCTACAGCAGAGCTATCAGCAGATCATGCATCCTGACAATCATCCCCATTCATAACGCAATCACCAACAGTTCCAACCCAAAAGAAATCATCAGAATTCCACACAACAACACCCCAGGGTTTGAGAATCATCTACGTTCATGACCCCTCTGTTAAAACCCCTGCATACAAGACTTTATATTTCTAAAAACCTTTGTATGCAGTTCTATTCCGTCCTAAATATATGTTTAATGTAAATATACGTCAATATTTATAGCTCCCAATATATATAGCTCTATTGTATGTATACTTTGTACGGCAATGTTCAAATTAATAACCTTTTTGTGCACTCACATATACTTTGTGCACCCCCGGGAATAACACTCATAAAGTAGGGACACCCATTCCCGTTACTGCACATATTCCCGTCTACATACAGGACACCTGAATCCGAGTGTTTCTGATCATGGGTGGTTGTGGCTTGAGAACATATTTAGGGTGTTTCTCCAAGTCACAAGCGTTTCTTCAAGTCACGGAATCAGGGCCATTTAGACACAGTCAAATGTGCAAACCAATTTTTGGCTTTGATTATCGAGAACGTATACAAATTTTAGAATAACATGACTTCGTCAATACATTCTACATTAATATCTAATTGCCTTTCCCCTGGTATAATCGCTTTTCATACTGCTCATTCAGAAGTATGACAATCAGCTTAAAGTCACGGGAATGGGTGTCCCTACCTTAGGCACAACATAGCAAAGAGCCTTGAGTCGGATGTTCAAAGGAATGTTGTGAGAGGAAGAAAATTGGTAATGGAGGAATAATACTTAGCCTTGCTGCTGGAGGGCTGAGGGGGAGCAGAGACAGACCTCAAGCTTTTCAAGTCCACTTTGCCGGACGCATGGCGCGTTTCGGGAGGGGCCTCTTTCACGGTGCAACGCCACAGCAGAGCCCGCGGATCCATGTTCTCCCCGGGTTTACTCAGCTCCGCG
Organism: Pohlia nutans; assembly: GCA_022496805.1. Lineage (NCBI taxonomy): Eukaryota > Viridiplantae > Streptophyta > Bryopsida > Bryales > Mniaceae > Pohlia > Pohlia nutans. Next base: position 38,943,770 of record CM040088.1, read on the forward strand.
TGGAAGTCCTGCTCCTGATTTGCTGGCCTGTTTTCTGTGCTCTGCCATTCACCCATCATTTCAGCCTTAGTCACAGGATGATGAGAAAATGAAGAGGACGGAGTCATGGTTGTGCCGCTCTCTCAGAGTCTCCCATTTTTATTGGTTGACCTTGCTTTATCAAGCATTGAAGATCAAGAATGGGATTCAATTAAAGAAGTTTGCATGTTAGTATCAATCTGTACCAAGAGAATAGGGATGATGTGCAAGGAAATAGGGATAACATTTAAAATGCAGCTAGTTCACTGAGAGAGTGTTTGCTGAGCTCGTCTTTCGTGATTGCATTCCAAAACACTACTTTGAGAAAGAAAAATCACGTTATATAACAAACCTGCAAATCTCAATGCAAACATGATCAGCAAGTTCTCTGGGTGGTGTGAAGCTGAAGAAAAAACAAGAAGTAAGACCAGTACTCAATCCCTTGCCAAAATTTTATTTGAATTGCGATGCGTAAATTGCAAGCTTAGATACCCGTACTAAAATCTGGTCTAATTGCCCTTGATTAATGAGTTGATGAGTACTGACCAGGTGGATGGAGCGGGCATACTCGTTGTGACGCAACGAGTCGGTGATGGCCACACCGCGCCGAGAAGCATCGGAGAAGGAATGGCCCATCACATGGCTCTTCACGCCAGGCACATGCCCCGAGTAGCCGGGCATGGGCCCTCCTTTTGCAATCCTCACATCTGAAATGTCCGTTGGATGCGCCATCAACACAGAATGAAATCAATCCTTCACGAAATTTTAATTTTCCAAAGATTGAAGTGAAAATATTTTGATGAAGACAAACTTACGAAAAAAACAAAATAACAACTGAATGAGGATCATCATCCAGTGAGAGTTTTGTTGATTCAGTAGTGACTCTTGGGAATTGATCAGTTGCAATCACCTGCCCTTTCACCTCCATGTGTAGGTATACCCATGATGAGGTGTCAACACCCCATTGATCAAGACAGGAGGAGCGGTTGGGATTCATTCATTAATTATCTCCACTGTGGTTGCAGTCAGTGCTGCAGTGATAACGGTTTCCCAGAAGCACTTAATAAAACTGCTACTTCATTTCTGCTTTGTGTTGAACACAATCATTTGATGCAGGTTGTGCTTCTGCACTTTCTCTGTCTGTATCCACCACCTACTGATTAAAGGAGCTTCAGGGCTATTCTGACCTACTCAATGCATCCCTGAAATTTTCAACATACTTTTAAATAACCTCAAATAATGTAGAGAGTATTATTTGAACACTTGACATGTGTAGAAGTGTGATTTTTGGGAGATCGATATACGAGCTCGGGGGAGATCTCTGGGTACAATAGCCAAATTTGTTGTGATCAAATTTTTATCACTATATATGAAATTCTTATGGATTTTAGAAAGTGAGTGGTTGTATCCTCATTTTCCCCATTTTCCTCATATCTCCATTTTCATTCATTGATATCATGCCTACACCACTTGCTAATAGATGAGTTAACAAGTAGGGAAGACAAGATCAAGTCTTTGATGGTTTTAGTATCCTCTACCTAATGCTCTCATTAGGGTACCATGTCAGAGTACAACTTTTATACGCGAGCTTATGCAATGAGCTTTGGAGCGAGCACATGGCCCGTATCTCCTTGAAGGGCGGTTGTAGAACCTTGCGGTTTCAATTTGTTTGTAGAAGACAATTGTTTTGGTGAGAGTTGTGATTGTGGGTGTGAATTATGGGATGCCAACACAAAAGAACCGCATCGCAAAGTCTCCCCTCACAAACTTGCACTCCAACACCCCCTATTGAGTCGCCTTCCACGGAGGATCCAATAGTGATACCTACTGCCAAATCAGTGCAGTTAACTCTCCAGAGAAACGCTCAAACGACCGAAAAGACCACTAATAATCCAGTTGCTAATGAGACCACCGCTAATGGAGGAGTTTCAGGCTCTAGCAATAGACAGGCGGTGAAGTCATTGCAAGCTGAGGTGAATCAAAGGATTGCGGACTGGCAGAATGATTTGAGCAGGCAGAGCAACCTGATCAACACCCTTGAGGTGGGCTTTCATTCTGTATCCATGTTCCATTTTCAGTTGTATTAAAATTAATTTAATTTGTGCTGAAATATGGTAGGTATTACGGTAGCCTAAACTGGAACTCTTGAATTGCAGAAGCTCTTGAAAGCAGACTTGGAAGCGTTAAAAGAAGGCAAACCACCACCAGAGGACAATGAAGATGAACGGAAGCTCTTGTTGACTTTGTCTTTGACAGTAGCAGGGTAGAATGCTTCCACCTCGCTGAAATGACGATTGTACACGCAATGATTTGGTGGTCATAATTCCAAAGCTTGTAACAAAGAGCAGAAAATTTGTACAACATTCATCTTCCCCCAAATTGTACATTAAACACAAGGAACACCCGCCATATGAAACACCAAACCTATTCCTCAAACATAACCAAAAGCTCTCGCTTCGGCCCTGTAACTTTCCACATACAAAGGTGTGATCAAATATCAAGAGAATGGGTTTGTAATAATATACACTCGAGATCACAAAATGACTTGCGTTGTCACTGGAGCCGTGTCGTGCAATAGCTGTCCTCAAACAACCAGAGCACAAGAGCTTAGGCATTATTACATATCTACACTAAGATGAATCCCCTCTACAGCACCTTATATACAGTCAAAACAATCCCCATTTCACAAGTTGCAGCATAAAAAAAATGAGAAGAGTTTTGGCTCAAGGTGTATCCAAGCGTTTCCACCGCCGGGGTGGAAACGCTTCCCTGTTGCCCTCCTGCCCAGTGTCCCAATTCTGGTCTGGAAGCATATTAGTTTCCTCGAGCATTTGTAAGGAAGGGGGAGTTTCCAACCATGTCCTGGTGGCGAGAAAGCCCTCCACATCTCGAAACCCTCGAGCTTCCTCTTCTGTAAGTTGATGAGACCAGTAGATGCGACTTGAGGTATTTGCCCCTGGGCCAGTGCTGTTAAACTCCCCAAAATAGACATCGTCATGTGCAAACAGGGGTCCTGTGTCTGTCATCCAGTCCACCCAGCCCTCCGGGGCTATGTGCTCGCCCAACGCCGTGTCAATGAACACCACTCTTGCATATTTGGCCCACGGTCGACCCAAGTACGTGAGCCCTGTTCCTGTCGAGTTATACGTTGCTAAGTCATACCCTGTCACGTTGGATCTTAATATCACAAACGTTGAGTTCGATGTTACAAACGTGGAGTTGGAAGCCGCTAAGCAATCCTCTTCACACCAACGGCTTTGTGCAGTTATAAACCCCTCACCTGATAAGCCACCACACAGCAAGAAATTGAGGACCGTGGATAAATTCATAACAGACAAAAGGGTGACTGCAAAAAAGCCCTATTCCTGTGAAAATATGCTCTTTCATTTTAAAATCTTGTTATACCATGAAAATAGATTCTGTTATCTATCCAATACACTCTACGATTCCTGAATTGAAGGATTTTTAGTAAACAATGTCATTTCGAAATTCTCCTCTCTGTCAATTTTCTGCATCATTTTGGGAATGGACGGATACTTATTGGAGGGTACTATACACTGAAAAGCCTCTCGGTTCAAGTCAACGAGAAACGAAACAAACACGACACCTGTCTAATTGCACTCTGACATGTGAAAGTTGTCCGATCATATGTGTAAACGACATGATACATTAGCAGGATATACAGGGGATGTGCAAGTAGAGAGGGTACATTCATTATTTCAAACCATTTGGCAATTCTCTCACTCAATAGACAGTAAAGAATTGCTGTAATTTTGACTGAGTCTGGGGTAATCGTGTACCTCGGGAGTATATTGTGCAGTTTTCGAAAACAGCTGATGCATATCCAAGTATGAAATCCACGTTCCCTTCGATGTGAGAGTCTTTGTAGTAATGCTTGCCCTGGTCTGCATACAAGGTGTCTTGCCAACCCAAGAAGGCGCAATCATAAAATGCGCAATTGTCACCCGAAACGCGAATCGCCGGTGCTTGCGAGTTGTAGTCCAAATCATCTGGTTTCGGAGCGCTGTTTTCAAATGTGATGCCCTTGGCCACAAAATTCGACGCGTCCACGATCACAGTTGGGCACTCCAAGATGGTGTACTCCGACCCATCTGCTTTCTTGTCACACGCCTTCCTGTTGTAGGTTAACACTGTGCTCTCCGAACTCTCGCCCAAAAATGTGATATAATCCTGAAAGAACAACACCATTGCGGCCATGTCTCAACATCACTTGTTCTGAACACAACACACATCTCGAAAGTTGTACATGGGAAGAATTTCTTTTGCCAATGTCTCAACATCCAAAAACAAGCTCATCCTGAACACAACACACATCTCAAAGAATCTCAAAGGGTTTGTGCATGGGAAGAGCCAAGTTTCTCAACGTCCAAAACAAGCTTATTCTGAACATCCCACACAGAACCTAAAACTCTCAAGGATTTGTACATAGGGAGAATTTCTTTTGCCAATGTGTAAACATCCAAGAACAAGCTTATTCTGAACATCCCACACGGAACCTAAAACTGTCAAGGATTTGAACACAGGGAGAATTTCTTTTGCCAATGTCGAAACATCCAAGAACAAGCTTATTGTGAACAAAACAAGAAAGGGTTTGCACATGGGGAGAATTTCTTTCGCAAATATGCTACATAGAACCGTCAATTTCGTTTACGATCAGAAGCCACATATTACCTTGCCTTCTGGAACAATGACAGGGCCATGATACGTGCCCGGCTTAATGTAAATCACCCACCGGAGGTAATTCCACATGGGGACGGCATCGACCGCGGCTTGAACGGAGCCGAAGTGCTCCGGATGGCCGTCCGTCGACACGACCAACACCGTTTGGATGCCTCCCGCATCAGGTGACGATCCGCCAGTGCTAGGAATCCATAATAAGAGAAAGATTGAACAGATGATGGTGAAATTCAACATGCGGCAACGGGATTGCGAGCACATGTATGAGCAAATTAAACAACCCTGCCCTCACCGACAACACTCTGTTTTCGAATTCTTCACGGCAGGCGACGCCTCCCTCACATGTACTTGAAAACGACACAAACTACAATGACCTCAACAACCAGTTGCGAGAAAAAGATTTCAAGCAATTTCAAGCGAGATATTAAAAAAGCTTCCAAAAGATGCGAGAAAAAGACGGGGCCCAATTGAACGATTCGCACACGTAGCTTGCCAGTGACTTCAGGAAGACAATTGATGCGAAATGCATCCAGGAATCGATGACAATTCTCAAGAATTCCGCAACAACGCTCACCGCGGAGACGGAACGCTGTACAGGCAGCTGTCTGAGTGCCTTCCTCCCGAGTCAACTTACTAATCGTAAACTTTGTAACTTACTACTCGTAACTTTGAAACCACTCACCGACCTCGCCACACCACAGTCGTGACGACTGACGACTGACGAGTGTCGTGACTCGTCGTGAAACTTCGGGAACGCATGTTCTCGGGGATCATTACGCGGTTCTCATGTGGGAACTCTCTCGGTCGTCTCCGGATAGTTCGGAACACACGGAGGCATCTCTGAACGACACCTGGAAGCTTTCTTGCCAATGACTGGACGCATCGTGACCATCGGATCTAACCAGTCCTTTTTATTCGAGCTTTTTATGTGAGATTGCACTTAAAAAAATAATTTGGCTACAAAACACAAGGTTCTTTAGCTCTTGCAAGGGTTCACCCTTTTGTTCTCATTGCATGAAAGATAAAATATTCAAAATATGTGATTTTTGAGGCGGAGCTATTGTGGACTACCAACTCTCCACCATCATTCTTTAACCCTTTACCGCCCAGGGTGGTTCTCGAGAAACCACCTTTTTCTGAGTGATGTTTCTTTAAATCTATCTCTGTTGAAATTAGGGGTACTATTAATAGTATCCAACCGTATGAATGTAAGCACACCTTAATGAAACAAGTCTCAGTTAAATCTTGGTAAGATCGGACCGTTGGATTGGAAGATTATAGTATATCTTTGAACCGTATAATGCACACTCAAAAATGAGATTTCGGGGGGTGTGTGACTTCAAGGTTAAATAGAATTTGGGTTAAATTTTCAAAAATAAAAGTGAAGATGTTCAGCAATGACTTGTGTCAACACCTCTTCATTGCAATCTTTCATGTCAAGAATAGACTCATACATAATTATTGTGAATTTTATAAGTGAAAGTGACTTATCCATGTACGGTTTAGAACAAAATTTATACGTTCAAATAAGAAAGGAGTTAGTATAGTGATCAAGATCAGACTACATACACTAATGGAACATGAACAAGAGAACACAATCCAAAAAGAAAAACGAGATAACAAACTTCCAATCTCTAGAAATACAACATAGTACATATGCTGTATTTGTAAGTATTTGCTGTATTTTGAGGTATTTGCAGTATTTTGGTGTTTTGTACATAGGTATTTGGATATCTAGGAAAGTCGGATTCCAAATTTTCTTTTTGCATCATCTCCAGAATCAAAAGTTACACATCTGAACTTCAGACACTGTACTGAGATGGTTCACAAATTTTCCAGAATTTCATTTTCCAGTGATCTAGTGACCACTTAGTGGTTACTTGGGCACTAAAGGGTTAACCCCTAAAGGACCACAACTATGTTCCTCTCCAAACACTCCAAAGTACCCCTTCTCATAAAAAGACAAATGTTTTTTGATCTATGACCTTTTTGACCAATCCAACCGTAGGATATTTCAAGCAACTTGAATTTATTACAACCTACAAATTTTCAACCGTTCATGGTTCTTCAATAGTAAGATTATAAGCTTCAAAGTTGGTTGCACCTTTTTTTTAGCATGCTGCCTATATTTGAAACTTTCTGAAAATGCCGAAAATGCAAAGTTTAGTCTCAAATTTGGTAAAATGAATTTGGCAATTGTGTGCATGAGGGTGTTAGCTCATTGTGTGCAAAAATTCAGATGCATAGCTCATTGTATGAAAATTTTCAGGAGTTGCCTGCAGTTAGGTTTTGCACCTTTGCATGATTGTATCTTTTGATTTATACATCACCTACGTACGCAAATTACCATCCCATCTTTGTTACAAAGAGTAGAATCACCACAAAAAATCTCAAGAATTGAGGATCAATACTCATTCCACGGTGAGCTGACCGAACTTGGAAAATCAGCCTTGGTCCTTGAGGAGTTAATCCCTAAATGACACAGGGGTAAGGGCAAAACCTAGATGTGTTATAAAATGTTACTTCTGCAACTTTGATGAAGTTTGGTCCACAAGAGAAAGTGAGAAGCATGATGTTTAGTAATTATCCGTACAGTCAAATTTCCAAAAATGTTCTAGATATTCATTCAATGAATTTAGAAGCATTTACTGTGAATACTCACCAAATTTACAATTTTTATTTTTAGGATTCAAAATTTGGTATGATTGGTTGAAACTAGACATTCTATTCTAAATTTTTAAAAGTAATTATTTCAAAGGAGAGAACATCATGACTTTCTCCAAATAGTCAATTTTATAACATTATGACAATATTGAGGTCTTTAGAGTTAACCGAAAAGTCAGCTCAAAGAGGAAAGTTTTAGCAAACTCCTCTTGAACTCCTCTTGAACTCATATGGAAATATAAATAGACCAAAAACTAGTTCACGATGAGTTGGGAGACAATCTAAAGCAATCCACTGCCATTATTCTCCACACCTCGTAATGACTCCCACACCTCCTACCAAAGCTCCAAGCCCATGGCCCACAAGGGGACAAGTTATGACACGACACTATTCAACCCAACTATAGCTGAAAAGAGAGGTTAGAAGGAGGTTGAAAAGGAAGGTTCCATGGCCTTCTTTTCGGTTAACTCTTTTGTCTTTGAAAAATTCCCTTTGATGGAGTTTAACTTAGATTGACACGATTCAAATTGGGTTGAAAAGTAGACTTAAACAAAAAATCAAATCAAATAGGAAATTATTATAAAAATATATTTTTCATCCTTGGCAACCCGTAAAAAAAGGGCATCGATCATAAAATGGTTGTTTGGTCACTTAGGGGTTAACTAAAGAATTACGTGGCATGTCTAATATTCTAGAATCTGCTTCAACAATTCTTGTGCAACGATTCTTATTCATAGATACAGCTTACAAGGGCTAAAGAACCTTATGAATGAGTGATCAAAAACTCAATATTAGATTGCCAAAAATTCAATTTTTTTTAACCCCTAAAGGACCGTGGGTTTTTTCTTATTTTTGAGCATCAATTTCTCCTCTTTCTATTTATTTTCTTGAGAATTTTTTTTGCTCTTGATAGCTAATACCAATTTGAACATTACAAAAATAAATTAAAGAATTTTTTGACCAATTTAACAAAAAAATTCATGTCTCCAAAGACAGTCCAAAAAATTCAAAAAAGATTGTCATATCATCTTTTTACTTCAAACGTTGTAAACTTGCAATCTGTATGGTCAAATTCTATGAAAATTTAACCACACATTCTTTTGGTAGTTTAAAGCAAGATCCTATAGTTAAAAATGCAAAAAATCATTTCTAAGGTTTATTTTAAGCCCTGCCCAAATGTCCATTCTCCCTAAAAAAACCTCTTTCTCTCCATAACTTCTACTTACAAAGTTGAAATCAAAAAATAATTGGATCCCCATTTTTGTATCAACATATTGAATTCACGTTATATTTTTCAAAAATTAAGATAAAATTTGACACTGTGGGAACCTACCCAAACATTGAATGTTTTAGTTAAGACACTTGGTCCTTTAGGAGTTAAAATGTTAGATGAAATTTCCAAATTTGGATTAAAATAACATTAAAATGTTGATGAAAATTATTTTCTACCATATTATTATTTATACTCTCTGGAAAATGAAAAACAAGGGGCTGGATCTAACTGCCCTGCCCGAAGCGAAATTCTGACCTGTTGGTTTGGAACCGAGGCAAGGTTCGTGTATTCAGTCGATTATGTATCCGCTAATAACTTACGCGCTTCCATTAGGGTTTAGGGTTTTGGGAAGTCGATGGCGATGGCGTGCAGAGCGACGCGGGATCTCGTCGTGTTGTTCAAAGTGAGTTATTATGCTCTTTGAGATTTTTGTTTATGAAATTTGTGGATTTTTTAAAGAGAGTAATTTACCTGCTCTTTTGTGGATGTAAGGATGTTTGGAACCGCAATGGACGACAATACCTATCGAGCAATGCCGGGAGTCCGCGACGGAAAGCTTTGTTAAGTAGACCGATGATACCTGGCGTGGAAAGTATAATTGCTGTTGCTTCAGGAAAAGGTGGAGTTGGCAAATCAACTACCGCAGGTACTGATCTAGATTAATGTTGTCACAGTGTCTGAAACTCTGAATTTCTGGAAAGAATAATTTCGTTTCATTCTAATTTTTGTGTTTTTTTTGGTCAATAGTGAACTTGACAGTAGCACTGGCAATGGAATGTAAACTGCGGGTTGGATTGCTGGATGCTGATGTATATGGTCCCTCTATTCCTAACCTGATGAAGCTTAATGGACGCCCTGAGCTTGATTCTGGTAGGCGTAAATCTCATATCTTGTTTGTTTATTACGTGCCCTTGTTTCTGCATTCAGAAACCCTAGTACTCTCACATTATTGTCGTGAAATGGTTTTAATTTTTCAAGTATCTAGTCTCGACATTTCAATTTGCCTATGACCATTACGTTTGGAATCGTTTAGAATCAATAGGTAGTTAGGGAGACCTGGTATTTTTATGAGGTAGTGAATGCATGCGTTTTATTTCCCTTTTTGGCAACTCTAGACCTTAGCCTTTTGAAATTGTAGTTAAAGTTCTTTATTCGCAGAAGTGTGGAAGAGGGATATGGTTCTTTTTGCAGTTACTTGATGAATTTTATGGTGCTGTACTTGAGAAGAAATTCATGGAGTTCTGTAGGGTCAAAGATGATACCATTGGAAAATTACGGTGTGCACTGCATGTCTATGGGATTTCTCATGGAGAAGGATGCTCCAGCTGTTTGGAGAGGGCTCATGGTAATCATGTGTTTTTTTCTCACTCCTGTCATTTCTGTTCCCTCCGCAACATTTTATTAGAATGGCGACTATTCTTCACCTTTTTTGAATATGTTATTTTCTTAACACGGTAATGTAAGATGCAAAATATTTGAAAGTGGCAATCACATGAATTGTAAAAGCAGAGGAGAGGAGAGGAGATGCAGCGAGACTTCTAACGGTGTTAAGAGTTTCTGTCCCAGTGGGAACGTGACAGGTGATGAGTGCATTGGAGAAGCTTTCGCGGGGTACTGCTTGGGGGAAACTTGATGTCTTAGTTATTGACATGCCCCCTGGAACCGGTGATGCGCAAATTTCCATCTCTCAACGTCTTCCATTGGCTGGTACTCAAAGATCAACTGCTTGTGTTATTTTCTGGCTGTCCTGCAAATCTTTCATTCAAACCATATGCTGTCAGCACAGCCTGGAACTTGTGGGCTAATGTGGTTCATTTGTGCCTTGCTTACCGAACTTCTGAAATGGGCTTTCTGTGTCTAGAGTATCACCAAATTGGACTCTCTTTATGTCTGTTGTCCATGTTTCTTTCTCCGTCTACTCCCTCAATAGCTATTATTATTAAGTATAGAAGATTTCCCCTTCTTTGTTCCCTTGTGATCGTGCAGTAGTACAGACCTTGCAGTCATGCTCAAGCCATTGGGTAAATGGATTCATGCAATTATGTTTTGTAAATGTGTGGCTGAGATTTTTTGTGGTCCTGCTTGGTGGGCAGGGGCAGTGATAGTTTCTACTCCACAAGACATTGCACTTATTGATGCCCGGAGGGGAGCTAACATGTTTAGTAAAGTCGATGTCCCTGTGAGTGACTATGGCTCATATGTTTCTTCCCCTTCACTTTTATGTATTTGCAAATGCTGCAGAAGTAAATTATGAGCTAATCATAAAGAAGTGTTGGTGTGGTGGAGACGGTTTCATTTGTTCCTAATTTTCTTGCAATTCTAGCTTTGTAATGGGAAGTCGTTTGTAGTCGTCATGTTGATGGGTTGGAGGGTTTGTACGCAGATACTAGGTCTTATTGAAAACATGAGTTTTTTCAAGTGCCCAAATTGTGGTGATCGAAGTGAAATATTTGGGCACGGAGGGGCTCGTGCAACTGCAAAAGAAATGGGCATGGATTTTCTTGGAGAGGTATTTTTGCCAGCTCTAGTTTTTACTAATGCAAGTTGTAGTTTACCACAGTGAAGCACCCAGATACTGTTTTGCTCTCTCTAGTATTATAATAAATAGCTTTGATATTGTGACAGGTACCACTGAATATTGAGATTCGACAGACTTCAGATGCTGGCAGTCCTGTTGTAGCATCAGCACCAACTAGTGAAGCTTCCATTGTGTACAGAGGCATAGCAGTGGAAATAGCTGCCAAGTTGAAGGACTGGGTTTCTTCTGGTGTAGGTGCTGGACTCCGCACGAGAGTAGAGTAAGCTTTACATGTATTTTGGACGGTATATGTGAGTTTATTATGAAGTCTGGCTAGCATTGTTTCCGGTGTCAGACACAAAATGCGAAATTGGGCATGGAAGCTGTGCTAAGAACGTAGAGCAGTCCAATGATCGCGGGGGAGCAAAATTGTGAGAAAGATCCGTAACAGGCAAGGAGTCACGCGTGAATAGCTGTAAACAGGTGCGCTGAGAATTAGCTATGAGAGGTGACTTATTTTACCCTGATCTGTTGCTTTGGCATGACAAGTATGATGGCACATGACAACTTGAGTGTGGTAAGCTGTAAGGCCGGTAATGTTGCATGCGCTTAATATATCACCGAGCTTCAACAAGTTATGGAGTCTCTTTCAGCTTGTGTCTAGCTGCAAAACAAGTGCTTATTTAGTTCTGTGCATATTTGTGAATGTTTAGAGGCATTTCGTTTTATTAACAGATAGTGCTAAAAGATTTTACAAGGAGTTTTCATTGTTGTACCAACTCAAATTGAATAGTCGTGAGTCCAAGCATTATATTTTTCGCCCTCTGTTGTAGTTTTCTGCTAATCTATTTCACAAAATAGACCTTGGAGCATAACCTTAACCCCTAATAGCCCGAGGGGTATTGGACAAAACATAGATGTGTTATAATATGTGCCTTCCATATGTTTGATGAAGTTTGGTTCAATAGACAAAATGTAGGGCATCATCTCTACAAATTATCCGTACAGTCAAACTTCCAAAAATAACTTTAGATTATTTTTTTAATGAATTTAAAAGCATTAACCTTTGAAAATTTGTATAAATTCTACTTTTCACTTTTAGTTTAAAATTTAGCATGATTGGTTAAATTTGGTTTATCTATTGTAAACTTCAAAAAAGCAAAAGAAATGATGGAGGGACATCATTACTTTCCCCAAATAGCAAATTTTGTAACACTAAGACAATGTTGAGGTGATTCACTTTGAAAATTTCTTCCGGGTGGAGTTTAACTCGGATTGACATAATTCAAATTGGGTTGGAAAGTAGACTTGATGTAGTATTTTAAAATATTTTATATTTTTCAAAAAAAACTTTTTTTAATTCCGGGCAGCCCGTTAGATTCGGGCAGCGACCATAAAATGGTCGTTTGGGCGTTTAGGGGTTAATCATGCAGCGTTTTACGAGTTCAGAATGGCTGAAATTTTGGTTTCGTCCGGTACATGATTCAGACCCTAGTGGAAGCCCCCTCTTCTCCGCTTCCAGATCAGTACATGATTCTCCACGTAGGTAGACGAAACATGAAAAATTAGGGATCACCCCAAGGGGTGTCTCAATTTTGTCCACTGGACAAGGCTTATTGCGCAAGCTCCTTCTATTGTGATGACATGGCAAGTAAAATGGAGACCAAGGCACTGGATTGGTGAGTGCAAAGAGTGTTTTATTCAAGCGATGGTTTTGAGCCACCCTATTTGTGCCACAATTTGGAAATCACCATGTTTGTGCCATTATGTATGAATAGGGTATTTGTCAAAATTTCAAATGTAAAAATAATAATCACAAGTGACACAAAGTCACATAGTAGAAATAGGGTGGTATACCTTAGCAACTTCAAATTTTTGCTACCAATATTATATTAGTAATCCCAATAGTTCTCAAGGATCAAGTAGCTAGAGCAACAACGTTTAGTTCTGGCATTAGTTGTGTTCTTTCATTTGTGACCGAAACTAGACTAGGGGTCAACTAGACTAACAACGGTATCAATTGTAGATTGTTAATGGTCATGTCAACGTGGTCTGCAGTAGAGGTGAGTTGCTCCATCTCATGTTGGAACATTGTTTAGAAGATAGGTGATGCATTTGCCAAAACAATTGATCATATCTTGGGCTTAATGCTGACTTCAAGGCTCGAAAGCATGTATAAGAGAAACATATCATAAACCATACATTTAAGTCCATAACAAGCATGATTGACCACTAAAAGTGGCAAGCCTACAAAACTAAATCAAGATGTAAATAAAATGTGTGTTGAAATTTAATAGGGCAAATTGATAAAAAGTGAGGATATAAGTTGCCATACATCCATTGAAAAGAGATATACATAAGGAAAAATTTAACAAGCAGGAAATAAATCTAGACATAGAATTGAAAAGTATAAAATATAAACTCCCAACTATGTCAAACAACCTAAAAAATAAAGTAAGGAGGCGCCAAAAGGTTCACAAAGATTGCCACATTATTTGTTCAAAAATACTTTTAAACAAATGATGTACTATCATGGTCCAAAAGTCATATTCATGTCTCATCCCATTCTACTAAAAAAAAGGTCCAAAAATTTTAATTGTGTTTTATCCCTACTAATCAAGGCACAAGTTCAAAATCATAACCGTGGTTCATCTTTTCCAATCAAGGTATGGATTAAAAAAGGTTAAAAAGTCATAACCTTGTTCATTACTTTCAACTAAGGAACAAATCCGAAAGTCATAATCATGATCATCCTTTGCAACGAAGGCATGGTCCAAAAGTCATATGCTAGTGCATAAATACTTTTAACTAAGATTTAAAACTTCCGAAATATTAAAATATTATAATATCCCCTAATGAAGTTAAAAGATGAAAATCAATTAATGAGCATATGTCTACATAAAATATGTCTAAAACTAAATGTCAATATAAAACTATAATTTTTATGAATAAAAAAAAAGAATGTTGACATTTTCAAGAATATTCCATCTACAAAACCTTATTTTCTACAAAAGATTGACACAAATATGTCGATCCTACCCTCCACCTATAAAAATAAATATGGTACAATTGTCCGTCTTTATAATCACATGTTTAAGAAGCTTTAACTTCAAGGTGGTAGATATGGATTAGTCACTACAAGGAACCCTAACCATATTACCAGACAATAATGGGTACACAAATGATGGTAAATTCTTCATAATCACTCATTAGAAACAAATTCAGGCCTCCAAAAGGTTGTGGGTTCACCTAAACTGCCATGCAAAATTTTATTTTATTTTTAAAATAATAATAGTAATAATATAATTTAAAAAATAAAAATTCCAACGTGGCAAAAGTTCAGCCACGTTAGACTAGAATATTTAATTCTTTAATTTTTTTATTTTTATTTTTTGGCATGATAGTTTGGCTGAATAAAACAACCTTTTGGAAGCTTGAAATTTTTTCTAAGGCTTGCTAAATTGAACAACCACTTGCAAAACTTGCTATAAACAGCAGTTTGGCAATAATGTTTACCAATGAATTGGACAAGGCTCCTGTGCACAGAAATGACTTGTCACATGTGTATTGCTTTGAAACAATAATATCGTCATGAAGGGTAGACTGTAGGTACTAAGGGATGAAATTGTGAAACATTCATCGATAAGGGGAAGTATCATCCATCGTGTACGTGCCTGGTCGCTGGCCTTCTTCCTCCCCACTGCTGCATCGCACTTGGGCGTCGCAGCAATCCAAACCAAGCCAAACCCTTCAGCACTTGGGTCCCGATCGATCGTGCAGCTCCAATTCCCACCGTAGTTTCTTCAACACATTCATCTTCTCATTTTTCGTGTTGCTTTGATTTGGGTCCGGAACTTCATCAACTAAGGCCTTCGCAAAGATGGCGAAGAAGAAGGTGGAGAAGGCGGGCGATGGGGCGATTCAGGCCGCAAAGGTGAACCGCCAGTCCTGTTGTCAAAATTTCCTCTGTATTTCTTCTCTACCTTTAGTGCTGTTGTTTTTTTTATATGCTTCAGGTTATTTGAGTGAACCCTAGATGAGGTTCGTGTGTAGGTTTAATTTTGAACTGGCATTATTTATTGACCTCAATCGACGTCGCTCTGATTGCTTCTACTTATATTGCAGTTCTAGAATTCAGAAGAATCTGTTGAGGACCAAATTTAGGGTTTCATGAGACCCTACTACAGTATACCTCAAAGCATGCGCAATTCGATGATGCCCTTGTTATCATTCCAATGAATAGGATACGTTTGTATTTCCTTGGAACTGGCTGTTAGGAATTTGCACCACTGGTTAATGCTCTGTAGGGTGTCTTCGTGATTGTTACATTTGGGCTATTTGTTGAATTTTAGGGTAGCAAGCTTTTTGCGATTGGTACACTATATACTGTAGACCACAGTAATTAGAAGAGGCCACAGTAATACTCCCTCTGTCCGAAACAATTGTCCTATTTTTTTGCATTTTGTTTTCAATATTTGTCCTATGTTTTATACTTCAAACGTGAGCCCTGCCCACTCCAAACGGGGCGGACAATGAGAGACAGAAAAAACTACATACTGCTATTAAAGATCGACCACTTTTGGAGTACTGAGACGGAAAAATTAAGCGTTAAAAGATAGACCACTTTTGGAGTACTGAGACGGCAAAATTAAGCGTTAAGTTAAAACAGTCCTAAAACTAGGACAGTTATTTCCAGACAGAGGAAGTAGATATTTTTCAAATTTAGTTCAGTACTTTTGACCACCTTGGAACCATGTATGGTTCTTCAATTCACACGTCTAGTAGCTGTTGGCTTTCGACATTATACAGGCCGGCTTATAACATCATATAGTTAGCCTTTGACATTGTATATTATCATTTGTGTGCAGAAAAAGAGCAAAGAGGTGGATCCCGTGCGAGTATTTGCAGAGAGGGTGAGAGATCATAAGGAGCTAGACACGCGGTGGGCGATTCTGCAAGAAGCAAGAGTAGAGTATTTTAGGGGGAAGGATTTCATCACTGTGCTTCGAGCCTATCCTGAGCTTATTAAACCTCTAGGCATTGAGGCAGCCATCGAAGATGTGGAAATTGATATTGGTAACATCCTAATTAAGAGGAAATTGATAGTGCGATGTGATCGTGTATCAAAGACGCCAAGGCCAGGCAAGACCAAACTCTCCAAGTGGCCAGCACGCATCGAGATCGACCAAGTGCGTCACTTCTCTTTTTTCTCCCCTCTGTTTCTTAAGGATCATGGTTTCCAAATGATCATATCGTGAAAAATATTAATTTAGATGGGGCTGAATTTTACATCACCAGAATCAGTGAAGAACGTTGCATGTGTTTTTTGATAAATGAATAAAATTAAACAAAAGAAGTCCTCATATGACACTCAAAAGTGCTAAAAGAAAATGAGGACCGCTTAGTCCTTTAGGATTAGAAATGTTTCTGTTCCTGATTTCACATCGTCAGAGTAGCATCACTGTTCTTTCATTGAACCTCTCGCAGCAGTGAGACAGATTCTTGTTGGAAAGGTGAATATTTAGTTCTTCTGTCATGATTGATGCAGGAACAAATGTTTTCTGAAAAGGACTCATTCTATGCGTGGACATTTGAACGGAGGAGGCCATTATGGCAGACGGTGCTGTCCTTTTTGGTTCCTGTAGTGACGCTAGCCTGTTGCCTGTTTCCCGTGTTTCCTCACTGGTGCAAACTGGGTGTTCTCTACTTCTGTCTAGGCTTCCTCACCCTCATATTCGGTGTTCTTATATGTAAGTAATTCTACACGTTTTTATTGAAAGTGTATATCAGCAAATGTAGTGTAGGTTTCTCATGCTGTTGTTTCCTTCCTATGACACTTACTGTGGTGCAGCATATGACTTAGAAATGCGTCTACAGAGCTTTCATCTGTGGTGGAGGTTCTATTTGTTCTGACATGGTGGCTTTTTTTCGTGCAGTGCGAGCGGCTATTTTTTCGGTCCTGTGGCTGACACTAGGCAAGCGAGTGTGGTTTCTGCCAAATATTTTGGCAGAAGAGGCCACACTTACTGAGCTTTTCCAGTTCATGCCTGAATTTAAAGATGATGAACTTCCTCCAAAGTGGAGTACGCGAATCGCATTTGGTGCCATTGCAGGAGTGATCATATGGTTTGTGGTCGTTCATGGTCCAAACGAGCAAGCTCGTGCAAGGTAACTTTTACCACCTCAAAAAATTTCCCCACCTCAAAGTTGTTTTTCTCTGTTTTTTTTTCATTCACTACACGTAAACCACTGCCCTCGAATTATGTGTACAAATTTAGGAGGGTTACGAGGGTGTTACAGGGGTTGGCACATAACGCCTGTTACGAGGGAATTCCCCCGTAACGCACTTTCATCCAACGTGTTTCTCATTTGTCAGGCAGTGGTTTACGACGAGATAACTCCCTTGGAATCGGGAGTTACCCTATACATTCAGCTTGATAATGGACTAATGTTCCTTTTCCCACGGTTGTTGACAGATATCAAAAGAAGGCGTCGAATATCATTGATGATATTCTGACTTGGAAGCCAAAAGCACTCTCGGTATTTACAGGCGAAGGAGATGGTCTCAATCAAACTGTAATAGATGCACCAGAGGGTGTAAACACTGCTGAGAGTCCCAAAGGTGAAATTCCTGAGACAGGCAGCAAGAGTACTATTATCCCAGACGTGGTTGAAGAAGAGGTTTCTGGAGATTACGTCGAAGATGACTCTGAAGGCGAAGAGAATATCAGAGAAGCAGTTCCAGGGGATCATTTTTCATCATCTGCTGACGATCACGGTCATGAATCAGACAGCGAGCTCTAGTGAAGGTTTGAATTTCGTTAGACATCGATCTGTTACATGTATTGTCTTCAGATTTCACTTTAGATCACTTCAGTAGAACATCATGATTGTCTTCACGTTTTAGCTTTCACCTGCTAACACACATAAAGGGCTTGGAGTCCTTTGCCTAGCTTGAGAGACTGGAACCTTGAGTTTCAAATACAACATTTTTGTCCGCCGAGGGTTTTTATAAGCAGTTCCAATGAGTCCAACATTTGTAAGAAGACTTATATGCAGGAGTAAGGTTATACACAAGCTGTATAAGTAAGACGAATTGCTTTATTTGAAGAGACTATCAGGTTGTCCATAATACCATCTTTGTAGGCTGTTGACAATGTACGAAAGGTATTCCATTGCTGCCAATAGTGGCGGAATAGACAAAGCTTGTCTTGACAGTGGGTTTCGTGTATGTCCAAATTTGGTTTATGATATAAATAAAAATTGCTAATGTATTGATCTTTGACTGATGGGTGGAATGCTACATAATGGCCAATTTCTTTTATGCAACTTCATGGTTTAGGTAAATGTTTTATAACAATACGATCATTAATGTTGAAAATGGGATCAAGCTTATTCTTTACGATGGTTGGGGGGATTTTAATCTGTTTGTTAATGTTATCCATTCCTTTTCAAGACATAAATGGAGTGATATTCATTTTTAAGAAAAACTTAAAGAAAAAATTGATTTTTTTGAAGTCTATATGTAAAAGATAATGATAGAAGAATCTATCAATGTGATCCCTAATAGATGATAGACTATGTAATGTCTTTATATATGTGTATACAATTAGGATGATGTATATAATCGACCATCTCAATTGACCTTCTCAACCAATCTTCTGGGGTGCCTAAACATGATCCTAAAGCAAGAATCTTATTAGTCAATGCATTTGAATTTGGAATTGGAAAGGGACCCTAAAAAGAATGGTTTTGAAGGGAATGGAATAAGGTCCTTTACAACTCAAAGGTAAAAGCATTGTCACACATTCTTCAAAATAGATGAGGATGACTTTTTTTGAATGAAAAAAAAGAACCAATTAATGCTTGGAGCCGCCAAAATATTCTTTTTGTCTTGACAATAGCCAATTTTTGCCATGGTTGTGCAACCTTTGCAAATACTACTTTCTCTTCTACAATCAGTAAGTTGGATAATAAATGATGAAGGTATTGGACAAAGAGGACATACATTGACAATATCTTGCCAACAACAATATACCCTTATCCTCAATGCAACCTCTACAATGAATTAAAATATATTCTCATTTCTAAATGTACCTCTCATAGCCTTGTTGCTTCTATTTTTTTTTTCTATATAGGCTTTTGAAAAGGCTGGAATACTTCTTTTAGCAAGAACCATGTCAAAGTACTCGTTGTGTTGTTCTAAAGTATTGCTATGTTCTAATGAGAATAAAATGTGAATGCTTTCCTTTATAATTTACAAAAGAGAACATGTGTTTTTAGTGGGACAAAGGAGTATAGAACAATAGATGGAGTCTGGTTCACGCCGACCTCACAAAGGGGCCATAGTTTTACTCCAGATTACACTCAACCCTCTTTATAATTACCATCTCTACAATGACATTCTAGAATATTCTCCTGCACACTTGTGACACTGTCATTGATAGTAGTACACTTGTCACACATTCAAACTTTATCATAGTGAAAAAGTTGAAATGGCCAAGATGGTCACATTAAAGAGGTTTGAGTGTACAATCGAGGCGTATGCACAGAACCGAGTAACTACTCTTCATCCTCTTTTGGTCGACTTTGGCCTAATATGTGACCCACTCTTTTTCAGAACCTTAAAAGCCTTGAAGTGATGGTTGATGATTATATCCATTTGGGTGGCCACTCAATGAAAGGAGACCCATGGCGCAGTGCTGCACATTTTCTCTATGGTAGGTGAGATTTTTTTTCACATGCCCTGTGTCACATATGTTACAATGACAGGAAAGAAAATTATTACAATGACAGGAAAGAAAATTATAACAATGACAGGAAGGAAGTATTGTAACAATGAATGACAGGTGCTACATTCCACTACACCAATATTGTGACCCCACAATTGCATACACCTGCCCCCCAAAATTAGTGACCCTGAAAATGAGGATATGTATATGTATATGGATACTAGTATGGATATGGTTACATATATGGATATGTACTTTATTTATCCTAGAGTTGACATACAAGTAGTGCACCGAAGTTGTTTCGTAGCTTTTGAAGCTACGGCGTGAATTTATGGATTTTTAATTGAATTTTGTCTTCATAAATTCATAAATCGGGGATTTTGCCAATTCTAAAAATAAAATAAAAAGTAAAAACAATGAATGGGGAACACTTGGGCCAACGGCATAGGACCACTCTATGTACTTTATTTACCCCATGTCCCTTTATTGAGCACCCTTGTGGCATTTACGTTTGAAATTTATTTATGGGGATATGTGAGTGCGTGTGTAAATATGAACATGATGCATGCTTGAACACTATGACTCCAATACCATGAATCCAAAAATTTGGATCTACAAGTATACCTTGTCCACATAGCAAGCTCGTACGTGTGTATATATATATAGACTATTGTGTAACCGACAAAATTGTCTAGGTGGTATCAAAATAATTAAATTATTTGCCATAGCTTGTACAATCTACTATGTGGTTATAGTAGTTTACGTTGCAAAATTTTCATATTTCTATGTATTTAGTGGAAATTTTTTTATAATTTTTTTATTATAATATTATAATATAAATAATAGTATCCATAATATTTTTATATTTTGATGTATGAAATTTTTGGGGAAATTTGGTGTTAGTCATTCAATTGTGAAAACAAGTGACATCATTCATGGATTTCCAATCATGTGGTTTACAATTGTCTAATTGACATTTAGCATTGATAACATTATCAATACTAGTGCAATTTACAAGAATATTCTTTTCTTGGTGGCAATTGCATTCTAAGAACAACAATTCTTTATCTTCAAAATCTTTAAGTATTAAATTAAATTAAATCAAAACATAAATTAATTAAATATTGTCAAAGTGCAACATGTCATCTTGTGATTGGTTTAGGGTTACGTAGACCTCTCAAGAGTTGATGTGGAAATTCAATTTTGACACCATGGTGTCTAAATCTAACCCCGATGTATGGTGCACATTTTCTTGTTGTCTACTCTTTTTAAGTTAGAAATAACTTCATGGGAACTGTCAGAGATTAGCTCACTTTGGGTGAGCATGAGGTGGCATGTTTGAATCTCTAACAACGCATAGTGTGGTGATTGGTCTAAAAAACAGAGGCAAAATTTGTTTTTGCTACCTTTGATTCTAAAAACCAATTCCACCTTGTCTTCGTCTTCTAATAAAAGATTTCTAGACTTTACAGATAACTCTATTATGGATTATTTTTTCATCACTCTAGCAAAAAAAAAAAAAAACATTTTAAAATTCTTAAAAAAAAAACATTGTCCAAGAGGCTTATCAAAAGTGGAGATGGGTGTTAAAGTGAAAGTATCTATTACCATCTATCTAAGCAATCTAAACATCTTGGAGGACATACCAAGTGTGTCACAATTTTTTGAAGGAAAGATAAATCTAAATCAAAGTATATTCATATTTTTTTGTTAAAATTTGTAATTCTATGAATTTTCAAAGTGGACTTCTTTACAAATACAAAACTGTCCCTGAGTGGGGGCCATGAGCATCCCAAAAATTCTTTATAATAATTCAAAATCACCCTATAGTTGATAGAGAAGTTACCTTGAACCGCCCCATTTACACCCAAATCCAACCTATTTACCCCAAAGGAATCTACTTGATTGCGATGCTAAATTGCTTCCTTCATTTTCTTAAGTGCTTAATCATCACTTTGTGATCTCATTTTCATTCATGGGAGTACCTAAAACGCTATATTACACTCAATTCCACCTATCACTTGCTACATTTAGTGTTCACTTGAAGTCACTCAGTTGGAATTGGGTCAATTCCAAGCACAATTTGGGGAGAAATTTTAGCTTAAAACACCCAATTCGCTAATTTTGCACTTGGCCATATAATCATGCACTTGGCTCCCACGCGCATTAAAAAATTTGTTTGAATTTTTTTCTAAAAAACAGCGATTTTTGTCATTTTACAATCCCTTACGTTGTAAAGAAACGATTATTTAATTTATTTTGTATCCTTATCTTTACCTTTTATTTTATCTTTATCTTTATCTTTTCTTTTCTTTTCTTTTATCTTGTATTTTTTGCTTGTCTTCTTTCTTGTCTTCCTTTTGTCTTCCTTCTTCTTTTTCTTCTTGTCTTCCATTTTTTTTTCTTCACCTTGCCATTTCTGGAGTTTGAACGTTAAGAATTTTTTTTTTTTTTAAAAATCTAAAATCAGGGAGCAGCCGATGGCTGAATCCAATACAGGCCACAAAAAAAAATTAAAAAAAATTAAAAAATTGACTTCCGGATTTTCCGGACAGAGAGGGTCTGTGCGCGCGGACCCTACTCTAATTTTGACTCACTTTCCCTCCCTCCTCCCCTTTCCTTCTTTTTCCCCTCTTTCCTATATAAACCCTCCCTCACTCTCCCTCTCTCCTCCCTCTTCCTCCTTTATATTGAGGAGAAAGGAGAAGGGAGAGAGGGAGAAGGACAAGAGAGGAAAAGGGGAGGAAGGAGAGTGTGAGGGAGTGAGAGTGAGGGAGGGTTTATATAGGGGAGAGGGGGGAGTGGGGTCAAATTAGAGTAGGGTACGCGCGCGCGGACCCTCTCTGTCCGGAAAATCCGGAAGTCTAATTATTTATTTATTTATTTATTTCTTGGCCTGTATTGGATTCAGCCATCGGCTATTCCCTGATTTTAGTTTTTTTTTAAATTTTCTTAACGTTCAAACTCGAGAAATGGCAAGGTGAAGAAAAAGAAAGGAAGACAAGAAGAAAAAGAAGAAGGAAGACAAGAAAGAAGACAAGCAGAAAATACAAGATAAAAGAAAAGATAAGATAAGATAAAGATAAAGATAAAATAAAAGGTAAAGATAAGGATACAAAATAAATTAAATAATTGTTTCTTTACAACGTAGGAATTGTAGAAAGAAAAAAATCGCTGTTTTTAGAAAAAAATTCAAACAAATTTTTTTAAAGCCAAATTTGCTCATGAAATGAGTGCACTTGGCCAAGTGCAAAATTAGGGAATTGGGTGTTTTAACCCCTAAATGCCTACAACCCTCTCCGGATTTGGAAAATTACAAAGATGCATTCTAAAATGCAACTAAGATGGATATTTTGAACTTGATGTATGAATAAAAGTTGTGCATTATAAATTTTAGATTCTATCCATATAGTTAGATCTATGATTGTAATCACCAATATTTTGTTATAAAATTTGGAACATAAAATTCAAAATTCTTTTGTAATTTGATTACAAATAAGATATTGACAATTTGTGGATGAAATTTGTTGTGATGGGTTGAAATGTAATACTCTAAGTGTAGTGATTTTCAAAGATTTTCTGGTAGCTTAATTTTATGAGTTAATTTTTTCAAATGCACTTTTTATTTGTTTTGAACTAAGATCTTAGAATTTTTTGGTGGAAAACAGTGGCATGAAATGAGGCATAATTTTTTCACAAATCATCCCCTTTCTAATTGGATCACACATACATGAAACTATTATGCTATAGAATTTTTTAGTATTCTTGCAAAAAGTGCACGGCAGATGTAAAAACAAAGTTCAATTTTGTACGTTAGTCAAAAATCGACTAGTAGATTGACACAATATCCAATGGTTGAAAGTGTGTTAACCTCTAAGTGACCGATGGATCATTTTTTGGTCGCAGCTCAAATAACAGTGACTGCCCATGGTCAGGAAATGACATTTTTCGGATTTTGATTTTTTGTCAAAATTGGGGTAGAGATCATGTTCTAGTATTGTTTGATACATTTCATTTGCAATATTGAGGTTCACGAAGTAATTTTTCAAAAACAAAGACCTCAATATTGTCCTAGTGTTATAAAACTTACTATTTCTAGAAACTAGTGATGTTCTCTCATTTGAAAAAAATTCCTTTTAAAATTTTAGAATAGAATGTTTGGTTTTAACCAATCATACTAAATTTCAAAATCTAAAAATAGATTTTTAAAATTTAGAGAATATCATATGGTAAATGCTTCCAAATTCATTAAGAGAGTATCTAAAACTATCTTTGGAAGTTTGACAATACGGATAATTACTAAACATCATGCTTCTCATTTACTCTTTTGGACCAAATTTATCAAAGTTGCAAAAGTAACATTTTGCAACACATCTAGGTTTTTCCCTTACCCCCTCTGTCATTTAGGGGTTAACCCCTAAAGGACCAAGGCTAATTTTTCAAGTTTGGTCAACTCAATGTGGAATGAGTTTTGAGCTTGAATTTTTGAGATTTTTTGTGGTGATTCTACTCTTTGAAACAAAGATGTAATGGTAAGTTGTGTACGTAGGTGATGTGTAGATCAAAAGATACAATTATGCAAAGGCGGAAAACCTAAGTGCGGACAACTCCTAAAAATTTGCATGCAATGAGCTATGCATATGGATTTTTACACACAATGAGCAAACACCTCTATACACATGACCGCCAAATCCATTTTACCAAATCTAAGACTGAGCTTTACATTTTGAGCTTTTATAGAAAGTTTCAAACTCGGACATGGGGCCAAAAAAAGTAGGTGCAATCAACTTTGCAGCTTAAAATTTTACTATTGAGCAACCCTGAATGGTTGAACATTTGTAAGTGCTAATAAATTCAAGTTGGTTGAAATATTCTACGATTGGATTGGTCAAGAAGGTTTTAGATCAAAAACTATTTTAGGCAACTTTAGAGTGTTTGAAGAGAAACATAGTTGTGGTCTTTTAGGGGTTAATACAATTAAATGAATTGCCCCCACTCTATTCTATAAATGGAAGGAGTATAAAATATAAAATGAATGATAAGGATAGATCTTTAAAGTTAATTTAACCCCTAAACGTTCCTTGGGCTACATATGTATGACTACTATATATTTGCTAGTGTAATGATGCATCTTGTGTACTAAAATGCAAAGGTGTACTCAAATAGTTTTTATACTCAAGCACAAGGATATACTCAAATATGTTGGTGTAGTGAAATACGACAAGAATCACTTGATTGTACACAAAAATACATGAAAAAAATACATAGCCACAATAGAATTGCATGTTGTTTAAACCGAGTGTCTTGATTGATTCCCACGGGGGTAGGAAAGTAACCTGATGCATGAGCAATTCCTATGAACAAGGGAGTGAGGTGGCAATCCCTTGTTGCATGCAAGCTTCAAGGTCTCCCATTACGACACTACCATAATTCACACAAGTTTTGAAAATCACTTATTGTGTGCACAACATTGAAAATTAGAAATTGATTGAGGTATCATTTTGAATTTAACTGCGAGAGTTTTGATTTGATACCAAACTCAAGACTTGAAGTTTATTATATATTGTGTCCGCAATCACCAAAAAAACAATAGACACCAAATGAAGAATAGTAGATTTTCAAATGTTCATAGCACAAAAATTTCTTGGATTTAGAAAATGAACTTAGGCTCTTTGAAATTCTCTTGAAATGTACTACAAGATAGAGTGTTTGTTCGTTCAATAGAAAAATGCTTAAGATATTGAGTGCCAAAATCTTCTTGCTTGCATGCTTGAGTGTGCAAGTTTTGGAATGAGTGGTTGTAAGGTGCCGCTTGAAGGAGCCCTTGTGTACGCTTTATACAGTTGAAGACCCGATTTAAGGATTAAACTTACTACGGTACCCGACGGTCATGATTGGTAGGTTAAGCCAAATAATTCTTTTTTTTGCCCAAAAAATATCAAGTTATGTGAATATTATCTAAGATGCTCTTTTTCACCATAGGAAATAGATTTTTATTTTTTTTAAAGATTTCTTAAAATTTGGGCTTCTCATATAATTATTTTTTTTACCGAGCCTGACGGCCAGGTACGGTAGTCATCCCAGCCTGGATGGAATATAATAGGAATCTGGAAGGTTTCATCCTTCTGTTCATGCGTAAAGTAAGAATCACTGAAGGCCACGTTTTCCAGGCCTAGTCCAATTTATTTGTAATCCATGGCCAGGATGAAACCATTTCCTCCCTCTCTAATTGCAAACTTTGTAGTTGCACATTCTTTGCATAATTAAAAACTCTTATGTTGTGTACAAATTTCATTGGCCGCCTTTGCACATTAGGATATGATCATGTGTATTATTCAAGAGTGCATTTAAAGGCACATTTGGGTAGTACAATTGGGTAGTACAATTTGTTAGTACAATTGGGTAGTACAATTGGAGAGAATAAATTTGTGATTTTTTTTTTTTTAAATTAAAAAAAATAGGCATAATTTTGTAACCATCAACTCAAATCCTACGAAATTTAACTTGCATTCTAGCTATTCCTTATATGCATCGACATTAAATATTTCATCCTTACGATCAAAAATTTGACGTTGCAATCGCTTGCTCAAAGTTACTTACACTAGTAGAAAGAGTGATTTTTGGGCACCAAACAAATAGTGCAAAAGCATATTGCCCGAAATTGACTTTAGGGATTAAAGATGTCTCAAAATATTGTAAAAAAAAATCCTTTATTTACACCGACCAAAGTATCAAAGTTATTCTTCTTCTTCTCAAATTGCTAGCGAGCCGACCATACGGAAGTATAAAAGTCATTCTTCTTCTTCTTCTCAAATTCCCACTCCCACTTGTGATGAGGCTAGGGAAGTCCATTTTTTGTGTTCAATAAATGCCTCCATTTGCTTTCAAAAAAATAAAAAAATAAAAAAAGTAATAAGCAGCCAAGTAATAAGCCATGCTGAGAGCAGGCCCACTGGCAATTCACCATCATACCACTCAACATTTTTATTGATATTAATAATTTGATACGAGGCTGACACTTGCAAAGTGGTAAAAATAGTAGAATACAGACCGTATTTTTTTTATCACTGTTGTGAAGAACAGGGAAAGGAGCTAACTTAGTTTTACTGCAATTGATGCAATTCTATCACCGACCACCCCTTCTACAAACGGAAGCCCTGATCGGATCCAACAGCTATTGCCATTCCTGAACATGATTCACTGATTCTTTCAGACCTCCGAAAAGTCTCACTAATCTCGAATGCTCCAGAATACCTGCCGCCATGGACCCTTCATTTGACCACAGTCCTTCACTTGGTTTGCAGACGTCGCCACGTCTACACCAAACCTGATTTTCAAATTTTTAAAAAATTGAAAATGGATTTAAAATGGGTCGGTGGCGGTTGGAACTGAGGCGTCGTTTGTTGCGGATTCCAGTGGTACAGACAAGAAACGCCTAAAATGGAATGGTAGACACCTCCTTTCCAGTCCATTCCATGCAATCTATCTTACAAGTTGCAGTCCTTGTGCATTATTTGCACTTCCTCCAGAACTCCACTTTTTCTGCTATACTCCATTACGTTATTCTCTACACATAGAATACGTCAATTATCTATTATATAATATAGACCGTGCACATGAAGACGGTTCTCTTGTAGGGTTTGTCATGTCCAACTCCAACATGGATCAAGTTAGTCTATTATCTATTACATTAGTACAGAGTGTCACAATAGAGTTAACCAAAAAGAAGTGAGGTGAGTCTAACCCGTATCTAAGGCAGCTAAGCAAACTGGTATGGTTTTCAAAGAATCCAAAATAGAAAGGAGTGTGAACTAGTTTTGTCGTCACAAAGGAGGCAAAACTGAGACTAAGGTGAGTTCACAGAGAGCCAAGGCTTGGAGGCAATGGCCCACATCCAATTTGAGATAATGGCAAGGCATGTGGCAAACTTGAGATATAATTAGGTGAGTGATTTGATTAGTTGGCTCTGAGAACTTTGAGCTCGTGTCTAAAATTGAAGTTGGAGGGTGTTGAGTTTACTATTTGATTTGATTTCGGTTACACTCAAAGAGGACATAGACTCTGGTTTCCTGATATTTTAGAGGTCAGATCACATGTTCTGATTTTGGTTAACCCTTAAACGTCAAGAGGGCCTGGGCGGGGCAGCCCGGAAGGCATCTAAATTTTCGGAGGGAAAAAAAAACGAAAAAAACGAAAAAAATGCAAAAACGGCTCTGCGGGACACTGCTGGCCAGCACTGTAGCACTGCGGCATCTCAACTGCCCCAACCTCAAAAACTTGTTCAATTTCATAACTTTGATTGCTTACCAACGATTCCACAATCTCTCAAATGAGGCGCAAATTTGCAATCTAGATCGCTTTTTCAATAGCTTTCCAATGCACCAATCCACGCTTGATTTGGTTGAGAAAATCTACTTTTTTCTTGATTATTCTCTTTTAAATAAGCCCATGGGGCTTACCTTGACATTTAAGGGTTAACTCAAATATCATGTCACTACTTTGATTGATATCCATCACAATACCATGTCACTACCTTGATTGATATCTGTCACAATACCATGTCACAAACCATCCACATTTTACATCCATACCTTTCATCCAAATTTTCATCATGTTCTCAAATTGTTCTCCACAATTACCATGATGTTCCCATCACATTCCCTAGCATTCCCGTCATGTTCCCATCATGTTTCCTCATGTTCCCAAAGTTCCCATGTTCCTTTTCTATTCCCAATTGATTCCCACATTCCCAATGCAATGTTGGGGCATTGCAACGGGGTGTTTTGCTAGTACAATACAGATACGCATGCACGCAAGGACGGTTTCACCATTGGGATTGTTGTGTCAGACTCTAATTTCTTTATAAGAAAGAACTTATGACGTGGTAGGTGATTTATAATCGACTAAATAGTGAACATGGATTCTATTATCAAAGTGTCTTTGTGTTTGGTAAATCTTCTAGGCAATCAAGATAGGATTTTAGATTCTCTTAGCATGTATTATTTTGAACATTGTATGAATAAATTCTGAATTTTCTAAGTGTTGATTATGAATGTATTCAAAATTGACCCTAAGCTCTCATGTGATATACATAATGCAGTATTATAGGCAAAAAAATATTTGAGGATTGATTTTGGGCAAGCGTTACAACTAGATCACTTTCTTTCTTTCTCTTTTTTACTTTAGAAAATAAGCAAATCAATCAAAAAAAATAGATCACTTCATGATATTCTCTCAATCCTACTACCGTCCACCATTTTTATGGGATTCAATTGTAGTATCAATTTCAAGTTTTTGAAACATTTCAGGCTATGCTTCCCCAACAAAGAGTCTCCTTGGTGAATTTGTGATTCTTTTCTTTCTTTGCATAGAACGAAACGTCCAGTTGTTTGAAAAAAAAAAAAAAAAAAAAAAAAAAAACACGCAATAATAAATAAATAAATAAATAAAATTAATTTTAAAAAAGGGTTTCATTCCATTATTAAGCCCTGTACTTTTTATCCCTACTAAATTTTTCAAGATAATTTTTGATGCTCTTGGATATTCTTGAATGCTCTTTTCTTCACATATTAAGTAAGTTTTCCTTGTTTAATTCTTACTAAATTCTCTCATACAATGCCAAATGTCCTCTCTCATCATAATTTCAGAAAAAGTTATTGTATCTATAAAATTCGATTCAAACAATCAGGTAGGAGGTTTTGGAACCCTATTGTTATAAAATATTATGTGCAGACAAAGGAATGTAGCATTTATCAAACCTTATTTTTTTCAAAATATAAAATGGGAAGTATCAACATGAGTTGGAATATCACTCATGGCCCATTCACACCAAGCCCCTGATGCACTTGCATCTACGTTTCCCAACTGGAGGAAGGTAAAACCGAGAAACAAAAAAAATATTCAAAGCCTTGTCTTTTCTTGCTGCAACTACTGTTCAAGCACTGTGCATTACAATGCCACAAATAGAACCATGCTCCTTTTTTGCGTTGTGTTCCTTTCTATCATACATTAGAGTAACTTCTAATTGTGTATTTTATATTTCTTGGTTGACAATAGATTCCCTCAAAGTTACCTGCTGCATGCATGCTGCGGCAGCATTGCTGTATGTGAATGGGCCATCCCCTACAATACAAGGGAAACAACTTAGCATTTGTGAAAAACATGAGAACAGTCTCGAGGGTTTTGGGACTGATGATGAACGTGCCCATGTGGCCAGAAGACATGGCCAGAAGACATTCTTGTTTCCAGCAGAATATTGACCTTCCATCAATGTTCAAGTTGAGGGACCCAGAACAACATTCCATGCCACAAGACAACACACAAGTTACAGAAGAAGAAGAATGAAAGCTTAAGCTTTACGCACCTGAACGAATGAAGAGTCTGTTGGGGTAGTTCTGCGTACAACCTGTGCCATATGGACATAAGTACGTACAGTAGCCACCAACATACGCACTCTTTATTCACGCCTCCTTCATTTCTAACAATTCAATGACAAAAATGAAATTTATTTTAATCTTGAAACCAACCTTTTCGTCAGAATCTTACTTGATTTTGGGAGTGGCTACTTTTACACTAGAAAAAAATGAGCAAAAAAGTGAATGAAATCATTGTCTAAAGAGTCTTGTAAAAGAAATATTAAATTTACCGCTATTTGGATGAAAGTGCCTTATGATAGATAAATTTTAGCTACTTTTGGCTGCTTGAAACCGTTCTAAAAATCGCTTTTGGGTTTTATTCAAAATATCTTAATTTGATATTTTATTCATTTATATATGTGGTTTGCAAAAGGAATTTGTTTTCCAATGCAAAATAATGAATCATCCCAGACAGGATGCCAAGTAAGCTGGAGCATATGCTTGCACTGGTCCAAAAGCTGTCGTTCAAATGTATCTTTGATTAGCATCAATACAAGGTAAAAGTTACAGGAAAAGCCAAGTTTGACCACCTCCAACTTTTATTTACTTTTTGGCCAGTTAAAGTGGACGGTTGTGATGTGCATCCATAACATTCAGTAGTCTTCACTGGCTCTGCCTTGCTCTTGAGGAGAATGTGCAGAATATGCAACATCATCTTCCATGTAAAATCAGTAGCTAGTTTGTTTTACAGGGAGGCAAAGGTAATGGCAATTGGGAGGGAAGGTCAATAAGATCTCAAAGCTCTAAACACATAATAAACAAGAAGAAGATACTGTAATGACTTCATGCCGACATTGGAACAGCACGCCCACCAACGCTAGTGTCAGGTCTTTTTATAAAAAAATTATAAACAAAAATTATAAAAAATTATAAAATTTATTTTAAAAATTGGAAAATTGGAAAATTGGATGGTGCTGGCAGCAGTATTTTATTTATTTATTTATTATTATTATTATTATTATTATTATTATTATTTTCTCTTTGGTGGTTCTTTTTCTCCTTTTATGTTTTTATTTTTTCACTTCACTCTACCAATCTCAAGCGACCCAATCTGTCCTTCCCTTTTCTGAATGAGCTTCTATATAGTTGGATGAATGTAAAGGCAGTGTGCATGAAGGCTACTAAATGTTATGTGCATCAATTGGCACTGGTAATTTAAGATAGAACCAAATTTTACCCAGTTGCAGGGACGGACGGTGCAAGTATGGAAGCATTAGAGTAAAATCTTGACAGTTTTTTGTTTTTATTTCTTTTGAAACAAATGGCACCAATTCCATTGCAAAAGAGAACCAATACACATTGAACCTGGCCAGAGAACTTATCAGCTGGCGACCCAGAACCAATACCAAACCTAGGGAAAAGTCTTGACATTTGACTTGTGTAAAGAAATGTTGAAATATTTTTAAGTGGGTATAACAAAAATAATAATAATAATAAATAAATAAATAACTGAACAAGTGGCACAAGAGAATTTTATTGCAAGGTCCTAAAAAAAAAGTAGGTTAACCCAAAATGATTTATGAAACGAATGCAATCTATTCTTGTTAGAGGGTAGTTTTCGGTGCACTTATCTTAGTACAACACTCAACCTCAAATTTGAATGAGTGAGCGTAACATTCTGATAACACATAGATTTCTTCTTTTAGATGGTTTTTTTTTTCATGTTGCAACAACATAGAATAATGTTCCCTGAGATTCTTGAACAATGGATTTTTAATAGATTTGTCACTCATGTTTTCAATTTGGAAGCCCAGCATTATTCTCCATCCGTCCCAAAAAAACCTTGTTTTCACTTAAATCTATGGACTAAGCGTTGTTTTTATTGAAATCCATGGATTAAATTTAATCCCATCATTACAAAAGGAGTGTGTTAACTGTGATGCAAATCCATGAATTAATTGAGTATAGAGAAAGTATTTAGACTACCAGAAAGTGTATACATGATCAAAATCTATGACAATAATCCATTATCATCAAAATCTATGAATTAATTTACCAGCATTGTTTGCAATGCCTTGAAGTACTTGTCAAGCATGCATGAAGCGTAATTGCCAGCGGTGAATGAATAGCGTTTGTTAGGAGAAAACTACACCTTTCTACTAGTGACATGTGTGTGCAAAAAAAACATTATGCAACCAAGGCTTACTTGGAAATTGAGTCTAACTTAAAACAACCATTGCAATGTTGCACAGATTTGGTTGAAATCACCTTTAAGACACGTGGTGCAATTTGGCTTCATTTCCAGTCAATCTTGGGTCTTCCAAGACGTTTTTTGTTTGAGAGTTGTGGCAAAGACCCATAATGGAACCTACCACATGATTTATAACGAGAAGGGTTATAAAAATTTGCATGGAAGCCACCCAACCTGTCGGACGATGTTGGGTTGGGTTTCACATGGAAACACGCCTTTAGCCACTACCCACTAGAACCAAGTTCGTGCGTGGTACTCTTAATGCCCTCTTTCGAGGGTAAACTATATCCAATATACCAATATAGGTTTTTCTTGTGGAACTGGTAAGGGCCTACCATTTTTAAGGGACCTTTTTTTATATTCCATTGCACTTTTAAGGAGACTTTCAATCTGAGGAATCAATTTTATTGGACGGAACAACATGCAACTGGAGAATAACTGACATGCAACCGGCGGGAGAACAACATGCAACTGGTGCCTTTTTAAAAATCCAACAAGGCAGTGCATCCATGCCTATTGATGAGCATGGACTAAATGACAGAGGGATAAGGGCAAAACCTAGATGTGTTCTAAAATGTTAGAGCATTCCCACCCATGCACACTAGGACTAACTTTTTCAAATTATTCATCTATATTTGAAGGGTCCTTGCACTCACACTCCCCCACCCTTGCACGCCCTTCACGTATCAAAAGTGCGCATCAAATAGTCAATGGACCAATCACAAGTAGAATGGGAGGATATAATCAACTAAATAGTGATTTGAAAGCCCAATTTCTAACACGCTAGGATCAAGAGTCAAGAGGTATTTTGAAAGGGCCCTTGGCACTTTTCATTTACTTATGGAGTCTGAGAGACTCTCTGAGGGCATGGGTGGCCCTGCTCTTACTTCTGCAACTTCAATGAAGTTTGGTCAAAAGAGGAAATGAGAAGCATGATGTTTAATAATTATCTGTATAGTCAAAAAAAAAATAAAAATTAAATACTGATTTAAATAATTCTGAAGCATTTACCATTTGATATTCACCAAAATTACAAATTATATTTTTAGAATCTGAAATTTGGTATGATTGGTTAACCCCTAACTGCCTAAGCATCCATTTTTTGGACGATGTACAGATTTCATCCGTAATTTCTCATCTGTCATGCATTTTTTGCAGTGTGGAATTTTTTCTGTAGATTCTATGGGAAGTTGCCTTCATGCACATGTGATCCGATTAGAAAGGGGATGGTTTGTGAATTTTTTATGCCTCATTTCATGTTGTAGTGATTCACTCAAAATTTTGAAGATTTCAGTGTAAAAATGCTCTAAAAAAAGTCAACTCATAAAATTAAGCAACCAAAAAATCTCCAAAAATCACTTCACTTAGAATATTACATTTCAACCAATCACAAAAAGTTTCATCTGTAGATTGTCAATATCTTTTTCGTAATTGAATTACAAAATAATTTTTAATTTCACGTTTCAAATTTTATACAAAATTATTGGTAATAGCAATCATAGATCTAACCATATGGATAGAATCTAAAATTAATAATGTACAACTTTTATTCATGTATCGAGTTCAAAATATCCCTCTAGGTTGCATTTTATAATGCATCTTTGCAAAACTGCCAAATTCAGAGAGGGCTCTAGGCATTTAGGGGTTAAAACTAAACATTCTATTCTAAAATTTAAACAAGCAATTTTTTTCAAAGGAGAGAACATCATTAGTTCTCCAAATAGTAAATTTTATAACACTCGGACAATATTGAGGTCTTTGTCTTTAAAAAATTATCCTCGGTGGAGTGTAACTCGGATTGATATGATTCAAATTGAGTTGGAAAGTAGACTTAATTTCCTATTTGAAATTTTTATTTATTTTTTTTTTAAATAATTTTTTTATAACATATATTTTTTCATCTTGGACAGCCCGTTAAAAAAAGGGTGGTGATCACAAAATGGTCGTTTGGTCACTTAGGGGTTAACACGACCTAAAGTGCACGTACAACATTTTGCACTTAAATCCTAAAGGACTAATAATTCATGATATTAAAATGACAAATTCAATCAATCTTATTGTGAAAAATATAATTTAGATGGGATCAAATTTTATCAATGGAATTGGTGAAGAACATTGTACGTGTTGGTAAAATAAATGTATTTGAACAAATTAAAGTCCACATAAGACTTACTCAAAACTATTATTAAAAAAAAAATGAAGTTTAATATAGGCTTTTTGGTTGTTAAGGAATTAAAAGTCAAAATTGCATGATGAAGGAGTAAACAATTGTCATCTCCTTCAATTCATAGCATAAATTTCTTAAAACTGCATCATAAGAGGATTGATGGGTACCCCGGGCATGTACCAATTCTATGATTTCTAAAAAAATCCACAACTCATTTTCATAATCACAATTTTGCGTAAGGTGCACATTATCCACTACATGTGTGTTTGTAACAAAAGTGGTGTTTAAATTAATGATGACATCAAAATAACTATAAAACATTGATTGTGATATAAAATTCTTGAGTTGATTGAAGTTTGTTTTACCCTACAAAGTTTTGAGGGCCAAGAAGTTGCTTATATATGATCAGATAGGTATTGTTCATAGTGAAAAATAGATGAATTTCATTCAATTTTTTTTTATAAAGCTTTGTTAATGGTTTATTCACATAATAGAATTAAATTCAAATCATACTAGGGCTCCGCTTTTCTCTACACAACCACTGATGAAGTGAAAGGCCATGAAATTGAATAAGACGTGAAAGTCTAAATTACTTCACATAATGGATTTTGAGGGCGGAATGTAACAATTATGGAAAGACCATTTAAGAACGTGAAAGGCTAGGTTACATTATAGAAAGGTTACATCATAGAAAACCCTGCTCTATAACTGTCGACGACTGCCGGTTCGCGGCTCACCTTCTCGCCGGTTCACTTATAAACCGTACAACTGTCAAAAAGCCACAAGTGGAACCTATAGTTGTCAATAACATTTTTTTAAACCAACTCCAACCTACAGTCGTCACTGGAATGAGTTATCTTATCATTTAATATAGGAACTTGATTCAAAAAACTGACATGCTATGTATTATTTGTTTGCATCTTTGGCATTGAAATTTCATTTTGACCAAAATTTTAATGATCATCTTTGCATTTGAAAAAAAAAAACAAACAAAAATTCATATTCTAATTGAAAACCCACACTAATTGAAAACCTTTAATTATTTTTTGAATTAAGTTCTTTAACTAATGCAATTTGAAGTTGTGAGTCCATAACCATGTTTCAAATCATAGAATGATTTGTTATTTGGTTTTATCTAGTATGATGTTTTACAATGCATGACATACATTTATAGTAAATAAATCAGATTTTTTTGGTTGTATTTTGTATTGGATATTAAAACTTTTTACTTTGTTTTTCAAATTTTTACACTAATTTCCAATCTTCACAATCAAATGTGAGAAACTTATGATTCATAGACAACACATGTTTTCAATATAAATCATTACATGCTCATTGTAGTCTCCTCATCGTTCACTCAATACAATTTTTCTTATTTTACTTATAGTACTAAAAGCATAACAAATGTTGTAAACTATATAGTTGAATTGAGTAAAAAGAATGTAGATAAGGTATGCATACTCAAAACCAATAGGCATCATTGATGCAAAAGGTCAAAACTATATACTACAAATATATATTTGGAGCTTCAAATGTATGAGGCTCTTATGGTACACAATGTTGATTCTAAGTTCAATATACCCATTATCTTGTTTACTCCGACTCAAACTAATAAAGAAAACTC
Organism: Pohlia nutans; assembly: GCA_022496805.1. Taxonomy (NCBI): domain Eukaryota; kingdom Viridiplantae; phylum Streptophyta; class Bryopsida; order Bryales; family Mniaceae; genus Pohlia; species Pohlia nutans. The sequence continues at coordinate 38,980,070 of CM040088.1, forward strand.
CGACTAATTGTAGAATTAGAAGAAAGTCCTAGTTGGAGTAATTGATATAACTTTTAGTAATTGTGGTAATGTAAATTTTGTGTAGTCTGTACTAAAAATTTGTTATCCAAATTACTATGGATTTACTACGCCCAATAAGGATTAAATGCTTTTATATTAATATTTTTAGATGTTAGAAAGATAAAATATTAAATTCTAAACAAAATATTAATAATATATTATTACATGCTCGGACTAATTTGGATAGTTCATACCAAAATTATTCCGATGATTTGTAAAAGAATTCGGACTAACTACGGCTCTCAAAGTAAATAAGATAATGGGTGTATCGATTTTGGATGTACCTTCCTTTTTAATAAAGCTTTTGAGATGCTAAAATATATTTGCACTTGGTATTAGGAGTGGTATTAGTAATGTGAATCTAGTCCGAAGGTGTAACTAAGTTTGTTGCTAAGACCCTTTACGACACTTCTCTTAAAGCATCACCAAAAACACTTAGCGCCTACTCCTTAGCGCTTCCACCGCGGCCATTCTAACGACAATTTTTGCAAGCGTCCTTTCAAAACTTTGTCTGGAGGATGAGTGTGAGTTGCATCGCTCCAACATTATTGGATTCTCCTTTTGATGACCGTCTGCCCCTTGACTTGGTATGTCTCTCACAAGCAACCATGCTAAATGGAATATAGCGAACAAAATGAGCTAGATGGGATGACTTGTATGCATTTTCAGTTAGGTGGCTAAGTGGCGAGAGCATCTAGTGTTAATAATGATCAAGTCCGGTGGGATGAGGAGTTGCATCATTAAAACCTTCCTCAAAGAAACACGTCATTGTCAAAAAAATCATTGGCGTCCTCGGTGTAGGAATTTGAAAAGTTTGACCAGTCTTGGGACAAACAAGAGATTATGTGTATCAAACATGGAAATAGAATTACATGGGTGCCTTTCAACCCCAATAGTTACTCAAATTAGCTTGGCTTTCTCTCCGCCCCGCGTCGGTCATGTCGTGGTAGCTCTGTATTTTATCTTTTTCCGCAATTGAATGCGTTTGATTTGTACCAAAAATAATATAAAAATAACCACGCCATCCGTACCAATGGTGTGCACATTTGGTGTTGGGCGGTGGAGATGCTCTTAATACCAAGTGAGAACATACTTTAAGCAAAATTGAAAAAATCGAGATCTTTTGTAAGGGTGTGGAAGCAACTTCTCATTATAAAATAAAATCATTTCATTCATAAATACCGACAAAATGAAGCAAACAAAGGGAAAATATATTGAAAAAACTAATTGGTAATAGGCACCGACCAATGTTCAGGAAGGTTTTGAGGAATGCTAGTAATTTTCCTCCATTGTCAACATTCAACCGGTTTTTCACATGACTAGTTCGGTTTTTTTTTATATAATTAAATTAAATTAAATTATTTTTGTTGACACAAACTACTTCGACTTTTGCCTTTGTTTATAACTAGAAATTGAAATATTCTTAAATTTGAAAAAAATATTTACCATGTGGGTTCAATTTTGAATCAATTTTTATTTATTTGTTTATTTATTTATATATTTTTGACACAAATACAGAGAACTATATCGCAAGTGGGTGAATGAATTTTTGGATAATTGAAGCGTTTCACTTGAAAGTAACCGCCGGTTCTTCCCGGACAGTGGCTCCGACCTTTGGGGGTGGAGACTGGAGACCGGGGCCCACCCCAAGGACCTCAAAACCGTGGCCGGCTTGTCTCTCGTGCTACTGTTTTGTTGTCACTGGCCCGTCCAATCCACATTATTGCTGATTTGTGGACAGTGAGAATCCATTCTAAATTTCAAACAGTTCCAATGTTTGCTTATTTTATCAATGTTTTTGGGAACAGGAGTTACCTCCTTTGGAAAAAACAAGAGCTTCCAGACATTGTAACTTTGCATATAATTACTACTGCAATCAAGTTCCAAGTGCTCATGGGCCATACCACGGTGACGCAACCCAAGACCGTAGGGCTGACATTTTGACACTCTGTAAATGATATTCTATTACACTCGCCTGGAAGCACATCAGACACTGATGCTCTCTTTCACAATTACTAGAATAATAATAATAATATATTGGCAAGGAAAGAATTAAAAGTGGCAGTTGCGCGGAGGTTTCGTGGGATACTCAACATTAAGTCCTAGCACTAATAACAAGGCAGATGCGATGCTTGCAGTGAGCGCGGGTGGTTAAACCGTTTTTTTCATGGACCTGTGCATGGGGATTGTCGACCGTCCTGGCCCTGGCCTCATCAAAGCACCAGGTTGGATTCGGGCATCAAGGAATCGTCGGGGCCGGAAGGAATTAATAGAATCACGTGTTCTTCATTTGCAGTACACCTTTTACCACCACTTACCGCGGCCGGGTTTCCGGGAATCGTATAATTTTTAGATCGGAGCCCCGTGGGCCCTGATTTTTCCTTTAAATTTTTGCGTCACTGGCATGGACTGGTGCCAGGCCGGACGCGTAGGACTCACATATTTCGGACGCAGGCCGGCCGGCTGGTTGACTGTAGTCGGTGTGCTTGCCACGTCCCACGACGTTGCAACTGTGGACTGTGAGTGCACCTAGGTTCACTGTACTACAGCAACTTTTATTACTGCTTCTTCGATTTACTGGAACCTAGCTAACCTCCAGGTTCACTTGCATGGATCATCGAAATATCAAATATCGAATCAAGTAGTTTGCAACTTGGCTGGAGTCAGCTAGCTACTGCACTGAATCACGTACTCATTCACCTCTAGAGATTGCATCTCACGAGTCTCGTTCTAGAACATGAGGGCAGAATCACAGCATGTTTGAAGCTGTCGAATGTACAGGCGACAAACAGCTCCGATTGACCCCATGAAGTAAGGGCTTGGCTGTACATGACTATCAAGTTCAGTATATATAGCAAGCCCGAGTGCTTCCATTTCGTGTGCATTCTATTCGCCTGCTTCTGTATCTGCTCCAGTATCCTGTGACCTGATCTTTTGAAGCTCGGCTTTTCAAGTCTGTCTACATTGAGACTTTCGACGATTTCCAGTCTCGAAGGATTCTCTGCACTCGATCACATTGTAAGAGTCGCTCATGATCCCTGTTTCGTGTTTCTAGTTTATGTGGTCCACAGTACTCTTCGGCAGCAGTTCGTTGTAGAACGTACTTGGCAATTCTGACAGCCGAGTGCCCACTACGTACCGGTGCTGCAGCAAGTCATCTCGTATGTTTTGTCACTGTTGTTTACAGAATGATGCTTTAATGTACTGGATGCACCTAGCTCATGATCAGGCCGGAGCTAGTTAGCTAATGACCAGGCCGTTGCTAGCTAGCTAGTTGTTACGTACGTTCTCATATCAGTCCGTAGACAGTTTCATCTGAGTCAGTCTCTGCTAGTGTCGAATTGAAGTTTTGTCAGACCGACCGAACCGGATCTTCAAGATTTTAACTTAGTTCTTGTGAAACCAGGTTGGCGTTGCAACGACTTGTTTGATCGAAGTCTAGTTGACTACATTCAAGCAACATCGATCTTGCATTGTTGAGATTTCTTTTCTTGCATGCTATTTGTATGAAAATTGAATTTCTCAATGTGTCTTTACAAAGTAATTAATACGTGATTTCTATATGAGCCACACATTTGAGAAGTATGAGGTTAAATTGACACTTCAATATATTACACATTAAGAAATTTTGTTTTCTGTTCATGACATTATAAACACCTATTTTAATTGTTCAAACTATCTAAGAAAAACACATATTTTTGAAATATTATTAATTATTTGAGAATTAATATAATTATATTAAAAAAAAAATCATTTTAGAATGTTTATAAATCATGAACAGAATCAAAATTTCTTAATGTGCAATATATTAAAATTTATATATAATCTCATATCTTCTCAAATGTGTGGCTAATGTAGACATCACTCAGACTCAGGAGTTCAGAACCATGCAGAAGTTCAAGAGTTCAAACTCAAACTGCACAAAGTCATGATTTTGAATTGCAGACAATGTAGTTTTAGAATCGTAGAACTACAATCAATGAAACGTTGCAATTGTAGGAGTTCAGAATGAACCGAAGTTGATCATGCAACCGTAATGTGATTCTAGGAACTCCTTCTGAAGTTTCGGATGCGCCTGCAACATGGTCGGCAGTTGCACAAATCCCAACAATCAGTCAACGATGCGGTAGTCTAGGTCTGTCTATTCTGTGAATGAGGGTCGGTGCGGGAGCGTCGCTAGATTCCGAAGATTCCGAAGTGAGGTCAAACGGATTGAACTCCGCGTCAATCCAGCTATATATTCGGATAACGTCGAAATCTAGCTCGATATACACACTGGAAAGATCGATGGAATGCATTGCCGTTGGTTAGACTTTACAGAAATCCATGACTCAGTGTGTGTATTGTGCGTTTGAATTGGCGTTGAGGGTTAGACAGACAAACAGCGGAGCTAGCGACGCAGACAGACAGGACGAGGACTGGTGACACGCCGAGGTTTGTGGGTTTGTGAGTGACATCATCAAGGGAGCAGGCGTCAGGTGGCCCAGGAGGCTGCGCTTTAACGGGATATAATGTTTTCTCCATTGACCTTTTAGCTAGGCAGGTGCCCCCCCTGCCTCCCCTCCCTGCCTGCTTGCCTGCCTTTCTGCAAGGGCCAGTTTATGATGACGAGATAGACGGGGAGTTATGTGGTCGGTGATATGGTAAACGATAGGACCACCACGTAATTCGGGGAGGCAGGGAGGGAGGGAGGGGAAGAGCCATACTAACACTCCAACAGAGTTAGAGACCACCATTTTTCACTTGGTAAGGAGTGAGTAAGCTGGCCCCCAATTCTCTGCCTTCACACTCTCCGAGGCAGCCCTGTATCAGCCCCGGTATTAGCCCGGATTTGCATCATCCACTGTGTGCAGGGACGATTCTTCTTTTTCTTTTTCATCTTCTTCTTCTTCTTCTTCTTCGTCTTCTTCCTATACCTGTATGCAGTCACCAGCTTCGTCTACTTGCCAGCAGTTGCTCGCTTCGAGCTAAACCCTAGAGCACCTCTGTGTTTTTGCCTTTTTCAGTGTTTTTTCTTCTTTGTTTTTTAGGCTGCAATCATACTCATGAACGGGGCTCCTTTGTGATCAGTGTGGTTCGTGTCAGAGTGTTCGCCCAGATTTGAGTAGATTTGAGGTGTAGAATGTGGCGGCATTGAGATCGATCTGCTGTCTACGAATGCTTTTCCATTACCAGTGGCGAGATCTAGCAAGGATTCAGCGCTACGTCAGTGCTCCCCGCCCTAGCTAGGTTTATAAACATCTATATATTTATATATATTTGTGCCGCACTCACGGTTTGAGTCAGTTCATATCCATAAACCCTAGTGTGTACGTGCGTGCTTCCCTTGTCTAAGTCCTGGCTGAGCTCTAGCTATGGCAGCACTCGAGTTGCAACGGTGGCACCGTTAGTACGTGTCAGCGCAAAATCTTTGCTCAAGAGGCTAGAGATTTTACGACCAAAGATTGCAAACGCGCTGAATGTGAGAAAGTAGGTGTCTACAGATCTCACGGGAAGGATCATTACGTGGTCGATTACGCTTCGAGAGGGGAGATATTGGGAGGAGGATTGGAAGACGCGCTATATAACGCGTGATCTGATTTGATGGCCCCGGGACGGAAAATGGATATCGGCTAGCTAGCAGTTCAGTGGTGGTGGGATATTAGAGTAATGCACAATCCTTCGCTTGTACATTCTCTTCATATGGGCCTTCTCTCTCTCTTCCAAGATATACATGGCCTCGTTTTTCTGAATTACTCGGTGGATTTTTCACTGTCTAGTAGGGGACGCCACCAGCCCATATCTTTCATTGGAGATTCTCGTCTCTGGCCACTTCACTCTAAGATTCTCGTGTTGATTCTGTTTTGGGATTAATGGCTAGACTCCTGCCATTGCACTGGTAGAAATTTTCTCCTCTGTTTGCACTCTTTTTTTTGAGAGGTCGGTAATATATAGTTGAGGTGGAGTGAGTGCTTATGACACATTAATTTCAAGAGAGTTTGTCGGTGTGTGTTTGGCTGTCACCGTAACTGTAGGTGAGGTTCTATTCCCGTCTACTAACACACTCAAGATGGTGGCGGACGAAACGAGACGGAGGAGCTGAGCCTTTTGAGAGGCAGCTTTGTAGAACTGGTGGGCTTCATTGCAACGTGACAGAGCTTATGAGTGCATTGGAGCAAGGGGAGTTTTAACACCAAGCAGCTAGCCTTTTCCGGAAGGTATGATTCATGTCTATGAGAAAGAAATAATAAAAACTCTGTAGATTCATCAGAATGCAGGCCCGAGTAAGTGGCTCCCTTTTTCCACATCTCTGTGTTCAATGATTAGTTGAGCCATTTCCGGTGTGCATGGATGTCAGCGAGGCTTCTTATAGAATACCAAGGCTCTGTCATCAAGGTGCCTTGCTTTGCGGATATGGTGTCCAGAGTACTCATTTGCATGTATTTGCTAATCTGAGCATCAACCTGCAATGCCTTAAAACTGGTGACCAATATTCGTTAGTTCAAGAGGAATTAATTCTCGCCATTCTAGCCTCTTGACGTGAAAAAAGAAGAAAGGAGGATCTGGGTACAGGACTACAGGTTTTTGGCAAGCAAGCTTGATTGACAGCTTGCAATTGGGTAATACAAGCCCTGGTAGAGAAAATCACTCTTTGCCAATAGAGGAGCTCGGTTTTGACAGGAATATTTCAGTGAAAGATTTGAAAGAATTATATATTTGGCTTCTTGTGAACCTTGAGTCGGTCACTCTTGAAGTAGGGAGTGTGTGATTGAACACTTTTCTAGCTAGCAACGCACCATATCTAGAGCTGTGGAGAATATTCTCCCTCCGAAAATCGGTCATAAAACTCGTTGCGGTCAGTCCCTATCTTGTACCACCCAATCCTTAAAGAGAGTTACATGACTTTTTCGGTATGACTACGACAGTCATTTCAGTGGTGATATGAAATGTAATGTCATCTACTTGTCTGTACGCCGTATGACACAAGTCTCCTCCTCTGCAACCTCGTTTCACATGCTAAGTATCAATTTGGTACAGCCATTACTTGGCTCGCACTTGAAAGAACTAGGATTTTTCTTTACGTTACAGTAGTAGTAAATTAAGTAGTGGTGATCACTAAAATTGAGGACCTCACTTCACTGGCTGCTGCAGTTTGGCCAGCCGCAGTATAGTAATTCCATGTGTTCCCAAGTTTGCCCAGAAGCTCTTGAAAATATATGGATCAACAGAGACAATTTCAAGTGCCTGATACAGTACAAGCCTCTGTATTCATTCGAATGATGTTGATGTGTGTTGCAGGATTCAGTCTTCATTTACAATAGTCTTGGGTACTACTACCCTCTGTGCAGGTCCTCGTGCAGCTCGTGGCTGCAAGAGGAATGCAACCACTGTCCTATACTGCAGCAAGCACTGTTCTTTTTAATATATTTTAGACCTACTAGTGATGTCATCACTTACTAGTTTATATATATATTCATATTCGAAAAAGAATTGTATATACTAGCAGGAATGGTTCTCCACATGGCTTGCCTGAAATGACATCGACTTGTAGTATTTTAGGTGAAGTTTAAATATAATTCTAGTCATGCTCTCCACTTCATATATCAGAGAGTTCAGAAAGTTTCTCCTCCCAGCTGATGCAAGTCTCAAATTGTCGTTTCTTTTGTCGAAGCTTAACTTATCAGGATGGTTGCAAGCCGGCCGTCGAGACAGATTGTTGTAGGGTTGCTAATCCTGCTGGAAAAATTTAGTAGCTGACCAGGACGGTGCCACATGCTGAGTGTCTGCATTAATTGATACAATAATCGTGTGAGTTCTGGAGTTATTGACTTGTGGAGGGATGCAATGGTTGCCAGATAGATCACATCGGAAATGGTCAAGCTGCTGGGCTGCTGGCTGCGGATTCATTGAATTGCTTGTAACCAAGCCGCAGCTTCTGACATGATACTTAGAAGAAGAGTGGTGCCAATAACAACTACCCTGGTATGGAAGCAAAGCCGGCGTGTTGGATAGCTGCTTCCTTCACCGCAATGCATGATCGTCCTGAATGTGAGCAACGGCGCCTCACACCAACCTTACGAGGTACCACCACTCCCTTCCGTCAACCAGATGATGCAAATCAATTTTTCTATTCAGGACGATGCATGCTGCATGATGTTTTGTTGCCAATGCAATTTGATCGAGTGCAACACGATCTGAGGACCTGATATACATCACATTTCACTACGGTCAGGATTGTGAGTGACTGTTGATGTAGAAGCAAGCAACACTGTTGAGTCTATATAGTGTGGGCCACTTTTTAACTTGCATCCACCGATTTCGAATCTTATGGCTTAATGGCAAAACTATTCACTCGATCTTATTCTTCAATGACATACAGTAGAACTCCCACCCCCACACAGAAAGGTTATATTGTGAATAGTAGGCAAACCCAGAGCATTGGAAAAACAACTTTTCAGAGTTTGCGATAACATACATCCACATGTTTCAACTTACTAATGGTGTGTCAATCTCTGAGTAACCAATTGTATCTAGACCTGTTTATGTTATGTGGAGATGAGGGTGATTGACCTCAATGAATCAAAGTGGTATTGATAATTGTAGAACTTTGTGGCGAATGTGGGATCATGGACAGGTAGAAAAGTGGTGGTAACAGCAAGCGTGGTGAAGGCATAGATACAGAAAGCAATTGGTCTCTTGGATATATAGCGATCGATCATTTTTGGTGGATTTTTTCCAAGCAGCTGCTTGATCCATGTCTGAGAACGCAGACGACGCTGGGACGCCCCAGCAGGGAAACTGTAACAATGACGGACGGTCGCAGTCGGACGGCGGCATTGACGCAGCCACGACGACAGGGGGCGACTCGGAGCAGGAAGAGTCCAGTGAACGCATGGAGATGACGTCCAGCCGCAATTTGCCGCAGCACGAGTCGTCAGGCGAGACCGTCTGGACGTCCAAGAAGGCCAAAGTGGACGCCGACACGCGGCACCCCATCTACCGGGGCGTCAGGAAGCGTCCCTGGGGCATCTGGGTCACCGAAATCCGCCGGCCCAAGAAGAAGGCCCGCATCTGGCTGGGCAGCTTCGCCACCGCCGAGATGGCCGCTCGTGCTTATGACTGTGGTAAGCATATATATCACCACCTCATGATTACATATTTATATTTACCTCAATTAAAAGAAAGCAATCTGAAAACATTGTAACGCCCCATTGTAACTCTTTTGAACTACTAAGAGCTCATTTTGAACTAGTAAGAGCTCATTTTGAACATTCAAACGCCCTGTCAAAACAACACAAAATCACATGTATTGAAATATTGCCTTCAAGTAACCGAGAAGTTGAAACAGTAAGTACAACAACTTGGATGGTTTTAGTCAATGAGTTGGTGGGATTCGATCATGAGACATGTGGAGGTTGAGAGATGTAAAAAACATGAGGTAAACACGGTTGCATATGAGTGAAACCGGTCATTGCAGTATAGAAAATTATGTGCAAACAACGTACTTGAATGGCTATAGAATGTTGTGTGTGGGTGGTGTGTGCCAATTGCAGCGGCTCTGGCATTGAGAGGAAACGGTGCGCCTCTCAACTTCCCAAAGCTTGCACACAGCTTGCCACGACTCGTTGATCTCACCGACAAATCCATTCAAGCGGCCGCCACCATGGCAGCCAACAACTTCGCGCAACGAACAACGAGTGGCGACACCCCCGGCTACAACACGACGACGACATCGTCCTCCCGAAACAGCCCGGCAACAGGAACCTCATCGCAGTCGAGGATTCCGAGCAAGAGCAGTAAATCATCCGCCCTGGCACATAGTAAAAGCTTTCCAAGGACGAGCCGGCGGAACACAGTTAGCAGCAGTGAAGAGCGTCACGGGGATCATATCAATAGGTTGCCATACAATGTGATTGACAGTAGTGGTAGGGAGTCAACGGTGGAGAATTCGCAACAACATCAAGCGATGGGATTAGAGCCTGAGAATTTTCAGAGGGAGAATTTAGCTGCAGGGTTTCCTCACCCTCAACCAATGTATATTGACTCGGAGGACATGTTCACCATTGGGCCTGTGGGGTTGAACAACTTGTGTGATGCCATGTGCATTCCTCCTCCGGATCCATTGGACCATGCCGCCGAAACAGATGGCGAGGAGGGGTCCAATAGTACCTGGGAGCCTCACCTCTGGAGTTACTAGTCGTGAACACACAGAAGTTCCCATTTAAAAAAAGTCAATCACCCTGCCTGGGCTCATCACGAAGATGATCAATCATCCGTTTTTGGTCCCACTAGACAACCAACTCCCCATGCAACATTTGTAGACGTTTTTGAGAAGAAATAGCAGCTTCTAGAGCTTCGGCCCTTGATTGATTCAGTTAGTTTCTCATATCTGTGTGGCCTGAGTAGTAGGTTTTCATTTGATGATTGCTCCATGGAATCAATCCGAACCATCCATACATATATAAATTCAGAGTCTCTTGATAACCACGTGAATTTATGTTGTAGTGTATGGATTTCTCTATATCTTGAAGTGAATTGTTATGCCTTTGGTTGGACTTATTAGCGAGTGTTCTTCTGCAGTTTGGGTAATTTTACAAGCAAGACACAGATCATGTACCAGGAAAATAAAAAGCATGGAACCTTACTGCATATTAAAACGAATCCAATCTCGTTATCCTTTGTTCAACAAGTGAAACGTTAATGATGGTCCAAGTTGCAAATGTCTATGATCACGACAAATGGGGTTGTCTACTGTTGCTTTAACCGTGGTAGAACTACAACTTGAATGATTCCATAATAAATTGATAAAGAGAGTTTGGCTCTTGCAACCAAAGTGATGTCTGCCGAATCGAAATGCTGAAAGTGACGCTGAAAACGACCTTGTATGTTGCATACCGTGTGAGTGATAAATTGTTGGAGTGATGACGGTTCATGTTCCTGAGACATGACTCATGTCCTAGCTAGACAGGGGAAGACTAGAAGTTCTCACTCACACAGCAATGGTGGTAATGAAGAGGGCGCTGATAAATGAGCTGAGGCAGCAGCAAGGGCCTTACAGCAGCAATGAGCAGGGCTTTTATAATGGAGCACCATCGATTCCCCTTCCAGGACGGGAGTATGGGTCCGTCACAGGAATCAAGGTCCAGGCTTCTTGTCCTGCCATAAGGTCTCCTCAATCTGGTAGTGCAGAAATCGTACGCGTACCTCCGGCGCCAACACACACCCCCCCAGCCTGCCCCCACTCAGGGCCCAGCCTGGCAACGTCCATTCCCTTATAAATGGTTTCTTACAGGAGACTGCAGATGAACAATTACAGAGCGCCCATTGTACCCTCCGTGTCTTGTCGTTCTGCATGTGAACTTGATGACTCACTGGACTTCACTCAGACGCGAGTGACTGCAATCCAGGCCCCAGTGAGAAATCCCAGTCTTTTTGCTCTCTCTTCCATTCCATCCATCAATCTCACTTTGTAAATAGATATTTTCACCATGTTTTCTTTGACCAACTGCCTCGTGAAGACCAAGTCCTGGAGGTAAGATTTGAAAACTCACCACACGCACAACCAGTGCCTCAATTTATGAAGATTCTTTCTTTCTTTCTTTCTTTCTTTATGTAGACGTCGCAACAGCTCTTGTCACATAACCTCCTTTCTGTAGAGGTGGCAATCTAGAATTGAATATGGAGCTCTCATTTATGTAAGGTCAAAACACTCAAAACCGTCCCCCTGCACTGTAGAGTTCCTTTGAAACCATCTCCATAAAGTGCACTGCAACCGTTCCCCTCCTTTACTACCATTCATTGTAGTTTGGATTTTATGAGTATTGATTTTATGACATGTTTATGGGACAGTTTCAATGGTCTAGGCAACATTCATAACATTCAGTAGCTCTTCTGGGGATGCCTTGGGATTGTAGCTCTTGCGGGGCTGCCTTGGGATTTCATCCAGCTTCATCCTTGGAGTTCTACCTGCTCTTGCCACACGCCCCCTTAGCTAATGATGGGGTTGATGAGATGAGATATATTCCTCATCATTTCATTGGGGGAGGACTGTTCCTACATTTACTACGTTTACTACTGAATGTTATGTCACTTTGAACAATTACGTGGGTTACAAAAAAAAAATCTACCTTTTTTTTGGGGGATAAAACATTTTCCTTGAAAAAAATGCCTCCAATCCAAGAATGAAGTTGAAGTGCTTAGAAGGATAGTTTTAACTGTTTTCACCTTAGAAGTGTCAACCAAGCCTTGGATGTAGAGAGCATGGTTATATCGCATGTTGATAGTTGTCGATTTCATGTGTTCTGGTGTCCCTTTGAGACCCTTGATTGAGCCTCGTAATGAGAAATGACACGCATTGACACCAGGGAGAATTGAGACTTGTCAGAATAGCTGTGTTGCCACCTGTATGGAGCAACTAGTTCCTGTAGTTAGACTTACAGTGGTTGGTTTCTTTGGTAGCGAGAGAAAGAACTTCGGTACCTTGGTAACAAAGGCGGTTGAAGGCGGTGACAGGAGTAAAGCGGGGTAAGAATTACTAAAACAGGCAAAGATTGAGATTCTGAAGTCTGGCACACTGTCTGTCAATTGGAAGCTTCAGGGACAAAAGTATGAGACTCCGGCTTAAACTTCTATCAACCTTGGACAGTCAGAGGGCGGGTACCGTAGACTGTACAACTGAGTGTACCAAGTCCACTTGGCATATTGATTACTTAGCGACAAACACAATTACTACATGGCCAAGACAATCAAATGCTCTCCAAGCATCGAATCTCTACGTAGCAGCTTTCTCTATATCATTCAACTCAGGCGATAGCGGGAAGCAGACATTGAATCTCAGAACCGACAAGTTAGGCAGCTCGATCTTGGTCAAACCTGATAGATCGAATGATAAGTACAGACGTCGTACCCTCAGTCCATGGTAAGAAAAAAGAAGTTGATCTGCATTACAGGAGCCAATGGTCGTTTGCGACCAACATGGCAGGAAAGTCTACATTTACAAAGCATCATTTGTCGTCTTTTGTAAAGTCAGTAATACCAGGTAAGTACTCTGCCGCATGGTTTTAATGGCACCCGATGACGCAGGCCCTGCTACATTCTGCAGACAAAGGAAACTCCAACTTTAGCCCATCTCTGTACAAAGCCTGACTACACAATTTACCAACTTCGTCGCACTCCCTGTTCTGGCGAACTAATTTGCATAACGTTAAGCTGTTTTACCGTTTTGCTTCATCAGTTGTGATGAGTAGGAATAAAGTTTGTCCGACTTCTTGGGATTGTAAGAATAAAGTCTCTTGACACTGAGCTCAGCTTTCTAGCAGGATGCCAGAATGATGAGTGCAAAGCAAAATCACTCACCTGCTCAAGTTTGACGCGCTCCAGATCGTAGCCTTGCTCGAATGCCAGTGTCACCAACTGCCACAACAGATACATCACTCACAATCTTACTGGCGTTTCATAATGATTTGTGGAGCCAATCTGCTAATCAGGAAAAGAGCGATCTATTCCTGGTTACAACTCTTCCATTAGATCAGTGACTATAATTACTCCCTCTGTCTGGAAATAACTGTCCTAGTTTTCAGCGTGTTTTAACTTAAGGAAAAAAAAAAAGCCGTCTCAGTACTCGAAAAATGGTCTATCATTAATAGTAGTACCGGTATATAGTTTTTGTGTCACTTTCATTGTCCGCCCTGTTTGAAGTGGACAGGGCTCACGTTTGAAGTATAAAACATAGGAAAAATATTGCAAAAAAAATGCCAAGAACTAGGACAATTATTTCCGGACAGAGGGAGTATCTTTTAACGCTTACTTGCTTGACGAAAGAATCTGAAGGGTCAGGTTGCTCCCTCTCTTTGCCAACGTCACCAGCCACATGGTCAACCCGGGACCTCCTCTCTTTGACCTGGAAATAGGTGAAAACAAAAACCAGAATCAAGTACTCAAGTCACTCACGGAACCCAGAGTAACAGGCCATCAAATCCACAAGGCAAGAATATATATATATATATATATATATATATATATATATATATATACATATATATCTATATATCTATACATATATCTATATATTTATTGATGATCTGAAAACAGCGACCTAATTCAATAATGCTGGAAAAAAACATGAATCGATGAGTACCTCAGCCAGTGTCGTATAAACCAGACGAACCCATGAAGATCGCACCCGACTCTCCTGCACACCACGAATGAAATGTAAGTGTACCGTACCCTTAGGCCAGTTTCAACACTAGTGTGTCGAAATAGTTTAATTTTAGAATTCAGACTGTATGAAATGCCATTTCTTAATTTTCAAAATTCTGGAAAATCTACTAATCATGGCGTTTAGGATTTCACAAAGAACCAAAGACATTCAAATGGTTTTTTCATTGCTTTTCGGATACTGGTCTACAAGTTTATCAAAATTTGGACATGCTTCAAATTTTCCCTAATTATTTACGAAACTGACTCGTACGTAGGGTATTTGACAACAAAATCAACTTTGACAGGGTGATAGTCCAGCAGTTAACGTTACCTCACTCATGACTGGGTCATTTGAGTATCGCTGGTTCCGCATTGCAAATGCACCTGTCAGAGATCCTTCTAATAAAATCAGCTGTAACTGAAGTTCTTTCAATCCAATGCCCATTGCATGCGCCTCCAAACAAAATGTTACGAAATCTTCCGCTGCAAGCTGCATTCACAACCAGGAAACAAACAATCAAATATCTTAGAACACCCAAAACAAAGGGACGGCCTCAACTTCAAACACCATTCAGCAAATCTTGCATTCTTTGCCTGGATTCTCTGTGCTGCAGGAAAAAACAAACCAAAGTGGGCCCTGGATTCTTGCAAAGAAAAACACCGGTACCTGGAAAGGCTTTCCTATTCCTTCAATTCGGGCCTGGACAAAAGCTTGCTGTATCTGATATGCTAAGTTGTGAGCAATCATATTCTGCTGCATCAGTCTGGCTTGTACAGGATCTTGAATTTCGGATTCCTTTGGACTTGAAATACTTGGCAATGGCTCCTGACAAAACCACAAACGAAGAAGGCCTCAGTTCATGACATAAGGTAGCGGATACTAAACGAATCCCGTCTCCTGTACAGTAGGGTCCAAAAACAATTAGAATTTCTCAATTTTATATGTGTTGCCATTACAATGAGAAATTTAGGTTTCTATGAGCCAAGTTTAGACATGTTCTAGTATACAAGATGCACTACACATACATATGAGTTTCAATCCAAAAAAGAATATGTTCATCTATTTTTAATTGAATGAAAAAACCCCATTTTAAACCCATTTTAAACCTTTACTTTAGGCAAAAATGGATACAACTCTTGTTACTTATAATGTATCAAGAAAATATACAAATTGTCTTAAGAATCAAATACAAAAAAGAATCACGATTTTTGGGATTTTTTTGACTAAAATATAACTGATTGAAGTTTCAAATCATTTTGCAAGCAGAATTTTCATATTGAAAAAATTTATCCAAAAAGATTAAATACTAAAACAAAATTGTTGAAGCTTAAAACTAGACTCTATGACCTTTCCAATGAATTTTACGGTTTGTGATTTAATGCATTTTTGAGCCCAAAGGAGCTTCTCAAAGATCATGGTTTCTAACTTGGAGAAAAAATTCGAATTATTTTTGGACCCTACTGTACAGATTCCTGTTACCGACAGCAACTCATTTATTCATAGCCTTCAATTAGCAAATTGGGTGTAAGCATGACTTGTCTAATGTCTATGCTCACTGACCGTTGAATGGACATAAGGTTGTCTACTGTCCCTTCAATAATAGTGGTCTCCAACCTCCCACTTTGAATGATTGCATAAGATATTCATACATAGTGATAAAAATTTGCTCTCAAGAGAGTTTGGCTCTTGTAATACCCGAAGTGATCTCTCCAGTGAGTGATCTCCCAATGAAAGCACACTCCAATGGTTAAAGTGACGTCTACCTTAAAACAAAATTCTGCAATTTACGTCAAACCAGGTATGGGTTTCCAAGAAAAGGAATTGGAGGGAGGAGCATGACTTGGCCACTGATCTTAGATGGAAAGGGGATTATCTACTGTCACTTATAGTGATCTACAACCTCCCACTTTGAACGATTGCATAAGAAATTCATACATAGTGATAAAAATTTAGTCTCAACAAATTTGTCTCTTGTAATCTCTCCATACTGATCTCCCAATGAAGCACACCCTATACATTGGTTAAAATGCTCAAAGTGACGAAAAGAGTATCCTCTACCTTAAAATCCTGAGATTTAGGTCAAACCAGCCATGCATCTTTGGATGGAAATAGGGTTTTCTACTGTCATTTATAGTTATCTACAAAGAACGATTGCATAAGAAATTCATAAAAAATTTGATCTCAAGAGAATTTGGCTCAAAAGTGATCCCTCCAGAGCTCAAGACTGATCAAACACACTCCTACATAGTGGTGAAAATGCCAATTTAGGTCAAACCAGCCATGCATGTCTATGGTCACTCATCTTTGAATGGAAATAGGATTTTCTACTGTCACTTATAGTGATCTACAAAGAATGAAATTCATAAAATAATTTGATCTCAAGAGAATTTGGCTCTTGTAGTACCAAAAGCGATTCCTCCAGAGCTCAAGACTGATCTCCCAATGAAAGCACACTCCTACATATTGGTGAAAATGCCAATTTAGGTCAACCAGCCATGCATGTCTATGGCCACTCATCTGTGAATGGAATAGGGTTTCCTACTGTCAGTTAAAGTGATCTACAAAGAATGATTGCATAAGAAATTCACAAAACAATTTGATCTCAAGAGAATTTGGCCCAAAAGTGATCCCTCCAGAGCTCAAGACTGATCAAACACACTCCTACATATTGGTGAAAATGCCAATTCAGGTCAAATGGATTTCCAACAAAAGGAATTGGAGGGGAGGATAGGCATACTTGTTTTTCTGAGCTTTCCTGAGCGTTCGCATCAGTGACCTCGGACGCTGGAGCTATGCCAGGACCGCAATCCACCGCATTGGCCACAAGCTGCACAGCTCGTGAAACGTCCGCCAAAGCAGCGGAGACGGACGCCAGCGACCGCGACAACTCGCCCAGCGAAGCTCGCAATTCCGAATTCTCTCGTCGTAACCTAATTACCTCCGAAGAAGACGAAGACGGAGAAGAAGAAGAAGAAGAAGAAGACTCGTGATTGTTGTTGTTGCAACAGAGCACCAATCTTGAGCTATGGCGAGGGTTTCCCTGTGCGATTCTAAAACCAAAATCATCGTCAGTGGGTTTTTTCCTACTCCGAATTTTTGTGTCAATGGCAACACGCACTCGGATTGTGGTCGCCAGAATCCTCCCCGTCGCCAACCCCTCCATCGTCTCAATTGCTACGAAAATCCTACTGCCGATGATATTACTACTCCATAAGAGAAAAGGTTTCCTGATGTATCACGGCCAAAGAGATGAAATGCAAAAGGAACTCGCCATCAACAAGAAGTGGTGGGGATTTGAGAAGACGATGAGCCAGACTGCAAGTACGGATCAGAGGGTTGAACTGAAGAGCCCATTCTTCCGATTACATCAAGAACGCAAATCGGTGACAGAGCAGAGATTTTGTGCTGCAACAAATGGTGCAACAAACTACAGAGCTGCAGTAAGTTACAATGGACATGCCGGACTCCCTGGGGAAGATGAGGAGAAGGTGACATCACTTTTGAGCAGCGAATTTTTTGTGGCTACATATCGCCAACTTGCTATTTGAAAAATGGGCTGCTATAGGAAAATTTGGGTGAAAAAAATAGAGTATGTATCCATAATCTTTCCTTATCATTGGTATGTATAGTCAACAATTCTATAGAACGCTATGTATTTGAAGTAAAAAAAATTGTAAATCGTCAAAAAATGCTTTCTATTTTTTAAGTTCCAATTTTCAAATTGCCAATGGGACTCCCTTGAAAAAATGCAAACAAATGAAAAAAAAAAAACACTACTTTTGAACAAAGAGTGGACCATTTGTTTTTCCACACCTTCTCGATGAGATTTCAGTGATTTGTTTTTCGGAATGGCTTTGAAATCTTGTCCTATAGTAGAGCCATTTTGAAATTTTGGGGAAGAGCACTTAAATCCATAGTGCACTAGCAATGCATTTAGTGGGGTATAGAAAAGGATTTTCAGAGTACACATGCCACTAGAGTCTTTCCATTGGACAAGACAAATTATCTAGGCAAACGTCTAGTGTTGGAAATCATGCATATTTTTGGTTTTCAAAGTTTTGTTTTGAGAATCAGAATCAAGAGTAGGGATGTAAAGTGCACGTTTTTGGTTTTGAAAATCTTACTTTGAGAATCATAATCTCAACATTAAGGATCAACAGGACAAAGTGAAACATTGTGCCCACTTAACCCCTAATCGTCCCATGGGGATAGTATATACGCTGTCGTATGATTGGGATTTGCTACCAACAAGAAATTGTAAATTGGGATCTCAAGAGCTCACTAGGACCGCACTGATCTAAATTTCAACTTCTCTTTTGAACTCAAACCCATCAAAAGTGTGGATCCGTTTCAAATACAACCAAAATACATTGTATTCTACTGGCCGCAAAGGCACATTCAGACGTTTAGGGGTTAAGTCATTGTGGAACTTTGATTTGTGTTCACTTAAATCACCCTATTGTAACCCAAATCTCATTTATTCAAGAGTGGTAGTTTTAAGCCAAATGTGTGACCATAATATGACCATTCATAGGTGTCCATAGTAAACATTTTGTCCACAATGATTGCTCCTACTATATCATACAACCACCATATATTTGTATGTATTATCCAATACATGTATTGAAATGCAATGATGTACATTGTATACATTGCATACTCAAGTAAAAGGGTGTACACAAATAAATCGTAGTGAAATATGGCAACAACAACATGTATTATGCAAAAATCCATGATCACAACAAAACTTAAGTCATATAAGGGTTAATAACACCAAATAGCACTACACTAAATAGTATATTTAGTGTGAGATAATTATAAGATTTGAAAATGTTATAGATTTTTACTCTCGACAAAAAATTTACCAAAGACATTGATTCCAATACTATTGAAAGATCCCCATCTTGACCAATATAGAGGGTAAAAAAATTGGTCAACAGTAAAAACTTACAACATGTTTATGTAAATTAGTGTATCTCACACTAAATATACTATTTAGTGTAGCACTATGCGAGTATAACAGCAAACATGGAGTAACAAATTTTACCGAGTGCAATTTTTGAAATTACACCAACATTTTGATCACTTGTGTGTAAACCATTCCCTCACAACTGATTTATACCCAAAAAACAAACATTTTTTTTACTTTGACAAAATTTATTTTGCCACATATCATTTAAGCATTGGTTGTACCCCACAAAATAATTTAAATGACACCAAAATAATTAAATTATTCACCACAGCTAGTACTAACCTGCTATGTAGGTACGGTACTTGATTTAGCGGTCAATGGAAGTGCTGACTTAAAATTCTTGAACGACGCCTTCACTGTGACAGTCGTTCCTGGTATCGCTCACTGTAGAAGTACAAAATTAAAAAGCATAGATCACTAACCTGTGGCTTGCATCACCACTCTCAAACTGGTTGTATAGCAATAAAATGCAAGTATTTCACAAGTCCCTATCTTCATCAGCTGCAGAAATCAAGCAAGGATAATGAAGGCCCAAAACATGAGGTTGGGTTCTGAACTACCTAAGCTGAGACTAGCTTTGACTCAGAAGGCAATTTCTACAATGGGCCATGTCTTCTCGAATCCCACAGGCAACACTCAATGCCCTGTCAATGGGCCAGAATCAAAAATTGCTAACATGCTCTACCAATGTTCCGTTCCATCCGTCCTACTCTATCCATGGCAACACCAGAGGAGCACTCAATTGAGCACTGTACACTGCAAGGCCATCACTCTTCCACCTTTTGACGCTTGGCTTCCGGTGCTTCAGCAGGAGTTGCAGTTTCGATGGGTGCTTGCCCTTCTGCACGACGGGTCCCATTCACAAATTCTGCACCGTGCGAAGCGATATGCTTCTGCGTCAGATGACGCCCTGCTCTAGGCTTGGGACCCCAAAACTCTTCCGGGTTTGGCAGAAACCGGGCCACACCAGACGCTAAAGCCTTGCTTGTGGCAGATTGCACCTTCTTGAAGTTTGCCTGTGAACAAGCCATTTCCAACACTTAGTGAAAGCATGATAAGAAACAAACTTGGTTGACTTGTGGTTGGAAGACTTAGTGAAAGCTTATGATAAGAAACAAACTTGGTTGACTTGTGATTGGAAGACTTAGTGAAAGCATAATAAGAAACAAAACTTGGTTGACTTGTGGATGGAAAGGCCATTTCTTCTAAAGCAGAGACTGCACAATACATACCTCAATTTCAGGCTCTTTACTGAGGATTACTTTTCCGGGGGTCTCTCCAGCGTTTTCCTTCACAGGATGATCTTTCACCTGCACAGATGGTGAAGAGAGGAGCATCAATAGCAAGCTCAGCGTTCTTTGAGTCTTTTAGCAACACGAAACAGATTGAAAACCTTTAATGAAGCGCAAGGAAAAGAAAGGTGTCTGCAACCTACCCAACAACGCATGATGTCCCAAAGGACTTCCATCGGCGCATCTGTCTTGAGTCCTAATGGGTTAGCATGAGAGCCTGAAATGCGGTACCCAGCATTGACAACTGCAGATCGGAAAAGAGTTGCGGATGGAGGGGTGCACTTGAGCGTTGCACTCATGGAATGCAGACTAATATAAAGTGGCACGTCGTTCAACTCCTGCAAAGATAAACAATAATAAACGCTTAAAAATAATACTTCTAGAATACCAAACTCAATCCCAATTTGAATGACCAAGAAGCCCAAATTGGGCCTCATGTTTGTTTTAGCAATTTTGAGTAGGTCCTATGTGGACTTCATTTTGTTCAAAAATATATATTTGTTGACCAACACATGTAATGTTCTTCACTGATTCTGGTGATATAAAATTTGGTCTCATCTAAATCACTCCCTCTGTATATTTTCACAATATGATCAATTGAATTTGACATTTTAAAACCATGATTCCTTGGTCCTTTAGGGGTTAACCAGCATCCAGATACCGACCCGTAGATAACTTGCAATGAGCTCCCCGTTTACAAAAAGGGCAATTGGCTCACCTCTGATACGGCCGTAAGGATGCTGTGAATCTTGTTGTAAGCTGGATACCGACTTTTCATAGCTGTCACACTTTTCAGCATAGAGTCGACCCAATCTGCATCGTGAATTGGAGCGGACCAAATTGGACCTCCCATGTTATGGTGTTTTCCACACTGCTTACAGTCGGGAGAAATCACTGGCCCGGTTCCCGGCATATACCGCGTGCTGCCTTGCCTTGTGGCCACCCTTCCCACAGGTTGCAGATGATAGGTGTCACAGCCAACACACTGATACACGTACGAGAGCTTGCTCGGTGACTCCTTGATTGCACTTGCTGATCTGTATGCAAGAAATGAGACATTCGGTGTGAAAATCATAACCTAAAGTTGTAACTTGCAAACTTAAACCTTTGGCAAAAGATCCACAGGATAGATCACCTGCATCTCATCATTCAAATGCTTGAGCTAACAACTTCAAAACGCCGACAATGAGATGGAAAAGAAGTATTAGAGGCTGAATACATACGTGTAAATGCGAACAAACACTCGCACGTAAAAATCCACAGAGAGTGAAAGCACAGGTACTATATGCCGCTTGTAGCGATTTGCGTGGGCCTCAATGCTGGCTAGTAGGATCCGGAGCGCCATTTCATGGCAGTACTTGCCTCGCAACGGATATGCTCCATATCTGTTACACCCAACGCAAGTAAATATCAGACAAAAGACAGATTCCAAGTGCATAATCTTCACAATACAAGGACACACACAACAGGAAAGATCACTAAATAAACAACAGCATAGCTAATCTAGAGTGATACTAACCATAAATAAGGTTGATTGACCTACTTGGAGTAGCAAACTTCGCCATTGTTTCCACAAAGCACAGCCATGTCAGTTGCCGTGCACGATAAGAGACCACCCTCAGATATAGATTGTACTGCTGAGTCCAAAAAGATCGACGGTGACCCATAGGGATCTAGATCGACCTGATCAAATAACGGCGTCATTTAGAGGAGAGCGTTCGACCTAATGGAGTCCTATTTTGAAAATTTTGAAACCTCAGGAGGCTTAAAAAACAAATGAAAGAAATAAAAATACAACTAATCCTGACGAGAAAGGAGCAGTTTGATGTTTACGGAGAAGGCAACCCCTTAAAACACGGTTTGGACTGTTATGCAAAACAGACCCCAAAACGCATGAACAAAGAGAGCGAGGAGTGAACTAAACCTGCCCCGTAGGCAAGTGATCGAGAGAAAAAGCTGAAGACATTAAAAATTAAGGTAGTAGATAGGTACCACATCGAATTCCTTCTCGTGGGAGAGCATATAAATACGTGAATCAGCGTGATTCGCAGTCACCTTCGCCAAGGCAACCTTTCCATTCAGTCGAATGTTGCGTTCACAGGCCTCGACTGCCACTGCAAAGTTACAGAACTCACATTATAAATCATATGCACTCCCTTTCACACATGCATTGAAAAAAACCCGAAACCTACTGACCGTTACTCCAAACCCAAATGCATGTGGTAAAGCAACTACCTTTGTCATTGTCACAAGCCACCACTGAACCGACTTGTTCAACTTCTTTGGCATACCGAAGTGCTCTCAATCCTGAAGCTGCTAAAGCCTGCATCCCACCAAAACCATGTTAAATACCATCCGTAGATGTTTTATACTCTCTCTGTCCGGATATAACTGTACTTGTTTTTGGCATTTTTCAACTTAACGTTTTTGTTTGTTTGTTTGTTTTTTTTTTTTTTTCCGGAAAAAAAAGCCGTCTCAGTACTCTAAACATGGTCTATCTTTAACAATACTGTGTAGTTTTTGTGTCACTCTCATTGTCCGCCCCGTTTGAAGTGGACATGGCTCTCGTTTGAAGTATAAAACATAGGACAAAAACTAGGAGAAAAAAATTGCCAAAAACTAGGACAAATATTTCCGGACAGAGGGAGTAGAGAAAAACAGACATTCACATCCAACGAACTGCAACCGAAGCACACTCACAACTCGCTATCATCACACTCTCCAATATCACCTGCAGAGAATATTTTCTATTCTGTACATATATGATTGGACACTTTCCACATGCCAAGTTCTAAGTACTCATGCACGTTGGTTACCAAAGGTGTGATATAAAAGAGTTCTGAGTGTAATACCTCCAGAACGTGCAGAGGTTTGGCAATTTTGGACTCCACAGCTGGTTCTACGGGAGCAGCTGCTACTGGACTACAGCTTTCTGGCTTCTCCTCCTTGCTTTCTGAAACTGGATCCTCCACCATTGGGGACGCACCAGGCTTGGAATCCTCTCCTTCACCTGTCGTAGTAGAGGCGCCCTGTTCTTGGACATCGCCATCCTCCTTCTTCCCGTTAACCGAGCTACTGGGAGCTTTCTTCCGTGCAGCTTTTTTCACCAAGCTTTCTTCATGCTCCTCTTGCCGCTTGGCCGCAAACGCTCGTAGGACCGCTATGGACAAATCCCTGTTCACTATCTTCACAACGCCAAAATCCCAAAACCGACAGTTTCAGAGGGCCATCATAAACTCAATACAACCCTAGTACCGACATTCGCAAACGCATAATCTGTGCTCAAAACACCGACTTTTCATTGAGAGAAGACAAAAAAAAAAAAAACAAACGCACAAAGAGGGTATTGGCGAATCTACAGAATTCAGTGCAAAGGTATAAAATTTAACAGGACAAATCCCGGTTTCATTATCTTCACAAGATAAGTCCCAAAACCGAGAGTTTCAGAGGCCATCATGGACGAACTCTTACTAATCGATACAACCTTTGTACCGATGTTCGCAATGCAACGCGTAATTTACTCTCCAAACACCGACTCGTTCTAATGCACAAACTGGGTAAAGATAGATATGAAATTTAACACTCAATTAACAGGTGAAAGTGACACTACACTTCCAGAGTTTGATTGATTGTGGCCGCAAATCACCAGCAACGATGCAGCTTAAATCGTTAAAAGCAATACAACCCTGGGTACCGACTTTCTCCAACGCACAATCTACTCTCAAAACATCGACTTTTCATAAAAATGCACAAACGTGGAGTATTGGCGATTCAGTGTACAGGGATAAACAAAAAAATCAACACTCAATTAACAGGTCCTAGTGACGCTACAGTTCCAGGGTTTGATTGTTGCAGGACAAATCCCAGTACACTATCTTCACAACGCCAAACCCAAAACCGAGAGTTTCAGAGGGCTATCATAAACTCAACTCCTTAACCCCTAGTGCCGAAATTCGCATAATCTGTTCTCAAAACACCGACTTTTCATTGAGAGAAGCAAGCCAACAAACAAATGCACAAACAGGGTATTGGCAAATCTACAGAAATTCAGTGCAAAAGGTATAAAATTTAACAGGACAAATCCCGGTTTCATTATCTTCATAAGACAATCCCAAAACCGAGAGTTTCAGAGGCCATCATGGACGAACTCTTACTAATCGAAGCGACGGTGGAGAAACTTATTGTATGTACCTGGGCTTTGTTGTAGAAAACGTCGTTTCCGTGCAAGAGAATATCCGCTTCGCCTTCGCGCAGAATAGTGGGCTCCGCGAGGGGTCCAGGAGGTGGGCCGCCTTTCTTCTTCCCCACGCGGTGCTGCAGCTGTTTCTTCTCCCCGGCTCCATTGTTCCCGTCCTCCATCGCCCTAAACCCTAAATCACCACCAATTTCCACCTCACTAAAGCTCTTCGCCACCGAAAGCGCTCGCCAATTGCACAATAGTGTGTCACGCCATGCGCTGCACAATGCGTGCGTGACGGAATTGAAGGTTGTGGGAGAGAAGGTTTTGTTGTTGCAAGAGGAAGTAGTAGTAGTAAGCTTGTTAATGCTAAACCGTGCAGGAATTGTTAGCCATAGCCAGGGACACGGCGGTAGTTTCATAAGAGACTGACTAATTCTGGAGTCCGCATCAGTCAATGGAACAAATCCAAAGCGCGCACTGGAGGCGAGGCCAGGCGAGACGACAAAACCCACTTGCCTGACCGGAAGATTCTTCGCCTTAAACCCTAACCCTAATTCGTAGGTCCTCGGTCCTCGATTCTCCCAACTGCTTGATTGATCCTCTTGAGTGGATTCACCTTTTGTAACAGGGCCTTTATCAAGGGCTCCTTTTGCTTTTTTGCCAATGCTTCAGATGACTTTTACTTTGTTGGTTGTTGTGTACCTTTGAAGGGCTTAGTTAATAACAATAAAAAAAATCTGTGAGAAAGTTTAAATACATCGTGGCCTACACAATATTGCTTCTTGTGACGTTTGCATTGAGACACAGCTACTAGGGTTCTGTCACTTCATCAGGAATTTAGGACCCTACGGGTTTTAAACGATTTCCGTGCGACATCCGATATTTCATGGGTTCGTACATTTTTCGCACAGATTCTGCACGGATTTCACGCTATTTCTGCACGGATTTTGTACTTTGTTAAATAACAAAAAGAATGAATGTAGAAGCCATGCAGATTCAATGCAAAACTAGTGCAAAATCTGTGCGGAATCCGTGCGAAAAATGTACGAATCCATGAATTATTGGATGTCACACAGAAATTGTTAAAAATTAGTGAGGTCCTAAATTCCTGATGTTATTGTCCTTCTTTATGCTTTAACTCCTAAAAGCTCAAAGGGTATTGAACAAAACATAGATGTATTATAATATGTGCCTTCCATATGTTTGATGAAGTTTGGTTCAATAAACAAAATGTAGGACATCATCTGTGCAAATTATTTGTACAGTCAAACTTCCCAAAATAGCTTAAAATAATTTTTAATTAATATAAAGTTTTAGTAAAATAGCTATTTTATATTAATTAAAATTTTACTAAAAATAGCTTAAAGTTTTAATTAATATAAACTTTTAGAGTTTAAAATTTAACTTGATTGGTTAAAGTTGGTTTATCTATTGTAAACTTCAAAAAAGCAAAAGAAATGATGGAGGGAACATCATTACTTTCCCCAAATAGGCAAATTTTATAACACTAAGAGAATGATGAGGTGATTCACTTTGAAAAATTCTCTCGGGTGGAATTAAATTCGGATTGACATAATTTCAATTGTGTTGGAAAATAGACTTGATGTATTATTTTTATTTTTATTTTATTTTTTCAAAAAAGTATTTTTTTGTTCCGGACAACCCATTAGATTCAGACAGCAACCAAAAAATGGTCGTTTGAGTGTTTAATTGTTAAATCGAAGACACTCTGAGATGGCAAAACATCGGTATATTGGTCCAAAACTTCGTTCAAGGGATCCCCACAGATGCACTGGTATCTTCAAATTCTTGCCAAAAGTTGAGGCCTAAAATTGACTTTAGAACACTTTTTTCCAACCAAACTACTCATGGTTGGTATTTTCCCAGCGAGTATTTTCTTTGTTAGAAATTTTTAATTTGGCATACAAGACTTGGAAATAGAGATACCAACTTCACCGGTGGAATTGTCTTTGATCGCAAATGACTTAGATGTGTTATGTATTTTACAACATTTTTAAAGTTCTCATTAAAAAAGATTATGCGTCATGAATAGAATTTATTTATATAATAAATTTTAAAAGTTTATTCATAGATATCTTTCAAATTGATTTTAAAGCATTTTACTTTGAAAATTCACCAAAAATGCAGTTTATAATTTTAGCATATGAATTTTTTTTATGATTGGCTGAAATTTCATTTCACTTTCACAAGCAAAGAAAGCCAAAGATTTGATCATAAACATCATTACTTTCTCCTAATAGTAATTTTTTAATACTACAATAATGTTGCATGTTTTTTGTTCTTTTATTCATAAGGAAAATAATTGGAAAAAAACAAAATTGTTGCCCAAAAATGTTACTTAAAGATGGGCATCGACCACAAAATGATTGCATAGCTCTTTAGGGTTAATTTCATTTTTACGTCGTGTATATTCCCTTGATTTATATTTATATTTGATGAAGAAATGATTTTAGAACTTTAACTTTTCATAGCTTTTGCATACAATATCCAAATTATGCATTCTTTGGTGCATTGATTTTTTTTAGTTTCCAACAAGAAAATGTAAAATTTTGATGTATTTATTAACATTAATTATCTTCAATATAGAAATAAGTGACAATTTTAAGTATCTCCACCTTAATTGCTATAGAGAGTGGATACTCTACTTTTGGAAATTTTGACTCTAATTTTGGTTTCAAAGTTAGCAAATTAATATGAAAACAACCAAATTTTTAATCAAAAATCACAAACTAAGAGCAAGACAGTTTATTTTTAATCCACCCCTAGAAATGGTTTGAATGAGCTCTAGCCATAACATTAACAGAAGTCAAGATTTTAACCCCTAAACATCAGAGCGTCCAGAAAGTGGACGACTAACAGATTCAAACCCTTCTCACATTCTCATCAATACTTGGATGAAAGTCATCCAATTTTTCGGAGATTCTTCACCAAGTTGTTGTCCTATCTAACGGTTGGCTTTAGTCATACTTGATTACATATTTTTCTAAAATTACAAATGTAGAAGTATGTCAAGTCGTTGACCAAGCCAAAATTGCATTGACTGTAGTTCAAAAGTGGCCTTGCAAAAATGAGGTCATAGATTTAAGAAACACAAAAATTTCAAAGAATCGCCGTGTTCTAGAGTATCTCATTTCAAATTCATTCCAACAAATTTTACTCAAAAAATATTAAAATTTTGTTTGTAATTGAATTTAGAAGGAATTTCTAATTTTAACTTTCAAATTTTATAATTAAATATTGGTGATAGTATTAGTGAATCAAAACATATGGATGGAATCTAAAATTCAAAATCTAGAACTTTCATTTGTATATCAATTCCAAAATATTCTTCTAAATAGTAGTTTATGATGTTTTTTCTCAAATTGTCAATTCCAGGGACACCCTGGTACGTTTAGGGGTTAAAATTCTTCAATAATAACTTTTAAAAACTAGGGCTTTGTACCATTATAGATGAGACTATATTTTTGTTGGGTCTTGATAAAAATGAATTAATCTTGCATTTTTTTTTAAGTTGTGAAAATGCATAAAAACATACAAGACTTATCATTTTGGATTGGAACTAAATTTTGTAAATAAAGATGGTTCATTTTATTGTCTCTAATATGAATATGTAGGGAAAGTTTTAAACTACAAACATAAGCTCTATTTGCACTTTCAAAAAAAATTGTTTGTATTAGCATGTCACAAAAAAGTAAAAAATTACTAACATCCATTTGAAAATCACAAATTGTTGTCAAATTCCAGCACTAAGTGTCTAAACTACGGATAACAAGTATGCTTTGGAAGCTAATAGCCCACCATAGGAACTTCTAAAATATATGTTTATTGCTAAAAAAAATTTACCTAACATAAATTTCTTTCAAGTTCTAAAGTATATTTTATTACCTAGCATAAATTTCTTTTAAGTATATTTTATTACCTTCCTTAAAGTTTGCTAAATAATTTATTACAATTTCTATAGGGGCAACACAATTTATTTGTAATTAGAGTTACCTCATAGTAACTTGACTTTACTACATTATTGACTAAAATGCGCCAGAAGGGCACATTTTTTGTTATATTTGCGCTCTTCTTTGTACAATCTACTCTTGTGCATATTTGTCTAGTCCTCTTTATTTCTCTCTTCTCTGTGCATCAAAATGTCTCTTGATGATTGTTCTCTTCTGAAATATGTTTTTCTTTCAATTTTCATTACATCATGATATCTTTCGACAATATGTTGGGTCACATAATCAACGTTATTGACATTTGTCATATGAATGTCGACAACAACTACAAGGTTTATTAATTAAACCATGTTTATATATATATATATATATATATATATATATATATATATATATATATGTATGTATGTATGTATGTATGTATGTATGTATCAACCGTCTCTTTAGAGGGAGATCCCCTGAGCCCTCTCAATGATTATAAATCAATCGCTTGTTTATCAAGGGATCTCCAGAAACTCTATTTTTAGAGCCAAATTAAATGGTATAGATAATAGTAATTAGAATCGGCAAAAAGATAAGATAAGATCGTTAGGATAAGTCGATTGAGTAGAGCCATAGGTTTTCAGGCCTCTAGCTCGTTAAATACCGGTAGTTGATTGCTGGTAAGATATTGGGAATATGAACCATGTTTTTGCAATGGGCTCTTACGCTTTTGTACACTCATTGATCAATGTTATGAAGATTCAATAAAAGGTTTTTCCTTTGCATACAATAGTGTTGGATGTTATAACGAGTAAACAGAATTATCTCTTATGCATAAGTTTCTATTTGCCTTTCTAATGTTCAACGCCATGTCGTCTTTTTGTATGTAGCTTCCTTAGTGGTAGAGACAACGCTCTACCGTATGAATAATGTTATAGTGGGTTGATGCATTACAAGCATTTTGAGACCTCTCGGGGGGTGCACTATACTAAACACGTACAAGTATACGTTAGTGCACAGAAGGGGTATTAATTCGAACATTGTCGTATTACGTATACATACAATAAACATATTTAGAGATGAAAATATTGATGTATACTTACATTAGACATATATCTAGGACATAATAGATCTGTATACAAAGGTTTTTATACGTATAACCCCTCGTATACATGGGGGTTTTTAGAGGGGGTCATGAACGCACGTGATTCTCAAACATAATGTAGAGTGCATTCCCCGAGTGAGACCTCCAAAAGGCTGCTAAAACTTCCATGCAAATACATAATTTTAAATTTTATATATATATATATATATATATATATATATATATATATATATATATATAAAATAAAATCTGACGTGGCCGAGTTTCAGCCACGTTAGATTGAATTTTTTTAATTTAAATTTAAATTAATTTTTTTGCATGGCAATTTGGCTAAACTCGAAGCCCTTAGGAGGCCTGAAATTTCTTCTAGGGTGAAAGCATGGTATTTTGTACCAAAAAGTTGCGCCGCTATGCTGAAATCCGATTTTTTTGCCAAAGGCTATAAAATTATACCAAATTATCTTTTATTTTGGTTTTTTTTTTCATGGAGCCCTTTATTGATGTTCTATATACTTAAATCCAAAGTTTCAAAAGAATATCTTCAAAAAGTTTACTAAAAGTAGTGTTTGAAAAAAATGTCTAAATCTAGTTTCAAACGCAAATTTGATGACGTTAAGTATTTTCAATTTGATTTTTTTTTAAATATTCTCGAAGTTCATGATGATGTTGAGGGCTCCATATAGAAGAAAATAAATAATAAAATAATTTAATGCACTTTTAGCCTATTTCTTGCAAACTTTCTTGATTGTCACCAAATTCTTTTTCAATTTGTGCTACTTTTTCAAATTGTATAGACATATATAAATTCATTTGAAGATAATTTTTTCCAAATTTTTTTTTGACTTTGTAAAAAAATACATATACTACTTTCTTGAAAAAAAAGAATTCAAAAATTTCAAATTTAATATGCATTTTTGAACCCTGCATTGTTGGGTCTTCATAGTGTAATTTAGTGGTTCACTTTACCTTGCTTTCACCCTCTAATGAAAGATGTGGGTTGACCCAAGTTAGGAACAACGTGCCATTGTGTAGACAGTCCTAGTATGTGTTGTCTATTGATTGATCCAATTAGTTAACGTGGTGATAATGATATTAGATAGAGTTGTGATTAAGTGATAGAACATTACAACGTTCCAATATTTAGTTATATGGATGAAAGCATGGCATCAATTGTGTACCAGAAAGTTGATTCGCTTTGCTGAAATTACAATGTTTTTAGTCAAAGGCTATAAAAGAGTATCAAATTGTCTTCTCTATTGGTTCTAATTTCATGGCGCCCTTTGTTCTTCTTACAAGTACTCGAATCCAAAGTTTCAAAGTAAAAATCATTAAAATTTTTTTACTAAAAGTAGAGCTCAAAAATAAATGTCTAAATCCAATTTTGGGAACAAATTTTGATGAACTAAACAATATTTAATATGAATATAAATTTATATTCTTTAAGTCCATTGTGCATATGAGGGCTCCAAAGAAAAAAAATCTTGAAAGAAATAAAATATTTAATGCATTTTCAACATGTTTTATATCAACTTTTCAATTTGGTTCAAAACTACTTTTTCAAATTTGACTACTTCAAACTTCAAAGTCACTAAAACATACATAAATGATTATTGAAGATGATTTTTTTAATTTTCTTTTTGAGACTTGTTGAACATCATGTCTTTTAATTTGTTAGCAAAAGCAAATTTACAAAAAATAAAAAATTAATGTATTTTTGGACCTTGCATTGTTGCTTCTTTGTAGGGATCAATGTTGGTCCACTTTACCAAGCTTTCAACCATATACTCAGTAGAAGGCTAAGATGCGTTTAGATGTCACGCATTCATGATTCACAAAATTAGTCACATAACAAATAGAACAAGATTCAAGTAAGTCTAGTCAATGTTCTACCTTAGTATCCAGGACTCACACACATGAAATTGTTATAATTGGCATTGTTTCTCAACATTGTAACCAATGCTAACATGGAATTAGTGAGTATCCTCTGAACGCAATGTTAATACCGAGTCACAGGTCATACCCATGAGCAAGCCAGGTATAACGAACACGTGTGTTAGCGCACTCTAAATCTACTATAAATAAATTGTAAGAACCACTAGTGAAATTTAAAAAATTTGAAGAGCTTGTTTCTATTTAACAAAATTCCAAAATTCATAGAGATTTAGCATATTTCAATAAAAAGAACACACATTCTTCCCACAAAATACTTGCATGAAAAAAAAAATGTAGAAATTTTATTCAATAAAAATATGTTTAAATATAATTGGAAAATATTATAACTTAACTTCACGTATAGTTGTTATGTATACTACAACAAACCAAAATTTCTTTGACTAATTTTATTAGATATGGTAATTTTTGACGAATACAATTATTTTGGAGAGCTGCTGTCTAATGTATTGAATAGTAGGTTCAACTCCTGAAACATATTTACTATAAATAAATTAAATGACGAATAACATGTGGATTGACATAATGAGGTTAAAAATTGATTTGATTTTGTCTCAGTAATAGTTATCAACATGTGAGGCAATTCTAATATATTAAACTTAAAATCAAACTAAAATACTTAGTCCATAATATGATCATGGATTCGAAATAAAAAATGCTTTTGGTCATAATACATAAAAAGAAACACATCTTCTTTATTCAAGTGTTTATATAGTTCCTTTGTTTTTCATTTTGCAAGATTGAAAAGAGAAAATCCCACATTGTGCAAAGGAACGCCCACCATTGTGCAAAGGAACGCCCACCATTGTGTTGGGCCAACAATCCCAACACGTAGCCTGATCTCACTTTTTCATGTATGTTTTGCCACTTTTATTTGTCCTCTACATTGCAAACACTGCCCATACTGCAAACACTGTCCACATTGCCAACACTGCCAATAAGGTGGTTACCCCATTCCCAACTGGCTCCTTTTACCAACACCTAGGGGCATTATCCACAATCAATGCTCCAACGGTGTTGGTTGTAGCATGAGTTACTGTTGGTAATGGGTTCTCTCTTGTTGGTTTTAGTA
Source organism: Pohlia nutans (assembly GCA_022496805.1). Taxonomy (NCBI): domain Eukaryota; kingdom Viridiplantae; phylum Streptophyta; class Bryopsida; order Bryales; family Mniaceae; genus Pohlia; species Pohlia nutans. The sequence goes on from CM040088.1 coordinate 39,012,830, forward strand.
TGTGTAAGTGTGGTTATGGATTCGTTGTTGTTGGTTCAAGCATCTTTACTGTGTGCAATACAAATCTTCTTTAGACAGAAAGAGGTGTACCTATATGACGTGAATGGGATGCGTCATACTTCAACTTTGAAAATTTGTAACTAATTCATTCTTCATCCAAAAATTATGTTTCAACTTGTGTTGGAATCTAATTCTTCTTGTCTATCTCTAAAAAATAATACCACTAAATAATTTCAATGCCTCATATCCGTATTTCTTATTCAGTTGGGAATGGGGTAACCACCTTATTGCAAGTTCTAAATACACAACAAAGTTGCACTTTGCATTGCAAATCGCAAAAATATTTAAAAAAGAATTAGTGATTTATAAAAGGAATGATTATAAGTAGTAGTAGTAGTTAGCTTATTATTGCTAAACGCATGAATTGTTCGCTATAGCCGGAGACACGGTAATAGTTTCATAAGAGACTGATTAATTCTTGAATCATCATCGGTTTGTCAAGGTCAATGGAAAAATCCAACGCCTGCACTCAAGTCTCGAGGCAAAGCGAGGTGAGGTGACAAAACTAGGAAGATTCGCATTAAACCTTAACTCTAATTTGTAGGTCCTTGGTCCTTGGTTCTCCCAGCTGATTGATCCTTTTAGATTCACCTTTTTCATATCAGGGCCTTTATCGAGTGTTTCTTTTTCTTTTTTCACCCCTCAATGCATTCTCGGTATGAAAGCCTATGTGCCGTGGATAATTTTAGTCCCTCAATTTTGTTGTACAAGTTAATGAGAGTAAAGATCCAATGGGGGGAGCAACAACAAGCATGTTGTGATAGTGCATTTGATTGGTTCCTATTTTGACGCCACATTGACTTAAATGCTCATGCTCTAAAGGTGACTTGGATTTTGATTGTTGTGTGCCTTGAAGAGCTAAACAAATATAAAAAAAGTTGTGAGAAATCCTAAATGCATTGTGACCATGCACAATAATAATTTTAAGTAATTTAGGGTAAGAGACTGTTTTATGTGAATTTCGATGCAAGTTTTCATTCACTCATGGATGCCCTGTGATTTTCTTAGAATGGCATCCAACTTCATAGATGGAACTTAACCCCTAAGTGACCGATCGACCATTTTCTGATCGCAGCCCAAACAGTAGTGACTATCCATGGTTAAAAAATGATATTTTTCAAGTTTTGATATTTTGTTGAAATTGGAAATAGAGATCAAATTCTAGTGCTGTTTGATACATTTCATTTGCAATATTGAGGTTCAGTAAGAAATTTTGCAAAGACAAAGACCTCAATATTGTCCTAGTGTTATAAAACTTACTATTTTGGGAAACTAATGATGTTCTCTCATTTGAAAAAAATTCCTTTTTGAATTTTAGAACAAAATGTTTAGTTTTAACCAATCATACTAAATTTCAAATTCTAAAAATAAAATATGTAATTTTCGTGAATATTAAATGATAAATGCTTTTAAATTCACCAAATGAGTATGTAAAACATTTTCTGAAAGTTTGACCGTACGGATAATTACTAAACATCATGCTTCTCATTTTGGACCAAATTTCATCAAAGTTGAAAAAGTAACATTTTATAACACATCTAGGTTTTGCTCTTATCCCTCTGTCATTTAGGGGTTAACCCCTAACTGCCCGAGCGTCCATTTTTTGGACGATGTACAGATTTCATCCATAATTTCTCATCCGTCATGCACTTTTTGCAGTGTGGAATTTTTACTGTAGATTCTATGGGAAGCTAGCTTCATGCACATGTGATCGGATTAGAAAGGGGATGGTTTGTGAAATTTTTATGCCTCATTTCATGTTGTAGTGATTCACCCAAAATTTTGAAGATTTCAGTGTAAAAGTGGTCTAAAAAAAGTCAACTCATAAATTAAGCAACCAAAAAATCTCCAAAAATCACTACACTTAAAATATTACATTTCAACCAATCACGAAAAATTTCATCTGTAGATTGTCAATACCTTATTCGTAATTGAATTACAAAATAATTTTGAATTTCACGTTTCAAATTTTATACAAAAATATTGGTAATAGCAATGATAGATCTAACCGTATGGATAGAATCTAAAATTCATAATATACAACTTTTATTATATATCAAGTTCAAAATATCCCTATGGGTTGCATTTTACAATGCATCTTTCCGAATTTGGAGATGGCTCTAAGCATTTAGGGGTTAAAGAGGTGAAAACGTACAGATTGGTGAGAGCTACAATCCTACTCCCCTGCACATTCACTTCACAATTGTCTTCAGGTAGGCCACCAGTGTTACATGCTTCTCTATATGAGGTTTTACTTCTTGTTGGCCAGTTACTTTATTACTAATCATTCTGAAAACGTTCATCTTTACAGGCATAACCAAGTATTAAGCATATCAAGCAAACAGCCACTCAAAATAAAGAGGTCTAAATGTACGAAAAACAAGTCTATGGAACCTTCTAGACTGAAAAGATGATTTAGTGTGGCACTCAAAATAGTATTCTTGAAAGGTACCATGTATTCTACCTGTACACGAGAATAGAAAGATTGGAAGATTCTACTGCAAAAATGGTAGATTCCAATGTGGAGTTCAAAATAGTGTGGTCCACAGTAAATCACCTTTCGGTAGTTTCTAGAAAGTTCTTGAACTACAGTATGTCAATGGAACTTCTAGTTCTCTATGTAAATTACGGCTTCTCTGTGCAATACCCATGTAATACCCACGCTATACCCGCATCTTACATTCTTCTTTTACTTTTTTTATTTGCCTTCACCAACTATAAATTCCTTCTCACTTCACATTCACTTCACATTTTATTCTTCTTCTTTCTTCACATTCACTTCACATTTTACTCTTCTTCTTTCTGTGTAAAATTCTAAATCCCTGCATTTTCTGAAAGCTTCTATTTATTCTTCTTGTGTTCACATTTGTACAAGAGACAATACGAGTGCAATGGAGCAACAATTCCATGAGTTTGGAGTTTGTGTGAGATGCGAGCAGTTCAAATTGAAGACACAGGAGTACAAGCACTTACTTTCTTCCGATAAGAAGACTGCCTGGAACATGGACAAAAAACGGAATAGAGATGATTTTGAAAATCAATGCGATCAATTTCGTTGCTACGATTGCAATGAAAATGAATCAACTATGGATTGGTTCAAATACATGTATGAGATGTCCCAAACTAGAGTTTACAATATTACCTCTAAAAGTACAAAATGTAATAACTAGTTGAAACGAGTGAATTAGATGTACAAAATTAAACTAGTTGTAAAAAATTCTAGACATCTTTTCATATACATATACTATATACACTATTTGTACATAGACTTTTAATGTATTTTTTTAAAACTTAAAAAAATAATAATTCAAATACCTTTTATATTTACATTGTATGTATTTTTACACTTTCTATCATGTACCTAAATAACTTCAAATCCCTACTCTAAACATGAATATTTTATGGATTTTTAGAAACAAGTAATTCTTTTTTTGGTAATGTAATTTGTAGTTTGTTTGGAAATGTTTGAAGCATGATGAGGTTTTGGATTATTCATTATAGTCTTGTTTGGTTTATTGTTGTGTATCTTTTGTACTTTGTCATCGAGCCAAATTATGATCCATCATAGTATTCATGATCAAGGAATGTTTGGTTGACTATTGAAGCTCTTTTTTGGTGTATTTGGTGAAAAATCGCTTCCAAAATAGCCTCTTAAAACAATGTTCATTTTCATATTATTTGAATTTCTAGTAAATCCAAATAAATGATTCTTAAGTGAACTTGTTAACCCCTAAACGTACCAAGGTGTCCCTGGAATTGACAATTTGAGAAAAATCATCATAAAGTACTATTTAGAAGAATATTTTGGAATTGATATACAAATGAAAGTTCTAGATTTTGAACTTTAGATTCCATCCGTACGGTTTGATTCACTATTACTATCACCAATATTTAATTATAAAATTTGAAAGTTAAAATAAAAAATCCCTTCTAAATTCGATTACAAACAAAATTTTAATATTTTTTGAGTAAAATTTGTTGGAATGAATTTGAAATGAGATACTCTTAAACGTGGTGATTCTTTGAAATTTTTGTGTTGTTTAAATCTATGACCTCATTTTTGCAAGGCCACTTTTGAACTACAGTCAATGCAATTTTGGCTTGGTCAACAACTTGACATACTTCTACATTTGTAATTTTAGAAAAATATGTAATCATGTATGACTAAATCCAACCGTTAGATAAGAGAAAAACTTTGTGAAGAATCTCCAAAAAATTGGATGACTTTCATCCAAGCAATAATGAGAACGTGAGAAGGGTTTGAATCTGTTAGTCGTCCACTTTCTAAACGCTCTGACGTTTAGGGGTTAAAGAAAAATCTCTTAAAATTCCAAAACGAAAAACCTCGCTAGTTGCAAGATCTTAATATTTAATTTTAAAATATAAGCTTCTCCTCAGATTTTCAAAAAGGTGAACTTTCATTTTTCAAACTTTTTAAAATGCCTGTGTTTACTTTACAACTACATTCATAATAGTATTTAATGCGAGCCACACTAATTGTTTACTCAAGGCTATAAATTTTGTTGTGCAAGTTGATGAGAGTGAAGATCCAATGAAGGGAGCAACAAGCATGCTAGGATAGTGCATTTGATTGACTTAAATGCTCATTTTCTAAAGGTAACTTGGATTTTGATTGTTGTGTGCCTTGAAAAGCTCAACAAATAATAATAAAAATCTATGAAAAATCCCAAATGTGTTGTGGTCTGCACAATACTACTATATATACTGTTCAACAAGGGAGATTAACTTCAACATATGTAAAACGTAGGATGTTTGTTTATTGTATGTTTAACATATTGTATAAAAAATATGTTTATTGTATGTTTAACGTATTGTTAAAGTATGTTTATTGTTTAGATATTGTAAGTGTTTACGTGCGTGCGTAAAACATTGCACAAACAGGAGTTGCCAACTTTGTGACGAAGCTATCGTATGCACATCAACAATCACTAATTATTATAGTGCTTGATTCAATGTGACCATACATCCATTGGCATTTCCTGTGTGCATGATCTAAGTATAATACTTCCACTTCCAAATTTTGATTCGTCAATCACCAAGATTTTTCCCACTCGTCAAATCTTTTAGACTTCATGAGATTGAAGAGCTTTGGTGCTCATATCCTTACAAAAGTTGTATCAATCTATAGCTAATGTATCTTTATCTATGCATGCATCAACCCACATCTATGCTTGTTTGATACCTCAATTTTGACTATACGTAGTTGTCAAGATTTGGACAAGAATGAATTTGGAAATGACAATAAAATAATCTGTGTAAAAAATAAGAAGTTTGAAAATTGACGCTTAATAATAATGACTTCCCTCTCGGATATAAATTGCAAGCAATATTCTAAATCTATTGTCCTCTTCACAAATCTCCTCCTCCATGTTAAAAATCTTGTTGTCATGTGCTATTGTGGGTGACGCTACATAAGAAAGTGCTATTCATGTAATAGTCAAATAGATGCTTTATGCAAGTGTGAGATAAGTGCTAGTCATGTAACAATGAGAGGAAAATAATGTGATGAAGGCCATTGTTGTGTGCAATTTTATATTTACAACTTGCAAAATCATGTGGTGTTCAATTGCGATATAGGATTAACGTTAACTTCCAAATTATTTTGCAATACTTGCAAACTCCATGTGTTTAACAATAAGTGAGCATAACACTGTAAAGAGACTAGAGTGGATAACTAGGAAGTGAGTGTATAGGGTGAAGGCGAGAAAACACAACAAGAAGGTGAGTAGTGGAGGCGAAGAGGGTGAAGTTAGATTGCAAATCAAAATTGTTGGTCCAACACAATAGTAAGCGTTTCCCCCATTGTGGGATTTTGCCCAAACTAAATAATTTAATTTGCTTGCAATAATGTTTTGTTAAACTCATTTATAGTTTTTAAATTTTAAAAAGTCAAAAACCATGGAATTTTTCATTTCCAACCTTTTGTAACTCAAGTAGCATTTCACTAATTTTTCTCATTGTTGGTCTGTCTTTGGGCAAATGTTTTGTGCAACAATTTGCAATTTGAAATACATTTAACATTTGATACTCATAAAATTTAAGATCTATTATTCTTTTATCTAAAAGTTCTTTAATGATTTCTTTTCCATATTCACGTATTTGTTTGGCTACCCATGTCACTATAGTCATCGCATCACCAAATTCTGTTGCAATTGGTCGTCTTCCAGTTACCAACTCCAAAAGGACAACGCCAAAACTATAAACGTCACTCTTTTCATTCACGTTCAATGTGTATGCATACTCTGTTAAAAAAAAAGAAGATTTTGTTTTAGTATTATTTATAAATAAAATTCACTAACTTTTATATGTATTGTAAATAGGCAAGAAACACAATATTTACCTGGTGCAATATAACTATAAGAGCCTGCCACCATGGACATTGAAATGTCATTAAGGCTTTTTGCCAAACCAAAATCTGCAATATGTGCCTGGTACTCGTCGTCAAGTAAAATGTTATTTGATTTTATGTCACGGTGTAGTATTTGAGGAACGCAATCATGGTGCAAGTAGGCAAGTCCCTGTTTCATAAAGTAAATAATTTAATTTTAATAAAATTCTAATTTTTTTGCACCAATGGAAACTTTTTTTCAATGTATATCAAATTTTGGATGAAGCAAAAAAATGCCCATTCTAATTCTTTTAATTTTTAAAATTAATTGATGAATGTAATTAAAATGTCATGAATTAAACTTGTGTTTTAAACTTACAAATACATGAATAATATCACAATAATAATAAATCTAAGGTGACAACTCTTCGTTGTTTGTACAAACTCATGAAAGTGTTTAGAATTCAAGATTTAGAGTACGTCATATATAAGATGTATGTATTGTGTTTCTACAATATGTATAAATTTAACTATGTAAATGTACAATAAAGATTTTAGATATACATATAGATGTCTAACATGGGAGAATTCCTTTTAAGAGAACATGTATATAAGAGTTTTATTTAAGAATTTTTGATGGACATCATTTCCAATGCCAATGAAGAGTCATCACCCAATGCACAAAAGAAGTCATTATACATGTATACTATGTATGTATATGACATAATATAATGAAAAATGATGTAAAGTACCTGAGCAACTCCTATAGCAATCTTACAACGAAGATTCCAATCAAATAATGCCTTGTTTTTTGTATCATGAAGCATATCTCCCAAACTTCCGTTTGGCATATATTCATATACCAATAAGTTGGTGGAAAAACTTGAACAACAACAAAGTAATTTTACTATGTTGCGATGTCGAATTGCACCAAGAGAATCCACCTGCTTGCACCTTCTCAATATATTTTTTATTTAGAGAACTTCAAAAGTAATGATTCAAACTTCTTATCAATTTACACTCACTTCACAAAAATGATTTTTTTCTTTAAAAGAAAATTATATGTTAAAAATAATTTTTTTATTTTATTTTAAATTTCTCCTTTCATTTACCTCAGCTTTGAATCCATGGTCCTGAAGGTCCATCCCTTGACCAGCCTCCCACAATTTCTTTATAGCAACTTGTTGTCCATTCCGCAATATAGCCTTAAATACCTCTCCACCTCCACCACTTCCAATCACGTTTGCTTCATCCAAACACTCCATTAATTCTTTGTATGTAACATTCATTTGGTGAAACAAAGTTATATTCCAAGGAGAAAGAGGCTTCTTTTCACTTCCCTCAGTAGCAAGTTCAACTATATTCTTCCTTTTTTTTGCTTGCCACCAAAGCGTTAATACTATAAACGCCAAAGTGATAACAAACACACTCCCAATTATAACAAAAATATGAATGAAATCCACCTTCTTGAATGAATGATTCTCCAACTTACGGCATTGCCGCCCTCCAAGACAAAGCTTCGGATTTCCAATGAACCACTCTGGCTTGATTGGTACAAATTTCCCTGAGAATTCATTATACGAGCAATTGAAAGTCGCAAATTGATCCACATGAAAATTCTGAACTGCACTAGCAAGATCACCAGAAAGGAAATTATACGAGACGTCGAGGAAAATAAGATTCTCCAAGCGGCCAATCTCTGAAAAGACAGAACCATGCACAAAAATCATGTATAAGTTGCTAGCATTATTGACATCAAAAGCCCTTAGAAGCTAGATTAGAACATTTTAATATGGAGTTATACAAAAGTAAATGGAAGAAAATATCAATTCAATATTTCATTACACAGAAGTTCAATGGATTTTTTTTAAGAGTTCTTTAATTTTGAGTTGTTTCAAACCTTCTAATAAAAGTAGATTTACACTCCTTTCTAACAAAGGTAGTTGAATTATAACTCTTTTTTTTTATTGTTTTAGTACCTAATAGACTGATGCCTGAACCAAATTTCTAAAGCAATCCATTGTCCAATGAAAATAGTAGGTGACTCCCATTGACTCTTAAAAATAATAAAATATTAACATTGATATAGAATTGGTAATAGGAGTTAAAATGTAGTGTATGTATGTCATTAAAACCTTGCTTTGCACTTATTATTGCCTTAATCCCTAACAAACTAAGGCCTAAAATGTGAAGTTTCCAAAGCATCTCCATTGGACATTCAAAACAATATTGTCTTCCATCGACTCTTAAAAAACGGTAGAAGGTTCAATTCCCAATGGTTTAGAAAATAATAAAAGGTGTTAAAATGCATTACATATTATTAATCTACATATAGTCAACCATATACAAATCACTCACTATAACTAATAAATACAAACACAATTTATGTTCATTCACCATTTTGGTTGTCTTGTCTTAGTCCAAGTCTCTTTTTGATAACTTAGATATTAGATAGTACAAAGTCTACCTTATAATAGGGGTATGTGGTTCTAGTGCAACAAAGGTTTTTGTCAATAGGATAGAATTGTAAAAGGAAACCTTCTTAGACTATCCAAATGATGGCCAATATTAACTTAGTTGATCTGCTTTGGATTTGAAGTAAACAATTCAATTTCTACCGGTATTTGTATTTCAAGTTCAACACTCTAGTTTGACAACCACCAATTCTCCCCCACATGCAAGAGTGCGTTCTAAGCAAAGGATTTTTTACCCTTTTCTTTCAAGTCCAAGTTCAACCCTCTAGTTTGACAGGAACCAACTCTTGCCCGTAGGTGGCGGTGCCTTCTAAAGAAAGGACCTTTTGCCTTTTGAGGAAAGGACCTTTTGCCTTTCTTTCAAAAAAAAAAAGGAAAGGAAAATTTTGATAACTAAAAAATTCACTTTGAACAAGCAATCACTCTTAACCCATTGACACGCCTGCATTCGTATAACGGGCGACAAACAGATTGCAATCTTTATCTTGACTACATCTTGTATAGTTTTTCATCCATCCAAATTTCTCTTGGTTCTTTTGCTAGTTGACTATCATTTTTACAATATGGCTCTTTAAAATAAGATATTGTGATTTTTGAAAAACAACAAAATTGGTTTATGTCAAATTTCATTCTTAGTTCAAAAAGTGAGACTTTAAACATGATTTTCCAAAATAAGTAGCTCGAGGGGTGCATTCCCTCTTATATTTTGCATACACGTGCGCTTAGGACCTATTTATCGGGGGGCTATTTACCTTGCAAAAAAGATTATAAGGTATGGTATTTTTCAAAATAAAGGTAAATGCTTGTATTTTAATACACCCTATCAGTACTTATAAAATTTTGGGGAATCATTTAAAAATACCCTATTTTACTTATACTGCATATTTTTATATCCCAAATAACCAAGTATTTTTACTATACCCCATTTTTTTTTTCTCCGAGCCCAACTGTTGTCCATTTTTTTTCTTACACCGCATTTTGTTTCTTACACCCTATCAAACAACGTACTGAAATTTTCCCTCCCGACACGTAGGTAGAGAATATTAACTCCACATTGGATACGTTGGTTCAGTAATGTTCAAGCCAGCCAACCTGCGAAGGCATCCATTCAAGCTTTTCAACGAAAAATTACCTTTTTCATCCACTAGCACAGACCCTATCCTAAACCCGCTACCCCTAGTAATTGTTTCCACGCTATTTTACATGTACTGACTAGATAAAAGAGGCCATTATATGTGATGGTATTTTACATGTAAACATGTTTCACTATTTAAAAACCCCCTATATTATATGTACGTTTTTTGCAAAATTTATCTACAATGAATATATTAGACCCTATTTTTTATTGCACGTTGTTTCTACAATTTTTGCCAATGCCTCCCCCCCCCCCATATACCATATGCACTACCATATACACCAATTTATAATAGGTGTCGAAGATAGTTCTCTTCTATCTCTGTTATTAGGGGAGAGTCATGATATGGGCTACTTTCAACTCAGGGAGGTCACGCTTTGTATCTTTTGAGTATCACATGTGAAAAGATATTTAAAAGTACCCTACCTAAAAATTAAAAGTAACTCTCACTATAATTCATAATATTTTGAGAATATTCTTATTTTTATTCTAATAATCGATTCTAAGCATCCTATAATAATGTAATTCATTTATAAAGTTTACCTTCAAAGATTTATTTGGACCCTATCATTTTTTGCACGTTATTACGTAATATGTGGAAGTGACCTCCCCGAGAGTTTCAATGAACTTGTTGAAAGTTGTGAGGTGGCATGCCAAGGATAGTGGCATTAAGTTTCATTAGGGGCTGTCAAAGTGCAAGATTTTGAGGCGAAATTCTCATCCGTGTTGCCTCCCGCAATCTACACTCAAAATCGCGAGACTCTCACTAAAAAATTTACCCTTCTATCACGAATTGAAATTGCCACCGCCATTGAAAAAGACAAGGGCCACGTCCTTGGTTGAAAGCTCGTTACAAAAATGAGCACAAAAATTGGGACAAATACTTGCACTCTCACACCCCCTATTCTTCACAACTTTCAACGAGTTCACTAAAACAAGCTCTGGCCATGACTCCCCTACAACTTAGCTACTAAAAGACCAACAAGCCTAAATTGGGCCTCATGTTTTTTAGCAGAACTTTTTGAAAAAGTCCCTGGGTGAACTTCTTTTTTTTCAAATTTCTTTTTTGTTTGACCAACACATGCAATGTTCTTCACTAATTCCAGTGATGTAAAATCTAGTTTCATCTTTTTCCTCGGGGGGTGCACTGTACTAAACATGTACGAGTATACGTGAGTGCACAGGAGGGATATTAATTTGAACATTGCCGTATTACGTATATATACAATAGACATATTTAGAGAAGAAAATATTGACGTATACATACATTAAACATATATTTAGGATGGAATAGATCTGTATACAAAAGTTTTAAATATATAATCCCTCGTATACAAGGGGGTTTTCAAAGGGAATCATGAACGCACGTGATTCTCAAATGTAATGTAGAGTGCACCCCCAGGGTCTTTTTTACAATATGATCAATTGAACTTGTCATTTAAAAACCATGAATCCTTGGTACTTAACCCCTAAAAGACCAAGAAGCTCAAATTGGGCTTCATGTTTTTTACGAATAGGTCATATATAGACTTCCTTTTATTCAAATTTATATGTCTTTTAATCAACATATACATGCAATGTTCTTCAATGATTCCAATGATATTAAATCTAGTCTCATTTGAATTATAATTGATTATTCACAATAGGATCAATCGAATTTGTGATTTTAAAACCTTGAATCCTTGGAATTAACCCTTAAAGGTCCCTTGGGGATAGTAGATATGTTGGCATATATTTGGCATTTGTTGTAAGTAATTGGGACCCCAGTAGCTCATTAGAATCGTGGCTGCATGAATTTCAACTTTGTTTTTGATTTTAGATCATTGAAGGTGAGGAACCATTGTAAACACAACAAAATACTGATGAATAAGACTGGTCAAAATGGGCTCTTTGGACCTTCAAAGGTTTAGAAAGGGAGAGTGGCGTATCCAGGGAAATGGATCCTCGAAGGAAGTTGAAGGATAGTCCCAGGGACACTAGATTGGGCAAACACCCGAGCTGGGCTTAAGTAGCCACTAAAGGACCAAGAAGTCCAAATTCGGTCTCATATTTTTTCTCATAGCAGTTTTGAGAAGGTCCTACGTGAACTTCTTTTTGTTCAATTTTTTTTGTTGTTTGACCAACACACGCAATGATTCCAGTAATATAAAATCTTCTTCACAATATGAGCAATTGCATTTGTCATTTTTAGAACCATGAATCCTTGGTCCTGAAGGGGTGAGGATGGAAAAGAGGAGTGGCGTACCAGGGGGAATGGATCCTCGGAGGAAGTTGAAGGACAGTCCGAGAGACACCAGATTTGCCAAGCGACCGAGCTGCACAGGAATGGCACCGGAGAAAGCATTGGCATCCAAGTACAGGGACGTGAGGCTGGCTCCAACCTCACCGAGTTCCCCCGGTATCTCCCCCGCCAACTGGTTGCCCTGAGCGTGCAGGCGCTCCAGCTTCCGCAGCTGCCCGAGCTCCGGTGGCAAGGGCCCGGTAAACTGGTTGTTGTGCAGTTTGAGCGAGCTCAGGTTGGTTCCGTTGCCAATGCTGCCTGCTATTGTGCCTGAGAATCTGTTGTCGTTAATCTCCAGCAGGGTGAGATTCGGCAGGCTCCAGAGTGCCGGTGGAATGGTGCCGGACAGACTGTTGTTGAAGATGCGGATTCGGATCAGGCTGGTGCAGCTCCCGTATGGCCCTGGTAAGTTCCCTGTCAAGGAATTGTTGAACAATATCAACCTGCACATCATCTCCATTTATTACCACTTCACTTTTCTTTCTTTTCTTGCTGTGATATGAACAGCCACCACGCACTGCATATGAAGAGCATAGTTCTTTCGAGTTATGAGTTATGGTGTCCTTGTTTTGAGTCCTACTTATTAAGCAAGATCGAATCAAACCATTGAGGTTATATAATTTGCTAATGTGAAAATATTCTAGCCTCGTTATGAAAATTAATACTCCTCGTCACAATACTATGATCATATGGGAAGTAACCCAAACAATGTTATAGCTTGTTAAGCAACATTTAGGAACCATAATATTGTTATAGCTACTTCCCTAATGTTGCTAACTAGCATAGCAATCAGTGTATGATCCTAGTGGTGTCACTTGTGTGGCGAAGGGCATGTTATTTCCATTACAAGACTCTACGGACACAGGAAGTTTTGGAGCTGTTAGCCCCCGGGGCTAAACCGGCAGGGGGGCTAATCTTTGCCACTTTAGCCCCGGCTAAACCTGCCCTTCTTTCCAGTTCGCCAAAGATTAGCCCCGGTAATGGGACCATTTTGGGGGCTAAAGTCCAAAGTAGAAAGAAATCTCAGATTTTTTGCCGCGTGTGTAAGGGGGGGGCTAATCAGGGGGCTAACGCACACTGCGTTAGCCCCGGCTAATGTCTTGGAAACTTCTTGTGGGAGTCACCTGCTAATGATATTGTACACCGTGCACCTTTGGCACACCTTGTGGACCGTTTATTTGCATTGAAGTGTTCGATGATTGGCAGTGTACGGTTATTAGCATGTCTACGATACTGTGAACGTTCTAAACAAATTTTGAAACGAAGGAAGGTTTGCAATGGAGTGGGAGTGAGATTGTGTACGAACCTCCATAACACTCCGTGAGCACAAAGAGTGGGAGGAATCGGGCCATGGAGATTATTGTTTGACACGTCGAACTGCAAGAGGGAGGAGTTGCTTCCAAGGCCAGAAGGAATGCTACCATTGAGCTTGTTCATGTACAGTTTCAAATCATACAACCTGGTCAAGTGCACAATCTCCTCCGGAATCGAACCGTCCAGACTGTTATTCTGTAAGTGGAGCACAGATAAGTTGTGCAACCTCATCAATTCCCGGGGGATCACGCCAGTGAGGTTGTTCTCTGAGAGGTCGAGATCTGTCAACGAAACCAAGTTCCCAATCTCCACTGGAATGCGTCCCGTGAGAGTGTTCTTGTACAACTCCAGCCACCTCAGTTTCGGAAGCGCCATGATCGACACGGGAATGACCCCACTCAGTTGATTGTTTGATAGATCCAAGTACTGCAGGTGCAGTAACGCACCGAGCCAGGGCGGCAGGGGGCCATGAAGCCCACACCCTGCACATTCGAAGTACTGAAGGGGTACATTCCCAATCAAAGGTCAATAAGGTGCCCGATATAGTAAGGCCGATTTTCGACAAGTGCCTTTTAAGACAATGAAATCTTTAAATTACGTAGATTTTAGAAGGAATCTAAGGGCGTTTCAGTGCTTATTAAGATCTTTTTAGCCCTTATTAACCCTTAAGTGTGCACTCTGTACTTTTTGTAATGTAGAAAAATTGGACCCTCATCTACAAATCACGTGTTTTGTGAAAATGACTTTAGTTTGACATAATCGACATTGTTAATCTTGTAGTGTAGAACAAGAGCTTTAAAATGATGTATTGCAATCAAAAAACTGAGGTAAAATGAAAAAATGCCACCATTGCAAAGTTCATTAATGTAGATGGCCATATTGGGCGTTTTAGACGCTTAGGGATTACAAGCACTTTTCAGTCCTTAATCCATATGTAAAATTGACATTTACCAAAAAAAAATGTGAACAATGTAAAGTAACCATAGGGTTGTTTTGGAATACAGTATTGATACTAATTTAATTTTCGAATGAATCTAAGGGCCGCTTCACACTATGGCCAAAGGTCGAGAGGCCGTCGATTTCCACCAATCAAATTGCAAGAAACCATGGTTTCGGCCTCTCGACCCTTCACACTAGAGGCCAAAGTCCAAAGGCCGTGGACCTTCAAAATGCTTACATGGCAACACTTTTTGACCAAGGTGACGGCCTCTCGAGAGGAAGTTTGGGTCCTACATTTTGCAAGACCCGTCACTATGGTCGAGAGGCCGTCGATTTCTTTTCATAAAAAATGAAAACTATATTTTATGCCTATTTTCAGTAGATTTCTTTGGACTCTCAACAAAGTTTGGACTCTCAATCCCACGGCCTCTCGACTTGGATGGCCATAGTGTGAAGCGGCCCTAAGTAAAATTTAAGCACTGGTTACACTTTGCATGAGACCTTCGGTCGTGAATGTACCCGAAGCTCCCGAAGATTTTGGAGAGAATCCGGCAATGTGACGTTGGGAGAGAAAGGATTCCACGACAAGACGAGGTGCTGGAGGTTGAGTAGCTCCCCGAGTTCGGAAGGTAAGGTTCCAGTGAGCCCAGTCGCTGCCAAGTCCAAGACTTGGAGATTGGCCAGCCGGCCGAGGCTGGACGGAATGCTCTCTCCCGAGAACGAATTCAAAGAGAGGTTGAGGTACTGGAGGTGCGGTGGTATCGCCATGGGACCTGAGCAGTGATTTTTTTTTTTTCCATTTTTTCAAGGGAGTCCCTTTTGCAATTTAAAAACTGAAACTTGAAAATAGAAGGCATTTTTTGGCGATTTACAAAAACAATTACTACAAATACATGGATCTTTATAGAATTGTTGGCTATACATACCAATGATAAGGGAAGATTACAACGATATACTCAATTTTTTACCTAAATTTTCATTGCAAGCCCATTTTTCGAATAGAAATATATAGCCACAAAAAAAATTCACTGGACCTGAGAAGTTGTTGGCGCCGAGGTTGAGGTGCTGCAAGTGAGTGCACTGGTTGAGCTCCGGTGGAAGAGGACCGGAGAATTGGTTTTCTTGCAGCTTCAGGAAGGTCAGGTTGGGTAATTGGCATAACGGTATGTGCAGATTGGATTTGCTCTTGAGTTTCATACTTGAAAGGTCCACCCCTGGCACAATACATGGCCACAACAATCACACTTAGATTCTCCGGTCCTCTTCCACCCATATCATAGACTACTTCTGTATAAACAGGTATTCTGGACTGTTCCTATTGCCCTCAAATCCGGAACTAAGATAGTTCCAAATTTGAAGAATAAAGGAATGAAAAGGAATATCAAAATTGTTCAATTTCTCTTGCTCAATAGTATTTTGGATGGAGTATGACAACTTTCTTATGAATTTGTCATTGAATTTATGTAAATTGAAATGTAATTTCTAGCACACATTAAATGAGTTGTAAAATGGCAGTGTTTTAGTGAGACAATCCTTTTTGGAACCCATATCAGAAACTTGCCCATTAATTACCCCATTACTTACTTCTTCTTTTCTTCTTTTATTTTGATGTTAATTTTGGTTTGTGCACCCATCATACTGTTCATCTGAAAACATATGAATAATAATAATATGGTTTGGATGCAATCAATATCCGGAGAACGGTGTACAAGATTATGCTACTTTTGCTTGCTCAATCCATGCGCTTTTGTCATTGAAGTGATTGATACCAGGATGTGAGAGGATCAAAGCATCTTGGAGGCTCACACTGATTCTTGAAATTCAATTACGGGATGGGTGATGGAGCTTAGACTTACAAGAATGATCTGCTGATTGAAGTTGATTCCAGCTATGATGATGTGAAGTTGAAGCTTACCTGTGACATAGCCATCGGGAGTGCACGTGACTCCCGTCCAATTGCACGGATTCAGAGTGTTGGTTGATATGATTTCCTGCCAATTTGCTAACATGTTTTGATCATCGACTATGTAGCTACGGAAGTCCATTAGTATTTGTCCTTCAGAATCCGCTTGCAACAGTGCTACCTGGTGGCTGAGCAGGAACAGTAGAGAACATATTAACATAAGCTTAGTTGCCATGACGAAGTAATTATACCCTCGAATTGAATATTATCACTGATTGTGTTAAGTAGCCCACGCCTTTGCAATCTTATCTATGTGGCATTGACACCATTGATTCTTGCAAATGGTTGAAGCCAACTTGGATTAAACAAAATGCACTAACACGTCAATGGTAGGAATGTGAGCAAGACAGGAGGAATTTGAGCAAGACAGCAGGAATTGAGGAATGACAGAATATGTATGTGGAATGTATGTTCATCGGCAAGGTGAGTGGCTTAATAAATCCAGGTATCAGTACACACACAAGGGTACTAGTGCATCAGCTGAGTGCCGGGGGCCCAGTAGGTGGGACCAAGGACAACGGCAGAGTTACAAAGGAAGCGTTACAGCAGGACTCACCTTGGTAGTTGTGTTCTTGTGGAACATGTGACCACCGCGAGACCCTTTGAAAGTTTCCTCATGTCCCAAGTTTCCCATGCATTCAATTGGCATCCATGTCCTTCCAAGAAATCGTATTGTAATAATATATTTTACTCGAACCAATTCTACCATGATGTCCATCTGAAATTGTGAGTGTAGAGGGATTGAGTTTTAGAGAATTTGTCAGTTACAACTATTCGTTGAAAAGATTTGTAGAACAATGATGCAGAATTGGTACATATAAGTTCCTTCAGATGCTGTTGTGACATATCAGGAATGATGATCATATTTGTTACCTTGGCACAAATTTTTTTGCAAACATTGGCACATTTGGTCTGGAGTTCCATTGGAGTGGTTTACGACACTCGTCTGAAATCTCAGATCTAGACTGTCCTTGATTTTAGAGCTCTACAGTTTTGGAAAAGGGCTCTCAACCAGGAACTGAGATTGGTGGATTCGTTTGGTCACATTTTATGTTTCTTATTTCACGCTGGGTGGTATGATTCAATTTCTGACTGAATTGGAGACTCCGTCAAGGAGTCTTGTGGGTATTATTATTTATAAGCAGCCTGTCAATGAATGTGCAATGTGCTCATGCTTTGCTCTTGTATGTGAACAATATCAGAGTAATAGATTTCATAGGAATTAATGCGAACTCACCAAAGGGGGGCATTGGCAGGGGCTCCCCTGCAACCAATTCTGGGGTCATAGTAATGCATTTCTTCCTTCACCCATGATGGCTTACAGCACGACTTTCTCAAAGTGCAAGATTTTGTTCAGTACCCTACAATAAGTATCCGTTACCTTGCGTTTACAAAGGTTTGCAATTAGAAAATGATAAAATTGGAATTTTTAAGCCAAATTTGAATATGTTGCAAAACACAAGATACAAATTGTGTATCTTGACATATAATTTTTATATACTTTTGCGGGTGAATTTTTTTTTAAATAAAGAATTCACTTGGAAATTGAGCAATTTAGGATAAGGTGTTGCAATCAGTAATTTTATAGTTAATAAACCTTCAAAAATCATGATTTCTTTTGCATATGATTCTATAGAGGATTCTCATTCTTTCCATTCAAAGTTTTTTACTTGGTAAGTAACAAAATTTGTATTGATTATTGTTTGAATTTCGGGTTTAAAAATGGAGTTTTTAACTTCAAGTGGAAATGGGTAAAAAAAAAAAAAAAAAACTTATCCAATCTCAACAATATGTGTTGTGTATCTTGTGTTTTTGCAACATATTCAAATTTGGCTCCAAAATTCCAATTTTATCATTTTCTAATGGAAAACCTTTGTAAACCCAAGGTGATGGATACTTATTGTAGGGTACTCTACAGTATGCAACAAACACACAAGGTAATCGTTGCATGGAGCAAGGTTACCATGTATAGTACAGTCACCACTGGTAGAAATCTTATCCAATGGGACATGTCCTTAGTGACTCAATGTCTGTTGTGACATGTCTTCAGTGACTCAAAATCAATTTTGAGTCACTGAAGACATGTTACAACGGACATTTAGTCACTACGGACATTTAGTCACTAAGGACATGTACTATTGGACAAGATTTCTACTAGGGCATGTTGTGTAGCGGCGAGACTATTTGTAGGTAATCCTGCTCTTACTGAACATAACCATTGTTGAGTGTCTCGACTCATATCAAATGAATGATGTTTTTGTATCATATGAGTAAATGGACAAAATTTTCATATCCATGAGGGTAAATGGATGGAGATTTTCATATCCATGCAAGGAAAATGAATGGAAACTATTTACTTGAGAACCTTGATGAATGACATGTACAGGTGATCAATCAAAATGTAGCAAGTCAGTAACACACTCCAAAACAATAGTTATGATTCAGATACAACAACATGAGACTTTCAGGGAAGCAGTGTTAGTACGCACAGTAGTAAGGATCTGCATCAAAATTCAATTTCTCTCTGAATGAGCAAGTTCTTCAGCTTTCATTACCTCAATGTCATCAATTTGCATCCTCTGCATACTTGAGCTGGCTTTCATATACATTAGAAAGAATTCCATGGTCCTTTGGCTGCCAAGACCTACTCTTAGTTCTTTTGTATTCACTTTGATGTGGGACCTTGAGTGAACATCCGCTTAAGAAACACAGATTCCAATAAAGATCTAGAGTTGCTTCTCTCTTCTTTGTATTCAGTTCTAAACAACCCTTGAATCAAGTCTTCACTTTTATGTGATGTAATATGTATTGTATGATCAAAACTACCTTGTTGACCTAGACTCTTAACCCCTAAACGTCCCATGGCACTAGGAGCTTAAAGTGGATTCCCTGTGTGTTTCCGTGTGTATTCCCTGTGTGAATTTCATTACACAGGGAATTTGTAAAGAGTACACAGGAAAGAACAAAGACACACAGGGAATATTGAGACACACAGGGAAAACTGAGTGTTCCCTGTGTCTCATTTTTCCCTGTGTATCTCAGTTTTCCTTGTGTGTCTTTGTTCTTCCCCTTTGTCTTTTTACAAATTCCCTGCTTATGTCGGGAAAACGTCACAGGGAATCGCATATGAGACCCTGGTGTGGGGTAGTAGATACACTACCATATGATTGGCATTTGCTACCAGCAAGAAGCTCTTAATCGAGATCTCATAACTCACTAGAATTGCATTGATCTAAATTTCAACTTCATTGTTGAACTCAAACCCATTAAAGATGTGATTTCATTCCAAATACAACCAAAATACACCATATTCTACTTGCCACAAAGGCATATTTTAATGTTTAGAGGTTAATATTGATAAGCATATGACTTTTTGAAATATGGATGGTCAATTTCTTGGAAAGTGAATGGAACTTGGCCCAAGTTTGCAAAGATTTTCTTCTAATGTGCATCTCCATGAAGATCAATTTCTCGGAGTATGTATTCTGCCATTAATCCTACTGGTTAGCTTGGAAACATAATTATCCATGTAACACTAGTAAAAAAGATGCATGTGCCAAGGCAGATGCCGAGGCAATGTTGTCCAATTCTAACAAGTGCTGCCCATTTGCCCTCGGGGGGTGCACTGTACTAAACACGTACAAGTATACGTGAATGCACAGAAGGGGTATTAATTCGAACATTGTCGTATTACGTATACATACAATAAACATAATTAGAGCTAAAAATATTGACGTATACTTACATTAAACATATATTTAGGACGGAATAGATATGTATACAAAGGTTTTTAGACATATAACCCCTTGTATACATGGGAATTTTTAGACAGGGTCATGAACGCACGTAATTCTCAAACATAATGTAGAGTGCACCCCCGAGCATTTGCCTAGGCATCTCCCTTGGCACAGGCACCTTTTCTACTAGTGTAATATGTATTTGATTACAATTTGATCAAGGTTTGGAATGTAGTACACTTCAGCCCTTAAACGTCAGCCTCAGGGACGGACATGCTATGACAATCCTCCCTAAAAAGTAGCACTTATGAAGAGCTGGGAGCTCAACTGCCCTCGGCAGAAAGAAGGGAAAAAAGAAACTAAGAAAAGAAGCACTTTGGATGCATTCCCACTTGTCACTAGAGGGTTGCAGAAAGTTTTTATTTCAAAGTAGGCTTATGGCTTATCAGAAGAATGACTGGTAGATGTACATATAAGAAGTATTGTAATGAACACCTGTAGCTACAATCAAGAGATAGCTGTAGGAAGTCACAGCACTCATGTGAACACAAACGCTATGTACACTCACTCTATGTATTGTTTAGGCACCACTTGCGATAACAGAATATTTAAAGGTACCCTAAAAATAAAAGTAATTTTTACTATAATTAATATTATTTAAAAATATTCTCATTTTTATTCTTGTAATCAATTTTGAGCATCCTATATTAATGTAATTCATTTATAAAATTTACCTTCAAATTTTTCTTGCACCCTATATTTTTTTGCACGCCAATTGTAATGTTTTGAAAGTGACTCTCCCGAGCACAAGCGTGGACTGGGTAGCCCCCTAATGCAGACGAAGAGGACTTGTCACAAATCTTTTTCCATTGGCTCTTCATTGTGTAAAAAATAATAATATGAGGTGGCTGTCATGTCCAATACCCAGTGAGTGCTTGAATATTATTTGGGAGGCCATCCTGGTCAGATAAATGCAACACTATTGGCATGAAACGAAAAATCCTGCGTGTATGAAACTCTCAAGTTATCATGCCTTGCAGGTCCCTGAAACTGTCTGTATTGCTTGTCAGCCAGTATTGTGTGACACTCCACAAAGACATGCACTTACAAAGACCAGATTAGCCCATAATCTGCTCTTCTGCCTTCAGGATTTACTACCTAATCATGATTATTGATCTGTTATCAAATCTCAATGTCCAGAGTCTAAGTGTTTTTTTATTTTTTGGGTGATGCATTTCTAAAAAGAGATTTAAAAATAGAAACTCAAAAACTTGACAAGAAAATTCCCTTCCTTCTAAATGGATGAAACTGTCTCGGAATAACCCAAGTTTTGGAATGGTATTTCTAACTTTTGAATATTAAATGTATATGCATTTTGATGATTCATCCATATTTTTACAAATTCATGGATGGATATAATGATTGGTTAGTTACCCTTAATGGACAAAGAGAGCCCTTCGAGCATCTTCGCGAGAGAATTTTGAGTGTAGCTTTTGCTTCACTCAACCAAGTTTGACTTAGAGGGGACCAAACTATAGCTGCGAGGAGTGTCGAGGCCATGGGCTCAATTGCTGCATGAATTCAAGAGAATTGCAAAGAGAATCTCGAACTTTCTACCTGCAAGAGAATTTGAGAGAAAACTCAAATTTTTGAGGATTAGGGCGGACGAGTTGTTTAGAGTTCTGGGGTTGGAGTTGTTCTCTTCCCATGTCCCGCATGGAACAACCGACATGGAATTAAGTGTTGTTCGGGGGGGAGGATGTTTTTTTATTCCTTCAGGCTGCCCCGGAAAGCCCATGTCCATTAAGGGTTAAATTAAATGTTATGTATGCAGTCTAGATAATTTGATACTCACTAGTAATTATTTCCCTTTCATTGATGTAGTCAAAATATTGTGTATTTGCCAGCTGATTTAGGATTTTTAGCTGACTCTTCTGTGGCCTTGGTCTGTTGATGTCTATTCTTCATATTTGAATTTTCATCAATCGTTCCAAAAAATATTCAAAAAACCATTGCGTATTTTGGGGATATAATTTTGTGTTTCTATTGTCAGCACAGTGTGTTGGTAATAACGAGAATTGCACGATTAATCTTCCTATCTGTCATGGAAAGATCCCAACTAGAAGACACCCGGCCCGAAGGCAACCACAATATTAATTTAATAGGGAAGAAAGTGAAGGATCCGACGGCACTGATGTTCAGTGATTAGCTGTTGGCTTCTAATCCACTTCTTAGTCTGTGTGATTAGCACTAGCCTGTCAAGTTATGTGAAACGGTGGTCAGTTCATGTCTTGTCAACAAAGCCCAATGCACATGCCTGACACCAGTGAATCAACAATGGCCAATTTTTTGGCCCACCATGACTGGGTCAGTAGTAGGCTTGGCGAACTTGGACGCAAGCTCCACATTTCTAAATGGCCGGTTTTGAATCTGCAAAAGAAGCTTAAGTTTGGCGATGGGAAAATTGACAAGTTGTACTGTACAACTATTCTCTTTGATACACCACAAGGCAGGCGGCCACTGACTGACTGTCCCAGGGCTTAACGTGTTGTGTAACCCTCCCTTTCACACAATTAAGCTATCTTCCAAGTTAATTACCATGCTGTGACCGATTGCTAATCTCACACCGTTCTTTCAGAGCCTTCAGGTACAGGCAATCTTACAGTACTCTCTGGGGTCTGCCATTCATACGGCTGAGATGCAAGCGAGCACACCATTTCAATTTAGGGCCGCTTTACATAGGAAGTCGAGGCCATTTTCATGTGTAAGAGGGCTCCAATCCTCTCCTCTCATTGGTACAAATCCCAAAATCAGTCCCAACCCCTCTACATCAAGATCTAAAGGCCCCAACTCAAAGAATTGGGTGCATCAAAAATGAAAGTCCAATTTGTGGCCTTGGGGTTGTTTTAGAATTTCAATAAACTCAAATTTAAAAATCATTAAAATTTATTTATTTTTCAACAATCAGCACCTTTGGATTGTTTGCAAATCTGAATGGCTCTTTTTGGGAAGGATATGGGTTAAAATTTCAAGAATTTATACATTGAACCCCACTCTTTGGTTCCAACACCATTTGACATGGGAAAAATGGGCTCCATTATAATCTTGTTGTGTTAAGTACTTGAGGCCGGCCTTAAGGCTAATGAGAGGCTGAAATTTGGTTGAATCGGCTCCAAGAAAAAACGGCCTCGACTTCATATGTAAAGCAACCCTTAGTTCTTTTGAAATTTTATTGAAAATCTTGTTTTTAAAAGACAAAAACATATTCAAATGAACAAAATGAATTAGCTCCAATATTCTTTAAAAATTGGAGTTTATTACTTTTAACAAAAGGGCATAAAGCCCTTGCTTAGAATGAATTCAAGAGGCACTCAAAGTTTAGAGAGTCGATGGCCGTCAAACCACCAGGTTGCACTTGGACTATGGATCAAACAAGTAAACAATTGGAATCGTTTGAGTACACTAGTAGAAAGGGTGGTCTTAGGGTACCAAAGAATAATGTCAAAGAATGGTGCCCAAGGCCCATATTGGCACTAGCTTGCTGCCAATATGAATGTTGAGCACCACGCTTTTAACACGCAATTCCCAATTTATGCACTTGGCCATATAATCATGCACTTGGCGCCCGGGCGCAATAAAAAAATTTGTCTAAAAAATTCTTTAAAAAATAGCAATTTTTGTGTCTCTACAATCAATTACATTGTAAACAAACAATTTTTTATTTATTTTTTATTCTTATCTTTATCTTTTCTTTTCTTTTTTCTTTTATCTTTTCTTTCTTGTCTTTCTTGTCTTTTGGCGGCGGAAGGGGAATTTTTGTTTTTTTGTTTTTTTTTTGCTGGTTTTCTTCTTTTGTTTCGGGTTCAGGGTGGCTGAAACCCTAATGGCGGCGGAAAAAAAATAAAAATAAAAATAAAAAGTTTTTTTTTTTTTTTTTTTTTTTTTGCTGGTTTTCTTCATCTGTTCAGGGTTCAGGGTGGCTGAAACCCTAACTGCGGCGGCAGAAAAAAAAAAAAAAAAAAAAAAAAAATGTTTTTTTTTTTTTTTTTTCTTTTGCTGGTTTTCTTCTTCTGTTCAGGGTTCAGGGTGGCTGAAACCCTAACTGCGGCAGAAGAAGAATTTTTTTTTTTTTTTTTTTTTTTTTGTTTTTCCGGATTTTCCGGCTTTTCCGGATTTTCCGGCTGAAGGGTCCGCGCGCGCGGACCTTATGTGACTCTCCCCTCCCTCTCTTTCTCCTCTCACTCTCACTCTCACTCTCCCTCTCTCCCTCCCTCTCCCTCCCCCTATATATATGAGTGGGAGAGGAAGAGTGAGAAGGAGAGTGAGAGTGAGAGTGAGAGGAGAAAGAGAGGGAGGGGAGAGTCACATAAGGTCCGCGCGCGCGGACCCTTCAGCCGGAAAATCCGGAAAATCCGGATAAAAAAATTTAAAAAAAAACTTTTTTTTTTTTTTTCTTTTTTTTCTTTTTTTTTCTTCCGCCGCAGTTAGGGTTTCAGCCACCCTGAACCCTGAACAGAAGAAGAAAACCAGCAAAAAAAAAACAAAAAAACAAAACAAAACAAAAAAATAAAAAAATAAATCCCCTTCCGCCGCCAAAAGACAAGAAAGAGAAGAAAGAAAAGATAAAAGAAAAGATAAAAGAAAAGATAAAGATAAGGATAAAAAATAAAAAAATGAGCTAAATTTGCTCATGATTGATTGTACTTGGCCAAGTGCAAAAATAGGGAATTGGGTGTTTTTAATACTATTCCTTGGTGCTCAAAGACCACCTTTCTACTACTGTAGTATGAAGGCTGGTTCGTTTTAATTCAGTCAATAAAATCAAAAACGATTCTTTGGAATATATCTTTTTAAAAATGATTGGACTAATTTCTATTGTAAAAATACATATTATATATTGTTTTGACCAAAAAATGAAATTATTTTTAGAAATTAAATAAATATTCGTTTTTGAAAAAATAAATCTATTGTCCTACTATGGTAATGGTAGTTTAACCCCTAACCGCCCAACCATGCATATTTTGCATAATGTACGGATTTGAAGTCTGTTTTCTCATCCATCATGCACTTTTTGCAGTGTGGATTTTTTATTGAAACTTTTATGGGAAGTTAGCTCTGTGCATGTGTGATCCGATTAGAAAGGGGATGATTTGTGAAATTTTTATGCCTCGTTTCATGTTGCAGTGTTCCACCCAAAATTTCGAAGATTTTAGTCTAAAAGTGCTCTTGAAAAAGTCAACTACTAAAATTAAGCAACCAAAAAATCTCCAAAAATCACTACACTTAGAGAATTACATTTCAACCCATCACAACAAATTTCATTATTATATTGTCAATATCTTATTCGTAATCATATTACAAAAGAGTGTTAAATTTTAAGTTTGAAATTGAATACACAAATATTGGTGATAGCAATCACAAATCTAACCGTATGGATAGAATCTAAAATGCATAATGCACAACTTTTATTCATACATGAACTTGAAAATATCCCTCTTAGTTGCATTTTATAATGCATCTTTGGAAAACTGCCAAATCTGAAAAGGGTGAGAACGTTTAGGGGTTAAGGTCATTTTCAATGTTCATAATTGGAGTTTTGATATTTGCAGAGAAAAATAAGTGATAGCTAAGAAAGGATTACCATAAGATTGAAAGGAAATGTATTTTTGTGCCATGCATAAGAAAAGTTGGACCAGACTATTTTGGTGCCATTTTGACACCAAAGGCCGCATACAGGTCATTTTAGTGTCATTTTATCCATACTAGGTTGGTATGGAGGTTGGCACCAAATTATCTTAATTGCATTTCAATGCCATCATGGCACCATGTTCACGTGCATTATACTGATGTGTAGTGGTTATTTTGAAAAAATGCAACTAATTTTGAATTTTTGGAAGTAGGGAAGTTATATTTAATTATATTAAAAACTGATAAAATTAATATCTAGTTAAGAATTTATATATTAGAATTATTTGTAAAAAGGAGCTAAAACTCATTTTCTCCGCCTTTCAAGTTAAAAATCAGTTCTACCTTGTCTTTCCACTTGTGGAATTTTTTGCTCAACTTTATGGATAACTCTATTGCATGATCTTATATGCTATGGAAACAAAACAAAGCTTAGGTTTTAATTTCAAATCCAGCTTTTTGAAGCTTGAAAGAAGTAGCTTATGTATCTTATTTATCAATTATTAAGTAATATTTAATCTCTAAATTTTTGGAAACCAAAATTAGGTTTTTGTTGTTTTGGACAGATTAAAGGATGAGAAGGTTTTTTTTTTTTTTTTTTTTTTTTTTTTTTTTTTTTTTTTTTTTTTTTTTTTTTTTTTTTGCACATTTGAATTTATATTCTCATAAGTTTTATGGAAACATCCATAAGGTTCTTTAGCCCGTGTAAGTTGTACTTAGAAATAAGAATCGTTGCATGAGGATCGTTGTAGCGGATTTTAGAATATCAGACATGCCATGTAATTCTTTAGCTAAAGAATGATGTTGGAGAGTTGGAAGTCCACAGTAGCCCTGCCTCAAGAATCACGTGTTTTGAATTTTTTGTCTTTCATTGGGAGCAAAAGGGTGAACCCTTGCAAGGGCTAAAGAACCTTATGTCACACTCATCAAATTCTAAATATGAATTTGAAATTTATGAATTCTTTCATATAATAAACAATACAATCAATTATTACTTTTTTTCTTGAGGAATTCTTAGATGCTGCCAAGTGGCTCAAAGTTGCTCAAAGATTGAAGGGCAAGGCATTTGAATAAGTTTGTTTTATTCATAAAATGTGGGATTTTGTTTTAAGCTTCTTTACAGAATCCGGACCTTTAAATTATATAATTTTCAATGTGACTACTTGGAATTGAATGTGGAGTCTTTGATATTTTTTTAAGAAAAATTTGTAAGTTCCGTAGAGTTGGAGTTTGAATTAAGATATTTTTTTCTACAAAGTTTTCAGTTTACTCATGTTCACACATTTGAGGTAAAAATTTGAGTCATGTATAGTCATATTTATTTAAAAACAAACTACAAATTTCCCAAAGAAAAATTAAAAAATACATGTAATTTTGATTAGTTTTCGAGTCAAAAACTTCATTTTGAAGAACCCCTCAAAAATGCCTTCAAGTTTGAGTTTTATAATGTCTTGCATCATATTGGGAATTGAGGATTGAAAATCTTTTAAGGATGATACTCCAAAGGCAACTTGACTATCGTATGGCTACTTTCTTAAGTTTACAAACTTTAACCCCTAAACGTCCCAGCGTCTAGAAACTGGATCATGAACAGATTGAAATCCTTGTAACTTTCTCATACAATCTCGGATGACTTTTATCCAATTCATCTTTGCAAGCTTATTAAGTTTTCTAACAATTAAAGTAAATCTCTTGTGATGGGGAGATGTTGATAATATTGAAGAGGCCTCCAAATGCAAGTATGTCAAATTTGTTGGGTAGATTTTATGCTTGCAATGGTTCTCTCATGTACACCACACGTACATCTGAGCCATGCTAATATCTATTTTTTGAGGCTAGCATCTACTTGTGTTCAAAGGGTCGATACCAGTGATCTTTAAACTGGCTAATATTAGCTATATTTCTACCAAAAAACCTACTGTGCTACTACCCCTGTGTGAAAAAGGCTTGTTGATTTGGACTTTTGAGCAAAGTTGCTCGTGATGACAATCAGTGCTGGCCGCATCACTACTTCATCCACATCCAGCATAGCATCGGTCACTTTTGAACTAGCTCATAAGTAGCCCGGGAACGATCGTCAGCCGTTGAGATTTGGCTGGGCGGCAACATCTCAGCCGTTGAAGTCGCAAACCCTATCGCCGTTGCTTAGGTCGGGTAGCCGTGGGCTATGAGTCACAGTGGGTTAGGGTTCGCAGCCGGTTCTCCTTTTCTGACTTCCTGTGTCTGCTCAGTCGCCGCTGCTGCTGCTGTGTGCAGCCGCTGCTCTTGTTCAATCGCATTCACTTCTTGCTCTCCTTGCTGTCAATGTTGTCATGCTGTGATCAACTGCGCTCTGAGATTGCTGCAGCGGAGGCCGCCTTAGGGTGGGAGATTGATTTTATTTGTTGAGGCCGCCAAGATTTGAATCAGGGGCGCCCACTTTTCTTATGTTGTGAATATTAGAAGTTTGTGCCTTTGTGGAAAACTTGCATGCATTGTACTACTATCATTCACTGCGCTTGGGAAGTGGGGGCTCGGAATCATAAATTTTGGGCGCTTGGAGGCTCGAGGTGTAGGGGTTTAGGCTCTGAAGTGGCAAATCTTGAAGGTAAGAGCAACGCATTCTCTATTTATATGTACACTTCTTTTAGAGTTTCTACATACATTCTCCATGTTTTCATGCTTTTGATCAACTATTGAGCTGCTCCGTGGTGTTGTTGTACACAATCTGTGTCTTACCTTTTGATCGCATATCACTTGCATTTGATTGACGATTTTGGTGCTGCGTGCTGGTGTTGCATGGTGCGGGGTGTTGGTGCTGCGTGCGGTGTTGCGTGGTGCGATTTACATTTTGTTGCGTACATTGATTGACGTGGTGGTGCGTGGTGCGGGTGCCGCAATTTACGTGGTGCCTGCGATTTACGTGGTGCCTGCGATTTACGTGGTGCCTGCGATTTACGTGGTGCCTGCGATTTACGTGGTGCCTGCGATTTATGTGGTGCCTGCGATTTACGTGGTGGTGCGTGGTGCAGGTGCCGCGATTTACATGGTGCATGCGTGCTGCGATTTACGTGGTGTTGGGTGCTGAGATTTACGTGGTGGTGCGTAGTGCGGGTGCCGCGATTTACGTGGTGTTGGGTGCTAAGATTTACGTGGTGGTGCGTAGTGCGGGTGCCGCGATTTACGTGGTGCCTGTGTGCTGCGATTTTCGGATCGGTGCTGGTACATCGTTGACCTGCTTCATGGCTCACATACGGGTACGTTGGTCTTTCCACTTCAAGACGTTCATGTGTGTTTTTTTTTTTTTTTTTTTTTTTCCCTTCTTGTCAAAATGCATACTCTGTTGTAGAAATTGTTGTGTTTCATCTAATCATTTGCATCATGTTTGCTCTCTTGGCGCTGGTTATGGCGGTAGACACTCGGCCGATCTTCGACATTACTCAAGACACCGAGACGCAGGCTGAATACATAAAAGCCAGTGTTTGAGTTGCAATACACACTGCTCCTAATACGGCTGCCCTTTACAAGTAAGTTCTTCTTAAGCTGCCTTTCTTAAATTGAACCTAATTTGAACTTGATTTGAACATAAATTGGGACGAAATTGAACATAAATTGAACCCTCATTGAACTGAAATTGAGCTGAAATTGATGTTCAATTCAATTTAAACTGAACTTATGTTGAACTAATATTGAACTTATGTTGAACTAATATTGAACTTATGTTGAACTAATGTTGAACTTAAGTTGAACTAATGTTAAACTTATGTGGAACTTTTGTTGCTCATTATGTTGAACTTATGTTTATTTTATGTTAACTTGTGTTGTACTTAAAATGAACTGAAGTTATCAGCTTACTATTGAACTGAAATTGAATTTAAATTCACCTCAAAGTGAACTCAGATTGAACTGAAATTTAATTGAAATTGAACGTATCTTGAATGTCTGTTGAACTGATGTGGTACTTCTGTGGTGGTGCCGATTGGAAGAGTGTGGTGTCGATTGTGGACTGAAGTTGAGGTCAGTCACATTTAGTGACTCGCAGTAACAAAGTGGAAAGGAAAGCCAGTGATTCACTTGCATTACACACTGCTCCTAAGATCGGCTGAAGTCACCAAGTAAGTTCTTAAGCTGCCCTTCTTAAATTACACTTAAATTCAACATAAATAGAATTTAAATTGAACCTCCTATGAACTGAAATTGATGTTCAATTCAACTTAAATTGAACTTATGTAGAACTTATGTACACCTTATGTAGAACTAATGTTGACATGATGTTGCACTTATGTTGATGTTGAACTTATGTTAAACTTACATTCACTTATGTTGAACTTATGTTGCACTAATGTAGACTTATGTTGAACTAATGTTGAACTAATGGCGAACTAATGTTGAACTAATGTTGATCTAATGTTGAACTAATGTTGAACTTATGTTGAACTTATGTTGAACTTATGTTAAACTTATGTTGAACTTATGTTAAACTTATGTTGAACTAATGTGGACTTATGTTAAACTTATGTTGAACTTATGTTAAACTTATGTTGAACTAATGTGGACTTATGTTGAACTTATGTTGAACTTAAATTGAGCTGAAGTGTTGAACTTATGTTAAACTTAAATTAAACTCAAGTGGAACTCAAATTGAACTTAAATGGAACCTAAATGGAACTTAAATTTCCCTCAAATTTCACTCAAATTTCACTCAAATTGAATTTAAATTGAACATATGTGTTAAACTTACAAATTGAACTTATATTAAATTTGTACGACTGTTGAACTTCTTCTGTGGTGATGCCAATTGGAGGAGATTGGTGCCGATTTTCCTTTGAAGTTGAGGTCAGCCACATTCATTGCCGTGCAGTACCAAAGTAGAAGGGAAAGCATATGTTTCAGTTGCATTACACTTAGCTCATAAGATCGGCTGCCCTTTTGAACTTCAACTTAAACTTCACCAAAAATTAACTTAACTTAACTCAACTCAACTTAAACTCAACTTAAACTGATCTTAACTTAACTGAACTGAAACTGAACTTAAACTTAAACTGATCTTAACTTAACTGAACTTAAACTGAACTTAAACTTAAACTGATCATAACTTAACTGAACTTAAACTGAACTTAAACTTAAACCGAATCCCTAAACTGAACTTAAACTTAACTTAAACTTCATTTAACTGAACTAAACTGAACTTAAACTTAAACTTCACTTAACTGAACTAAACTGAACTTAAACTTAAACTTAAACTTACACTTAAACTTAATCTTAAACTTAAACTTACACTTAAACTTAAACTTACACTTAAACTTAAACTTACACTTAAACTTAATCTTAAACTTAACTAAACTTAAATTAACTTAACTTAACTGAATTGAACTTGAACTTGAACTTGAATTTGAACTTAAACTGAAATTGACTTGAACTTAACTTAACTTAACTTAATTGAATTGAACTTAACTAAACTAAACTGAATTTGAACTTAACTTTACTCAAACTAAACTTAAACTTAACTTACGTTGAACCTCATATGTTCATTTGATGTGGAACTGATATTCAACTGATGTTGGTGACACCTGAGGAATTGATGTTCAACTTATGATGATCTTATGTAGAACTTATGTGGAACTTAAATTGGACTTACATTGGAGTGAAATTGAACTTAAATTGAACTAATGTTGACACAATGTTGAACTTATGTTGAACTTATGTTGCTCTTAAATTTGACTCAAATTGAATTAAAACTGATCTCAAATTGAACTTAAATTGAATTGAACTTGAACTATACTTGAACTAATGTTGAACTTATGTTGAACTTATGCACATGAGTACTTAGGTTATGTTGTGGGCTGTTGGGTTTTGCAGGCCAGAATGGCACCACGCCCCCTACGGCCAGAATGCGTGTAAAGTTTTTTGGTTCCTCACGGAACACTAACGGAATTGGCAAGTATTTGACGCCAAATCCCCGTTTTGGTTTGGATGCTATTGCAAGCGTCCATGTCACTGCCGGTGACCGTGCCATTCAAGATTTGACACACATTTCCGAGACGCAACTCGAAGACTCTTTGTTTCACCTTGTACTTCGCCCTCCAGAGTGTCCCGGTGAAGAGCCAACTGTACAATCTGAGGAGCGGTTGGAAGAAGAGGATGTGCCCAAGATTGTCAAGCGGAAGCGGAAGGGCCTTTTCACGGGGAAGGTGCGGGTGAACGCTGGGCCTGCCAAGAAGAGGACCAAGTTTGACACCGGTGTTTCCAACCTCACTCGACGTTGGCAAGAAGTGTGGGCTGCGAAGTATGTATGGGTTGAAGGTGTTTTTGACGATGACGGGGAGGTCATGGGAGTTTTGTGTACTACTTGCACAAGCGTGGAGGGGCGGCACAAGGTATTGGTGCCAAAAGATGACAACTTGCAAAAGCACAAGGGCAAGCGTACGTGCTATGAAGATGGAGTCCCTCACCATGACTTGAAGGAGGGTGACATTTTCACCAAGCTTGATTGCAAGCATTTGAAGAATTGCAAGGTTTGGGCGGGTCGGAAGCGAGCTGTGTCCGTGGCAGATCAGCTCGTGGCGGGGCTACAAGGTGAAAACAAGAGAAAGGGAGTTCAGTTCTCAACCCTCTTTGAAATGCTGAGACATGGTCGTCCTATGTGTGATTATGAACGAACTGTGTCTTTACTCTTGCACCTTAAAGTGAAGAATGTGCCTAAAAAGCATTGGTCCGAAACTAGTGGATGGGAGATGTCTGAACACATGCATGGTTGTGTTCTTTCTGCGTTGAAGTCTGCTGTCCAATCCGCGTCTTACATTGCCATCAGCGCTAATGAGGTAACAGCTGTGGACAACACTAGTTGGGTTGGTGTCCATGTGTATACTGTTGAAGGGTGGGAAAGGGTGCCACACTTGTTGCATTTGTCACTTGTTGGTGAAGATGGTGGAGCTGATCACTTGAATAGTGTTATCATGGGTTCCCTTATGGATGAGGGTGGGCTGACCCGTGAGGAGATTGCGTCCAAGGTTGTGTGTTCTGGTGCAGATGGTGTGAGCACGTTTCAAGGTTCTAAGAACGGTGTGACTTCTCAAATTAAGGAGAAGTGGTCTCTTTTTTCTATTAGCATCCATTGCACAAGCCATAGGCTGAACTTGGTTGTGCAAACATTGTCTAATTTCCCCATGGTGTCTCGTTTGGAGTCTATGATGGCCTCTGTGTACATGTACTTTTGCAGGAGCAACAAGAAGTGGGCTGAATTACAGAAGCTTGCTAACCTCATGGAAACTAAGGGCAATAAGATGTTGCGAAATGTTACTACTCGTTGGATCTTTATGAGGAATCCGGCGATGCGTGTTTTGGATGAGTATAAGACCCTCATTGTGAAAATGGTGTTGGACATGACTCCTAGTGGCAAGAAGCAAAAGCAGAAAGTGGCATCTATTGCCGCTGATAACTTCGAGACTCTTGTTGATCTTGAGATCTTGCTGTCCTTGTCAGTTATTCAACCCTTGTTGTCTTGTGTGTATGTCCTCATGAAATTCTCACAATCCCGTGATGTGTTCATTTGTGACTTCATACAATCTGTGAAGGTGTGCCAAGAGGAGCTTGCTTCCAAGTACATTGATCCAGTCACCTCGTGGAGCCAGAAGGACTTCAAACAATACCATGAGCTGCTGGAATTGAAGCATGACCCCATTCCCATGAATTGGAAAGAATATGATGGAGAGGGTGGCCGCAAGCATTTGTTCTTTGACTTTGGTGACACAAATGTTTTTGTGCGTTGTCATGATAAGGTGACGGGAGAGCTGATGTTTGTGACACCGGAAGAATTCTACCGCTGTCAACTTAACGTGGAACGGCAGATCTCTGGTAAGATGAACCTCCATTCCTTTTGTTAAATATTATGACCTTATCTTCTTCTCGTTGAGCTTTGTATTAATTATGCAAGTATGTTGCGTTGACATCATTAATTTGTGATGTGTTCTTTTTTCTAAACAGATGCACTGCTTTGTTTTTGCAGAAATTGCTCAAGCTCTTTGTGATGAGCTTGACAGCCGATTTCCACAGCATCAGCTCCTTGACGCATTTGGGATCATCTACCCTCAATATTGGCTTCATAACGGGGCTCTTGATACTTTCACACAGCACTTATCAGTGTTTAAGGAGTTCTTTTGTTACTCGAGGTTGGTGAACAAAGGAGAGCCGTTGTATGAGGGAGGGCAGCCCTTTATTGCCCCTTAAATGTTGGATGGTGGGAAGTTGGATATGCAACAAGGATTATTGAAAGTGACCATGAAGGCCAACTGTGAGGTTGCATGCGCCCCACCATTTGACATGAATCCTTTGATCAAGCTTTGGCGACAGTTGTCAAGTTCACGGCATTTGTGCAAGCTCATTTCTGAGTACATGAAACTTGTTGAAATTGGTTGTGTTCTTGTACTTGGATCGGTGGAAGATGAGAGGTGTTTCTCTTCTCTCAAGTATTTGAAGTCATGCCAAAGGAATAGGCTAGGCAAACGTTTGCCTCTTGCGGTGCGTATGTACGGGCAGAAGTACTTCACACTTGATAACTTTCCTTACAAGGACGCAATTCAATCTTGGAGAGCTGCGGTGAAATTCCGTCGGCAAGGAGATGTCTGATTTCAGCGGACAGTAATATCATGAATCACTCATGCAGTCTTATACCCTTAGTTTCCATGACGTTAGGTTGGCTTTGTTATTCATTGATTGAATGATGAGCATTTGGGCACTTCAGCTGATGGAGCTTGGAGCGTTGGACTTAACTTTCAGTATTGCAACAATGGAATTGAAGTTGCATTGGCCTCACGAAGGTAGGTGGAGTCACCAAGGCAGTTGAAGTCACCAAGAGGAGACACGAGGAGTGAAGGAGCATTGGCGAATTTGGTGTGGGATGTTTTATTTTCTTAATTATGTTTGTACTAACCATTTATTCTAATGCGGTTTGTTTGTTGATGTGTAGGACACTAATGCTACAGTGGGCAGTGTTGCTATGCAACAAGGGTTCAATTCCCTCATTAGTGACTTGAATTTTTGTTGTCATTCTTTGAGTTATGTATTGTGTATTATGAGTCATTCATTGTGTTCATTGAGGTATACATTGTATTATTTGAGTTATGCACTTGTAAGTTTTGGGTTATGCATTTGTGTTCATTAATATTATGCATTTGTGTTATTTGAATTATGCATCATGTACTTTGAGTTTTGCATTTGTGTTATTTGAGTTCTGTAGTTGTGTTCATTGAGGTATACATTAAGTTCTTAAGATAAGAAAGACTTAAAAGCCAATCATTTATTTGCAATGTATTCGTATGTCATAAACAAAGGTACTTAAGACAATTTCCCTTATATTTATAAAATTCCTGGCATGACATAGCATTCGGGACTACAAAAGACAATGCACTTAGCCAATTTACCGCATTGTTGTGAAATTCCTTCCATGACATAGCATTGTCATGTACGAATTTTGTTTGGAAGTAGTCATATATCATCTACTGATTTGGAATCCTTGTCGCAAATTCCATTCCCTCGAAGAAAAAAAATTACCCATAAAACTAATACTTTGAAGCGATCGTATATTTTATTTTCTATTGTTGCCCGTTCGGGTAGCCAGATTTGCTGCCCCCCTGGCCGGCCCTAGCATAATACGCTGAATACATAAAACTGGTCCTAAGACCACTGGTCGATACGTTTAGGGATTACTATTTTTGGAAAAGTGATGTCTCTGAATAAATAAATAAAACTATTGTATATGCTTTTGTCAAAAAATTAATACTAAAAACTTTGAGTTATAACCATTGGAAATAGACTTTCAAGAAAGAGTTTAAGAATGAAAGCTTAAAAATAGAATTGTTATCTTTATTTTGTGAAAGAGTGTCATTTCAACTCTTTGATTTTGTTATACGAAAGCAACAATATATTAGTGAAACTATTTCCAATTTTCAATCTTAAAGGTGATTTTGTTGTTGCTTTTTGAAAGAATTTTTTTTAAATAAAAAAATAACTACAATTTTTCATAGAATTTTCCATATCATTGATGTAACCAAATTAAAGTGCAAATTTTAATCCAAAAATAATTCTTACGTATTGTACCTGGAAGGCAAAGTTGGCAGTTCCTACCGAATATTTAATTCTTTTGCTAAATTAATACAAATATCCTTGAATATTATGTGGATGTTCTTTAAGATTCTCTTTATACCATAGAAAATAAACATTTTTTGAAAAAGTAATTTCCTAAAAATTTGGGCATCTCTTTTTATAATTGTTTTTTGTCAACCTTACCTTCCGGGTACGGTATTCCTTTCTAATGTGTACATGAATTAAGTATGAGAGCATAGGGTTCGTTTTAGATACATCTATAATCAAAAACCTGATAAATTTATAATTTATTCATGCAATGTTAAAAAAAAACATTTGTTAAAATGCTTTTAAATTTTCTTTCATTACCAACAATGTTCAATAATTTGTGAAGCAGTGTAAAAATAGAAATTGTAATCAAATAATTGTTTGGACACTTGTAGGTGTACATACTTTACCTACTATCATCCAAAGAACAAGTGTGGAAGATGTTATGTCCTATATACGAATTGTACCATGACTCAAATTCTATCTAGATATACCTTGGCACATAGCTGAGCACTAGTAGAAAAGGTGGTGCTCCCCAAGGAGATGCCCATGCAAAATCACTGTGCATGCGTGGAATTGGGCACCACATGCTCGGGCAACTCCCTCGGCAATGCCACCTTTTCTACTAGTGCAGGCCTCGACTTAGTTTCTCCCCTCTGCATCTTTGTCTTCTCTTTTGCCATTTTTTGTAGCTTTTTGCTTATACTCCTTTGTCCCATAATAAGCTCCATATAGAATGAAAATTGAAAATTAAGCCACCATTGCACTCCAATGGTGTGGATCCTAAGCACAATAGTGTGGACCCTGAACACAATGATGTGGACCCTGAATACAATAATGTGGACCATGAGCTAGGAGTAGTTGCTTTGAGCAAAGAGGAAGCTTATTATGGGACAAATTGAAAAGGGAATTATGAAGCTTACTTTTCATGGGATAGAGGGAGTAGTGATTTGGGTCTGGCAAGCCAATGGCCAATGTGTCCAATGTTGTTCCAATGGCCATGTGTTCAATGGGCACTGGGTCATTGACATTATGAATGGACACTTCATTCACGCCGGCCTGAAGAGGACCAAAGTTTCTATCTGTCTATCTGATTTAGGTTTGGCAAGCTATTTGCGGTTGATGAGCATTTTTTCCCTCAGAGTCTACTTTTTGCACGTGCACCTGTTTTATTGCATCCTTCCTCTCCTGTTCTTTTATATCTTCTTGCCGTAGTCATCCCTTGCCTTGACAAATTTATTCACAGGTTTCTTTGCTCTCAGACACACAATTTGCCAGTGACAGTTTTTCTAAGAAAGAGCAGTTGGAGTATCACAAGTTAGTAGTTTGTTCAACACAATTAAATCCAAAAAAAGAAAGTTGAAAAGTTTTGAAAGTTACTTTTTTCAAAAAAATATTATTTTAGTTCAATGAAAATGAAACCGCGAAAAATATTCATAGTGACGTAATGGAAAAATCCAAAAAACAATAATAATTATTTGGCACTTATATGCCACACCAGCTATTAACTGCTGTCACAAAAGAGTAAAGGTAACAAGTACAAATATTGCTTAAGTGTATGTTGGTTACTTGGTGTGTAGTATGGGCATGAATGTACATGTAAGTATGGACTTATAAATTATATAATTGAGAGCCATACTGTATTTGTCCTAGCCTACCATACGTACTCCTTGTCATACAACATTAAAATCGTATATTAAAATCTGCCAAGTAACTGAGGTACCAGTAGCAAATACATGTTATATTCACACTTACAGGTACTGGTAGATTTCGATGTACCTTGAAGTTGACAATTGTAACTACTGAGCATGGAACATGTTCCTTATTACCCCATTTGGAGCAGCATGATGTTCCTTGACTCATTTACTGCAATCAGGGTTGAGAGCACTAGCACACCCACTTTATCAAATTTCTTAAAGGCTGACACAACACTTCAGAAAATGAAATGTACCTTCCAAATCATTACGTTTTATTTATAAAAAAATTATTTGTTTATATCATTCCTTTATTAATTTATTATTATTATGAATATTTTTCCCTGTACAGTTAATGTCTAGTATTGGTGCACATACAGTATGTGCAGACTTTGCATACACAGTGGCTCAATGGGAATTCTGTCATTGCATTTATTGAGCAGGAAGCCTGCAACACTGGGCACACTCGACCAACACTTTAGGGCCAGTTTATACTAAGAGCAGCTCCACCGCAGCCCTCCCAGAGTCCCTCGCACTCCAGAATTAGATGAAAAGTGCCAAGGGCCCTTCCAAAATGCCTCTTGACTCTGGATCCTAGCGTGTTAAGAAACGGCCCTCCAAATCACTATTTAGTTGACTATATCCCCACATTCTACTTGTGATTGGTCCATTGACTATTTAATGTGCACTTTTGATGTGTGAGGGGCCTTCAAGGGTGGGGGAGTGTAAGTGCAAGGGCTCTCCAAATGTAAATGAATAATTTCAGCGAGTCATCTCTAGCGTGTAGGAGTGGGGATGCTCTAAGGTACCTATACCTTAAGGCGTTCCCCTTACCAACTGAGCCAATTTACACGCATAAAACAAAAAGCATTTTTGGTGGGTCTTATTAGCAAGTTCAAGAGGATTCCAACACACTTTAGCATGCATTATTTGAACACCGTATGAATAAGTTATGAATTTCCAAAGTGTTGATTAGGGGTTGACCATAAAGCGACCCTAAACTCTAATGTTCAGATTGTGCACAATCTCATCAATAGTAGGGTGTGAGAATCTACTTATTATGGAAAATCGAGCTAGGGACAATTTAAGGAAAAGGTTGCTTTTAGATATAGTTACCTTATAGACGAAGAAAAATGAATTATTCTCATGATCACACTTCATAAAAATACAATTTATAATGCTCTTAGGCCTCTCACTAGGTCTAAACCGAACTTGGATTAGGAGGAATGACCATGTGCCAAAAGGAGAATGAGCTGCTTTTTTATTTAATTTTTTTCTTGAAACACATGGACAATCTCCATTGATAGAGGAAAAAATACATTGAACCTGAGGAGCCAATCCCTGGCGAGGATTTTTATAAAATGAGCTGATTTTTTGAATGTATGCCTAACTACAATGTTCAGTAACGTTGGGAAAGATAAATAAATTCAAATAAAATTTAAAAATATTAGAATGACATTTTCAGACAAGGTTGCCTAATTTCATGGCGAAAAAGGCCTTTTTGCTTCACACGTAAATAAACAATTTGAACCAGAAAACATTATCCACTATGCCACTGAATAGGTCTTTTGGAGACCTCGACACTCATGGTCATTCTCCTTCTTATTTTCTGGTTGTGTAAACCCAGATCGTCTCGGGACAAATTCATAGGCCAATCATAAATTTTAAAGGGGCATGTGACGACTTCTTGGTCTGTAGTCTAAATTGGCCCTTGGGGGCAGATTACATCATGGACCAAAAGCTGTGGGGTGTTTGTATGGTAGATAAACTACTGCATTGTCACAATGCATAATAAGCACTCTAAATTCTAAAAGAGAAGGAGAACATAGAGTTGTGGATGGAATTTTGAACTATGATTTTTTCCAGTGTTCAAATATGTGAAGAAAAATATCTTTCAATTTTTTCAATTTTTTTGGGTTTCATTAAAGTTTCAAATTTTAAAATGTGTTATTTTGGGGAGGGATGAATTGTTTCTCCCATTTTAATAATAGTTTTACTAATTTATGATAACAGATTTTTTCCATGGTTACGGGTCTTGGTCACACTCCCATGGTCACATTTTAAAAAATGCATTTTTAAAGCCTCTCACTAGGTGTTAACCAAACTTGGACCGGGAGGAGTGACCATGTACCAAAAAGAGGATGGATTGATTTTTCTAAAGCATATTATAATTGAAAAAATAAATAAATTTATAGTTCATTTTAAAATTCTTGCTACTAGATTAATTAAACCGTTACGAGCTCAAATATGTAAAAATATTTGGAATCCAACTTGTACCTTGCCATATATAGGCCTTCAAATTTTTAAATACGTGTTGTTTTAGATTTTTTGGGCTCCTAAATCTCTCAAAATACAACCCCACATACAAAAAGTTCCAACATATTTGAATTTAGAATTGCCACATTATGTTCTCTTGAAATTTTCAGATCATTCCGACACTTGGCTTTGTTTTAGTTCTCGCGGTCTCTGGGTTTTGCGGCGAGAGAACCTCTTTTGCCTCTCTTGCTGCAAAACCCGCAGGACCATGAAAGTGGATAATGCTGCCGCCACATAGGCGGCTCATGGGCCTTCTTGGGACCTCCAGTCCCATAATCATTTTCTTTTTTAGAGCTGATGTTAACCGAAGTTGTCCTAGGACGAGTTCAAGGACCAATCACAGTTTTTAGAGGAGCATGGGACTACTTCTTGGTCATGATGTAAACCACTGAAGGAATTTTGGGGCACATTTGGTGGAGGTACCTAAAATTGCCCATTTAAGGCTATTGTGTTTGGAAGTTTTTGAAGATTGAATTGGGACTATTTTTGGATGTGATAGATAGAAATTATTCATGAGTAAAAGTGAAAAATAAAATAAAATAAAAATCTATTAAAATGTAATTTATATGAATTTTGGAAATGAATTAATCATACCCCACTTGTGTCATATAGGTGGTGTTATTCCCAACACAAAAGTATCGTGAATTAAATCCTAGATGCCCCGATTTTGCTCATTTGTAGAAGCCTTCTTATTGGATGACAAGTGGGGATTACAAATTGTCAGATTTAAGTTTTTTGGGTGGCAGAAGGTAGAGGCACCTATAGGTCCAAAACGGGAGGGTGGGGTGCACGGTTTTAGGTGCCTCCACCTTATCAATATACCACATACTGATTCAAACAA
This sequence comes from Pohlia nutans, assembly GCA_022496805.1. Taxonomy (NCBI): domain Eukaryota; kingdom Viridiplantae; phylum Streptophyta; class Bryopsida; order Bryales; family Mniaceae; genus Pohlia; species Pohlia nutans. The sequence continues at coordinate 39,053,725 of CM040088.1, forward strand.
TGGTTTTTTGGGGACTAAATATTTCCGAATTTTGACAATTTTTCTCGATGTAGGGCATCTAGCTCCAATCTTGTGGAAAAAATGGAATCCTTCAACCATGTTTTGATTATCTTCAAAGAAAAAAATAAAAATAAACTTTTAGCTAGATTTTGTAGTGTAGCTACTACAATAGGTGGAAATTGGTGCAAAATATAATCTTGAAGAATGTTTATTGAACTTTACTTTTTGCAAAATAAATAAATATTTGGCATAGATGTGCTAACTCTCACCCTCCATCTATGATAAACTACTAGAACTAGAGCTTGAACCAAATTATTGGAGCCACTACAACAAAATAAATAAAATAAATAAAGCAAAAAATATATTAAAAAACCCCGATATTGAGCATAGCATAGCGAGCGCACAAGTACTTGGAGGTTGTGTAGCAGCACTAATTATCACATTGTTTTTGTGTGTATGTAGGTCATGCCATATTTGCACATGTTACAATCATTCTACGTACTAAATTAGTGCAAAAAAAATACCTATCAATAACGTACCATTTCTGTAACGTTAACAAATGTGGTTGTAGTGCATTTTGAATATCATATTTGTACAATTAAAGTACATAAACCATACGTTTCTAGTAAACATTGTAATGACACTATTTTTGTGCTTCAAACGTGTGGCAATACGTGCAAATACAGCACGAACCTATGAAATAAAATAAAATGTGTTGCATTTGCACGAACCTATGAACCTTATAAATTAGAGATGAGTACAATAGTATACATACATTTTGACTTGAAACATCAGTATCATGAGTGCCCATGATGTTCCATTTCTGAATGTACAATTTTATTTCAATTGTTTTTAAGCAAACAAAAAGTACTGACGGAGTGCACACTCAGAACAGAGTTTCTTTTCTGTTTTTAAATTGTTGATATCCAATGTACACTTTAGTACCCTTCCTAGTTGATGGGACAAAGCGGGGCTTCTTTCATTTGTATACACAATATGACAACGTGACAAGTTGTCAAGATATATCGAGAATGTACAAAAGACATATATTAGCTACGTCTTTAAAAAATTTGAACATGCATCCCATAGCCATTTTAACATTAACACTTAATTTTTATAATAATAAAAAACTTATTGTAATTTTTGTATGACTACAATCTTATTTTTTTGAAAAATTAGAGGTTAAAAAATCAAGATAATTTTTTTTTTGGAACTTATAGAAAATCTAAATTTTCTTTTTATTTATAAGGTTAACGAAAAAAATTGAAGAAAATGGTCACATTAGAATTACAAATTTAGATGGAAATATATGTAGATTGTGAAATATATAATCATATGATTTTCATCTTAATTTGATGTAGAATATGTACAAAGAATTTTATATTCAAATTCTTTGTCATTTCTAAGATCCAAATGCTCAAAGTTGAGAGTTTCTTTTCCTTCCCACCGTGCGTGTCTGTAGTTGAGAAGTAGTAAAGGTAGGAGCACCCAATTTCGATAGTGTACCCAATTCCGATAATTCTAAACACAATATTCATTTTAGAACGCAAATCTAAGCACATCGGATGCCTTTATTGTTTGTTGACAAAAATGATAAATTATCTATGATTGACGTTCTAGAGTGACTACAGACTACCATGTCTAGAAATTATCGGAATTGGGTATACTGTATAAATTGGGTGCTCCTAGCTTGTATCAAAAATCAAAACTGAACTTGATGTTGTAAAAAAAAAGATAAAGCTTGCAATGTCCTCAAACCACAACATAGATTTTTAAACCTTAGGACCTCCGTTCAAAAACAAATGTGCTTTAGTTAAACTTTATTGTAACTTTGAAATATTCATATTTTGTGTTTGGTTTTAATTTAAAAGATGGAGTATATCAAGTTTAGTTCCTAGTCGGACATTTCAAAAACTTGTAAAATATTTATTTTTAGTGAATTATTGAAATTGCATTCTTTATACGCAAACTGCAAAGTACACAAAATTTTCTATTTTTCTTTTGAATTTTTCATTTTGAAAATAGTTTAAAATCTTAAATTACAACTGGTTGCTTTTATTTTGACTTTCATTTTTGGTTGTAAAAATTAGATTATTCTAACGTATTTGCAATTTGTAAAAATTTCTTCAAATAAAAAATTCAAAATTATTTTCATTTTCCACAAAGAATATATGGAAAAATCAACATTTATATATTTTTTAAATTCCATAAACAAAAAGAATTAAATTTTAACCGAGGTTCCGCTCCTCTCCGCATTGCTGACAACAACCAAATTATAAAATTTGTAATTTTACATATATTATATGTCAAAATCATGCATTGAGCATATAAATTGTATTCCTTATTTTTTTCTTGTGAAGTAAAAATTCACAAATTAAATTCATAGCCTTCACCCTGTATGTGTTAAAGTTTGTGAAGTTTTGGCTAAACTTTTCACTACTTTTTATAATCTTAGAAATAAAAATATACATGCACTACTAAAAGTGTCTATGATTTTTCTACTATTCCATTTTCAAATTGTCTATTTATCATGTCACACAATGTAATCTGATTAACATATTTTAATTCATTCATTCATTATTATTTTATATTTTTAAGTTTATCCATTTTTTATTTACCCAAAATTTCATTTTTCAAATTGCCAAATTTTTAATACATAAAGTTTCAATTTATTAATTTGGAATTTTGGAATTTCTTTAGTTTCTCATATATTTATGGTTTAATGGCTTATTTTTTCGAGCTAATTCTTCTGTGTTTACATTATGTTAAGATAGAATCCTATGAAATTTGTAGTTTTCAAATTAATTATTTTGAGTTTCCCCCAAAAAAATTATTTGAAATTTTCATCCAATTTTTTTAATGTTTATTACGTATGGTATATCTTAACCTACATTTGAATTTTCATTTCTCCAAATATTATTTATTTAATCTTGTATTTTATATTTTATATTTAAACTTTAATTCTCATTTTTTTATTTTAATATATTTTGAATATTCAATTTTTATATTTCAACATATGTTTGTAATCATTTTCTTATTTTGAATTTCAATTATTTATTCACTGGTCCATTTTCCCTTTCAAGATGATAGAATCCAAATCCATTTGCTCTCTTTTCATATAATACTCACAAATTCACTTAATGTATTTGTATACAAGAGAGAGTTGGTGTTCTCTTCATCTTTTTTGGCAAGTGTGTAGAAATGTCCTAACATAAAAGCTCTTTTCTAAATTGAAAATGAAATGTTGCACCAATTTTGAATTATTTAATTGTATTCAACTAATTTTGCAGTTAACCCCTAAATGTCCAATTGTCCAGAATGTGGATGATGCACAGAACCAAACACAGATTTCTCATCCGTCATTGATTTTTTCCAACGTGGATTTTTTACTATATATTTTATGGGAGGTTAGCTTCATGCATGTGTGATCCAATTAGGGCCACTTCACACTATGGCCAAAGGTCGAGAGGCTGTCGATTTCCACCAATTGGATTGCAAGAAACCAAGAATTTGGCCTCTCGATCCTTCATACTAGAGGCCAAAGCCCAAAGGTTGTCGCCTTCCAAAATGCCTACATGGCAACACTTTTTGACCAAGGCGACGGCCTCTCAAAAGGAAGTTTGGTCGGAAGGGAATGGAAACCCAAACTATGGTCGAGAGGCCGTCGATTTCTTTTCATAAAAAATGAAAACTATATTTTATTGCCTATTTTCAGCCCATTTCTTTGGACTCTTAACAAAGTTTGGCCACTCAATCCCACGGCCTCTCGACTTGGACAGCCATAGTGTGAAGCAACTCTTAGACAAGAGATGATTTGTGTGATATTTTTATGCCTCATTTCATGTTGTAGCGATTCACCCAAAATTTCAAAGATTTCAGTGTAAAAGTGTTCATAAAAAGTCAACTCATAAAATTAAGCAACCAAAAAATCTCCAAAAATCACTACACTTAGAGTATTACATTTCAACCACTCACAACAAATTTCATTTACAAATTTTCAATATCTTATTCATAATCAAATTACAAAAGAATTTTCAATTTTAAGTTTCAATTTTTATACAAAAATATTGGTGACAACAATCATAGATTTAATGGTATGGATAGAATCAAAAATTCATAATGTACAACTTTTATTTATATATCAAGTTCAAAATATCCCTCTTAGTTACATTTTATAAGACATCTTTGAAATTCTTCAAATCTGGAGAGGGGTGAGACGTTTAGGGGTTAAGATATAAACACACCCAACATTTTGCACCTAAGACATTGTACACAAATGAAACTTCAAATTGAAGAACCATAAAGTGCAATTAACCCCTAAAGGTCAAGCCTATGACCATGGAATCATGCTTTACTTGTCACACTCAATTTTGCCACTATAAATAATACAAGAATTCAACTTTATATTTTAAGTAGATGAAGCCACAAGTCTACTACAAATCATGAAAATTTCATAAATTTTAGTGAAAATTTGAAATTACTATGATATTTGGAAAAAATTGTAAAGAAAATTCATATCAATTACAAAATGTTCTTGAAAATCTCAATTTTTTTACCAAAGGTGTAAATTACAATAAAGAAAAGTTTAGTAAATGAAAATCATCCTTGTATCTAAATTTAGATTTTTTGCTACACCATGGTAATACCTACTGAAATTGTAATTGTAATAAAACACTCAATTTTCAAATTTTTCCAAAAATTCAAAGTGGAGTAGAAACTGGACTTGGCAAGCTTCATTTTGATAGTTAAGCTCAAATGAAATAGAACTCATTTTCATCGCCTAAATTTAGTTTAAGTAGAACAAGCAGAAAAACTCCAAAATGCACTACACGGTGAACCGTTTTTATCACTCTTTTTGTGGTTGGGACCCCATGTAAAATCCAAAAATAGCTTGAATGATTTGAATTTAACTAAAGGGGGTGGCATGACGAAGAAAAATCCTTCAAAAAAAGAATTGGATGAAAATCATCCATATAGCACTTGGTATTGAGTAGTGAGTTACATTCATAAGCCAGATTTTGGCCTCCCAGGCGTTGAGGGGTTAAAACTCATACATTTTGTTTTTAATTTTATGTATGTGTCATGTACTGTGCAACAAAATGACTCCAAAGTTGTAAAATACTAAATGATGGTGGTAATTTTAAGTCGAAGGCAAGAAGTAAGGGAGGTTAGACAAATAAAATCATTGCTTGAATTTTTCTAAGGGCCTCTTTACACTAGAGACGAGAAGCTGTGAGGAGAGAAATTTCAGCCAATGGGAGGTCAAGAAACCGAGAAGACCAATTTCTCATTAGCTGAAATTTCTCTCCTCGCGGCTTCTCACCTCTAGTGTAAAGAGGCCCTAATACTATTCTTTATTGCTATGTACAGGTAGGATCCAAGGCAGAATGGCGTTTTTGGTTTCCCAATGGAAAAAAATTCAAGTCTGCCCACTTTGAAAGCCTCTAGAGAGATCAAAAATTGGTATTTTACCTTGAAATTTTTACCATGAACCTGAAATCAAGTTGTTAGTATGCCTACCAAACTTCAAAGCCAAATAATTCACCAAAAAAAAGTTATTCAAAATCTACCAATATAGGTAGCTGTGGAAAAAGTTTCAGTCCTACCAACTTCGACAGCCTCCCAAGAATTGAAAAAAAATTCCTTACTTTGATGTTTTTTTAGTAGAAACCAATTTGTGTTAGTAATATATGGTAAAAATCTCAAGTCTAAAAGATTAGTAAAAAAAAAGATATTCCCAATCTACCAACATGTGTTATTTTGCAGTATGCTTGTGGAAATCATTTTCACTACAACCAACTTTGACACCCTCCCAATGGCTAAAAAATGGCCCATTTGCCATGAAATTCATGTCACAAGATAAGCTACATGTAAATGACAAGTGTGCAAAAATTCAAGCTCAAAAAGCTTACACAGAAAATCAAGAACATCCAAATTTAACTGTGCGCATTTGTCACATCCCAATGAATACACTTGCTAAGAATTTGAACACCACATACGCATGAAGGAGCGTTTGTTCTCTACATCAATGCTTGTTTTGAGAGTTGAATATCACAAGTGACTTGTAGAATGTGTGATGATTTGAGAGGGCTTATTTGAAAGCAAAGGTATGCACATGGTGATGTGGGAGTAAGAGTACGCACATGAGGGTTTATCTGAGAGGAAAGGTCTACACATACTGGTTTGGGAGTGAAGGTATGCACAAGCTGATTTGGGAGCACATTATGCACATCAAGGTTGATTTGGGAGGGGAGCATGTATGGACATGTGGTTAGGTAGTTAAAATTTTAGATCAAATTCTCAGATTTAAAGTTGTGATTGATGGCTATTCCAGATGAAATTCGTGCACGTATTGTGGGTTTGAGTGAGGGAGGGAAGAAAGGAGTTGAAATACTATTCGAAAGGCTATACATGATAGCGGCATTCACAGTCGAATTGCAGCCAAAAAACCTTTTTTGACACCTCGCCACATGTCTCAACGATTGGCTTTTGCTCAAAAGTATTGTCGATGGAGTGCAGAAGATTGGGAGCAAGTTGTTTGGACAGATGAGTCCACTTTTGAAGTTGGAAAAAACTCTAGACAAATTCATGTTTGGAGAACTGTGTCTGAGTGCTCTGCTTCAAGTTGTATAGTTCCAACTTTCAAGAGTGGGAGGACTTCTTGGATGATTTGGGGTGCATTTTCTGGAGGGCAGAAGTCACAACTTGTTTTTATGCCTAAAGATCAGCGCTCTGCAAAGGATTTTGTTGAAGTGGTTTACAATGGGGAGTTGCCTCATTTTATGGAAAAAGTACCACAAGGATTACTCATGGAAGATGGTGCACCTGTCCATAGAAGCAAACTATGTGAAGAATGGAGGCGAGCACACCGTCTAGAGAAGTTTAATTGGCCCGCAAACTCTCATGATCTTAATCCAATTGAGAATCTTTGGAAGATTTGAAAGATGCAATTCAACATGGTTCAATATGCCCTAAAAATACAAATGACTTAAGAGTAGTTATTGCAAGAGAGTGGAAGATTATTAGAGGGTCAAAAGCTCCTTCTGCTATGTCATTCTATGCCTACTAGGTTACAAGCAGTGATAGAGGCAAGTGGAGGACATACACGTTGGTAGATTGTGAGTTATTTTTTTTGTGTAAGCTTTTTGAGCTTGAATTTTTGCACACTTGTCATTTACATGTAGCTTATCTTGTGACATGAATTTCATGGCAAATGGGCCATTTTTTAGCCATTGGGAGGGTGTCAAAGTTGGTTGTAGTGAAAATGATTTCCACAAGCATACTGCAAAATAACACATGTTGGTAGATTGGGAATATCTTTTTTTTTACTAATCTTTTAGACTTGAGATTTTTACCATATATTACTAACACAAATTGGTTTCTACTAAAAAAACATCAAAGTAAGGAATTTTTTTCCAATTCTTGGGAGGCTGTCGAAGTTGGTAGGACTGAAACTTTTTCCACAGCTACCTATATTGGTAGATTTTGAATAACTTTTTTTTGATGAATTATTTGGCTTTGAAGTTTGGTAGGCATACTAACAACTAGATTTCAGATTCATGGTAAAAATTTCAAGGTAAAATACCAATTTTTGATCTCTCTAGAGGCTTTCAAAGTGGGCAGACTTGAATTTTTTTTCCATTGGGAAACCAAAAACGCCATTCTGCCTTGGACCCTACCTGTACACTTTAGGAATTTTCAAATATTAATTAGATTAATTTAGTTTTATTTATCAATTCAGTTGCAGTTTTGATTATACTAATTGAAACATATGCATTCGTTCATGAAATCATTTGAAATTTTTCACATACAAATACAAGTTAAAGTCTCATGTAACAAAGACATGAAAACAAAATAGCATATAATTTAAAAGGAAAATTGCATTTAGAAATTATATTTTGCAGTATAGCCATAGAATTGGTTCTTAGTTTCTATTCTTGATCAATTTTTTAAATATGCTTGTTAGGAAATAGAAAAAGAGTCAAATTTACCCCCAAAAATGCATCATTTAGATGTCATATGAAAGTTATAAAGGTTAAATTTTTTACTGGTAAATGCTCTAAAACAAACACAAGTTTTGATGTTAATCCCTAATAGAGGTTGCATGCCAGAAAGAGTTGCAAGTGTTTTTATAGATAGTATTTCACCACGAAGACTATGGTATTGATAGAAACCGCAAATATGAGAAATGAAGCTTGGAATGGGAACTAAATATACAATTTTTTTATTTAATAACATGTGATGCGAAAAAAAAGATATGGCTACTCAAAAGGCGTTCTCTACGTATTTGGAGTCGTGTACTAGAAAAATACATAATTGTTTTATGATCCCACAACAGATGAAAATGCTCTTGAAAATCACCATATGCACATTGCATGGATATGCACCCTATTAAAAATCTCCCTTCCAAATTCACACTTTTACACCCCTTAGCATCACCTGTATGATGATACTACAAGCGTATATAATACCCCAACATCCTTTAGGGGTTAAAGTGGTGTATATCCTCAAAATCAATGCATACTAATTATGCAAGATTTTGGAGTGTCACACTTAGGTACTAGGTGTCCCAATTAGGTGTGGTTACCTTAGTGCACCTTTTTGAAGGAGAATGTGCTTTAAAAAGCTCTATAATCATTTCTTTTATAAACCAAATTTGACATCAACAAACATTTTATAAATTTTTAGTGGAGAAGACATTTGTTTATAAAAAGAATTTGATTGTGAATGACCAATTTTCCAGAAATCTTCATAATGATTGTAATACTACAAGTACCATGATCATATATAGAAAAGATTAAACACCACATAGAATTGTGACATCTTCTCATTTACTCAACCAAACCAATTGACCGAATTTAATAAGTGATGTTTCAATATTGTCAAAAATGAGTAAAAAACAATGTTTGATTATCTTTTGTACTAATGATGGTTGGATGAAGATCAAGTTTCATTTTTTTGAACATAAAAAAAATGAGATTTTTGTAAAACTACTATTTTTCTCTTTTTGTTTTGGTCAAATCTTGTTTTTGGAAACAAATGATTATTTCAATTTTGAGGTGTCAAAATAGAGAAAGTGCTACAATAATTCATATGGAGGTACCCCATTACAAGCTCCATTACTAACTAGCGCACCGGGGAAGTCACTGTCAAAAATTTACATAGCCATCAAAGAACAAATATAGGGTGTCTTTTATTGATTTGAGATAAAATTTATAAATTTTTATAAGTAATATAGGATGTTTTGAAACCAATTTGAGAATAATTTTATGAATATTCTTCGAATATATCATGAATATACCCTAGATATACTATAATTAGTAGAATATTCCAATTATTTCATAGCCCCCATTAAATACCCTTTGTTCGCTCATGGATACCAAAATTTACACTAAGTGACTTCCCCAAGCTAGCGCATTAATCTCTAAACGTACCATGGTGTCCCTAGAATTGACGATTTGAGAAAAATCATCATAAAGCACTATTTAGAAGAATATTTCGGAATTGATATACAAATGAAAGTTCTAGATTTTGAATTTTAGATTCCATCCGTATGGTTTGATTCACTAATACTATCACCAATATTTAATTATAAAATTTGAAAGTTAAAATTAAAAATTCCTTCTAAATTCGATCACAAACAGAATTTTAATATTTTTTGAGTAAAATTTGTTGGAATGAATTTGAAATGAGATACTCTTAAACGTGGTGATTCTTTGAAATTTTTGTGTTTCGTAAATCTATGACCTCATTTTTGCAAGGCCACTTTTGAACTACAGTCAATGCAATTTTGGTTTGGTCAACAACTTGATATACTTCTACATTTGTAATTTTAGAAAAATGTGTACTCAAGTATGACTAAATCCAACCATTAGATAGGACAACAACTTAGTGAAGTATCTCCAAACAATTGGATGACTTTCATCCAAGCATTGATGAGAACATTGGATGAGTTTGAATTTGTTAGTTGTCCAAAACTAGACACTGTGACGTTTAGGGGTTAAACTAACTAATTTATATACTTTCCAAAACCATTGATGTACTCTTGTTGATTTTATCATTTGTAATATGTGCAAATCTTTTTAGTTTTGGCATATTTAAATGTGATTGTAGATTGCCCAATAGCCCTTTGTTCGGTGGACACTGTGTTAGTGACATTACAAATGGACACTTTATTCATGCCGGCTCCAATTAGAGTCCGGAGTTTCTATTGTTATGATTGTAGATTCTTTCTTGTTAGGTTTAGTATGTACAAAATGAAATTCTTGTGAAGAAAATAGCCTCCTGACATGAAGTGAATAAGAAAAGCTATGTTTCATCTTTGAAAATTTATAACTAACCCATTCTTGGTTCAAAAAATTACTCTTCAACTTGCATCGAGTTTCATTTTTTCTTGCCCACCGGTAACTCTAAAATATGGTGATATAAAATATTACCAACTGCTCATATGGATTCAATTCACTAATAATGGTGATATAAGTTCAACTTCTCAAGTTTGTGGATCCTAAAAATATTGATATATAATATTACCAATTGTTCCTCAGGGTGCACTCTTTATTAAACCTTGGAATCATGTGACTTTATGAACCCCCTTTAAAATACCCCTTGTACAATTAGAATATTCTTATAGTTGTTCATGTATATGTGTATAATATAAATATAAAACCTTATTTTTAACCCTAAACATACTTCGTATATGTATACATAGTATGGTAGTGTTCAAATTAATCCCCCTCTTGTGCACACAAGTGATTCCTTACACGTAGAAGAGTGCACCCCAGGAATTGCTCATACCGCTTCAAGTGACGATGAGATAGCCACCAAAGATTGTTTTTGCAATTCTTCATTTTTCTAGCAAGTGGTACCCGTGAAATAAACTTCATAGCACTTTCAGATAAATTTCAGATAAAATTGTCACACAAGAATAAAATTTAAAAAATACATGAAAATATGGATGAATTTTTGGCAATGAAAAAGGTTGTTAATTCAAATCTAGATCTTTTTAGGAATAATTTAACCACCTTCCTCCTGACATTGTCCTATACTCCTGTGATTCTTACATATGTACTCTCCAAAAGGGGCCGGCCGGATGGGAGTTGTACTTCTTCGTGGATTCAGAGGTCTAGGGTTTAGGGTTTAGGGAGCTGCATCATTCTTACAAATAAGTTACAGTCAAGCTTGTTGTTGATCAGTTTTTTCAAACTGGGTTTTTGCTCATGATCAGCCCAGCTGCATGATTGGATAAGTTAAGTTACTGCAGGCTCAAAAGTTTTGTGTTGTGCATGGTCTCTGCAGCTTCATCAGAATATCAGATGCCTGCCTGCCCGCCTGCCACATCAAGGATTGCAATTACCTGTACATCAATGTCCTCAAAACCACCGAATAATTTCACAATGAAATTTCTGTAAGTCAATTTCCGTTGCTCATATTACCGGTATCATAAGGTTCTTTAACCCTTAAAAGGTCTAGAGAGCCCTTTCCGACTAGTATTATATAACAATATTCCATTATATTTGGCATGGTTCCACACCTCCTATAGATTTTAGATCAAAAGTGAAGTTAAAATTCACGTCGACATGGTTTTAATGAGCTATTGGGGGTAATAAGTTGGAATTTTCTATTTACAACAAATGTCAAATATATGGCAATGTATCTACATGGTTTTAATGAGCTATTGGGGTCATAAGTTGGAATTTTCTATTTACAACAAATGTCAAATATATGCCAATGTATCTACATGGTTTTAATGAGCTATTGGGGTCATAAGTTGGAATTTTCTATTTACAACAAATGTCAAATATATGCCAATGTATCTACTATCCCCATCAGCCCTTTAAGGGTTAACCCACTCTCATAATATGTAGGAGATACCCGAATCACTGTAGCAGATGCCGGAATCATGGCAAGTCCATGTCATAATTTTGCTTAAAAATGAGTGGTGAGAGAGGTGAGACAGTGTATTTAGTGTCTACAATGCTACTATTGAAAAGGGTGTGACTTGGTGTTGGCTAAAGAACCTTATGATACTGCAAAGTGGAGAAGAATCACAACTTCAAGCCATGCAATACTTTTAGATCGTTAACCCCTAAAGGTTAAAATGGCTCAAACAAACATGACGAATGGAAAGAAAATGTTAAAAAACTTCTTGATTATTGTACTAATTGAATAATATGTTGATTGTACGGATTTACAAAATTCTTTTGCACAAATTTATAAAAAAAATTATAGAAATTTTTGCAAAAAAGTGTTCTAAAAGAGGAATGTTATTCTGCAAGTGAAAATTAAATTTGAAAAAATCACCACATATAGTATTTTAAATTTCAAGCTCATTACAAATAAATTTTGAAATATCAAATTTTGACTGGTAGTAAAATTTTAGAATAGATTTTTTTTTTCTAAGTTTATTAATATTGTATGAATTTATCGGTGATGATATTTGAACATTTAACCTTACGGATGTAATTTGTAATTCTTAACCCCCAATTGCCCAAGCGTCCATTCTTTGGACAATGTACAGATTTCATCCACGTTTTCTCATCCATCATGTACTTTATGCAGTGTGAATTTTTTACTATAGATTTTATGGGAAGTTAGCTTCATGCATATGAGAATTGATTGGAGAGGGGATGATTGGTGAATATTTTATGCCTCGTTTCATGTTGCACTGATTCACCAAAAAATTCTAAGATCTTAGTTCAAAATGAATCAAAAATGTTCTTGAAAAAACCAACTCATGAAATTAAGCAACCAAAAAATCTCCAAAAATCACTACCTTGGGGTATTACATTTCAACCCATCACAACAAATTTCATCCATAGATTGTCAATATCTACATCGTAATTGAATTACACAAGAATTTTGAATTTTAAGTCTCAAATTTTATACAAAACCATTGGTACTTGCAATCATAGATTTAACCATATGGATAGAATCTGAAACTTATAATGTACAACTTTTATTCATACATCAAGTTCAAAATATTCAAGAAAATATCCCTCTTAACCCTAAAAGCCCAAGGGGTATTGGACAAAACATAGGTGTGTTATAATATGTGCCTTTTATATGTTTGATGAAGTTCGGTTCAATAGAAAAAATGTAGGGCATCATCTCTATAAATTATCCATACAGTCAAACTTCCAAAAAAAAGCTTTAGATATTTTTTAATGAATTTAAAAGCATTAACCTTTGGAAAATTGTGTAAATTATAATTTTCACTTTTAGAGTTTAAAAGCTGAGCACAATTAGTTAAAATTGGTTTATCTATTGTAAACTTCAAAAAAGAAAATGAAATGATGGAGGGAACATCATTAGTTTCTCCAAATAGAAAAAATCATAACACTAAAACAATGTTCAGGTGATTCACTTTGAAAAATTATCCCGGGTAAAGTTTAACTCAAATTGACATATTTCAAATTGTGTTGAAAAGTGGACTTGATGTAGTATTTTAAATTATTTTTTATTTTTTCAAAAAAATATTTTTATGTTAAAAACGGGCAGCGACTAATAAATGGTCTCTTCGGAGCTTAGGGGTTACTTGCATTTTATAATGCATCTTTGCAAAATTACCCAATTTGGTTAGTACAATAGGCATTTAGGAGTTAATCTACAACTTTTATTCAAACATTGTCTCTTTTGAGGATTATTTAATAACATGTTTCAATAAATCATCAAATTTTAAGGTACCTCATGACCTTTATTGGTTAAGGTAAATATCCATAATTACCACTGAACACATTTACTTTTATTAAACATAATTTTAAAGATTTGATTCAGTTTGATTAACAAGTGAAAGAGAATTTCAACTCACTTCAACATGCATTAGTTGGACACCATATTATTTGAATTTTCAAAATTAACCCTTAAACGTCCTAGCATCTATAAATTGGATCATGAACATATTCAAAACCTTGCAACTTTCTCATGTAATCTCGGATGACTTTCATCCAAGTCACCTTTGTCAGCCTATTAAATTCTCTACCAATTACAATAAATCTCTTGTGATGGGGAGCTGTTGATAATATTGGAGAGGCCTCCAACTGCAAGTATGTCAAATTTGTTGGGTAGATTTTATGTAATGGTCCTCTCATGCACATGTAAGCCATGCTAATATCTTTTTTTGAGGCCAACATCTACTTGTGTTCAAAGGGTCCGTATGTTTAGGGGCGGTTTACACTACGGACCAAGAGCCGTGAACAAGGAAAATGGATTAATTCCATGGTCACACTTCCATGGTCACACTTCAAAAAAATGTAATTTTTAAAGCCCTTGGGCCTCTCACTAAGTGTAAACCGAACTTGGACCGGGACTTAAAAAATAATAAAAGGGCATTTCAAGCCCATGGTCTCCTTGTTCGGCAATGAGAGAACCCTTTTTGCCTCTCTCACCACAAAATCCAGGGACCCTTCAACATTATCCACTAGGCCTATTTCTAGGCCTTTTGAGGACCTCAACTCCTTTGGTCACTTTTCTTTTTTCTTTGTAGTGTAAACCCAAGTCATCCCGGGACGAGTTGATGGAGCCAATCACAAATTTTTGAGCTGCATGGGACAAGTTCTTGGTCCGTAGTGTAACCGCCCCTTAGGGTTAATATTGCTTAGAGGTGTATCCAAAATTGACCCTAGACTTTCGTGTTGGGATTGTGTACAACCTATCTATCCAATATCTAGGTTTAGGTGTCGCTTTTGAGACTGGGTCAATTGTGGGTGTACGTACTTTTTAGTACTCAAATGACATGATTTCTGAGAAAGGGTTCAGTTGCTACTCTAGCTTCCACTCACTCCATTTCAAGCTGATGAGTGGTAAGTGTTCCCAGGTAGGATCATTCGAGGCTTTTGGCAGAAACTGGCCACCGGCCTTCTCCCTCTTCTGAACTGAACTGAACTGAAAAGAAAAAACTTTGGTCGCAGACTGACCACAAGCTTCATAGTTGAATGCATCATGCATCTCTTTCATTAGCCCCTACTGTAACGGTTTTCACTACCCTACTACCTTGCCTACTTATGCACAAATTAACACTAGTAGAAAAGGTGGCACTCCTTAGGGAGATGCTGAGGAAAAATCACTGTGTATGCGTGGAATGCACACTCCCTCGGCACTACCACCTTTTCTACTAGTGTAACCCCTAAAGGATAAAGGAACCTAAATTGGGTCTCACGATTTTATTTTATTTTCTGAGTAAGCCTTTTGTGGACTTCCCTTTGTTCAAGATTATGTGTTCTTTTAATAAAAAAATACAAAGTTTTGTAGTGATTCTAGTGGTATAAAATTTGGTCCCATTTTAATCATGTTTTTTTTTACAATATCATTGATTGAGATTTCCATTTTAAACCATGAATCCTTTGTTCTTTAGGGTTAAATTCAATTTTTGAAATGTTGAGTATCTGAGAAATTGTTTTTAGAGTTTTTTGCAAAAAAAAATTACAAAGAAATTTGTCAAATATAGAATGGTAGATCAAATGATTTCTACCGGTAGAAATCATTTGATATAAATTTAGATAATTACTCAACAACTAAGCAACCAAGTGCCTAACCAGCCAAGATACTACAGTACTTGAATCTAATTGTGGTCATAATTCTGAAAGTTTTATTGAGTGGGAAAAAATAAATTTCGAATTTTTTTTTTTGAAAATAAAAAGCATTTTTCTCCATAAATAAAAAGAAAGTCAATGCTTTTTAATAATAAAAAGTACCATATTACGGCATGTGAAATAAAAAGTTATTAATTATACCAAACTTGAGATTCTAATACTGTGTAACAAAAATAAATTATACTAGATGTTTTCTCACATTTGCATTTTGATAGATTTTACCAAATACTCTTTCCCAATTTTTTTTACTTCGCCAGTTAGGCTTCAAGGAAAAAGAACACAGAAAAATACTGCTCACAAGGTACTACATTATCATATCCCAAGGTCCTTCAGATTCTCAATTTCATAATTTGACTCTTGCTATGGAATTTTAAATAATAATAACTAGGGCTTTGCTTCTCTCTGCACCACCAATGACAAAGTGAAAGACCATGAAATTGAATAAGACGTGGAAGGCTAGATTACTTCACATAATGGTTTTTGAGGGCGGAATGGAAGACTCATGAGAAGACCATTCAAAAATGTGAAAAGCTAGGTTACATCACAAAAAGGTTACATCATAGAAAACCTTGCCCTAAAACTGTTGACTGCTAACTTTACAAACCCTACAACCGTTGAAAAGTCACAAGTGGAACCTAAAGTTGTCAATACCATTTTTCTAAATCAACTCCGACCTACGGTTGTCAATGGAATAATATTAATGGGATTGGAATTCAAATTTGAAAAAGTTGTAAACTAATTACCGGTATCTAGTAATGGAATTAACCCCTAATTGCACCCAAAAAAACTGCCAAAACTGTCACTTCTTGTACATTGAAGAAAAATGACTATTTATTTATTGAGTTCCAAGTGTGGGAACTTGGATTATATTAACCCCTAAATGTACTAGGGTGTCCCTAGAATTGACGATTTGAGAAAAATCATCATAAAGCACTATTTAGAAGAATATATTGGAATTGATATACAAATGAAAGTTCTAGATTTTAAATTTTACATTCCATCTTTACGGTTCGATTCACCAATACTATCACCAATATTTGATTATAAAATTTGAAAGTTAAAATCATGAATTCCTTCTAAATTTGATTACAAACAAAACATTAACATTTTTTGAGTAAAATTTGTTGGAATGGATTTGAAATGAGATGCTCTTAACATGGTGATTCTTTGAATTTTTTTTTACTAATTAAATCTTAAAGCTCATTTTTGCAAGGCCTTTGTTGAACTACAATCAATGCAATTTTGGCTTAGTCAACAACTTGACATACTTCTACATTTGTAATTTTAGAAAAATATGTACTCTAATATCACCAAATCCAACCATTGGATAGAACAACAACTTAATGAGGTATCTCCAAAAAATGGATGAATTTCATCCAAGAATTGATGAAAACGTAGGGTGAGTTTAATTTTGTTAGTCGTCCAAAAACATAACGTTGTCACGTTTAGAGGGTTTTTTGGTCAAATGTGTGCAAAAAAAATTCAACCACACATTGCAAGATGTTTATATTTGAATTGAGTACAATTTGTTTTTTGCACTCTACCTGAAAAATACTACACAAAGTTGACGGTTCTTTGAGACAAGTTCATCCACTTTGTAACTGTAGTCGGTCATCAGGATCAGCAAAAAATTATTATAAGAAGAGAAAACTATATCTATAAGAACTTTAAAATAAAAAAATTGATATTGTAAAAACGAATCTTGAAGAACATTCATAAAATCTGACATTTGTTGAAAAGAAACTTTCTCAAAAGAAAATTATTTGACAAGAGATGCCGACCTTGACAGCCAAGTACGGTACGCAAAGTTAAGGCTCTTTGGAACCACATACAATATCATGTTGGGTGGTTGCAAGCTACGGTCACCCAAGCTTTTTGTCGCAGCGCTGCACCTGCAAATCTTTAAAAATCAATTAAGACAAATATAACAAATGTTTTTAAGAAATTTTAATTTTCCAGTATTCTAAGATGTATTTGGAAGGTAGGAAAATTTTGGGATTCTCAAAATCATTGTTATATTTGTCTCCTTTGATTTTTAAAGGTTTGCAGGTGCAGGCACAACGACAAAAAATGTGGGTGACCGTAGCTTGCAATTGCCCTGTTCCATAATACTTGTATACCCACTTTTGATAGGTAATGGAAGTGTGTAGCATATGTAAGATTATCTTGCAATGCAAGGATGCTCAAAACTTGCTAACATACTAGCTAATTTTGCATGTATTTTTGTGGATTCAATTTTGCTTTTCATTCACAATCGCAATCAAGTAAAAGGAAAGATTGATGGATGTTCTTCAAAGAGGAAGAAATATTCAAAAAATCCAAAAATGCCTGAATATCAAGTGTCCTTAACCCAAAAGGTTTAACCCTTAAACGTCAAAAAAGCCAAACGGGCTTTTTATAAAGGAATAATTGAGAAAAAAGTAAATTTTCTCAACCAAATCAAGCGAGGATTGGTGCGTTGGAAAGCTATTGAAAAAGCAATCTAGATCGCAAATTTGCGCCTCATTTGGGAGTCAGATTGTGGAGTCATTGGCAAACAATCAAAGTTATAAAAATGAACAGGAGTTGAGGTTGGGGTAGCAGAAGTCGTTTCTTGAAAAGTGCTGTAGTACTACAATGCTGCAACAATGCTGGCCAGCAGAGCTGTGTTTTTATTATTATTATTATTTTATTTTTATTTTTATTTTTATTATTTTTAGATGCCTTCCAAGCTGCCCCGTTCAGGCCCTCTGGACATTTAAGGGTTAGACAATCAAGAAGAAGAATCTTTCTCCTCTTTCGAGGCCAGCGTGAATAAAGTGTATGTTAGACCCACCCATTATACAGTGTCCACCAAACAAAGGACCATTGGTGTAGGACTACTCCCTCCTTTTACTTTTCATACAACATCTAGATGATCATATATTTCTATAGAGTTAGAATCGTCTTGAAAAGAAGAAAAAACTAACAATTTGTTTTATTTAATAATAGTAAACACATTCAAAAGTTAAAAGTGTAGGGAATGAGAAAACAACCTCATTCACTAAATAGCTTGTAAGGAATAATGATTAGGGAGAACAAAGAGTTAAGGTTAGCCACCCTATTTGCGCTATAATTAGTAAGTCATCCTATATGGCTAGTAGTGTACATATGAAGATTTTAAATGTGAGACAAATATTGTAATCATAGAGTGGCACAAATAGGGTGATTCACCTTAAGGCCTTACCACATTACGGCAATTTTGGCTCATTGATGTGGACTATAGTTCCGGCAACTTTTCAAAGCAAATCGTTACACTTCATCATTTGGCCAATGGTTATGTACCACAGAGCACCGGTAGCTTAGTGCCACACAAAACATTCTAAAAATAATGAAGTGCTTAATTATTGATGAACTTGGCATGCGATGAAAACTTCGCGGGAGTTTCATGTGAAGATAGAATTGAACCTAAATTCTGGAACTTCCATATGAAAACCGAGAAGAAATCCAATGGTAGTTTGTTGTGAGAAAGCACTTGACTTTTGAGTGCTAGGTTGTTCATATCTTCCACCGTGTGGTAGCCATTAGTACACCGGCAATTGTACTTGTCCAATCATTGACGACATCGAAGTTGAATTGCATGTAGTGGGGTAAGCCCTGTTTACATCACGGACCATGAGCCGTAACCAAGGAAAATGACATTAGAAAATATTCAAGTCTGTAAAAGGCTGTTATAAATAATTAATTGGGGTACTTTAGCAGTGTAAAAGTGCTTAATGAGTGCTCATTTCCCATATACTCGTGCAATAGATCAATGGCTCAAAGTTTGGCAATAAAATGATTGTGACTGCCCGTGCCCTTACTACAATTATTACTGCCTGACTTCATTGTACACGCAAGCTGCCTTGTACTTGATTTCTTGTACTGTCCACGATCACTATGTCCTCCACATGCCTTAGAGTAATGGAAACCAACCAAATAGACCTTAGGGTACCGAGTGGTCGCATTTTGACCTCATCATACCAACGACATGATTGATTTTGTGTAGGCGGGCATGCCATTTGTTGTGTACTCTCATGCCATAAACTTGCAGCGCTACTAAGGGTTGAATATTTTTGTAATGATTTTTTCCATGGCCACGGCTCTTGGTTCCACTTTCCAGGTCACACTTCAAGAAAATGCAACTTTTAATGCCCTTGGGCCCCTCACTAGCTTCGCTAGCTGTAAACTAAATTTGGACTGGGAGGAGTGACCATACACCAAAAAGAGGGTGGGCTGATTTTATTTTATTTTTATAAGAACTTAATTTTTTCAAGTGCGTTGTTTCAGATTTTTGGGTGCCTATATCTCCTAAATTACAAATTTGAGTTTAGAATGGCCACATTATGCATAGCATAATAGAGCAACGGGAGCCAACACCCTTTTGCAATGGGACCACAATCTAATAATAATTAGAAACTAAGTTTACGTGTCAATGACACAATAGTCCCAAAATTCATGGAATACGAATGGCATTCCTTCATTACATAGAAAAGTGGATCTATATGAAGATTATTTTTCGATTCAATTTTCAAAATGGTGCTCCATTTGCACTGGTCTATTATGTTATGTGCCACCTTGAAATTTTCAGATCATTCCGGCACTTTTTATTTTTTTGGCATTTTTTTTTCTGACATGGTTCCCGGGTTTTGCGGCAAGAGCACCACTTTTGCCTCTCTTGCCGCAAAACCCGAGGACTTTGAAAGTAGATGATGTTGCTGCCACATAGGTGCTACATGAGCATGTTGGGGACCTCGAGTCCCATGGTCATTTTTCCTTTTTTGGATTAATGTAAACTGAACTCGTCCCAAGACGAGTTCAAAAGCCAATCATAGATTTAATGTGCATGGGACAACTTCTTGGTCCATGGTGTAAACGAGCCTTTAGTGTAACCCCTAAACGTCCTCACCCCTCTCCAAATTTGGCAGTTTTGCAAAGATGCATCATAAAATGCAATCAAGAGGGATATTTTGCACTTGATGTATGAATAAAAGTTGTACATTATAAAATTTTGATTCTATCCATACAGTTAGATCTGCGATTGCTATCACCAATATTTTTGTATAAAATTTGAAATTTGAAATTGATAATTCTTTTGTAAGTTGATTACGAATAAGATATTGACAATTTGTACATGGAATTTGTTGTGATTGGTTGAAATGTAATACTCTAACTGTGGTCATTTTTAGAGATTTTTTGGTTGCTTAATTTTATGGGTTGACTTTTTAAAAGCACTTTTACACAGAAATCTTCGAAACTTTGGGTGAATCATTACAACATGAAATGAGGCATAAAAATTTCACAAATCATCCCCTTTCTAGTCGGATCACACATGCATGAAGCTAACTTCCCATAAAATATATAGTAAAAAATCCACGCTGCAAAAAGTCAATGACAGATGAGAAAACTCTGTTTGATTCTGTATATAGTCCACTTTCTGGATGGTTGGACGTTTAGGGGGTAAATTCAACTGTAAAATCAATTGGTTCAATCATGTACCCAAATTTTATAGTTTGCATTGAAAACTCTGCGCAAAACGTATTAGATAACCGACGAGCCGCGGTAGCGACAAGTAGGTTATCTTACATAATCGGATACATAACGGGTTGTTCACTTTTCAATCACAACCCTTGGTCTTCATGACCCAAGGGCGGTGGATGCAAGTTGAAAAGAGAGAAGGTTATGAGTTGAAACTTGTGATGGCGATGGTTGCCAATGGAATGGAGTCACGTTGGCGTTGAAGAGTCAACAACCGGTTATGTAAGAATTTCAAGAACTTTGGAAAGATCAACCGAAGGCAATAAAGGCAATTGTAGGTAGCGGCATTGTGAAGGAACAGGTTCAATGAGTGTGGGAAAAGAAGGGTAGCGGCTGACATGATTCCTCGAAAACCTCCCGAAAACCAGGGGGATGATGTGGAGTGGAAGAAGGAGTTTGAAATCTGTTTTGGAGACGGGCGTGATTTTGCTTGTCTGGAGTACTAAGTAAGCAAGCTTCACCCGCCAGGGAGGATTGCTTCAAAAGTGTCCCAAGAGCAACCAAAGTGCTTGACTGTGATGCAACATCAAACATCAAGACAAGACGTCCATCATCCCTAAAAAAATTTAAAAAATTCTCCTCCGGGGGACCGACGAGGCTGCGGTGCCTGCCATGGACGAAGTCAGATTATTGTGGCTCATGCCCAAGCCAGTAAAAAATTGTCAGGAGGCCTTGGGATATGATGAGATTCTAACCGTTAGCCTGCAATCAACTGCAGGCCCGAGCTGCCTGCCTGCCTGCCCCAAATCCCCACATCGCCTTGGCTGCAATATCTGGTGCAGTGGTTGCCTTGTTCTCCTTGACCCTCAATGTAAGCTTTTCTTTCTTTCTTGCATTGCATGGCCACCCCCATGGTGAACGTACGTGATTCAACTCAAAGAGAATTGTTAAGATAAATATCTAGAACTACGTAAGGTTCCGCTTTAGCCCTTCTAACTCAGAATCTTGCACACTATTCCTAAACCATTGTAGCAGATTTGGAATCATGGGCAAGTCCACATCATCTTTAGTTAAAGATTGGGCGGTGAGACATTGTATTTAATGTTTTAAAAAGCTTATGCAATGCTATTGTTAAAAAGGGTGGACTCCACTAACTCGCTTCTAAAGAACCTTATATACAATAAGCATTCCCACCAGTGATTGGTATCCTCAAATTTCTTGCTAAAAACCAAGGTCCGGATTTGACTTGGGAAGACTTTTTGTCTGCCACAACGTTCAAGGATGGTATATTGCTTGTGGATAGCAACCATACTCTAGCAAAATTTAGGTCTGGGCTGATATATTATGTTTGGAAAATAGAGATACAAACCTATTGGTGGGCATGCTCTAATACCCTAGACCTGCATGTGCACATCTTTTTCTTTAGATTAACTCCTAATGGACCAAAAAGCCCAAATTGGACCTCATGTTTTCTTTAGCAGTTTTGCGTAGGTTCTATGTGGACTTCATTTTGTTCAAGTTTGTTTGTTTTTGTTTTAATCATTGTTCTTCATTGATTTGAGGAATATAAAATTTTGTCTCATTTGAATTTTTTTTTTTACAATATGGTGAATTGAATTTTTCATTTTAAAACTATGAATCCTTGGTCCTTTAACCCCTAAAGGTCCCTAGCTTTTTTGGGCTTAAAATCATCATCGCTTTTGATGTGTTATAGGTCTAAATGTAAGTGAGGTATAGATATCTCAACCGTACAATCTTGTAACATACATGTTGTAGATCATGTGGATCAATTTTGGGGTCATTTGGCCATATAGATTGCAAGATCATAGTGTTTTAGTGCTAAAAAAGGATGCTGAAATTTTCCTAGCAACACAGTTAGAGGTGAAATTCGTTTTCAAAATTACTCAAATGAAAAAACGTTGAACTATAAAGTTGTTCAAAATCATCATATAAACACATTAGTACCAAAAAAGCCTCATGAAAAAATTTAATGTGCCCTAAAATGGCCTTGCAATGTCAAAAAGTAGCCCGAAAAGTGACCCATTTGAACCAAAAAGCAAAAAGTGTCCAAACTAGACCCGTGCACTAAAATGACTCCCAAACATTCATAACAACATGGATTGACGTGAAAATTTTACCATGATAACTAGACTTCAAGGGGAATTCAACCCAACAAGTTTTATTGAAAACGGACTTGGGATGAAGGAGATACAAGCCCCCGAAGTTGCTGCCATCAAAATTTACAGAACTGTCCAAAAAAAACATACCTACTTTCAAATGATCACCAAAAATTCAATTCATCTCGGATTGATCTGAAATTTTTACCACACATTCCATACATCATGCGGGGAGTTTTTTCAAAATTTCAGAAAAATCGGACACGTTTTGCAAAAGTTACAGCACTTCGAAGGTGACTGTACCCCCAAAAACGTCCAAAATATGGACGCCGGGACGCTTAGGGGTTAAGGGTTGATACAAAGACAAGGATGTATTCATAATAAATCAGTTATATGCCCTAACTGGGGTCCTAACACAGAGTCCATAATATGATCAATAATACAATAGGTCAATAGCTGGTTTGGCACTAATGTGCCTAAGAATTTTGATTTTTGGAAATTTCCATTTTGGCACAACAAATTTCTTCAAGATTCCCTTTTCACCATATTAAAAAATATTTTTTGAATATTTTTTTCAAAAACTCTTCAACTTTTACTTTTTGAATTAATTATTACGGGACAAATTATTATCCTTTGATAGAACGGTAGTGTTATCCTTTAACTCTACTCCATGTTAGTTTTCTTTTTATTGATTCATGTTCAAAATTATGAAACTTAATGGCTGCAATTTTGAAATCTAAATGGAGTTCAAACCTTTTGAATTAAAGAATAACTCAATTGAGAAGAATAACTCAATTGAGAAGAATAACCCAATTGAGAAGAATGTAAGATAAAGAGTTTGAACAATCCATTCTAACATACTTTGGAATAGTTATGAAAACTAAGATAATAGTAAAATAAAAAATCATTATAAATATAATAAAGCTTGACATTAATTACACTTCTTCAAGTTGATCACAAATATGGTGAAGTATGCATATCTATAATGAACCCTGTTTCAAAAGAACTCCTACATTTGAACTCAAAAACAATACTAAAACCTATATACTGATTGCACAAAATGTATACAATTAAAACATGAAAACCTATGAAAGTCTAGGATCAACTTTGGATACACATAAAGAACAATATTTTAAAAATTCATGACCTATTGTGCCCTTCTTTGAGCAGATGTGTCACAAGATGATAGGCTATTCATTGATGGATTAGAACTCACAAACAAAATTGTTCTTTTCGACCACTAGATCAATTAGGAAACTGAAATTGAACAATCTTGATTAAATGAGCGCACAATAGGTTATGTCCCATAATCGGCTCAAGCCTATCCGGCCCTCGCTAATTATACAGTCCATAAATTATTCATACGATGTCCAAATAATTTGTATTAAAGTGTGTTGGATTCATTTTTAACTTGCCAATATGAACCAATATATTTACATTTTAATTAAAATGCTCAACTAGCATTGGCGATTATGGGTGTGCTTACCTTTTTAACCAAAAGGCCATAAAATTGCTAGCAGAGCATAAAATTGACTAGTAACTCTCATTTTCACAAGAAGATTCTGGGACAAGATTCTTGAACTTCTACTGGTCATGCCGACAAGCTCTCGGAAGCTTAACTTTTCATAAGTCTGAAGTTCATATATGCATTGAATTTCGAACATCGTAGAGTCACAAGTAACCGAACTACCTTCATTTAAATTGAAGAGACCTTGAACTTCTAATCTCAATACTGCCTCAGAACCCTAATAGCTCATTGGAATTTGGAATTGGGAATTTGGAATTGGGACCGGATGAAAAAAAAAAAAAACAAACAAACAAACGTTTCATTTTGAAAAAACTCCCACATTTTCTCTTTTCACACAAGCAAAGATTCTCAGAAAATTACATTTCATTGAAAAGAATTTTTCCTTGGGACAGGCCACAGCTTTTTAAATTTATGCCATGGGGCAGGGTCAAGGCATGAGACTCCTGCAGGTTGCATTTGTAATGTGGTCAAACTGGCGTCAATCTCGGCTTTTGACTGCAAGAAAGGAGAATTTGTTTGTTCCCATGCATAGGGAATTAGGGTATCCCATGCCAGAACTTTTTTGTGTTTGTAATGAAAATTCTAAATGACAGTTACTACACAACTAAACGTGATTTAGGAAAGGGATGGATGGGAGTTGCAAGGCAAACAGAATCCCAGGAGTTGGAGGACAGTTGGGTTCAGTGATCTCAGAACCACTTTATGACATTTAGAACATTATGCGACCTCCCACATAAATGGTATCTACTTTTGCTACCCAGTGCATACAATACTCACGATACCTCTATAATATCCGACAATACCCTTGATATATTAAAGTGATACCATGATGATATCCGCAGATATCACCTCATGAAGTTGCTACATATTTATATCATGATGAGCATTCTCGCTACATTTCAATTTTTTTCATTTTCTTTCTTTGTATATTTAGCAGCCCCATTTTTTGGGGTAGAAATCCAGCTAATTTTAGCCAGTTTTGAGATCAGTGGTTGGGGTATAGTACTACCCTATGTTAAGGTCATTTTCGTCAGCCAAGTGTCGAAATAATACAAATTTAAAATTCAGACTGTACAAAATGCCATTTCTTAATTTTCTTGGTTTTGGAAAATCTATTAGTTGTGGCGTTTAGGATTTTATAAAGAATCAAAGAGTTTCAAATGAAAATTTCTAAGATTCTTAGAAATAGTTGTACAAATTTTTCGTGCTTTAGACATACTCCAATTTTTGTCTAGTTATTTCCAAAACTGACCTGACACTAGTAGAAATGGTGACATTGCCAAGGGAGACGCTGAGGCAAGTAGTGCCCAATTCCACGCATGCATAGTGATTTTGTGTGGGCATGTCCCTGGGGAGTGCCACCTTTTCTACTAGTGTGAAGGTAGGGTACTTCTTCCAGACAAGTTGGTTCACTTGGTTGCCTTCCCCTTGCAATAGTTGTGCATGGCAATTTAAAATACCTTAGGTTACTACACCAATTATTGTCATTACTGTGAATCCCAAGGTATAATTAGTGTGAGACTTTACACCAATTTCAGTTCATACATCTCAAATGTACATTAGAGTTATCCTAAAAGAGAAGTTGTGTTTGAATAAGATACCATGTGTTTTGTTTTAAAATACTCTTATTTGTTCACTTGAAATAGTTATAAGGTATGGAAGATCTTAGTGGTCTGTCATTATTAAGTGTGTAAGAGCTTGGTGGTCTTCAAACTCATGCACAACTAGTTTAGCGGTCTTTTTTGACGGCTAAACTAGTTTTCCACTTCCCTTTCTATAAGGTCACATAACATGTTTGTCATGCAATATTCACACACCTCCATATTATCATGGAAATTGGTCTTTTCTTGAGGAAATGTACTCAAAGAGGTTTGAGTTTAGGCCTTGAAGGACCAAGGATTCATGGTTATAAAATGACAAATTTAATCGATCACATTGTGAAAAATATAAATAAGATGGGATCAAATTTTTTATCAACGGATCTAGTGAAGAGCATGATTGTGTATTCTGGTCAAAAACCAAATAAATTTGAAGTAAAGGAAATCTACATAGGACTTCCTCAAAAACGCTAAAAAAACATGAGACCCAATTTGAGCTTCTTGGTTTTTTAGGAGTTGATCCCTAATGAACCATAAGGCCCCCACGCGGCTTCTAAAACTAAAAAGTGAGGAAATTTAAGTTGTTAGGCCGTGAATCGTAAGGTGAGCAACAAAGAAACCATGGCTCTTTTTGACAGTTGAATCCTTGGGTACTTCCTGATCCGAAATTTATGAAGTGTGTGACTTTGGTGATTCTTTTGAGATTGGAGGAGGCTACTTAGGCGTCACTTCAGACCCTCATATCTTCCTCCGTATACCTCTAAATTACATGAATTATTTTTCACATGTTCAAAATGATGCAATCTACTGATGGTAAAAATTTCAAAATTTTTGGAGCACTTTTGGACAATCCGATTTCAGCATATGTACAAAATACCTCGAACGAGTTCCATCAACCTTCTCAATGGTTGCATTTTTTTGAAGAAATATGCAATTTTGTTGATTCTTTTTACATGCAACAGTTATGTAAGTCTTC
Source organism: Pohlia nutans (assembly GCA_022496805.1). Classification (NCBI taxonomy): domain Eukaryota; kingdom Viridiplantae; phylum Streptophyta; class Bryopsida; order Bryales; family Mniaceae; genus Pohlia; species Pohlia nutans. The sequence continues at coordinate 39,081,006 of CM040088.1, forward strand.
TTTAATTTCAACGATGCTAATTGTCAAAATTACCCCACCATTGAGGAATGGAGCTTCTTATAAGAGCTATTCAAGAAAACAAGAGCTAAACAACAACCCCCGCCGCCGCGGCCCCTGTCCTTTATGGGTGTTAACCCCTTGTTACTTTCATGGCTGGTGTGTTGACTTCTGTTAGGATGGTGACCCCCTCCTCTTGTGTGACTCAACCAAAATGTCCCAAAATCCATGAAATTTCACCATGAGATCGAATTCACACATATATATATTTTGAGCCCCACAAATTAAACTTAGACTCGTACAGGACAACTGCCAAATCTTCACTCTTTGTAAGATCCGGCACTGAATCAAGGCAAATCGCAGATTCTTTCTTACTTGAGGCGAACCGAGCACGTACTGCCGGCTTGGTAGATGCCTACAACTGCGAAATCGACATGACTTGGCAATATATAATTTACCCCGGTACATGGATTGAGTAGGTGACTGTGATTGAGTTTTGGCCTCCCATCTCATCGGCGTTGTACCCCGTCTTTGCAGTTATTTACTCCAAGGTAAGTACATGCAAGGGCGTGGGGCGTGGGGCTAGCCTAGTACCAACCTATCATGGTTAATTCCCGTATTATAATAATCTCCTCATCATACAAATTACACTCGCCAAACCTCCCAGCTACTTATGGTTACAACCAACATACAATAGCCAATGTACTCCGGGTTCATGTTATTCCAAAATCACGAAAATGACTCGAGCTTGTCTGCACAACAAACAACCACTAGCCTCATGAACTGGCTTCATTCAATTTGCATCCAAAAACTATACATAAATAACATAATTATGCATAATTATACTAACCATGGTCATATATCATCATCATCCAACTTAGTCAGAGTAACAGATTCACAGACCATTGAAAAGCTCTGCAATAAAAAAAAGAAAGAAAAGAAAAGAAAATTGTGTCTGCAGAGATTCCTTGATTGGTCCCAAACTCACGGTGAAAAAAAGATTAATAAGTTATTGTTGCTCATCTCACTTCAATCACACTGAAGTTGGAAACCCCTGCTCGACAATCTGCTGGTGCAGATTTATTGTAGACAAGCTGGATGAATGGCATCTCTTTTGTCTTTCCATCACATCGTGACTGACTCGCTCCAGCTGCCAAGCTTTTTGTCCATCTGCAACAAAAAGGTATGTCAAAAACTTAAATATAATCAGCTTTAAAAAATTGACAGAGAGATCAGGATTAGTGATTCTTTTTCGTCAGGAGACAGTTTAGCATTTTTGTTACTTTTCTATGGTTTGAAGAATACATATTAACCCTTTAACCCCTAAACGTCCCATGGGGATAGTATATACGCTGTCGTATGATTGGGATTTGCTACCAACAAGAAACTCTGAATTGGGATCTCAAGAACTCACTAGAATCGCATTGATCTAAATTCCAACTTCTCTTTTGAACTCAAACCCATTGAAGGTGTAGATCCAATTCAAATACAAGCAAAATACACCGTATTCTACTGGCCGCAAAGGCACATTCAGACGTTTAGGGGTTAACGTCCCAATTCAACACTGTTTTTAAAGAAGTGTTATAAAATGTTTGATAGAAACCAAAAATGGAGTTGATGTACGAAGAAATTTTTTAAATGCCAATGCGAAGATCACATCTGTACAGTTAGATGTATCATATTTTTTATTAATAATTTTAAAATAATTTTGCAAGGTTTTCTCATGAAATTCAATTAAAAATCCCGAATTAACACAAAAAAATTGAAAAACATTGGAATGAAATTAGAATAACATGTACTACGCGATGGGTATGGTGTCCATTATTTGATTCTATTTATTTTGAAAAATCATGTCTAAGGTCTCACTTTTTGAACTAAGAATGAAACTTGACATAAACCAATTGTGTTATTTTTCCAAAAATCATGATAACCTATTTTGAAGATCCACACCGTACAAAGGATAGTCAACTTACACAAGAACCCAAAAAATAAAATTGGTGGATGAAAACTGTCCAGTTTGGATGGAAATCAAACAGCTTTAATATGTTCGTCGTCCAATATATGGAAGCTGGCGCGCTAAAAGGTTAAGGTTCTTAAGCCCATGTACTGCTCACCTCCTAATTTGTTAGGGAATAGCATAAGGGATTTGGGAATACAAGATTATGTCAGTAAGTTAAGCTCAAGTGAGGTTGAGTTGGTTGCTTCTCGCCAATGATAGTTCATTGAGTTCATGCTCCCTGATACTTTCTGGATTTTTTATAAAAGAATACTGTAGAGCCTTGATGATTTCCGAACTATTTATAATTGTAGAGCCTTGATGATTTTCGGATTCTTTATAAAAAAAACTACTATAGAGTCCCACAGATCGAGAAGGGTGTGATCCCCCAACTGCTTAAGAACCTTATGAATCCAGACTCCTTGGATGCTCTTTTCATATTAATATAAATAAGTAATACACATGTGCTACCTAGGTGCTACTTAGGCAATACTTAACCCCTAAATGCCTAGAGCCCTCTCCAAATTCGGCAGTTTTGCAAAGATGCATTATAAAATGCAACCTAGTGGGATATTTTGAACTTGATATATGAATAAAAGTTGTACGTTATCAATTTTAGATTCTATCCATATGGTTAGATCTATGATTGCTATTACCAATAATTTTGTATAAAATTTGAAACGTGAAATTCAAAATTATTTTGTAATTCAATTACGAATAAGATATTGACAATCTACAGATGAAATTCTTTGTGATTGGTTGAAATGTAACACTCTAAGTGTAGTGATTTTTGGAGATTTTTTGGTTGCTTAATTTTATGAGTTGACCTTTTTTTTGACCACTTTTACACTGAAATTTTCAAAATTTTGGGTGAATCACTACAACATGAAATGAGGCATAAAAATTTCACAAATCATCCCCTTTCTAATCGGATCACATATGCATGAAGCTAACTTCCCATAGAATCTACAGTAAAAATTCCACACTGCAAAAAATGCATGATGGATGAGAATCTACGGATGAAATCTGTACATCGTCCAAAAAATGGACGCTTAGGCAGTTAGGGGTTAAGTTTAAAGAGGCTACACATCTTAGAAAATCTGACTATTATTATTCTTTTTGTTTTTTTTTGTTTTTTTCAAAAATCCTTTGTATCAATTAGCCAGCCCAAATTCTATGTTGCAATTTGGCTAAAATTAGCAAAAATAAAAATAATCACTGACCGGGAGTGATTTTTTTCTGAAAAAGCTTGAAGTGGGTAGCGATTGGAGGTTGCATTGCCTGCGCATGTGAATTGGCAGAGATGCCTACCATGGCCAGGTTGATATATGGATTGGTGTGCAGGGAGCTTACTGCATGCGGCAGTCCTGTGATCATGCAAACCTGGTCGGTGTGATCGATTGACGTGCCATCACAACTGCAGCTTGTTTGTTTGCCAGAATCGGATATTGTCACTCTTCACTTAGCGAGACAAGAGTGAGCAAGTGTGGGAGAACGATTCAAATGTTTGTTTGCACATGTGAGCCTGAGGAAGAGAAGCAAGCAAGAGCAAGAGCAAGAGCTGCATTTATTGATGTTCAAAGCATCATTCGTGTGTTGGTGTGTAAGAGTTGCAGGGGTGAACAGAGCCGCATGAGGTTTATGCAGGATTGCTAAGATACTCGTTGACCTGTCCCCATAACGCCATTAATTAACGACCTTTGAGAGGATTTCATTCCGCGACCGAGAGAGACCGACCGAAGAAAGTGACCCCATTCCAGCAGTTGCACATTCTTCCTTCTTGCTAGCTGCAGTCGATCAAGAATTGCTTAAGCACTGAACTTTACAGTCCAAAGTGCGGGTTAAAGATCCTCTGAAACCTAGGTTTAGAGCTCGGAGTGTGTGCTAAGCAATTCAATCTCACATTCGGAGTGCAGAATTGATTGTCAGGGTGAGAGGAAAGCAAGCAAGCAAGCTTGGGTCTTGCAGCTTGAGACGATTTTTGCAAGGATTTGAGGTCCATAGCCTGCCTTCATAGTCTGACTTCCGAGCCCAATCTAGGTGCAGCTAATTCAAGCAATTCAGTGCCGGTAGCTTCATAGGGGCAATCCATGACACTAACCAAACCCGTGAAGTGTCAGTTTTCTTTTCCGTAGTCATAAGACACAGTCGTCTATCATCACAATGAAGTTCTATGCTCGACAAGTTGCATGTTCTGTACTGTAACCCACACTTGCGTCTCGGTCTCTGGTTTGTCCATGTGCTGGCATTGGTGAGGAGGAGTTTCGGTGATGATTTGATTGACGGGAGCTTGGGCCTGCACCAACTGCATGACTTGAGCCAAATGGCCTCACTAGCATTGTTATTGTACTAGCTAAATTGGAGAAAGAAAGAGAGAGCAGATTGGACTCTGAAATCATTAATAATTTCAGTGACCCGCCTCATTCTTTTTGTGGGGACCCCCACATCGGTGTCCCAGGACGCTTACTTTCCCCACTTGCATTCACTTGTCACAAATGTTCTCTCCATATGCTAGCTGCTCATTTCTGAGAGCTTGAGTGTCAATGATCTCGTTGGTTTGAGGGAAAAGATTTTTTTTTGCAGAGGCGACAAGAGTTAGTAGCTCGAAGTGAGGATTAAATTTTCTTTCTACGTTGGAATATATACATATATACATATCGATTTCTTGATCAGCAGAATGGCGAAGGGGATTGATAGGACGCGTGTTCTTTGTATACAAGTGATCACCATAAGCTTGGTATTGTTCTCGCAACGGACCATCTCAAGCCCAATTTATGATGAGAGTTTGGCACTTGTGGCACTAAAGGGGAGCATGAACGACCCACTCTTGCACCTGGCCGATTGGAATGTGAACGGCAGCACGTCACCGTGCTCGTGGACTGGTGTGGCTTGTGGAAATGCATCCTTCGTTGTGAGCATGAATTTGTCCAACATGAATCTTTCTGGGGTGGTATCGGCCGAGTTGGCCAATTTGAAGCATTTGGTCAACGTCTCCCTGGATCGCAACAACTTCACAGGCAACCTCCCTGCTGAGATTGTCACGCTTTCTCAGTTGCAGTACTTGAATGTGTCCACCAACAGCTTCAGTGGTGACCTTCCCTCGAACTTCTCCCAGCTTCAGCTGCTGCAGGTATATAATTATTCAGGACCGGCCATTTCTCCACTCTTTTATCATTCACGTGTCAATGTAATCTGCTGTGAAAGAGCGTACACTGTATTTTCTGTAGTGTAAGAAAATTGGACCCCCTGCTGCAAATCATCTGTTTGTGTGAAAACGACTTCAGTTTGGCACGATCAACATTGTTGATCTTGTAGTATAGAACAAGACCTTTAAGATGATGTATTGCAATCAGAAAACTGAGGTAAAATGAGAAAATGCCACCGTTGCAAAGTTCAGTGATGCAGATGGCGTTTTAGACGCTTAGGGGTTAACCAAACTCTGGGACGATCTGCAGGTCCTGGATTGCTTTAACAACTATTTCTCAGGACCTTTACCACCTGAATTATGGAAGATTTCGACGCTCCAACATGTAAGCTTGGGAGGAAACTACTTCGAGGGCAGCATACCTCGTGAGTATGGAAGATTTCCGAATCTCAAATACTTGGGTGTCAATGGAAACTCCCTCACAGGCCCCATTCCTGCTGAGCTTGGTAACCTTACAGGTAACTATCAAGCCCTTAATATCATGCAATGTCGTGATGGTTCAACTTTTAAAACGACAGTGTAAAGGAAACATGAGGTCCCGTGTGTATTGGTTTTCGGAGCGTATATTGATTTGACCTCTTTTGGTGTTTTGGCAGAGCTGCAAGAGCTGTACATGGGCTACTACAACAACTTCAGTTCCGTCATCCCAGCCACGCTTGGGAACCTCACCAACTTGGTGCGCCTTGACATGGCGAATTGTGGCTTGGTTGGATCAATCCCACCTCAACTGGGCAACCTGGGGCAGCTGGATACCATGTTTTTAATGTTGAATCAGCTTGAGGGACCCATCCCTGCCGAGCTTGGCAATCTCGTCAGCCTCAAGTCGCTCGACCTCTCGTACAACATTCTCACTGGCGTTCTTCCCAGCACCTTGGTCTATCTTCAGAAGCTGGAGCTCATGAGCTTGATGAGCAATCACCTCGAGGGCACCATTCCTGATTTCCTCAGCTATCTTCCCAATTTGGAGGTCAGTGTACAACTTACATCTTTCTCAACCTTTCACTGTAATTTAACGTAAGAATTCTGCTTGGATGCATGGAAGAGCACAGGATAACTAATGTGTAATTAAACCAAAACTTTTCTTTGGGCCTGATTTTCACTAAAGCAAGCTCCAGTTCAGTGAAAATCATGTCCTCCGTTCAACGTGGCTGGAACACGACATGATTTCCATTAGTGGATGTTGATGCCCTACTAGGATCATACACTTGTGAGCTACGTTTGTCAGCAACGTAGGGGAGTACATGTATATTCTCACTTGGTGTTAAGAGTGGTGTTAGTAAGACTGGTTCTTCAGAACAACCGTAGGTATATTTTTGGACTAAATTCACTTTGCTAATACCAAGTGCAAACATACCTTCAAGCAAGATTATAACTTGTTATGCAACATTAGGAACTGTAATGTTGTTATAGCTAGTCCTCTAACGTTGCTAACAAACGTGGCAATCAGTGTATGATCCTAGCAGTGATGAGAAAATAACACAAAAGAAACATTCAACATTGGGATGTTTCATTGGTTGAAACAGCATCGTTATATTGGTTTTTGTAATGCTGTTTCAAAGGGTTAGTGCTAGTGTTTGTATACTTTTGTTGTTTGGACACTTGAAGCTGATTTCTCACTCAAGTTTGGCTTGTGGTCCTGCAGGTCTTGTACTTGTGGAAGAACAAGCTGATAGGGATAATCCCTGAGAACCTGGGGCAGAACATGAACCTCACGCTCCTGGATCTCTCGTCCAATTTCCTCACCGGCACAATTCCTGCAGACCTCTGTGCAGGCCAGTGATTTCTTTGTTGCTAATTTTAGCCAAATTGCTACATAAAATTTGGGCTGGCTAATTGATACAAAGGATATTTGCAAAAAAGAAGGAATAATAGTCAGATTTCCTACATGGAGTCAAGATGTGTAGATGTGTAGCCTCTTTAAACCTAGGTATCACCCAGGTATTGCCTAGGTAGCACATGTCTATTACCTTGATATCACCTATATATTAATATGAAAAGAGCATCCAAGGAGCCTGGATTGCTCTTCAAGCCATGGAAAAGTAGCAAAAATGCTAAATTGTCTCCTAACATAAAAAAATCACTGGTGCAGGCCAGAAGCTGCAGTGGCTCATCCTGTTGGAGAATAATCTCACGGGGCCGATCCCAGAGAGCTTAGGGCACTGCGAGAGCCTCACGAAAGTCAGACTCGGTGACAATGCGCTCAACGGGACGATTCCGCGCGGACTGCTCAGTCTTCCCAACCTCACCATGGTGGAGATTCAGGACAACCAAGTCTCGGGCCCGATTCCGGCGGAGATTATCGATGCGCCTCTGCTGAGCTACCTCGACTTCTCCAACAACAACCTCAGCAGCCGAATCCCGGAAAGCATCGGCAATCTGCCCAGCATCATGTCCTTCTTCATCGCTGACAACCATTTCTCCGGACCCATTCCGTCACAGATCTGCGACATGCCCAATCTCACCAAGCTGGACCTGAGTGGCAACACCTTTTCAGGTCAGGCCGGCCTTTCCCAAAGTGGTCTCCAACCTCCCACTTTGAATGTATGCATAGTAAGAAATTCATACATAGTGATAAAAAATTGAGTGACCTCCCAATGAAAGCACACTCCTACATGTTGCTTAAAATTAAGGGACGGAATGAGATGTTTTCTTCGTAGCTCGATCTTGTGTATGCTTTCCATTTGATGTTGGTCAAAATGATTTTTTTTCGTTGTTAATTTTAGCCAAATTTCTACTTAAAATTTGGGCTGGCTAATTGATAAAAAGGAGGAATAGTAGCCAGATTTCCTACACGGAGTCAAGATGTGTAGGCTCTTTAAACCTAGGTATCACCCAGGTATTGCCTAAGTAGCACCTAGGTAGCGCAGGTGTATTACCCTGCTATTACCTATATCTTAATGTGAAAAGAGCATCCAAGGAGCCTGGATTGCTCTTCAAGCCATGGGAAAGTAGCAAAAATGCTAAACTGTCTCCTGACGAAAAAAGAATCACTGTTGGTCATGTTTGGCGATCGAGCAGGGAGCATTCCGGCAGAGATAGCGAATTGCAAGAAACTGGGGTTACTGGACGTGAGTGACAACAGGCTGAGTGGAGGAATCCCGGCGCAAATGGAGTACATTGCCGATCTCTACTTCCTGAACCTGTCGCACAATGAGCTCTCAGGGCCCATCCCGGCGCAGCTGGCGGGCCTGTCCACACTGAGCATCTTCGACTTCTCCTTCAACAACCTGTCAGGTGCCATCCCGCCGTTCGACTCCTACAACGCCTCGGTGTTCCAGGGGAACCCGCTGCTGTGTGGAGGCTTGCTGCCCCGGGCGTGTCCCAACTCCACCCACGCTCACCATCCCAAAGCCGGGACCTCCAACCTCCTGGCCTGGCTGGTGGGAGCCTTGTTCTCGGCCGCCGTGGTGGTTCTCCTGGTCGGCATGTGCTGCTTCTTTCGCAAATACCGGTGTCACATTTACAAGTTCTTCCACCGTGAGTCCATCAGCAGGCCTTGGAAATTGACTGCTTTCCAGCGTTTGGACTTCTCCGCTACTGAGGTACGCAATGCACATACCATACGATTTAACCCCTGAAGGAACCAAGAAGCCCAAATTGGGCTTCATGTTTTTTTTTAGCATTTTTGAGTAGTTCTCATGTGAACTTCCTTTTGTTTAAATTTATTTGTTTTTTACCAACTCATGCAATGTTCTTCACTGATTTTGGTGATATAAGATTTTCTCTCATATGAATTGAATGTTTCAGAATATGATTGATTGAATTTGTCACCTTAAAACCATGAATTCTTGGTCCTTTAGGCGTTAACCAGTATACTATGTACCGGTCAAGAGGCTTTTGTACTCTAATATATTCTCATACTAGATTTAGTGGTAGATTTAGTACAGAAAGCGACTTTTTCATGAACTAATTCAGCTATTTCAGTGTAGCAGATGAACTCAGCTGCATGCATGCTACAATGTGTAGCAGGCGAACAACTAATATGAAAATGTATTAGATAGCACTGATACTGCATGCGATGCGCTATGGCCTGTTGTATGTGTGAGTCGCAGACATGTGCTAACCCACCAGAAGCGCGATATATATGTAAATGATACACTATCTAGGATAACATAAGATTTTGCATGCATAACATTCTTGAAAACTAAGCCATTTGTTGCACCCAAGAACCCTAGCTAATCCATCATTATGATTTTATTAGCTAAAGTGTGTACATTGTTTTGCCAATTCATAATATATTGAATTAAGAGTCAAGAGTAGCTACAGTGTAGGAGTAGGAAACATGCATGCGTAACATATAGATAAATTTATCTCAAGTTTTGAAAGCCATCAAATCTTGCATTAGTGATGGCGATTCCAATTCTGAATGGTATGTGGTGGAAATATATGCAGGTATTGGACTGCTTGGACGAAGACAACATCATAGGAAGGGGCGGTGCCGGGACGGTGTACAAAGGCGTGATGCCCAGCGGCGAAATCGTGGCCGTGAAGAGGCTAGCCGGAGAAGGCAAGGGCGCCTCGCACGACCACGGCTTCTCCGCTGAGATTCAAACGCTGGGAAAAATCCGCCACCGCAACATCGTCCGCCTCTTGGGCTGCTGCTCCAACCACGAGACCAATCTGTTGGTGTATGAGTACATGCCCAATGGCAGCCTGGGCGAGCTTCTTCACAGCAAAGACTCTCAATCTGTCAATCTCGATTGGGACACCAGGTGCCCTACCTTTCCATTCCTACCCAGGCAACTTACCTGCATTCATTCATCAATTGCTTGCTAGCTGCTGCATTATTTCTTCAATACTTACTAAGACCTTACTTTTGAAGTATGTGAACATTGCAGAGATTAGCTTGCATGTTTGTCATGTATGTCATGTTTGCCATGTTATGTTATGTTTATGTTATGTCATGTCATGTTAGATTAGTATGTCATGTTTTCCAGACAGTAAAACTGGAGTGTCCTTTCATGAGCAGCTAGCTAGCTTCTGAATTAACCCGTAAAGGAGGTTGCATGCCAAAAAGGGTTGCAAGTGTTCTTCCAGATGGTATTTCACCACGAAGACTATGGTATTGATAGAAACTGCAAATATGAAAAATGGAGCTTGGAATGGGAATTAAATATACAATTTTTTAATTTAATAATATGTGACGCAGAAAAAAATAAAATGGCTACTCAAAGACGTTTTCTAAGTATTTTGAGTCGTGTTTTGGGAAAATACATAATTGTTTTATGATCCCACAACGGATGGAAATGCTCTTAAAAATCACCATATGCACAGTGCATGGATATGCACCTCCTCAAAAAATCTACCCTCCAAATTCACACTTTTATACCCCTTAGCATCACCTGTATGCTAATACTACCAACGTATAAAATACCCCAACATCCTTTAGGGGTTAATGAAAACCGTGTGAAAATTAACTAATTAGTATGGTGTTTGACAGATACAACATAGCAACCCAAGCTGCACATGGTCTGTGCTACTTGCATCATGACTGTTCTCCACTAATCGTGCACCGCGATGTGAAATCCAACAATATTCTCCTGGACTCCACTTTCCATGCCCATGTTGCGGACTTTGGCCTGGCCAAGCTGTTCCAAGACACCGACAAAACCGAATCCATGTCCTCCATTGCTGGCTCCTATGGCTACATTGCTCCTGGTAATTAATAGTCTCATCTGAAACGAGAGCTGTGCTTGCTAGCATATTGATTATTGAACATTGCCTCTTTCTTTCTGTTGCTGAATTTTCTGTGGTCTAGTACATGACAATGAAGATATATATCTTTCCTGAAGCCATCCTTGCATGTATTGTGGTACACAGAGTATGCGTACACATTGAAGGTGAATGAGAAGAGTGACATCTACAGCTTCGGGGTGGTGCTCATGGAGCTTCTGACGGGCAAGAGACCCATTGAAGCCGAGTTTGGTGATGGCGTGGATATTGTGCAATGGGTTCGGCGCAAAATCCAAACCAAGGATGGCATTCTGGACCTGTTGGACCCCAGAATGGGAGGTGTTACTGGTGTCCCCCTCCAAGTAAGCCGGCTTTCACCTCTTTCACTTCAATTCAGGGGAGTAAATAAGTTAGATACAAATCCATATTGATCATGGAGTTCCTATCTGCGTTAGTTCATGTGGCATAGTTAGTAGAATTACCACAACAGGGGGAGTCATAGTAGATTTCCATGAACTCTGGACTTCATCCATATTTCCTTACACTTCATTCTTATTCTTTTGACACAAAAAATGAAAAGTTCTCTAGTATGTGAACTTCTTTCTCTACCATTCTTTGTCTCCAATGGTCAATGAATAGCGTTTCAACCAAGTGCTAATGCCATCCATTCATTGAGATGGGGTAATTGGGGACTCAATACCAAAAAAGCAAAAGAATCCCATTCTCACAATTATTATTTCGTTTCAAAAGATGCTGTAAGCTCTGTAAGAACACTTGGAAAAGTTGAAAAACTTTAAAACAAGGTCAAAATTGTTGCTGAAGTACGTCGAAACTTGAGAGTTCACAAGAATTGGTGAGCTCAGAAATTGATACTATGACGCCCACTTGTTGCAGTAGTACTGTCAATCATGCAATTGAATCTGTGGAAACTGGTCAGACTGTCTAGTTCCTTGCAATGAATTTTCTCTTTTACTTTCAGTTGCTCAAGAAAGGGAAAAAGAAAAGAGAAACTGATGCATATATGGTTGGGTGGCTCAGGAGGTGATGTTGGTGCTGAGAGTGGCGCTGTTATGCTCCAGTGACTTGCCTGTGGACCGGCCCACAATGCGAGATGTGGTGCAGATGCTGGCCGATGTGAAACCCAAACGGAAAAAGAGCGTTGGCGACTCTCGTGAGCTCTCGGCCCTGGTGGACCTCAAGGATGAGGAACTCATTCACCAGGTTCTTGTGTGCGTTATTAGTCCCTAATTCCAATGCCTCAATTTCTTCATCTCCACAGTCAACACAGTTTGTCATCAGGGCAAAATGAGGCGCACCCTGAATTCGACGTTATTATCACACTCCAATATCACATTCCACAATATTTGATATTGTGCACACACATGTGATTGACCATTTTCCACATGGCCAGCTGGGTACCAAAGGTGTGATATAAAAGAATTCTGAGTGTAGATCAGTTCATATGATTATCCTCACTTGTACAGTACTAGGCAGTAGGAATTAAATCCCTCAGAGATGCCACACATTGATTGTCCTTTTTCTGGTCCCCAACCTCACTTATTATTAATAAGAATCAGTTGGGTTGTTGTTGTTGCTCCAATCTTCATTTGTAAGAGAAGCAACTTTGAATTGCACTCTGAATGCCATCCAAAAGTTACAGGGCATACCATGTTAGTTCCCTGCTAACATCACTTAATTAGACTCTGAAAATATTAAGTAAGCCACTCACAAGTCACCATGTATGGATTGTGCAATTATGATGTGCAATTACGGTAACCCTTTACAGCCTAGTTGCAAAGGCATGTTTTTGCAAATTACTGTAAGATCTACTCCGAACCAAGCATCAATGTTTGAAGTTCAGAAGTGGAGATTCATCTCACGCACACTTCAAAAAGAAATTTATGATTTGGAGTTGTGAAGCTATCAAAATACCTATGTACAAAACACGAAAATATTGTAAATACCTCAACATACAACAAGTACTTATAAATACAACACATGCACTATTAATGTAGTATTCTTTGTGTTCGGAAGTTGTTATTTTGTTTTATTTTTGAATTGTGTTCTCTTGTTCATGTTCCATTAGTGTATGTATTTCAATCTGATCAATGTATGAATTCCTTCCATATTTATATATGTAAAATTTTGTTGATAAGTCACTCTCATTTATAAAATTCACAATAATTATGCATGAGTTTGTTCTTGACATGAAAGGTTGCAATGGAGAAGTGTTGACATAAAGTCATTGTTGAACTTCTTCACTTTCATTTTAGAAAATTTAACCCAAATTCTAATTAACTTTGAAGTCACACACCCTCCAAAATCTCATTTTTGATGTGCATTATACGGTTCAAAGACATACTATGATCTTCTAATCCAACACTCCGATCTTACCAAATTTAACCAGCACTTGTTTGATTAAGCTATGCTTACATTTATACAGTTGGATACTATTAACACTACCTCTAATTTCAATAGAGTGAGTTTTTATAAAAAATTACTAAAAATCAATGGTTTCTCGATAACTACCCAAGGCTAATAAGGGTTAGGAAGAGAAGATACACTAGCTTAAGTTGTTTTGACACTACTATAAAATCCAATTATTTTGTTGTTTTGGTCGCATTGATTTGGTTCACCTTTTTGTTGCTTTGATTTCATTTTTGTTGATTTGATCGCGTTTTTGTTCAAATCAACAAGTTGTTGATCAAATCAACGGAAAAGTGAACCAAATCAAGGCGACCGAAACAACGGAAAATTTGGATTTTCTAGTAGTGTGAGGGCCCTAAACTAGTTTATACTATTCAATGTCTCCTTCCAAATAAAATTGTTGACCAACCCATGCACATCCATTTTTTCTAGAGCCACAAAGCTATCCATATTGTTGGTGGAGATGCTCTAAGTGCTTCATTCATTTGTGACTAGTGTGGTCCTGTGTCGTTGACCCAAATGTTCCCCGTGTTTCACATGTCCCTTATACTCTCCATATTCCAGTGCTTTCCTTGTGTTTCCATGTTCCCATGCATTCCTCGTGCTTTTTCTTTTGTTTTTTTAGAATAATTCATTCATAATGTAATTCAATTTCTGGTGATGAAATTCAATTAGAAATCCATAATTTCCACAATGTAGGCTCAAAATCCACAAAACAACCTTGGTGTACCCCTACTGGTCGAGAGCTTTCCAACGATGCTAAGAATGATATAAACAACTTCCATATTCCATTTTACATTATTTAATTCAATTTATGGTCACAAAAATCATTCAAAAATCCATAACTTTTACACCGTAAGTCCAAAAGCGACAAAACAACTTTGGTGCATCTCTCCTCGTCAATAGCTTTCCAGTGGTGCAAAGAATGTAGCCAACATAGAATTGGTCGGGGGGATCTCAATGTTACACACAAAATTAAAAAAAACAAAAAAAAACCAACAACCTTCTTCATTGTATAGACTAGTGTGGCCCTAGCCTGTTGGCTCTGATGTTTCCTATGTTCCTTATATCCACCATGCTCCTCATGTTCAATGTGTTCCTGTGAGTATCCCAAGCTCTTGCTTTTGCTTTTTAGAATAAATTATTCATAATTTGATTCAATTTTGGTGACAAAATTCAATTAAAAATTCATAACTTTTAAATTGTTGGTCCAAAGCTACAGAACAACTTTGATGCACCCTTACTAGTTGACAGATTTTTGACAATGCTAAGAATGACATCAAAAACTCCCTTATTTTATTTTTCATAATTTGATTCAATTTATGGTGATGAAAATCACTCAAAAATCCATAACCCTCACATTGTATGTCCCCAAGCAACAAAATGACTTTGGTGCATGGTTGAGAGCTTTCCAACGGTACTAAGAACAAGGCTTGTGGATGTCTAGTCCAAGAGATCTCAACAATACATATAAGCAAACAAATAAAACAAAACAAACAAACCACCTTCCTTAATAGTAGGATGTTGGCAATGTCGTGGGAATTAATATACAAATGAAAGTTTTAGAATTTGAATTTTAGATTTCATCTGTACGGTTTGATTCACTAATACTATCACCAATATTTAACTATAAAATTTGAAAGTTACAAACAAAATTTAATATTTTTTGAGTAAAATTTGTTGGAATGAATTTGAAATGAGATACTCTTAAATGTGGTGATTCTCTGAAATTTTTGTGTTTCTTAAATCTATGACCTCAATTCTGCAAAGCCACTTTTGAAATACAATCAATGCATTTTTGGCTTGATCAACGACTTGACATACTTCTATGTTTGTAATTTTAGAAAAATATGTACTAAAGTATGACTAAATCCAACCATTAGATAGGACAACAACTTGGTGAAGTATCTCCAAAAAATTGGATGACTTTCATGAGTTTCATCAAAGCATTGATGAGAACGTAAGGTGGGTTTGAATCTGTTAGTCGTCCAGAAACTGGACGTTGTGACGTTTAGGGGTTAAACAAACAAACTCCTAATCCCTAACTGCCTAACCAGGCATTTTTGTCATAATGTACAAATCAAATGTTTTTTCCTCATCCGTCATGCACTTTTTGCGAGTAAAAGAAATACTACAAAACTCTATGGCAAGATAGCTTCATGCATATGTGATCCGACTAGAAAGGGGATAATTTGTGAAAATTTTATTTCTCATTTTATGCCACACATTTCCATCAAAAATTTCTAAGATCTTATTTCAAAACAAATCAAAAGTGCTCTTGAAAAAATCAACTCATAAAATTAAGCATCCAAAAAATCTTTAAAAAATCACTACACTTAGAGTATTACATTTCAACCCATCACAAGAAATTTCATCCACAAATTGTCAATATCTTATTTGTAATTGAATTACAAAATAATTTTGAATTTCAAGTTTCAAATTTTATACAAAAATATTGGTGATAGTAATCACAAATCTAACTGTTGGATAGAATCTAAAACTTATAATGTGTAGCTTTTATTCATACATAAAGTTCAAGATATCCCTCTTAGTTGCATTTTATAATGCACCTTTGCAAAATTGTCGAATTTGGAGAGGGGTGAGAACGTTTAGAGGTTAATGTACGCCTATTCTTGAATAGAATTTGAGTTGATTCCTCTTAAGTGATTTTAGGAAAGTCGTAAGTACATAGCAAATGTTGACTTTTTGTCAGATCAATGGACTATTGTATGTGGAGGGTAGGATCTACACATCTATGCCAAATGTTTCATTTTTTTTTTTTTCAAATAATAACATTGAAAAATAAAATAATTTTCAATATTCTTCTAGACTCTCTTTTTCAACATACTAAAAGTCTTTCTAGAAAAATTCAGCGTTTATTTTTAGATATGTTATTTTGTTGACTTTGCCCTCAACTTACGATATAAGGTAGGAATGATGCTCTAAAATTGACCCTTGAAATGAATAGTATGCTATTGTTTCAAGGGTTGATTTTGTTATGAAAATTTCAACACGTTTTTATAAAAGGTAAATACAATTTTGAGGAAAGATGTTGGCGTCTATAATTTAATTTGAGAATTATTTATACTGGCTACATGCCTTATGAGGATACATACAGAGTATCTATAAAAAGAATGTTGGAACAATCACCCAATGTTGCTCTTAGAAATTATATACAAAAGAGATATTCATAGTTGTTTGAAATGTTGTTTCATATTCATATGCATGCGTGTTCTAAATGTACTTTTCGACATTCTAAGCAAGAATCTATTCTTTCTATGGAACATTTAATCTAGTAAGGTCACCGGTGACTCATTGCCTCCCTCCCAATCTTCTAGAGTCCATCAATGCATGTCTAAGAAGAGTTTCCTGCCTCTATGATGGGTTTAATACTTTAATAGAGTGTAATAAAATTTTGTGATAGAAAATCTTTGTAGTAGAAAGTTTTATGTATTTCAAAAAATATTTCAAAATCCAAATCAAGCTTTAAAAACTCAATAATATAAATTAAGGGATGAAAATATTTTATGATTTCTTTTCACAATAAAAGATATAAATTAGTGCAAGGTTTTATTGTATAATTGTCCTCGATAATTGTTTCATACAATAAGAAACTAAAATTTGTTAAGTATCTTTTAATTTCTTTATTTTGCTTATGCTAAATATCACTATAATTGCTAAAATACCAGGTTAGCCAAAGTGGGACCTTAGTGATTTTGGGTAGACTCTAGTGATTAGATTATAAATTTAGATTATATTTTGAATTTTTTATAGTAACTTCTATAGGCTATATTCTACAAAGAGACTTTGCTGCATGAGATTCCAATACGTATTGCAAAAGTTATGAAGGTTTTAAGTTATTTTGTGTTATACGCGCAACTAAAATAATTTCTAAATCTTACTTTTTTAAAATCTAAATTCTTTTCTTGAGTAGAATGTATCTTTATATACAAGAAATGATTTGATTCATTCCACTATTATTAATGAGATGAAATTTACGAGGAAATTTATAAGAGGTTTTGTATTGCGGGCAATCATGGAATTTCTTCAAAAAAAAACTTGTTAAGTTTTTGAACTCAAATTTCAAAAATTTCAAAACATAAAAGTGCTTAACCCCTAAAGGACCATGCTCATTTTCACTACTAGAGAGTGCGTAAAAACCAAGACAAAACCAAGACACATCTGTTGGAACCAACAAAGAATGGGTTTAACGTAGCAAACATTTAGTCATTTGCACAAAACCAACAAGTTTTCTCTTGAAACCAACAAGTTCCTGTTGATTTTCCTCTTGGAACCAACAAGTTCCTGTTGATTTTCCGGAATCAACTGTTCCTAACCCGCACAGAACCAACAGAATTTCTGTTGATTTTGTGCGGGTTAGGAACCCCATTTCTCTAGTAGTGTTTTAAAAAATTATCACTTTCTTGTGATGCTTTCAAGATTGCAGTTGTATCTCTCAATTGGTGTTCATGTAGAAAACTTCACTATTGAAGCTCAAAGAGAACTTATTCATGAGACTGTATATTGATTTTCATGACAATCTATTGTATATATTACATGATTATAAGGTTTGACCATGAGTTGTTTTTGAAAATTTTGAACAAAATCAACAGGTCATTAACTACAAACATGCTCATAAATTTTAGAAGCATGATTAGTGTTTGAAATTTTAGGAGCATACAAAAATGTATTGTATCTAGGTGCTCACAAAAAATGGTGTTCTAAAACTAAATACAACAATGACTGATTTTGAAAGATTTATGTTTGGGTATAGTGAATTGTTGGTGACTCGTTGAGCCGGTGTTTGTGATCATTATTAATTCTTACATTGCATAAAATGTGCAAAGCTTTCAAATATATATTAGGAATATTCCAAATATTCCAAAATAATATAAGATATGTAGAAAATATTTCAAAGATTCTAAAAAGATTCCATTTAAATATATTTGAACATTTTATGTAATTATTATATAGTGTTAATGACGTAGTAATGGCAAATGTTTTACATATTGTATGCTTTTTCTTTTTGGACAAATTTGATGCTCTAGCCTGAAAATGCCCTCCAAGTCATCAACCTCCCTAACTACAATGTCCCAAATTCACGTGCCTTGACGTTTTAGTTTTTTAGTTTTTTCCCGGTGGATCAAACAACGTAATTGCAAATCTTGAAGGATTTTTGTGTTCTTGGTACGGACATTTACAATTCTCTAGTTAACATTGTGTCAAAATTATGGAATCCAAATAAGTTACTAAAGTAGTGAAATCATTCTTGGACACAATGCGTCCTCATGGTCCTTTAGGGGTAAAGATATAGATAGCTTACTAAAACATTTTTGCCATTGGGATTAGCATGTTTCAATCTCAAGTTAGTTTTATTAGCCTTGTAGTTATTTCTTAATCTTGTACCTCCTTCCAAATATTTTTTTAAAAGGATGAAAATCAAAATAAAATAAAATCTTAATTTTTTTTTATAGATTCTCAAGTCAACTCTTCAACATAATATGAAGAGTCACTACACCCGTAACACCCATTATAGTATTTACCGATAGTCCGAGATGCATTAGTTGTATTATGATTACTATTTTTTTTAACGTAGAACGAATACTTTTACAAAGTATGTTTATGGATGTTGCCTTACATGAGTAGTATGAAAATCTTCAATCTTGGTAAAAAAATTACCATACGTAAAAATTTATAGCCTAGAAGCTTCTGCATTTCAAGCTTCTACAATCAAGCTTCTACAATCCTTGATCATGAATACTATCATGGATCACAATTTGGCTTAATGACAAAGTGCAAAAGATACACAATAATAAATCAAACAAGACTATACATGAATAATCCAAAACCTCATCATGCTTCAAACATTTCCAAACAAACGACAAATTACATTACCAAAAAATGAATAACTTGTTTTCTAAAAATTCATAAAATATTCATGTTTAGAGTAGGGTACACTGATAGAAAGTGTAAAACTACATACAATGTAAATATAAAAGGTATTTAAAAAGATTTTTTTTACAAGTCTAAAAAAAATACATTAAAAGTTTATGTACAAATAGTGCATATAATATATATATATATATATATATATATATATACCGTACCTTCCAAGCAGCTTCGTCATGCTTCAAACGAATATTTAATATTTTTCAAAAAGTCATGTTCGTTTGCTATTTTTATAGATTAGTTAAATTCGTTTTCTTGAAAAAACATGATATTGTATTTTCATCATTCATCCAAATGGGCCTTGCAAGTTAGTACCACAATATGGATTACTTCACTTGTTAGGTAATGATTGAGTGTTGTATAGTCTTGTGCTTTATACAAAATTCAGGACACTAGTGCCAACAATGAATGTGGGATATGTAGAACTCTCACTTCTTGTTCTTCTTAATCACCGGTTAAACTCCTTTACAAAAATGTGAATAACTTGAGCAAAAGTACATCAAATCACGAAATTCTTTTTGGAAGTGAAAGATTACGTGAAAATGCAACTAATCTTAGTTGAAGAATTCTCAAAATAAGATAGTCTACTATGCACAATTGAGCCTTAAAAGTCTGATCACAACACATGTTCTTCTCATTCAACTCATGCATGTTTTTCATAGCCTTACTGAATTTTGTCTATATATCATGCATAAAAACTTCAAATCACAAAATTCTTTTTGGAGGTGATAGACAACTTGTCCTTCTCACTTTTCTTAGTTGAAAACATTTCAAAATAAGATCATTTGGTATGCTCAATTGTGCATCAAAGTCTACTGAAAATATGGTGTGGTGAGAATTCACATGAGCTTGCAAGTTCATATCCCATATCATTTGGGAGTGACTTGGAATGAACTTGATTACAAGGTCAGCTCTTTCTTCCCCTACATCTCACACTCTCCTACTCTGAATAATGTTTAAAAATGGGAAAAATGGTAATATTTCAACATTTCGACTATTCCAAAAAACAATTACTATGGTATTCGGCAAAACCTACTCATATTTTCCAAAAAAATTCGTCTTGACTTTTTTGAATTAATTAAAGACGAAGCTGCTTGGAAGGTATGGTATATATATATATATATATATATATATATATATATATATATATATATATATATATATGTATATGAAAAGATGTTTAGAATTTTTTACAACTAGTTTAATTTTGTACATCTAATTTTCACTTGTTTCAACTAATTATTACATTTTGTACTTTTAGAGGTAATATTGTAACCTCTAGTTTGGGACATCTCATACATGCATTTGAACCAATCCATAGTTGATTCATTTTCATTGCAATCGTAGCAACGAAATTGATCGCATTGATTTTCAAAATCATCTCTATTCCGTTTTTTGTCCACCTTCGAGGCAACCATCTTGTTGGAAGAAAGCAAGCGCTTGTACTCCTGTGTCTTCAATTTGAACAGCTCGCATCGCACACAAACTCTGAACTCATGGAATTGTTGCTCCATTGCACTCGTATTGTCTCTTGTACAAATGTGAACACAAGAAGAATAAATAGAAGCTTTCAGAAAATGCAGGGATTTAGAATTTCACACAAAAAGAAGAAGAATAAAATGTGAAGTGAATGTGAAGTGAGAAGGAATGTGAAGTAAATGTGAAGTGAGAAGGAATGTGAAGTGAATGTGAAGTGAGAAGGAATTTATAGCAGGTGAAGGCAAATAAAAAAAAGTAAAAGAAGAATGTAAAAGAAGAATGTAAGATGCGGGTATAGCGTGGGGTATTGCACAGAGAAGCCGTAATTTACATGGAGAACTAGAAGTTCCATTGACATACTGTAGTTCAAGAACTTTCTAGAACCTTTTGGGGAACTGGAACTTCCATTGGCCTCGTGGGCAAGAACTTTCTAGAAACTACCGAAAAGGTGATTTACTGTGGACCACACTATTTTGAACTCCACATTCGAATCTACCATTTTCGCAGTAGAATCTTCCAACCTTTCTATTCTCATGTACAGGTAGAATACATGGTACCTTTCAAGAATACTATTTTGAGTGCCACACTAAATCATCTTTTCAGTCTAGAAGGTTCCATAGACTTGTTTTTCGTACATTTAGACCTCTTTATTTTGAGTGGCTGTTTGCTTGATATGCTTAATACTTGGTTATGCCTGTAAAGATGAACGTTGGCAGAATAGTTAGTAATAAAGTAACTGGCCAATAAGAAGAAAAAACCTCATATAGAGAAGCATGTAACACTGGTGGCCTACCTGAAGACGATTGTGAAGTGAATGTGCACGGGAGGAGTAGGATTGTAGCTCTCACCAATCTGTGCGTTTTCACCTCTTTAAGTTCCATTCATGAAGTTGGATGCCAGTCTAAGAAAATCACAGGGCATCCATCAGTGATCGAAAACTTGCATCGAAATTCACATAATACAGTCTCTTATCCTAAATTACTTAAGATTATTATTATCACTATTACTAAAATTGTAATTATGATTATTACAATTACTATTACTACTACTTTAGATTATTTTTGAGTGTTGCTAGATTACCCCCTGAGTCAAAGAAACCCAGTTGAATGAAAACACAATTTAATTACGACGAAATTACTATTCACTACAGAAATATCTACAATACATATATGTGGAAGAAATCTTTGTAGTTCGTGGCCCAGTAATTCCGAACCTACAGACAGAAATTGCGATGTTTGGTGTAGAAGGTTTTTTTGTTATGAAAAATATGAACTAACCTTGTGGTGATGTCTATCATCAGCACATAATGCAATGGTGTAGACATGTCTTCTGGAGGTAAATTTTCTTGCACAAGTAATGTTGAAGATGTCCTGAAGAGAAAGCACAGCAGCAATCCCCCTTGCATCACCAAAAATCTCCACAAGAACAAACACCATCCCGGAAGTGGTGAAATCGATTTGCATCTCTGGCGATGATTTCTCGCTTGGTGGTCTTGGAGATGAGCTTCGTAGCCGTATGGCAGTCACCACAAACCCGAAGATTTTTAGATATTACAATAGGAGTGTGAGGGGGTGTCTTCAATAGACCAAATGCAATTGCAAGCCTCTCACTGTGATGGCAAAGGGCCTGTTCTTTTTCACTCTCCTCCACATCATGTAACACGAATCGCGTTTCTGGACAATAGCCAACCTGCTTTATCTTCAGATGCAGCCTTCCAAGCTCTGCATAGATCTCTTCTGTCTCTGGATGTGTCTTGTCATCGGAATAGAATGTATGAACTTGACCCCCAACTTCTATCCAGCTTTGTCCTGGCTTCTTTATCACTCCTCGTTCCTGCATAACCTTCCTCATTTTGGCAACTTCATCCCACATTCCCGCAGCCGCGTAAATGTTTGATAAGACCACGTAGACTCCGGTATCATTCGGATCTATCTCAAGTTTCTTCTGGGCAGCTTTCTCAGCTAGCTCAACATTGCCATGGACCTGGCAGGCACCCAGCAAGGCGCCCCACAAACGGGCGTCCGGCTCCACCTTCATAGTCTCCATGAACTCCACTGCTTCATGAAGCAATCCAGCACGGCCAAAAAGATCCACCATACAGCCATAGTGCTCCGAGCTGGGCTCAATGTTGTAGCTTTTCATAGAGTTGAAGTGGTGTAGACCTTCTGTTACAAGACCTGCATGAGCGCACGCCGACAAAGCACCTACAAATGTAACAAAGTCTGGTTTCACTCCTTCCTGTTGCATCTGATGAAAGAGCTCCAGAGCCTCCTTCCCACGCCCGTGCTGTGAATAGGCTGTTATCATGGCAGTCCATGAGTACACATTCTTCACTGGTAGCTTCTGGAAAACCAGCCGTGCATCTTCAATGCTCCCACACTTGGTGTACATGCTTATGAGCCCAGTTCCAACAAGCCCATCACTGTCACAGTGCGCTTCAGTGATTAGGGCGTGAAGTCGTCTTCCTTCCTGTAGTGCATCGGGGCTTGCACAAGCATTCAGCATCCCAATGAACGTAATCTTGTTGGGCTTGATGTCCATCCTCTTGAAGTAATCAAAAGCAACTGGGCTTTGGCCATGTTGAACAAAACCTGCAATTATGGTGTTCCAGGAAACTAGATCACGCTGAGGCATCTTGTTAAATACCTTCTCAGCGGACATTATATCACCACATCTAACGAACATGTTTACAAGAGCATTGCTGATATGAAGGTCGGACTCCGAATCAGCTTTCATAACCAATGAATGGACCCACTTGCCGAGCTCCAGGGCATCTGAGCTCTTACAAGCATTAAGGATGCTTGTAAAAGTACTGTTATTTGGTTTAATTCCTTCTCTCAGCATCGCTTGGAAAGTAGTCAGAGCATTTTCGCATTGATCGTTTTGGACATACGCTGTGATCATGGCATTCCATGAGACCACATTTTGCTTAGGAATCTTTTCGAACATAATGCAGGCATCCTTCAAGCTGCCGCACTTGGCATACATACTAAGAAGTGCCGTCCTGACGCGAGGATCTGATCCATAACCAGCTTGGATGATCTGGTTGTGAATCTGCCGACCTTTTTCCAGGGTAGCACACGCACTGAGAATACTCATGAAAGTCACCCTATTAGGCTCCACCCCTGATGTAATCATGTTCTCGAAGAACCTGAAAGCCTCCTCCATGAGCCCATGCTGAGCGAATCCTGCAACCATAGCCGTCCATGAAACAACATTCCGCTCCTTCATCTTGTCAAAGACTTGAAGAGCATCCTCCATACTCCCACACTTGGCATACATACTCAGTAGAGCAGTACCCACGTAAAGATCTGAGTCCAATCCAACTCCTTTCATCCGAGCATGGATGATCTTCCCTTGATCCAGCGCTTCCGGGCTATTGCACGCCCTGAGAAGGCTCACAAAAGCCACCTTGTCCGGTTCCACACCTTCTTCTTCCATGAGCCGGAAAATGTGGCAAGCTTGATCGAACCGACCATGCTGAGCCAATCCAGTGATCATGGACGTCCAAGTGACCAGATCTCGCCTTGGCAGATTCTCAAACACTTTAATAGCATCCTCTATTCTCCCGCACTTCACATGCATGTTGATCAGTGCAGTGCCGACGTAAAGATCAGTGTCCCATCCAGCTTTCGATGTATGGGCGCATAACTCTCTGCCTTTCTCTAACGATTCCTCGTCTGCACACGCATTGAGCATGCTTACAAACGTGTGCTTGTCAGGTTTGGTGCTGCTCTGCACCATCCGATCATATAACCTGAAACAGTTTTTTTTTTTGGGTCAAATTGCTACATAAAATTTGGGCTGGCTAATTGATACAAAGAATATTGAAAAAAAAGAAAGGAATAATAGCCAGATTTCCTACATGGAGTCAAGATGTGTAGCCTCTTTAAACCTAGGTATCACCCAGGTATTGCCTAGGTAGCAAATGTGAATTACCCTGACATTACCTATATATTAATATGAAAAGAGAACCCAAGGAGCTTGGATTGCTCTTCAAGCCATGGAAAAGTAGCAAAAATGCTAAACTGTCTCCTGAGAAAAATAATCACTGACCTAAAAGCCTCTTGGAACTGGCCATGATGGACGTATCCGCCCAGCAGGAGATTCCATGAATATACGTCCCTGTTCAGCATTTCGTCAAACACTTGCTGCGCCGAGCCCATCTTTCCGCACTTGGCATACATGTTAATCAATGAGTTCCACATGAATATGTCAGGCTCCACGCTCGACTTCTTGATGTGATTGTGAATCCGCTCGCCATCTCTCAGATTTCTCACTTTCATGCACACCTGCACGCCCAAATAATGAGGGCCAAGTTCCATGGGTGAAGTA
This sequence comes from Pohlia nutans, assembly GCA_022496805.1. NCBI lineage: Eukaryota > Viridiplantae > Streptophyta > Bryopsida > Bryales > Mniaceae > Pohlia > Pohlia nutans. The sequence continues at coordinate 39,106,067 of CM040088.1, forward strand.
TCTCACTAAAAGACAAGTTTTTAGGGACTTCGGGGGACCAAGTTCCACATTTCAAGTGAGCTTTTCAGAAAAAAGTGGTGGAGAAGGTGTCATGAAGTGTGGAGGGTTCTCAAGCCCAAGACTTCATGGCCTAACCAATCAAATTTATTCATGTTCAAGTCCATGGAAATGTGCACCACTTCATGGCCGGGTATGATACAAATTGTAATACCACTTTTCCCCTCCTCTTGCAAACTTCCATGGGCAACTTCTCAAACCCATGGAACTTGGTTCTTACCCCGTCACATCCAAATGGACCAAGGATTCAATGACAAATACAATTGATCGTATTGTGAAAAATATAATTCAGATGGAGCCAAATTTTATATCATTACAATCACAGCATGTGGTGATCAAGAAATAAAAGCTGTTACTTAAAAACCGCTAAAAAGAAATATGAAACTCAATTTATGGTTCTGGGTCCTTTTTGGGATATTTGTACGTGGGTCACTCCAAAACAACAAGGTGACCTAAATCTCAAGATAAGATAAAAGAGTCCCCCTCACCTGCAAGAGGGCGGAATAAGTCTGCCGATGAATTTGAATGTGAGGACTCTCCACACAATCGAGTACCTGCATTGCTTCTCTCAATTGTCCTCTCTTACTCAATCTGTTAAGAACAGCATTGGCCCTCTGTGTGTCCTGGATTTCAACAACCTCAGTACCCCGGCCTCTTCCACTCAACGAGGTTGTGTATGCCGACGATGTGCCAAATTCTCGACGAACACGCACACACGGTCGCCATGGCAGGGACATCACCACCAAGCTCCTGCAATTTCACAGAGCATAAAAATTTAACACACAAGTACAATAAACGACTCTTCAATAGTTTGAGAAGGGATTACAAAACCGGGATGATATAAGCAAGATAATCAAACCGAACCTAATGTCTGTGTGATGGCGTCCAAATGCCTTGCGGATCTCACGAAGTCCAGCTCTGGCCAACGCCCTCGAAAAGCTGGAGTTCACCATTTCGGAACCCCCTCACTTGTGTAAGCCCAGCTGTAAAAAATTCACCATAATTGAGTAACAACCAAATGAAAATCTTAAACCCTAAAGGACCAAGAAGCCCAAATTGGGCGTCATGTTTTTTTAGAAGTTTTGAGTAGGACTTTTGTGGACTTTCCTCTAGTTCAAATTTCTTTGTTTCTTGACCAACACATACAATGTTCTTCATTGATTCTGGTGATTTAAAATTTGATTCCATCTGAAATCTACTTTTCACAATGTGATCAATTGAATTTATCATTTTAAAAGCATGAATCCTTGGTCCTTTAGGGGTTAAAGGCAATGTCCAAAAACAACCGAGTTTGAAGCCAGAAATCAAAAGCAGCCGCGTTACTCACCTCTCACATTATGTTATTACTGATCTCGTTGACCTCCAATCCAATCCTCTGGCAACAGTATCACCATCGCCCTGAAAATGAGAGCCACATCTGCTAAGCTGCCCATTCAACCTCAAAAAAATAAATCTCAAAACCATCTCCAAAAAACCCCTATTGTTGCTAGTTGGACCATGGAACCGACTTGCCTAAACCCTAAACCCTAAATATTTGTTCATTCCCTGAACATCTGTTCGTCCCACAATCATCGTTACCGATTCACAGAATCTACCTATACGCTTCACATTCTACAAATCATGAATCCAACGAGCCCTGCTTCACATGAATCCCCTCCTTTCCCTATCACGATTGCAAAGATAACAAGGGCATCACATTCTCCCTATCATCGAATTGCAGATCGTCGCTACTCGAAAAGCTACTACACTGTAGAGAGCAACATGAAACCCTATAACTTAATGATCAAAAACATTCTTCCCAATTCTAGAACCTAAGTTGCACTGCAATTCGAGGAGTACACGGGTAAGTAGAAGAGTGACATCTGTTGAACTGAAACCCCCCCATTCTTCTAGGCATTGAGTTCAGAATTAAAATTTCAAAAAAAAAAAACGTCTTCCACTAAAATCCCCTCCTCTCTTCATCGTTCCAGTCTAGGGTTAGCCCGAAAGACTGGAACAAATCACCAACAATTGACAAGACTTCCGACAGATATAAAATTTCATGAATCAGCCACGTTTCTCTTTATGAGTGGTCGTGACATTTGAAAAAGTCGACGTGTCAGGTAAAAAAGCTGACGTCATTTCCCAAATAGTGCCGGAACTGCTCACTTCCGTCACTTTCTCACTGGAACCAATGATGCACGCCTGCACCTGCTCAATGCATACCCTACCCAGACGGACCATGCCCTGGTATATGTAGCAAGTCAGGGTATCTTAGAAGCCTCGACCGGGTATCGCAGAAACCTCAATCGGGTGATCTGTCACGTCAGTGCTAGCTGGAGCTTCTGGTGCCACTACTTTTACTACAAATCAGATGATTCTCATCGCCTGGATGTTTTCATCCATTCAATGGCGTGGGCCTATTACCGTCGAGGGCGTATGACCGTCCTCGTTCAAATCGTTATCGTCACCATCGATGAGTGAGCAGCGTTGTTACAATCGCCCATTTTGACGATTTTTCTTTTGGAATCAGTTCCCCATTTTGGCAGCAAGCAGTTCCTCTTAAGCAGCAGACGGAAGCGGAAAAGATTTTTTTTGAGAGAGTTGGAGTGCATGCCAATCCAGGGTTTACTTTTGTTGCTGCCACTTTTTATCTGCTTCGTTGCGGTCCACAATCGTCCTGGTTACTTGATTCGGATTTTACAGCTTGTTTACAATTGCTCTGCCTTTTCAATCCAATCTTTATCCTGTTGAGGTCACTCACACTCATTAGACATTGAAGGCGGTCGATTGGTTTCGGAGATTGAACGAAACCCAATTTGACTTGATTTAGTTTATTCCTCCGTGCTCTTTGGATCCAATAGAACAGTCGCGAAAGTTACTCCAAGTGTGGGAGTGTGATAGGGTTACTCAAAACCTCTGTGAGCTCGCCCGAATATCTTTAGATGCAATTGAAACCCTATGCCGTTGTTGAGCGTTCTCTTTGATTAGAAATTTGTTGCGAATTTTTTTTATTGTTTTTGAAAGTTCGTCAATCTTAGTGAGGGGGAAACATTGTAAGTGAGGAGCGAGTGGCCTTGTGCGGATATTCAGATTTGAGTGTTAGCAGGTTTTACTGTAATGGCAGCAGCTGTATGGGACTTGCAAAGATGTACATTGTGTTGTGGTTCATTACCAGGGTGCAGCCGATTTGAGCTGCAGAGTCTTCGGTCTGCCTTCCCTGCTGGTGGATTGCTGAAGCTTACTTTGAGGAAGCATCAACGTCTTAGTACTCGGGCAGTGACGAGGTTTGTTCTCCTGTCAAGAATCATGCACGTTTAGGATCTTGAATTACTCGTGTATTTCGAGAGCCCAAGAACTTTTCGGAAGGTCGAAACTAGGTTGGTGGAAGTACTAGTAGGAAAGCTTGAAAGTATAGCAGACTTGAAAGACACGCTAGTTAATTGTCGACGAATCGTCTCTGAATACTGAAGAATTATCGTCTTGAACACAACCTGTTGTGGTACTTTTATCCATAAAATTTTCTGGCACCAGATGAATGATTTCCAGTACAGATAGTAAGTTAGAGGATACTCCTTCCGTCACTTGAAGCATTTTAACCAATATATAGGACTAATAGGAGTGTGCTTTCGTTGGGAGATCACTTTAGAAGCTCTGGAGAATCACTTCGGGTATTACAAGATCCAAACTCTCTTGAAAACAAATTTTTATCACTATGTATGAATTTCTTATGCAATCATTCAAAGTGGGAGGTTTTAGACCACTATTATTGAAGGACAGTCGACAACCCTATTTTCATTCAACGAATCAGTGACCATAGACATTTAGCCAAGTCATGCTTACACCCAATTGAAGGCAAACCGAGTGTATGAATAGATGATTTTCTGTTGGTAACAGGGATCAGTGTAGGAGACGGGATCAGGTCCGTAACGAATTTAGTATTCTCTACCTTAGTTGTTTAAGTGCTCGCCAGATGTAGTGAATTCTTGGACCGTAGCAGACGGACAGAAGCTCAAGTCTGCACAGGGATTCTCTCCGACCATTAACACTTGATCACTAGAAACTGCTTCCAAATAGCTAGCATGATCCGGCAGTATTCACATGCCTTTCATGTGAGAATGCAATACCTTGTGAAAATGCAAAGAAGCTGGTATGTTTCACTCATTTTGCTCATTTGCCGTGGTTTGAATTTCAGGTCATTGTACTCTCCGCTTGTTGAGAGTTTTGGGACTGCCAAGCGGAAGTCATCTAGTGACGTGAATTCTGAAAATGACCTAAACGATTCTGGAGCATGGAGCACTTCCTCACCTACAGACATTCCAATTCAAACTGAGGCGGGCATTAATGAAGTAGATGAAGGGAATGACAGTGTTCAGTCCGCACCTCAAGATCCTCTAACTGCTGCATATGGGGATGGAGCTCATGCTGAGAAACTTGCAGGTTATTGACCCATATATTTAATCAAATTCTTCAAAAAGTTCATGTCACCATCCAATACTGAAGCTTTTGATGGTTTCTCATTGTCATTGCTGTTGACCTTTGGTTTTCTTACAGATATTGATATGAAGAAAGGTGCAAGAGGAAGACCAAGGGCAAGAGCTAGACCACCGTCAATGTCAATATCACAAGGCATCTCGTCAGTAGGAAGGCGTGCAGTTTCCCACACAGTAGGAGCAGTTGGTCGTCCTCTAAATAGTTCTAGAGTCCCAGGTATGGCTATGGTGCAACTTCCTTGAATTGGCTGTTTAAACAAATCCAAGTATCTGCTTGTTTTCTTTGAATATGTTTTCCTTGCAAACTGACCCAATTGTATGAACTTGTGAACATTGCGTGTATGCAGGGCCAATAGGTTTTGTGATGGCATTCGCAGTTGCAGTTCTTGGAGTCAAAACTGCTGTTGAGAAACAAGGGCTTCTGCCTGGAACGCCACAGGTTACTGAACGGCTTACCCCTACTTGGATTTTCACCCATTTTAGCAATTAAATTCTGAGATACCGATGGATTGCATACTAGTATTCTACCTTGACCGTCTCAAATATACATCACATACTCCTAGTCATGTAAGAACCTGAAAAAACTCTTAATGTTCCTTTCGAGTCCATACCGTAGATCCTGATTTTCGTATCCTTGGTTTCTGTGTTTTGTGTCACAGAAAATTTGTGAAAAGTGTGAAGGGTACGGAGTGCAACAGTGTCATGTATGTCAAGGCCGTGGTGTTCTTACTTGGGAGGGGAAGCTCCGGCACACCGATCCTTGCCCGCTCTGCTTTGGACGTTGTGTGAAGAAGGTAGACTCCTTCTCTCATTTGTATCACTGACTGGATTGTATCTGTAAGAATATCTTGGTAATGACACTAACTAACCCCCTAAGTGCTCAAATGGCAAAAAGTTCCATATCTATAGGAGTTGAAATAAATCATTTAGGAAGTACCAATAGTAAGATGAAATCTTGCCCTACATTTTCGAACGTTAGAAATATGTTTTGAAAGTTACCATTAGCTTCCAAAGTAGACTTAGGGGTAAATGAAGTTGTGGTGATTGTACTGTACATGTCCTATATTTGATCTGAAAAAAGCAGTCCTAATTCCCTCATCAAATGAAGCGGCTAATGTGCTTATTATTCCTGATTTTTCAGTGTGCAAGCTGTGGGGGAGTGAAGATGAAAAAAGGTCTGCCTTCAGCTATCACCGGCTCAAACAAGAAGTGAGTCTGAGAGGACGACTCTGGTCCGTTCAGTTGTCCGATGTGCAATAATAAGGTAAATGTATATTACTGTATACGCCGATGTACGGCAGATTTATAGCGTTGTGGAGCACACACGTACAGGATATAATTCTACTCTGTAGCTTTACATTTAGTTAGACATCGTAAACTGTCAAGAGTTAGAATATTTGTGCATTACAGAAATATGAAGGATGAATGTTTCTTCTTCTTGGTCGTGATATCAATGGAACTATGGTCATGCATTTTGTCAGATATAACTGCAAGCAGTGTAATCATTTTTTTTAGTTAACCCTTTAACGTCCCGATTCAACACTATTTTCAAAGATTTGTTATAAAATGTTTGATGTAAAACGAAAATGGAGTTGATGTACTGTACAAAGCAAAGTTGTAAATGTCAATGTGAAGATCACATCTGTATGGATTCATCATATTTATTATTAATATTTTTTAATTAATTTTGCTAGGTTTTCTCTTGAAATTCAATTAAAAATCCCAAATTCACATAATTTTTTTTTAAATGTTGTAATGAAATTGGAATAACATGCACTACAAGATGGTATGGTTTCCATTATTTGATTCTACTTATTTTGGAAAATCATGTTTAAGGTCTCACTTTTTGAACTAAGAATGAAACTTGACATAAACCAATTGTGTTGTTTTTCAAAAAATCACAATATCTTATTTTGAAGATCCATACTGTAGAGTACAAATGATAGTCAACTAGCACAAGAACCAAGAGAAATTTGGATGGATGAAAAATTGTACAGGAAACTCAAGATCGTAGTGAAATTCGAACAATCTCGACTTCAAGGCCATTGCAAAGAGACTTTGCAGCTTGTTGTTGAGAGTTGGGTTGGAGATGCTCTAAATTAAGTTATGGACGACCAAATATGGTTGCCTAGGCATTGAACACTTAACCATCCAAGGTTTTTCTTCATTTTTGATCATTTTCGTCTCCATATTTTCACTTTAGAAAAAAAAACTTTTTGTTGTTTCTATAGATAGTATCAAAATGAACCCAAAGTTGTTATATTCTTCTCCATTGGACCAAATTATCACATTTTTCCATTGCTCAGAAGTACATCATAAAAAAGATGCTATCTCAAGCACTTTCTATCAATATTTTTGTTTTTCTCGAATCTGGATGACATGATGAGTCTAAAATGAGAACATTTGCATTCAATGAATAGAAAATTTCTTTTCACAAAGCTTCGCATTTTGGATTTCACAAAGAACTAAAGACATTCAAATAAGATTTTCTTTGTTTATCAGATATTGGTCTACAAGCTTATCAAAACTTGGACATGCTTCAAATTTTGTCTAAACATTTACAAAACTGACCTGAACATAGGGTACAATCCAATGAATTTTGACTCTAGAGCATAGTTCATTTTTAGTCATAACATTGTCAAGCCCTAGACTTTGAACCCCTACTAAAGTTTCCAAGATTCTTGCTCTTTGATACTCTTTGTTTTCACGTCTTAAGTTTGTCTTGATATCCACTATATTCCCTCATATAATGGCAAGTGTCATCTTTCACTCTAGTTTCAAGAAAAATTAGTGTATCAGTCAAAATCAAAACAATTCGAGAACCCTACTGTTATAGAATGCAATGCAGTGTCCGACACGTCCTGAAACCCTTACGATATCAAAGAAAAAATTCAAAAAGTGTATAGTCAAACTCGGGAGCTTCCGTTGCCGGGACTCGAACCCGGGTCGCTCGGGTGAGAGCCGAGTATCCTAACCATCTAGACTACAACGGAGACAGGTGCATTATCCAGATCTTACAAGGTCACAATGGATCTCGGAAGGTGCTGGAAACACAGTCAACTGCCAGATGTCTAGCGAAAGATACCAAAAGTATTTAGTTGTTGTATCCTCTAACTCAACTGTCCCTGCAAGCTAGGAAGACCATCAGTATATCATGACATGATGACCCAAGTTCATATTTGTTTCGCAGCAAACTGGAATTACTAAGTAACAGTACCTCAAGTAACTTACTTTGCAAATACAATAAATGGAGAGTTATTCCACATAGCATCTATACCCATTAGGCAATGCTGCTCATCTCATAAATTTGCAAACTTTGATTGATATTGAAACAACTGAATTCAGTTGCTGTGGCAGTATTTGATGACCCACAGACTTTTCACTTCATTTGTCACTATACCTACAGAATCTTCTCCAATCCATAGACCAGAGACTGCAGACACACACCGAACAAACTAATGATGTCAGCTTCACATACTAAACCTGTAATGTAAGATTAACATACTAAGCCTGTAATGCACTGCTCTCTCTCTCTCAACAGATAATACATTGCGTTCATATTACAGACGTCAAACTAGTCATATACCGGTATTGTTGAGTAGAATTGAGCATGAGTAGAAAGGAAGATTAATGACCTTGAGACGCACAACTCTTCGAATAGCCAAGATCAGCCCCGGCATAAGCGCCTTCAAATTCGCTACATCGTGCCGAATGGACAACGTCTGCACCTCTCCACAAAACAATTCGTTGAGAATACTGGAATCAACCCCTAAAGGACCAATGATTCACAGTTTTAAAATGTCAAATTCAGTTGATCATATTGTGAAAAATATAGGACCGAATTTTATATCACTAGAACTAGTGAAGATCAATGCATGTGTTGGTAAAAAACAAATAAATTTGAACAAGAGGAAGTCCAAATAGGATCTACTCAAAACTGTTAAAAATAACATAGAGCCCAATTTGGGCTTCTTGGTCCTTTAGGGGTTAAAGCACTACGGGTGAAAAAGAAACAAGGTGGCACTTCCAAGGATTCCGGTGAGTACCTCTCCAGGACTTGCAAATCGCACATCAAGGCTGGAAACAAGGCCTGGCAAGGCCATGCTATGAATACGCACTCCATCTCCGACGATGTCTCCTCTAGCCTGCACAGAAATCATTTAGTAAGACGAAGTACCGAGAGAAACATGGGCAAGCAGAGAAGAATAAGAGAAGACCACCGTACCAGAAAGTCCTTTGAGTCATTGCCGTCATTGTATATCTGTCCGAGGCCTGACAGACTGCTAGCAAGCTGTATGGCTTGTTGCGACGGGTATTCCTGAGTCAACAACCGTGGCATCACAAAACGCTCAGAGAAGTTTAGCTCAACAGAATGTCAGAAGAAAGCATCATCAAATATACTTACGAAATACTCCCTCCGTCCCATAATAGATGATGCTTTTGAAAAAAAAATTGTCCCAAATTACTTGATGCAAATCAAATATTCAATATGAAGTTGTTTTACAAATTCTAACAAAGAAAAATCACAAGACAAGTGCACATGGAGTGTCTTTTGTCTGTGAAGCTTGTCTTTGCTCATATGTGGATCACAAACATCATATGAGCTAGCTAAAATCAATGCTAGCATATGTTCATTGCATCAGAGAACACACTGCAATGAACATCACCATGTTGCCACATGCCACACGTACTATGGAAACAATATGATATTGCTGCGATAGACAACTACTCCGAAATAGAAACTTACTGTATTTAGAGATTTAATGAAATCATTCTAGTTTGCTTTATTTTTTTATTTTTTTCAAAAGCATCATCTATTATGGGACGGAGGGAGTATATCACAAGGGCAAATATTCCTGATGAACATTCCTAGTGCTCGGGGTTGTTCAGAGTTTTTATGTATCCACTTACTGATAAGCCTTGTTGAGACTCAATGATCTCAACATGATTGTAATGAAAGGCTGCCGCAGCTGCAGCTTGTTGGAGCAGCACTGCGCCTATTGATAAGGAAGGGGCCACGATGCAACCCTAAGCACACACAGAAGGCCCAGCCTGTTATTTTTCCAAATTGAACATGGCATCCACAAGACTTTGATTCCATAGCTTCGATTCTTTGGCATACCAGAGGCAACTTGGAGCTTCATGGTAGACATGAAAAAGAGAGGCCTCACCGTTGCTCACCGTGCTGGCCTTCTCACAGAACGAAGAAAGCGCTCCCACTTGATCCATCTCTAAGCCTGGTACTCCGACCACGCTCTTTAAGCCAAATGCTGTTGCCTGTACCATCATCAAGTGAAGAAGTTGCGTCCTTCTTAAAGGGCTGTTCAAACCATTTCCTTGACCAATAAAAACTTGAAAAACAAGACATATTCAAGACAACGTTTGCATCATCAGATCTCTACACCCATGGAAATTCGTAGTAATTTGGATAACAAATTTCTAGTATAGGCCACACAAAACCTACATTACCACAATTACTACGAGTTACATCAATTACTCCGACTTGGACTTTCTTCTAATTCCACAATTAGTCCAAGTTTTTGTTATTAGTCCGAGTCAGAGTAAACAAGATAATGGGTGTAGTGAATCTTGCAAAATGTAATGTATTACCTGACGAACGTTTTCGTAGACTGAGGCAGGATCGTCAAGGTCCACAAATACTCCCAACGTTGTTCCCTATACTCCCCGTTCAAATTATCAGAAAACCTCAAGACGCTGCAAGGAGTAGCCTGTTGTCCCAAGAAAAAAATAAGTTATCAAGCTTATAAAGAAATAGAAGCAGGCCATACCTGAGAAAGAGATCCCAGAACCATAACAATGTCATTCAAAATAGGCACTTCCAATGCTTCTTCAAGTCCTGCCACCTGAAGCCATACGTACACCCGCTTTGAAAAACTGCAAACGAATGCAGCATTAATAACCCAGCATTGATATCAGTGGGAAAAAGAATCAAGTACCTCACCCGCATCTTGGCCCTGAAATTTGGAGTCCACAGCGCCGGCCAATTCCATGCCGCGCGCTTTATGAATAGCAGCCACGGCCGCCTTACCGAGCTCTGATCCCGCTCCGTTCACAACGACCTATTTCTCCAAGAAATCGAAAAAAGCGACAAGAACATCGATGCTTAATTCATTCCATTCAAATTTTGAGCTGAAGTATCTACATTCTGAGGACAATGAGGCCATCAATAGCAAGGACATGCATTGTGCCAAGATTAACCCCTAAGCGTCAAAAACGCCCAATATGGCCATCTGCATCACCAACGGTAGCATTTTCTCCCTTTACCTCGGTTTTCTGATTGCAATAGTACATCATTTTCAAACTCTTTTTCTATACTACAAGATCAACAGTGTCGATCGTGTCAAACTGAAGTCATTTTCACACAAACAGATGATTTGCAGCAGGGGGTCCAATTTTCCTACGCTACAGAAAATACACAGTGGACGCTAGGGGTTAACAGTAAGCAATATTCTCTCAACAAAAACCAACCTTAATAATGTTAGAGGGGCGTTTGGATCCACCCATGGAGCACAAAGGCGGGCGGAGACTCCGCTTACACCGCCTGGCCGATGCTGGCAATGCTCTCAACAATGGATTTACGCTTAGAAGCTCTCTCATCGCTAAATAAACTCAGAAAAAATTCCTAAGAAATTATACCTGCGCTCTTAACAATTCTTGAAACAAACCCACGAACGCAATTCATGCAATCCAGCATTCAAATCTGGACACTGAACTGCTGGAGGAGAAGAAGCTGCTGGGCCATGTTCTGGATAGAGCACTTCGTTAACTCTTCGTGGATTTATCATTCGGCGGTCATCCGCAGATACCCGACTTAGGTTTGAGGTTCTTGACACGGATATATAGGCGGTTGTCTTCCCGGGTATTACCTACCGGGTATCGATAGTTAGGTTTTGACAGGGGGACACAAAACCCTATCCTGCGACGTAACAAGCTCTTTCCCGGCGCTGCTGTCGGTCCTTCGGTGCCTTGCGACTTCCATAGCCGTCGCTCGCAATGGTACTCATCGGTTGCCCTTTCCATTTCTGTATCAAAATTTTGTTGGTGAATGTGTTGCGTTTCGTTTGGTAGAACTCTCGCCGTTTTTGCTTACAGACTCCGACAGAAATGATAAACCCTAACTTTTAGTCTCGCACTTGGATTGGAGATTTAGCCTCTAGAGATCGCGGCAAGAATTTCCTTTGTATTTGGTAAGATGACTGTGGCTATTCTTTATGTAATTATCAGCGCATATGTTGGTAGCTGATTGGTTGTTCTTGTTGTGGGGATTGCAGACGAAGGGAACGGGAAGTTTCGGCAAGCGCCGGAACAAGTCGCACACGCTGTGCAGGCGTTGTGGACGCAGAAGTTTCCACATTCAGAAGAGCCGTTGCTCGGCTTGTGCGTACCCCGCCGCAAGAGTCCGCAGTTGTACGTGATTCTTGAACCCTCCACTATCTTTTAGTTTTTCCCCAGTGTTGGAATAATTTATCTATTTGGATTTTGATTTAAGTCTTCTATGATTACGCAGTTACGTAGTCATGGAACTTCCAATTGATTGTCGCCAATGGATCGCATGTTATTCCTCTTTGCCTACATTTATCTACCGGTATATCTTTAATTTCCATGGCTTGGCTAACGCACTGGTTACTCCAGACAACTGGAGCGTGAAGGCAATTAGAAGGAAGACCACTGGAACTGGACGCATGCGTCATCTGCGTCATCTTCCCCGCCGGTTCTCCAACAATTTCAGAGAAGGTATGTTTAATGATTTCGTTTAATCGTAGGGTTTGTATTTCGAATTCATGAAATGGGATTTACTGGGGTGTATGCTTCACGTGTTATGCAACGTAATAAGAGAGAACACATTGATTTTGCATAGTTCAGCGAAAAATTTGTAAGGAAGCACCATAGATGTACGTCTTCTGACTGAATCATTTTCGTGGTTTACTTGTACCTCTCAGGAACCCAAGCAGCTCCCAGGAAAACCGCTGCGGCATCTTAGATGGAAGCACTTGTAGCTATATGATGGTATTTAGTCAGGCTACTTTTCCTCAGCACGTGCGGAGGCTTCTTTGTGATTCATGCAAGAATGTTATGAGTAAAGGAATGAATGCTGATCAAGCAATTCATACTTAAGATCTGTTATATGCGTTTGTGCTGTCGTAATCTTCTTGAGCCATCTTGTGGGTGCTGGGTGACTGAATTGCATCTGAGTTATAACTGCTTGTTTGAACATAATTTTTCGTTGGACACGACGTTGTAGGATACGGAGTACTTGGGAAGGGGATTCCCTACCCTACATTTTTGGCAGAACTTATAGCCTCGACTACCTTGATCATACTCTGCAGCGGTAGCTGAATTCTTTCCCTAGGAGCAGTCTTAAATCGATGTTGATTGAATTGTGGCATCTGTTCCTAGAGGTGTGTCACAACATTCTCAGGGGTTTAGCTCAGTCGGTTGAGCAACGGGGGTGTAGCTCAAATGGTAGAGCGCTCGATTCGCATTCGAGAGGTAAGGGGATCGATGCCCCTCTCCTCCATCTACACTTTTGCTATTTTAAAACATATGCTTCATACGCTGTGTGAAGTTATCAGCCATAGACAATCTTTTGACCCTTATATACCGTTTTGAGAACTGTTGACATGATTTGGGCCGAGGAGAAATTTATTGAACTCGAAGGGGGTGTAGCTCAAATGGTACAGCGGGGGTGCAGAGCGGCGCTGCAACCCTGACCGGGTTTTTTCTATTCCCCTCGCCTGATTTCAACACAGTTAGGATCGCAATTTTGTGGTTACTTGCGCTTTTGCAGTGTACGCTTCGTTTGAGCTCCTTCTCGACAATTTCCACTCACCATGGCCCGGAGTGAAGGGGACACAGGTGTGTCGGCTCAGACCCCAAGGGAGTATTTCCTCCGGGGACATCTCCATGCGTGAGGCTCATCTGTACAGTGCCCCTAAGAAAACATTGTCGCGTCTACTAAACCCATAAATTTTGTATTAAAACAGAACAACATATCTTCAATATCATTCAAGATCTCTCAATAGGAATTTTCATGAGTGAAGCTTATCAACTCTAGTTTATAATCCACTTTTTAAATTTAAAAATTCTAAATATTGTGCATTCTATTGCATTTACAAGCCTTGTGGGTCAAGATCTATACTATAATTTACAAATCATTCCCTTTCCACAAAGTTCAGAAAAATTTTAGTGTTTTTTTGGATTGCAAAAAGTGGCTTCATGAATGAAATCTTACTCATGTTTATCATTCATCATTTAAAAAGTGGACGGTTGGGTGTTAAGGGGTTAAGGGGTTAAGGGTAAAACCCCTAAACGCCGAACCATTCATTTTCTAGATGATGTATATAATCAAACTCCATTTTCTCATCCATCATGCACTTTTTGGAGTGTGGGTTTTTTACTATATAGATTTTATAGGATCATGCATGTGTGATCAAACTAGAAAGGGGATGATTTGTGAATTTTTTGCCTCATTTCATGTTGTATTACATTTCAACCCATCACAACATTTCATCCCATCACAACATTTCATCCCATCACAACATTTCATCCCATCACAATATTTCATCCCATCACAACATTTCATCCCATCACAACATTTCATATTGAAATGCATGCTTGATCCAACTATATTCATCATGCAATACATTTCAACCCATCACAACTAATTTCATCCACATTGTCAATATCTTATTCGTAATCATATTACAAAAGTATCTTGAATTTTAAGTTCAAAATTTATACAAAAATATTGGTGATAGCAATCACAGATCTAACCATATGGATAGAATCTAAAATTCATAATGCACAACTTTTATTCATACCTCAAGTCACTCAAAATATCCCTCTTGGGGTTTAGGAACATCCAATCTGCCAAAAAAAAATCTTTTAAATAATTAGATATTCGGCAGAACATATGTATTTAGTTCAAAAGTGACTTTGTAGAGTCCTCTCACTGTCACCATGTTCCAAACCACCATATTATCATGTACATTTGGGCGCCGAGGGTGTGAAATTGGCGAGGACATCGGACATTGTAGCCAGAGTGACCCAACTTTATTCTCTTCCACACTACCCTAAACCCTTCTCTGAAATCAGAGCATAAATCAGATGCCTAAAGAAACTCATGTAAACGTAGAACACAAGCAACAGAGGTTGGTGTAACATGGCATTCAAATTGTGCATGGATATAATAATCAAGGTGCCTTTCAATCCCTCTGCATACAGTACACTCAGCTCTTTTACATCACCCGTGGCAACCAACGTAAATGAGTTCAGAACTTGGCATGTGCAAAGTGTCCAATCATTGTGAACACAATAGCAAATATTCTCTGCAGATACTAGAATGTGATATTGGAGTGTGATAGTAATGAGTTCAGAGTGTAGAACAAACGATGTTAAAAGGAGACTATGAATCAGGATCCACACTCTCTGCAGCAGCTATTTGCAGGTCGATTGCGGGAATATAGGTCAGTGCTATCTGCTGGGCTACTGATATCATGTCAATAATGACGCTTTGATCCAAGCCTTCACCGCCCCTCTTTGTAATTCCACATACGACTCCTTTCCTGTTAACAGCCACTGAAACTGCTGACCTCATTTGTGATTCTTCTTCTGCGGTTGCGTCCACAAAATAATGCTTCCCAACCTTCACGATGAAATGAAGAAAACAAAAGAGAAAGTCAAAATGTAGCCTCCACTGTACAGTACAGAGCTTCATGTTTCTAAGATTCCTATGTTTTGGATTTCTGATAAAGTCCCTGGAAGCATCAAAGGGCTCTGATGCCTCACATCTCAAAAGATCCCCCATTAGATTCACAAAGTCATCAATGAAAAATTAATATTAATCTAATAGAAATAGTAGATAAGATAATGTTAAATTAACGTTAAGTGATCTTTGACACTGTAATATCAAGTCAATGCCGAGGACACTAACATTACGTAAATACTATTGCGTTACACAAACATTAACTCAGTAGGTTTATGAATCTGATGCATATTAACTGAGGCACATTTAAAAAATTGTCAATCTAGTGGTGGGTTTGTGATGCACGATTGAAGTACATTTCCATAAAGCTTGGAGCTTACCTTTGTAAGAGTGATGATGATTGGAACGTTTGATGTATCTAACTGAGAGGATTCCTCATCATCCACTTCAAATTCCGGATCCTCGTCTCCAGTTGCGCCAGCCACGATTTCAACTTTCGGTAGGCCTGTATTTTTCAGCGCTGCCTAAACATAGAAAGACAGATGATTACAAAAGAGTAGGATATTCAGTATAAATAGAATGATCGGTCACTTTATTTAAGGAAAAAAAAACAATACATACCGGTGATCACTACTAAGCATAAACTGACTGGAAGAGAAACTGACGGAGGATGAGAACCTTAATAGCAATAGAAAGGGCATCCAATAAATTCCCATCGGAGCTCAGCAGAAGCCCATCGATGCACAATACCCAGCATGTTTTCCCGTCCACGATCCGTAGAGTTGATAAATCAATCGCAGCACCTGAATTAATTTCAAACTAGTTCATCAGCATAGAGATGGTGCTCATTCTCAACTAAAATATGACTTGTCATGTCACCTTGCTTATGGACTTAACCCCTAAACGTCCCATGGAGATAGTACATTCGCTGCCGTATAATTGGCATTTGCTACCAACAAGAAGCACTAAATTGGGATCTCAATAGCTCACTACAACTGCATTGATTTAAATTCCAACTTCTCTTTTAAAATCAAACCCATTAAAGTTGTGTATACATTCCAAATACAACTAAAATACACCATATTCTACTTGCCACAAAAGCATGTTCAGACGTTTAGTGGATAATACGAAAACTGTGGTTTTGATTAGATATAGTCAAGAGCTATCAAAATCTCTAGATATGCAAAAAAAAAACACGTACCAGAGCCATTAGGACCCCCCAAAAAACTCCGCTCCAAACCTCTTGTGAGCTCCAACGAAAGTTCCTCTCCTCCTCTTCCCTTAAGACATGAACAAGCACCACGTGTTGAATACAATGAAACGATAGAGGACTTAAAATTTGCAAGGAAGTTGAAAATGAAATAATTGAAAAGGAATCTAGGTCACAACCGCAAGAGTCGCACCTCAAATTCGGGGGCAGCAGTTGGTGAACATTCAATTTTGATCATCATCCCACCATGTGTTGGCCTGCCTTTAGGAGGGGTTCCCAGCTCAGCCTGCAAAGCCAACCCTTTCATAAAAACAAAGAATACATATATACATACATTCCATGTGCTCTCAAGTCTCTAGAACTAGGTGAGAACGTCAGAACTAACTTGCCCGCATACTCACTGAACTAGGTAATTGGGAAGACTGACTCACAGTCCTACAGAAACCAATATAATTTGATTGGGACAACAAACCCCTGCTGCTGTGACTTACCTTTTTCCCTGCAGATCTAGTAAACCAGGGCTGCGTAAATACCGTAGCAAACTGTCTTCCCTAGTTTCCAAGGACCTTCAACACCGCAGTGAAAAGAAAACCTTAAACCCTAAAACTTCAGTAATTTCCTACTAAGACAGTCGATTACCTTAACACTAACCATCACATCAGTCCCTCCCATTTTACATCGTGCAGACCCGCTAGCCTGCACCCAAAGACAGCCCAATCACAGAAAGGAAAAAAAATCAGATGAGCGCGACTAATCAAGTATACTCGACGTTGGAATTCCACGAAGCATAAAAGTTGATGTTTGATCGTGTGACATTGAATAAATAACAAATTCTGCATGTTGGAAGATTCTAAACGTTGGCCTGCCACCAAAAACTCCAAAACGTTAATGCATAACTCGCAAAACCCTAAACCTGCAGAACAGAAGGTGAGGCGAGTATGGTTGACCTGAGGGATGACACCCGTGACGATGGAGATGTTTCGAAAGTCTTGACGACCGCGGCCATCTGAACGAAGGTTTTGCTCAATGCCGCCCTCAATGTAGCTCACCTCGGCTGCTGATAAGGCGCCCATGCTATCCGCTTTCCCCTCCACTCTACTCTTCCATTTGCTGGTTTCTGTCGTAAATGAAGTACACAAGTCCAATCAATAACGCTAAATTCGTCAAGGCTCGATTTGAGATATCTAAAACCTATAATGCCCTCGTGTAAGTGAAAGTGAAGAGAGCTAGTTTGTATAAAGAGAATCAAACTTAATGAATCCCAACAATTTTAACCAAACTTCCCATTCCACAACGCAGCTACGAAGAAGTCTATCTGTCATACCTCGAACCAAAAAATGCAACCGGCCAGCCCCCAGCAAGACGAAAATCGCTTTCGCAAATCGATCTTAAGACGACGATGGCTTTCGATGAGGCACGCGTCCGGATTCTGCAATTCACGCTGAGGTTTAGGGTTTAGGGTTTTAGGAATAGCCTTCGCAACCAAAATCGCGATGGCAGCGCAAGAGAACGACGTTCCGGCGCGCACGCGCTCCAGCCAACGAACTCCAACCCTTTGCAAGCGTGCACGACGACGCGATGCGAGCCCAGAATGGACGACGAATGACGGGACGCAGCAGGCAACAACAACAATGCGAAGGAAGGGAAGGCAAGAGCAAACAGGGCTCTAAACCCCCGTTAACGTTAATGCATGATGACAAAACTAACCCATTTAAAATGATTTGAAATTCCCGAGAAGGTTCTCCTAGACTAATTTGGGATGTAGGCCTTACATTTCAAAAACAAATTGTCAAAAAAATCTCTTAGAATGCCCAAAATGGAAATTTCAGAGAATTGGGGCTAGGGTGAATAGTGTTTCCATTTATGTCAAGAGAGGGATTTAAAGTCGAGGACTTTGCTTCGCGGGTCAGCATGCATGTTCCCCTTCGACTTCCTGTGTGCCCGTGGCATCCCCTCTGTGGTGCAAGAGCGGTGGTAAGAGGAGGGAACCAACGAAGGAGGAACTAATGACAAACTTTCATGTGAAGATCAGGCGGGTGAAAACCGCTAGAAGGCCAAAAAAAAAATGAGGTCTCAAAAACCACCCATACAACACCCATTTTGGTACAAATGAAAAACCAACTCTTGGATTCACCCATTTCGCTGATGAATGGGCAGCTTTCTATTTTTCCGTGCAGCCCACCAATACATCGAAGCCTGGCTTAATAACATCGTTCTATTGGGTTTGTAGGTCCCGGGTTATGGGTCTAGATTTAGATGTGGAGCTACAATATAAAATAGAGCTTTTGAAAAAAATTAAATATGCATAATAAGAGAAGATGATGATGGTATGCATTATATTTAGAAATCACTTTTTCCATTTTTAGATTCTAATCGATTTTAAACTATATGGCTTTGAATATTAATTCAAAAATATCTTATTCATAGTAAATTTCATATTTTTTAAGTTTTGGTGAAATAGGGAAACATTTTATATAGAGTAAAAACTTTTGTTTTTTGATAGTATTAGAGTTAACCAAAATGAGTGTCTCAAAGTAAAAAGAAATCCTAAACTCACCTTAGACTTGTTTTGAGTTCAAAAAGACTGCAAAACTAGTCTATGGTGAATTGAAGAATAATCTAAAGTAAGGCTCTGTGCCACCACAAGGTGTGGAACTCGTGACTTCCCCAATGCTAAAGGAGAGTTCCCACACGCTCCCCCAAGCTAAGAGCCCCAACCATGAAAACTATTCATGTACAATGATTGTCAGAAGATATAATTATAGAGAGGAAACTCTTCTTCAACTACTCTTCAACTCCTCTTCAATTCCTCTTCAACTCCTCTTCAACTCCTCCTCTATTTTTGGTTAACTCAAATTATTATCACATTGTAATCATATAGTATACTTTGTATTTATTTTCATATAAGCAAACGTATTTCCATTATATACTAATAAAAATATGATATAATTTAGATCGTATGAAAATAATCAATTCAAATAAATCTTTGTACCTTAAAATGTTGCGTAAAGACTTGCAAGATTCCGGCTAGTGCATTCAACGAGTTGCTCCCATTGAGGAAGGCCCTCCTTCTTTTTCTAAATTCACTTTATACGAAATTCCTCCCGGAATTCCTTCAAGGAGGGAATTGCACTAAACTTCATCGAACATATAGAAGGCACATATTATAACACATCTATGCTTTGTTCAATACCTCTCGGGCTTTTAGGGGTTAAACGTCAAAAAAGTCCCATGGTCTTGTTTTAAGAGAATTATCAAGAAATAAGTGGATTTTCTCAACCAAAAGTGAAATATATTTGGTGCTTTGGAAAGGTGATGAAAAAGCCAGGTTAAATTTTATTAGCAAATACGCATGTTTTGGTAAATTGTACATTCCAAGGAAATTGGAAAGAGAATTGATGAGGAGGGAGGAGAGGGAATCGGAAAACTTGAGATCTTGATGAATACTAGAGTAGCCAATGTTGTTCAACAATGTTTTCTTTTTCATTTCCTTTTTCAATAAACTTTAAATCCATAATTGTAGAGCTCACTACAAAGCCGGAATCTCATTGTATTTTTTAAATTTGTTTTTAGAGTAACACTGTTCACTCCATTCACTGTTCATAGACAATTTGATGAATTCTCATCAGTTGTTCACGTTACTCAGGGGTCTACTGTTGGGGGCATCTCTTTTAATTTATTTTATTCTTTTGGGCTACCCAGCATTTTTTTTTGGCGATTTTTAGCTTCTCGCAATTTCCAAAAGCTAAAAATTGCTTGAAAAAAAAACATCGGGACTGCCCATCTAGGACCCTTTTGATGTTCAAAGGTTAAATTCAAATCATTCAAGCTATTTTTGGATTTCACATAGGGTCCCAACTACAAAAAGAGTAGTAAAAACGGTTGACCATGTAGTGTATTTTGGTTTTCTATGTTTTTCTACTTAAACTAAATTTAGGTCATAGAAACAAATTCTATTACATTTGAGCTTAACTAAAAAAAATGAATTTTACTAAGTCTAGATTCTTGGCCACTTTGAATTTTTGGAAACATATGAAAATTGAGTATTTTATTGAAGTTACAAGTTTGACATATATTATGATGGTGAAGCAAAAAAATCTAAATTTAGATACATGGATGATTTTCATTTACCGTAATGTTCTCCATTGTACTTTACACCTTTAATTAAAAGACTGGAATTTTTAATTACATTTTGTGATTGATATGAATTTTCTTTCAAATCACTTCAAAAAATCATAGTAATTTCTAATTTTCACCAAAATTTATGAAAATTTTATGATTTGTAGTAGACACATGGCTCATCTACTATAAATATAAAATTGAAATCTTATCTTATTAATAATGACAAAATTGAGCGTGACAAGTAAAACATGATTCCATGGACATAGGCCAGTCATTTAAGGGTTAACCTCTAAAATTCCAACTGTCTAGACGATGTACAGAATCAAACACAAATTTTTCATCGATCATTGACTTTTTCAATGTGGATTTTTTACTATATATTTTATGGGAATTTAGCTTCATGCATGTGTGATCCGATTAGACAGGGGATGATTTATGAAATTTTTATGCCCGATTTCATGTTGTAGTGATTCATCCAAAATTTCAAAGATGTAAAATGTGAAAATGTGCAATGTAAAAGTGCTCTTAAAACAGTCAACTCATAAAAATAAGCAACCAAAAAATCTCCAAAAGTCACTACACTTAGAATATTACATTTGAACAAATTACAACAAGATTCATATACAAATTGTCAATATCTTCTTCGTAATCAAATTACAAAAGAATTTTCAATTTTAAGTTTCAAATTTTGTACAAAAATAGTGGTGATAGCAATCAAAGATCTAACCGCATGGATAGAATAAAAATTCATAACGTACAACTTTTACTCATACATCAAGTTCAAAATATCCCTCTTAGTTACATTTTATAAGACATCTTGGGAATTCTCCAAATTTGGAGAGGGGTGGAGATGTTTAGGAGTTAATGTGCCCGATCAAGGCCAGTACATAACACTGGCCATGATCTTCTAGAATCTATGTCTTTCTTGATTTTGACATTATGTAAGACCTCCTGGTGATCCTATACTTATCTTTTAGAACTGTAGCACTTTGTTGACTAATGCCGGTGTTATCTCCATGTCACGGAGGCAACTACGTAGGCTCGGTGGATACGAAAGAGCACTGGTGGGAACGATTGACGAAAACGTAGTGCCACAGAAACAGGTCTAACATCTCAGCCTAACGCCAGGTGAGAAGATACCTTAACCCTTTAGTGCCCAGGTACTGTAGCTGGAAGCACTGGATTTCAGTGGATTTTTCCACTATGATTGAGACTACCAGAAATAGAATGGATTAAATTAGAAAGTAACCATACAATTCTATTCTCAACTGGAGAGCACACATTTTGTTAAAATTAGAAAATCATCCAATGGTGGGATTGGAAGATTATAGTATGTATTTGAATTGTATAATGCATGCTTAAAAATGAGATTTTGGGGGTATGTGACTTCAAAGTTAAATAGAATTCGGATTAAATTTTCAAAAATGAAAGTAAAGAAGTTCAACAATGCTCTGTGTCAACACCTCTCTGTTGCAATCTTTCATATCAAGAATAGACTCACACATAATTATTGTGAATTTTATAAGTGAAAATGACTTATCCATATACGGTTTAGGACAAAATTTTATACATTGAAAATTGAAAGGAGTGGGTACATTAGTCAAGATCGGATTACACACACTAATGGAAGATGAACAAGAGAACACAATCCAAAAAAATAAAACAAAATAACAAACTTCCAAACACAAGAAATACTGCATCATACATGTGTTGTATTTGTAAGTATTTACTGTATTTTCAAGTATTTGTAGTATTTTCGCGTTTTGTTCATAGGTATTTTGATTGTTGCACAACTCCAAATTGAAATTTTCTTTTTGTGGAAGGTGTGGAATGTAAATCTGCAAATCTAAACTTCAGAACTGAAGTTCTAATTCTTCACGGATTCTCTGCTATTTGCATTTCCGACGGTACAGTGACCATAATGTGGTCAGCTGGGGCACTAAAGGGTTAAGTCCCATAACCTGCATACCAGGTTAAGGAATGTTTGCTGCTGGGCCGACCAGAAGATCAAAGGTCCTGGCACTTTCCAGTCTGACAATTGCAATGCAAAAATCATAAGAAACCTGTGAAGCCACAGCCACATCACCAAGCCAAATTTTTAAAATAAAAAAACCAACAATGCAACAGTGATATAGACTACACTAAATAGTATATTTAGTGTGAGGTGATGAATAATGTGCTTACCCCTACTACTTGTTGAACACTAATTATCAATTTGTGGGCAATTAGTGTTGGTGGCGGCATGCGTCCCCACCTCTCTTCAGATCTTTCGACCTAGCCGCCAATTGCACTTATCAGCTTCTTCTAGCTTTGTACACACTCCTAGTCACATTTGTTTCGCATTTGTTTCGCCCGTCGCTTGGAGCTGTCCGCCCGTCGCTTGGAGCTGTTCGCCCGTCGCTGCTTCTTCGGCTGTCGAAACAGGTGCTTGTCTCGTTGGTGTTGAATTGTTGTGAAATGCGTTGAATTGTTGAATTGTGGAATTGCTCTCGGATTCTCCGATGGATGGATCGGACTTGAGTCCCTTGTAACGTGACCTCGGAGAATTCCGCAGCGCACTTGAGTCCCTTGACTCACTAGGAATGTGTTGCTGTCGATTTCCACTCCGATTGGGTTGATTTTTGTTGCTAAAATTCTCGATTTCTGTCCCTGCGCCTCATTTTAGAATGAGGGGGGGGGAGGGAGGGGGGGCATGTACACTGATCCAGTCTACCTTTCACCGACGGTTATGGGGTATGTATCCGCGCGCCTGGATGGATGGCATCTGTCCGTCATCCAAAAGTCTAGTAGACCAAGTAGATGTAATTTCAGTTTTCCGTCAAAACAAATAATTCCGTCCGATTTCTTGTAGATGGAGAACCAAAGACGCCCTTCTCGACCACTGCAGCAAGTGTCCACTCTCTCAAGTCGCAATCACCGTAATCACTTGGATGGTGCTAGACGACTCACTCCATGGATTTCCAGGCCTTTACATGCGCACTGTTGCCGCATTTCCAGATCATTTTCGAGCGACGCGCCATGCAAACCTTATACGTGTTGGCCGTTGGTGGAATATGCGAGCTCAATTCTGTCCAGAAGGAGAGGAGCCCGTTGAGTCATTCCAATATGTATGCACCTGAAGTCGTCTTGGCACTCAGAAAGTGCTACGAACAAAGGCGGTTTCTGGACGTGGCCCCAAACGGTCCGCGTGGGTACAGTGGGTTTACCCTCAACTTCTTCTTGCTTTCGAACATTTACAAAAAGCCGGTGTCAAATTTTCCGCTAGATTATTGACTGAGTTAGCAGAAACAATTCTCTTTGATCCTACCTCACCCTACACTGTCCACTCTAGAGACCCGAAAGACAGTACTTCTCTCAAACAAAATTACCCCTAGTTGGGCGCAACAATTCATGCATACTTATAGTTTAGTCCTACTTACCCAACGTGGTCGGTTAATTTGTAGTCCCGAAAAGGAACTTCAGATTGAGAGACAAACAGCACACCATTTGGGTGTGCTGCATAGAGGATTTCGAGATGGACTGTTTGACGAGAACTTGATGGAAAATGTTGACGAAACACATTTTGTGGTTAATATAGACAATGGCCGAACTTTGGGATTCAGAGGAGATACGACAGTCAAGTACGCTGAAGTTGTTTCTGGAGGAAATTCCATGACCATGGTCGTTCGAATTTCAGGAGGGCGCCGATCTGTGATCGAGACACCCATGCTCATATTCACAAATCCGGGAGATAATTACTCCATCCGCGGTCTCGAAGACAATGTCCCAGGTGTTTGCTACAGGACAAGTCCGAAAGGCTGGATGGACCAATCCCTCTTTCCAGCATTTTTTGCCGATCCTAGGTCTTTTCAGCCTGATATACATGGACGACAAAAATGCATCTGGGTTGACAATTGTAGCAGCCACAACACAACTCCGGCATTGACAGCTGTTCTCACAGCTAAACGAGCACTTTTGAAGTACCTTCCGCCTTGTTCTACCCATCTCTGTCAACCAGCAGACACCTTCATTATTTCGAAAATCAAGGATGCTTGGATCAAACGATGGGAGGCCAAAAAAACCGAGCTCATTGCTACAAATGCTTGGCAGAATCAAGCTCGGGCTGATGGTCAATGGTCTGGTAAGCTTACAAATCCCGGTAAGCAATTTTTTTTACAATTGGCATCAGATAGCGTGGACGATGTTAACAGGGAGCTTGATCCTAACAATATGTCGTATGCAAGAAAGGCCATGATCCGTTCAGGAATGTCACTTGGAGTTGATGGAATTTGGAATGTAAACCAATTATTTCCACATCTTCAACTTCTTGTAGCAAAGCATGAACCGTATTTTCTAGGGCACATTGTAGCAATCTAATTTTCAAGAGCAGACTGTAGCAATCTCATTTTGTTATTCAATGTTCACTTTCTTATATATTTCATTTTGTTTCCTCATTCTCTATGTCCTATTATCTTTCATTTGCATTCTCAATATCTCTCAATCATTTGCATTTATTCTACATTGTTTTCCATTCTCATTTACAATTTTCCTCCATTTTGTTATTCCTTCTTTCAAAAAAATTTGCTCCATTTTGAAATACTTGTTCCTTGCTTTACTTTCTATGATTTCAGTTATCATCCAATTTCATTCATTCCATTTCTAAAATTTCAGTTTCCCCATCTAAACTTTCCTCTCAAGTTTCATTCCTTACTCACACTAAATATCCATATCTCAAAAGATCACAATGTCAAAAACTTACTTTTCTTCATAAATAGTGTGAGAATTCACATTTAGTGTTCTTACAAAAGTAGGTTTTTTGATATTTAGAGTGATGTTTGCAATTACTGTGCCTCACACTAAATATACTATTTAGTGTAGTACAAAACCACCTCAAATCATTTTTTGGAATGATTTTTCAACAGTTACTAATTTGATTCAACATAATTAAATCTAGTGAAAATGTGTTAAAAATCCATCATAGAAAAATGTAAATGAGAGTGTTTTTGTACTACACTAAATGGCGTATTTAGTGTCTTGGGACACTATTTCTAAACCCGGACACTATTTAATTTTAGGGAGATATAGTGTTCCAATGACATATGACAACTTTATGATAAATATGGCATGTCACCTCATGTCACTCATTACTCGAAAAGAACATGGCACTCTCAGTGAAAGCAAGAATGACAAGTAGCAAACTCCTATGTAGTGTCAAAGGACACTCCTATTTCTCTTCACCTTTAAACGAATTGTGGTAAAAGACATCAATTCTCCTCAAACACTAAATACACCATTTAGTGTAGTGTGAGAGGCTACTACTCAACTATAGCTCTACGTCAAAAGAAAGCAGTCAGACAGACACCAGTTTGCAATTGCCTCCAATAACAATCTTGTGATTGCACACAACAATGAATCAGGATCATTGTATGATCAGGAAGTATGATGAATAATTGTGGTACAGAAGAAACCCTGCTGAATTTGGCAATTGTGAGGACCTGATTCCAACAACTCAAAATTTTAAAACTAGGTATGTACAGTATAGTTGATCCACAGAGCCTGGATGGGTACAGCATTGTCACAAGCATTGGCACCATTCCTTCTTAATGCCGGCTTCCTTACAGCTGCGATACTGAGGAACCTCCTGATGCAACAAGTCCATGCTCTTATGCAGCAAGCGATGGCGGGCTGCGGGATCCACCCTCGGATTGCGTCTCTCGTCCGCGCTCAGCCCCGCCGTCCGCACCGCCTGCAACGTTTTGTAGATGTCCAGCGCCGTCACCATGCGTTGCTGGTTCACGGTCATGGTTTCGTGCCGCTGCTGCAGCTTGGTGAACCATGGCGGCAGCATCATGGCCAGGAAAGGATTCTTGTGCTCGACCGCGCCGTTTTGCGCCACGCCGAAGTTGAGACCCATGTGCAAGCCGTGATCCGCCGCGATGATCAGCGCCGTGTTGTTCCAGTCCGTGAAGTTGCCTGAGGCATTCCCCGCATTTAAATTTCACAATGTTACATTATTGTAGCTTGACTATAGCATATTAGCAGTTGTCATCAAAACACATTGAAAAGCTATATAACTCCAATTGCAATAGCACCACATAGGAAAGTGGCAAAATAGTTGATGTGTGGGCGTGGTCTCTCACAAAAAGTGCAATTCAACATCAATTGATCTTTAATACAAAGATTTATACCTATGTACGCCGCGAGCCCGTCGTCCAGGTTGCGCAACACTTCCGTGGTGCCTTCGTGCCCCTCCAGAAACCATGCCAGTGCAAATTTGGGCGTGTCCGGATACGCGGCACGGAACGACTCCAGGTACCGGAGCTCATGCTCATGCACTTGCTCCCCTTTCAAGCAGCGCGCGGTAATCGAGTACGGCCCCTTGAAGTTCCCAAACGGGTTGGCGTCCTCAGCAAAAAAATCGGAGTGGCAGAATGGCGCCAGGAGCTCGTGGTCGAAACTGGACGTATTATGCGGCGACTGGCGGTTCATGTACGCCGCCGCCAAGTCCTGGCATGTGTCGGCTGTGAAGAGAGTGACATACCCATCGCGTCGGTAATCCTCCCACACGGGAGCCAGGGTGTGGTTCTTCAGCTTGATGGTGTTCTGGAACATGGCACGCGAGTTTGGCTCCGTGCAAAATTCCACGACGCTGTAGCGAAAGAACTGATATAACCGCGTGACGCCGCGCGCGTCCGCGTCCTCGAGTGCGGCAACCGATTTCCGGAGCCGCCGGTGGAATCCGCGCCGGCTCGTGGCATCCAAAAACAGAAATACCACATTCAGCTTTGTCGACGGATCGTCCATGTGCTTCAGATTCTTTTGAATAATTTCACGTCGCGGCCTCACACGCGTCACGAGCTTCTCCACACCGCCGCAACGGACAATCACAGCTTCAGTTCCCTCCTGGAGAATGACGGGGGATCGAACCGTGTACCCAATCTCGCCTGCTTCTCGCACTTTCTCCATGACGTTCTTGTTGAAGGGCCGGATGAGGGCGCCTTCGTACGTTTCCTCGATGAGCTTGTCCCCCTTGGGCCAGTCCACAGTGGACGGCAGCAGGGTGTACGTCATCCCCTCACCAGCATTGCAGCTCATAGTGAGTACCTGCAAAAAAAAAATCATTTTCTCAAATGGTTCCCATTGGCGATTTGAAAATTGAAACCTAAAAAATAGATAGCAAGTTTTGGCGACTAACAATTTCTTTTACTACAAATACATAGCTTTCTATAGAGTTCTTGGCTACTATATACATACCAATGATCACAAGGGAAGATTATGGTGATATACCCTATTTTTACCCAATTTTTCTTATAGCAACATAGCAAGCCCATATTTCAAATAGCAAGTTGGCGATCAATATAGCCACAAAAAAAACACTGGTGAGTACCCCATCCACACTGAAGTTCACGGAGAATCCGACCGCGCTCGCTTCCTTCTCCAAATCGCCGCACTTGAACGTCCCGGCGCCGAAGTTCTGGCTGCCTTCCGGGAAAACATCCACCCACGGCAAGCCGCGGTCCACCGGCGTGCAGAAAGAATTCAAAGGCAGCATGCGCTCGCCGCGAAATCCTTGGTCCCATACGGCCCTACCCTGCTGGAGTGCACTCGTGGTTCTCACCTGCGATATTCTTTCCATTTTTTCAAGGGAGTCCCATTGGCGATTTGAAAATTGAAACTAGAAAAATAGATAGCATTTTTTGGCGATTTACAATACAGTTTTACAACAGGTACATAGCATTCTATAGAGTTCTTGGCTATACATACGTACCAATGATCGATTATGGCGATATACTCTATTTGGTTACCCAATTTTTCTTGTAGCAACATAGCAAGCCCATAGCAAGTTGGGGATCAATATAGCCATTAAAAATGTTAAAAAAAACACTGATTCTCACCATGGTGAGGATCACGAAAGGGAGGTGAATCGCCACGAGAATCCGGGTTCCCGCGACGCGCCATAGTCCGTATTCGAGCGCCGCGACGAGCAGCGCTGGGACGACGAAGACGACGAACATGAGCATGTTGTACGCGCCATGGTGCCTGAGGCTGCCCCCATGGTCTAGTAAAAACAGGAGATGGAGCGAGGTCAGGATCGTGCCCAGAAGAACGGTGCGCGTTCGACCCGGGATGGAGGGATCGAACACGGTGATGTAAACCGCGGCGAGGAAACAAGCGATCGCCGAGAAGAACGAGACCGCCATTTGGCCCAGACTGCGCACCACGGTGTGCAAGTCGCCTCCCACCAGGGATTTCCAGTACAAGTAAACCCATGCCGCAGTCAGTACCAGCACTGTCGCCACGGGATTGTATGATCCGCCTAAACCCTTCAAAGCCTTCACCTTAGACGACTCTCGTCTAAAGTCATTGTCGTCATTGTCATATTTCCAGGAACTCTTTCGCTGCAGCTGTTTGGTGTTTAAAACCTTGCGAACTGCTCGGTTCAGCGGCTCCCAAGACCATGATGTTAATGCCATCCCATTCTTCATCTGCCCTAAAGGGTTTAGGGTTGAATCAATTACACTGTCACCGAACTCGAATTCTGATCGCCAACCCTTGCTTGGTTTTCCCCCCACCTAATGCAGCTTTCGAATCCCTTTCATTGAGTGAACTCACAAATGCCCGCTGCAGTCGCAATGTGACACGATTAGCTTCCATTCCAAAAGCGAGTATCTGCCATACTAGCTAGATGCAATCACGCACAAACCTAAAAAGAGAGTCTGAAGTTGGGCGCCCGAAAAGGTCTAAAACAAAACCTTCACAATTAAAAAAAGAAGAAGCAGATAATAAAGATCTCAAAGGACGTCGCAATGCTCTTCCAACAGCCATCTCAACCGCTCTCACCGACCTCAAAGTCTACGCAGCGTGACCGTCGACTTTGAGCAAACCCAAAACATGATCCATGGAATCAATCACGAATCCCTGGCAGTGCCGACATAGATTTCTGTTTCCAGTTGACCCCGACATGCACAGTATCATCGATCTCACCACCAAGAGCTCAAGCTAGCTGGAGCCTCCCGATGCCAAAGCGGCAACAGAGCTCCAAGCGATGTCCTCCCGACATGAATGAGCCTGCCGCTGCAACAGGAACTCAAGAATGAATCGAACCTGCATCTGCGAAAGCAAGTCAGAAGTTAACTTAGAAGTCGTTGGGGATGGACGGACTGGGTGATGAGTTTAGTTTGGGCGAGATTCAGGTTCTGTCCATCACGGGATTCATTGCCGATTCTGGGCTGGAAGAGACATGTGGACTTAAAAAACTATCGGATAATATGTTTGTCAGGGGTACGGCGGACTTTCGTAGATCATTCCGAGATGCAAGTTTAGATTTATAAATGGACGGAATCACCCCCAGTTCTACTCTCCTCCAGTTGAATCTGATGCCACGATTTCTGGTTCGCATTGGACCATGACGATCATCCAGTCAGCGCGTCCGGTTTCCATTAAGGACCTCTCCACATGCTTTCCTACCGGATTCCACGCGAATCTCATGCACATGTACCGAACCAGGCTGAGAAATTCATCTCGTGGTTTCGTTGCAACCCGGGTACCTGAAAAACACGTCCTGATCTCTTTTTTCTTTTTTCTTTTTTCTTTTTTCTTTTCATGAACATCACTTCCTGGTTTTGAAATACGAGAGGACGGAATAACTGGAGGAGCTCTTCCAGGTTGACTACAGGTCGAAATTTTTCTCACATCAGTCCATCAAGTACATGTCTATAATTCGAGTTTTGCACTACTGGAGCCCTGGAGGTCCGGGCCTGGACCCCTCCAGGTTCCCAATAGGAACTGTAGTCGGTTACATCACATTCAAGATCTTTTAGAATTTTTTTTTATAAATGTATTTTTTATGGTGAATCTTGAAGAATATTTACAAAATTTAGCATTTTTTGAAAAGGGATTTTCCAAAAAAAATACTATTACTGGGCATAAAATGCCAATCCAGATGGGCGGGTACGTATTGGTCCAAGAATTCTTGAATGGAGCTTCTTGTTGGATTTGTTGATTAGACTCACTACACCGATTATTGCCATTATTGTAAGTCATGGTAGTTACGCATTCTTGCAGTGATTGTGGTATTAGAACAAAGTGTGATTCACAATAATTGTGTCATTGGTGGTATACTCTGGCATGTACTAATATTTTTCTACTTAAAATATTGTCATTCCAATAAAAACCCTTCATCTATCTCAGTTTATGTTTGTGGAGAAGCGGAATTGTGGAAAAGGTGAAGGGTTTGTACTCAAAGGTTTGTGGAGAAGCGGAATTGAGGAGAAGATGAAAGGTTTGTACTGAAAGGTTTGTGGAGAAGGGGAATTGAGGAGAAGGTGAAAGGTTTGTACTGAAAGGTTTGTGGAGAAGCAAAATTGTGTGATTTTCTCAACCCTTCACTCAGACACATGAAGAGTTCGTAACGGGGTAGTTGAAAAGTAGGATGCACCAACTTTGGTGAAATTTTGAACGTGCATTGAATGCACAAGGTCTATAATTGTGAGAATATTTTTTTTTCCAAAACATATTAAAACTCATTGGTGATATTTTTAAGTAATTTTTTTTTCACAAATGGTAAGATTGATGTATAGGCTTACAAAGGTGACTTGGATGAAATCTAATTACAATATTTAAATCTCTTGTAATGGGGAGTTGTTGACAATATTAGAGAGCCTACAAGTATATCAAATTTGTTGGGTAGATTTTATGCTTGCAGTGGTCCTCTCATATACGCCTCGTGTACATTTGAACCATGCTAATATCTATTTTTTGAAGCTAGCATCTACTTGTGTTCAAAGGGTTGGTACATTTAGGGTCTACTTTCAAGACTTCATATGAAGTCTTGAAAGTATCTTGTCAAACAAAAAACAAGATGAACATGATAAAAATATGATGAAAGTTCAATGATGAATATTGTGCACAATTTCTATTTTCTTTGCAGTTTCGACTCAAAGCCCATGTGTAATATCTTATATAGATTACTGTAATGATTTTAAATTTATCCAAATATGTTTTAACATACTTAAAATGCCTAAATGCCAAAAGATGTCAATATTAAGTAAAACGCCATATAGAAAATATCTTTAAACCAAAAATTGCGGAAAGAAGTATAAGAAGTAAAATTCTATATAAACAAGAAGCTTGTAGTTTAAATTTAAAAAATAACATTACAAAAAAAGTGCATTTGTCAAAAAACAATGCTAGTGTGGCTTCAAAAAAAAATTACAAATGTACTCCATTCTCTAATCTAGCAACTTATTTTCTGCAATTGAACATCATATTTGTATTTGAAGGTATGGATATTACTTACTTTATATACCTTCAAATTTCTTCGTGAAGGAGGCAGGGGGCGATTGCTTACCAATCTTGTGTGATCTCTCATCTTCCTCTGACTTTTGTTGAAGCAAAAGAAACAATTCTTAAACCAATTTGCAATTGCAAATCAAAACCCTGTGGATAATCGAACCCAGTGGATGGTCACTGCAACAAAGTCGAGGCCCCCGGGGCACCAATCATATGAAATCCGTCTCAAGATAGTTGCAGTTGTCCCGCATACGAATCCTTCCTCCACCAAAGTGCGATCCTCCAAAGGTGAAGCTCGATAATGATTTAGATGTGCAAGGATCGAGCGCATAGAATTTGTAGAGAAGAATTGCAAAGGAAAAACAGTTAGGCAAAGAATTGCACAAGAGTGAGGGCAGAAGAGCGATGGCGCGAGGAGGGTTGGAGACGCTGAAGCTTGCATCCAGAAATCCCCGTGAGAACCTTACGAAAGTGGCAAAAAAATTAGGGTTTCTAAGTCTCACTCTCACACTAATTTGAGATGTATGAATTGAAATTAGTGTGAGGATTGGTATAAAGTCTCACACTAATTTTGTGACTCTCAGTAATGGCGATAATGGATGTAGTAGAACTGTAGTCTTCTGAACACTCAAGAATAGTATCTAAACTATGCACACTAGTTTGATGCCAATGGTGGCGTTGGGCATCATCCTTTGACACTTGCCCAAAGACCAACTTTTTTTTATTGATGACTTCAAATTCATTGTCCTCCTACATTTCAATAATCTATATTCAATACTTGTTCATCACTCGTTTTTATCCTATGATGATATGTAGGTTATTTTCAACCAAATTCTTTTAGTATGTTTATGCCAAAATCTTATTTGATATTGGCATTGGCTATTTTAATACTAAAAATAATGTGTAAAAAAAACAGATTAAATCATCAAGTCCCTCTAGATTTGTCAAATTTTGAATGAAATTTATTAATAGTATATGATTTTATAGATGAATGTACAACTATAGATGATTATATCCATTTTTCCTGACTAAGCTACATTTAGGGTGTGTGTCACTAGACTAATGAAAAATAAATAAAAATTCAGTTAGTTGATCTATGTTGGACACTAGTGTATATTGTAGTACTTTCATGCATAGAAACTAAATTTTAAAGTAAAAGACTTATTAACCAATACCAAACTAAGGGATCTTATTTATTTATTTATCTATTTAGATGGAATAATCATGAAGACCTACACCAATATCAAACTGACAAACAAAAAATCTCATTTTTTTCAGTCCCTAAAGGATCAACAACCCATTTTGGATTTATGGATGTTTTCAAACTTTCGTCATTCAATATCAAAAAGCATTTTTTAATGTGATTTTTTTGGTAGTAGCTCAATGATGTCTCTTTAGTGTGCAATGGTTGGATCTTACATTACTAGAATGTATACTTTAGAAAAATTACAAATATAGAAGTACAAGAAATTTTAGTTCAATTTTAATTTTTTTTAATTTTTTTAATAATCTAATTTAAAAGGAAATTTTGAATCTTAAGTTTCAAAAATTGATATGAAAATATTTATGATAGCAAAGTAGATCTAATTGTAAAAATACTATTCAACCCCTAACTGCCTAAGCGTCCATTTTTTGGACGATGTACAGATTTCATCCACAATTTCTCATCCGTCATGCACTTTTTACAGTGTGCAATTTTTACTGTAGATTCTATGGGAAGTTAGCTTCATGCATATGTGGTCCGATTAGAAAGGGGATGATTTGTGAAATTTTTATGCCTCATTTCATGTTGTAGTGATTCACCCAAAATTTTGAAGATTTCAGTGTAAAAGTGCTATAAAAAAAGTCAACTCATAAAATTAAGCAACCAAAAAATTTCCAAAAATTATTACACTTAGAGTATTACATTTCAACCAATCACAATGAATTTCATCCGTATATTGTCAATATCTTATTCGTAATTGAATTACAAAATAATTTTGAATTTCACGTTTCAAATTTCATACAAAATTATTGGTAATAGCAATCATAGATCTAACCGTATGGATAGAATCTAAAAATCATAATGTACAACTTTTATTCATATATCAAGTTCAAAATATCCCTCTAAATTGCATTTTATAATGCATATTTGCAAAACTGCCGAATTTGGAGAGGGCTCTAGGCATCTAGGGGTTAAAATTCAAAATCTGCAACTTTTATTTGTACATCAATTCCAAAATATTCCTCCATTGAAAATAGTATTGCCTATGATAGTAAAATAATGAGTCCCATCTATACTAGGACTAGTATGCCTCATATATATAGAATAGCTTGATTCATATATATATAGTAATGAGTCCCATCCATACTAAGAGTATGCCTCATATATATAGAATAGCTTGATTCATATATATAGTAATGAGTCCCATCCATACTAAGAGTATGCCTCATATATATAGAATAGCTTGATTCTATGCAAAATACCACTGTGTAGTACTTGAAAGTACTTCCAAGCATAGGACACAAAAGAACTCTAACTTATAGATTGAAAACAAATCATGCACAACATGAAAAGCATTCGTGTAGTCTAAATTCTCCCATGCATAGTTTTAAAAATACATTTTTCATTTTCCATGCATAGATTAAAAATTACTCAATCTTGTATTTATAAAATTTTCCCATGCAGAGGATAAAGTAACGTGGACGGGTACCTGAAAAATCTCTCATGCATAGGATGAAAAAAACCTCCATGGTAAAAAAAATTACAAATAAAAATTACAAAGTATCTTTTTAGTTAATTCTTTTCCCATACACATGTTAAAAAACATTCCTGTATGTTAACAATTTTTCTCTGCATACAATTCTTCTATGCATAAGACATTCTATGTACATGTTGAAAGCGTGATACTACTTCTTTTATTTTATTTTAGATTAAGTGGTTTTAGTTTTGAAAAATATTTATACAGACTTGGTTGGTACTAGTGAGACATAGAAACTTGATGATTGTCAAGTTCATTTAAAATGAAATTGAGAAGATTTTGAAGTTACCTAGTTCAACATCCCTAAAAGAGTGCTAAGTTACCCACAAGACATAAGACAAACTATGATTATTTGTATCACATAGCGACACATATCCTATATACTATGACATAGTGCCATATATGTCTTCCTCGGGGGGTTCACTCAATGAATTCAGTGCAAACCACGTGCGAACAAGTGATTTTCCAACCCCCTATTTGATTTCTAATAAAGTTTGATTTAGCTTTGAGATTTTGAGTGTTGTCACATAATCATTATTTCTATCATTTGAAAAAAAAACTCTTCATTCAATTAAACTCAACAACACCTCTAAAAACACAATTGAAGATTGAACTAAAACGATTGTATTTTCACTTCAAACATTTATCAAGAATGCATTTGGATGACCATAGCACCTAACTTTGCTATATATAAACTATCTACGAGCCTTCATTTATTGGAAATTTAAAGATATTTAAAAAAGTGTTTTTTACAATGTTATATAGGGAGTCAAAGTTTATTTTTTAGTTGTACAATGTATTTATTTTCTTAATTTTTTTGTAAGTAAGCATAAGGAATAAAGAAAACTCACAATATAAACTTTCAGCATATTTAAACATCCTATAATTTTAACAAGTCGTTTGATTGATCTTTTACAATGTAATATAGGGGTCAAAGATTTGTTTGCACGTGGCTGTAGTAAATACATCGAATGAACCCCTCGAGATGTCTTTGAAATGATTTCCTGTGTTGTCACCCTTTCTTTTCAACCACTTGAAAAAAACATCTCCACATTTGCAACCACTTGAAAGCTTCAACATATATCAAGTGGTTGAGAATATAGAAAATGATTTGTTTTCTTCTCGAAGAAGTCACTCTATGAATTTTTTAGGTACCACTTGCAATAACAGAGTATTTAAAGGCATTCCAAAA
The DNA here is from genome assembly GCA_022496805.1 of Pohlia nutans. Taxonomy (NCBI): domain Eukaryota; kingdom Viridiplantae; phylum Streptophyta; class Bryopsida; order Bryales; family Mniaceae; genus Pohlia; species Pohlia nutans. Next base: position 39,141,858 of record CM040088.1, read on the forward strand.
AATAAAATTAATTCTGACTATAATTAGTATTATTAAAAAAAATCATTTTAATTATTGTAATCAATTTTGAGCATCTTATACTAATGTAATTCATTTAGAAGAATTATCTTCAAAGATTTTTTTGCACCCTATATTCTCTTGCACGCTGTTTGTAATTTCTTGGAAGTGACTTCTCGTGGTTTTCTTGATTTTGATTTTTTTTGAGAGATTCTTAGATGCAATATATTTTTGACAAAAATGATTTTATGTTTAAGAATTGTGGACACAACAAAGCAGTTTGCACATAAACGTAGGAGTACATGAATTACATTATGAACTCATTTTTTAACATTTTGAACTTTTGCTACAACTTACCTTTTAGTTCAACGCATGCTTACTAAAACAATTCATTTTTTGGTTCTAGTTAGTTTTTTCATGGATTAAACTAATATTTATGTAATACATGACAACATATTTCCACTCTCTATGTATGTATATAACCAAATTTGCTTTTGAATTACAATAGTAATTGTCAGAATGTGGTCACTTATACCAAATTGCAAGCAATAATAGATATGACAAAAAGGGTGGATAGTGGAAATCATAGGGTGAACGATATTGTACTGGAGCACAAGACCACTAATTTCATTTGTATCAACTAGAAAATGGTTCTTTTAGGCAAGAAACTGAATATCATATAAAGTATTTACTTTGATCAACATTAGTTTACTTTGATCTCGCGGGAAATCACGGTAAATGTGTGCACTTGAATCTCTGTCATCAATTTTTGCATGTCTTCCAAATCGAATTCAATAATGGGTTATAAGTACAATTATGAAGCGCTGGCATTGTGGGTTTGAAATGTTTAATCCTCATCCTCTCAACAATGAATTGAGACTCTGCAGCATTAATTAGCTTAAAACCGTGAGATGGCATTATGATCTGTGATTGCTTTGGACAGAGACAGATAATGAGACTGTGCAGTACATTGGTTGGTTGGTGGATGAATTCTTGCAGGGTATATGCCTGGGAACTCACAAGAAAAAGGATGGTGCATGATCCCATCCTTGTTCCACAAAAAACGTTTCAGAGTGTTGGCTAGTGCATGGTTTATATGAAGGATTCGGGCCTTACAGTACTCTCTAACCCTTAACCCCTAACTGCCTAAGCGTCCATTTTTTGGACGATGTACAGATTTCATCCATAATTTCTCATCCGTCATGCACTTTTAGCAGTGTGGAATTTTTACTATAGATTCTATGGGAAATTAGCTTCATGCATATGTGATCTGATTAGAAAGGGGATGATTTGTGAAATTTTTATGCTTCATTTCATGTTGTAGTGATTCACCCAAAATTTTGAAGATTTTAGTGTAAAAGTGCTATAAAAAAAGTCAACTCATAAAATTAAGCAACCAAAAAATCTCCAAAAATCACCACACTTAGAGTATTACATTTCAACCAATCACAATGAATTTCATCCATAGATTGTCAATATCGTATTCGTAATTGAATTACAAAATAATTTTGAATTTCACGTTTCAAATTTTATACAAAATTATTGGTAATAGCAATCATAGATCTAACCGTATGGATAGAATCTAAAAATCATATTGTACAACTTTTATTCATAGATCAAGATCAAAATATCCCTCTAAGTTGCATTTTATAATGCATCTTTGCAAAACTGCCGAATTTGGAGAGGGCTCTAGGCATTTAGGGGTTAAACGACATTTAGGTCCTCGGTGGGCAGCCCGAGGATCTCTGAAAGAATGTGGATTATATATTTAGGCCGAGCATGGGTGCATGACCAATCACAATAAGGAAACAAGCACACGATGAATCAATTGGGAACTTAGGCAAGAATCAAATGATCTTCCGATACCTTTAATTTAAACATTGCAAACAAGCATGAAAGAATTTGTTGTTGCAACTAAGTACATCAGATGCCTGGCCTTGTTGTGCATCCAATGATCTATGTTTAGTTAAAAGGAGTTGAGTAGTGCTCCTGCTAAAAGCAAGATTCTTTGGAATTCCTGAATTTTGTAAGACCTCATAACATTTTTTTAACTAGTATTGTAGCACACCTTTTTGCTTGTGCAAAGAATCGACATCTAAACAAGGAATTCATGATGTGGAACATGTAGAAACTATTAAAAAACTAGAAGTTTGTTGAGCTGCCAAGCCATCTTTAACTAAAGATGCATTTGATTCTCCAGAAGATTATGATTCCTGCAACGATTTTGGACCTGATACCCAAGGGTGAATAGTGGGGCTGCTAAAAGAATGTTATGCTCTCCTTCCTTCATCATTCACTGTGATTTCCATCCATTGCAAACAAGCACGTGCTTTGTCACAAGTTCAATTGTGCTAACTTACTACCTGTTTCATCTTTTCTAGTGTCTAAATGAAATTTCTACGTGGGTCTCGACCAACTCATGAATGACACACGTGTGACACAATCTGAGGAAAATACAAGTATTTTTTTGATGGAATAGATAAAAGAACCCTCTACAGTACCTTTCCTTGTTTTGCTGCCAGGTTTCCAAGCTGATTCTCAGGTTCATTGCATGGTTCAGCATTTCAAGCCAATGCATCATGTCCTGAGGCATTAAGATAAGCTACCCTATTTGCGCTACAATTCAAAAGTCACTCCTCTTTGTGTAACTATGGTATCTACCAGTAATGTACACATCAAAAATTTAAATGAAAGACGCTGATACATAGTTACATAAGTAATCACATGGCACAAATAGGGTGGTTTACGTTAATTATGAACCAAGAAGCAATCACACACTCACACCTAAATTCCAAAACACAAGAGAGCAACGAACACAAAAAGCTAGAAATGAACAAACCATGAAGCTGGATGATGTTTTCATACACAGAAACTTTTTGTCCATAACTTTTACTGATTTCATTTACATAATTAATAATGTGGAGGCAATACAAATACTGATATGTCACAGAGTTGCAAGCAAAGGACCTTCACAATGACTGCGTTTTCCACAACAAAAGCTTCAAAACCGCTCTGGTTAGGGCCGCATTCAGCAGGACCAAGCCCCCCAACCACAAGGTAGGAGGTGGCAGTGATGACCTGGAGGTCTTGCGCTAGCACACAATATTCTTTGTCTTCCACACGGATCTTCAGAAATGGCAGAGGATACGGGCCAACGTGAGAGTCCAATTTTCCTTCACCGTTTTCTTTCACAATCACATCTGGACATTGCTCACAGACCGCTGGGCAGACTTTGCCTGGCTCTGGGACACATGATGAACAACATCCCGGTGGATGCAAGACTGTGAGCGGATGTTCGAGATTATTGACGATGCTGAGTGCCGCATGCGCTACTGACGCACAAATCCCCAACAGAGCCACCACCAACATGGACGCACCCATGATGCAACAAATGGGTTACAAAGGAATGGAACATGAAATGTTGCTCTTCCACTCAATGGACTTGGTAACATGAAAGTAGAGCCTGATCTTTATAAGAAATAGCAAGGTATTTTCGTAACCAAGGTGGATTTTCAAGGTACTAGTCATAACGATGTTGCACTGGTATTACACGATTTTCAGTGACGTGAATGAGTTGGTCATTATGAGAAGAAGTGGACCTCTAACGGATATTCCAAATGAACCATTGTCCAATAGAAAAATGTCAATACCAGTCCAGCACTAGTCATAACACTACTAACAAAGGCGTCGCTTCTCACTCAAAACAGTATCAAAGTTCATTGTACACACTTATCCTATGTGACGAATCGCACTCACCAAGTCTTGAGCGCCTGGGCAGTGAGTGCAAAGTGGCACCATTTGACTCACCTACCAAGTGAAAAGCAACATCTTCACCTTGTATTGTAATCTCTATAGTTGAATTCTGTTCCACGATGCTCAATCAAGGTTCTGAAATGAAAGACATCAAAACATCAAAGATGGACAAGATTATGAGATATATATAACTATGCTCTCCGTATATGCTTGCCACCGCTACATCCAGGTTTTTTGTACGGAGAGGTCATGATCAGTCGTGTGAGTTGATTTGGTACAACTACCACATCTGAAGTACAATTGAATGCAAACACATCAAGGTAGGAAAGATCAAAACTTGTATGAATTCATGGGTGACGGTCTAGCAATTGGTCCTCAAAACACCAGTCAATTTGGTGACCAAGCAAGTACTCTATTTGCCAATTATGTGGCCAGTTCTCGGTAGTGACCAATCTGATGGAAGCGTCTGTATTCTGATCTGAATCTGATGTAATTTAGACTTTTACGTTGCAAAGACGTGTGGGACTGAAGCACAACAGACTCTTTATTCACGATGGTTTTAGGGGCAATGTTTTTCTTCTTCTCTAAAAGAAAAAATGTAACATTGACCTTATCCAGAGAGTGTTGTGCTATTGTTTTAATTAACCCCTAAACGTCACAACATCTAGTTTCTGGACGACTACAACAGATTCAAACTCACCCTACGTTCTCATCAATGCTTGGATGAAAGACATCCAACTTTTTGGAGATACTTCACCAAGTTGTTGTCCTATCCAATGATTGGATTTGGTGATACTTGAGTACATGTTTTTCTAAAATTATAAATGTAGAAGTATGTCAAGTTGTTGACCAAGCCAAAATTGCATTGACTGTAGTTCAAAAGTGGCCTTGCAAAAATGAGGTCATACATTTAAGGAACACAAAAATTTCAAAGAATCACCACGTTATGAGTATTTCATTTCAAATCCATTCCAACAAATTTTACTTAAACTTTGTTTGTAATCAAATTTAGAAGGAATTTTTTATTTCAACTTTCAAATTTTATAATTAGATATTGGTGATAATATTGGTGAATCGAACCATACGGATGGAATCTAAAATTCAAAATCTAGAACTTTTAAACCAATTTCAAAATAGACCCAAACCAAAAACAACAAGGATATTTTCAAAGTGAGAGTTAAATGTGTCATAGTTTCTATTTTATTTTTATTTTTTCATTTATTGGTTGTTTATTCTTTATATTTTTTAAATCAATTTTTTTGGAAAAAACTAAAGCATTTAAAATTTGAGGATTTTGTAAATTTTCAATCTTTACTAATTTCCGGTGATATAAAACATGGTTGCAGTGGAACTTCAGGTTGTTTAGGGCTTAATGAAGTTCAATGTGATTCCAAAATAGAGGTGCACAAGGGCCCAAAGGCAAGATTGACAAAAAAATATTCATGAGTAAAGTCCACTGAAAGCACACATTTGAAGATTTAGAAAAACACTCGTGTATCCATCTCATCGACTCCAAACTGAGCAACTTCCTATTCTCCTATTTACCTAAACCCTTCTCGTACAAGCAATCGTCTCATTTACGTTTGCCACTTCCTATTTTCCTATTCTGTAACATAACAAGCGAAATGAGTCCAATGACACTGATCTATGAGCGTGTCTTGTCTGACTTTGACTTTCAAGTGTAAGAGCATCTCCACCAGCAACTCTCTGATGGTCATCCAAAATGACGGGCATATCATGTACTTCCCCACAACATCACTCAATTGGACTGTGAAAATAGGAAATAGGCCATTCACAAGTCACCACGCATGGATTGTGAAATTAAGAGAAAAAAATACACTAACTTTGAGTTGTTTTGAGGGCCCTGAACTGGTTTGTTGTATTCAGAGCCATGAGAGCTATCCATCCAGAATGCTGGTGGAGATGCCTTAATGTAATCACATGTCTCTAGCATTAACTTATACGTAACAAATGGGATACTCTACATGTCAAACTGGACCCCATTCATGAGAAAGATTTGATGACAACTCTACCCTGCTAGTCGTTACGTCATCATGTTAGTACCCAAGCCCACAAGTGTGAACAGAGCAAACTCGGATTGCCCTTCAAAACTCCTTCTCTACTCTCATTGTCACACTTTGTAATAGAGGAGGTTCGTTTCAGGTTCGTCTCTCAGGTTCATCTCTACTCTCATTGTCACACTCTGAGAACCTCCTGGTAGAGAAAGACGTCCCGAGGGCGGGATCCTGAGGGAACGTCTGGAACATAAGGTAGTGTTCGAGGAAATGAACCTCCCCAAATGTAAAGAGATGGGCAATTCTTTATAAATAAATATTTCTTGGAAACGTGGAAGCAAGATCTCCCAACTTGGGCAAACCCCTGTTTACATCCCTAAGGTCTCTCTTAAAATACACTGGAAAAAAAATTGCCAGGTCTTTAAGTATGTCATAAGAAGATGTCATACTCCCTCCATCTAGAAATAATTGTCTAGGCTAAAACTTAAATGTTTTGTAATGTACCACAAACTTCTACACCTTTTTAGAAGTTTATATCTAAAAAGAAGCATTTACATTTATCAAGATATATTTTTAAACTTTTTTAGTGTATCAAGTTTGGTATGATAAGCTAGAATTATGAAATCATCGGCATAAGTCCGATAGATTTCTTGTTTAATGAGTTCTAAACTTTAACATTTACTATGTATAATAATAAAAATTGTTGAGCATTTTGATTTTATCACTTATAAAAGCATGTAGTGCGTTTTCTAATTATAAGCCAACTTCATTCTAGTACTATACATATCATCTTCCAAATGGATGAAAACTACGAACAAGATATACATGTATTACCAAGCAATCAGGGGCTAGTTTATTGAATTGTATCATGAAATGATACAATGTGGTACATCTACTACTAAAACGTTCACCCTTCCATAATTTTTGCATATGATCTCCAAACGACGAATTCTTTGATGTGTCAGAATCTTCTTTCAAACGCCAACGATAATAATATATATTTATCTAATAATAGAAACCAAAATAGTGGTATGAAGTTTAATCTTCAAATTCTAAATGTTAGTGCACCAAATACTCAAGCTTCAGGAAAAACAACATATTCCATATATTTAGGAAGGTATTTTGTGATATCACTAGGTTCTCTACCATGTCGAAAACATCAAAGATCGCACTATACTACCACAAAACTCCAAATGGGACACTTATATTTTTCCGAATAGAGGGTGTAGGTTATAAAAAGTCGCATACAAATGTGATAATTTAAGGTTTCAAAATGCCAAGTCGTACCCCAGCAAAAGCTTTATTTTAACATACCCATAGACAATTGCTGAAGGTATTGTTTTGAAGAAGGTCGAGAAGGATCCACCCAACGGTGGCGACTCCGGGAGAGAGTCTCCCTGAAGGTTATGCACGCAGCTCCACTGGCTTCTTAATCTGTAACACCATCCTAGAAGTCCAAGTAGATCAAGAGGCTGTGCGCAAAGAGACTGAACGATTGCAAAAGTATGCAGTAGTGGCATATTTTGTAGGAGGCAGGCAACCATCGGCCATTCTCAATCAATGGATTGCGGTCATGCAAGGTGAGATTGGGGAGTGGGTTGGGTTAGGCCGTGACCTCGGACAAGGGTTTTTCCAGGTCCTCACTCGCCAAGGTGTGGCGACACAAAAACTTCTAATGCGCACACCCCACCGGTCGCGGTGGGGGAGGTGCATCCTACAAACCTGGGCAACCGGTTTCAACGCTAGCCACCCTACGCAACTCAAAGTCCCTACGTGGATCACCCTGCGTGGGATCCCGGGGGAGTATTTAGGCGTTGCAAAAGAAATTGCAGGTGGGCTAGGAGAACTGCTGGGCTGTGACAGGCGCAATGCTTCGTCAGCTGACCAAAGATTTTGTGTCGCGCTTCAATCGGGGCTTGGTTGGACGACGCAGCTCTCTGTCACCAATGAGAGCACCAAGGAGAAGATAGTGATATCGGTGGATTACTGCAATTTACCGATCCGATGCAGACTGTGTCACTCCACGGACCACCTCATCTGTGAATGCCCGAGCCAGAGAAAGGGTACCAATGACGCAGAAATCGGACAGGGAGATAGTGCGGCTCCAGGAGCTGAATCGGGGAACGGAGAGAATGCAACTGGTGAAGCCGGCGCCGAGCCAGGTACGATTCCCCTTCCACCCCCACCCCGCCATTAAAAGTGAGTGATAATCCGACCATTCCTGTGGGCAGTGCGGGCTCATCTGGGAGAAGAGGGAACTCAGATGACACCAACAGATCTGGAAATCACTACTCTAACGGCTCATCACGTGACACCCCGAAATATGAATGGAATGGGTGGGAGAAAGTATATAGAAGCAAGAAGCAGATTTGGTGCAGTAACCCGGCAGTCTACTCGAGCCGGCACAACCCTCCAGGCGTTGGCAAAGGGGAGGGCGTCAGCAAAGGGAGGAAAAAAAAAGAGCTCCCTTCACCGCGCGAGACAACCTTGCAACGCGAGCCAGAGAAAGAAGTACAGAAGGAAGGTCCAGAAGGCGCAGCAGGGCCAAGTGCGGGGCCCTCGACAAGAGAGGAGTCTCAAGTGCCTTCGGCGCCAACTCCACCAGTGATCTCACCTGTGGCTGTGGCGGAGGTTGCCCGGCCTAACCCGGGTCCCCAGCTCTAAGGCAGGGACTTGGGTGGACAGTGCGCGCCCACATGTGACGGTGTGAGGTTGACGGCCTCCCCTGCCGACCCTGTTCCAAGGCAGAATCAGGCAGCAACGGTGATCCAAGGAAACATAGATACGAGTGCCGCACACAGCCTGAGCGGCACTGCCCAGATGGAGATTGACAAGCTGTTCGTCCAGCTCACCCAGACGCCGTCAGGTGAATCGGTCCTGTTTGGGTCCAACGGACAGATTCGCCAAGGACATAGACGTCTCGCGGCTGCCAGCATGATGCCGCCACCTTCGCTTCCGGTGGCGAGTGAGGCAGACAACGGTGCGCCAGCCCAGCCTTCGGGATCGCGTCTGCTCGACCTGAACGCGATGGCTGCTGCGTCAGCGTCAGTAGCGCGCGTGGAGGTCAATGGTGGAGATGCCTCTTAGACATTCCCGCCCCACCTGCGCACAGTGCTCACCAACCGGGAGCAACCCCGGGCAGGTTCCGGTACGACCGGCATGACGACTCCTCGCACTCCAACGCACTCGGGGATTCTAGATGAGCTTCAGGCGGAGTTCCTGGCGTGGATGAACATGCGCCAAGGGGGCCCAACAATCACGCCCCAGTCAAAGAAAGGGGTCCTAACACCCAATCAAGCGGCACATAGGCAAGAAGCCTCAGATTCAGCTCGCCGGCAGCGGTCAACAATTTTGCACCAGCGAAGAGAGACGCCCAGAAGATGGCCCGAAGGTAGCGGGCCTAGAAATACAGAGCTTTTTCCTGAGTCTAACAACCCCCCCCCCCCCCCCCCCACACCCCCGCTATGAAGATCACAACCATGATGCAAAACGTACAAGGGCTTAACGATCCCTTGAAGGCGGAGGTAGTTAGACATTATTTCAGAGCGGTGATTGGCAGGGTTGAAGTCCTCTGTTTTCAGGAACACCATTTAAGAGGTGCGAAATTAGAACTCCTTAAAAATACTTTTTGGCCTCAGGCCACCTTTTTCGGCCGAGAAGCAGCTGTTGGCTTTGGGCACGCTGATGGGGATCTCGGTGCGGGCACGGGTGGGGTGTGCATGTGGATCGCCCCACATGTCGCCCATCTGGTCACCACGACCGGGTTTACTCCATGCGGGAGGGCCCAGTGGGCACGCTTTGCTGGGATTCCCGGGGGGGACATTTCCGTGCTCAACATCTACGCATCAACTAGTGCTAGGGAGAGGTGCGCCCTCTGGGAAGAGCTTCTCAGTACGCTCCCACGTGATTGCCGTTGGATCATGTGTGGGGACTGGAACTTCGTAGAGAGGCAAGAAGATAAATCTAACCTTAACGGGAGGATTGTCTCGGCAGGCGAAAGCCGCATCTTCTCACTCCTCAAAGACGCCCTCGAAGTTGCCGACCAATTTCCGGCTACTAGCAGGATGCGTTTCTCCCGGGACAACAGGAGAAGGGTGGGCACTTGGTCTATGGCCCGCCTGGACCGATGCTACTCGTTTCTGCAGGTGGGGGCCGGCCCAGCCCCGGTCACCGAGTACGTCATCCATCGGGACTGCTGCCATGCAGACCACCTCCCAGTCAGCCACACGGTGCAACTCATCACGGTGGCTCCAAAGAAACCTACGTACAAGATGAGCCAGTACTTCCTCAAGGACCCGGCAGTCAAAGAAGGGGTAGAGAGACTCTGGCGGCAGCACGCGCAACTCGGTTTCACAGGTAAGTTGCAACGGGTTGTTAAATTTTACAGGTCCTTCTGCGTCCGGAAGGCAGTTGAACGAAAGGCGAAAGAGCTCGAATTACGACGTCAGCTCTCGGTGCTTCAAGCCAGTCTGGAGGGCGACCCGCTCAACCTTGCCATCCAAGGCTAGCTCGATTTGGTGGGCGACCAACTCAAGGTGTTTGAGGAACACTTGGTGGCGGGCCAGCGGGTTAGAAGCCGCGTTAAGTGGAAAAGGGTGGGAGACTCTTGTTCTAAAGAGTTCTTCCAAGCCTCCAAGGCCCACACGGGTGCCTCCAACTTGACGGAGCTCGAAGACGAATTTGGTGTCCTTCAAGCCGATCAAGCCAGCCTGGTGCAGGTATGTTCTAGCTACTATGGCAACCTATATAAGGAACCAGCACACACGGCAGCGAAGGCAGGAGAAATCGCCCATGTTCTGGCCTGCCTGGACGATAAGCTGTCCACGGCCATGAAGGGGGCACTGAAGTCACCAATTAGTCTTGACAAGCTGGGACTCGCACTGCATGAGATGGATGTCGGGAAGGCCCCCCGGGCCGGATGGCGTAATTACGGAGTTTTTTAAGTACTACTGGTACCTCATCAAGGAGGACTATTTTGCCATGATTACACAAGCCGTGGCACAACGGAGGTTTCCCCAAGGCGTCACTCGTGGGCTGATTTTGCTGCTGCATAAGGGTGAAGCTCGTAGTAGGTTAACGAATTGGCGCCCGATTACGCTACTCAACGTTGCGTACAAGTTATTTGCAAAAGCTCTTCAGATGCGCCTTCAGCCGGTCTTGATGGAAGTAATCGACTTCAATCAATCGGCATTTTTACCTCTGCGTTTTATTTTGGATAACATCCTTCTTACTCACGAGACAATGGAGTGGGCGGAACATACGAAGCAAGACCTCATCTTTCTTAAACTCGACTTCTCGAAGGCCTTCGACATGGTCAATTGGAATTTTTTGTTCCAAGCCATGGGAGAAATGGGGATCCCCGAGGAATTCGTCATCATGACGCAGCTTCTGTTCTATGACGCGAAGGCGTCGGTGAAAGTGAACGGGTCCCAGTCGCCTCTATTTGCCATTGAAAGGGGGGTGCGGCAGGGCTGTCCGCTTGCACCCTACCTTTTTCTTATTGTCGCCGAAGCCCTCAACGCTATGGTAAAGAAAGGGGTCGCAGCGGGTACGGTCAAAGGCATCAAGCTGCCCGGGGGTGACCGTCAACAAGTCGTCGCGCAGTACGCGGACGATACGTCGTTCACATTACTAGGTGAAGAAGCGCCCGTCAAGGCCCTGGTGGGAGTTTTAGACTGCTTTTGCTTAGCTTCGGGACTCGTCCTCAATTGGAGGAAGTCCTGTGGCTACTGGAGTTCCGGGACTGCAGTGGCCCGGCCACCCTGGACCAACCAGCTAGACATCGTCTGGGTGGACGAAGCCAGCACCGGCAAGTTATTGGGTACGCCGTTTGGAATGAAGTTGGTTGCCGGCTCCGTCGACTCCTTCCTGCACGACAGGGTGGTCAAAAAATTACAATACTGGTGCAAGGCGCGTATCAACTCCACAGGGCGGAACGTGATTGTTAATAGCATGCTCGTCTCGTCAATAGTCTTCTTCGCTTCCATCTGGGGTGGAACTAAGGAAGGCATCAAGAAGGTCACGGCGTCAATTCGCAATTACTTATGGTCCGGGTTGATACACAGGGCTCGAACCAAGGTATCGTGAATACAATGCTGCCAAGGTAAAGACAAAGGTGGGATAGGCGTCATCAACCCTCAAGACGCCGTGGTGGCACTGATGGCCAAATGGACGCTTAAGGTGTGCGAGCCCGGCACGTCCAACCTCCATGTGCTTCTCCGCCATAGGCTCAGTCACTTTCAACCCTATAAGGGTGGGATGTGGGCTCCCAGCCTCGAGTTCTTTTCTCTGGGACAGTTCCAAGCACACCGGGACTCAAAAGCTTGGAATCGTGTTGGCACAGCGTGGCGCAAGCTTCAATCCAGCCTGGTGCTAGTCCGACCTTCCCTGCCGGAAGAAGTAGGGGCCGAGTCCTTCTGGTGGTCGCCGTTCCAAGCCACCATCGGTCCTGGATTCTCCAAGAACAGGGCGGCCATCCTGCACCGAAAGGGTCTCAGGAAGATACGGGATGCCCGGGTTAAGGACAGATTCCTCACGCACGCCGAAGCCGGGACGCGTTACGGGCTGCTCCCGGGGGAAAGAGGAGCATGGCGCGTGGCCACCCGTGACCTCCAGGCCAGATGGGCTGGATTTCTTGTGGGTGGCGCGTCCTGGGCCTCCAAAGGCGAATGGGTAGACTAGTTCAGCGGTGAGGACGTGGATCTTCCCCAGATCGTGGCGCAGGCTCGTGAGACCGGAGTTTTGAGGGTGGGCACCCCGGCGCAGCCCTGGCTGGCCATCCCGGGCCTGCCTAGTTTCTCGGTACTTCCCCTGTCCAGAGTCCTACGGCCCGTCGCAGGTCCAGAAGCGTAGAACGTAGTCATCGGATTCATGGGCGCGTTCCACCGAGTGCGAGTCTCGCAGGTCAAACGTGGGCCCAGGAAAGTCGTGATTCTACTATACTACGGGCGAATTGACAAGCTCGAGTGGGATCCACACAAGCTTCAATGGGCAACGGAGGCCCAACCGGTCCAACTGATGGAGTACAGTTCCAAACTAGGGCGTGATTTGCTTAAGCAGAAGCATGTGGTGCACAACCCCGTCACCCGGAAGTGGGGCGGGGTCCTCCCTGATGACTTCCAATTGAAGTGGAAAACGGTTTGGCTTAAAGACCGCACGAGAAAAGAGGCAGGGTTGTTGTGGTTAATCTGGCACCGGGCCGTAGCGGTTAACCACTGGCGGGAAAGGATCGACGGCAATGTGGACATTCGTTGCCTGGTCTGCCCTCGCCGCTCGGAAGAGTCCGTTCTGCACCGATTTTGGGAATGCTTGTCGGCCCAGCGTGCGTGGCAGTGGGCTATTCATGTGATGAATGCCCTTGTGGAAGGGCGCGACGCGCAAGGACCGTGGCAGATGCTCACTTGGCGTCAAGGTATCTTCTCCAACATAATTCCGAGGAAGTTCAACCACGTCAAGCGCACAGTGGTGTTATGGACTCTGTGGATTGAACGTAACGACATGATTTTCAACAATCAGGCGTGGTCCCCGGCCAAGCAACTGCAGCACATTTGGAGCGCTATGGTTGACTATGGTAGGGTAGAATGGGACTGCATTAGGATTAAAAAGCAGCGTTCACCCGCTGCGACCCAGCAGCTGATCGCTAGGTTCATTACTAGGAGGTGCAGTCAGGATTTCTTCGCGACCATGGTGGCGGGCCAGCCCCAGTGGATGCCCATGGGCCCTATGGACGGTTTCGTGTTTCAGCCGCCCTGAGCTTCGCCGCTGCCGGGCCGGGGTGTCCCACCCCTCCGGCGGGGCCGAGAGGAGCCTCACGGCCCCTCCCCGCGCTCCGCGTGGGGTGGTCCCCCTCTGCCTTTGATGTCGGGTCTGTGCGTCTGTCCTTTTTCTTGCCAGGCCACTTGTGGCTGGTGTGGTTTGTATTCTGTGGTTCTGGTCTCTTTCTTGCAATGAAATTCCGTTTCATTTGTTTCCAAAAAAAAAAAAAAAAAAGGTCGTGAAGGCAATTCTTCAAAGCTTCACAAGCTCTGCAAGAAAGAACACGCTTGCTTATGCTACCTTATTACCCAATAGAGGTGAACAGGGGTGTATCTAGAATATCAACCAGGACAACAATGAATGGTATATCTGAATGAAACAATGAGGTTCAATAGCACATATATGTTCCTTATTATATTATGTAAGCTTTTCCGGAGTAAATTAACCAAGAAGTGCTCACCTTAAATTATCAGAAAGCCGTAGATAGCATCGAATAATATGTTTGAGGAGGCGGACAGACTGTTGTTTGGCCAGCATTTGCTCCATGTTTTGCAAGAACTGCACTTACAACAAAAAAAAAACGCTCTGCAATAGCACAAATGTAGACAAGGCCACGTCATCTAGAAGAATTTTCTGAACTATAAATGTCGCCACCTGCCAATCAATAAACCATTTCGTCATATCTCTCATGTTCATGTTTACATTACTAAGCCAAGGTGCCACGAATAGTTTTTTTAAGTTTTTCATGAAATAATGACATGGACAAAACAATAGGGTATATTATACATCCCATACAATCAATGTGAAAGAAAAAGAAAAACCTGTTAGTAACTGCACTTCCGACAATAGAAAATCATTTTGGTACATACTTATGGTAGTAGTAGAATACACACCGTCTTGGATAATTCACTCCCCATTTCCATCGTTTTTAGACACATAGGAATGATTTCTGTTGAGTAGGAAATTTATAACTTCAGTGTCATCCACCTATGAATACAATCCAAACTCTATTGTTATCAAAACATTACTTCCAAAACATCTACAATTACCACAAAATTTAAACGACTACTTGGGAGCAGAAAAAAACAATTTGAACATATTAAACAACCATGTGTTAAATTGAATATATGAACCATTAATTACATAGCAAACACTATCACTCAAAATAAACATACCAATCATATAACACAAAATAGCTACTAAATTAAATTATTGACATCGATAGATATCGCCTTAACAAGAGCACCGATGACTCCGAGGCTGGAAAGCCGAAGATACTCAAATGGTCTTGTTTTGCTCACGGTGTTGAGAATTGGATAAAGAGGAATATGTGCTGCAAGCCCTAAAAATCACACGATCAGAAGCTGCAACCACAATTCAAGGCTGTACAAAAATATTTTATTGGAGAGACACGATGGAATAAGCGTACCATTTAGGAAAAGAGCCCGAGTATCCGGATAAGAAGCAACACACTGCGGGTACCAGAATCAATAGAGTCAAATCCAACTATTTTGGTTCAATTACACCAGCATAACTTATATATTAACCCCTAAATGCCTAGAGCCCTCTCCAAATTCAGCAGTTTTGCAAAGATGCATTATAAAATGCAACCTAGAGGGATATTTTGAACTTGCCAATAATTTTGTATAAAATTTGAAACGTGAAATTCAAAATTATTTTGTAATTCAATCACGAATAAGATATTGACAATCTACGGATGAAACTTTTTGTGATTGGTTGAAATGTAATACTCTAAGTGTAGTTATTTTTGGAGATTTTTTCGTTGCTTAATTTTATGAGTTGACTTTTTTTAGAGCATTTTAACACTGAAATCTTCAAAATTTTGGGTGAATCACTACAACATCGAGATTATTGACATCGATAGATATCGCCTTAACAAGAGCACCGATGACTCCGAGGCTGGAAAGCCGAAGATACTCAAATGGTCTTGTTTTGCTCACGGTGTTGAGAATTGGATAAAGAGGAATATGTGCTGCAAGCCCTAAAAATCACACGATCAGAAGCTGCAACCACAATTCAAGGCTGTACAAAAATATTTTATTGGAGAGACACGATGGAATAAGCGTACCATTTAGGAAAAGAGCCCGAGTATCCGGATAAGAAGCAACACACTGCGGGTACCAGAATCAATAGAGTCAAATCCAACTATTTTGGTTCAATTACACCAGCATAACTTATATATTAACCCCTAAATGCCTAGAGCCCTCTCCAAATTCAGCAGTTTTGCAAAGATGCATTATAAAATGCAACCTAGAGGGATATTTTGAACTTGCCAATAATTTTGTATAAAATTTGAAACGTGAAATTCAAAATTATTTTGTAATTCAATCACGAATAAGATATTGACAATCTACGGATGAAACTTTTTGTGATTGGTTGAAATGTAATACTCTAAGTGTAGTTATTTTTGGAGATTTTTTCGTTGCTTAATTTTATGAGTTGACTTTTTTTAGAGCATTTTAACACTGAAATCTTCAAAATTTTGGGTGAATCACTACAACATCGAGATTATTGACATCGATAGATATCGCCTTAACAAGAGCACCGATGACTCCGAGGCTGGAAAGCCGAAGATACTCAAATGGTCTTGTTTTGCTCACGGTGTTGAGAATTGGATAAAGAGGAATATGTGCTGCAAGCCCTAAAAATCACACGATCAGAAGCTGCAACCACAATTCAAGGCTGTACAAAAATATTTTATTGGAGAGACACGATGGAATAAGCGTACCATTTAGGAAAAGAGCCCGAGTATCCGGATAAGAAGCAACACACTGCGGGTACCAGAATCAATAGAGTCAAATCCAACTATTTTGGTTCAATTACACCAGCATAACTTATATATTAACCCCTAAATGCCTAGAGCCCTCTCCAAATTCAGCAGTTTTGCAAAGATGCATTATAAAATGCAACCTAGAGGGATATTTTGAACTTGCCAATAATTTTGTATAAAATTTGAAACGTGAAATTCAAAATTATTTTGTAATTCAATCACGAATAAGATATTGACAATCTACGGATGAAACTTTTTGTGATTGGTTGAAATGTAATACTCTAAGTGTAGTTATTTTTGGAGATTTTTTCGTTGCTTAATTTTATGAGTTGACTTTTTTTAGAGCATTTTAACACTGAAATCTTCAAAATTTTGGGTGAATCACTACAACATCGAGATTATTGACATCGATAGATATCGCCTTAACAAGAGCACCGATGACTCCGAGGCTGGAAAGCCGAAGATACTCAAATGGTCTTGTTTTGCTCACGGTGTTGAGAATTGGATAAAGAGGAATATGTGCTGCAAGCCCTAAAAATCACACGATCAGAAGCTGCAACCACAATTCAAGGCTGTACAAAAATATTTTATTGGAGAGACACGATGGAATAAGCGTACCATTTAGGAAAAGAGCCCGAGTATCCGGATAAGAAGCAACACACTGCGGGTACCAGAATCAATAGAGTCAAATCCAACTATTTTGGTTCAATTACACCAGCATAACTTATATATTAACCCCTAAATGCCTAGAGCCCTCTCCAAATTCAGCAGTTTTGCAAAGATGCATTATAAAATGCAACCTAGAGGGATATTTTGAACTTGCCAATAATTTTGTATAAAATTTGAAACGTGAAATTCAAAATTATTTTGTAATTCAATCACGAATAAGATATTGACAATCTACGGATGAAACTTTTTGTGATTGGTTGAAATGTAATACTCTAAGTGTAGTTATTTTTGGAGATTTTTTCGTTGCTTAATTTTATGAGTTGACTTTTTTTAGAGCATTTTAACACTGAAATCTTCAAAATTTTGGGTGAATCACTACAACATCGAGATTATTGACATCGATAGATATCGCCTTAACAAGAGCACCGATGACTCCGAGGCTGGAAAGCCGAAGATACTCAAATGGTCTTGTTTTGCTCACGGTGTTGAGAATTGGATAAAGAGGAATATGTGCTGCAAGCCCTAAAAATCACACGATCAGAAGCTGCAACCACAATTCAAGGCTGTACAAAAATATTTTATTGGAGAGACACGATGGAATAAGCGTACCATTTAGGAAAAGAGCCCGAGTATCCGGATAAGAAGCAACACACTGCGGGTACCAGAATCAATAGAGTCAAATCCAACTATTTTGGTTCAATTACACCAGCATAACTTATATATTAACCCCTAAATGCCTAGAGCCCTCTCCAAATTCAGCAGTTTTGCAAAGATGCATTATAAAATGCAACCTAGAGGGATATTTTGAACTTGCCAATAATTTTGTATAAAATTTGAAACGTGAAATTCAAAATTATTTTGTAATTCAATCACGAATAAGATATTGACAATCTACGGATGAAACTTTTTGTGATTGGTTGAAATGTAATACTCTAAGTGTAGTTATTTTTGGAGATTTTTTCGTTGCTTAATTTTATGAGTTGACTTTTTTTAGAGCATTTTAACACTGAAATCTTCAAAATTTTGGGTGAATCACTACAACATCGAGATTATTGACATCGATAGATATCGCCTTAACAAGAGCACCGATGACTCCGAGGCTGGAAAGCCGAAGATACTCAAATGGTCTTGTTTTGCTCACGGTGTTGAGAATTGGATAAAGAGGAATATGTGCTGCAAGCCCTAAAAATCACACGATCAGAAGCTGCAACCACAATTCAAGGCTGTACAAAAATATTTTATTGGAGAGACACGATGGAATAAGCGTACCATTTAGGAAAAGAGCCCGAGTATCCGGATAAGAAGCAACACACTGCGGGTACCAGAATCAATAGAGTCAAATCCAACTATTTTGGTTCAATTACACCAGCATAACTTATATATTAACCCCTAAATGCCTAGAGCCCTCTCCAAATTCAGCAGTTTTGCAAAGATGCATTATAAAATGCAACCTAGAGGGATATTTTGAACTTGCCAATAATTTTGTATAAAATTTGAAACGTGAAATTCAAAATTATTTTGTAATTCAATCACGAATAAGATATTGACAATCTACGGATGAAACTTTTTGTGATTGGTTGAAATGTAATACTCTAAGTGTAGTTATTTTTGGAGATTTTTTCGTTGCTTAATTTTATGAGTTGACTTTTTTTAGAGCATTTTAACACTGAAATCTTCAAAATTTTGGGTGAATCACTACAACATCGAGATTATTGACATCGATAGATATCGCCTTAACAAGAGCACCGATGACTCCGAGGCTGGAAAGCCGAAGATACTCAAATGGTCTTGTTTTGCTCACGGTGTTGAGAATTGGATAAAGAGGAATATGTGCTGCAAGCCCTAAAAATCACACGATCAGAAGCTGCAACCACAATTCAAGGCTGTACAAAAATATTTTATTGGAGAGACACGATGGAATAAGCGTACCATTTAGGAAAAGAGCCCGAGTATCCGGATAAGAAGCAACACACTGCGGGTACCAGAATCAATAGAGTCAAATCCAACTATTTTGGTTCAATTACACCAGCATAACTTATATATTAACCCCTAAATGCCTAGAGCCCTCTCCAAATTCAGCAGTTTTGCAAAGATGCATTATAAAATGCAACCTAGAGGGATATTTTGAACTTGCCAATAATTTTGTATAAAATTTGAAACGTGAAATTCAAAATTATTTTGTAATTCAATCACGAATAAGATATTGACAATCTACGGATGAAACTTTTTGTGATTGGTTGAAATGTAATACTCTAAGTGTAGTTATTTTTGGAGATTTTTTCGTTGCTTAATTTTATGAGTTGACTTTTTTTAGAGCATTTTAACACTGAAATCTTCAAAATTTTGGGTGAATCACTACAACATCGAGATTATTGACATCGATAGATATCGCCTTAACAAGAGCACCGATGACTCCGAGGCTGGAAAGCCGAAGATACTCAAATGGTCTTGTTTTGCTCACGGTGTTGAGAATTGGATAAAGAGGAATATGTGCTGCAAGCCCTAAAAATCACACGATCAGAAGCTGCAACCACAATTCAAGGCTGTACAAAAATATTTTATTGGAGAGACACGATGGAATAAGCGTACCATTTAGGAAAAGAGCCCGAGTATCCGGATAAGAAGCAACACACTGCGGGTACCAGAATCAATAGAGTCAAATCCAACTATTTTGGTTCAATTACACCAGCATAACTTATATATTAACCCCTAAATGCCTAGAGCCCTCTCCAAATTCAGCAGTTTTGCAAAGATGCATTATAAAATGCAACCTAGAGGGATATTTTGAACTTGCCAATAATTTTGTATAAAATTTGAAACGTGAAATTCAAAATTATTTTGTAATTCAATCACGAATAAGATATTGACAATCTACGGATGAAACTTTTTGTGATTGGTTGAAATGTAATACTCTAAGTGTAGTTATTTTTGGAGATTTTTTCGTTGCTTAATTTTATGAGTTGACTTTTTTTAGAGCATTTTAACACTGAAATCTTCAAAATTTTGGGTGAATCACTACAACATCGAGATTATTGACATCGATAGATATCGCCTTAACAAGAGCACCGATGACTCCGAGGCTGGAAAGCCGAAGATACTCAAATGGTCTTGTTTTGCTCACGGTGTTGAGAATTGGATAAAGAGGAATATGTGCTGCAAGCCCTAAAAATCACACGATCAGAAGCTGCAACCACAATTCAAGGCTGTACAAAAATATTTTATTGGAGAGACACGATGGAATAAGCGTACCATTTAGGAAAAGAGCCCGAGTATCCGGATAAGAAGCAACACACTGCGGGTACCAGAATCAATAGAGTCAAATCCAACTATTTTGGTTCAATTACACCAGCATAACTTATATATTAACCCCTAAATGCCTAGAGCCCTCTCCAAATTCAGCAGTTTTGCAAAGATGCATTATAAAATGCAACCTAGAGGGATATTTTGAACTTGCCAATAATTTTGTATAAAATTTGAAACGTGAAATTCAAAATTATTTTGTAATTCAATCACGAATAAGATATTGACAATCTACGGATGAAACTTTTTGTGATTGGTTGAAATGTAATACTCTAAGTGTAGTTATTTTTGGAGATTTTTTCGTTGCTTAATTTTATGAGTTGACTTTTTTTAGAGCATTTTAACACTGAAATCTTCAAAATTTTGGGTGAATCACTACAACATGAAATGAGGCATAACAATTTCACAAATCATCCCCTTTCTAATCGGATTACACATGCATGAAGCTAACTTCCCATAGAATCTACTGTAAAAATTCCACACTGCAAAAAGTTCATAACATATGATAAATTATGGATGAAATCTGTACATCGTCCAAAAATGGACGCTCAGGCAGTTAGGGGTTAAGGAACCAATCGTTACAATGTAACATATGCTCAATCCTGTTGTGCTCCTGTCAATTCACCTGGAGCAAAGCCAGAGCATTGTAGACTCAATTGGAAGCTCCAGCAGTCTCAGTCGGCGGAGACAACATAGGAAAGATGGACACAACTTCTTGTAGAAGTGTTGCAATGGTGCCATAGAAATGCCAAAGGATGGTGGCTAGGTCTGGAAAGGCTTCTCGTTTCTGCCATTTGAACAATGGCCATGTCAGAAATTGGACCCCAACCTAACGATCGTACTGTCATAGCAAAGATTGCTACGATCCTAGCTTGTTTCCCCAGGGAGTGCACTCTTCAAGTACTGTAAATATACACGTGCGTGCCCAAGAGGGGTATTATTCAAAACAAGCATGTACAAAATGTATGTATGGGAGACATATTGTAATTGAGCAAGAAGTAGATATACATGGGGCCTGGAGATAAATGCTTCATTTTTAGCCCCTGTGTACATATGGAAATGTATTTTGAGGTTGTGAGATATACAAAAACATATATTGCTTGATTTAGCAAAAACAAAAATGTATACAAGGGTGTTTTAATAAGGGAGATGCACGCATGTGATTCCTGGCTTTAATGAATAGTGCACTCCTTGAGCTTGTTTCAAAACTCATCAATATGCCTGGTGCTCAAAACGAGACACTTTTGTATCAGATCAATTTGTTGCAAACAATGAATGCTGGGATACTTTGTCCTACAGTAAGTTGGAGAATTTTACCTTGGAACGGTTGAGAAGGACATTTTCCTGCTGCTCCGACACTATGAGCTCCAGCACCAACTGATTTGGACTCGCCATCAAAACCCTCGACAGTCACCACAAGGCAGGGTTTTGGAACAAAACCTGAGCTGAGTTTGAAACTGGCAGCAGGCAATTGCGAAGAAGAGAATTGATGATTCGTTTTGATGCACGTTTGTCACTACACTACTGAGGGGTGGGTTTACTTCACTTTCAGCAGACACGGAGATCAATCAAGAGCGCCCTCACATACTTACCTCCACCAACACTGCCACTCCATTGCCAAAAGCTTTCTGTCTCCGGCCGTCGTTCAGCCGACCACGTTCTTCCCACATGCAGTCCATCCCAACATTAGCCCTTCCAAATGCCAAGCTGGGGATAACCTAAAATCGTCACTTTTTGTTACAGTAACTTAGAGGAAACTCACTTTAGACTCACCTTAAATTCGTTTTTGTTTCCAAATGACTGCAAAACTAGTCTATGGTGAGTTGGAGAATAATCTATAGCAAGGCCTTGCACCACCGTGGGGATGAAATTGGTGACTTCCGTGATGCTAAAAGAGAGTTCCTACAAGTTCCCCAAAGCCTAAGAGAGCCGACCAAGGGACTATTCATGAACAATGCTAGTTAGAATTTGTTGATATTACAGTTATCCGAAAATAAGTAGGACTTTGTGTTGAGTTTATGTGGAGTCAACAAGCTTATATTATCAATTTCTGACACAGATTGCATATTAATAATTCCTTAATCCTTTCATGAATAGTCCCTTAGGCTTGGAGGAACGTGTGGGAACTCTTCTCAAGCATTGGAGAGGTCACAAGTTCCATTCCTATGTGCGGTGCAAGGCCTTGCTTTAAATTATTCTCGAACTCACCATCTTTTTGAACTGAAAACAAATCTAAAGTGAGTATAAGGTGAGTTTCCACTTTGAGACACTCTTTTCGGTTAACTCTATTAGGATCTAAACTCACTATAGAAGTTACACATAACTTTTGTGTAGCTTTTCTACAAAGCTTTAACCTGTTCCATTTCCAAAAACGTCCATTGACATGAAAAGATAAAAATTGAACCCGTCCCAAAACCGACATGTCCACGAACCGATTGGTGAAAAAGAAAACAAGTCCCAAAACCGATTAAAAAAGATTTGACTAGTTCCAACCAGAAAATGAAATGAGTTTGTAAAATTGCATTGAAAGAAAAATATATATAAAAGCAACCAACTAAGTTTTTGTCCAATTCCAAGTTACAAACGAAGAGTATGACCTATGTCAGGGTGAGTGTTTGGAGCCTAGTTTGGAGATGGTAAAGACTATGAGGGAAAATTTCTTGCCAAATCATTGTTTGAGGCGTGGGAGTTTGCATATACAGCTCTATTGTGGTCAATTAATTGGCATGGCCTAAATAAGTCGTGGAGAAGGAATATGGTGATTCCAATTAGTACTACTATATGTGAGAGGGGATTTTCTAAACAAAACTTGATAAAGATTCATATGAGAACAAGGTTGAAGCTTCTGACTTTGGATGCTCTAATGCGCATTTCGTGTGCAAACATTCCAGTGGAAAACATTAATTGGAATGTTGAAATGATTGTTTGGAGAAACATGAAGAACAGAAGAATTCATCTTCTTCATTGAATGGTAACTCAAAACTTTGATTCCTTTTTTCAATATGTTTATGTCAAATTTGAAGAGTTTGTGATTCTTTACGTGATATGCTCAGTGTACATTAGTATCTTTGATGTCATACAAGAAAGAAAAGAAAATTCTAATTTGTGTGGTTTGTGGGTGTTATATTCAAAAAACACAATTATTTGAAGATTATGATTTGGATTAGAGATTTTTCATTTGAATTTATTTTTCTTGTCACTAACATGCCATATGTGACATGTTCAAGTGAATTTTAATTGTATTTTCCTTAAATAAAAT
Source organism: Pohlia nutans (assembly GCA_022496805.1). Taxonomy (NCBI): domain Eukaryota; kingdom Viridiplantae; phylum Streptophyta; class Bryopsida; order Bryales; family Mniaceae; genus Pohlia; species Pohlia nutans. The sequence continues at coordinate 39,165,397 of CM040088.1, forward strand.
GGACTTGGGGAAGTCACTCTTTGTATCATTACCAAAAAATTCAGGCCTCCAAAAGGCTGCAAACTCAACCAAATTGCCATGCAAAAATAATAAAATAATAAAAAAAAAATTGAAAAAAAAAATCACAAAAAAATATTTAAAAAATCTAGTCTCATGTGGCCAAAATTGTACCACGTCAGATTTTATTTTTTTATTTTAAAAACTATTATGTAATTATTTTTGCATGGCAGTTTAGTTGAGTTAGCAGCCTTTTGCAGGCTTGAATTTTTTTTGTAATGCTTTTGAGTATCGCGTGTGAACAAAGGGTATTTAAAAGTAGCCTAAAACTAAAAGTAATTTTACTATAATTAGTAATATTATGATAATATTCTCATTTAAAATTCTTGTAATCAATTTTGAGCATCGTATATTAATGTAAATCATTTATAAAATTTACTTTCAAAAATTTATTTGGACCCTATCTTTCACTACAAGAAACAGTGTCCAAATTGATAGAAACATGGTCGAATCAACTCGGCTTTAAGACAAAGTTCTGTCACTTTGGACAAATTTCTATCAATTCGGACAGTTTTTGTCAATTAGGATGTGTCAATTTGGACATTGTTTTCTTGTAGTGTTTGTTTGCACGTTGTTCCGTAATATTTGGAAGTGACCTCGCCAAGAAAATGGATTTTGATTGTATTTTGGCAACATGCCAAGTTCGTTCTAACGCGTCCAAAGACCAATAATTTTTTGGAGTACTTGTGCACAAGATATTTTTTTATAAAAGAGTATGTCCTAGGATCAGTCAGGGGACCTTGTGAAAAATCAACACTACACAAAAGTGGTTTTGTTTTTGGTTAACTATAGTACTAAGAACTTTTTGATGTCTTCGAAAAAAGTGTAGAGACTATGAAATTCTTCGATTTCTGGAGTTACATTGTTGTACAGTAAAAAAAATTGTAAAAGTAAATCTGGGATAAATACTAAGGCGAAGACTACGCGACTAGCCGCTTGTTACTAAGAGCATTCCCACTGGTGATGGGTATCCTCAAAATTCTTGCTAAAATCCCCAATTTGACTAAGAAGACTTTTTCCAGACAAAGTGTTTGACTCTAGTATATTGATTGTACATACCAGCCAAACTCCTTTTATTTGGCAAAATTTTGGGATTGGGCTGGTTTATCAGGTTCAAAAAATAGAGAGCACAATCCTAGTATGGGGCCTTATAATTCATATAGAGAACCTGTGATCTTTGGTTGATTTAGGATTTTGTGATCTTTGGTTGATTTAGGATTTTGTGATCTTTGGTTGATTTAGGATTTTGTGATCTTTGGTTGATTTAGGATTTTGTGATCTTTGGTTGATTTAGGATTTTGTGATCTTTGGTTGGTTGGTTTATGATGCACCTTGCACCTTTCAAGTTTGTCTTTGCTCAAGTGTCGCTCAAGTCTCTCTCAAATCTCACTAATCTCTTTTAGCTACTCACTTCCCATTATTTTTGGAAGGTCCATTATACGAATCGCTGGACCCCCCATACTAGAATTGTGTCAAATAGAGATACTATACCAACATCACTAGTAGACATGCTCTGAGCACAATTATTATTATACACATTTGCAATTTTTTATATTTTCTTGTTGGCAACTATCCTATGTCATGGTCAATTTTGACATATATGAATTAAATTTTGTTTTAAAGTGCCACATGTTGTCTTATGATTAGTTGAGGGTGAGGTGGACCCTTCAAAATATGCCGCAGAAATTCAATGTCAACACCATGTTGTTGAATTGAGCCTTACAAACAATAAAAGAGGATTTCAATCCACCAAAGAATGCATCATTTGGATAGAGTGTGAAAAAAAACATAATTTAGAGTCTTTTTTTGGTAGTTGGTTTTGCAATTGTTTCTTCAAGAAGAATAGATATTGATTAACCTCTAAAGGACCAAGTGTCCTAACTAGGACATTTCAATGTTCAGGTAGGTTCAATTTTTATTTTTATTTTTTGAAATAAAATACGTGAATTCAGTATATCAATACAAAAACAGGGATCTAATTTATTTTTTGATTCCAACTTTTTAAGTGGAAGTTATAGAGCAAAAGGGGTTCTTTTTGGGGAGAATGGGCAATGTGAGCAAGGCTCAAAATAAACCTTAAAAATTATTATTTTTCAACTTTAACCGTAGGATCTTGTTTTAGATTACTAAGAGAGTGTGATAAAAATTTCATAGAATTTGACCATGCAGATTGCAAGATTATAGCGTTTGAAGTGAAAAGATGAAACTGCAGTCTATTTTGATATTTTATGTCTGTCTTTGAAGGCATGGGAAAATTTGTTAAATTGGTCAAAAAAATTCTTAAAATTTATTCAAATGTTTAATTTGGTATTTTCTATCAAGAGCAAAAAAAATATTCACAAGAATATGAATAGAAAGAGATGAAAATGATGTTCATAACAGAAAAACCCGCGGTCCTTTAGGGGTTAACGAAGGCAATGTACACAACATGAGAATGGTGCTTGTGGATCATTAGTGCTATTGGATGTCCCCATTTTAGACTTTGCTCTATTGAAGGTGCAAGGTATCAATAATTTTTATCTTTCACACTTTACATTAAATTAAAAAAAAAAAAAAAAAAAAAAAGCTGACATGTATAAAGTACAACTTAAATAAACATGAATGTATAATCTAATATTTCATTCCAAACACTCAAAGACAAGAAGGGAAAAAAACTGTCTTCTTTCAAAAGTTTATTATTTCTAATACAATTTAGTTTGAGGATTTAAAATAAAATACAAGGAGAATTAATTATCAACTCCAAATTATACCAAGGAACAATGAACAACATGCCACATGTCAATTATTATTTTTGGTTTTCCCTTCCTTGATGGGCTGGTTCCTTAATTTTTCCATACAATCTAAAAGACATTCTTCACAATTTTCCATATGTTTATAGAAGGGCACAGTGCCTAAGAAAGACTAGATGCATGTCAATTTTGAAGCATGGCCATTGACACCTTCTTGCTCTCATTTAGTGTCCTAAATGTTGTTCTTACTTACATTGTGTGAATGGATCAAGAAATTGTACGTACTGTACTATGTAAAGGTCATTTATATAATTTACTTCAAAGTGATGCCAAAATTCAATAATTTAATCAATTTGGATGTGAAAAAAAATCATGGTATTTATCTATCATGAAGTTATTATGTTATTATCATGATGTTATTATGTTATTATCATGTATCAAAATTCATAGATTAGAGCATTCACTAATATCCAAAAAGTGAATAAAAAAGGAATTAAAATTAAGGAGTAAGAAAGTAACGTGGGCCAAGGTCCACATGAATTAAGTGTCTGTTGGGGATAGTGATAATAAGTATACCACCGTGACCTATATAGTGCAGGCTACCTTTGATGCCATTTTTCGAAGGTGGACCCTATAACTATCTAGCTTAGACTAAGTACCATTTAAAAGAATGAACACATCCCCCTTTCCCTTTAGGACATTTTTAGGGTACCCATACAACAAGATCAAGAGACTCTCCACCATGATTGGATAGACCATGATGGTAGAACGACCAAACGACATTGGGATTTGAATCCCGGTCATCTAAAGGTGTCCAAGAGGGTGAAGCATTAAGCCAAGGTCAAAGGCTCATAAGTAAAATTAACTTTCAAAACATGGGAAAAAAACTTATCCTTTACATAAAAATAAAAATGAATTTCAACCTCCGGGAAGTCACTTAGTTTGAATTTTGGGATACTTGAGCAAAAACAAGGTATTTAATGGGGGCTATGAAATAATTGGAATAATATACTATTTATAGTATATTTAGGATATATTAATGGTATATTCCAGAAATATTCATAGAATATTGTCAAATTGGTTTTAAAACATCCTATATTATTAGAGTTATCCGCAAAGTCCTTCAAACTTTGAAAGAGATACCTAGAATTTTGTTTTAATAGTCTTATTTGGTCTCTCCAAATAGTTAAAAGGTATGGAAGAGTTTGGTGGTCTACAATTATTAGGTGTGTAAGAGTTTGGTGGTCTTCAAAGTCATAGGAAACTTTTTTGAGCTCCTCTTCAAGAGGAATTTTGGACCCCACTGATTTTGAACGATTTCAGTGCGAAATCCGATATTTCATGGGTGCGTATATTTTTCGCATTGATTCCGCATCCTTGCGTCATTCATCACAACTACACTGATATGACATCATGCTCGCATAAGCGGATATAATATTGATTCGACACGATTGATGGATATATTGAAGACGTGTGAATTCTTCATTTTGTATAGTTGTCAAATGTCCTGTCTTAATCGTCTTTAAACCCACACTCATTCAGTGTCTTTTTCGTGCGACATCATCTTTTCTATATCTAGAATTTTTTTCTTTCTATATATAGATTTGGTCAAAATAATTTTATTAAAAAAAAATTAAAAAAAAAATTCTGCCATGCGCGAACTTTATTTTGAGCTGCCTGGTCCAACTAGTTGGGCTGCCCAGACCACGGTGCGGCCCACCACGGTTTCCCGGGCTCTATTGCCGGTGGCCGGAATCGAACTCGAGACCTCCCATCTACAAACCATACTCTATACCACTAAACCACCTAGAACTGTTGATGCAAGCAATTGATTTTTTTTTTTATAATTATAAAGGAAATTAACCATTGGGAATTTTTTTGCCATGTATATAATTCTTTTTTCAATTTTTTTTTGCACTACATCACGCAGGCCTTTTTCTATATCTAGAATTTTTTCAGAATATTTTGAATTTTTTTTGTTTGCCAAAATAGTGATGGCTGTGAGCTGTTTTTTTTTTTAAAAGCAAACTTTGAATGCTTTTAGCGGTGTAAAAAAAACTTTGTTTCGAATTTTTTTTTCTGCACTAGATCATGCAGGATTTTTTCTATATCTAGGATTTTTTTCAGAATATTATGATTTTTTTAATTTTTTGCCAAAATCGTGGTGGCTGTAAGCTGTTTTTTTTTGAAAGCAAACTTTGGATGTTTCTTTGCGATGTAAAAAAACTTTTTTTCCAAATTTTTTTTGCACAAGATCATGGAAGCATTTTTCTATATCTAGAAAAAAATTTAGAAATTTTTTGAATTTTCTTTTTTGGCCAAAATCTAAAAGGTTGTGATCTTTTTTTTTTTTTTTTTTTTTTTTGCTTCAGCGGATTTTAGATGTTTTTAGCAATGTAAAAAAATATTTTTTTACCAAATTTGTTTTGCACTACATTATATAGGCTTTTTTCTATACCTAAATAAAATCTTCAAAAAAATTTGAATTTGTTTTTTGATGAAATCATGATGTTTGAGAGTTTTTTTTTTTTTTTCAATTTGCATATTTTTGGCAATGTTAAAAACATTTCTTTGCAGTTTTTTCTTATTTTATGTTGGAGAAACATTTTTTCCCATTTTTTTTTGCATTTTGTGTTTGAATCAACCAAAACTAATTCTTTTTATTGTAAGTTTTTGTATGTATTTGCAACTTTTTTACCTCTTTATGACATTTCAACATATATGCCTTTCTGTTTCAATTGAATTTTTTTGATTTTATGTTAGGGAAATGAGGTGTAGGTCTAATTAAAAATAAAAATAAAAGTAAATTCTTGAATATTCACCTTGAAATGAAGTAATGAAAGAGAGGTATATAGAATGAAAGTAAAAAACTAAATTGTAACGTGCATAACTTTGGGATTGATGAAAAAAAATTTAATGGTCAAAATATTGTAGCAAGCAATTAAAAGCTTTTGCAATTTTATTTTTTGAAAAGTTGCTCAAATTGAGTTCAAAGAAAGTCTGATTTTAAACTCAATTTAACTCGCAATGCTTCGAGAGATCATGTTTTGGTCGATGCCCCCTTTTACGAGCTGCCCAGGACTAAAATATTAAAAATTTGTTTAAATTATAATTGTTTTCTAATAGGAAATCAAGTATGCTTTCGAACCCAATTTCAATCATGCCAATCCAAGTTAAACTCCACCTAGGGGAACTTTCAAAAAAACAACACCTCTACATTGTCTCGTGTTACAAATTTTACTATTTTGAAAAAATAATGTTGTTCTTTTCTGTACATCTTTTTGTTTTTGCTCCTATGATGAAAGTACAATTATAACCAATAATACCAAATTTTGAATTCTAAAAATATAAAATGTAATTTCATTGAATTTTTAATGTTAATTGCTTCTAAATTCTATAAATGAAGATCAAAAATATTGTAGGAAATTAGACTGTAAGGATATTTTTGAGAAGATTCTAGGAATATTCCAAAATATTCCAAATAATATAAACTATTTTGAAAAGATTCCAAAAGATTCCAAAATAAAATATTACATTTTTTTTGGTATTTTCTCTATTTATTATATTTCATCAATAAATCAATAGTTTTAGAACATTACAAACTTTTTATGTTGATAAGTATGACATCCTACTGTAGTGCGAAAACACCCTTAAACGCGAGTGACGTGGAGAAATATAAGTCACTCATTCTCAAATTAAAAACTTGAAATAATTCTCAGCTGATTTTGTACGGATGTCGTACGACAATAATTTGTATTATGATAGATGTTGAAATCGCACGGATATAATAAAAGGTGTTGATATGATACGTATACGATACTAGATCCGCATTAAAGGCAATTGCATGTTATCCGTGTTTTAATAGCCATGTAATGTAGATACACGATTAACGCACGGATTCCGTCAAGCACGACTTTCGTGCGGAAACAACACTTTTTTCATAATCATTGTAAAGACACTGCATCGACATCCTAGTATTGCATGTCACTTCCGTATCATAATGACACTTCAAAATCCACGTATGACGTGCGGAATCAGTGTTTAACGATACATGCACTGAAATCGTTCAAAATCAGTGGGGTCCGAAATTCCTGATGTTGTCCAAAAAAGTTTGACATGACTTTGAAGACCACCGAGCTCTTACACACCTAATAATTGTAGACCACCAAGCTCTTTCATACTTTTTAACTATTTGGAGTAACCAAATAAAATTATATAATAGCAAAATTCTAGGTATCTTCTTCAAACTTTGAGGGACTTTGCGGATAACTCTATTACTTCTAAAAATTTATAAATTTTATCTCAAATGAATAAAAGACACCCTATTTTTTTTCTTTCATGGTCATCTAAATTTTTGACAATGACTTCTCGAAAATTTCGACATGGATGATGGCATGACATGGGTATCCTCTCCAAAAATAGTGTGATTTTCGAGAAATATCTTTTTGGTAAGAAAAAACATTGGAAAATTACAAAATTAGAGGGTGTTATAGACACCATGGCTGCAACTATATTGGTGTTAAAGACGGAATTTCTAGCACAAAAGGAATGAGTTAGACATAAGTCACACTATATGAGACGCGTAAAAGTGGTACCCATATCAGGCCATTCTCCACATCTACTTTGAAGCTATGTCAAAATTCACTAACCTTTTCATCTGAGATCCAAATGCAATTTTCAGTTTCTTTGTGGTCCTCACTCTGAATAATCCTTTTGTGCCTAGCTGACTACATTTTTGGTCTTTGGAGTGTCAAAAATGCAAATAACAAAAAATCTGTGAAGAATCGGATTTTGAATTGTGAAGTTTAGAGTTGGAGGTTTATAATACATCTTCTTAAAAAAGAAAAAATCAATTTGGAGTTGTGCAACTGTCAAAACACCTATGAACAAAACGCAAAATATTGCAAAATCTTGAAAATACTGTAAATACTTACAAATACGATACATGCACTATACGGTATTTCTTGTGTTTGGAAGTTTGTTATTTTGTTTTATTTTTTTGGATCATGTTCTCTTATTCATGTTTGAGTAGTGTATGTGTTCTGATCTTGATCAATGTACCAACTCCTTTCAATTTTTAATGTATAGATTTTTGTCCCAAACTGTATATGGATAAGTCACTTTCACTTATAAAATTCATAGTTATGTGTGAGTATGTTCTTGATATGAAAATTGCAATGGAGAGGTGTTGACAAAGTTCATTGCTAAATTCCTTCACTTTTGTTTTTGAAAGTTTTACCCAAATTCTATTTAATTTTAAAGTAACACACCCTCCAAAATCTCATTTTTGAGTGTGCATTATACGGTTCAAGACACACTGTAATCTTGCCATCCCACCATTGGACAATTCTCTAATTTTGGCAACTTGTCTCCACTCCAATTGAGAATACAATTGTACAGTTACTTTCTAATTTAATCCATTCAATTTCTCATAGTATCAATCGCGGTGAAAAAAATCTATTGAAATCCAATGCACGAAGCTACAATACCCTAGGCACTAAAGGATCAACTAATACCGTATCCTATAACATTCAGTAGCCTTCACCGGCTCTGCCTTACCGTTGAGGAGAATGTGCAAAATATCCGATATCATCATCCATGCAAAATCAGTAGCTAGGTTGTTTTACAGGAAGGTGGAGGTACATCAGGAATTTCGGACCCCACTGATTTCGCACGATTTCAGTGCGATTTCCGATATTTCATGGGTGCGTATATTTTTCGCATTGATTCCGAATCCTTGCGTCATTCATCACAACTGCACTGATATGACATCATACTCGCATAAGCGGATATAATATTGATTCGACACGATTGATGGATATATTGAAGACGTGTGAATTCTTCACTCTGTATAGTTGTCAAATGTCGTGTCTTAATCGTCTTTAAACCCACACTCATTCAGTGTCTTTTTCGTCCGACATCATTTTTTCTATATCTAGATTTTTTTTTCTTTCTATATCTAAATTTGGTCAAAATAATTTTATTAAAAAAATAAAAATAAAAAAATAATTTTTCTCTACCCGAACATTATTTTGGGCTGCCCAGACCAACTACTCGCGCTGCCCGAACATGCGGTGGGGCCCACCACGGTTTCCCAAGCTCTATTGCCGGTGGTAGGAATTGAACTTGAGACCTCCCAACTACAAACCATGCTTTAAACCACCAAACCACCTTAAAGTCTTGATGCAAGCACTCGAACTCTTTTGATAATTATAAAGGAATGAAACCATTGGCAATTTTTTTGCCATGTATATGTAATTCTTTTTTCAAATTTTTTTTGCACTACAACACGCAGGCCTTTTTCTATATTTTGAATTTTTTTCAGAATATTTTGATATATATATATGTTTTGGCCAAAATCGTGATGGCAGATCATGGCTGTGAGCTATTTTTTTTTCCAACGGACTTTGAATGTTTTTAACAATGTGAAAAAAAATTACTTTCCAAATTTTTTTTGCACTAGAATATGCAGGACTTTTTCTATATCTAGGATTTTTTTCAGAATATTATGAATTTATTTATTTTTTGCCAAAATTGTGGTGGCTGTGAGCCATTTTTTTTAAGCAGACTTTGGATGCTTTCTTGCAATGTAAAAAAAAAGTTCCAATTTTTTTTCAGTAGATCATGCAAGCATTTTTCTATATCTAAAAAGAATTTCAAATTTTTTTGAACTGTTTTTCTGTTTTGCCAAAATCTTAAAGGTTGTTAGCTGTTTTTTAATTTTCAGTAGACTTTAGATGTTTTTAGCAATGTAAAAAACTCTTTCTATTCCAAATTTTTTTTGCACTCCATTATACAAGCTTTTTTCTATACCTAGAAAAAAAATTCAATGGTTTGAATGTTGTAGCAAGCAATTAAAAGCTCTTGCAATTTTATTTTTTGAAAAGTTGCTCAAATTGAATTCAAAGAAAGTCTGATTTTAAACTCAATTTAACCCCTAAATGTCCCAGGGTATCCCCAGAATTGGCAGTTTGAGAAAAATCATTATAAAATGCTATTTAGAAGAATATTTCGGAATTGTTATACAAATGAAAGTTGTAGATATTGAATTTTAGGTTCCATTTGTACGGTTAGATTCACCAACGCCATCACTGATATTTAATTATAAAATTTCAAAGTTATAATTAAAATTTCCTTCTAAATTTAATTACAAACAAAATATTGATATTTTTTGAGTGAAATTTGTTGGAATGGATTTGAAATGAGATACTCTTGAAATGGTGATTTTTTGAAAATTTTGTATTACCTCAATTTATGACCTCGTTTTAGCAAGCTCACTTTTGAACTAAAGTCAATGCAATTTTGGCTTGGTCAACTGCTTGACATACTTCCACATTTGTAATCTAAAAAAATATGTACACTAGTAACACCAAATCCAACCGTTGGATAGGACAATAACTTCATAAAGTATTTTCAAAAAATTGAATGAGTTTCATCCATGAAGTAATGTGAGTGTAGTGTGAGTTGGAATCTGTTCGTCGTCCAGAAACTGGACGCTGGGACGTTTAGGGGTTAACTTGCAATGCTTCGAGAGATCATGTTTTGGTCGATGCTCCCTTATGAGCTGCCCGAGACTAAAAAAATTAAAAATTAAATTATAATTATTTTCTAATAGGAAATCAAGTATGCTTTCAAACCCGATTTGAATCGTGCCAATCCAAGTTAAACTCTGCCTAGGGAAACTTTCAAAAAAAATAACACCTCTACATTGTCTCGTTACAAATTTTACTATTTTGAAAAAATAATGTTGTCCTTTTCCGTACAATTTTTTTTCTCCCATGATGAAAAGTACAATGATAACCAATAATACCAAATTTGAATTCTAAACATATAAAATGTAATTTCATTGAAATTTTAATGTTCATTGCTTCTAAATTCTATAAATGAAGATCTAAAAATGTTTTGGGAAATTAGACCGTAAGGATAATTTAAAAAGATTCTTGGAATATTCCAAAAATTCCAAAATAATATAAATTATTTTGAAAGATTCCAAAAGATTCCAAAAGAGAATATTAAAATATTTTTGGTATTTTCTCTATTTATTATATTTCATCAATAAATCAATAGTTTTAAAACACTATAAACTTTTTTTGTCGAGAAGTTTGACATGCTACTGTAGTGCGAAAACACATCCTTGAACGCGAGTGACGTCGAGAAATATAAGTCACTCATTCTCAAATTGAAAACTTGTACGATAACTACACGGATGTCGTACGACAATAGTTTGCATTATAATAGATACTGAAATCACACGGATATAATAAAAGGCGTTAATATGATACGTATACGATACAAAATCCGCATTAACTAAGACCGCATGTTATCCGTGTCTTATTAGCCATGTAATGTAGATACACGATTAACGCACGAATTTCGTCAAGCACGACTTTCGTGCGAAAACAACACTTTTTTCATAATCATTGAAAAAACACTGCATCGACATTCTAGTAATGCATGTCACTTCCGTACCATAACGACACTTCTAAATGCACATATGACATGCGGAATCAGTGTTCAGCGATAAATGCACTGAAATCGTGCGAAATCAGTGGGGTCCGAAATTCCTGATGTAATGGCAATCAGGAGGAGAAGGTCAACAAGATCTCAAAGCTCGAAACACATAATAAAAAAGAAGAAGATACTGTAGTGACTTAATGCCGGCACTGGAGCAGCACGCCGACCAACACTGGTCGATAGCTTTTTTAAAAAAAAATTGTAAGAAGAAAATTAAATTGTTGACAGTTAGTTTTTTTTTTTTTTTTTTTTTTTTTTTTTCACTCCAATCCAATGACTTCCAACCACCTCCAACAACCAGTGCGCGTGAAGGCTACTGAATGTTATGCCAGATGAATAACCATGAAACAGATAAAAACAAGAACAACACGTAAAGTTGACTGTCAAAATGTGGAAATAATAATAATAAAAAATCCTAGGGTTAGGGTTTACGGTGACGAGGACGACCCGTCGTCTCTCCCGAATTAGGGTTTGCAGGGGTTTGGGGATGCAGGCAGAAACATGGACTTGTATTGCAGTTTGCGTCTCTCTCACTCTGTCCACCGTCTCTCTCCCCTGCTGGCCCTAAACTCTAAACCCCCGCTCTCGCTGCTTCCCCGGCCTTGTCGCTCCTCTTCTGTCCGCCCTCTTCATCTTCCGCGCACTTTTTTCTCGCACCGGCCGCGAGCGATGGCAGCTGCGAGCGATGCCGCTCCTGCCGCCCCTGCCGCGGCCGTGGACGCAGACGTCGACCTCGCAGATGTCGGGGTTGGGAGCGTGCGGCAGCAAATCGTGAACCTGGTGAGGGAGTCGCTGGCCACCATTGTGCCGAACGTGGAAGGCATGGAGCCGCAGGTGGCGTCATGCGGAAATCCCAAGAACGGTGATTACCAATGGTGAGTGGCAATTCGTTCCAAATTTTCGGTGTACCATTCTTGAGTTTGCTAGGGTAGGAAGGAGTTTTTTTTGGGATTAAAGTCTTTTTTTGTAGCAATTATTAGTAACGGTGCTTGCGAATAATGTTTATTTGTGATTTCGTATCCAGCAATTGCCTCTTTCATCAATTTCAGTTGTGGCAGATCAGTTTTTCTGCTAATAATCGTTTCTTCACCTTATGCGATCCTGTTAGGGTTTAGGGTTCCCTAGGGGTTGATCACATGGACCTCTGGTTTTTATAAACACATTGAGGTCCGCTATTCTACATGCCTCCTGTTTCGATTTAGACGGAACTAATCTTTTTGGTTTCGTTGTCGCAGTAACAATGCCATGGGCATATGGTCTAAGATTAAAGGCCCAGGTGCTCCGTTCAAGAACCCTAATGCAGTTGGACAAGCTCTGGCGGCCAACCTCCCTCGCTCGTCTGTGACGGAGAAGGTGTCTGTTGCTGGGCCCGGTTTTGTCAACATTTCGCTCTCAGACCGATGGATCGAGAAGGTGTGTGCAGATAATTTATGTTGACAAGAATAATGTGGAGGGAGAGAAAACTCAAGATCAAATTGATGTAGGCTTATTGAATTTGCTCATTTGTGAAAGATGTCGGTGGTTTTAGGTTTTCATGGATGATTTCTTAGAAATATTTGACTGCCATAGATTTAGGAGCATCAACTTTGTCGGGATGCTTGTGTTTGGGATTCTTGAGTTTTGGAGCAAAACCTGAACTCGTCTAGACACAGAAATGGTGCAGAGGAATGAGTGTATGCGTGAGAACTCGTTTTGAGTGCTGTTTGTTGAAATGGTTCAGAAACTGCATCAACTGCTGTTGCAAGGAGTTGGCGCGTGGGCTCCTGTGCTAAAATACAAGCGGGTGGTGGTAGACTTTTCGTCCCCAAATATCGCCAAGGAGATGCATGTCGGTCACTTGAGGTCCACAATCATAGGTGACAGCCTGTGTCAGATGTTGGAGTACTGTGGTGTGGAGGTTTTGCGGCGAAATCACGTTGGTGATTGGGGAACTCAGGTGGGTGGTTTTTCATCGGTTTAGGGTTTTGGTTAAGGTTGTCGAATTCTTGGTGGGAGTGGTCATTTAGGGTTTAGGGTTGAGTATACAGATGTGCAAGACAAAAACTGGTGCGTTAGTTGTGGGAAAACGGGTGTTCATGCCAAAACAGTGCATAGTCTTGCCCATAGGACATTTTGATGCACGGTCCTAAAGTGTGGTCTGTGGCTTGTCAGTTTGGGATGTTGATCGAGTTTCTTTTTGAGGAGTTTCCTAACTGGGAGGAGATTGGAGATCAGGCCGTTGGAGATTTGCAGGTAAGCGAATTTTGAGCCTTTTCTGGGTATAAAGATATTTCTTGTCAGTTAGGGTTGTATGGTTTGAGCCTCTTGTGGAAGCAATGGACAAGCTCCTCATCATCTGAGATTCTCTTCATGCTGTATATTAGTTCCTTACCATGTTCCTTCACAGTAAAGGAGGGGAGAATGTAATCGTGCAATCGAATGAGCTGTTTCGTAGTTGTTCTGGTAAGATACACTAGTAATTTTCAACCGTAGCTATCTTGACAGACAGTCTGTGTGCAGGATTTTTATAAGAAAGCAAAAATCAAGTTTGACGTGGATCCAGCTTTCAAAGATAAAGCCCAAAAAGCTGTGGTGCTTCTTCAGGTATTGAAACAGCTCTTGGTATTATGCCTGCTGATATCGGTAGAGGCAGAGAGCTTATTGTCTCTAACGTGCCCTGTTTTTGTAAGATCCTTACTTCTATGCCGAATTTGTTTTTAACGCAAGTATATGGGCCCTTTGTGCCATGGCGTGATTTGTAGGGTGGTGATCCAAATTATCGAGCAGCCTGGGCGAAAATCTGTGATGTGAGCCGAAAGAGCTTCGATCAAGTGTACAAGCGCTTGAACGTCACTCTAGAAGAGAAGGTTGGAAAACCTACGTTTGCGCTTAATTAGACTTTGGATGCCTTATATGATCCTTCTTGTGTTCCAGCAAGTCAAATGCGGTTGTTGTGGAAGACGGTGAAAACTTTGGTACTGCATACACTATACGCTAATCTGGGTGGGGGTTGATTGTTTGTAGGGTGAGAGTTACTACAATCAGTACATTCCAGGTGTTGTTAAGGAGTTGGAAGAGAAAGGGCTAGTGGAGGACAGTGAGGGTGCCCGTGTCATCACGGTTTCTGGCCAGACCATTCCTCTCATCTTGGTGAAACGAGACGGTGGCTTCAACTATGCTTCCACAGACATGACTGCTATGTGGTATGTGCCGAAGTCCACTTCAGTAGTACCCTATCTGGCATGTCGCTGCATTTCGATTGTTGCGTTACATGTTTCTCATGCCTTAAGGTGACACTAAAATTTTCCTAATGGTGGAAATCCTTCCTGAATTATGCGATTGTACAGACGATATCTAGTCTGTCTAATTATGCGATTGTACAGGTACCGGTTGAACGAAGAAAAGGTTGAGGCAATGATTTATGTAACTGACGTTGGCCAATCCCAGCACTTCGACATGGTGTTCAAAGTGAGCGCTCTCTTTGTCATGAAACATGTCCTGCTTCCGTGGCATGATCATAGTTTAAATTTGTGAGTTGCAAATGACGCAAATGTTGCCTTTGTGAGTTCTGGATGCAATGCGATATCTCTTGTGCGATTCTGATGTTTGACTTTTGATGTTGGACGTTTTCTCCTGAAGGCAGCAAAGCGTGCGGGGTGGTTGCCACAAAGTGAATCTGAACTCCCTCGAGCTAGGCATGTTGGGTTTGGTCTAGTGCTCGGTGCCGATGGGAAGCGATTCCGAACTAGAAGCACTGAGGTTGTCCGCCTTGTTGATCTACTTGACGAAGCCAAGGATCGAAGCAAACAGGGGCTTGTGGAACGAGGTAGTTTTTATTTTTCATCCGTTGCTGGATATGTATATTGAGGCTGCTCACAGTTTTCTTCATGGGTTGGGTGATGAGAACATCAAAGGACTGTAGTTGGAGGATGGCATTTCTGAACACCGAATGGTTTTTGGTTCAGGTCGTGAAGGTGAATGGTCTGCACAGGAGCTAGAGGAGGCTGCTGAGGCACTGGGCTACGGCGCTATCAAGTACTTTTTCTTGCAACGATTTGTTTTTTCATTCGTTCGGTGTTTACTGGCATTTCGGAAATTAATGGTTCAGAATTTCCTATAGAGCTATGGACCTGACAGGAGCTATGGGTGTTGTGTTTTTGTTGCAGGTATGCAGACTTGAAAAACAATCGGTTGACAAATTACACCTTCAATTTTGATCAAATGTTGGACATCCGGGTGAGCAACAGGGGTTGTGCTGCATCTTGTCATCTCTTTTGTGGAGCAATTGGCTTTCGCTATTACTGAAATCCATTTGTGGATGTCAACCTCTATGGTTGAGTGTCGTTTGTGATTATAGGGAGCATAATCATAGGAATATTTTTAGATATTTGTTCTCTATAATCCCCCATCTTTTTTTTTTTGATGTTGGGATATCAACATATGGGTTTGGAATACTTAGGGCTGAACTAGTGCTTAATTTTCATTTCAGAAGTAATTTACATTCTGGCAGATACTCATTGAACGCATTGAAAGTGCAGGGCAATACCGCTGTTTATTTGTTGTACGCTCATGCTCGAATCTGCTCTATAATCCGTAAATCCGTAAAGGAAATTGAGGAGATCAAGAAGGTATGACAGTCGGCTGCAACAGCAGTATTTAATATTGCTTGAATGTTTGGCCTCCTTTTCATGAGTCAATCGAGTCTCGTTGGTTGTCCAACGTTGATGCCATGTCAATTTAGTCTCGATGGTAAATGCCATGTTTTAGTTTCATTGGTTTTTGTGCTTGACACTTTCGTTATTGAAGTTCACATTTTGGTTGTTTGCACAGACTGGCAAGTTACAACTGGTCCATGCAAGTGAAAGAGCATTGGGTCTACAACTAATCCGCTTTGGCGAGGTGCGTCACTTTCTTCTGAGGCCTTTTTTGGCATATTTTCTTGTTAAATTGTATGGACTTAATGTGGCTTGTGAGAGTGCTATATCCAATAGGTTATGTCAGTGGAGTAGGAGCTTGCCGGTAAAATGAGTTTAGAATGACAATCTTAATTTTCTTGCAAATTGAGTAGAGGCTAGTCTGTCTCTAGAGTTCTAATACAGTGAACAATGTCCCACTCATCCAAGTTTCCTCATGCTGCTATTCTTAAGGACTGTTGTATGTTACCATGTTTTTCAGATTGTGGAAGACGCAGCAACAGACCTTCTTCCAAACGTTTTGTGTGAATATCTCTACACCCTCTCTGGGACGTTCACAGATTTCTATACCAACTGCAAAGTAAGTCGTCAGTCTGCACTCTTCAAATATCACATGTCAGTAATTCAATTGTGTGTACAAAGGACAGTTTGTAGCTTTTGTTTGAGCCTCCTGTGTTTTTGTAATGTCTTGTTTGTGAGCTTTATGTCAGGTTGACATGATCTGTGGGTTATTCTTCAGATTGATGTGGCCTATGGAAGTCTGTCTTAAGAATCAGAGAATTGCGACAGTTGCTGTCCCTGCTAACTAAGAAAATGCAGTTTTGTCATGCTAACTATGAATGTGCAGTTTCACAGCAGCTATTCTGTGAAATAGGATGACTACTAGAGATCCTTTGGTATTGAAGTTATCTTGTCCTCTATGTGCAGGTTGTGGGTTCCGAGGAGGAAGCTAGTCGATTGCTGCTTTGTGAAGCTACTGCTGTGGTCATGCGGGAGTGCTTCAAGCTTCTCGGCATCAAGCCTCTGTACAGATTATGATTGTGCTCATGCAGCACCGAGTAGAAGAGTATTGGAAGTTTAGTAGGCCATTGAAGTCCAGATTACCTTGGCTCTTGATATCTGTGATAAGCCATATTTTTTAATACTGGTGTTCGGCCAGTAACAATTCTGAGTTTACAAATTCCAGCATATGGAGGACATCGTGACATAGCAGATTCTATTGAAGAATGAATCAGATGATATCGTTCTGAGTGCTATGACCTAGGATATCGTTGTATATTTCGTGGACCATATGAACCTTTTTGTTTTGCCAAACAGTAAATTTTCTGGTAGCCTGTCTCCACTGACAGATATTAGTATAGCAATTGCTCTTTAACCCCTAAACGTCCTCACCTATGTCCAGTTTAGGCAGTTTTGCAAAGATGCATTATAAAATGCAATTAATATGAATATTTAGAACTTGATGTATGAATAAAAGTTATACATTTTTAATTTTAGATTCTATCTATACGGTTAGATCTATGACTGCTATCACTAATCTTTTTTCATAAATTTTGAAACATAAGATAAAAAATTATTTTGTAATTCAATTACGAATAAGATATTGACAATATGTGGATGAAATTTGTTGTGATGGGTTATAATGTAGTACTTTAGGTGTAGTGATTTTTGGAGATTTTTTGGATGCTTGATTTTAATAGTTTTTTTTTTCAAGAACACTTTTAGACCAAAATCTTCAAGATTTTGGGTGAAACACTACAACACAAAATGAGGCATAATTTTTTCAAAAATTATTTCCTTTTCGATCGGATCACACAATCATGAAGCTAACTTCCCATAAAAAATTCAGTAAAAAAATCACACCACAAAAACGGCATGACGGATGAGAAAATACGGATGAAATCTGTACATCATGCATAATATGCATGGCTAGGCAGTTAGGGGTTAATAACCAAGCTCAATTTTTAAATTGAGCTTGGTCAATCTTTTCACAATGTATGATTTTGTTATAAATTTTCAAACTTAATATGCATAGACCACTATTGATGTTAGTAGGTGTACCAATGACTGTCTTTTGTTTCTAGTCTAATTAGATTGCTAACTTGGTATTCATAATCAATGCTTGTGATAACTAGATTGGGAACTCCTGAAGTTGAAACATGTGCTTTTATAGGTGACTACAATTGGTACGTAACAATTTTTGGTGCTTCTACCTTATATCACAACAAGGTTTACATTTGTGATGCGTGTATCTTTAGTTCGAGGGTGAGCTCGGCATTTGTTGCGAGAAGTGCAACTTCAAGAGCTACTCCAAATGCCTCAAATGGTGCTTCCTCTCAAGTACCAAAATCCGCACAATCCCTCTGTTCTCGATCGAATTAGTTGATGCCTAGATTGTGATAATAAACCTAAACCAGCTTGGTGTGTACATCAAATTGGTGAATAGCGGTAATTAGGATTGTGTGAATCCTTTTCTAGTGGTACAAGGATCGGTGGTGGATCTTCCTCTTTGGTAAGGTCAAGACCTAGTTCAACAACAAATTGTATATGTGAAGTTGTTTGGATTCTTTAACGCAATGTATGTTGTCTGTTTAGGGTTTAGATGTCCTGAGAAAGGGATATTTTTGTCTCTTTCAGTGATTTGCATTTGGTGACGCTGCGACAAACCGGTGCTAGAAGCGGGTTGGTGGTATAAGTAACCGGTTAGTCGGGTCATCTCCAAAAACTACCTAAAGGACTTGTTACTTTGAATTCTAACAAGTTATCTTGTATGCCTCAACCGTATATGATTTTGTTACATTTGAGTTAACCGAAAACAAAAAGGGCTCTATACAGAATCTATGCGGAGTCAACAATCTTATATAAAGGCCATATTCGTTATATTGAGACTTTTCGCAGTCTCATTTTTATCTTCGACTTGAAGATAAACCGTTTTATCTCTTTACTACTATTTTTTTATTAATATTTAACAACACCACCTTTTAGAATTTCATTATAGAACCACTATTTGAGCATTAATTTTTTTTGGTTTCAATTATTATTTTTTAAATGAATTTTTGAATAACTGGCATTCTGTCTCAAAATTAGCCAAAAGTTTCAATATAACGAACATGACCATTATAAGTGAGTTCTGACACATTTTACACATGAATAGTCCTTGGTCCCTTCACGAATAGAGCTATAGACTTGGGAGAACTTGTGGGAAATCCCCTCTAGCATTGGGGAGGTCTCGAGTTCCACTCCCATGGGCGGTGCAGGGTCTTGCTTTAGATTATTCTTTTACTCACCATAGACTAGTTTTGCCGTCTTTTTGAACTAAAAACGAGTTGAAGGTGCGTATGAGGCGGTTTGAGACACTCTTTTTGGTTAACTCTATTGTTTATTGTGTATCAACAAGCTATTATTTTCCCAAATTTTCACATCCCAGGCAAAATCTAAATTTTACATAAAGCTACAACTAATTGACTTGTTGCGGACCCATGAAAATAACAAAATATGGTATGCATTTGATAATTGTAATCTTTGCATCCATACGGTACATGAATGTGAATTTTTTTCACACCCATCACATGGAGCACGACATCAGGATTCAACGGTGAATTCACAAGTAGTCTCAAAACCTCTTAGTAGCAACAAATCTTCCGGTTTCCTCTTCTTGTACAACCATGTCATTGAAAATGACCGTGGTTGTTTAAGGGGTTAAAGATATTGTTTAAGGTTGTTTAAGGGGTCTTAGGAATTTTTAACCTAGAAACTTGAGCCATTGATATTATTGACATAGGAATTTGGGAATGTTGTTGCATTGATTGACTCATAAAAGTTGAGATTGCTTGGACATGGCCGAAGTGCAGCTTACATTAGGCCCACGCACATGTAGTTGCAAGTTGCAGGCAATTGCTGCAACTTTCATTTACAAAGATACATGTGGAAGCCTAAGAGCGACTCGCTATTTTGGCAAGACATTGAATACTGCCTTCGAAACTCAATCAAGGTTGTGACAGTCGTGAATAGTGACTCCAAGCGGCTGCCAGGCTTTTGACACCATGGGAGCGCAGTCGCATCTTGCAGCATCTCGTAGCTCCTCCAACGAGAACGTTGTGCTGCTTATACTGGTGCTATGGCTGCAGCCGGCGGTTGAGGTTGATGTGCGTGGGCCTATTGCATGGGAGCAGAGCCTACTTTGATTGTCATTCAAGTGATGAAAGTGCTCTACTTGATTTTATTGCTCCTGCTATATCCAGACCAGCAACGGAGAATGATGATTACTTCTAATTATGTCGTAAATGCAACTTAGGTAATTGGCTGCAAAAACACAAGTTACTACATTGGTTGTTGCTACATTATCTTCAGGTAAGTGTGCTCAGTGTATTTAGCTCCAAACACAGGTTGCTGTAAAAGGGTTAGACCCAGTACTTTATGCAAAGAGAGGATGAATCACCCATCTTCACACCCACCTTCAGGCCACTTTGCGGATATCTCTAATGTCAAGCAACTCTGAAACAACCTCCTTTGCCATGTTAGATACATCTTTCCAAATAATTTGAGTCATTAGTCCTGCTATCAAAACCATATACATAGTACTCCCTCCGTCCTGCAGATAGACCTTGTTTTATTCATGGATTAAGTGTTGTTTTCATTGAAATTTATGGTTTAAACTTAATCCCATGATTACAGAGGGAGTATGTTGACTGCGATGCAAATTCATGGATTAAGTGAGTACAAAGGGAGTATTTTGACTAAAATCCATGACAATAATCCATGATCAACATGATTAAAATCCATGAATTAAGGTGATAGATTGTTTGCAATGCTATGAATCAGACAATGTTGAATATAGACAAAATTCAAGGAAAAATAAAATAAAAAACTAAAATTGTCTACATCCAATTTTGGGACGAAATTTAAGTCAATATCATAGTCTTTTTGCGGGACGGAAGGAGTATGATTCACTATACTTTCTATTCCAGTCATCCTCTGTCACTATACTTAACACTAAACAAAAGAATTTGCATAGCTCATGCACTCCGATGGTAAACCTCTAAGAGCCCCTTCCCATGATGCTCCTGGCCCCGCTCTGCCTCAAATAGATAATTGGTTCACTTTTTAATCTCCTCTAATAAAAGTGAGCGGGTTCATGAAAGACATCGGCCTTGGTTTGAGGAAGTGGCAAACCCATTCAACCCGTCAAGTACTTGTCTTTGAATCCAAAACATGAACAAAAATTACTTAATTTTTTTTTGGTGAGAGTGGGTATGGGTTTCTTATGGGGAGACTTTGTAAAGATGTATCCCTATCACTTGGTTGACCTACTTTTCAATAAGATCCTCTTTTAGAGCCTCCTTACATGTCGACCCAAGGGTTTTTGGATTTGCTCCAAGGAAGTCGTCCTGGAATTCTAAACCACTTTTATATACTCAATGGCTCCACAATTGGGGCTCACTGTAGAACACAAATTAAGAAAATATTTTGGAATCAACCAATGGATGGGAACATCGATGTGGGCAAAGAGACTAATCCAGTTTTCATGCTGATCGATGATTGGTGAAGAGAGGTTTACCATTTTGTGAATCATTCTTGTTCTCTAGTGCCATCTTTAGTCACCAGGTCGACATGTAAGGAGGCTCTTAGGACGGCCCCCCATGAGAGACCAAGGCCCATGAGAGACCTACAAAAGAATAAAATAATTTTACTTTTGCTTTGAATTAGAAGACATGTGTTCGAGGGATTGGACGGACTTGGCACTTCCTCAAACGAAGGTTGTTGTCTTTCATCGAGGAGATTGAGAACAGATTGAACAGTGAAGTGGTTGTCTATTTGAGGTAGAACGGGGCCAGGTGCCTCATGGAAAGGGGCTCTTTAAGACAAATTTTTTCCTAAAATTGGAAAACAATGGAGGAGTTTTGCTACTTGCAATCAACTTGTGCACAACAGTTCGATCATTTATCCCCACTCAATAGAATAGCAGGAGTCAAGACACAGATCTCAACATGAGTGTTAGTAGATCAACTTCTTCACCAGTGCATTATCACTCTCACCACTCTAGAACCAGAGTCACTCTGGTAGAGCCCCATGCTACAAGACATCTCCATCATCATTGTAAACCACCTTTGAGAAATTTCCCATTCAATTCTAGGAATAGTAATTTACCGTAGTTAGGGTTTCAAAGGCGATTATACGGGAATTCCCACATAATCGGGCATTATGCTCTTTTAATCACAAGTGATGGATGAAATCAAACTTCATCTAATTTCCCGCCTTCCCGACTGTGGTTTATGCCAGGTAATGACTTCCTTATCAGGCATTTTGCAGAAAGAAAAAAAGGCTTCCTCATCAGGCTTTACGCTCCTCGTCAACCTTTTCTTTTTTGCAAAATGCCCTCTTCGTCAAGCATTACCCTATACATCATCATCTGATAAACCTGACTTCAACAAATAGTCCTCGCTGTCCATGTTCTCATGCTCCATGTCCACCGAGGGGGGTAACACCACCTTCTCCAACGAAGTGGACTTGCTAGCATCCTTTGTTCCCTGCAATTCAGTCCAACACATAGAGTATTTTCATGACACTCTTGTTCCAAATGAACCGGATTCAGCGCTAATTCATTGATCATGCCTTACCTTGTACAGGGAATAGACGAAGTAATGGAAGCTGTCACCGAATGTTTCATGCTTCATGCTCCACGTTAACCCTTCTGCTTCGAAGAACGGTCTCCGGAAATGTGGCTGCAAAAATGGACAGAAAAAACAGGTGACCTGACGTGCATGTAGTATAGTACTCCCTCTGTCCCACTAAAAAACCCATGGTTTTTAGCATGTTCTAACTTGACGCTTTTTTTCGCCAAAAAAAAGCTGTCTCAATACTCAAAAAATGGTTTCTCTTTAATAGTAGTATGTAGTTTTTGTCACTCTCATTGTCCATCCCATTTGAAAGTGGACAGGGTTCACGTTTGAAGTATAAAATATAGGACAAATATTGCAAAAAATAAAATGCCAAGAACCACGGGTTTTTTAGTGGGACAGAGGGAGTAGTATAGTACTTGAAATGAGAAATTAATAATACTGCACCCACCTGGCCAAAAGCAATGGTGATGAAAACGCCAGTGGGAGTCAAGACACGATGAGCCTCTGCAAGCATGGCGCGTACACGGTTGGCAGATTCGGGCTCTGGATTCCATGGGTCACCACTGTCCACAAAAAACACATCCTATGCCACCAGCGTCAGTAATCTAGTTAATAAAAATTGCCACTCATAATTAAAACTCTTTTAGCTTTTAGATTCCACATCCATTCCTTCATCTATAATACAATTTTCATTCTGTTATACCCTGAAAATTGATAGTCTAACTTTTATCCATACACACCTAACCCTAGAACGGGTACAAAAAATCTAACCACTCACACTTCATCTCAAAAAAAAATTCCACTATTAGATGATAAGCTAATGTTAATCTAATAGAACATTAGTTCCGTCTTAAGATAATATCAAGGTAATGTTGACTGAGTTGTTCAAGTTAAAGTCAATGACACTAAACTCATACCATTTGTGTTACACGCATTAACTCATTGTGAGGACTGTATGAATGTGATGCCTATTAACCCCTAAGTGTCCACTGTAACCAAATTGGTCACCTTGTTTTTATTAACAGTTTTGAGTAGGTCCTATTCTTCGATTTTTATTTTTATTTTTTTCCGAACACATGCAATGATCTTCTCTAGTCCTAGTGATATAAAATTTGGTCCTATCTGAATTGTATTATTCACAATATGATCAATTGAATTTGTCATTTCAAAACTGTGAATAACAACTTTGTCAGTCGAATGGGGTCTCTTGTGATGTTAACTATGTTTTTTGTGATGGCTGTAAAAACATACACAACCAGCTGGGAAGTGAGGAAGATGGCCCAACCATGGCGCCTTTTTCAATCACAACGTCAAAACTCTCATCGTCGAATGGCAAGTTGAGCATGTCGGCTTCGGCCGCAACCATACCTGACACGAGTACAACCAATTGGTGTCGGTATTCAGTTGTCTAAAGAACGTCAACCAGTCCTAATTTTTAGGCTATCAAAAGTTAAATTGCACCAGAATTTTCTAGTTGTGACAGTTCCTTACAAAATTTGGGTGTAAAAATCAATGATTGTAGCTAGATTTTCAACGTAGAAATATTCAATGGAGCCAGAAAACTTTTTGCATCTCCATAAATGTCTACATATGTCTTTCTTTGATGCATCCATTGTTTGTCGCCAGATTAATGGAATATATTGAGGATGCTGTTAAACTTTGAATACCAATTCAATGAGCATTCAACAAAATCATTCAATGTTGCTTATTTGACCCAATGTCTTATAATTTTTGTATTAGAGCTTCAACTATTAACCAATTTTTTTCATGTATTGCTTAATTGCTTCTTACTAATACAATCGTCACCATTCAAATGCACTCTTTAGAAACTTTAGACCACCATAGTATGACACGAATCTAACTAAACTCATACCAATGTAGCCAGCTAATTTAACCTGAAAAAATCACAAAGTCGCCACAACAGCGCTGATGTTTAAAGATATTGTAGCCATGTGGGCAATATCTCAAAAACCAAAAAAGAAGCCCTGCTCTTCACAAGGAACTTACAGAATGAGGAATATTTGAGCAAGACTGACCTGGGCGATCAACAAAGCGTTCCCGCATGCGCTCCACGGCGACTTTAGACAAGTCGGTGCACGTGATGTGCCGGATGCCATCTCGGTACATGTCCTCACTCAGCCTGGAGGATCCCGCTCCAACCTCCAGCACCTGTGACCATCAGTGATTTTCTTTTTTCATTTTTTCAAGGGAGTCCCATTGGCGACTTGAAAAATCAAACTGGAAAATTAGAAAGCATTTTTTCGGCGATTTACAATTGTTTTACTACAGATACATAGCTTTCTGTAGAATTGTTGGCTATATAATAGGAAAGATTACGGCGATATATTCTATTTCTTTACCTTCAAATAGCAAGTTGGCCACAAAAAAATTCGCTGCATACATACCGTCAAATCGGAGCACTAATAAATAATAACGACGCTTGTGACACAATCAATGAGGAAGAGAGAGTTGAATACCTTGTCGGTAGGTTTGATATGCTTCAAGACCAGGTGACGAAAATGTGAGTAGTCTTTGAACCACTCGTAATGCTGCTCCTCCACGAAGCGCTCATCCCTGGTACGGCGCACATTTGTGTGAGGAAAAAGAAGGTCTAATTCACATGCAGACATTTATTCCAAGGGAAAATGATTGAAAAGACTTACCAGTAGGACGGGCGAAGGTAGAGCAATTTGTCGGCCGGGGGATCCTGGCGCCCTGACGACGCTGGATGTTGCCCCGCCATAGCCTGCCCCTCTTCAGCTTTCGGTGCAAAACCCAAACCCCTAAAACCCTAAACCCTAAAACCCAGAATCATCACTATGGACACACCACAACGGAAGTTAGGGCTTCCATGCATCCTGAACAAGCACAAACTAGCATAGAAATACCAGAAACCGTGAAAATAAGGAGATTTGGATATTAGAAATAAAATTGTATCTTAGGACTCAAATTTTCTGTATAGAAGAGAAGAAATCATAAAGAGGCAAAGTGATTTCATATTTTTATCCCATATAAATATTTTTCTACAATTTTTCTAAGTGGGAAGTATTTCAAACCCCTTAGTGGTTACATAGGCTTATCTTAAACCGATACTAGGACTAATCCAAAGTCAATATATCTGCTGACCCATCATCCTACCCAAAATAAAGAAAATATAAGAAGCCGATTGGTTAACACTAATCTCCTAAAAAACGCTTTATGGTCTCACTCTTAATTGTTTCAAGTCAATCTACTACACAACTTTTGGGCCTTCACAATTTATGGTATTCCCACGTTAGAGGATCCATAAAGCTTTAACCCCTTAAAGTCCAAGGATTCATGGTTTCAAAGTGAGAAATTCAATCAATCATATTGTCAAAAATAGAATTCATATGGGACCAAATTTTACATCATTGGAATCAATGAAGAACATTGCATGTGTTGGGAAAAGAATAAAACATATTGAACCAAAAAAGTCCACAAAGTACCTAATCAAAATTTCTAAAAAGAAACAAGGCCCAATTTAGGTACCCTAAACTCTAATTTAGGGATAGATTTTCAAATCTATTTTTTGGGTTAAAATACTCAATATTTGGGAAAAAATAGATTTGAAAAGTAGAGCAAACATTAAGGTGCACTTTACATTTGGAGCCATTGTTGGTCCGACCCGAAGTTTTCAAATTTCAAGCAATAGGATTGTTGAAAATTAACAACTTGGATTCAAAAGTTTTATACTACTGTAACATAGTAGCAACTCTTACATCCATGGAGTCTGAGGTCAGCTTTCATGCCATCTACGTCTTCTTTATTGTGGAATCACAACCAATAAGAAAGCGACATGTGATACTTTCTTTAAAAATTGAATCAATTACTACCTCAGCTACTACCAGGTTACTGTAGAGTTCAATTCAAACTATTCTCAATCTTATATCATTAGAAAAATTTGGGGTCTCTAAGAAATCTATAATGTGATCTCATGTGAATAGAAAAATTATCATTAATTTATAAGAAAAAATCCAATTTGATGTGGATGGTTGTTGTTCACGTCAGATTAGATTTTATTTTAATATTGTATTTTAAAAAATTAAAAAATTACAATTTTACAATTTTACATTTTTTTATAAAATTAATTGATTTTTATAATTTTTATAATTTTTTGCATGAGATCTGCTAATGCAAATCTCAAATGGAAGGGGCCTCTTTAATACCCCAATTTTTTTTTCTAATAGATGGTTATTGATGTGGTACAAGTATGCATTAAAACCTTGAGCGAGCTCAAAGAAGCATTCTACAACTTGAATCCAAATGCTTCAAGTACACTGAATGGTGTATTTAGTGTCCTAGGACACTATTTTCAAATTCAAACACTATTTAATTTTAGGGAGATATAGTGTCCTTGTAAGAAAAAAGTGAATGTAGTGTTCCAATGATATATGACAACTTTATAATAAATATGGCATGCCACCTTATGTCACTCTCATTACTTGAAAAGAACATGGTACTCTCAATGAAAGTGAGAATGACAATTGGCAAACTCCTATGTAGTGTCAAGGGACACTATTTCGCTTCACCTTTGAACAAATTGTAGTAAATGACATCAAACACTAAATATGCCATTCAATGTAGTTGTAAAATGGAGGCCTCAATTGGATCGAGGGTTTTATACTTCAAGGCCCATTTCATGAAAATAAAAAATTGTAACATTAGGCTCTCACTTGGATTCAAAAATTGAACCCACTTACAAAATTAATAATTATTTTTTGTTATTTTGTCAATTGGGTTGCCTAACAAATAGGTTGAGCCCTAAATGTAAAGTTGGCATAAACTTGGTGAATTTCATTTTCTAATTTGGGAAGGTGAGAAAAATTAATCTTTAAGATCAAAATTGGATATGACCGAGGCGAGGACCCAGGAATTTTTTTCAAAAAAATAAAATATTCGGCTAGGTATGATACCTTATTGCAGGGGTGATGGTGGAAAAGAGAGGAAGCTCCTAGTTTGTTTATGCACAACTTTGGCTGCAATACATCAGAGCTTTAACCCCTAAAAGCCCAAGGGGTATTGAACAAAACATAGATGTGTTATAATATGTGCCTTTCGTATGTTTGATAAAGTTTGGTTCAATAAACAAAATGTAGGGCATCATCTCTACAAATTATCCGTACATTTAAACTTCCAGAAATAACTTTAGATCCTTTTTAATGAATTTAACAACATTAACCTTTGGAATTTGTATAAATTATAATTTTCACTTTTAGAGTTTAAAATTTAGCTCGATTGGTTAAAGCTGGTTTATCTATTGTAAACTTCAAAAAAGCAAAAGATTTGATGGAGGAATCATCATAACTTTTCCCAAATAGCAAATTTTATAACACTAAGACAATGTTGAGGTGATCTACTTTGAAAAAATTCTCCCCGGTGGAGTTTAACTTGGATTGACATAATTCAAATTGCATTGGAAAGTAGACTTGATGCAATATTTTTAGTTATTTTTTTATCTTTTCAATTTATTTTTATTTTTATTTTCCGAGCAAACTATTAGATTCAGGCAGCGACCAAAAAATGGTCGTTTGAGCGTTTAGGGGTTATTCACGCCAGCCTCGTAAAGAGGACCGGAGTTCTTCTTCTTCCCAATTTTCCATGTCCCCAAGGCCTGGGTCAGAAGCATGCAGGCAGGAATCAGAAAGAAAGAATGCACAGGACACATTTTCCTTGACTGGCTAATGCAAGAAGCTCATGGATCATCAGCACAATAATCAAAGAAGTCAAGCACTCTGTGGTCCGGTGAATATGTACATTTGTACTCCTCTTTTCAGAACAGACTGAGGATGTAGTTTTTCAGAGTCTGTTGACTGTGACATAGGCATACTGTAGTCCGTCATCAGGATCGGCAAAAAATAATTATTAAAAAGAGAAGCCTAAATCTTTTGGAAATTTTTCTTTCAAAAAAATTCTATTTTCTATGGTGAGAAAGAGAATTGTGGAGAATATTCAAAAAATTGTCATTTTCTAAAAGAAATTATTATTCGGCATGATATGTTGACCCTAGCGGCCGGGTACGCTGAGCTTGAAATTTAGTTTTTTTTTTTTTTTTTAATTCCCTGAATCTTCATAACTAACATTAATTCTTATGTGCTTAGGCAACCATAGTTGGTAGCCCTAAATTTTGGGGTTTAACCCTAAGCTCTCGAGAGACCATTTTGTGGTCGCTACCCATTTTCCTGGGCTACCCAGGCCTAAAAAATGATTTTTTTTCAAAAAAAGAATTAAGATGTCATAGGTAAACGAGTCTTCTTTTCAACACAATTGGAATTATGTCCATCCAATCAAAACTCTACTTAGAGGAATTTTTAAAAGTGAAACACCTCGATGTTGAAAGACAGTCTCAACACTTCGGGTAGGCTTGCCAAAAAATCTAAGCCAATGAGATTCATTCAGCATCTCAAACGAAGTTGACTCCAGCCCACATGGGTTGCATGCCATGAGTTGTGAGCTCATTCAACTGGAGGAGAGTTGAAGGGATAATCTAATTTAGCCAAAATCTCTTGCTTCCCTTCATACCCGCACCCATTACAAGGTCTTTGTAAAAATGCTAATAAATTGAACATCTTGTCAAATTAACTCATGCATCTTGTTAACTATCTCATCTTGAGTATGGTAAAAAATAGCACGTCATTTCAACTTCTTTTTTTGGGTTTGAGAACCCATCAAAGCAAGGCTACCCTGATATTTTTTAGGACTTGAAATTTCAAAATATCAACTTCATTTGCTATTATCTTGGCATCCGTACAGTCAAATGTTTTGAAATTTTGAGGGATGGTTTATAAGGCCTAGGAGTACAAGATTCTATGGTTGGAATGTGAAAAAGGGTATAAAAAGCATTCAAAGATCATCAACAAAATTGTCCAAAATGAGGCAGTTTTGGGTGGGCCCGCAAGCGTTTAGGGGTTAAACTTGTTGTTCAAACTTGACTTTTTTGAATTTTTGATTTGACTGAAATATAAAGTTAATTCTAGGAAATCTTGGTTTAATTCATTGAATGACAAAAGTCTATTAAATTTTTTTTTTGAGTGTTTTCATCCTTCAATGTCTATTTCAAGCATTTATGATAATTTAGCATAAAAAACATAAAAAAATATTTTTTAGAAAATGGCATACAAATGAAAGTTTTAGAATAGTACTTAGATGACATCTATACAATTGAGTTAAATATGTATCTAAGGTAGGAACACCCAATTCCAACAGTGTACCCAATTCCAATAATATCTAGACCATGCAATCATTTTACAATGCAAATCTAAGCACATTATAGAGTCCTTATTGAGTGTTGACCAAAATGATAAGCTATCTATGGTCTACCTAGATTTACATTCCAAAATGACTATCATGCCTTGATATTATTGGAATTGGGTACCCTGTTGGAATAGGATGCTCGTACCTTATTTTAGGGCTAAAGCAAGGTAAAGTGAAGCATCAATGTACCCTATGAAGATCCAACAATACAAGGTTCAAAAATGCATATTAAATTTGTATTTTTTGGAAATTTTTTACAAGAAAGTAGTAGATATGTTGTTTTACAAAGCTAGACAAAAAGTTCTAAGAAAATAAAATCCATGAATTTATATCTCTTTATACAATTTGAAAAAGTGGCTAAAATTGAAAAAGTAGTCACTCAACAATCAAAAAAGTTTGTAAGAAATAGTCTAAAAGTGTGTTGAATTATATTTTTTGCATTTTATTTTTCATGGAGCCCTCAACCCCATCATGAACTTCAAGAATATAAAAGAAAAATTCAAAATGAAAATATTTAAGGCCATCAAATTTATATTTGAAACTAGATTTAGACATTTTTTTTAGAAAGTGCTTTTAGTAAACATTTTTGAAGATCTTCTTTTGAAACTTTGGATTTGAGTATCTATAACAACAATAGAAGGCTATATTAAAAAAAACCAAAGTAAAAGACATTTTGGTATGATTTTATAGCCTCTGACCAAAAACATTTGGATTTCAGCATTGATGACTAACTTTTTGGTACGGAATACCTTGCTTTCATCCAACAAAGTTTTTTAATTTTTTTTGAAGACTTTATCTTTATAATTATGTTACAAATACAAAATAACTCATTGTTTTATGAATTTTGGAATAATTGGCCAAAAGTGTATCATTAACGACATTGAATTAAAGTAATAAGATTTTTACCTTTTATCATAATTTTAAATTGCTTTTGGAAGGATATCAAGACACCTTAAGTTTATTAGACTATAATCATACTCATGTGAACAACTTCACCATTCTTAAAACATTATGATATTAACCAATCATAATGAATTCCAAATTGAGAGTATGATTTTTTTTTTTGATGCATCTCCAATTTCAAAACCTGTAAATTCAACCAAAAAATATCCAATGTTTTTTTCAAACTTGACCATACAGGTGCCTTCTAATCATCATACCTTACAATTTTCTATGAAGTTGAAATTCATTTTTTTTAAAAGTGAAACATTATATAATACATGATCTATGTTATATTTATATGCCCTAAGAGCAGGGCCAATAGCCTCTGCTAGCCACTTGCTAGCCAATTGTACTTTGGTGGCTTCAGAGTTGGCAGAACACCAATGTTGTCTCAAGCAAGCTCCTCCCTCACCATCAAAATTTTGTATGGCCAACTCCCGTAGTACTTTTCTCTGCCACAATGTGGACGTTTGGTGTTAGCAAGAACTCAAGCACAACTGTGATACCCAGCTCCCAAACAATCCACATGATAGGTTGTGAAGGGGGGTTGCCAAGGCCTACTATTAGATAAAAAGGCAAAAAGAGGCGGAGGGGGAGGAAAAAAAGAAAAAAGATGAGAAAATTTAGAATTGATCTTTTAGATCACTTAAAAACTAAACTTTGACATCTTTTGTGGGGGGGTTCAATGTCTTCTACGTCGTGTTCGACACTTTGTTGAGTGGTTGGATAGAACAACCCTCCTGCCCATTGTCTTGGGCGTGGGTTGCTTGAGCTGTAGGACCCGTACATGGGCCAGGGTTTGATGGTGAACATTTGACGTCATGCATTTTCTAAGACAATTCTAGAAAGACTCTAACAACTAATTAAAACATTTTTTTATTGAAAAAAATGACACATGTCATCTTGTGATTGGTATAGAATGATGTAGACCTTTCAAAATATGACGTGGAAATTCAAAATTCGACACCAGGCTGTCTGAATCTGACCCTCCCGTGAGCATCACAGGTTTTATTTCTTCAAGGTGGAGCGTTCCATCTCGAATGTGGCCATTCTGCAGGTGCCCATGAAGTCTACGCAATTCCATAGTTACGTTTTAGGTCTCGAGTGTTTCATGAATGCTTTCTCGCTGGACTCTCACCAGAAAAGACATGAAAGTCGTCGTCAGGGCCAAACATCAACACGGAACTCATCGATTTCTGGTTGAAGATTACCCAGGTACGAGCACAAAGGATCAAGGTGTCAACAGTCAGAATTAGGGCCAAGTTCCATGGGTGAAGAATGGAACTAAAATACAAATTTTAGGGACTTTGGGGACCAAGTTGGCTACATTTCAAGTGAGATTTTGAGAAAAAAGTGGTGAAGATCGATGTCGTGAAGTATGGAGGTTCTCAAACCCAAGACTTCATGGCAATTTCTTCCTAACCAATCACATTTGTTCATGTTCAAGTCCATGAAATGTACACGACTTCATGGCCAGGTATGAGACAAACCCAAGTTCCACTTTCCCCCTCCTCTTGCCTACTTCCAGGGGCAACTTCTCATACCCATGGAACTTGACTCTTAGAATTTCAAACACATCAGATAAGTGACGTCAAAATGACAGTAAGTCTAGTAATGAGAAAATAAGATCCACATGCTTTGCAGTACTCATCTCATGAACATGTATTTACGGTGCTCAGCTTGCTGCAAGCTCACGCATCATGTCGTCCTCACTCGGTCCATGCGTTGTCGCTACAGTAGCTAGGTTGACGTCGTCTCCACCAGCAAATGCCGGGACAAGTCTCCTCACATGAAAAGCGATGATGGTGACGGGTAAGTGGCTACTCGATCAACAAGTTGTCCTGAAAATCAATTTCAGGAGTTAACTTGCCCAAGCTCACTGCTCACGATGAGATCGAATAACAATCTTCCTCAAATCGGTCTGTACCTGATTGTCATATAGAATATGCTTAAATCCGTTGACTGCTAACGGACTTACGGACCGCTAGCTTTTAGCTTCAGTTTCAGAGTGTGAAGGGCCGTGATTTTCCAGACATTTTGACCGTCACCGAAATTAAAGCATCGGAATCCATGCTGACCTGCGATGAATTGTGCCGTGATTCTCGGACGTCGCTCCTTTTCTTTCTAGTTAGTTGGTTAGTTACTTGGCTCATGTCTCTGTCTGACAAAGGGCGAAGGAACAGGATAATTATCGTTTGTGGGTTCTTGATCAACTGTGTACGGCGGATCGATACCTCCCGTTTCTATGAAACTACCGAGAGTCGATTGATATATTCTAAGAGCCGAAGATTTCAAACTGTGAACAAGTAGCGTTAATTGCAGGTGGTAGCTTAGTCCGAATTGCAGAAGTACGTTATTCGTCCATGGCACTTGTCTCGCCTCTGCTCTCCATGTTAGCTTCAACTCACGGGGATCGCCATCCTCGTGTGTTTCTGGAAGGTCTGAATATATGAGAATCAATCATTTCTTCGATCGATGCTGTAGTTTCCTTGCCTCAAAACCTTAGTGAGACGTACTAATCGAGCCACGCAATGTATGAGGATGACTATGAGACAGATTTCTTCGTGTAATTGAAGCTTGTAGCTGCCTCTGGAAAACGTTTAAGAGTGTAATCACCGAGAATTTGCAATTTTGCGCCGGAGGTACGTTCTTGTGGAAGTTTACACATTTCTATTTTTTTTCCGTTGTTACAAAATCATGCATCGCAAAGGTTTGATTCTGTACGTATTTGATAAACTTGTAGGGCTTTATATTTTTTTTGACAAGGATTTCGTTAGGCATTGATCAGCCAATTCTCGAATAAGAAGCGTATGCTGCTTGCTGTCCAGGATTAACTGAACGAAGTTGAATTTCTTCTCTGACTTGTGCAGGTCGATATATTATGTAGCATGTTTCGGAATCGCAATTCATGCGGGCCTAGATTAATGTGGAATTACTCAGCCTTGACGATGTCGGAAGTGATTGCGATAGAGGTCGCAGTGGTCTCCCTAAACTACCTTGGTTTCTTCTGACTAGATGCGCAAGAGTCAAGAAGAGACGACAAATGCAAGTCCCACGCGACAGGAAATCCGATTTTCCAAACGAAAGCTCACAGGATTAATATTTCAGGTACTTGTTAATTTCTTGAACAATTTGTGTAAACCTTGAAGAAGACGACTCTGTAGAATATGTCACAGATATCATCATCCTTTTCCACGTAATGCCAGATTTTCGTGCGAGATTTCATGCCACAAAACAAGCCGCAAAAGAATGAATCTGACAATACACTTTTTCCTTTATTCGCGCGCAAATTAATTTTAAATTAAGCCGCCGCAGTAGGTATGTGAATCTCTTGTACAGCTGTGCAACGGATCACGAGATAACTGACAAATTATATGCAATGCAAATTTCCAGAGTTCAGTTGTAAGTTTCTAGCAAATTGTAGATTCATTGGATGCGGGAATGACTTGGCTTCCTGCACGTGACTGACAGGCCAAAGAGATTCGCCTGATGACCCGGCAGTCTATGGCGAGGGTGTCTTCCGCATCGCCAGAGGCAGACTTTGCTCCTCCTACTCAGGTGAGGTCGAAACCGAATCCCATTTCATCTTCCATTTCCCCTACTATGATATCTATCCAAATCCCAGTTCATCTTCCATTGTCCCTACTATGAGCGAACCATCTTAATCTTTTTACACCCAACACAATGAAAAACCTTAAGAATTTTTTCACATCTAACTGTCACAAACTAATCAGTAAAATTTAAATGCATGCCAGTGAGCATTTCCGCGTTTGTTAGTCCCTTGGGCTACAGGCCTCTCAGTGGACATTAACAAATCATATTTCATTTCATTTCATTCAGACGCCGTTCGATTGGGAGGCTGCGCCTGGGAGAGCTGCCAGGAAAAGCACCAAGTCTGGAAGATTCTATGGAAATTCAGCTTCCGCAGAGAGAGAGTTGGATGATGGGCCACCGCTACCGCTTCCTCCTGGCAGACGACCGAAGGATGGATTTTATCTGCCGTTTTCCCGTGAATTGGATGAATGCCCCGATTTGCAGAGTGGAAACTCCTCGAAGCCAAGGAAATTGTTTAACCTAAAATTTCCTGGGTCATCCAAGAAACCATCGTCCACAAGCCGAATGCACTTACCATTTCAAAGCTCTTCAAAACCACCAAAGGCGAGTAATCATGTGAACGAGGATCAAGGGTTTCGAATGTTCAATCCTTTATCAGGCTCCAGCATCGCGAATCGAATGATCATGCAGTTCCAGAAGAAACAATCCTTGTGGAGGCGGTGCTTACCGTCCAAGCCCGAGAATCCAATGAACGGAGCCTCTTCTTCTTACATAGGAAGACGATTGGACGAAGGTTTGGACGATTCAGGTTATGTCAATTCCGGGCGTGATTCTCTTCCGTGTTCCCCTCGTCCAACTTCGAGCAACCCAGGCTCGCCTGTTCAGGTGAATAGTAGCCGATTTATGGCGTCCATGCTCATTTCTCTCTGTCCTAATGACGCAGAGCCTGGTGACTCGGATGGAAATGCAGAAGATGGAAACAACTCCGATGATTACAATGAGGAAATTGGCATCCCGCATTTGACAACGCCTAGGAACAAGAGCTCCTCGCCGGAATCAGCATTTGAGGTTGAAATGGATCCAGCTTCACAAGTTACCGTAACAACATCTCAGGAACCACAATGGACGTGTACTTGCAGACATAATCGTGCTAGTCCTAATTCTGCAAGGGTAGAGTCGTCAATGCCACAAAGGGGAAAAACGTCCAGGAGCGTGACAAGGAGTTTGCAGGAGGAGCTCGCCACAGCTAGGTGAGTACATTCTCGATCAAAGCCTGTTTCATTCAAAGTGTAACCAGTGCTTAAATTATACTCAAAAAGTACCTTACGCTATTAAATTAGTAACAATATTGTATACCGAAACAACCCTATGGTTACTTTAGATTGTCCTACTTGGTTTTTTTTGGTAAATGTCAATTTTAGGTATGGATTAAGGATTGAAAAGTACTTGTGACCAGTTCTTAATAAAGCTAAAAACTAAAAAGAGCTTATGAAGCACTAATATGTTCTTAGATTCCTTCTAAATCTATATAATTTAAAGATCATTTCTTATTTAAAGATTTCATTGTCTAAGCACTTGTCGGGAGTCCTTAATTTTGGGTGCCCTGTAAACCTTTGATCGTGAATGCACCCAGGTCGCCTTCTGAGCATTTGAGGAGTGGGAAGCCTGTCCAGCCAAGAAGCCGCGGCTATGAGGATTCCGCAAACAAATTTAATATTGCAGCAGATCAAGAGGATGATAGCGCAGATGGGTATCCAGTACAGTTCTCTAAAGCATCTTCAACCAGGGATTTATTGCGAAGCAAGGAAACAGGCTATCTATCCTCTTTCTCTTGGAAACCATGCACAGAGAAAAGTCAACCTTTTGCGGATATAGTAGCATCGGAGGAGCCAAGAGATTCTGACGAACCGGTTTACGACGACGACGACGGCGAGGAATACGAGCGGCGAGGAATTTTTTCAACAGGTAGCCACAGATCTTCCTCACCGGAATTCAATACCGTCTGGCCTCGACCTAATTCCTTAAGTAAAGATGTAGACACGGTACCAGTGCCAAAATCGACATTTGATAGCATGGTTGGTTACTTGTCACCGCCACGGATCTCATTTGAGGATTTGGAGTTCACCAGCAATAGTGACCAACCGAAGGCCTTTGCACGATGGAGGTCCACCGCAGAGCCATCTGTCATGAGAAGAACGAGTTCTTTAAAGCTACCACCTGCTACCAGAGTAGCCAGCCTAAATTCCGCAAGCCCGTTGCAGAGGCAAGTCTTGCAGCGGAGTACCGAGCCGAGCCAGAATAGAGTCAAGCAAACCTCGAATTTAGCCTCCTCTCTACGGCCGACTCCTTCAAAAGCTCAGATCCATGGAATCGATGATACAGGTACCACCACCTCTCATGACACACTTGACATCGTATTAGACGTCTGACGTCGGTAGTCTAATTAAACGAGTGTCAAATACGTAAACAATTGGATGAAGTATTTCCGAATATCCAAGAATATTTTAGATATATTTTAAGAATATGCTTGTTTGATATACGGGGAGGTCTACTCGACGTCGTGTCGACACGTTGTTTAGTGGTCCAGTAAAACAACCCTGATATGGTGTTTATTGCGCAAGACACAGATGAATCTGGCGATGATTCCAACTGCAGCACGGATTCTTCCGGGTACGAGACAGTTCCTCCAGCAGTCTCGTCAAGGCACATGCTGCCCAATTTTGCATCACCGAAGTTACCTGCTCAATCGCCGAAGCTGCCCAAGCCCAGCCAACGTGAGTTGCCACGAATTAGCCCCTTTATGGTGGATCGCGAGACCACATTACCAGGACCTAGTTTCCAACGAATCATTATGGCACGGAGTCATTCGGTTCGCAGCTCTTCCTCACGAAGATTCACGCCAACCCAGGAATTATTTCAAGCAGATAGCAATCACAAAGGACCAAGTCATCAAGCAAGCAGGCTTGCAAAAACGTCGAGTTCCAGTGTGATGAGTAAGGTGGCTCTGTTTGAGTCGAAGGCTGGACTAGTGAGCAAATCTGGACCATTATTGAGTTACCACGGAGCCCACCACTACTAACCAGCTGCAAGGTAACTTAATTACAGTACAACTTCCTTGAATTTCTTAGTCCTCGCTAAGAAAGATTAGTCTAATCACTACAAGGAAACTGGTCGCTTCTCACCGCTATTTTGAGCATTGCAGAGTTGGTGAGTGCTTTTGGTCATATAGGACAAGGGTTTCTTGATTTTAGTCAGTGAAAAGCGACAGGTTTAGGGTTTAGGGTATCGATGCCGGCAGTGTTGTATGTGCTGTATCAACTTGTCCTGAGCATAGTTGACGTTATGTAACAATAGAAACCTGTACTTGCGTGACATTTTCCAGGTTTTGGAACATGGTTGGTGTGGGTGAGTGTCTGCTCCATGCTGTATAAGTTAAAAAGAGCTCTATGCATTTCACACTTCCCAGTGCAGATCCGTTCATGTATCCCTGCTTTGAATTGTCCGCTGCTTACTGGAGTGAGTGGAGTCACGTGTTGTAACGGATGGTTTGATTCCGGAGGTTACGTACTTGTACCTCTGTCAGGCACTAGTGCAACATGCCTAAACCCTACCACTGTCTGTACTGTACTGTACTTCTACTACTTTGACAATGAAGAATGGACCTTCTAAGTCCCAGAGCCCACAATGTGCGCACACTAGAAGGAGAAGACTATAAATGAAAAAGGAATGAAACCGCGCCATGCACATGGGCTGTGTCAATGCTAGTGAGTGATTTTGGTCACAAAAGAGTTTTTCGCAAACTCACATGGGGATTGAGCCTTAGTTTGGAAAACTTCTTGGGATACGAAAATTGGCCTCAGAATTTACTGGAGCATAAAGTACAGATGAGTTCCCGGTTGGTGGAATGAGCTTTCAAAAGCTTTGATTTTTTTAAAATAAATCCAAGGAAGACCCACTCCATGTGACAGAGCATCCATGAGAATAGAAACTGAGGTTGGGAAATTTTTGGGCACCGTTTTTGGTGCCTTGAAACTTCAGACCTCTAGTTTATTTACAGCATCTAACATGTCTACTTTTATTGTGTTCTCAACCTCTCTTTTCACATACTGTGGTCTAGTCACCCCACTCTAGACCACTTTGCGGATAACTCTAAAAAGACAGAAATATAAACATAATATTTAGCCACTGTTCATTGTTTCCACAAAATGGGGAATGAAAAACGACAAGTCTTTTGCTAGTGGCATGAAAGTGTCAGATACACTCTTGAAAATCTGTGATGAATCTTGGGTACCTTCATAAGTGGAGGTCACTAAAAAACTAAAAATTGTATTAGGTTGAGCAATACATGCAAAAGTGTATTTTGGAATTGGAGCCTCCGATCATGAGTTGCAATCATTTAAACATGACTATTTAAGAATATATAATAGAAGATATATATTAATAGAATAAAAAGAATTGCAAAAGATGAGAGATACCGTATACATACCACTTTGAATGCATGGAGATACTCTTGGAAGATTAGCATGTTTGGTCCCTGCAATGTAGCAAAAGAGTAGTGGAAAAAACAAACGGCTAGTTGCGTAGTCTCTGCCTTAGTATTTACCTTGGATTTACTTTTATAGCTTATTTATATTGTTGATCCATGTAAACAAAGTGTTTTCCTAGTCTCTTCCCTGGTGGGTCAAAGACAATAAACATGTAGGATATTGTTGCAAGTATTTTGCAAAATTCTCATGAGCAATGGCAAATTTTGTGTCATACTAAATTAAAAAAGATGTGAGTAAACTTAAAGTGAAGACATATACTATTTTGAATTAAAACAATTAGTGTTCTGTGTGAATTTGTAAAGTCCAAAATGAAAAAAATAAAATTATATACAATCCTATATACAATGTTTGAAGTCAAGATGACATATAACATGGAATTTGAACTACCAAAATGAAAAATAAATAAATCATTGGTCCAAACAACCACATCTACAGTTATTATTATGCCAGACAACTAGATTGTAAATCTTCTACAATTATTAGTATGCAACATACTAAGGCTCCTTTAATATCACCTTCTTTGTTTGTTCACTAAACCCTACGGAATTAATGTATCAAATTCTTACAAGAAGTTGCATACAAGTTTTGATAACATGAAGCTTGGCAAAAATAAAAAGAGTTTTAGACCATGTTCATGGTTCAAAGAACTTTAAACCCTAAGCTAAATATAGACATTCATTTTGAAAATCAATAGTCAATTATAGTACCTTTCATAACATATTTCTATATATAGACATTCATTTTGAAAAATAATAGTCTTGAATTATAGTATGATCTTTCATAACATATTTCTATTATTCAAAAATAATAGAAGTATGATTTCTTCTTTCTATTGGTACCTTGACATGGAAGTGGCCACTTTTGACCATTTTGGACACTTGGAAATTAGAGTCATGCAAGTGATGCAACCTACAATGACCATTTTGGAGAGTTAGGGGTTAAAGGCACTTTCACATGCAACTTTTGATGTTCTGTACATCTTTGTGCCTAGGTTATGTGCAGTTCGGGCACCCACACTGACATTTAAAGAGGTTGGAAATTGACCTTGAATTCTAAATTTGTACTGGATTTTCTTGTGATGGTTCTGGAGGTTGTACTAGTCTGTCATTTATACACTCACATATTTGTTTGATAATCAGTTTTTAAGTAGATGGAAGTTGCAGATTCTTCAGCATAATCAGTGGCTTAAATTTAGTTACCTTTTTGCTCATTGTGAAACACCGGAAATCTTCTCCCCGTTTCTCACAGCTTTGAGATTCGGTATGATAGGAAGAGACTTACATTCACTATAGAGAACATACACATGGCATTCCCATATAGAAAACTAATTGCTTTTGACACTAGTGAGGAAACTGGACAGAGTATGCACATGACATTCCCATATAGAAAACTAATTGCCTTGGCATGGCAGTGGGGCTACTTGGTATCAATTGCGCATCCAAATTCTCATAATACAGTTTCTGTACATACAATATTCTACAAGTCATCGAACAATGTACTGTGCATCTTCTCTAACTAGATAAGAATACAAGACTGAGAGAGCAGTGGGTAGGAAAAACAAACCAGCCATGAGCAACAATTGCCAAAGTCCAGACGGCACGAAGAACACGAGCACGACGCCCGCGACGCCGGCGACAGCGAAGGCGCAGGACGCGAAGAAGTGGGTCTCCTGCCACACCTGGTAGCTCTGGAGAGTCCACACGTCGCGAATGCCCACCACGTAATTCGGCTCCACGAACTGGAACACGGCGCTCAATGCCAAGTCGAGCAGGCAGGCAAGGAGCACGAACGGGGTGGTGCCCAGATGGCCCTTCTCAGTGGCCGCTACGATGGTGAGAATCTCCAGCGGGACGGCGAAGAGGCCCGGGAGCGCGATCACGGCAGCCATGGCCGCGCCCGAGGTCGTGGAGTGCGAGGCGGCGCGGGGGTCGCAGGACGTGATGAGGGCGAGGAACAGCGAGAGTGCCATGGCCACGAGCGGGATGATGAGGATGGCCAGCATGCGCGGGATCGGGAAGCTCTCCCACACGTGCAGCTCGTCCGGTAGCCATGACACTGCTGCTAGCCCTAGCAGGAAGGCCACCGTGCTCAGACTTGCTCCTGCCTCCAAACCCTTGCTTATAAACCCCATTGCATGCGGAAACCCTAATCAAGTGCTGGTGTTTTCGATCTGCTCACTGCAAGGAACCTGGTCGCTTCTCACTGCTATTTTGAACCATTCCGGAGTTGGTGAGTGCTTAAATTGGTCACATAGGACAAGGGTTTACTCGATTTCAGAAAGTGAAAAGCGACGGGTTTGCTTGTACTGGCTCCTTCCTCAAGAATCGCACATTGTTGTCCGACCAGCACTCAATCATTTTTCCGTCATAAAATTCTAGGGTTTCAGGTAGAATGCAAGCTGTTGCAGGAGCATAGAACTCCAGTCATGTGGCGGCTCATCTATCAGTGTGATCGTTTGTTGTTACCTTCGGTGAAAATTTCGAAGATGAGCACTCTGTGAGAGACAATTCCAACGCTACGAGAAATTAGACCTCGGTCACTTCCCAGTTTCAAACCGACATGGTCATTAAAATGGGGTGTTTCAAAGCGCCAAAACTGAGACGTTCAAAGTGACCAGAGCTGCGACTGAAACTGCACCAATTTGACATTGCAACGACTATGAGATTCGACAGACTACCGATGCCACGCTGAAACGCCGACTGAAACACCCTAGCTAGCTCCGAAGCAATACGTCCAGACACCAAGTAAACGGCCAAAGAAAAAAACGAAGAAATCCTCTAGGACAAGCAGAAGCAGCACTTACCGCTCCGAAGGACACAACCGATTGAGCTTGGTTGCAAAGGAGTTCAGGCTTACAGAATAATTCCTGGTTTCGCTGTCATCGATCGTCGACTCCCCACCATGCAAAGCACTGGCGCAGCGTTCTAACTCTTCACAGATGGATCGTGCGCCCACCTCAGTCATGTGAACGGGAAGTGCAAATTGCGGCAGGCCAGCGACGGGATCATGAGGTTGAATGCATGGGCCGGGTCCGCTGGGCTGGGTACATGAGATTGAGGGGAGCTACGAAAGGAGCAGTGCGCATGGCTGGTGAATCGGACGGCGGGCAGCGCATGCAGGACGCGGAGATCGTGGCCATCCAAGTGGTGGGCTGTCCTGCCTCCCCCGTCCAGTTACTACCGGTATCCATTATTCAGAACTTGGGCCATATCGGAATGTGAATCGGAAACTGGTCGTTCACACGTCCGTCTGAATCTACGAGTGTTCCATCGAATCACCATCTGCGTATGACTGAATTGAACTGCTGGGCGGAATATCTATGGAACCGTGATTTAATCTATGTATTCCCTGCTCCATAGCTACTCACTCACACTCCTCACATGCCAGCTTGCACCTTATCGGAGAGTCGCGAACGCACTGTGCCTCAACATCTACGAATTTTCCATCAGATCAACGCCAGTGTATACTTACATTGAACTGTTGACTGTAATATCTACGCTTTTGGAACGCAATCTACTCAATTTTCCATAATTTTCCCTGCTAATGATAATGTCGTTTACACGTGCGTGAGCGTGAGCGGCATCGGAAGCAGATCTAGAAGCAGATCTAGAAGCAGCCTTCACTCCCGAAGAACGGGGAACAACAATATTTCTGCCCTTCTTCTTGCTTCTGATGAGCCCGCCCAACACTGCTTCTTAGAGCATCCCCACTCCTACACGCTAGAGACGACTCGCTGAAATTATTCATTTACATTTGAAGAGCCCTTGCACTTACACTCCCCCACCTTGGAGGCCCCTCACACATCAAAAGTGCACATCAAATAGTCATTGGACCAATCACAAGTAGAATGTGGAGATATAGTCAACTAAATAGTGATTTGAAGGGCCATTTCTTAACACGCTAGGATTGAGAGTCAAGAGGCATTTTTGAAGGGCCCTTCGCACTTTTCATCTACTTCTTGAGTGTGAGAGACTCTGGGAGGGCATGGGTGGCCATTCTCTTAGTCTTGTACTCTAAGGGCTGCTTTACATTGAGAGGCCGGGCCAATTCACTGTGTAAGAGGTTTGAAATCCTCACTTGTGATTGGTCAAAAGGCTGAAATCGGCCCCAACTCCTTTACACCTAGAGCCTAGACCGATTTGGTGATATGAATTTTTTACTTAAAAAACGCATGGTATGACACGGCCCGAGCTCGTTGAATTGGGTGCACCAAAAATGGAGGGCCAATTCTTGGCCTCGGGGCCAATGTCAAATTTTAGTAAAAAATTATTTTTTATATAAAAGATGATTTTCTTCAACGAACTAAATCCGTTAGATTATGTGAAAATCTAAACGGCTCTTTTGAAAAGAAAGAGGGGATAAAATTTGTTATATTTATTGAATCGGCTTGACTTCTTGGCCTCAAGGCCTTTACATATGGGAGAATTGACCCCCGTTATAATCTTATTATAAT
This sequence comes from Pohlia nutans, assembly GCA_022496805.1. Lineage (NCBI taxonomy): Eukaryota > Viridiplantae > Streptophyta > Bryopsida > Bryales > Mniaceae > Pohlia > Pohlia nutans. The sequence continues at coordinate 39,208,759 of CM040088.1, forward strand.
GGGTAGTTGAGGCCGGCCTCAAGTCCAAAAGGGGCTGAAATTTCATGCAATTAGCCTCAAGGGGAATTGGCCTGGCTTCTAGGTGTAAATCGGCCCTAACACAATCCCGGCAACCTCGTCTGAACTATCGCTTGGCAGCGCAGTTACAAGTACCGGTATGCCTGGAATTTTCTTCTTGCACTCTTTTGGCTGGTTTGTGGTTTTCGGGAGAATTGTCTTCATAACCCTCCTACAATTTGATGTTGTGTGCTACTTCAAAGGTTTCACCACCGATACTCTTTTCTTCGGTAAATACACAGGAGTGATCTAGTTTTGTCATGTTCCTGGTGGAAGTGGTGAACCATTTAGAAGGATTTGGCGGAGCCATGTACAAAACCAAACTTTGTTTTCTCATTCGTCATACACTTTTTGCAGTGTGGATTTTTTACTATAGATTTTCTGGGAATTTAATGCATATATGAACCGATTAGAAAGGGGATGATTTGTGAAATTTTTATGTCTCATTTCTTGTTGCAATGATTCACCAAAAACTTCTAAGATCTTAATTGTAAAGTGCTCTTGAAAAAATCAACTCATAAAATTAAGCAACCAAAAAATCTCCAAAAATCACTACACTTAAGAGTATTACATTTCAACCAATCACAACAAGTTTCATGTGCACAGCTTCAATATCTTATACGTAATCAAATTACAAAAGAAATTTGAATTTTAAGTTTCAGATTTCATACAAAATTATTGGTAGTAGCAATCACAAATCTATTCATATAGATAGAATCTAAAATTCTAGAAACTTTTATTCATACAACAAGTTTGAAATATCCTTCTTAGTTGCATTTTGTCATGCATCTTTGCAGTTCTCCAAATTCGGAAAGGAGTACGTTCGGACCTTTAGGAGTCAATAAAGAGTGCACTCCTAGGACCCCCTAGAGTTTTTGTTACACGATTTAAAAAAAATATGGTACGAAAGGTTTAAAACACTAATTTTCAAACTCACTTTTGGATACTTTTTTTGAATGATTTTATAAATTATGTTTTGAAGTTTTCATAAACTTAGATTTTAAAGTAAGTCTCATAAATAAAGTAAGACTTTTGATAGCTTGAATTATGATATTTTATACTAGAATTTCTACTTTAAAAGGTAAAATAATTTTGAATTCATTTAAAATAGTTGAGTAGGTTGAACATCTTATTTACAAGTTAAAAAGTGAGGTTTTATTTAAAATCAAAAGACACTATAAGCTAAAATAGTCAGCCTATAAAGTAAAATGAACTCACTCGAAAAGCACTTTTTTCTCTTGAAAATTAAACTTTTGTGTTTACTTTATTGTGATTGTCCCAATCTACTAAAGGAATATAGCTACCAAATTTTATATTCAAATTCCAAGATTTGGTTTTTAAATAGTACTCCCAATCTTCAAATCTCCATATGTGACATTACTTTAGAGTATTATACAACAATATAGTATTTTCAATAATTAATACTTAAAAATAGTATATTTTGGATGTCCATATTCACCTTTTTATAAAGCATTAAATCTATTGGTTAATGATCACAATGTTCCTGAAAATAGTTCTAGCCCAAAACATTTGACAAAAAATAAGATAAATCATCTATGTGCATCTTTGTACCCTCTCTCATCGCATTCTTGCCACTACAATTGTTATAGGTGTAACTGTAATGAATTTTGATGTAATTTAGATGACCGTGACAAATGGAAATGTAAATTTTAATTGAAGGAGTTAAAATATACCAAATTTTGGTCAAAAATCATACATGTTATTACAATGATAACTGAAAATGCTAAATGAAAGATGATTTACGAACTACAAAATAAAAAATACTAAAAACTAAATATTAAATATTAATTTCCAATATTGAATTGATGTTGCATTATCATCAATCGAACATGGACTTAACCAATATTGATTTGATGTTCATTTGATGTTGGAGTAATGCTGAAATTACCATAATGATTTGATGTTGGAATAATGCTGAAATTACCATAATAATTTCATTATTATTTTGATATCATTTTAACGTTCAAACAGTTATATTGCATCATTTTAATGTTAACTCAGTACTAAAATTATTAAATGTGTTTTCACATCATCTACATGTTGTGATGTCGGTTGGATATGTGTCATTTTACAGTAAAAATCATGACATCACCCTAACGTTGAGTTGACACAATTTTAATGTAAATCTGACAATCATGATACCAACATCATTTCAATATCCCACTTAATTTCAATGTCCATGGTTCAAACATCATTCTCATGTGAGATTGATGCACTTCAGAATTTATTGATGTTACATCAATAACTGCAGCTAAACATGCTCACTGGAGATCTACTAGTGTTAGAGTTGGCCAAAATTGGGCTCTGAAGAGTCCAGCCTAGGAAGGGAGAGTGCACAATGTGTACTAATGGCTTTATTTTTATTTCATACGTTTTCAGTGTATTCATTAGCCATTATTAACTTTTATAGTGTTTTATGGTCTCTTTTAGTATTTTATCACATTCTTTGGTGATAAGTTGTAGACTATTTAGCTAATAGGATCCGGAATGGATGCAAGCATGCTTGGGGTACCCCATAAGGAATGCCACATTATAAAATTGTGAATTTTTTTCCCTTAAACATAGATTAGATTACAAATCCTATGGTGAAAGCATGATTTTAATATAGCTTCACTTGCTTCAAGTAGAATACAATATGGAAGTACATTAAAAATTTGTTATTAATTGATTAAAGTTGTTAACACGATTCTTGTAGCCCACATTCAGAACTATGTCACAGCATAGGTTTTTAGTTTATGAATCAAAAAAGAATATAAATACTTAATGGAAAGTGTTTGTAATTGACTATACTGATTTATGATGTTTTAATAATCAATTGTAGTATTTACAACATGAAATGTGGTAAATAGATATTTTTTATAATTTTCACAAACCTCTCAAATATTATAAGGAGGGACTACATCTAAAAGGACTTCAAAATTGAAGATTATTTTGGATTTCAAATTTGAAACTTAAAAAGTGAGTTGTAAGGTAGTGAACGGATAAACTATTCATAGTAAAATTCTTATATATATGTACATGTCTATTTTCTATTAATACAATATCAGGTACTAAATCCTAATAACTAATACTAAAATTAATGATTTTTTAAATTTAAATCTATAAAAATGATACGATTACATGTGTTCTAACACTAAGTAATGTTTTTAAATATTACTTTTGTTTTTATTTGCAAAATGTGACATTTGAAAAAACTTTGATTCTTGATTCCTGGTTCCTGATTAGGGTACTCCAAGCATGCTTGCATCCGAATATGATATCATAAAGGAAGAGATATTGTGCATTGTCCTACAAGGTAGGAGCACCCAATTTCAATAATCTTTAAACCATGCAATCATTTTAGAACACAAACCTAAATACATCATAGTGCCTTTACTCTTTGTTGACCAAAATGATAAACTATCTATGGTCTATCTAGAATTACGTTCTAGAATGATTACCTTGTTTAGAAATTATCGGAATTGCCTACACTGTTAGTTTTGGGTGCTCTTACCTTACATACACTTTTCATGCGTTGCATTTGTTTATGAACTCTACTCTAATTTAGTCTTTGATTGGGGGTGAACTGGTGGCTCTCCTACCTCTCCAATAAAGTAACTAAGTAACAGAAATTATAGACAATAGACAGAATGTCAAGTGACCAAGCAAAAAGAAATATAATTGAATTTTTTTTAAGTAAAAGTATCTTGAAAAAAAATTGAATTTTTTTTAGTGAAGATTGTATTTTTATCGTAAAAGATTAAATTATGTAATTTCATGTAATAGGCAATAATTGAGATTACACAAATGAATGTGTAGAGAAGCTACAACTTACCTAATAATTCGCCCAATTTTTTTATTACTACTGTTACCACAAGCTACCTAGAGGTCCACCACTAGCACCACTTGGGTTTGGACCTTGAACCTCGCCCTTGTGAAACTCAAGCTTCTACCAATGCACCACTAGTGAATCTCCATGTACTATAGAGCTACATCTTGTTTCTTATTAACACGGATGTCCAAAAAAAAATTACTTTTTTTTATTATTGTGAACTTTGGCAGCATATTTCTTCCTCATACAGTGTCCGATTTCAATAAAAAAAAAAATATTTGAAAAGTTGCGTCTTGAAGTCTAGTTTTAGTGCTAATTTTTTTATATCAATCTAGTCTATTGTGAATTTCTGGCAAGCATTTTAGAAGAAGGGGGTTCAACCAAAAATCACTTTTTTCTTTGTAAGGTTTTTTTAGTTTTTTGGATAGCTTTTCCTTAATGAAATTTGGGTCATTTTGAGAACTTTGGACACATCGTGTTTATATGTGAAAAATATTTTGAACCAATATGTTTCTAGTATGATTTTTAGTAAATTTTTAGTTGAAATTTATTTTACTAGATTAGGTTTAGTATTTGCATTTTAACTTCAATGTGCTACCAACTAAAGCAACAATGTTGAAATATTCTTTACTAAACCATCACTTTTATAAAGAAAATAGCTATAGCCCTTTATGGGATAATTACACAATTTCTTTCAATATGTGTTAAAAATTATGGTCCAAAAACTACCATTTCTAATGCAAGGACCAAAACTAAGGAAAAATTATAGTCTTTTGATGAATCAAGTGTAGAATTGTGTAGCTAACTAGTTCAACCTATAAATGCCAAGAGCCCCTTCCAAATTTGGAGAATTGCAAAGATAGATTATTAGATTATAAAATGCAACTAAAAGGGATATTTTGAACTTGATATGCTAATAAAATATGTACATTATGAATTTTAGATTCTATCCATAAAATTAGATCTATGATTGCGATCAACTATATTTTGTATTAAACTTGAAACTTAAAATTCAAAATTCTTGTGTACTTGGATTACGAATAAGGTATTGACAATTTGTGGATGAGATTTGTTGTGTTGGGGTTGAAATGTAACACTTTAAGTGTAGCAATTTTTGAAGATTTTTGACTACTAAATTTTAAGAGTTTATTTTTCCAAGAACACTTTTGATTCATTTTGAACTAAGATATGAGGAATATTTGGCGAATCACTTTGGATTGAAATGAGGCATAAAATTTCCACAAATTGTCCCTTTCTAATCATATTGAACATCTATACAGCTATCTTGTCATAGAATTTTGTAGTATTTTTATTACTGCAAGAAATTAGATCTAATTAGCTTCATTCTTCATTAATTGAACTAGAAAGTTAGGACATCTTCCTTGCAAGTAAAAATGATGTTCATGAACCACCATTCACCATTTCAATTTTGATGTTTAACCTCTCAATGGACAAACAACCATTTTTTGATCGCTACCATTTTTTACATATTGTCTAGGATGAAGAATATATTTATCGTAAACAATTAAAAATATGTCCAAATAGAAAATCAAGTCTAGGTTCAACCCAATTTGAATCATGTCAATCCGAGTTTAACTCCATTAAGGAGATTTTTTCAAACACAAACACCTCAATATTATCCTAGGTGTTATGGAATTTACTATTTTGGGACAACAATGATGTTATCTCGTTTGGAAAAATTTCTTTTGTGAATTTTAGAATAGAATGTTTAGTTTTAATCAATCATAACAAATTTCAAATTCAAAACATAAAATTGTAACTTTCATAAATATTCAACAATAAATGCTTCTAAATTTAGTGAATACAAGTTAATACTTTAGGATTGCATCCCAATTTTGTATTCTAGAAAACTTGAAAATATGTATTATAATATGTTTTTCATTACATTTTAAATATATATTATTACTATATTATTACTACATTATCATATGCAATGAATTTATTGACTCTATTTTCATAAAATGAATCTAAAATTTATATTTTTAAAAATCTAGTTTTTCATGTTTTTATGAGATTGATGCTTCATGATGCTTTTTCAAATATTTAGAGAACTACTGATTTATGAAGCTCAGTGGATTTTTGTAGATTCGGTCACAATTTTTTGTTGTAGTGCTAAAACCAACAAAAATCGGTCGAATTTTGTTGTTGCATTTACAATGCAAGTTAGAAATGATTGAAACATGCAATTACAATGTACAAACCAACAAGAAATCAGTGAAAAAGACACTAACAATGCACGAACTAACATAGATGTGTTGATTTTCTATTGATTTGGTCATGATTTTCTAGCAGTGAAGGAAACTAAATTTAGATAGATTAATTCTTTTATTCAATACAAACATACTTTTCCTTAAAAGTGAGACTACTTGTAAGGTAACAATTTTTTAAATAGACAACACTACAAAGAAGATAGCCAAATAAGATGCATAGGCGGGTGTATGGGTCAAACGTTATATCAAGATTAGAAAGATGAGAAAATTGCAGCATCGTTGACCTTTTTGGAGAGAATGTTCTAACAATCCATGAGAAAACTTTAGTGACCTTATAAACTTTCTCGACTTTAAGAAGGATAGGAGATCTAATTGATGTTTAAACTCTAAGAAGACTTAATGCTCCACATTTGGTATTCCAAGGCTAAAATGTAGAAGATTGAGAATTCTTTAGCTCTTTAACCCCTAAACGTCCAACCATTCAGAATGTGGATGATGTACAAAATCAAACACAACTTTCTCATCCATCATTGACTTTTTGCAGTGTCGATTTTTTACTATATATTTTATGGGAAGTTGGTTTCATGCATGTATCATCTGATTAGAAAGGGGATGATTTGTGAAAATTTTATGCCCCTTTTCATATTGTAGCGATTCACCAAAAATTTAGAAGATTTCAGTGTAAAAGTGCTCTTAAAAAAAGTCAACTCATTAAATTAAGCAACTAAAAAATCTCCAAAAATCACTACACTTAGAGTATTACATTTCACCAATCACAACAAATTTCATCCACAAATTGTCAATATCTTATTTGTAATCAAATTACTAAAGAATTTTGAATTTTAAGTTTCAAATTTTATACAAAAATATTGGTGGTATCAATCATAGATTTAATCGCATGGATAGAATCAAAGATTCATAATGTACAACTTTTATTCATATATCAAGTTCAAAATATCCATCTTAGTTACATTTTATAAGACATTTTTGAAATTCTCCAAATTTGGAGAAGGGTGAGGACATTTAGGGGTTACAACCAAGTTGCACGAGAAAACTAAAACCAAGACACTTTTTGCAAGAATATTTTTAAGGCACTTTTTGCAAATGATACTTTAGGACATGGTAGTGTTTAAAATGAGTTGCATGAGAAAACTAAGACCATGCGTATGATAGTTTTACATGTAGACAGTAGTTAATCCCAAAACATCCTTCCACAGTCCAGATTGGGCAGTTTTGTAAAGATGCATTATAAAATGCAACTAGGAGGGATATTTTGAACTTGATGTATGAATAAAAGTTGTACATTATAAACTTTAGATTCTATCTATATGACTATATGGTTAAATCTCTAAACATGCGTATGATAGTTTTAGACTTTTTTAAGAGCACTTTTACATTAAAATCTTCAATTTTTTTGGTGAATCACTACAACATCATGAATTGAGGCATAAAAATTTCACAAATCATCCCCTTTCTAATCGGATCACACATGCAAAGCTAACTTCCCATAAAATATATAGTAAAAAATCCACACTATGAAAAGTCAATGACGGATGAGAAATCTATATTTGATTTTGTACATCGTTCACTTTCTGGAGGATTGGACGTTTAGGGGTTAATTTGGATGATTTTAAAGTTACAGTAGGCTTGTCTTTTCAATACATAACATAATCAGACCAGTTCATGGAACTCCCCCTTTTCTATGATTGGCAGGTTACGTGCATCCATGACCATTGTCTTCATGAGCATGAATGTGAGCATGGGCAGTGTTAACTTCCAACAAGTGAATTACTATAGAGACCCAAAAAAATGGGAGAACTGAAGTTTTAGGCATGGCTCTCGAAAAGAGAACCACTTTCTACCAGTGATACAACCTGTTGAAGAAGGTGAAAATTGGATCTCATTAAAAGATGCTCATTTGATCCAGTTCCAAAAGGGGACATCCTCAACTGCTCTATTATGTTATGTGGTATCAAAAGAATTTAAAACGCTTACTTTAAAAACTACTCAAAATTAGGACACTAAACTGGTACAACTTATAATGTAATGAAATCAATCCAATCAAATCGATAGGTCAACTGGTGTACTGTACATGCTTTTCCAAGACTCTCTCCGTTTGAAAATTGTATGAAATGAAATTTTCACCGAAGGTTGAAAACCATGAGAGCTAAATTGCATTAAAATATCACTAGATTGCTTCACTGGGTATAAATAATCAATTTCCCGGGCATTTTACAAACATACTTTGCATATTTTATACACTCTGAAGTCTGAACTCATAATTAATTATCACTCTCTGATATCACATTCCATATGTAATTGGACTTTTGCACATGTCAAAGTTTTAAACTCATGTACTAAGGGGTGATATAAAAGAGTTCTGAGGATAATCAAGTTTGGAAGAAATAAAATGAAACAACAATACATGGATTAGAGTCTAACTTTTCAGATTTACTGGTAAACCGGCAGGCCTATGTGAGCAGGAACAAGCCCAATTGGGTTTCCAAAGTCTGACCTCTAATAGATGAACAATAAGGGCTGTCATCTTCTAAGGCCAAGCAACCCGCGTCCTTCCAACATTAAAATCTATGTGTTTGAATTGCCAACGTTTCTAGTATGCGGCTGGAAGACCAGTTGTGACAACTTGCAAATGCCTATTCTCCTGAGAAATCAATGCTATTGGAAACCTGAAGTTGAACAAGCCATTTGTAGTGCAACGGAAAATATTTTTGAAATCTCGTGCGTGCTCTCAGATTGAGGACTCTGAGGGCAGTGTAACAGTGTTCCATCCTGCAGCTGGCCTATTCAATTTCGCTTTGCAAGTTTTCCTTTAACATTGGATTCTCGCCGTCCCTTAGAGTTTCTATTCTCTTTTTCAGGCACCTTAGACTTTCTTCGAGACTCACATTTAGGGGTCCATTCATCTCTTGAGTCCCCGGAACTTTTTTCAAGTTCCTTTTGTGACTCCCTTGGGAGTTCCTTGCGAACAATGGCTTTCATATTGGCCTTCCGCTTTGGCCTTCCCCTTCTATTCTCTTTTTCAGGCACCTTAGACTTTCTTCGAGACTCACTTTTAGGAGTCAATTCATCAGATTCTTCTCCTGAGTCCCCGGAACTTTTTTCAAGTTCCTTTTGTGACTTCCAGGTTCGAAGTTCATTGCTAACAGCGGCTTTCATATTGACCTTCCCTTTTGGCCTTCCCCTTCTATACTGTTTGTTTCCAATTTCAGGCGCAGATGCTTCTTGTGACTTTCTGGCAATCTCATTGTAAAAAGTGGCTTGCATTCTGTACTTCCACTTCAAATTTTTTTTATCTCTGATCCCGGCCTGAATTTCAGCATTCTTGCTAGTCTCCTCATTAGCCGCCTTATCCAATGTTATTTGAAGATCGTCGTCCACGTTGTGAGAGGTAGTAACCTGATTTATGAAGGAAGCAAATCAAACATCACTTCAAAGAAATCTCATCGATTCTCAAGATTCACAAACAAATACTTTATGAAAATGAAATTAAGGACACTACTTCAAATCCTGGTGATTTCAACTAGTGTATTAGGCCGTTTCTTAGTTGCTTTGTACGAGCGCCACTGGAGTGGGATGAGTGGAAATGGCCCATAATAAGATAATAGAGTAGACCTCCCCACGATTTAGGAGTACTTTATGTTATGTATGTTTTTGACCACATACATCCCTTCTTATGGCCGTCCCTTCTTATCTTTTCTTTTCTCTTGTTTACGTACCTTAGACGTTCTTTTCTCGGTTCTAGGGGTCCATTCATCAGAATTGTCCATTCACCAGAATTGTCCGACTTCCGGGCAGTTTCATTTTTAATAGGGGCTTTCATTTTGGCCTTCCCCGTTGACTCTCTTTTCTTTGGCTCATCACTTTCCGGCGTCCATTCTTCAGATTCCTCTTCTGACTCCCCGGCAATTTCATTGTTCACAGCGGCTGCATCCATTATCATCGCCTTCCCCTTCAACTTTCTTTTCTTTCTGTTCTCACTTTCCGGCGTCCATTCTTCAGATTCCTCTTCTGACTCCCCGGCGATTTCATTGTTAACAGCGGCCGCATCCATTCTGGCCTTCCCCTTCGACTTTCTTTTCTTTCTATTCTCACTTTCCGGCTTCCATTCTTCAGATTCCTCTTTAGACTCCCCGGATAATTCATTGTTAACTGCAGCTTCGTTTATTGAATCTATGTAACTGTCGGTAAAAATTAAAGAAGCGTCTGGTGGGTCGGATACTGGCACTGGAATCTGAACATGCATTTCGCATTCATATTGTTATTTAGAAAAGGAAACAATGATTGTAGAACTCAACGCTCACTTTAAATTAATTTTTTTCATTAATTGACCATTTTAATAATCCATGATACCCCATAATTATGGTTCCATGACACACATCATTTTTGGTGTGAGGTATATATCGATTTCACCTGGATTGCCTGAATTTGTTCTGAAGAGCTGCCCATGTAACTATGAGCGAAACGCGCAAGAATTGCTTCTTGCTCTGCATTGAGCGGTGGCACATGGCTAGGCTCTTGCTGTGTAGGGTTCGGCAGTTGGGTAGGGACTTGAGTGATCGAATCTATGAGATTGTCGTCTTGGTTGCCACCCTGATTTTCAGCCTCAATAAGGCTGAGATTTTCGGCCTGCTCACTTGCCTTCGTTTCCAACGTTATTTGAGGATCGTTGTCCATGTTGTGATATATAGTCACCTGATTTATGAAGAACTTAGCAAATCAAAATTTACTTTAGAGAATTCTCAGCGATTCCCAACGATTCATGTTGCCAGGATTCAAGAACACGAACTTTATAATAATGGACCAAACAGAATTACCGAAACATGCTGACCATAAACTCACAAGGCTGATACACTTGAAGTCAAGGTGAAGTTCTCATTCTAGATGTTACAGTATGTGATTGAGAGTCAGTTGCCATTGTTGCAATAATTCCATAATCGTACTAAGACTCAACGAAATGGAAGACCAAAACGCACAATAGCTGGGGACAGGGCAGAACCTAACATGATGTTCTCACTTCAGACTTTAATTCACTAATTCAAGTCGTCAAGCTCTATGCAAAATTCAATTGAAGTAAATGGCCATATACAGTATTGTCTCTAGCTAGAACTACAAATGGCCATGTAGTGCGTAATGTCCAAACAGAGCATCTGCAACCATCGCTTGACGTACCAATCAAGAATTTCTCCGAATTCGTATTGTTCTACAGCACCTCAAAATTAACCCCCTTCCCAATGCAGCAAATAACAGCTCTATACAAACACAAGCAATGCGAAACAGAAGCAATGCGAACACATAATGTTGTGTCGAGCGAGCAATTAAGAATTTCTCCGAATTCGTATTGTTTCTACAGCACCTCAAAACCCCCTTCCCAATGCAGTAAATAACACCTCGATACGAACACAAGAAATGCAAACACATAATGATGTGTCGAGCGAGCTACAAAGGAACGTTGTCGGGAATTAAGTTCCTCATATGGTAATTAAGTTACTTATGAGGGAACTAATCAATAGACCAAGCGTCTATGACTAAGTTACTTATATGGTAAATAAGTTACTTATGAGGGAACTAATAGACCAAGCGTCTATGCCTCCAAGTTAGTTAGAATATCAAATTAGTAAACAATCTAGTTAGTCTATACATATTTTAAGTATGTAGATAGACAATACTAGGACTATAATTGTGGTTTGGTGAATGAAAGAGATCACAACGTCTAATTGACGAGATCTTAATTCTATGGTTGGGTGGCAAGTCACACAGTAAACATTATTCACCTTTTGTGCACATTATCTTTCTTAATGTTTCATGGTATCAGAGTTTAGAAGCACATTGATTAAATTATCTTCTTCAACTTACCATACTATCTTCGTCAACTTACTATACCGTCCCAAGGAGGTTACTGTCAAAATTTTATCAAACCACATGAGAAAAAACATAGGGTAATTTTAATTCATTGGAGCAAAAATTTATACAAATTTTGGATATACCATACTTAGCTTGGATTAAATTGTCCATACGGTATTATATCTAAAGTAGGGTAGGTGAAAAGTATGAGTAGTATTTTATTTATTAATAAAGTAGGTCTGGAATATTTGGAGGAACAAAGAATTTTTGTGAGGTCCAATGAAAATCCTTGGATTGAATGAGAAATCGCCTGAATTGCACTAGGAATTGTCAAAGTTAGCCATTGGATATGGATGAACTGAAAGTTGAATTATTTGGCTTTTGCGGAAAGTCTCCTTGTGACGAATGTGACATCAGGTGACTAATGGAGGTTCACGAGGCTAGGAGGAGGTGGTAGTGCCGCGGGCTTCCTCTCAACCCACGGATATGTAGCTACAAGTTGCAGCCGGCTGCTGCAGGCTCGAGTGGTTCATTTTTTTCGGCAAGACATTGAATACTACCTTCGAAGCTCAACCAAGGCTGTGACAGCCGTGAACAGTGACTGCAAGCGGCTGAGAGGTCTTCAACGACCTGGGAGCACAGTCGCATCTTGTAGCATCTCACAACTCTTCCAACGAGAACACTATGCCGCTTATACCGGTGCCACGGCTGCAGCCGGCGGTTGAGGACCATATGCGTGGGCCTTCTCACAACATGCGTTTTTCAATCCAACCTACCATCGAAGCTTGCGTTTAGGGTTTCAAGTTTGGGATCGTGAGAAACTTGTGTTGTTTGATTTTGAGTATGCGTCTGTTGCGTTAGGGGTGTATTTTGTTGCTAGAGTGAACAAGAGACGATAGGGACGAAGTTCACATTAAACGTACTTAAAACTGCTAAAAGAAACATGAGGTTTGATTTGAGATTTAAGGTTTATTTCGAGATGAGAATGTTCGGTTTGTTTGACATGATTATTTATATATTTTGATGATTATATTAAGTTTAATATGGGCCATAGGGGTTATAATATCATCAAAACACACAATGCAATGTTCTTCAATGAATCCGATTCAAATTGATGCAACTAAACGAATGTTCCACATTTGAAATCTCTACAGTGATCTCAATTTTATTTGATCTCTAGTTTCCTGCCCTGAAGTTCGTGTTCCCTACCTTAAAGTTCGTGTTCACCCCCGCCATGTCTCCCCAACTCTAGGCACATTTTGCAAATGGTACCTTAGGACATGGTAGTGTTTTGAAATGAGTTGCATGAGAAAACTAAAACCATGCGTATGATAGTTTTACATGTAGACAGTAGTTAATCCCCAAAACATCCTTCCACAGTCCAAATCGAGCAGTTTTGTAAAGATGCATTATAAATTGCAACTAGGAGGGATATTTTGAACTTGATGTATGAATAAAAGTTGTACATTATAAACTTTAGATTCTATCTATTTGACTATATGGTTAAATCTATGATTTGCTATCACCAATATTTTTGTATAAAATTTGAAACTCAAAATTCAAAATTCTTTTGTAATTTGATTACAAATAACTAAAATGAGATATTGACAATCTCTAAATGAAATTTGTTGTGATTGGTTGAAATGTAATACTCTAAGTGTAGTGATTTTTTGGAGATTTTTTGGTTGCTTAATTTAATGAATTGACTTTTTAAAGAACACATTTACATTGAAATCTTCGAAATTTTTGGTGAATCACTACAACATCATGAATTGAGGCATAAAAATTTCACAAATCATCCCCTTTCTAATCCGATCACACATGCAAAACTAACTTCCCATAAAATATATAGTAAAAATTCACACTACAGAAAGTCAATGACGTATGAGAAAATTGTGTTTGATTTTGTACATAGTTCACTTTCTCGACGAATGGACATTTAGGGGTTAATTTGGATTATTTTAAAATTACAATCAATTTGTCTTTTCAATGCTTAACATAATAGAGCAGTTCATCAAGTCCCCTTTTCTATAGTTGGCAGGTTACATGCATCCAAGGCCACTATCTTCATGAGCATGGATGTGAGCATTGGCAATGTTAACTTCCAACAAGTGAATTACCATAGGGACCTACAAAAATGGGAGAACTCAAATTCCATGCATTGCTCTCGAAAGAGAACCACTTTCTACCAATGGTACGACCTATTGAAGAAAGTGAAAATTGAATCTCGTTAAAAGATGCTCATTTCATCCAGTTCAAAAAGGGGACATCCTGAACTGCTCTATTATGTTATGTGGTATCAAAAGAATTTAAAACGCGTACTTTAAAAACTACTCAAAATTGGGACACCAACTTATAATGTAATGAAATCAATCCAATCAAATCAAATAAATCAAATCGATAGGTCAACTGGTGTACATGCTTTTCCAAGACTGTTTCCGTTTGGAAATTGTATGAAATGAAATTTTCACCGAAGGTTGAAAACCATGAGAGCATTAAACTATCACTAGATTGCTTCACTGGGTATAAATAATCAATTTCCCGGGCATTTTACATACTTTGCAAATTTTATACACTCTGAAGTCTGAACTCATAATTATCACTCTCTAATATCACATCCCATATGTAATTGGACACTTTGCACATGTCAGCTCTAAACTCATGTACTAAGGGGTGATATAAAAGAGTTCTGAAGATAATCAAGTTTGAAAGAAATAAAATCAAACAACAATACATGGATTAGAGTCTAACTTTGTAGATTTACTGGTAAACCGGCAGGCAAGCTCCTATCCGGGCGAATTTATTTCGTACTTCGGCAACGTCTGCTTCGTGTATACAGAACTCGATCGACACAGCCACGCTTCAAGTGTACTGAACAGGTCAAAGGCTAAATATTAATTTCACAGTATTGTATCAAATCATTCTACTTACAGATCGACTCCCAAATAGACATTCATTCATGAAATGGGTGACAAAACATTGAAGATACAGGTTGCAAACAGAAATATTGATCATCAATCATTAAAGAAGTCGGGAACCGGAAAATTATATAGCCACTCAAAATCACTGGAGTCTCTGAACACTATCTCCACAACGATCTCCAAAACTAGTACTAGAGTATAAGAGCTCTATCAGCCCGTAAGCTAGCATCTGGCTCTAATACAAAACCTCAAGCAAGTTAGTTGTAACAGCAATATGAAAAAGGAACACTCTGACATGACGTCGGGTCGAAGCCACTTGCGATCGAGAAGACAGTAGTGAGGTCATCAAGCTCTGCAACAACGAAAGATGGTTTGGCAAGTTTCAAGCGCTAGGACTCTGCAGTAACCTACGGTACGTACGCTGCGAATTGAAGTTAAGGTTGCTAGCTAGAACAAGAATTATATGTATAGCTGGTAAGTGCTACTACTAGTATCAGTATGTATGTGGGTCACCATTTTCTAACCGCATGACTCACCCTGAACTCATTGAGGATCCAGACTAGGCAACAATTACTGATTAATAATCTTGGACTGAAGGGAGGCTCTTAAAACTTACTAGTGATTCATCGATCAAACGATGGACAAGGTCACACGCTCTGACGACTCTGAAGCTGGCTGTAGTCTCGCCGAAGTGCACAACGTGAGTGTCAGATCATCAGCAATTTCCTTGCCTTGGGTAACGGCTTGGACTATTCTCGCTCCACCTCGCTCCCTCACCGCAGCAGCTGGGTGTAAGCTGAGACGAGTTGAGCCTGTGCTGACGGTAGTCCCGAAGAGCACGTTTTCTTCTGGAGACTCGCTCAGATCCACCATTTCATGAGTCAGGCACGAGTATTGATCCTGGTTTGACAGTACTAAGCCTGTGGCAGCTTCGGGGAACAATGTGTAGTGATTCCTCCCCTGGGCAGTTGCCTCTTGAAAAGCTACCAGAGGCTCACCATGATTCCTCTGCACCCTCAAGTATGGATTGGCTTGATCAACCTGGTGCTCTAGAGACCTTCTTGTCCGTCTTCCAAAATCCAGCGGTGGATCTTGCTCTCCACAGTTCTGAATCATGTCCGCTACAATCGTTGCCCTGTCATGTCCTGCAGCTACCGACAATGGCACACCCCATGAGACCTCTAGCTAGCTACTACACTTGCATTACATAATTGGCCTTTAATCTGCAAGAGAACCGAAATCTGAACGAGCCTTAGTGGGATTCATCGATATGAGCAAAATATCATCGATCTAAACCCTAAGCTATGATACTATTCATTCAAACTGAGCAAGCAGAAGGGCATCTCAGCACCTTGCAATATACATGTCGGATGCATAGCTGAAAGTTCAAACTTACTAGGAAAATTCGAAAGATACATTGGAAGCTCACAAATAAGTGAAATAACAGTTAGAGCGATAGAAGCAAGTGAATAAGTAAGTAGTTCAGAAACTAAGCAGAAGAACAAAGATAGAGATGATTTTATCATTACCATTGGAAACGCGCTTTTCTGATGCAAAAGTGATGATAGGAGTCTTGTCGACAGCAGCTCGTCTTCCGGAATGGCGCGCTCTAGAATTCGTTTCCCATTCGTTCTTCACCGCCAAAGCAGTGCAGACGACGTCGGCATCCTCTGCACCAGAGCTGGCAGGTACTGGAGGCTCATTCAGATTGTTCAGATGCAAGCTCATGGTTTTCTCTGGGAGCACCAAACTTGCCATGGACTTGCGAGTTGCAAGCCTGTTGGCATTATTTCCAGCCTGGTGAATGTTGTCGTTTTGTGGTTGCCCAGTCAAGGGAGGCAAGGCTGATATCACTGTGGTCAAGGGATGATCACTCATTCGCTGCTCAGATTCATACTGGGAATCCACGCTGCTTATCATTCTCCCGAGCCGTCTCACTTCGCCAGTGCACGTGGGTTCGTCACTCGTTTGCCCGGCTTGGCTACACGAGGTGGAAGGGCTGGTGTCTGACTTGAAGGATCTCTCGTACGATGGCGTGCCTTCAGGAGTATTATTATTCGTGGTTACTTCACGTGGAGGCGGTTTTGATCCCTGCAATCCACATAGAAAAATGCAATCTTAATCTATGCGGTAGGAGATAAATCTGCTTTTCTTCCAGAGAATATATCTATTCTCCAGCAAGCCCTTTGTCAGGAATGTGAAATAACTGTACTAATCAATTTCTAGTTCGCTCCCGCATTGGTTAAATGATCATGAAATTCTCGTCATTTCTAGGTTTGATGCCCGTGTCAGTGGCACGTCAGACATACATGCCAGGAATTAATTCACCAGTCTGACAGAACCCAATCGTATCAATCGTAAGTGGTCACTGACTGCATACACAGCGACAGAGCACGATCGAAGAATTGCAGAACAACGTCAGTTTACTCGCTCACTGCCATGCAAATGAATCGCTCTTCTTGTCTACATCTAAGTAACTCTAATTAAAGAATCGCGGAATTTTTTTCCTCTACCTCAATCGAACGAAGTCCTTCGAGAAATTAAAGTCTGTCGAACGAACTAAAATCGTCTGTCAAGTTGCCCATCCACGAAGACTCACTGATCGTGGTTGCAAGAATTCAGAAACACAAATTATCTCAAATGATACAATGACAACCTAGTGATGTGAGCAACGTACTTCGATTCTAATACGAAATCCCAAGTACATCAACATTGATTCCATGCTCTATGTTGCCGCATGATCGATACGAAATTCAAATGATTATCCCCCTTTGCGGCAAGATCGGAATGCAAGGAACTTACAGGTTTATGAATGCAATTGATAGACCTCAACATCATCGCTAAAGAACCCAATGAATCAACGAAGTAGGTTGTTGACAGAAAAGGAAAGATTGGTCAGTGATCGCATGGTTGTAAACCCACCTTTCTGAAAATGGTGCCGTCCTCCTCCACTTGCCATCCAGCCTCTTGACACAAAGCCTTGAGAACCTCGTTATGGTCGGCGTGCTTGGGGAGGCAGTAGTTGCCGTGGGCGCGCAGCCCAGCAAAGATCTTCGCGGCGATAGCACGGCGCCGCCGCTCGCGCCGCTTATTATTCTCGCGCTCCCGGGCCGACGGCATCCGCAGCACGGCGGGTGCTGTGGCCTGGCCTTTCCCGGGCGGACGGCGCACTATCCAGGGTCCCGAAGTGGACTTGATGCAGCCACGCACAGTGCATTTGCGCACCTCATTGCTGTCTCCTTGCTCGAAGCTCGGATCGCCGACCTGCATGTTTGCAGTGTAAGTTCCCGGCCACTGGAAGCGATGCTTGCTGTACGTATTGCTTTTGAACGTCCCACTCACGACGCAAACAAAGGCGGATCACGATCCGCCAAACCAAATTGCGGTTTCCTTGCAACGCCCTCCAACGCGGCTTTCACTGTGACTGTACTAGTGAGATGTGGTGGTCCTCGTGCAACGTTTTCGTGGCCGGCCAATTCGTTTCAACTATCAGGGCTCTTGACGCAGACAGCTGCAATAGGAGGCGCCAGTACAAGCACGTGTTCACCAGCTTCTTCTGACTCGGTCTGATATCATGCGAGTCTTACCACCGTAACTACAGAAGCCGAATGTAGGCGATACGAGACCGCATCCAAACCCCTTACCAAGTTCTGGTTTAATTGATCAATCAATATATTTGTTCCAGACGTACTGATCGGTGCGCCGCGGATGTTGCGCAGTTTCGTGCGATCGCACTTTGAGTGATTTCCAATTGGGTGGTCTCTCCTGAAAGACGTGAGAACTTTGTCTTGGCTACGGAACCGGCGTCCGGAGCATTTGCTGCTTGAAGAACGTACACGGGGCCGCTTCAATCTGCTGCCGCACAAAGATGCAGCCTCAGTCCTCGCGTCATGTATCAAACTTCTGCAGCGGCCATAAGCACTGCGAGCTCGGTAGTTCGTTACCCTACAAGCGTAGTTACCACTCTAACTCTCACAATCTTCTCGTGCATCTGGAACCCTCATCAAAAGAACTGAACTGCAACCCCAACCCCAACCCTAGTTCGTCAAGCAAGATGCGCACTGCTAGATCTCCCGAGTCCCGGGAAGTAAACCCCAACTCTCTTGAACGCAAAATGGTAAACTACAGCAAGCCCAAACCGAAATGAACCAAGACACAGCCTCGCCACACAATCAAAGAAACCCCCAAATTTACAAAAAGAACGTCCACGGACTACCGACTGCAAGCAAGCTAGCACTTAATTCCAAACCCGCAAACTCGGCAAGACCGCACAACAGTACGTGACGGTCGACGGGGGCCAAGTATATATATCACGATTCCAATTGATATCACGCCACTAGTACCCTTCCCCACGTGAAACAACAATCAATATTCCCAGTAGTAAGAACTACAGCATGAGACTGACTGACTGTACTACTCAGAGGCTCCGAATGCGTTTTACACGATGGAAAAGAGATGTGGGTCGGAGGCTATGGAGTGCAGACACGACAGTAGTCACGGAGTGAGGGAAAGAGACAATGGCAAACTAAACGGGGGGTCAGTGAGCAGCGCAAGTGACTGTGGAACAAACGGGCGTGAGTGAGTGACGGTGAATGTCGTGCATGGACGACCGTCCTGCGCAAGCGCTGCAGCAAGCTCAACGGGCCCCGCGACCTTTGATGAATCAGTAACCCGAGCTCGGGTGTTGGCTCTTTGTGGTTTTGCCTGCCAGTGAATCGTGTGTTTTTTCTTACTCGTCGTGAAGTTACTGCGGGAGCCTCACTGCACGGCCGACACAGAGCGAGCGCGCAGGCTCGCCGCTCGAGGCCCGACACCCGCGACGTCACCGTGATGGCGCTGCGGCCCCTCCCTCCCTCCGTGCACTAGCTCCGCCTCGCCCGTTCCACGCCGGAACGTGGTCATAGGTTCTCCCACGGTCGTAGGCTTCGGTCTACTAGTGACCTTTGAGTTCTTGAGCTCAAGATAGATAGTGCCCATATTATTAAATGAACAGTAAATAACATTGTCATTGTCACGGGATGGTGTCACGACCCGGATGTCACGTTTTCATTCAGAAATTTCATCATGTTACTTTCGCGTGTGAATTCCCAGTGTTTGTTTTTGATGGGTTTCATGATAGGCCCCGTTCTAGTATTATATTAAATGCACATGGGCACGACCAGATGTCAGATGTCAGTCACGTTTGCATCCCGGAACTTACAATTGTTCTTCATGTGGTTTGTTATGCGTTGTTGTGTCATGACCGCGTCACAACTGAATGTCACAAAATCATCCAAGTGCCAACTTCATCTTTTTAAGGTGCCATTGCATTACAACAGGCTCTGTTCTAACAGTTGGTTAATCTTTAAGTGCCTAAATGTTGATTTTCTATATTTATAGGATTTCAAATGACTTATTAAGACATTTATTATATCAACACAGAAACAATTTGTTTTATGATATTAAATGGCATACAAAATGTGTCTAAAAAGTTCTTATTATTAAACTGAGAGATTTGAAATATGATTTATGCTTTTACTATGAACACTAATGGATTAAACATTTACTAAGCATATAGTAAATCATAATTTACCAATTGTACAAAGGATCCTTTTCTCCTTTTTAAAAAGAACAATTTTAAGGATCATACTGTGTCAAATTTTAGGTTCCTTCTATTTGCATAACAACCTATAGGAGAACCACTATGGGCCCAGGGAAGTCACTCAATGTATTCAATGTAAACCATGTGCGATTAATTGATTTTTCAACCCCCTATTTACTTTTTAATAAATTTTGATTTAGCTTCAAGTTTTTGAGTGTTGTCACATAATCATTATATATATTATATATATATATATTATATATATATATATATAATTATATATATATATATAATTTATATTTATATGAAAATAACTCTTGATTCAATTAAATTTAACACCATGTCTAAAAACACAATTGAAGATTGAACTAAAATGGTTGTATTTTCACTTCAAATATTTATCATGATTGCATTTGGATGACAATAGCATGCAACTTTGGTATACATGAACTATAATTGAGCCTTCAATTATTGGTAATTTAAAAGTATTTTTTACAATGTAAGATAGGGGTTCCTAAAAACATTAGTTGTACAATGCTTCCTTCTTTCTTTTTGAAATTGTAAGTAATTATTTTGTATAAATAAAATTCACAAAAAATCAAAATACAAACTTTTAGTATAGAAAAACATACTATAATTTTTTCAAATTGTTTGATTGATTTTTTACAATATAAGATAGGGGGTCAAAGTTTTGATTGCACGTGATTTATGAAGAATACATTAAGTGATATCCCCAGGACTATGGGGCATTCCCACCAGTAAAAAGGAATATAACCAGTCACAAAGGGTTTTTTTCTCCCCTTTAAAAATGTGAAAATCATATTGTGTTGGATGTAGCATTTCTTTTATTCGCATGAAATTCTACATAAGAACCACTATATGAGGCATTCCCTACAATAAAAAGGAATATAAGTGGTTCATTCCTTGGCGGTTTTACCGATAAAAAAAACGATGGTAAGAAGTGACAAGTATAGTTGGAAAAAGTATTCCAAGGTCCTTTGTGAAAAGGAGGAGGGAAATATCTCAATTGTATAAAACTACAAGGACATGCTTTCATTTTTTTCCAATGGCATATTCTATGACATAACATTTTAGAGTCTAACTTTTTGGAGAACCCTTTGAATTGGCTTTCAAATGTCCCTCAGTGAATGCTATTTGTTTATAATATATACCTTTCAAAATCTAGTTGAAATCAAGTTATTGTGTGTTGTCTTATCGATTTTGGAAATACCAAAGGATTATGCATGATTTCTTTTTAAATATCATGTAAATAAAAGGAACATCTAAATCATGAAAAGGAATTGTTGACATAATCATGCCACATGAATAAATTTAAAGATTTGAACTTATCAGAAAGATATTAGAGTTATTAGCAAAGTCCTTCAAAAAAGGTATGTTTAACCTCAATTTGCAAAAAGAGAGGGTGGGAACTCAAAAACTATTGATGTGTCAAACACTTAAAATAAATTGGGATGAAAGGAAAAATTGTTTCAAAACCGGTGCTCTCAAAAGTTTTGCCCCTAGTTCACATTGGCAATTGAAGGACCTAAAAGACATGTGAATCCTTCATTTGTAAAGCATTAATATTTGTGAGACGAACTAAATTGGTGCAACTAAATTGAAGGGCCTGATAACCCCAAACAATGAGAATTCACATACTATGTGTCAGTTACAGAAGGGCCTGACAACCCATGAGCAATGAAGAACTCACATATACTTTTGGCCCTTTAATTTTCTAAGGTGAATTTTCATTTCCCAAAACTAAAAGCAAACTCATCCTCAAAACACCCATGAGTTTGTGGAAAACTCTATATGGATCAAAGAACTATGCGTGATTTGTTAAAGAATAATATGTAAATAAAAAGAATCTATAAGTCATGATATGCTAATAATCAAACCTCTAATTTATAAAAAGGAATTGTTGACTCATGAAAAAGAATTGTTGACTCATAAAAAGAATTGTTGACTCATAAAAAGGAATTGGAGAAGGAATATCTGGTCACACTTTGTGAACAAGTGAAAGCTTTGACACATGTGAAGTCAATCCTTCACATGTAAGACAATGTAAAAGCTTTTATATTCATAATTGCTTTAGTTTCTATAATTTTGCATTAAGTAACTTTTGTTGAAATTGTTTTTAAAGTTGGCACTACTACTCTTAAATAAATAGCAAGAAATCAAGAATTTTATATCTATAGGTTGGAATTTCTTGAAATTTTGATTGTCCGATAGTGACTTTGGATCTAATAGTGACCTTTGAGTTATTGAGCTCAAAATAGATAGTGCCTATAGTTGGTTAATATTTAACTGCCTAAATGTTGGTTTCTATATTTATAAGATTTCAATGACTAATTAAAAGAATTTTTTATACCGATAATATTTTTTTATAATATTCAATAGTATAAATGTGATTAGAAAGTTTTTATTATTAAACATTGAGGTTTGAAATACAATTTCAACTTTTACTATGAATACTAACATTGTACAAATTATGGGTCTTTTCCTCTTCTTTAAAACTGGAGAATCGTAAAAATCATATTTTGTCAGAGGTTGTGTTAGAGGCAACGTTTCTTTTATTTGCATAAAAGTTTATCAATTCTACAAGGGGTCTTTTTCTCCTCTTTAAAAATGGATAACTATAAGGATAATAATGTGTCAAAGGTTGTGTCAGAGGCAACGCTTCTTTTATTCTCGTAACAACTTACAAAAGAACCACTGTGGGGAATTCCCTTCAGTAACATGGAATATAAGTGGTATCTTTGTTGGAGTTTCATTAATAAAAGAAACGTTGGTGAGAGGTGACAAGTATAGTTGGAAAAAATATTCCAACCCTTGTGAAAAGGAAGAGGGACATATCTTAATTGTATAAAACTATAAAGGCATGCATTCTTTTTTCCAATAGCATAATCTATGACATAAGATTCTATCTAGAGAACCTTTTTGGAGCACCCTCTGAATTGGCTTTCAAATGTCCCTCGGTAAATTCTATTTGATTATAGTATGTACCTTTCAAAAATATTGATTATTTTAAAAATAAACTATTTTATACATTTCGGAAGATCCAATGATGAATACTAGTGGCATGCCACCTTCCAAAAAAAATTCCAACAAAATCTAGTTAATGCAAAAGTATGGAAAAATAAAATAAAATAAAGAATACAAAAGCTCTTACATAGAGTCTTACACGTGATTGATGTGCAAGATTGGCTTTATATGTGTCAGCTTTCAGTTGTTGACAACGTGTCAAATATCCCTCCAATTCATTTTCATGAATCAACAATTCCTTTTTCAAGAATTAGAGGTTCAATTATTTGCATATCATGACTTAGAGATTCCTTTTATTTACATAATATTCTTCAAAAAACCAAGCATGGTCTTTTAGTTAGAAGGTGTTAGATATGTCTTTTTCAATTCCTTTTGACAAGTCAACAATTCCTATTCATAACTTACACTATAAGAAGTTCCCTTTATTCACATATCATAAGTTAGAGGTTCTTTTTATTTTCATAATTATATCCTTTAACAATCATGTATAGTCCCTTGATCCAATGTATCTTTTTGACAGGTTCAAATCTTTAAATTTAGTCATAAGACATGTTTTTGGTATGACGCATCTTAAAGGGATGCACAGTACATTTGACAAACATGTGATAAGCACAAAGTCTTTCAAAAATGAACATTGCTTTGGTCACAAGATGTCAAATATGTCTTCTTCAATTCCTTTTGATAAGTCAACAATTCCCTTTCATGATTTAGATATTCCTTTTGTTTACATGATAATTTTTTAAATTCATTCATAATCCTTTGGTATTTCCAAATTGATAGGACAACACACAATAACTCAATTTCAACTAGTTTTTGAAAGGTATATACTATAAATAAATAGTGTTTGCCTAAGAACATTTGAAAGCTAATTTAGAGGGGGTTCCAAAAAGGTTCTCTATCTAAATATTATGTTATGGAGTATGCCATTGGATTCAAAAAGAAAGCATGCCCTCATAGTTTTATACAATTAAAATATTTCTCTCCTCATTTCACAAAGATTGAAACATATCCTTGAAATTTTGTTGTTTAAATACTAAGATTGGATAACAAAAACTTCACATATTTTATGTTTAGAAATTAGATCCTCATTATTTACATTTAATTTTTTTTTGTGAAGTGAAAAAGATGAGGATTTTGATATTGCTATTGATTAGGGTGAGGTAACATATGATATTCATTTTTAGTTCAATTTCATACATTTCCAAATTTTAAAACTTCATAAGTTGTACAATACTTGCTACAATAGCTTTACTGTTGGTAGAGGAAGTCACTTCCAAATATTCCATAATGACGTGCGAACAAATAATAGGATCGAAATAATTCTTTGAAGGTAATTTTTATAAATGAATTACATTAATATAGGATGATTAAAATTGATTACAAGAATAAAATGAGAATATTCTTGAAATATTACTAATTATAATAAAAATCACTTTTATTTATTAAGATAATTTTAAATACCCTATTATCTCAAATGGTACCTAAGAAATACATAGAGCTACTTCCCCAACTACCATTCAAATGGTCATTCCTTAATTTTGTAGCAAAATTGTAAGCAATTAAGATTTTTCTTTCATTAAGTATCTTCTCCCTTTGATGTTTTTTAAAAAAAAAATCCACGATCGTGCTTCTTTCAACTTTGGGTTTTAACCTTTAAAGGTCCAACCATACATTTTTTGCATGATGTATAGACGCAAACTCTATTTTCTCATCTATCATGCACTTTTTGCAATGTGAATTTTTTACTATAGATATAGATTTAATGGGAAGTTAGCTTCATGCATGCGTGAACCAATTAGAAAGGGGAAGGTTTGTACATTTTTTTTATGCCTCATTTCATATTGAAGTGATTCATCAAAAAATTCTAAGATCTTAGTTCAAAAGTATTATTGAAAAAATCAACTCAGAAGATTACGCAACCAATAAATCTTCAAAAATCACTACACTTATAATCCATGCAATCATTTATTGTGAAACTTTTGAGCCCTCAAGTGTACCTCTTAGAAGTGGATCCTTTGATTGAATTCCAAAAGCTTAGTGTTTTTGTTTTTGGTAGATTACATCAGAAACAATTGTTTTTAAAGTACTTTTGCACCAAAAGGACTTAAAATTTTAGAAGTAAACGACATCTTTTTCTTTTTTAAAGTATCTTTCTAAAAATTTGATGAGCGAGTTTTGGAATTGTTTTTTAGATGTTGATCATTACTTCCTCCTACAAGTATTTCTATCATTGTGTGCTAGAAGTGAACATTTCAACCCCAAAATGTCAATTACCAATATATGCTAGTGAATTTATGAAGACTTGCAAAAAAATTGCCCTTGGTTCGTTGTGATGTTTTTGTTCTCTCAAAGGAATAAAATATCTAGTTGTTCCAAAAAAGACTTGCAGAAATAGGGGATCTCTCTGCATATACCGTTTGTTTATATAGAATGTTTGAAATCTTAATAGAGTCAAATGGTTCTTTAGGATCCATTCTTTGTCAAGTAATTTTGAAGTATTGTTTTAAAAAAAGGGTTAATATCCAAAAAAGAAGCAAAAAGTAAATGAATTGTAGAATGTTGAAAAAGATACGTTGAACCATAAAACAAAACTCCCAATGCAAAGAGGGCCAAGATCAAATAATTTACCTTAACAAGATCAGTATACCTTAAAGGAATGTTCTCACTTTGTTTTAAGAATGATGAGTTAGTATGAGTCTTAGGAACAAACTTGGGTGCATCTTTGAAGTAGATTCACTTTGTCAATACCAAATGCAAACAAACCTTAATATATTGTTCCTAATGTATGGTGTGATGTTCTTTTATTAGCCATTAAATGTGATGTTGTTTCTCGTGTTGTTTTATGGTTAACCCCTAAACGTACTAGCCTTTTGAACACAAGTAGATGCTAGCCTGAAAAATAGATATTACCATGGCTCAAATGTACATGAGGTGTATATGAGAGGACCATTGCAAGCATAAAGTCTACCCGACAAAATTTGACGTACTTACATTTGTAGGCCTCTCCCATATTATCAACATCTTCCCATCACAAGAGATTTACTTTAATTGGTAGAGAACTTAATAGGCTTGCAAAAGTGACTTGGATGAAAGTCATTCAAGATTTTATGAGAAAGTTACAAGGCTTTGAATTTGTTTGTGATCCAGTTTCTGGATGCTGGGACGTTTAAAGGTTAACCCTTAAGCGTCTACACTATAATTACCCGGTCAAACCTCATAAATTCCTCACATTTTAAAATATATCAATTATTTTTTGGTATTTTTCTCATAGAAGGTATTGTTAAATTGATTTATCCTGATTTTTTCATAATTATTTAAATAAAAAACACATCTTATAAGATTTTTCAAAGCTTTATCCTTGTAAAAATAATAGTAATGACAAAAAATCTTAGAATAGTATGAAATTCTTAGGAAAAATGTAAATAGTAATGATGAACAACAAGGTGTAGGTGGCACGCTTCTTGAGCTTACATAAAAAGAAATTCAATAGAAAAACATTTTTAGCAGTGTGTATTGGAGTTTTAGGGTTTTGAGCTTTAGAGTGCTATAAAAAATGTTGTTTTAACAATTTTGAAGAACAATAAATTGAACTAGAAAGTAGAAGGTAACCCCACACTTTTTTAGTCGGGTCCATTTTCATTTGAAATTAGGAACTAGGTGAAAATCATCGTTTCGCTAAAAAATGATCCAGCATGGCCCTACAGGGGTCTTTGCACGCTTAACCCCTAAATGCCTAGAGCCCTCTCCAAATTCGGCAGTTTTGCAAAGATGCATTATAAAATGCAACCTAGAGGGATATTTTGAACTTGACGTATAAACAAAAGTTGTACATTATGAAGTTTAGATTCTATCCATACAGTTAGATCTATGATTGCTATTACCAATAAATTTTGTATAAAATTTGAAACTCAAAATTCAAAATTATTTTGTAATTCAATTACGAATAAGATATTGACAATCTATAGATGAATTTTTTTGTGATTGGTTGAAATGTAATACTCTAAGTGTAGTGATTTTTGGAGATTTTTTGATTGCTTGATTTTATGAGTTGACTTTTTTTAGAGCACTTTTACACTGAAATCTTCAAAATTTTAGATGAATCACTACAACATGAAATGAGGCATAAAAATTTCACAAATCATCCCCTTTCTAATCGAATCACATATGCATGAAGCTAAATGCCCATAGAATTTACAGTAAAATTTCCACACTGCAAAAAGTGCATGACGGATGAGAAATTTTGGATGAAATCTGTACATCGTCCAAAAAATGGACGCTCAGGTAGTTAGGGGTTAAAAGTTAACCCCTAAACATCCAACCGTCTAAAAAGTGGATGATGTACAGAATCAAACACAATTTTTTCATGCATCATTGGCTTTTTGCAGTGTGGATTATTTACTATATATTTTATGAAATTGTGATTTGTGAAATTGTTATGCCTTATTTATATAGTGATTGATTCACCCGAAATTTTGAAGATTTCAATGTAAAAGTGCTCTTAAAAAAGTCAACTAATAAAATTAAGCAACCAAAAAATCTCCAAAAATCACTACACAAAGAGTATTACATTTCAACCAATCACAACAAGTTTCATCCACAGATTGTCAATATAATATTTGTAATCCAATTACAAAAGAATTTTCAGTTTCAAGTTTCAAATTTTAAACAAAAATATTAGTGATAGCAATCGCAGATCTAACCATATGTATAGACTCTAAACTTTATATTGTACAATTCGATTCATACATCAAGTTCAAAATACCCCTCTGAATTGCATTTTATGATGTATCTTTGCAAAACTGCCAAATTTGGAGAGGGGGTGAGGACGTTTAGGGGTTGATTTGTGGATTTGTAATGAGGCTTGAGGATTTGGGAAAGTTTCTAGAAGCACCCTGGAACACCTGCCACCGCAAAACCAGTGCAGATACCTGAGCGGAGAGCCTGTGCAGGAGATCAAATCAAAAAGGTAAACCTCACCAACATGTACAAAGCTCCACAAACTGACGAGGCGTGTAAGAAAATTATTGCAATGGTAAAAAGGTATTGAATGTCACACTCCATAACATTTAGTAACCTTCAAGCTCACTGCCTTTTCTTCATGCATCATCTTGGAACTCTACCTGTCATGTTAGCTACTGATTTGGTCTTGTTGGGTGTGGAATATGCTGCACTGTCTATTGTGGGACAAGGCAGAGCCACTACAAGCTATTGAATAGTCTGTCAGGCAGATGGACATGGCCATTTTCTAATGCTCCAATAGATATAGTAACTACATATAATGTTACAGTAGTTAAGGTAGGATGTCCTAAAACCACCACCCCCCCAACCATAGTGGTTAGTGGTCTGTCACAAAATCTAACCCAAAGTTTACAATGAATTCTCCATGCTCCAACATTCTTAACTGTAGAATCATGTAAAAGAAGGCCATAGTAATAATTTGAACTTACAATGCTGAGTTTCCGTCATATGTGCCGGTAGGCAGTGCTTTGTTTTTCTGGCATAAGAAATGCCGGATTCTCCATAAGATCTTCCTTAACAAGTACCACATATGAAGAGTTGGGGGTTCAACTACCTTAACCCTTTAGTGCCCATGGTGGTTTTGGAGAAACCACATTTTTTTTAATGATATATTTTTAAATCATTCTCTATTGAAATTAGGGATACTATTAATAATATTCAACCGTATAAATGTAAGCATAGCATAATGAAACAAGTGTTGGTTATATCTTGGTAAGATCGGACCGTTGGATTGAAAGATTATAGTATGTCTTTGAACCGTAAAATGCACACTCAAAATGAGATTTTGGAGGTGTGTGATTTCAAGGTTAAATAGAATTTGGATTAAATTTTCAAAAATGATAGTGAAGATGTTCAGCAATGACCTGTGTCAACACCTCTCTATTGCAATCGTTCATGTCAAGAACGGACTCATACATAATTATTGTGAATTTTATAAGTGAGAGTGATTTATCCATGTACGATTTAGGACAAAATTTATACGTAAAAATAAGAAAGGAGTCGGCACATTGATCAAGATCGGAATACATACACTAATGGAACATGAACGAGAGAACACAATCCAAAAAAATACAAGATAACAAACTTTCAAATACAAGAAATACCGCATAGTACATGTGTTGTATATGTAAGTATTTAGGTGTATTGTACACATATATTTGGATATCTAAGAAAGTTAGATTCCAAATTTTCTTTTTGCATCGTCTGCAGAATCAAAAGTTATACATCTGAACTTCAGACACCGGACTGAGGTGGTTTATAGATTCTATAGCATTTCATTTTATGGACCACTTAGCGGTTACCTGGATACTAAAGGGTTAAAAAAAAAAAGCATTGGTTCAAGTTGAAGGTTGCACATTCTTTATGTTTTTAAAGTTTATTTATTTATTTATTTCAGTATTTACAGCATGGATATAATTAGTAAGAACTCTTTTGTTTTTAAATTTATTTTTCCTAGGCTTTTCAAGTGAAATTCATTTCCTCTCTTTGTGTTTAAATGACCCCATCACTTTTCCAAAAAATAATAATTATGGAAATTAATGAACTTATGTTCTTGAGGTAAAGGAACCTTACTCTGTCCCACCCCAATTTTGTTTCATAAAAAGTGCCACGGACTCCAATGCACTTAACCCCTGAAAGACCGCGGGTTTTTTAGCATCATTTTCACCTCTTTCTATTCATTTTCTTCTAAATATTTTTTTTTGCTCTTGATAGAAAATACCATATTATACATTTGAATAAAATTTAAGATTTTTTTGACCAATTTAACAATTTTTCCCATGTCTTCACAGACGGTCAAAAAATATCAAAAAAGGCTACAATTTCATCTTTTCACTTCAAACGCTATAATCTTGCAATTTGTACAGTCAAATTCTATGAAATTTTTACCATGAACTCTCCTAGTAATCTAAAACAAGATCCTATGGTTAGAGTTGAAAAATAATAATTTAAAAGGTCTTTTTTGAGCCCTGCCCGTACTGCCCATTCTCCCCAAAAACACCCCTTTTGCTCCATAACTTTCATTTAAAAAGTCGGAATCAAAAAAAATTAGATCCTCTTTTTTTTATTGATATACCAAATTCACATAATTTATTTCAAAAAATAAAAATAAAATTGACACTATGGGAACCTACTTAAATATTGAAATGTCCTAGTTAGGACACTTGATCCTTTAGGGGTTAAAATCAATTTTTGAAGATTGTAAACCTACATGCAATCACCAATCAAATTATTAAATATTTTTAGGTCATATCTACACATGGTCACAACTACATGACTTTAAAGGACCATATATATATATATATATATATATATATATATATATATATATATATATATATATATATATATATATATATATATATATATATATATTGAATTTTTGTTGTCTCCATAATTTTTTTAAATAATAATTTTTTTGAAATTCCTCTTGTGAAGGTTAACCATTCCTAATTTCTAAAACCGTAGTAGGAATTTGGTCTTTTAAAATTGGTCCCTTGTGAGTTAAATGGTCCTTTGTGACACAATTCATTTAAAAAAAAGTTGTTTTGGATCATTTAACCCCTAAATGACCGAATGATCATTTAATGGTCACTGCCCTTTTTAAGGATTGTCCAAGATGAAAACAATATTTTTATAAAAAAGAAACAATATTTTCAAATAGGAAATTCAAGTCTACTTTCCTACCCAATTTGAATCATGTCAATCCGAGTTGAACTCCACCGAGGAGAATTTTCCAAAGAGAAAAACCTCAACATTGTCCGAGTGTTATAAATTTTACTATTTATGGAAACTAATGATGTTTTCTCCTCTGAAAATTTTCTTTTTTCAATTCTAGAATAGATCGTCTAGTTTTAACCAATCATACCAAATTTCAAATTCTAAAAATAAAATTTGTAATTTGGTGAATATTAGATGGTAAATGCTTCTAAATTCATTAAATGGGTGTCTAAAACATTTTTTGAAAGTTTGATTGTACAGATGATTACTAAACATCATGCTTCTCATTTTCTCTTTGGACCAAACTTCGTCAAAGTTGCAAATGTCACATTTTATAATACATCTAGGTTCTGCCCTTACCTTCTATCATTTAGGGGTTAAGTCACAAGGGATACTTTAAAAGAACCAAATTCCTACTAGTGCTTACACTACCTAAGAGATTTTATTTGTTACAGTAGTTTTGATTGTAAATTTTTTTTAAAGGGTCAAAACAACACTAGTAGAAACACCGCATGCGTTGACAATGAAAAGAGTAACAAGAAGACCCTACATGGCGAACTAGACTAGTTGTGGGTCTTTTTGGGCATACTACTTTAGTCTACGCGAGCGATGTTTCTACTAGTGCGAGGTCTCTACATAGTAAACCTTCAATTCAAGAATGTTCCTGTAGAAAAGGGGCCAAGTTGAGGCACATCCCTTTGAGAAGAGCGTGAATTAAGGGCGGACTTCCATGTGAATGGGTGGTGGGTGGAAGGCACTAGAAGACAAGAATAAAGGTCTCAAGAACCACCAATGCTCCACCCATTTCGGTACAAAGGAAATTTATACTCTAGAATCCTCCTGTTTCCACCCATATCGGTGGAGCTTCCTCCTTTGGAAGACCGACCACCCACTGCCCCCCTTGCATGGAAGTCGGCCCTAAGGATCTGTTCATTTGACCCCTGCGCACCCATGAAACCACATAAATCCATGGAATTAGAAAAGGTGTCACTGCCGAGGGAGATCATGCCCAGGCAAGTAGTGCCCAATTCCATGCATGCACAATGATTTTGCCTAGGCATGTCCTTGGGGAGTGCCACCTTTTCTACTAATGCCACCTTTTCTACTAATGCCACCTTTTCTACTAGTGCCACCTTTTCTATGATATTGATTTTATAACGAGTTTCTCTTGAATGGCCTCGCCAGGATCGAATTTGTACATGAGTGGCAATGTGGCATTAGGAGCACCTGGTTAGGCAACATGTGAAATCTCATGTCCACTTCTAACACAGCTCACAAAGTCGCCAGCCATCATCTAATTCGCACTGTCCTTGCACTGAGGTGACCATTTTGACATTCACTCTACGTCTAGGCCCACCAGTGGAGTATAGCGCACAACACCTCCTAATCATACTGTAATATCAAGCATCCCAAGTCATTATTGTCACATATTTAAAACTATTACGGCGTCGTCGATCTCTTGCCGCTCAACAATATTATTCTGGGAGGAATGTAAGCTTACATTGCAAGGTACTAGAGTGATTAACTTACCAGCATATTAATTCTGGAATGTTGATATGATACAATCAAAGTACGTTTCATCATATGATCATAGTCGGTCGTCACGATGTGCAAAAATCAATTCCAAGAAGAGAAGCCCAAATCTTTAGGAAATTTATTTTTTCAAAAAACAAACATGGAAAAAAAGAATCTTGAAGAATATTCATAAATTTGACATTTTTTGAAAAGGATTCTTCCAAAAAAAATTATTTGCCATGAGATGCTAGTCGTGACTAGTGTTGGATTGGTATGGTGTCTTTCTAGAGTGAAACCTTGGACAGTGGCTCATTCTAATACCCATTTGAGGTCCACCACTTCTCATAATGACTTTGATTGATTCATTTCAATGAGAACCAAAGTAGAAACAAGCACAATTTTCTCATCTGTCATGCACTTTTTGCAGAGTAGATTTTTTATTATGTGTTTTATGGGAAGTTAACTTCATGCATGTGTGATCTAATTAGAAAGGGGATGATTCATGTTGTAGTGATTCACCCAAAATTTCGAAAATTTCAATGTAAAAGTGCTCTTGAATAAGTCAACTCATCAAATTAAGCAACCAAAAAACCTCCAAAAATCACTATACTTTGAATATTACATTTCATCCAATCACAACAAGTTTCATCCAAAAATTGTCAATATCTTAGGGCCGCTTCACACTATGGCCGAAGGTCGAGAGGCCGTCGATTTCCACCAATCGGATTGCAAGAAATCAAGAATTTGGCCTCTCGACCCTTCACACTAAAGGCCAAAGTCCAAAGGCCATCGCCCTTCAAAATGCCTACATGGCAACACTTTTTGACCAAGGTTGACGGACTCTCGAAGGAAGTTTGGGTCAAATGGGAATAGAAACCCAAACTATGGTCGAGAGGCCGTCGATTCTTTTCCATAAAAAATCAAAACTATATTTTATTGCCTAATTTCAGCCCATTTCTTTGGACTCTCAACAAAGTTTGGCCACTCAATCCCACGGCCTCTCGAATTGGACGGCCATAGTGTGAAGCGGCCCTTATTCTTAATCCAATTACAAAAGAATTTTGAATTTTAAGTTTCAAATTTTATACAAAAATATTGGTGATAACAATCGCAGATTTAACCATATGGATAGAATCAAAAATTCATAATGTACAACTTATATTCATACATCAAGTTCAAAATATCCTTCTAGATTGCATTTTATGATACACCTTTGAAATTCTCCAAATTTGGACAGGGGTGAGGACATTTAGGGGTTAACCCCTAAAGGACCATAAGGCCACTAAGTGGTTCCTGTTTTTTTTTCAGTAATTTTGAGTAGGTTTTATGTAGATTCTTTTTTGTTAATTTAAAAAAATAAAATTATTGAACATATGTAATATTTTTCACTAATTCCAGTGATATAAAATTTGGTCCCATTCAAATTATAATTTTCACAATATGATCGTTTAAACTTGTCATTTTAAAACCATGAATCCTTGGTCCTTTAGAGGTTAAGTTAACGACGAATCTTGGTCCTTTAGAGGTTAAGTTAACGACGAAGTCACCCATATGTGTGGTGGCCAGGAACGGCATCATGCACGATTCCTTGTCTAAGTTGGACAAGTAAAAGTTAATGAAGTTACTTACGTTGTGAAGAGTGGGAAGTCTCATGAATGATGGCATTTCCGCAACAGCTTTCAAGCCAATCTCACACCTGCAACCATGATTGGATCGCCCTGCCACGTCACCATCACCATCAAACTGAACCTATCATATTGGACTTTGCTGCGGCCGCTCTTTGTCCACTGCACGCATTTTCACATTGCACAAGTGCAGCACCTTCACTGCCAGCTAATTTTTTGGGTTTTTTTTTATGTTGGTAGCACTACTAGTGAAACACTGTCCGCGTAGAGTAGCGGGAAAACCCACAAGAAAATCCCACATAACGAACCAAACTAGTTGTGGTCTTTTTAGGCATGCTCACTAGTAAAAATGTTGGTCGCGCAGCTAAGACATAACATTCAGTAGCATTTTAGATTCATCCACCTTTATATATGGAATCACCAATGTTTTGTAGTTGACTGAACTATTGAATCAAATAAACAATTACAAAGCACTGTTGAATTGTGATTGAGTGAGTGCTTTTGATTACTACTCACCATGGTTGATTGCTCTTGCTTAATGCCACGTGCCCCCATAGCTACTAATGTGATGTGGAATATCCCACATCATTCTGTTGAGAGAAGGCAACAATCACAGAGGCTACTGAATGTTATGGAGAAGCGTGCCCAAAAAGACCGACAATTTGTCAAGACCGACAATTCGTCTAGTTCGCCATGTGGGGTCTTCTCATGAGTCTTTTGTTTAGTCTATGCAGTCAGGATTTCTACTAGTGGCTTCTCTAGTCTACATGGGTGGTGTTTCTACTAGTGTAGAGGGACACACACCCTAAAATGTAGCCATGCAAGGAAAAAATGGATAGAATCATCCATATATTTGTGCTCATTTATAAAATTGTCTATTGTAAGGCATTTTGTTCAATTAATGGCAATTTTAGCATTTTTTTAAGAATATATTATGATTTCATCCATTTTTCTACCCATTTTCTTGAGTGTAAAAGTAGCCATTCCAAAATCAGGTAAGATTCTAGCAAAAACTTGCCAAATTTTTTTGGTTGTCCACTCTCATCTCTAGAGATTGCCTCTCTTGGTTCACGCACATATTGGCTTGGGGGCC
Organism: Pohlia nutans; assembly: GCA_022496805.1. NCBI lineage: Eukaryota > Viridiplantae > Streptophyta > Bryopsida > Bryales > Mniaceae > Pohlia > Pohlia nutans. The sequence goes on from CM040088.1 coordinate 39,244,258, forward strand.
GTTGTAGGGGTTGTTCATGCCAAAGATCGATGACGCCAGCCCAAACAATGATAACGGTTTGTGCCAGCTAGAGGTTGGGACCACATTTGGTCAAGGCCGGGACTAGCTGGGCCAACAGGTAACGCAAAGTAACAGTGGGGTAACTGCATATCGGGCTAAATAACTGCGGGTGATGTAAACATTGAGGTGATAGTACATGCGGGGCTCTTTCAACGGCTGATTGTATCCTTGTAATTTAGACAAAAGATAAGAAAGGCACAGTTGCGGTTACTAGGCTGCGATGAGTGGGTTTCATGGCCAAGCCGAGGAGGACCGGGCCCGTCGTACGCATCTTGGACATGGCATTTTTTTTTTCATTTCTCATGAAGTGCCAAAGTGGCAATATAAAATGTTATAGTGGTACTTCATATTTCAACATTCATCCACATATTGGATAGAAAATATCACATTAGAAGATATCACATATTATTTTATTATTTTCATCTACAGTATGGCGATTTTATCCAAGGTATTTTTTTTAATCTGAAGTTTTCTGGAAAAAAGACTTAATGAACTTTTGGCCATTTTTTAGCCAGATTATTTTTATCTGGTGCAATCTTCGATATTTCGCATTAAAAAAATGCCCTGTTCTTGGAGGTGTCGTTGTTCCTGGAGGTCTTGTTTTCAAGCTTGAGAGGAATTGCTGAGGCCCCCCATCTATATCGACATTCGTTGTTGAAACAACCTCCATATGTACTCGCTCCTTCTGCATGATGGAAAGAAGCCTCTAATTCCAATTCCAATTCTCAGAACCTCACTTTGCTTTTGATTCAGAAAAGAAGGTGAGTCCAAACATAGGGTATCCATTACTTTACTGCTGTAAATAGACCATAGATGAGTTTCAGGGTCGCCATAAAATGTTTCTTAAAATAAATGCCAATTTTTTTGGGAAACCATTTTTAAAAAAAAGCTTTTTTATAGTGATTTTTTAAATATCTTTTTATAGCAAAAAATTACTATTGAAATATTCTTAAATATTCTATTTTTTCACCCCATTTGTCCAAAAATAATAATTATTTACCTTGCACTCCAACTACGACAATGATATTTGCAAAAAATATATTTTAACGGTGTTACTGATAACCTCCAAAAAATACCCTTTGAATGCATGTGGTTATTGAAAAATATAAAGAGTGATCGCCCCAAGTCCAGATTACAATTTGTTAAAAATAGGAAGTTTTATGGGCAATGTAAATGTCAAGGGACACTATTTCTCTTCACCTTTGACCGAATTGTGGTAAAAGACATCAATTATCTCTAAACACTAAATGCGCCATTTAGTGTAGTGAATGTGGTGAATGTAGTGGTAAAAGTGTCTTTAATTAGAAAATAAATTCAATTAGAACTTACTTCTTATCAAATTATGATGTTCATCAAATTTATTTTTCAAAATTATCCATCATTGATGCATTAAATTTGATTTGTAATTACAATGTAAAAAACTTGTTTGCCGCAAAAATGATATTTTAATGGTTTTTACCCTTTCCAAGCTATTTTTGGTATATAAATTTCATGTTTCACTAAATCACCATATGTACATGTGTTTTAAGAAACAAACCCATCATATGAGTTTCATGATGTGGCACATTCTTCCATTCTTAGGTTTTTGAAGCTTATCGAGTATCATAGAATGAAAGGATTCTATTTTAGAATATAACTTTGTTATTATTCAACGTCTTGTCACACAAGACCATGTAAAAATTTGATTAAAGAAATTCTAATTATCTACGATCCTTTTTACACTACATTTAGTTGAAACATTGCATCGTATTTTCGGCTAAAGTCGTCGTAGCGGGGCACTGGCCAAAAATAAACCAAGCCAAAAATATCATTGTGTGGATATCCCTCATATCCCTAAACTTTCAAAATCTCATACATCCATCATTTATGAAAAATTAAATATAATTTTTCGAAGTCCATTTTCTTCAAAAATCCATCACTATGAACTACTTTTTCATTCACTTGTACCATGATAACACCCTCATAAAATTAAGCAACCAAAAAATCTCCAAAATTTACTACACTTAGAGTATTATATTTCAATCCATCACAACAAATTTTATGTTCAAACTGTCAATATCTTATTCGTAATCAAATTACAAAAGATTTTTGAATTTTAAGTTTCAAAATTTATGCAAAAATATTGGTGACAACAATCATAGATCCATCCATATGGATAGAATCAAAAACTCATAATGTACAACTTTTATTCATTTATCAAGTTCAAAATATCCCTCTTAGTTACAGTTTATAAGACATTTTTGAAATTCTCCAAATCAAGAGAGGGGTGAGGATATTTATGGATCAAAAAGAAATTGAACTTATTGTCCCTAGGTGGTGTTTAAAAACTTTGATTTGTTGTAATTTTTTGCAATATGAAGGCTTTCATCTATAATTCGAATGATCAATTTTTTTTTGTTTTTTTGGAAACAAATGGATGCTTTATTTCCATCTCACAACAACATATTATAAACATCATAGTGTGAATGAAGAGAGCATGTTTCAATTTGAAGGATTGTGAACATGTGGAATGTTGATTAAAACGTAATCTTGCCCCATATTCAAAGTTACGTAGGTCCTATTATTTTTTTAAACAAAATCCTTTACACTAATTTGCACAAAAAGTACTCACACATTGAGACATTATCTTCTTTTTACATTCAATCTTCACTTTTATAGCTTATCTTCTACAAGGTTGAACTACAACATCATGGTAGTATAAGATGGAAGGGTTTGATTCGGATCTTTTAAGGATTTTTCCCATTAAAACTAATATAATAAATTTTGAATTTTTTTGAGGCAATATAGAAAGTTAGGAGTGATTGAATTTCACAAAAGAATTTAATTTTTTAAACCTACACAAATAACAAATTTGAATTGATAGCTATATATGACCCTTTAAAGTCAATGAATTGTGGCCATGCAAAGTGTTTATACATGACCTAAAAACAAGAATTTGATTGATGAATACATGTGAGTTTACAACTTTCAAGGAACAATTTGCAATGGCATTTTTTATAGAACAATATTGGGGATGGAAATGAACCAAGATCCTACTACCTTAATTTGTCATGAACATGAATTGCACCAAAGCGGTGCATAGCATTCATGACCTTTTACAATAGTAATGTAAATAGAATTTTATATCCATAGTATCATTGTAGACCATTGAATTCAAGTTTCCTTGCCATATTCTTTATTCTCACACCACAAAGGTTTTTTGAAATAGAAATGGACCTAGTATGGTGAATTCAAGAATGTTATATGTTTCTCATGCTTTTGTTTTTTTGTAGAATCTTCATAGTGTAATAGTGGATTCAACATTAAACAATTATAAAAAACCCAAATTATTAAAAAAATAATTCTTCAAAAACAAATGTTTTTTGTATGGAAGATAAAAGAACACTAAAAGATACTCTTAAAATTGACATGTACTTAAGGCCTGCTTTACACGAAGGATGAAGGCTACTTTTGGTGGTTGAACAAGCTTGAATACTTGTAGCTCATTTGTTGTATACACAAAACCAACCCCCAAGACCTTTAAATGACGGAGTCAAGGTCATTCCCTGAAATTTATATTTCAATGAGCTAAAATTATATTCTAATGCACTAAAGACAAACCTTGACATGGCTCCCGCTTCAAAAATTTAGTTGGACCTAAACAAAAACACAACTCTCCTCCCTCGTGCTTCCTTCCTTCCTCACCCCTAACCATATTTGATTCAAGTTAGCTTTGAAATTCGCGTCACCCTCCACCCTCATGTAAAGCATCTCTAAGTACTTTTTTTAAAATTTTAAATTCCTTTAATAATAATTAATTCAACACACTGTTGAAATCCGAGTGCTACAAAGCTACAATTTCTCCGAGAAACAGTTTTCAACGTTTCATGCATAACATTCAGTAGTCTTCATGCCCTCTGCCTTTCCTTCATACACTCCGTCCACCTATGCTGTGGAATATGTTGCATCATCTACTGTAGAGCCAAGGCAGAGCCACTGCATGCTACTGAATGTTATGTAGGATCCTAATCAAGCCCAGTGACTTGGTAAAAAACAAATGACGAAATTCAACATGCTATATTTACACTTCGTCAATTCCCAAAACGATTTGGTCCCTAAAAACGGCTACACCCAGCATAGCGCCTGGCAAAGGCAAAATTGGATAGGGCTAATTATGCCTACACTAAACACGATTAGCGAACCGTGATTAGTGTAAGGATGGAATTACCAGAGTTCGGTGAAGTACCACTGACGAAGGCCTGAACAGTACTTACCCAGATTTCCAAATTGAAAATTGCCAGCATATAATCTCACTTCCAGCAGCATCACCAGAGCCTACAAGTTACTAATCCTGCTTATTAGCTTAGCCTGGCGGCTGGCAGTTAAGATATATTATAATAGTGAATCAACAGGATTAGCCTGTACATGCTGATTAGGGCTCAGTGAGTAAGTTAGTGCAAAAGTTAATGAGAATCTCTGTTCACGGAGTGGAGGCCAAACTGACTGAGTGGTAATGGGGGGCCATTTCATCCCCAATTATTTCCCTTTTATTACGTGACCCAATTGCCATTGGAGCTTTGGAGAACAAGTCATCAATTCACAAGTTGTGGAGTTTATGATTGGATGTCCAAGATTTGGTTTTCAGTTTTTTATTATTCATTTCAGAATCAGTTAGTTCACTGGTCCCCTTTTAAATTTCTCATATGGAAGTACTACGTGGCGATTTTAGAAGGGGTTATTAAATTGCGCATGGACACCGTTATTCTGCCTAGTTATTTAGTAGGGCTTGTCAAATAATGTGGTATGATTCTACACTATTGTAGTCGGTTGTCAGAAAACAATTATATTAAGAGAAGCTCAAATCTTTAGGAAATTGTTTTTTTCAAAAAAAAATCATTTTGTATGGTGAAAAAAGAGAAATTTGAAGAATGTTTACAAAATTTGGCATTTATTAGAGTTATCCGTAAATTAAAGGGTTGAGTGGGCCTTAGTTTGACTAAAATTTGGAAAAACGAAAACTATTGAGAGAAGTTCTAGGAAATCAAAAGAATGGGTGAGTGGGGACGGTCTAGGTATATATAGCGAGAATCTATTGTCAGAAAAGGGGCTAGCAATGACCTTCTTCATGTGTGAAGGTGAATAATAGAAACTTGGGTGAGAAGTTTTTTAGCACCGATTTTGGTGCTTTCAAAGTTTGCATCCACACTTTTATTAGTGCCCGACACATGTTCTTTTTTGAGGATTAATGTCACTATTCACTCAAACTACAGTCCACTCACCCACTTTTGAGGGACTTTACGGATAACTCTATTGAAAAGTAATTTTCAAAAATAATAATTATTCTGCATGATTTGCTAACCTTGACAGTTGAGTACAAAAATTATTGTACTTGAAATCTAAGATAATACCGGTTTTTCAAGAAACAATGATTCATTTTTTTTTTAATTTTTCATTTAGTGTTGATAAGTTTGTAAGGATATTTTTATATATAATATGTAAATTAGGTAGTGTTGATGTTTGATGTACTTTGACCCCTAAAGGATCATTGTTCATTCGGGGGACAATTGAAAGTTTGGGTAGGTACCTATGATGTTAAATTTTAGTGTTAAAATTAATCATAATGGAACACATAAGCTTCCTTGTGGGAATATGATACATTTTTGAATCAATGCTTGGGAGCAAAATTTAGCACAATTTTGTCGACATTGCATCAGACAATTACAAAAAACTGAAAACTTTAAATAGTATTAAAATAAAACAAAATTACGTCCTTTATTTTTATATACATAAAAGCTTTTGTTCACTCCTTTTGGATAAGAGATGTGAAAGTCATGAAAAGTCTTGTTTGTGGGTAATTAGAGCTTTATTGCAAAAAATTTAACATATGAGAATTGTTTTCAACTCAATTTTCACATTTTTCAATATAAAAATATTTCTTAGCATTTTGATTGTTTGCTACAACATTTCCACAATTAGGATTGGCTTGTTTCAATTCCATGTTAAAATTATTTAAGGTTTTGTTTTTTCTTTGAACTTGTACCTATTTATGCTTAACAAAAATTTATTGAGTGAAAATCAACTTGATTGATTTATTTATTTTTATCTTTTGGTTACATTCTCAACTCAATTTTTCAATATACAAAATTTAAATGCCATTTTCAATACTGCAAAAGATTTAAGTTCATTGAAGGTTTCAAAGTCAATTGATTTAATTGGCAAAGTGCAACAACTATTTTTTAATGAATTCTTTCTATTCACTTCAAATGCTAATACAATTGTCCCTCTCTATTATGACATGTTTGAGAAACCCTAACTTCAACGTGGAAGACATGGATCAGTCACAAAAATGACTTGTTAAATGTCTTTTGCTTGAAACAATTGAGTTATCTTAAAACAAAAGTTGTGTTTGAATAAGATAGATGTGTTTTGCTTTAATATATTCATATTTGTTCACTCTAAATAGTTATAAGATGTGGAAGAGTTTAGACGCCTCTCATTATTAGGTGTGTAAGGACTTGGTGATTTTCAAACTCATGGAAAACTAGTTCAGCCGTCTTTCTTGAAGGTATATGGTCATATTATGGAGTATCATATCATGAAATGTCATATTATACCTTGAAAGTACCCTTAAACCCAACCAATTTTTTGTTTGTATTTATGTTGGTAGGACACGCACCTTGGAGTGTAGTGAGGTAGGGAAAATTGGATAGAATTATACATATATACTTTCATCGAAATACTAACGTATTTGGAATGTTTTGAAAGGACTTTGACGATTTCATCGACCTTTTGACCATTTTTTTTAGAGTAAAAGTACCCAGTAAATGAGGTAAAGTTCTAGCAAAAATTTGCCAGAAAAAATTTGGCTAGAAATTTTTTACAAACGTACTTAATTTACTCAAAGTTACACATGAGGTAAGTATCGATCTGCAAATGATCGGACTTACTGACAGCACAAGTTGGACTGGTAAATACGTGGATGTTTTTGACGGTTGTAGGTACACTGAAAATTACAATTACTGTAGCCTAGACGGGAATTTACATTGTGTTTTATGTTTTGGTCTAATTTATTACTTGTAAACTTTTTTCTTAATGTACGAAGGCCTAAATCATACATGACTATATACTAAGCTAATTTGGTTTGAAAGAAAATAAAAATCATATTTCAAATTCAAACGTGCGATCCAAAGTTTTAATTTTTTTTTATTAAAACTGATTTGAACCTACAATAATTGCATGTTTTTGGTGTAATAATTTCGTAAGTTCTTGACTTGCAATTAACCCCTAAAAGCCCGAGGGGTATTGGACAAAACATAGATGTGTTATAATATGTGCCTTCCATATGTTTGATGAAGTTTGGTTCAATAGACGAAATGTAGAGCATCATCTCTACAAATTATCCGTACGGTCAAACTTCCAAAAATAACTTTAAATCAATTTTTAATGAATTTAAGAGCATTAACCTTTGAAAATTTGTATAAATTATAATTTTCAATTTCAAAGTTTAAAATTTAGTACGATTGGTTAAAGTTGGGTTATGTATTGTAAACTCCAAAAAAGCAAAAGAAATGATGGAGGGAACATCATTACTTTCCCCAAATAGCAAATTTTATAACACTAAGACAATGTTGAGGTGATTGACTTTGAAAATTTCTCCCGGGTGGAGTTTAACTCGGATTGCCGTAATTCAAATTGCATTGGAAAGTAGACTTGATCTAATATTTTAAAATATTTTTTATTTTTTCAAAAACTTATTTTTTTGTTTTGGGCAGCCCGTGAGATTCGGGCAGCAACCAAAAAATGGTTGTTTGAGCGTTTAGGGGTTAAATATATCACCAAGATGAATTAACATTTTACCAAAATGAATTATTATTTCAAGTAGGTATATGAGTTAGTGATATTATGGTCGATTCCATCATAGTTGTGATGATAACATTATAATCCAAAGTGAAAAGTGTAGTAAGTACCTAAGCAACGGGGTTTTAATCCCTAAATGCCTACAACCTTTTCCAAATTGGGCAGTTTTGCAAAGATGCATTATAGAATGCAACTAAGACGGATATTTTGAACTTGATGTATGAATAAAAGTTGTACATTATAAATTTTAGATTCTATCCATACGGTTACATTTATGATTGCAACCACCAATGTTTTTGCATAAAATTTGAAACTTAAAATTCAAAATTGTTTTGTAATTCGATTACAAATAAGATATTGACAATATGTGGATGAATTCTTTTGTGATGGGTTGAAACACAATACTCTAAGTGTAGTGATTTTTTGAGATTTTTTGGTTGCTTAATTTTATGAGTTGACTTTTTCAAGAGCACTTTTGATTCGTTTTGAACTGATAACTTAATTTTTTTTGGTGAATTAGTACAACATGAAATGAAGCATAAAATTTTCACAAACCATCCCCTTTCTAATCGGATCACACATGCATAAAGCTAACTTCCCATAAAATCTATAATAGAAAATCCACACTGCAAAAAGTTTATGATGGATGAGAAAAAAAGGTTTAATTTTGAAGCATCATCCAAAATATGGATGCTTGGATAGTTAAGGGTTAAACCAATATTGAGATGGTATATGGGACCAATTAATATTGTCTTTGCAAATACATGATTAAAAGTGCAAGAAACCGAAAATGGGCTACGCGGATATATAGGTTACATGAGGATATCAAATCTTGTTTCAAAAAACTTTTGTGGAAACCAACTGAGTAGGTGTCACTTTACGATATCCATCTAAGAACAATATATTGTCTCAATCTTAATAGCTCAAAGTATATGTGATCGTTTAGTTATTATTATTATTATTATTATTATTATTATTATTATTATTATTATTATTATTATTATTATTATTATTATTATTATTATTATTATTATTTTATTTTTGTCTTTTTAAATTAATAAAATTGAAGGTCATATTGTATTTAGAAACATAGGTAGCAATAGTTTGAGTTTAGAATGTTGAGATCTTTAAAAGAGTACTATAAGAGACTTTGTACTTCAACAAAAAATAATTGTTCTTCCTTTAAATATTGTCACTTATCATTCCTAAATTGATTGAGACCTATTTGAATTTCACAAGGAAATGACATTAATCCCTATAGGACCAAGACTATTTTGCTCAAAAAAACACTACAATGTTGCCATTTCTTATCCCTAGGTCACAATTTTTAATTTTTTAATTTTTTATTCACAATCCAACTAGCAATTTGTCCTTTAAAACCAATAGAATATGGTAAAAAAAATTCACAACCTTTGACGGTATAGATTAGAAGATATATGGTATACAATTGAAGTGAGAATGTGTGAGAAAAATAAAACTCACCCAAAATTTTCAACTACGTATTTTTCTTCCTATTTTGAAAATATTTCATTACGAAAACTTTTCACTCTTCACTTTCATAATCTACACAACGTTAGTTATTTTTATACCAAATTAGAGAAGTAGAAGAATGATTTAACATATTGGAAACAATACTGCAAGTAGACGAGGTCCAAACCATTGCCAAACACATTTATTTTATTGTGAACTTGTTTTTGTTTAATATCTAAATCCAAATAGTAAATTCAAAGATTCTTGTCTCTTTTTGAAGTAAAAAAAACTAAAAAAGAATAAAAACTATCTAATTTTATTTTATTTTATTTTCCGCTTTGCCCACCCAGGCTAGAAATTTTTGAATCCTCTTGGAATGAAATTTTTGAACTACGGAGAGTTTTTTTACCGTCCTAAATAATATCATGGTGTTTGCTTCTGTATCAAATTTTAGAGCTTTCGGAGTACAATAGTGTAGCAATTTTCCCAAGCTGCCGGGCCTTGCGAAAAAATGGCTTCGGGCAACATGATTTTTTCTACTGATGTCTAGTGGGAAAATAAATTGTATTCCCACGAAGCTTTTGACATTCTTCACGTTCACTAAAAATCTTTGAATAGTAGACTCAAAAGTGACATTGTGGGAACCTACCCAGTTTTGTAAATGTCCTAGTTAGGGTACTTGGTTCTTTAGGGGTTAAGTTACAACACTAAGCCAATCATAAGATGAAATAGAGCACCTTCTATACAATAATGATTCTTTTCATAGTTTATTGAGTCATATTTCATTATCATGAATTGACTAATGGGAGTGCCACATCATACTTGGTTCATTTTTAACAACCCGGGTTGAACCATAGACAATAAGAGAAAATTGTGGTTCAAAGATAGGAACCTTTTTGGGCTTGTCCTATTTTCAACGTGGGTTCAAATTATCAACTAGTGTTTTTAGTTCTAGAAACATTCGTGGCTATGTTCCAACACTAAAAGAATCTTCCTGACAACGCATAGCATTGTGATTAGTAAAAGAAAAAGGAGCCAAAACTCGTTTTTGCCACCTTTCAAGCTAAAAAAACTAGTATTGCCTTGCCTTTCCTCTTTTAGAAATCTTTTGCTTTACTTTACGGATAACCATAGTGAACGAACACTAGTAAAAACACCGCTCGCGTAGACTAAAGAAGCATGCCCAAAAAGACTGACAACTAGTCTAATTCGTCTTGTGAGGTCTTCTCATAGGTCTTTTCTGTAGTCTACGTTGGTGATGTTTCTACTACTGATGATGGGGGGTAGTTTGTCTATCTATGCCTCAAAGGCATGGTTGAAAGATGCCATAGTTTGCACTCAAGCTACGCAAGGTATTAGCAGGCCAGGCCCAATGGGTACTACATAGTCGGTCTCCTGATCAGAGAAAACATGGGACCCGGAAACGAGCTCGACGGTCTGCTAATATTCGTCTCTGCTATGGCAGCCGTTAACCTTTTCTCTGAGCCTTGCACCTTTGTTGCCATGTTCCCTTGTGTGCAGAGTACCAGCTATATATATTTGCATTGCACAACACTACCGTACCCGTCCGTCAGGGGACCTCCACATGTCATGCCGATTTTTTGCTTTTTAAAAAAAAATCTGCTTTCAACAAATGCCAGATTATATGAATATTCTTCAATATTCCCTTTTTATAGGTTTTTTTTTTCAAAACATAATTTCGGCTTTTCTTTTTATAATTATTTTTGATGAACATGACAATCAACTTCAGTACTTTGAATTGATTCTGTCACAACACGATAAATCCACACTTGTTATGTTTAGTATCTCTGTGTGTCTATCTATCTATATCTATACTAGCAAACATCGTGTTGCAATGCACCAACATTGCATTGAATCAATTGGGAACACAAAAGGAATCAATTTGGGAACATAAAGAGAACTTGAGAGCATTAGGAAACATGATGAGAACATTAGGGAGCATTAGGGAATGCTAGGGAACATGAAGGGAATGCTAGGAAATGTGATGCGAAGCTTTGGAGAACATCAGGGGAACTGTGGAGAACGATTTGAGAACGTGATGAAAAATTGGATGAAAGGCATAGATGTGAAATGTGAATGATTTTGTGACATGGTATCGTGACAGATACCAAGTAGGGTAATGACATGGTATTGTGATGCTTTGTACTTAATATAAGAGATACCACCCTGATGATGATTAGTCCTTTAACCCTTAAACGTCAAGAGGGTCTGGGCAGGGCAGCCCGGAAGGCATCTAAATTTTCGGAGGGAAGAAAAAAATAAAAATAAAAATAAAAAGAATAATAAATGCAAAAGCGGCTCTGCGGGACACTACTGGCCAACACTGTAGCACTGCGGCATCTCAGCTGCCCCAACCTCAAAAACTTGTTCAATTTCATAACTTTGATTGCTTACCAACGATTCCACAATCTCTCAAATGAGGGGCAAATTTGCAATCTAGATTGCTTTTTCAGTAGCTTTCCAACGCACCAATCCACGCTTGATTTGGTTGAGAAAATCTACTTTTTTCTTGATTATTCTCTTTTAAATAAGCCCATGGGGCTTACCTTGACATTTAAGGGTTAACACCCGATGATCCAAAAGTGGTTGTTTTTGGGTGAAGTGTTGATTTTAAACCAGTTCATGATTTTAAATGGGAATGAGTCTAGCTAAGAAATACGTAACTTCAACAATTTACTCTTTTATCCAACTAAAATCTCTAAAGAAAAAAAAAGTCCCCAAAATCCCCAAAATCCCCAAAATTGTGATTTTATGATACTTTGAAGTCCCAAATCCTTAAATAGAGTACTATAGCTTGGATGTTAAAGGATCAATAAAAAATTACATTGTAATAAATTAGTGGAATTTGGTGTGGAATTTTGAAATAGATGGAGATTCTTTACTGTAGTCTGTTTCTTCTTTTGAAACATTGCTAAGATACATTAGATTCTATTTTATTGAGAGATGTAGAAGTTTCTTAGTTTTTTTTAATGTATTTATGTATGTTAAGAAAAATAATAATTAAAAAATACAATTTTAATCTAGATTCCATTGTTGAATAGGAAGATTCTTTGTAAGGCTATGAATCAGGATCAACTTCTATACTCCCTCTATCCCATATTAACACCTAAAGCCCGAGGGGTATTGGGCAAAACATAGATGTGTTATAATATGTGCCTTCCATATGTTTGATGAAGGTTGGTTCAATAGGCAAAATGTAGAGTATCATCTCTACAAATTATCCGTACGGTCAAACTTCCAAAAATAATTTTGGATCATTTTTTAATGAATTTAAAAGCATTAACCTTTGAAAATTTGTATAGATTATAATTTTTGATTTTATAATTCAAAATTTAGTATGATTGGTTAAAGTTTGGCTATCTATTTTAAACTTCAAAAGAGCAAAAGAAATGATGGACGGAACATCATTTCTTTCCCCAAATAGCAAATTTTATAACACTAGGACAATATTGAGGTGATCTACTTTGAAGAATTCTCCCGGGTGGAGTTTAACTTGGATTGCCATAATTCAAATTGGGTTGGAAAGTAGACTTGATGTAGTATTTTAAAATATTTTTTATTTTTTCAATTTTTTATTTTTTTGTTCCAGGCAGCCTGTTAGATTCGAGTAACGATCAGAAAATGGTCGTTTGAGCACTTAGGGGTTAACCCTTTAACGTCTTATTTCTTTGTAGAATAATCAAACTACACTTTTATACACAGTTTATCTTTCAAGATTTGTTAAAATATATTTTTTTAATATTTTTCATGCATAAGATTGTATGTTTCCTATTAGTCCTAAAAATTTTCAAATTTTCTGATACAAAATGATTTTTTTACAAATTTTTAGGTCAAATACTCAAGAAATTCATATTAATTACAAAAAACTTCAAAAAATATAATTTTTTAGAATATGTGCAAATGACAATGGAGAATCACATGATATATTTTATGTAGAATTTTTTAATTTAAATTTTTTAATTCAAAAGGTGAACATCCTATGCAGTATAATTCAGACCTTGAGCTACATAGCTTGCAACAAAAATAAAATATTTAATACTTGAAATTTATAAGATTTGAAAAGTGAAGTGAAAACTAGACTCGATAAACTTCATTTTCTCAATTGTTAGCAATAGCAAAAAACTTCATCTTCAAGGTCAAAATTCGCTTTGACCAACAAACATCCACTACTTGGATGCGCGGTCCTTAAAGGGTTAAGCTCTCTGATTCCTTTGTTCCACAACAAGCTTCTTGTTTGCTCAAAGTACTATTCCTACTGGCTCAAGGTTTACACCATTGGAGGACTTAAATCTTTCATTTTTAGGGTACATTAAGCTTAATATGGGACATAGCAGTATGCATTTTGTTTGGTGTATTTGAGAAAATGACAAAGAATATAAGAAGAAAAGATAAAATTTCTTCAACCAATTGTCTTTTCCTTATTGATTTGCTAATTTTCCATGGATTAACCAGTACTTTGGAGGAATATGTCTCATGACTAATGATCAATGAGCATTTTCACTAGTTTAACCATTCCTTAATTTCTAATTGTACTTCACATTGATTTGCATTCATTATCTCAAATTGAGTAATAAGTAAACATACTTGGAAGTGAGGAGAATCAATAAAGTTTCTTGTTGGCAATTAATCGAACTAGACATAGAACCATGTCCTTATTTTTAGAAGTTTATCATTCAAATCAACTTGTTTGAAGCATTGTAGGACCTTGAATTATGTATAAGAGCATCTACAAGTGGTGATGAAAAAAGAACACAATAACATGAATAGTATACTACTGTCATGGCGGTGCATACACTAACAACTCTTCATCAACGTTTTCCATCATATTTTACACGAAACAATTCCTTAATATCCTTGTAGCTCGTTTGCGGTGGGTTGCATATTAGAAGAGAGTAAAAGCCATTACTATACGAAGTTAAAGAATGAAAATATAGCGGCATCAAATGAGTGCCTATTCATTTGTTGTTAAGACTTTATGAAAAAAAACACATGAAGGATATTTACTATTCCCAATATTTAGCAAGTGAGAATTATACCATTGAACCTATTTTTATTTAAGTTTACTTTGGTACCCAAAATGGCGCTTATACTAGGTTGGAGTGACTTGTTCTTATGTATCATTCCAAATATCCGTTGTGGGCAATTCATAGTACTCAAGGATAAGCTTTGGATGTTGTGATTTGTTTTAAGTGCACTAATAATGATATTTAATGTTAATCATCCAATAGTATTACTTACCCTATTCAAAAACCTATTTGTAGATCACACTATTCATGAATATCTAATCAATTGTTTACAAGTGTTTAGTTGATAAATAGTGTTGGTAATATTAGTAGAATGAGAAACATTTAGTGTTGGTGTTGGTAATATTAATAGAATGAGGAACATTTAGTCAATTACACTGAAATCACCATATACTGTGGCCCACCATATTTTCGAACGGCCACACTAATAATTATTTTCCTAAAATACTGTGGTAAAATTCATTCAAATTTGAGGAGGATTTGTTCAAATGGATGAAACATTGTTCAAACAACTGAGAATTTGTCCAAATGGATGAATATACCCACAACAATTATCCACCCACAACATATGCTGATTTCAGTGTAGTGTTGGTAATATTATTGGAATGAGGGACATCTAGTGTTAGTGTTGGTAATTAGTGTTACCAACACTAAATATAGTTCAATTATAATTTAGTGTAGTAGAACTCATATGCTAAAGAGTGAATATAAGCTTAGGTGCATTCTGGTCTGCGTTATTCACATTGTTTTCAACATTGCCATGCATTGTGCAACTTGCAATGCAGCATGTGCAGCTTGCCCCAGCATCCTTGGCACGGGTGATTTCCTTCCTTCATTCCAGCCATGACATAACTTATATCATAACGTTCAGTAGCATGCACTATCTCTGCTTTGGCTCTACAGTAGATGGTGTGGAATATTTCACACCCTACAGTACTTCATCAGTAGTTAAGTGGACAAGTGGAGGTTCAAGGTGATGAGGAGAGTCCATGAAAGAAAGGCGGTGAGCATGAAGGCTACTGAATGTTATGATAATGAACGTACATGGCCTCCTGCCCTACTCATACAATCTTGGCTTACAATACTGTAGGTTTTGAAGGAGTACTAACTTACTAAGAGCAGGGCCACCCATGCCCTCCCAAAGTCTCTCACACTCAAGAAGTAGATGAAAAGTGCCAAGGGCCCTTGCAAAATGCCTCTTGACTTTGGATCCTAGCGTGTTAGAAATTGGGCCTTCAAATCACTATTTAGTTAACTATATCCTCCCATTCTACTTGTGATTGGTCCATTGACTATTTGATGCGCACTTTTGATACATGAAGGGCGTGCAAGGGTGGGGGAGTGTGAGTGCAAGGGCCCTTCAAATATAGATGAATAATTTCAGAGAGTTAGTCCTAGCGTGCATGGGTGGGAATGCTCTAAACCAAGACTCAAAAACGGAAGGACATAAGGTTCTTTAGTCCTTGCAAGGGTTCACCCTTTTGCTCTCACTATATGATAGATCAAAAATTCAAAACATGTGGTGGGGCTATTGTGGACTTCCAACCCTCCATCATCATTCTTTAGATAAATAATGACGTGGCATGTCCAATATTCTAAAATCCGCTACGATGGTTCTCGTGCAACAATTCTTATTCTAAGGTATAGTTCACAGGGGCTAAAGAACCTTATGGACATTAACTAGGGCATACTGAGTTGCTGGCAAAAGAAGTGCTAAATTTTCTCCACAACTGAAGGTTGACTAATGTCCAACTTCCACGGATAAAGTTTCTCACTAAAAAACAAGTTTTTAGGGACTTTTAGGGACTTTGTACCACTATCACTAGCTACTATGATGCAATAAAATTATAAATACTAAATATTGTATTATGAATGGGAGTGGTATACGACTTCCACACAATTCCATATTCAATACCAACAATAAAAAAAACTAGATAAAATCATCATAGCCACTATCAAACAAATGTTTGGACTACCTAGAAGTACACCAAATCTAGCCATCCAACTACCACACGAAATGTTTGGAATCAAGGATGTCTCATTCACAAATGCATACTTAAAGTGTATTGATGAACAACTCAAAGACAATTTCAATGACAAAGGAAGATCAAGAAAAACCGTGCATAGAGTATACCTCTGAAAGGAGACAACAAGGATACAAACAAGAATAGACTTAGCTACCTATTTCCTTGAGGCATTGATAGACAAACTACCCCCAAAGACTATTCATTCACGATGATCTTTAAACCAACGTTGTTATAATAATAATAATAATAATAATTTTAATAATAACAGTAATTATTATTATTCACGGTAACAAACTTGGACCCTGGCTTAGAGTAGTCGCAAAGCAACTCGCTAACGTAACAAGTACCTTTGCAGTGGCCTAATACAAAACATGGACCACGATGCTCTTAGTGTTGTAAATTGGGTTTTTTTTTCAGAGTCCTCCTTCATAAAAGGGATTTTTTTTTTGGTGAATAGGAGAATGAAACATATTTGCGAACATTATATATGTCAAACCTTAATTTTGAAAAAAATTAAATACTTGGCACAGAAGCACGGACCCTGCCCTCCACCTATAGGAATTTGGTACTATTTTCTAAGTTATTGTTTGAGTTGTATTCCACACTACTCCCTCCATCCCACAAAAGACCATAATATTGACTTAAATTTTGTCCCAAAATAAAACCATGATTTCCAACTGTACTCATTAAGTGCCGGCAATTAAGCTTCGCTCGCACTTGACAAGTGCTTCAAGGCATTGCAAACAATATTGGCAGCTTAATCCATGGATTTTGATCATGTTGATAATGGATTATTGTCATGGATATTGATCATGTATGCACTTTCTCGTAGTCAAATTATTTCCTATGTACTCACTTAATCCATGGATATGCATCACAATCAACATACTCCCTCTGTAATCACGGGATTAAACTTAATCTATGGATTTTAGTGGAAACACTCGGGGAGGTCACTTCCAGATATTAAGTAAAAACGTGCGAACAAGTGATTTTCAACCCCTATATACTTTTTAATAAAGTTTGATTTAGCTCCAAAGTTTTTAGTGTGGTCACATATTCATTATATCTTTTATTTTTTTAAAGTCTTACTTCAATTATATTCAAAATGAGCTCTAAAAACACAATCGAAACAAGCTCTAAAAACACAAAAACTAGTTGAATAGAGCATTTATTTACTTCAAAAATTTATAAGTAATTAATTTGAATAAAGAAAATTTCCAAAAATTCACAATATAAAATTTCAACATAAAGAAACATCCCATAAATTTTTCAAGTTGTTTGATTGATTATTTACAATGTAATATAGGGGGTCAAAGATTTGTTCGCATGTGATACTCATAAAATACATTGAGTGAATTCCCCGAGTGGAAACAACGCTTAATCTATGGATTTCAGTGAAAACAAGGTCTTTTTGCGGGAGGGAGGGAGTACTATCTATGATGCTCTTTACTAAAGACTAAATTGCTTGGCTAAATTCTATTGTTTTTGTGTGGATGATTGATTTGTTTAATCTTTAAAAAATAGCCTTGTAATTCAAATTTTAAGCAAGATTTGAAGGCTTTTATTTATCCGAACCTCATTTTGTCCTTACGCACATGCTTGCAAAAGTTTTGGAGAGTCCATCATGATTTGAATGAATGATAAAAAATAGGATTAAGGTGTGTTACAACTTGTATGAAGTTTGAATGAAATCTATCAGATTTGATTGATTGAGTATATAGAGGTCAACCTCTAAAGGACGGGGATGGGTGGGTGGGGGTGTTGAACTTAGCTCTTGTTTTTTTGACTAGCTCTTGTAACAAGTTCAATTACTCATTGGTGTGGGTAATTTTGACGATCGACAGTGTCAAAATTAAAAAAGACTTACATAGCTTTTGTATGAAAAAAGGATCAGCAAAATCACACAATTTTGGAGAAAATGCCACCGTTGAGAAGATTAATGGAACTCATTTGGGGTATTTTGTACATATGCTGAAATCGGATTGTTCTAAAGTGCTTCAAAAATTCTGAAATTTGGACATGTGCAAAAAATATCACATAATTTGAAGGAGTGAGGAGGAAGATATAAGGGTCTGAAGTGGCAAATAGATAGCCTCCTTGCAACTCAAAAAAATCACCAAAATTCGCACACTTCATGAATTTCCAATCAGGAAGTACCTACAAATTCAACTCTCAAAAAGAGCCAGGGTCTGTTTGTTGCTCATCCTACAATTCAAAACCCAAGAACTCAAATTTCCTCACTTTCTAGTTCTAGAAGCAGCGCAGGGGCCTTATGGTCCTTTAGAAGTTAATACGATTGTGTACAGCATGCATTTCATGCAAATAAACGTGTAAGTATGTAACTTTAGCAAACCAAGCATTACCAAAAACGGGTGTCGTTTTCGACACTGTGTTCAACAGTTTAGTGTCGAAAATTTGTTTTCCAACACTAAAGAGTCAAATTATTGTTGAAAAGTGAGAGTAAAAGTAGTGAAGAAGCACATTATGATTCCTTGACTACAGTAGTTGAAGCCTGAGTCCACTTTTCATATCAGAAGAATTGAGAAGGCCATACTTAGAAAGTTGTACATTGATGTTCCCAGTCCTCTTAGAAGAAAAATAGATCTTGTACCTTCATTCTGTAACAGAATTTCTTCATTCTGTAATAGAATTTGGTCATTCACTTGCAAGAAGAAGAAAAATTCGATCCCTTTTGGGGTCTGCCGTAAATGGCAAGTGTTTGTTCAAAATTCCACACTAAACTTCACAAGACTTTTACATGCATAGTAGTACATTGCTGTTTTAGGTAGTTAGGTGAGGTTGCTCAATAATCGAAGCAACAATCTATGAATCTTGTGCATAGGTTTTCATTAATTCCAAACACCAATGACATATTGGCATTTGTGAAGAAAAAAGATTGATCACATCCAAAGACTTTTTGGACATCCATAAAAGAGACATTTCTAAATTTCAATGCTTGCAAAGCTTTGATCAAGGTGCAAGATCCATAACCGCTTGCTGATGTAGGTGCCTTCAACAATTGTTATCCAAGAAACTTAAAATCGATCACTTGTCATTCAATCAAGGGCTTTTACAAGTGGGAAAAAAATTAGGGCTTTTTAGGTAGAAATACGGAAAACTGTGAGGACTCACGAACCAAACCGTAGACTTGTGGTGAAACAGAGACATTCTTCACTCATTTTCAGGAATGTGTGACAACTGGGACGATTCTAGGTGTAAATTGTGGTATTTTTTGAAATTGAGCTACTCTAAGAGTTTTGGTAGGGAATTGGATAGGTATGGTTCATAGGTAAAATGGTTTTGGGTGATTCTTTGCAGAAAATTGTTCATCACTACACTTTGTTATTGAAGAGACTAGGTAACGGTTTCAGGGTTTAATAAACTTTTCACTTTGAAAAGTTGTATAAAATTATCTATTGGGAATATACAAATTTGGAATCGGATTACCTCTACATGATTTTTTCTTCTCTCTATATGAAAAATAAGTCTTTGCCATAACGCCCACTTCTAAATTCTAATATGCAAAACTTTTTATTTTCTCGGTTTATTGTATTTCTACCTTAGTATGCAATTCACAATACTTTTTGAGTCACAATATACACCACCTATGTGTCACAAGTGGGCTTGACAACTACCTTTACACTTTCAAAATTCATATAAATCAACAAACAATCTCTGAGTCAACCAAAGAGAGTTTGATGGGTGGTTTTTGACATATTGAATCCGGATGTACTTGAACAAAATTGTCGCTTGGTATGGCCAAAGTTTGGCATCTATAGAACTCATAGCAACTTACAGAACTCCAATCTGATAAGTTGTTCATGAAATGTTTTTTGTGAGAGTTCGTCAGGTCGGGCCCATTGGACCCGGAATTTACCATAGTGGTCATGCCTTTGAGAACTAGTGTGATATAGACATACACACTTTGGTGCACATGGGGCATTTAAGGATTAACTCTATTTAGGGTGTTTTCACGGTAGGGTTGTCAAAATATGTAGTTACAAGTTGGCTCTGTGGTTTTTTTTTTTTTTTTTTTTTTTTTTTTTTTTCACTCTGTAAATTCCGGTGGTCATTACAATGCAAATACAAATAATTCTCAAAATATGAATTATAAGAATATGGAAAACTTTTGATTATAAATTATTTCAAAACAATTATTTATACCATTTGGATCTAAATGTGTAAAAAATGCATTGTTAGGCCTTAGGTGAGTAAAGAGGTTCAAAAATATCCCTAGAATATTCCTAGAATATTCTAAAACATACCATATTTTCTGTATTTAAACATTTTCCATAATTATTGGATACAAATAATGACGCAGTAATGGCAAGTGCTTTACATATTCTATGTTTGCTTTTTGTGCAAAATTGTCGTCCTACCGTGAAAACACCCCTCTCACAATCGCTCCGTCCGTCCCTCAACTAGACCCAACATTCAGCAAACCATACAATCTACATGAGATTCCAATTTGCATTGAATTAAGTCATTGACATGACATGATTCGGCCTAAAGTCAGCTTTTGAGGTATGACCTATTCTATAATGTGTTCAACTTTAGAGGGCTATATTTATGAATAAAATGAAGCTTTCATTATATTCCAAACTGCTTGTACTTTCTAATCTCATATATAATCCAATTGTGTTTCCAAGTTTGTCAGAGCCATCAAAATCAATCACTTCTCTCTGGTTGGCTCAAAGATTGCTTGTTAAATTTTTAGTATTTTGTTTATGAATCTTGTTTGTATATCAACCAAAATAGTCTCAATTCTACCTTCAAAAGAATCCAACCACAACAACTTAATCCCAAAAGACCAAGGATTCATGATTTTAAAATGACAAATTATATCGATCAAATTATAAAAATATAATTTAGATGGGACCGAATTTTATATCTTCAGTGAAGCATATTGCCTGTATTGATAAAATAAAACAAATAAATTTGAACCAAAGGAACTTCAAACAAGACTTACTCAAAACTACCAAGAAAAACACAAGGCCCAATTTGGGCTTCTTGGTCTTTTAGAAGTTAAATGGGCAGTTTAAGATCAATCTACCATTTGAAGGTGGTTCACATGCACATTTGGTAGGTCCCTCAAAAATCAAGGGGGTAAATGATTCAAATAGCCTAGTGTCAAAATTGAATTCCCACAAGAGGACCACATTACTCTAAACCAATCACAAGACAACCTGTGGCACTTTTGGACACAAATTAGTTAATTTATGTCAAAACTAACATAAGGTACTTCAATCCAAGTGGTGTTGGAGTGTTACTACGTGTGAAGCTTTTGTACAGGATGAATACACTAGTGCAAAGGGCTCCCTATTTCACTAAAAATGACCACCAAAAAGGGTTCAATTTCATCAAAAAATTTAGATCTTTGGTGGAATTGAACACTTTCTGGTGGTCATTTTCGGTGAAATAGGGAGCCCTATGCAGTAGTGAGAAGTATGGATTAAATAAAATTTGGATATCTTGTTACTACAAATTGTTGACAGTTTTATCTGAGGCACACACATGTAGCGAGCACAGAGGGGCTGGTGTGAACGTGTGAAGCAGCCATGATGCAAAGTCTGGTTACATGCCCACAATTGAACCCACAGTCCCACAATGTTACTTCAGTGAGGAGGCGGGTACTGATTGTGTAGGACTGTACAAACGATCGAGCTAGAATATTGGTATATGAAGAGTGGCATGAGAGAAATCTTCCTAGAGGCAAATCCTAACCATTCTGTAATGATACATGTCTCGCTCATCATAACTGCTTGCTTGCTCAAGTTTCACCAAGTGACGCTGATGGTACACCCCAATGAACTGGCTCTCCAACATTCATTTCTGCCAGACCTTGCCACATGGGGTTGGACAGTAAGCATTTTCGTCGGGGCACTTAAAAAACTAACTCACACACCAAGCTTGAGTACAATGGAACTTGGTAAATGAGCTCAGTAACTTAGATTCTCCAGCTTCTTTACTGATAGTACTGTACTGTACAGTAATACTCTTTACAATACAAGTATGGCTGGAATTGCTGCATCAAATTCAGTATCTGTGTATTCCTTAGATTCACCGTACTCTATCTCTCAAAATCCTACTGTGGTTTTGGAAACAGTGACATAGGACTCTCCATAATGAGCGACCATAACGGAATTAGGTTCAAGGCACAATCAGGTGAAACTAAAACTCCACTGATGGACTTGAGAGCGTGTGGAACTAATTCCAGTAATTGCAAACCAAATTTTGTTAAAGATCATCACATGGAACTTTCAGGTTCTAGAGAGTTCCAGATTTACCTATTATTGTGCACGAGATGTCAAGGTGTCGTGCATTGACACATGTAATTCCTCCATTGCCAAGACACTGGTGAGAGTGACAAGATAGTCTTGAAACCTGACCTGTACATGCAAACGGACTCATGCAAATCAGCAATGGTGTGCGCTCAACGATCTTACAAAATGAACGTAGAATTGTCTACGAATTGAATCATCGTACAAGATTTTGATGCACAGAAGATTACCTCTCGCCACGTCTCACTGGTGGACAGTTACTCAAGGGCCCAGAAAATCCTTACAAAACTTCAACCCAGGACGACTATTCAGAGAGCTATAATAAGTGGTTATGAAACTGTCGTGATGATTTCCAAACACGCTATGCATCATCGTCGTATGAGACGTGAAAAGATGTCTTGCAGCCTTGAGCTCCAGGATCTTCTGATCCGCAGCAGTCCCAGAACTTGGCTGCATAAGGAGGATCGTCTGGTCCCAACTCATAGTATCTGATTACATCATCAACGCATCAAATCGTCAACACCATCATGCAGCTTATGAATAACAAGTCAAATCTCAGTGTCATGATACTTATCAGAAATACTCCTCTCCCTCTCCACTCTCAAAAAGACTCACACTCGTCATTGCAGACATTTCTAATTCGTTATAAAATTCTCTTCTGTGAACTTTTTGCAATAGCGGTGTCACACCTCTTTCAGAGAATGCGTATGTGGCACTTTCTCCTTGAATTGTGGAGGACCCATTCTCTGAGGATTGAGAGGTTTCATTCTTCTTCTCCGGAGATGAAGAATGGGCGTGAAGATTGAGAAGCCGTGGAGAAGATTAAGAAGCTGTGTCCATTCCCATTCTTCACATGGCCTCAACGGGAGTCACACCTTCTTCATGGAGAATGGCCACGATTGGCTCCACGTTTCTCTTCCAAGGTTCTCAATCTTCAGAGAATCAAACTTCACCAAAGAGGTGTGACAACTCCTATATGTAAACAGACAGCTGCAAAATAGTTAAACCTTCTACAACGTGGGCAAATAAGGTAGAGGATACTAAAACTGTTAACTGATCCCATCTCCTATGCTGACCTCTGTTACCAACAATTTATCTAAGCTCGAATTGGCTAAATGTCTATAGCCACTAATCTTTGAATGAAAACAGGGTTGTCTACTGTCCCTTCAATAGTGCTCTACAACCTCCCACTTTGAAATTGCACAAAAGAAATTCATGCATAGTGATGCAAATTGACCTTATGTCCACAGTGATCTCTCCATAGCTCTATAGTGATCTCGCAATGAAAGTGCACTCCTACATAGCCGCAAATAGTATCCTCTACCGTAGAACTTTATGACCTAACAGAACCGGTGGGGAATTTGGCTGGACCTTTTCTGATCGTCATGGCGACGAGAGACAAAGTAAGTAGGATGAAAGCGACATGCTGAGCTCGAATTGCACTGTGTTGCAAAGCTGCTCTTACAGCGCTTGCATGTTTTGGTCTCCGATTCCACCTCCTTCATATCTATTCAGTACAACTCCAGTTTCAGAACCAGTTCCAAAATCACCATACCCACAGACAATAATTTATCACACGATATGGCTACACTGCAAAATCCATTACGCTTCCATAGCATTCCATTGAACGAACGGACATCTTCCCCAAACAACTCAAGCTTCCACTTCTTACATGCACAAAAACGATGAATCCGATTAGGAACTAATTCAGTAATCCGTAACATTAGCCGTACGCTGAATGATTAGCTAGAGACATGATTCTCAGAGACTCCACAAGGCAAAAAAGAAATTAGGGCATCTAGTCCCTGTTCAGTATGAAAAGACTAGGGTTTCATACTGGACACTAATCAAAACAGAAACAACATACCCTCATCAATAACCTCTTCCACATGTGACAGACCAAATCGTAATTGCGCGAATTCACGAACCAGATTCCACACAGACATTTCCAGAGATTAATTCCTGGCTTGCAGAGCTCACAATTCACAGCGTATAATTCCCTCTTGCTACATCAATAATCCTCGCCTGAGAACAGCAGAAATGCCACAATGAAAATCAAATTAATTGTAGAACACTCACCCAACTTCGACAATCCCACAGAAAAATCTCCCGAAACTTGGGCAAAACTCGAATCAAAGCTCGGAACGAAGCAGATCATTGCTGGCGTGGTTTCGTTACTGTCCTTGACGTTTCCTCTGCTGAAAACCATTTGCACCCGGGTATCAGCGAACCTGGTCGAATCAGTTGAATCCGGGCATCGGCGAATCTGGTGGAATCAGTTTCATCTGGGTATCAGTGTGCCAGGTCAAATGCTGAACACTGCATGCGTATGCACATGGTCTCTGTTATTGTAAACGCAGTTGCATGATAATACAGTGCACAGCAACTTGTCAAAGTTGTTCTAATGCGAAAGTGACGTTGACGGACTGCGGAAAAGATGGACAAAGAATCATACATACTCTGCACAATCAAGGATGACCCAGTGCCAGCACCAACGCACCTGAAAGAGAGTCAGAGCGAGAGCCTCAACGATAAGATTAAAAGGACGAGGTAAACAACGATGAGCACTCTAATCTATGCAACAATGGTTGCACTCTTCTTTATGTAAAGAAATTAATATACACACAAAAATTCGGGAGCTTGCTAGAAGTAAGAATAACATCCAGAATAATAAGAATGCAAATCAATCAGCGGTATGTTGCTTGCACTTGTTGGTTCCGAAATGCCATGCGGCCCTTCGCACCATTTGGTTGCAAAGGCCACAGTAGTGGTTTTGACAAGCCCAGCAGAAAATATGGTTGTTGCCTCGGTCCTTGTAGTTCACCTGCTTGCAGTTAGGACAAGGGCGTGCGGCCGCAACATCAGCCCCTCGGTAGTTTTGGGGCACCAGCTGTTGCTCCTGAAGCTGCAGTAGCTGCTGGTTGAATTGAAGCTCCCAGCGGTTGATTTCGATCTGGTCCAGGAGCACACACGAGGCTGAGTTTTTGTAGTGATCATAGCCTTTAATGGATTCTCCACACTGGAAACAGAAGTATCCCCCACAATTCGTGCACGTCATCTTGTTGCAGCCCTCGGACTTTTCCACTGCTATTCTGCAATTTGGGCATTGCTTCGCTTCCCTTTTGATGTAATCCATGGCCAAGCATTCGTTAATCAGATCCTTCTCATGTCGCAGGGCTTCCTCTCCCAAAGCCCGTCCTTGCCGCCGGCCCTGCAGAATCCGAAGCCTCGCCTCGGGAGTCATGCACGTCTGACCGGGATGCCAATTTGCCATGCACAAACTACAAAAGCTGAAACGACATTTACTACACTGGACGAGATGGTCGGGATCTTCAATGGAGGGAGTTGAACATTTGGGACAGTAGATCACATCTGCCATGGAGTCCAGCGTCTTCTGTAGCAAAAGCTCGTCCCACCTTTCGAAAGCTTCCTTGTCAAGAACATCCCGCAACAGCCCAGGGGGAACCGACTCCTTGCAGCCAACATCAGGACAGGTCAGATTCACCACACTCCCGTCTTTCACATGCATGTTGCAATACTGCTGCAAACAGCTCTTGCAGAAATGGTGCTGGCAGGGCAGCCTTGTGAAACCAAAACCCGGCAACTCGTTAAAACAGATGCAGCAAGTATGCAGGGATTCCAAAAACTGCTTCTTCTTGACCTCCTCGTTGTACCGCAGCAATCGGAAAACGTCCACATCGAACGATTCGGATCCGGACACAGCACGCAGATCGACACCGTCTCTTTGATTCTCCTCAAGCTCAAGACTCTCAGTAGCACCCAGCTGTTGTAGCGTCTGTGACCGCAAGAATTCTGACCACGTGTACACCACGACCTCCGGAGAATTCTCCTGCCAGGCGTTGTCAAGGCAGGCGCAGAGGATGGACAGCCTCTGTGAGCTCAGCCACAAGCAAGTGAGTTCGAATAGCGGCGCCGAGTGGGATGGGTAGGAAGGAGGAAACACACAGAGCAGGGAGATTGGAGGAAGAGCGTGGACAAGAAAGAAATTGTTGTCACTGGCTCCATTTTCCTCTGCCGCATTAATTTTGATGTCATCTGGAATCTCCAGATGCACGTTGATCATAAAAGCGGCAGGACCACCGGCTGAATCCTGTTCCTGAATCGAAACATAGTCAGACCCGTAAATGGCCTGCAACACGAGTAGCTCGTCCTCTTGTTGCTGTTTATTGCTCTCGTACTCCGACTGGGAGAGCTGAGAAGCATCGATACGAGCGGCTTTTCGCAAAAGCCTCTTCACTCCCACCTCTTCCTCTTCCTCAACCCTAAACCCTAATCCGAGCTTTCCCATTGCAACAACAACAGCAGCATCATCGTCCGCCGGATTCTGAGTTGACGGTGATGCAACGCGCGTCGTATTCTTCACCGCTTCAACATCCTTTCCCTTGTTATGCACCGGATTATGCACAGATTCAACCTTGTTCGACGGTACAACGAATTTCTCACCTCGAAAATAATTTCGTTGCCTTGCGCCACCTCTCCTTTGATGTCTTGGAACGCCCCTCGAGCTGCTCTCCCCTTTCCACACCATCCTTAAAACCCAAGAAACCCTAATGAATCGATCGCTACAAAACGCAACTCGGATCAATAGAGAAAAATGTGATGTATCACTGATTCAGGATTCAGTGACCCTGACAAGGGCCTACGTTAAGGTTTCATGAATAATTCTAGCCGGTGAGCGATTTAGTGGAGACCTAAGTAGAACCGCTTTATCGCAGCTTGCGCACCACGTCTTTCTTTGAACCTCTCGAATCGAGAAAAATAACGAAGAAAATCATATGGTACTAATAACGGATGAATCCTACGCTGCGTGTTTGCAGACTAATTGGTTTCTGACTTTCTGTGCTCGTTGTATCTGCGTGCCCGACATCGATAGCCTCCGCAATTTGGAAAACCAGTCCGCAAAAAGCAGCTGCGACGCAGTGTGCTGCCGCAACCGCGCGGCGGACAGCGGACAGCGGTTAGCCGCGGTTTCCAGTCTGACAAGATGAAGTAACAGGTAATTTCGGATCCCGTAACAGGAATTTTCCCTAGGGCGGCCTTGCGGGTTATTCAACCGTGCTAACTTATTCTAAAAGCGCTCGGGAAATATTCAAGCAAAGCAGCAGAATCCTGTCTTTAGAAAAATCAACCGGTTCCTCTTAGATCTATCTTGGTTATTAGAGTTATCCGTAAACTAAAGGGTTGAGTGGGCCTTAGTTTGACTAAAATTTGGAGAAACGAAAACTATTGAGAGAAGTTCTAGGAAATCAAAAGAATGGGTGAATGGGGACGGTCTAGGTATATATAGCGAGAATCTATTGTCAGAAAAGGGGCTAGCAATGATCTTCTTCATGTGTGAAGGTGAATACTAGAAACTTGGGTGAGAAGTTTTTTAGCACCGATTTCAAAGTTTGCATCCACGGTTTTTTTTTAGTGCCCGACACATGTTCTTTTTTGAG
Organism: Pohlia nutans; assembly: GCA_022496805.1. Lineage (NCBI taxonomy): Eukaryota > Viridiplantae > Streptophyta > Bryopsida > Bryales > Mniaceae > Pohlia > Pohlia nutans. The sequence continues at coordinate 39,272,436 of CM040088.1, forward strand.
GATTAATGTCACTATTCACTCAAACTACAGTTCACTCACCCACTTTTGAGGGACTTTACAGATAACTCTATTGTAGCTATTTTATACTACAATTAGAAAATTTTCATGGATCCCTCTCGGAAATTAACTAAGGCTTGGAAAATCAACCATGCATTTTAGAAAACCAATTGAATCATTTTACACTAACTGTCGGTATCATAGCATAATAGAGCAATGGGAGTAAACACCCTTCTGCAATGGCCTCCACTACTCCGATTTCCATTTGTCGTTATTTACCGTTTTATGTGAATTACTGTTATCTGGAGAGCTAAAACAAAATATTGGAATTAACTCATTGGTTTTGGGCTATCGGAATCCCCAATATGTGGCTTGAGTATGATATTTTACTTCGGAATGTGGCAAGTCATACGGTAAACTGTAGATACCTGAAAGCTCAAAATGTTTTGAGTCCGGGAGCATTTTTGCAAAAATCAGAATGTTCAACCAAGGCCCAAAATTAGAGGTTCACCTTCTAAAACTCATCCTCAGTATGGTCCAATCTACTTGTCACCCATCCATACTCACATTGTGTAAAATTGAGGAAATGAAGTGAAGCCTCCTACGAAACTAAATCAATGGTTGGATTTTCTCCTACTTTTTGAAGAATTTTTGAGGATTTTTAGAAAAAAAAATGCACTGGAAGAGCAAGGAGCTCTGTCGAACAAGCTAGGGTCATCCAGGGGTTAAACAAAAATATCTTTGGAATTCCATACATCAACATTTTAATATTATTTTAAAAATAAAAATAAAATATATAATTTTTTTCCATACAATATATTTTCCAATGAAATTATAGTTTTTTTAATTTCATTTTATATTTATTTGCAAAGTGATTTATCCATTTACTATGTTCTATTGTTCAATTTTTTAGACGTATATGAATTTTTTTCTTACAATTTATAAATTAGAATACTAGATTCATTTATAAACATAATCTTGCATTTCAATAATAAAACAACTTCACTACCAACTACAAATATACCCATTTTTTGAACAAGGAAATGCAATCTTTTTTTTTTAAAAGACTTATTTGTTAGAATTGATAAATTTCTTATAATTGCATTTATGTATCACTCAAAAGTTCAAAGAACAGTGGAATAGAATTATGGATAAATTATTCTAAAAAGAAAAAGCGGAAAGAACATAGGGCATGGGGAACACGGGGAACACGGGAAACATTTAAGCCAATGGCACAGAGCCACACTAGTAATTATTATTTTTGGATTTTTTTTAACAAGTGTCAAATTATATGGATATTCTCTAAGATTCTCTTTCTCACCTTACAAAATTGAATTTTTTTTGAAAGCGATGCCAACACGTAAGAATGGCATGGCAGAGTGAATGTGCTTATCTCGCTGACGTGGAAGGGGAAGGAGATTGGACGCAACGACGTACATGTGAAGAGCCCCTTATAATGCTAGCTGAAGACTCTTGACTGCATCAGGGTCTTCCCAGGGTCTTGACGGCAAGCCAGGGAAGCCAGGGTCTTGAAATCGTCGGGCGAGGCTTTGAACCCTATAGTACGCTGGGTCAAGCCCAAAGGGTCCTTCGTCGTTCTACTCACTGTCTGGGAATGAACGATCCTTGTTCTGTTTTTGTGTTGCAGCAGAGATTTTTTTTGTTTTTTTGGTCTACTTCTCAAGATGCAGCGGTGCGTTGTTAAAGCTGCTTTGTGGCAGTTCAATTCACGGACCCGATCGGCTGTTGGAAAAGCATCATCTCAAAGCCGCTTTTATTCTTCCATAACGCAATGCAACTCGGCCGTGTTGACTGATGAAAGGTATAGGCTCACTTGACCTCGATGCCTCGTTCTTTTTGTATGCAATTAATCATGTTTTCTTTCTTCTCATTGCTGGTAGACTCTCGCTAAATTATTCAAGTGAAATTGGCTGTTTATGTTTGCAGAGCCTCCGACTCATCTCTTTCATTTGCAACCTGCGATGCTGAGAAATTATCGGGAGCACAGCAATACCAGATGCACAATCTTGGTAAGTACCATACCTCACTTTCTGTTTGGCTCTTCCGGAATGTAATTTCCGCGTAGGATTTACTTGGGTATCAACCAATGTGGGAAAGAGACGTGGCATAATTCTTGAAATTTTGATTTTTTTTGCCGAACCAGAAAGTGAGGTACGGTAATAGTTGTGGAGAAGAGGTTTACGTATTTGTATTATAGTTCCTGGTTCACGGTTTGATCGAGGTGATGAACCATTGAGGAGAAATATAAGATCTATTTTGTTTCTTCCGATTCGCATTGAGAATGTCTAAAGTCCTCTTGGAATGTGCGCAGTGCAAGGAGAGTGGCAGCAGACATCCAATTCGATTAAATTGCTGGACCCTCTCAATGGGGAGAGGTTCATATCTGTCCCGGACACTTCTTTTGAAGAGATATCAGTACGCATTCTTAATCTTTCATTTCAGCCCTTAGTATTGCACGACATAATTTCTGCATTCTTGCTACTTATTCACATGCTGGAATTGCTTAGGTATTTCTGTTCGTGTGCGTTGAGCTAAATAATACGAGCCCAGTTGGCCTAAGTATTTTTAAATGCATTCTCTTCATTTGAATAGAGCCATTATCTTTGAGAGCGAAGTCGTGTCAAGGAGAGGTTATACTGTTTTCCGAGTCCAGTAAAACATTTGAGATTTTTAGTCGTACAAGATTGGTTTACAACATTTCTCAATATGATAGATTCTAAGCTGTATTGTCTAATTTTTGTCATGGCAGCCGTTTGTACAAAGCTTGCGGGCATGCCCGAAGTCCGGTCTACACAATCCACTAAAAAATCCTGAAAGGTGTGTTATGCTCAGTGGAAATCATGTCACGAATGATCTATGACTATTAATTATTTCCTAATTCTTTAAGATAGTTGAAATAGAGACCCTTTACATTGCGAAAAGGTAGTGTTATCATCACGATCAGCTTACCAAAAACTTAGACCTTGCTTTGAAAGGTCCTGCCCTTCTAGAGAAGGGTCTTATGCAATCTTTTTACAGATCTTAGTCTGTATGAACTTTAGTTTACACTATACTTGTATGCTTATTCATGCCAAAAGATGAGTTCACGCTCTGTATATGATGTGGTGCAAGGGGTGTTCTTCGTCATGTGCCGGAATGTGTGATGTGATTGAAGTTGGTGAGAAATTGCAGTTTGCTGAAATTCTTTTATTTTTATCTTGCAGGTATATACTGTACGGAGAGGTTATGGCCAAGGCAGCTCATGTGCTAAAACAACCTCAGGTTTTTCTCTTGATCTATTTCTAGTATGTATGTAAGCGTTTGCTCAGGATAAATAGCTTATGTCTAAAATTGTATTGAAATGACGTGATACGATTCTATAGTCTATTCACCTATATTATTTTTGCTATAAAGCCACTTGTCCCTTCCTAATAATGTTTCTAGAGCTATTTCACAGAGTAGAATGGCATCATATGCAAGAAGCATAAATCCATCAAATATTGGTAATTGTTGCTTGTGTTAATTTAAAAAGTTATCTGTAGTCACTTTACATGTTGAAGAAAGAAAACATATTTAAATTGATTGCTTAGAAGCAATTATGGTATTAAAATTTTTAGTGACAACATTTGTCATCATGTTGCAGGTTGAGACCTTTTTTGCTCGTCTCATCCAACGAGTTTCTCCAAAGAGCTTTGCCCAGGCTGCAGGCGAGGTCACTGTCACCCAAAAATTTCTCGAGAACTTCTCTGGTGATCAGGTATTTGAGACACTTCTTTGTGATTACACTTGCAATTTTGGAAGTATGGTGTGTTAGTGGCTTAGAAGTAGACATTGTGGACATTGTGTTTTACTTTTGACCATTCATTCCTCTGCATGTTCAATTTGTTGTAAAACCAAAGTTGAATTTGTGGCAAAATTATCTCTTGATGTGACATTTCATGAGTGAAATTAGTCACTCTCTGGAGCATAACGATTTATGTTCTTATTGACAACACCCACAGACTAAGACAACATTCCTTGCCAAATGTTTAGGAATCACTTTCTGATAGACACTTAAGTGTTTAAATTTATCACTTTGGCAGATCATATTACCTACAGTGTTAACTTGAGCTTGTCAAGAAAATGGAATTTATTCTTCTTTGATGCTTTGGAGCAGGTTCGCTTCTTGGCTAGGTCCTTCGCTGTTCCAGGGAACCATCCAGGACAACAAAGCACTGGCATGCGATGGCCATATGGTCCCGTAAGTTTCTAGAAGTGTACCTACTTGTATTTGATTTTTTTCTAAAATCAAGTGTATTTTGTGCTATCATCATTGAACTTTGGGCTATATCGATTATCATAATCTCATATTTTTAAACATTTCTAGTTGATAATTCAATGTCTTTAATCTCCCTCATGATGGAGCTGACTCGGGTTCAATGTGGGCGTGCTAGGTAGCAATAATTACTCCTTTCAACTTCCCACTCGAAATCCCAGCATTGCAAGTTTTAGGTGCATTGTTTATGGGGAATAAACCATTATTGAAGGTTGACAGCAAGGTTGTTATTTTACGCTCTTTCATCTCTTAAACTTTACAGACTTTGAGCCACAAACACATTAGTAGTAGGCGTTGTTTGATACCTTCATGGTCACCTTTGCTTGCAAGTTTATACTGTTGACTTGTTGACAAGGATTTCGCAACTGTGGGGTTCATTTACAATGCATTGTTTTGTACTACGCGTGTGGAAGTAATAGGATTGTGTGCAGGTTAGTATTGTAATGGAACAATTCATACGGCTTTTGCACGAATGCGGGATGCCATTGACTGATATGGACTTCATCAACTCAGACGGTCCAGTTATGAACAAACTTCTTCTTGAGGTCAGCCTCGTGACGATGTCAAACTTGCACTAGTCTTTATTATGAGTGTACATTGTTATGTTAATGTGACGGTTTGTCTGCATTGTTAGGCAAGATACTTGTCGAAAATAACGGTGCTTGATTTGTCCTGGTTAATTTCTCAACTTTGATTACCCATGGATGATTATTGACATAATTATGTGAGGTGGTTTTGTTTGTTCCATCTGCCGTACTATTTGGAAGTTTTTGATCAGTACTGGATGGCACACAGGCGGAGCCTAAGACGACACTTTTCACAGGGAGCTCAAAAGTTGCTGAGAAGTTGGCAGTAGACTTGAAGGGTCGCGTTAAGCTAGAGGATGCGGGCTTTGATTGGAAAATACTTGGCCCTGACGTGCAGAATGTGAGTCGATACGCCACACTATCATCAGACGTTCCTACCGTATGTTTTGAGCTCAATTTTGGTAATCTATGCTGTGTTTCTTCTTTCAGCCGGGTATATTCCAAATGGGCATGACCTATGATGGAGATCGTTTTCTGTGTTTTTTAACTAGACATTAAAAACGTTATAGTTAAGATGTATGGCATTATTATTTGTAAAGTGAAAGAGAGTTGACGGGCGTGGGCACATTGTTTCTATGATATAAAGAATGTAGATGTTTGCAATGGCAGGAGGACTATGTTGCATGGGTGTGCGACCAAGACGCTTATGCCTGCAGTGGACAGAAATGCTCTGCACAATCAATATTGTTCATCCATGAGGTCTTCACATTTCCTATATGATATTTGTGGAATCATTTTATGTAACTCGATACAAAAACACGTCTGTTGATATCTATTTCATCAGGAGTTTTGCTCCACATTAATGAGATCGTCTTGTGAAAGCATTTTATAAATCGATCAATTTACTCGTCTGTGAGATGTTCATGTGATGTTCAGTGATTATTTTATTGCAGAACTGGGCGAAGCAAAATTTTGTGGAGAAGTTGAAGAAACTTGCTTCAGGACGGAAGCTGGATGACCTTTCCGTTGGCCCTGTTTTAACGGTACGACCCTAGCTTCCTTTTATGTGATTCCCTTTTTGACTACAGTAGTAAGGAACTTGAATTATTGCAAGTTGAATGTTTTGTATTGTCTGTAACTTTGTTTGATATGACCTACACTCAGACCTCTTTAATATGATCTTCTCTAAAACAATATTCTGGAATATCATTCACACTAGTCACACTTTGTCAGTCATTTTTGGGCCCAGGCAGTCAGAATAAAGAGGTCAAAGGTGTATTCCATAAATTGCAAATTGGCTAACATCATTTATGTTTTCATTTGGTAATGTGAAACCACCCAAAATTGTATAAAACATCAAACTTTCTCTCAAGGTTATAGTTTCTCCACTTCAAAACATGCGATCTAACAAAGTATATCGATAATGTCTGAATTCAGATCTTGCTAAGTGAGGGACTTGCTGGTTCTTGTATTTCTCTGCACATACAATTGAAATGCCTTGATTTTTCACTTTTGTATGCTTTCAGGTGACAACCAAGCGGATGTTGGATCATATAGAGAACTTGTTGGCGATCCCATGCGCAAGTGTTGAATTTGGAGGAAAGCCTTTGACGAACCATTCCATCCCCGATGTGTATGGCGCTATGGAGCCAACCGCAGTCTTTGTTCCATTGAAGGAGATTCTGAGGAATGAGGAAAACTTTGCTCTTGCTACTACTGAGATTTTTGGCCCATTCCAAGTGAGTGCAACGAAACCTCTTAACATCTTTTAGATATGGTGCGTTTTTTTACTATTATAGAGTGCTCACATCAGCAGTGGTCATGGTCCTTCATAAATAATCAGTCAAAAAGGGTTAGGGTCTGGTGGTACTTGCTTAGGATCAAGATGAGGATCAAGATGAGGATCAAGACAGAAGCACAAAAACATACGAGGACAATGCATGGGTTGCTCAGATGTAGGAGCCCAAACATACAAAAGCGATGATTTAGCATCAAAGATAGTGTTATTTTTTAGTTGGTCATCAATGGTTTTGCATATTTACTCAAGACGTTGATGCAGTGATTACTCTCTAATTGCGGTCTTTTGTGCACAGATACTAACCGAATACAAGGATGAAGATCTTCCTCTCGTTCTTGAGGCTTGTGAGCGCATGCATGCACACCTCACTGCTGCAGTTGTTTCTAATGACGTCCTTTTCTTACAGGTTATTATACTCATTTTCCACTAGATTCTTGACAAAGTATTGTACCAAGAGTAATTGATGTGTTTTCTGTTACATCTGTTCATAATTATTTTGGCTATTCTAATGCCACGAATTAAAAATATCCTGACTTGATTGATTTACAGGAAGTACTGAGCAACACTGTGAATGGGACGACGTATGCTGGCATCCGAGCTCGTACAACTGGCGCACCCCAGAATCATTGGTGCTTACATTTTTCCTCCGTTACTCATCCACGCTTAAATTTCATAACTCGTTTTGTGGTTCAGTAATTGGGTTTTCATAACTAAATGCTGTTACCGCATAACTAATGCTGTTACTGCATAACATTCATTAGAATAAAAATATCTTACTCGTAATACATGTTTTGTATGGTTAATGTCAAGGTCTCATTGGACCTGGGTTTTAATTGTGCTTTCTGTTTTCTGCTAATAGGTTTGGACCAGCTGGAGACCCTCGTGGAGCAGGAATTGGGACTCCTGAAGCAATAAAGCTTGTGTGGTCGTGCCATCGTGAGGTTATACAAGATGTTGGGCCTATTCCACATGGTTGGAAAACTCCTCAATGCACTTGATGAATGAATAGCTCCTAGATGTTGGCTTGGATCAGGTCTTGGTTTTAGTGCATTACAGGGGGTTGATGTAAAGTGATATTGCGTGCTGCAAACATTTTTATTTTTTGAAAAACACCCTGGCTTTGATTCAAGTTTCCGAATAACAGGACTCCACAAATATATAGAGCGAAACTGTTCAACTGATTGCAGAAATGAAGGTCGTAAGCAACATTAATGACTTCTTTTACTGTGTTTCCTTTTCAGATTGTTGGAGGCTCGTCTTGTCAATTTAAGTTGAGCTCTTGCAATATTGCCATATAGTCAGGTAGATATGTTTACAGGTTGGTCTTCAGGGACTAGTCCAATGATTTGCAGCATTCAGTTTTATTAACAGCTACCTTCTACACTCTAATCACCATGCTTTTTCTTGATTCTTACACCTGCATACCAACTCTAATCTTACAGTGCTCACCCACTGTCAGAGGTTGCGTCGACAAACAATTCCTTGTTGAACAGGACTGCCAGCATACGATGGTACACATCCATCATAAACAATGCCGTATGCTCTTGATACCTATTGCCTTCTGCTGAGCACATCAAATCAATCACGCACTCAGAATGCCACGTGGTAAAGTCAGAGTTGTATAGAAGATTCCCATGATGTTCTCAACATAATGTTTTAATATATTCAGTTATGGTCCTGCAGGCTCGCTTCTTCAGGACCTCTCTAATTCAGAGCCTTGAACCAGGGATTTTTCTGCAATTTATTTATTCATTCATTCATTTATTTTATTTAATTATTTAATTTGATTTTTACAAATAAAGGGGAACCGTTACTGCAAGGAGAGATAAAATACAAACTAACCATGCCAGGGTCTGGTGAGGTAGGATGATCCCTAAATCGAGCTAATTGAGCTAAACCTAGGACCAGAGAGGTTTTGATAGGGCTGATCGTCAGCCAAGTGGCAAAGACTTTTTATTTTTATTTTTATAATTGTTTGATTTTTGAACAAGTAGCACCAGTGAAACGAACATTGTAGCACTTTCATCTAGATTTATGATAAAGTCATCATAATTGAATGAGGATTTGTTCAAATGGATGAAAACATGTCAACATGGATGAATATTTTAGCAATAAAAGGAATGAGGTTTGGGTCCAAATTCAACTCATTTTAAAAACAATTTTGCTTTCTAGCTATATTAAGCCAAGCTAAAAAAGGGTTGTCTTGAATGTTTCGTGAGGCAGGCTTTATTTATTTATTTCATTTTGGAGGTTTCTATTTTTGAAGTTAAAAAATGGTGGCCTCTACAAGTAGATTGGGAGTTTGGGACCTACACAAGTTCAAAGTACGGGACAATTTTTTGCCTTGGAAAACGCTTGTAGCATTTATTTATAAAACCTCCGCTGTGGTTTTTAAAGCATGCCACATGTAGAAGGTTGCCGATGTTTACCTTTAAATGAGTTTGACCAGGAAAAAGCACTTGGTTGTCTTTTATCGATTGTAGTAAAATAATATGTATCCAGACCTTTCTAATGTCACATTCTTTTTTTTTCACTAAACCTTAGGAAATGGTTGTACCCAGTCCAAAACTCCCTTTGTAACCTCACTATTATTATGTTATGTTACAAGAAGCTGCATACAAATTAAAAGAGTTCATTAGATGGAAAAAGGGTTCTAGAGTATTATAATTCCAAGTATCTTTGAAATATCACTTTCACATGCAACTCTAGATTATCACAATTTTACAAAAATTTCCAATTTGGACATGCATTTTGAGCACCTAGGTTGTGACGTTAAGAAGAGGTATAGTACACATGCTAATCACCGTCCATACCCTAATGATCGCCCACTGGACCGTCCGTTTCCATTCAATAAATACTTGTTTCAAATAGTGGACCGTCCACTGGAATCATGAGACGGTGATTAGCATACCTACCCTTTGGTACTAGATGGTTATTGTTCAAAGTTTCATCCTCTATGCAACTTATTACTTCAGTTTAATTTACAACATTTTTGCTAGATTTTCAACAAGATTTTGAAAAACATACTGTAGTACCATAGCTGGGTTGCTACCCCACGAACGAATATTTAATATTTTTGGAAAAATAAGGTTTGTTCCTCAGAAAATGAATTTCTTAATTTTCGTTTTTAGCAAACGATGATTAAAAATGGCCCAAAATGGCCCAAAATAGCTTAGAAATAGAAAAATATAGCTAAAAATAATTTATTCTATTTTCCGATTTTTTATGTTTTTATTTTTTGAATATTTTTTTGGCAACCCAGCTATGGTACTACGGTATTGGATTTGCAAAAACACAGACCCTTCTCTATTTGTATTTGTATAAGGCTTGGGAGCTCATTTTCAGATACAGATTGGATAAGGGCTGGTAATGCCCTTAGCAGGGCAGGACCATGAGAAGTTATACCCAAGCAAATCTGATCTTGGCTGTAGCATTCATATTCTTTGGCCTTGACGACCCGGTCCCCGGCTTCGGTTGTCGCCACATTCGTCTTTCCAAAACTCATTATGAGGAGCTTTGGGTTCATTGTTGATCCCACATGTGTCACAATGTGCTGCACATCATCATCATCATCATCCATAACATATGTGCACCCAAGTGAGAGTTCCATTTGTCACCGAGTATGCTCAAACCCAAAAAGCTCGACTGTCATATATCGCTAGCAACTCATAATGCTATGAGAGGTTGTCCCTTTCCTAGTCCACTACAAAGTTACAAGAAATTCTACACCTTATTTTAAAACTAAGGTAGGAGCACCCAAAACCAGCAGTGTACCCAATTCCGATAATTTCTAAACAATGCAGTCATTCTAGAACGTAAATCTAGGTAGTCTGTAGATAGCTTATCATTTTGGTCAACAAACAATAAGGGCTCTATGATGTGCTTAGATTTGCGTTCTAAAATGAATGCATGGTTTAGAAATTATCAAAATTAGGTACACTGTTGGAATTGGGTGCTTCTACCTTAGGGCTCAATTTTCAATTAGCAACTAGTATCATAACAACTTGTACTTGTTACATAAGAACCTACTCAAATTCTCACTTCACTTGCTCAAATTTTCTCACTTCACTTAAACTTTCTCCCTTCACTTACTCAAACTTTCTCACTTCACTCGCTGAAATTTTCTCACTTCTCTTACTCAGACTTTCCCACTTTATTGTAGATGTAGCTTGTATTGATGTAATTGGCTTCCTCGAGACCAAAGCCCATAAATCTATGGCCTCTCTACGATGTTTCACTTTTTTACTAACAAAATGGTAAGCTTACTATTTACAACGTTGTAATTAACCAGCTCTGTAATTGCACCTTCCCTATATATTAATCCCAAGAACCTCTCATGTTGTATACAAATCTGATTGAACAACTTCCACATGTTGAGTTGTGGGTGCATTTAGAAGCCCGCGCCAGTGGAATTAGCCAGAGGGTTGAGTGTACTGTCCATAAATTAAATGCCGGCTAGCTATTTGGATGAGTTTGGTTTCAATGGAGCCACAGATTCAGAATGCATGTTTCCTGAGCATGATCTTTTGAACGCTACACACTCAATCTGGTCACGAGAAGAGGGATTTTTCTCTACACTAGACACACAATAGCGACATCAATTTTCATGCCCAAAAAGATCACGGTCATGCCCAAAAATTAATGCCCATGTGGATACTGCCTATGAAGACACCTGCATGAATTAATGCCATCAACAGTCAGATGCACTTGCAACATTGGGTATCTTAAGGTGGAGAGTCAGTTGACGAGTAGTGAAATAGGTCCATGAAGTAGACAGAGCGTTATCTCACCCTGCAAAGTCCACACCCCAACAAGCATGAACCGAAATTGCTCAATTAGTGTTCTAAAGATATAGCGTTCGCAGACTTCTACCGCAAGTTTTTAAATCGGTACCGCAACTTAAAGCATAAGGTACTGACCCCGGTTACCAACAACAACTCATCTATTCATTTGTACCCTTGGTTGGACTTAATAGCAACTGGTGTAAGCTAAATGTCTATGGTCACTCATCATGAGGTTATGTACTGTCAATTACAGAGGTTTACAACCTCCAACTTTGAAATTGCACAAGAAATTCATACATTGTGATAAAAAAACAGATTTGGCTCTTGTACCCAAAGTGATCACTACAGAGCTCTAAACTGAACTCCCAAAAATAAAATCTTAAAATGCTTGTAGTGATGCAAATAGTATCTCTACGTTATAGTTATGCGTAATCCAGTATAGAAGTGAAACAAAGTAGAAAAACAGGAAGCTAAAAGAATGTACCTGAAGGAAGCGGTTAAGCATGAAAGTGGTACTGTAGTTGTAGCCACATACACTCTCTCCCTTCGTTCGGACCTTGTTCATGGTTTGTCGCACTTTTGTTGCAAGACTCTGCTTTCCGCCTCCACCATCTTTTTTTATGAGAATCCTTTTTTGGTATAAGAAGTAACAAAAGTAATTTTGTACCATACAATACATGTTTGATGGCTTTGTTGTACCATACAATACATGCATGCATGGCTTTGTTGACAGTTACATGAGCCCGCATGAAATGTTACATGTTTTGTTTCATCAGCAACGTACAAGTCTACCAATAGAAAACGTACTGTACAATGCTGTAAGAACAAAACCACTGACCTTTCCAAGCTCCACTCCCCACTGGTCGAAGGAGTTTATACCCCAAATAAAGCCTTGCACTGCAATCCTGTGTTCATAAAGTGCTAGCAGCTGCAATTTCAAAGAAGGAGCCAGCGCTGAGATTGAAGTGGCTCCATCCACTTTGCCTAACATATGGCTAGTGGCATTATATCACAAATTTAATCACAAACAAGCCAAATAATATTATATATATAACAGCAATTGAGCTGAAAACTGAAGCATCTGAGATGATGGATGGAAAGAGGATTTCACTAACCTGGCCTGCAGTGTACGCATCCAAAGTAGGTAGCATGATGCTGAGCGACGGGCGATTTCCTGTGAACATCTGCAACGCCATATATATTTTTGCTAAAGACCAAGTATCATGGTGCATTCAGATATCGCATAGCCTTAACATACATTCAAATTCCGGAATATTAATTAATTTGGATAGTTTTAGGACGGTTGCAAAAGACAGGACACTCAGACTAACCTTATGTGGAAGTAATTCCTCAGGAATACCTTCTTTTCGTGCTTCTTCACGTGTCTGCACATGGGCCCCCCAAGGTATTACTTGGGTTATCAAAAGGCTTGTCAGATGCTTATGGAATATTAAAAAGGGACTTCTCTGCAACGACTCTTGCAGTATATATCTATCTATCTATCTATCTATCTATCTATATATATATATATATATATATATGCTTCCGTTTCTGTAAGAGAGTTACTATTGCAGAGAGGAACATTGACAAAGAAAAGATGTGTCATGGTGCTACCTTCCCGTATGCAAGCGCGTCAGGTTGAGCAAAGAAGTTGCACATGAGTTCGTCGTGATTAGAGACAAGCTCACCTGCTCCCAATGCAAAAAGCTCACAAGCGATTTATGAAACAGAATAGAAGAAAATACATTACAAAAATATATAAATATTCCGCTCTGGAAGCTTATAGTGGATGATAGTAACTTCCAAAGCATATTTCTATTGTTCAAAAGTGGAGGGCATGATTTCTTCTTTCTATTGATACATTTTGACATTTTCCTGAAGCTTCCTAATTGATTTGTTTCAACTCCTATAGATATGAAATATATCCACATTTGGGCACTCCGAGACCGTTAAAAAACAAGGATTAATTTCTCTAGGGCTGGGATCCAAGGTGACTTGGAAGTTGGAATTGATTGTCTACCTTGCAAGTTCACCGCTTGCTGGCTTTTGATGATGCCAATAAAGTCACAAGGAATCAAACGTCCCTGAATGAGATCAACCACGTACAGTCAATCACATTCAATTGCCATCAAGCAACTAAAGAAGGATATATCAAAGTAAAGCTCTTAATTTATTTTGAATTTTCTTTACAAAATTTCTAGGTGAAAAAAAAGAAAGAAAGAAATATAAATATAAATATAAATATAAATTATATATATATTTCTCCAAAAAGAAAAAAACCTGGTGGATGAGCTGGTAGAAACTGTGTTGACCATTTGTGCCGGGCTCACCAAAATCGATCTCTCCAGCATGATAATTCAAAGGGGTTCCATCCATAGCCACACCTTTCCCATTGCTCTCCATGCTAAGCTGTGGGAGTAAAAAAACCAAGGAATCAATCACTTCTTCCGAAATCAATACATAATTATTTTATTTTCCTCCCAGAACTCGATAAATCTCCATTCAACTTGCTCTGACTTTGCACGTATATGAAACATATATATGGGTGGTTTTCAATTCTTGCTCAAGGGTAGGAGCATCTTGTAACCTGCTGAATGTGTGGAGCCAGCTTTTGGAGTGCCTGAGAATAGGGCAATATAGCCTGCAAAAACGCCAAAAAGTACTCTCAGTAACGTATTGTAACAAGGTCATATCCGTCAGTTTGCTTCGAACATGATTTACTTCTAGTTGATGAAATCTGTGGATTATAGAATGTTATGTACTACTGCATTCAAAACTTACTCGTGCAGGGCAGCGCAGGAACGAGACATTCCATACACTGATCAATCCCAGCAGAACCTGCACATATATAATCATTTAGCTGCATTGGGGTCTGCTTTACTATCATGTGGAAACATCAAACATATGATTCTCGTAATGACCTTTTGGTCAAAATCACACAACAAAGCTATATACTGATTTTGCAACGACAAATAACTGATTTTCGAGGCATCTTACAGGAAAGTTTTCCTCCAAGCAAGCAGTCTTAAAGTGGTAGTCAACACTCCACGCTCCTTCCAAAAACCTGAACGATCAAACCACTAGAACCATTTGCTTGTGAACACTGCGCAACCGACTGATCTAAGGTATTTTAGGGAGAGTCAGAATCAGTGACCTTTTTTTCATTTTTTCAAGGGAGTCCCATTGGCGATTTGAAAATTGGAACTTGAAAAATAGAAAGCATGTTTTGGCGATTTACAATATTTTTACTACAAATACATAGCTTTCTATAGAATTGTTGGCTGTACATACCAATGATAAGGGAAGATTATGGCGATATACTCTATTTGTTTACCCGATTTTTCTTATAGCAACATAGCAAGCCCATTTTTCAAATAGCAAGTTGGCGATATATAGCCACAAAAAAACTTGCTGGTCAGAATTTATATCGTCTCATTTGATGCAACCAATATGACCTTTACAAGCCAAAGAACGAGTTACTTATTGATATGAAAAGAGAGAGAAAGAGAGGATTGTATACGCACTGCTGGACTTTAGGAAATCCATATTGGAGAGCCAACGGCAATATACCAACAGCACTGCAGACTGCCAAAGTGGCCAAGTCAGCGCTCTGGACCGACTAATCATCTTCAGCAATCTGTGAAGCCTACATTGTACTACTGACATTGACTTTACATTCTTTGACTTTCAGATTAGCACTTCAAACAAAATGTGAATTAGGATTTTCCAACACCGCAAAACTAATCTGGTCAAGAGCTCAAACGGAGTACTCATGAGAAAGTAAAGCAATACATACCACTGAAGCGTCCACCAACCCAATCCCAAAAGCCAAATGCATTGTCGGGATTCAACCCAAACTCCTTCACGAGCTGCAGACACAAGTTTATGAACAACTGAGGACCGAGTTATCACCAACAATTAATGCAATATCGAGAAACATGCATTGCCCTAAAATTCAGTAAGCAGGCAGGCACAATAGACTTGTTGTTAACATGGCAGTATTCAGGAGTTCGTAATAGCGAGCTCGCAAGGCCATGATAACCTTGCTGATTGTATAATAGCAGCGAAATTAGTGCCCACCTTCAAATTAGTACTAACAGCCACCATGTGCTTGGCAACACAGCCTGGTCTGCAGAGTTAAAACAAACAGAACTATCAGTCTCAGCCTACTATACCCCCATTCAATGCGAGCAGAAAACAGAAACAAGGAGACTGAATTTATCAGTCACTTCGACTTACTTAGATATACATAATAATGTACATCTAGGTTTGTTCTTGTTTATTCTCAGTGAAGGAAATCAATATAAATAAACTAAAAATTCCTGTTTATTTCTTCTTCTTCAGTAGACACCAGATCCGAGTACCGTCTCATTACAACTAACATTATCAAATTCTTCCTGAAAGAAACAAGGGGTAGCGTAATGGTGCCAACTTGCCCTAGAGAAGCTATAAGCCAGGACTTCATGGTCTTCGAGTTCAGCATGGTCTCACCAGTAGTGAAAGTTTTGGATACAATAACAACTGCCACATCCTCCAAATTTCCACGCAGAAATCAAGATCAATCAGTGCAGTCAAGAAAAAAACGGTAATAAACATGAATTCTTGCCTGAAAGACCTACACAATTTATGAGCCGACGTCCACAACCACCTCCTAATGAGGCCAGATTTTGTACATTAGTTTTTAATATTCAAAAGGAACGAGATAGAAAGAACGATTTGTGGTGCATTCTAAAGTGATAGTAATTCCACAAGATTGTCAAGCGAGTGCATACCAAGAGTGGTCTCTGGATTTAAGCCGTTGATGGCGATTGCAACATCGACGGGATCCACATTGGCCAAACTGTAGATCAAACTCATACAATTGGCCGACTCTAAGTTGCTAGAATTGACCGGCAGAATTCATACATGACTTACAAATTATTTAGGAGGTTTCTAAAAACCATATCTTAGCCTGGTTGTTAACTGGTAAGTAATTAATATTGCTTTTAGAACATTCGAAGAGAGCTTGATTGGTGGAGGCATGCACATACAAGCGGAGTCTGCGTCCATCGGCCAATTTAGCAGCCTCAGGATCTGCCAACCAACATATTGAGAACAATATAATTCAGATGGGCCCCAATTTTATATCACCATAATCAGTGAAGAACATTGCATATGTTGGTCAATAAATAAGTAAAATTGCACCCAAAAAATTAGTCCCCATATGAGTTACTCAAAACAGCTAAAACAAGTGACGAGAAGGTACCTGTTTGCAGCGCAGTGTAGGCAAACAGAGGACCCAGGTAGCTCCCACCAATGCCAATGGCAATCACATCTTTCAGAACCTTTCCCGTCTCACCAACCTGCCGAATCAAAGCAGTGTTCATGTTCAACCAGACGAATCATCTCCATTGTTTTGAGCATAGCTTCAGACCTTGATCTTGAAGAATTTTGTGTTTCTGATAAAGTTATTCTGGCTGAGAAGGTAGTGTGTTAACTCCAAAAATGCCCTGTTAGAATTTTGAGGTCTACCGAATATGAAACAGCACTGACAAGAGTTGTGCTAGCTAGCTGGGCAAGGATCGATAATAGTCAGGAAAGAATTAATACCCAAGACCCCGATCGCACTTGATCTGAGAAGCACCTGATCTTGTCAAGCACCTCCCAAACCTCCGGCACCACATCTTTCCCATCGCACATAATTTTCACGCCTCGTGGGGCTCGCAATGCAGCGTGTAGAACTGGCCGATCCTCAGTTTCATTGATCTGTCAACCCACCAAAACGATTATCTTCCATTCAAAGTTCTTAACCCCTAAGCGTCCACTGTGTATTTTCTGTAGTGTCTGAAAATTGGACCCCCCGCTGCAAATCATCTGTTTGTGTGAAAAAGACTTCAGTTTGACACGATCAACACTGCTGATCTTGTAGAATAGAACAAGAGTTTGAAAATGATGTATTGCAATCAGAAAAGGGAGAAAATTCCACCGTTGTAAGTTCAGTGATGCAGATGGCCATATTAGGCCTTTTAGACGCTTAGGGGTAAATGGAAGCACTGACAGACAGACCTTTTTTATGTGCAATGGAACAACCCTAACTCTGCAATCTGCCATAACCAGTATGTCAGGAAACAAAATATCCCCAGGGGCTAAAATAAAAAAGCTTACGTGAACACCACAGAACATGGCCTGGATTTTCTCCGGCACTCTTGCTTCCTAGAGAGATCACGCAAGAGGTCAAAAAACTCTCCAGAACCGTATGGCTGACAGTGGTAATTACATGAATACCACAATAACAGTGAGCATATCAGAACGGTCCTTCTCAGAGGCTCTCACCCTGGCGAGTGCAAACAGTTTCTGGAAAGTGCACTGAGTTGCACGTTGTCTTGAATAGTCCAGTACAATTCCGTCGAATTCTCTGCACAAAATCCAGAGATGTCAACTTCTTAACGTCAATATCTTCTTACACGAACGTTCTAAGGTAGAGGATACCATAACCATTAGGGACCTGATCCCATAATAACTCCTGTTACCAACAGCAACTCATCTCTTCCAATACACTTGGTTGGACTTCAAATAGCTGAGCATGACTCTTAGCCTCAATGACTATAGCAACTCACAGTTCGTGAATGGAAATGGGGTTGTCTACTGTCACTTATAGTGGTCTCCAACCTCCCACTTTGAATGAGAAACTAATGTCGTGGAAAAGCACTTTGATCTCAACAGAGTTAGGTTCTTGTAGTACCCAAAGTGAGAGATCGTGATCTCCCAATGAAAGCACACTTCTATATAATGGTTAAAATGCTTAATGGTATCCTCTACCTTACATTCTAGAATTAAAAAAGGTGTTGTCTGAAAATTACATACTACTCCCTCTGTCCCATAATAAGCTTTCTCAACCCCTTTTCAGTTTGTCCCATAATAAGCTTCTGGTTGCTCAAACTAACTACTCCTATTGGCTCAGGGTCCACAACATTGGACTGCAATTCGGAGTTAATTCTTCAATTTTCTTTCAACATGAAGCCTATTATGGGACAGAGGAGTACATGAGAGCAAGGAGCACAGAGGACGAGAGATGATATTTGTTCCATATGTTACAAGAGAGGCGAAGGTAAGGTAGTTTACTTGATCATGGATTTGCATCTTTCTCTGTCTTGCATCAAATCTTTCAAATGCAGATTGAATATCTCGTCCACATGATCCTGCCGTAGTAGGTTATGTACACAACAGATTGAAGATTAGCGAGCCAGTTGGGAGTTAAGCTTGACACTGGGTATATTAAACCATAACGCAACCTATTGTCGAATGGAGCATGTAGCCCACCTGAAGGTCTCGCCATGCTCGTGTGTCCGATATGAGCTGACTACCACAGGGACTTCCGCAAGACTGCAGCCTCAGAAAGCACATGCACACATCAGCTGCAAATCATGATTTTAGGGTTCTACAGTGACCTAGTTTGAGATTGAAGCCTATAACCCCTAAAGGACCAAGAAGCCCAAATTGGGCTCATGCTTTTTATAGAAGTTTTGAATAGGTCCTATGTAGACTTTCGTATACTCAAATTTGTTAGCATTTTGATCAACACATGCAATGTTCTTCACTGATTCCAATGTTATAAAATCTTGTCCTATCTGAATTAAGTTTTTCAAAATATGATTAATTAAATTTGTCATTTTAAAACTATGAATCCTTGATCCTTTCAGGGTTAATAACAGAGGTTGTTTGTAACTGCACTAAAGAGTAAACAAGTTTAGGGCAGAACGGGTTTTTCAGAATGGACACCCGCACTGCGCTCTACATAACATTCAGTAGCGTTTATGCCCTCTGCCTTTCCTTCATGCACTTTGTTCATCACCTTGGGGTCAATTAACTAATGATGAAGTCCTGTTGGGTGTGGAATATGCTGCACCATCTACTTTGGGGGGAGGCAGAGTCACTGCATGCTACTGAATGTTATGTATGCTTTGTTGACAAGTGCGAAACCTAAAGAGGACGGATGATAATGAAAGCTACCTTGGACTTGACCGTGCCCATCCCAGCTTAGAGAAGGCGAGAGAGAGGGATCGACATCCAATTTCCATATGATCCAGTTACTGCAGGTTGAATAATAGGGCACAGGGTCAGCTCCTCTCGTCCTCCCGCATTACTAAAAACACTTGAATGCAGCATTCGTAGTAACAGGGGAGAGACAAGAGCAGCCCTTTAATTCCAGTGACTGTATTGATGAATTAGGTCTGCGTCACTCTCATAACATTCAATAGCCTTCATGCGCTCTACCTTTCCTTCATGCACTCTACTCATCACCTTGGGATTCCACTGTCCAATTAGCTACTGACGAAGACCTGTTGGGTGTGGAATATGCTGCACCATTTACCAAGGTAGAGCCACTGCATGCTTTTGAATGTTATGCTCGCACCGCTTCACAGAATGCGAGTGACGTGTAAAGATTATTCTTACCATATTGAGGTGAGTTGATTCTCCTTGCTTCTTCTGGCAGCTGCTGCAAGTGAGCAGAGGGATCAATTTTTCAAATGAATGCCTCGTTCATGGTGATGATGCTACTTGTTCGTGGCAGTGGCCCATCCTTCAGGACCCGGGATGCTCTGTCACGAATCTTCATTGCTGTGTAATTAATGAACTCGATCAGTCTGCATATATTACAAGAGAGAATGTAGGTACTGAAGGAAGCAATGGTTCGCAAAAGAGAAAGAAGGTGCAATTAGGGAGCAGAAGCGAGGATGGGATGCGAGCAGCCACAACATGCGTGCAACGGTGAGCCCAACAGGCAGCACGAGAAGGAAGCACTGACTCATATCAGAAGCATGCCATGTAGGATGCCATGTAGGATGCCATGTGGCCAACACCCACTGGCAACAAAGGGAGGTGGCCATGATGAACATTTGTGAGAACTTGTCGGAGTTCTATGATTTTTGTGATTGGTTTGATGCGCAATGATTTTTGTGTAAAGCTCTAAATCAATTCATATTGAGATGATATATCTCCAAAGGTAGGAACACTAAAACCACCACTTTTTGCTGCAAGGCACACTCACTATCACTGAATTTGTTAAATATTCATTTTTCTTGTTGGCAAGTAAGAGAGGATTTCAATGCATCAACGTATGTATCATTTGGGATATTAATACAAAAATAATCAACGTTTTTTAGCACAGAGTGCGTACACAATTTAGAGAATTAAAAACTAATCATGCTTTCATTTGATTTGATAATCAATTCAAAACAAATGATGTCAAATTGTGCAAGAAAATGCTTTAAAACACACCGCATTAAGGTAGAGCAATGGCCCTTCAAACATTCATAACTTACAAGCAGTTGGAAATTATAAAAACAGACTACATTCTTTGAAAACCAATATGGGTTTTTTTAAAGTTGAGCGGTTTTTTTAAATTTGATTTAGTAAACTATTGTTAAAGGTCAAAATTTGAGCCTCTCTAAAATTTGGATACATGGTTTCTCCAGAACAAAAATTAGATTGGATTTGCATTTGCAAATTTTAAGAAGCTAATTTTAAACGGAATAGTCCAAGGTCCGCTCACCCAAACGTCCACAGTGTGAACGGGGCCTAAATAGAATGAAGAGTGCACTAGCGCAGTATGAAAAAGGACCAATGGCAACGGCACCCGCCACCGAGCGAAAAAAGGCGCCAAATGAAGGAGCTACCGGGATCTTCAACGTCACACTCGAATTAGGGTTCCACGCCTCACTCCCGCACTGACTTAGCTCCTCTGGCTCCATCTCTTGCGTTGATTCCTATCTCGTGCCTGCAAGGAGTTCCGTAACGCAAGGGAGCATCTCCATTGCGTTCACGCTGTCCAGGAGCACCCATTGACCTCCGCATTTCGTGAATCCGTGCCAATTTGTATTTGCCATTTCCGCCATCTCCTCCGGTATGCGTGTTTCTCGTCTTCTTCTTTCCCGTTATTTTCATGTTTTGATTTTTGAAATTGATCAATTTTGCACTCTTGCACTCTTGCATTTTCACCTCCTTTCTTTTCCGTTGCCAAGAATCAGCTCAATTGCAGTGTCTCATGAGGCTTTAGGGATTCGTTCTTGCGCTGGCTCCATGCTTTGGTTCTTGTTGCAGGTCATCTTGATTTGAAACGAGTAATTATTCTGAGTCGGAATGTAGTAGTTACAAAGGCTCTGGTTTTTGAGGGTTTAAGAAAGGCGGTGACAGGAAATTGAAATTTTGGTGGCCAGTTGTTTCGAAGCTGTGGAACGAGAGTTGAGTGCCAGAAGCTCCTTGGTGGATGCTGTTTATCTTGGAGGGAATTGGTGTGGGGATTGTAGGCCCCGGGATTGTTGCTGCTGTGGAGTAGTAATCTTGCAGCATGCCCCAGGGCGTCGGCGACCCCTTCGGTCTCGGAAGCTCAGGTGATCACTTCGTTCCCCGTGTTATACTGGTATCATTTTATTTTTTTCGCACTGGTTATGACCGTTGGCGGTTAATATAAAAAAAAACTTGTCACTGTTGCGTCAATGTCAACTCAATTTGTACCTTGTTTCCAACTGGTGTGTGAAATGCGCATAAGGTGGTTACCCCATTCCCAACTGAATAAGAAATACGGATATGAGGCATTGATATTATTTAGTATTATTATTTTTTAGAGTTAGGCAAGAAGAAGTAGATTTCAACACAAGTTGAAACATGAATTAATGAAGAATGAATTACTTATAAATTTTCAAAGTTGAAGTATGACACATCCCATTCACGTCATATAGGTAGAGCTCTTTCTGTCTAAAGAAGATTTGTATTGCACACACTAAAGATGCTTAAACCAACAATAACGAATCCATGACCACACTTACATATACTAAAACCAACAAGAGAGAACCCATTACCAACTGTAACTCATGCTACAACCAACATCATTGCAGCATTGATTGTGGAAAATGTCCCTAGCTGTTGGTTTAAGGCGCCAGTTGGGAATGGGGTAACCACCTTAGTTGTAGTCAGTGATTTTTTTGTAAGGAGACAATTTAGCAGTTTTGCTACTTTGAAGAGCAATCCAGGCTCCTTGGATGCTCTTTTCATATTAATATATAGGTAATATCAGGATAATACACATGTGTTACCTAGGTGCTACTTAGGCAATACCTGGGTGATACCTAGGTTTAAAGAGGCTACACATCGTATGAAATCTGGCTATTTTTTCTTTGTTTTTTTCAAATACCCTTTGTATCAATTAGCCAGCCCAAATTTTATGTAGCAATTTGGCTAAAATTAGCAACAACAAATCACTGGTTGTAGTGATACTGACGAGGTTTCTGGAGTTTCAGGTAATCTCGGTCGAAGGAGAGAAATGGCGAAACAGGTCAGCAAGCAAAGCATTGCTGAAATGCGGGCTATAGTGGGCTTGGATCCCAGCGACATGGATTTGATTCGTGCGCTTCATTTAGCAGGAAATGATGTTGCTGCAGCTGTGAACATCTATTTCGATACTCCCAAATCCAGTTTTGCATTGAAATCGAAACCTCCACGTCGACAACCTGCTCCTCCTCCTCCACCTCCTAGAGCTAGTCCGCAAGTACGACCCTCATCAAATTCCGTTCCCTCCCGCTCGAGTATCCCTTCTCATACTAATACCCCTAAATCTTCACCAGGACGACCTACAAATCCATCTCCTCCAGCCAGGCCTAGTCCAAATTCAGCCCACACAGCTCCGGATATCAACCCTCCTCGTGTTATCAAGCCAGACTCCGAAGCTACTCCTTCACTTCAATCCACGCCAGGAAATGCCTGTGTAAATGGACCTGAGGCTGCTCACCTATCCCCGCCTGCAGTTTCTCTAGGTGGTCCTGCCACGACTCCTGTTGAGGATATCAGTGTACGTATCGTGAGCCTTTTGTATTATTGTAGACCAGTGATTTTTTGGTCAGTGGACAGTTTAGCATTTTTGCTACTTTTCCATGGCTTGAAGAGCAATCCAGGCTCCTTGGATGCTCTTTTCATATTAATATGTATAGGTAATATCAGGGTAATACACGTGCTACCTAGGTGCTACTTGGGTGATACCTAGGTTTAACGAGACTACACATCGTAGAGAAGCTGGCTATTATTCCTTCTTTTTTCAAAAATCCTTTGTATCAATTAGCCATCCAAATTTTATGTAGCGATTTGGCTAAAATTAGCAAAAAAATCACTGTTGTAGACTCTTTGAAAAAAACGAGAAACGAGCTTTGCACTTTGAAATTCCGGTATTAGTATCAATCTCAAATGAATGTAGGATTTTATTCGGCTCCATGTCATGTATTCGTTGAGTAAGGTAGTGGATACTATTAAGCATTTTGACAAAGGTAGGAGTGATTTTTGGGGATTAGTATAGCCTGACTATGCCGTGAAGGGATATTTTTGGGTACAAGAGCCAGACTGGAATTTTTATGACTATGGATGAATTTCTTCTGCCATTTCAAAGTGGGAGGTTGTAGACCACTATAAACGATAGTACACAATCCCATTTTTGATTCAGTGGCCATAGATGTTTAGCTAAGTCATGCTTACATCCTTGCTAATAAATCCCACCAAGTGTGTGAATAGATGAATTGTTGTTGGTAACAGCGAATAGTCAGACGGGATTAGGTCTCCACTGGTTTTAGTATCCTCTTCAGAAGAGTTAGTGGTGAAGAGAAAGGAGGATTTATTTATTATTTTCGGCTCAAATTTCGTACTGACTTGCATGTTTTTGATTCGATGCAGCCTCAAAAGGTGGTTCCTCCTCTTATGCCGAGTTTTGATTTATTTCCAAGCGACCCTGATCTATCCATTATCTCAGAGCGTCTTCCGGAGAAGTCTCTTGATTTGTTTCCACGTTACACAGATGAGTCCACGCTTGCTGTATACGGAAGTGCCTCAGACAATAATTGGGTTCTACTCGGTGAAGCAGAAGTTGTGGGTTTTTCGACGTGCAAGGGTCCCAAGCTTCAAGCTGGGGATTCTTTGCAGTTCAACTTTCCTAAGGCAGCTGTTGCTTCAGAGGTGAGGAGGGGACCTTGGGGACGAGGCAAGGGTGCAACTGCAGCTGCAGAAATCGTCCGGTTTTCTTGTCAAAGATCAGGAGAGGTAATGAAATTTTTTAGTTGCCAACCATCGTAGGTTTTTTACCACTTCGTCGTTTCTGAAAGTGAAAATAACTACTGTTGTCGCCAATTACTACCAGGAGAGATGAAAGTAACTTTCTTCTACTTTATTGTTGCAAATTTTGACCGTACGTTGAAATTGGGAGATCAGGTCGGTCGTATACCAGGAGATTGGGCTCGCTCCTTGATACCCCTGGTCAATTCAGGCCAAGTGAAGGTGGAAGGCAAATGCCGTAGTGCTCCAGCAGTTCTTTCACTCATGGCCAGTGTTGTCGTTGACTTTAAGTAAGTTCATTAGTAGCCATTCAGCGTCCTCGTCATGTACATGATATCCAGTGGATCCTGTTTGTCAGCAATTGTGAATACTTAGTCAAGGTTTGTTGACTTGTTTCAGTAATTTCCAATCTTAAAGACTCGGAACCTTTTTCTGCAGAGTGTATGTGAGTCGATCAATGTTTGCAAAATATAATGGCTCAACAACCCGAATTATGGTTTCATCTGAAGGAACTACAAATCAGCCCCTTCCTACTTTACTTCGTCTTCTTCACAGAGACCCCATTACTAGGGTGAGTTCTGATGTCTTTTCTTACTTGCCATATTTTCCTGTATGTGTGCAATCAGTACCAATTTTTTTATCATGTTGAAAGGGCTTTTGTTACAATTAAGAGCACTGGTTGATCGAACACAGAAAGCTGGGTCTGGTATTTTGAGTACTTCAACTGAGGGATCGATTGTCTTTTCTTGCAGGCAGCTTTTACTCCTGAGGAGTTGTATAGCCGGAAGCGAACTCTTGACCGCCAAGTTGGAGATGTCACACCAATTGTGAAGAAATTGAAGCTTTCATCTGCTGAGAGCTCAATTGCCGGTACTCAAGCAGAGGGCGCTGAAGAGGAAGTGGCTGTACTTTCTGACGAAGATGTGACGAACCTTGTCGGAACATCAGATGCTTGCAAGTTAGAGGTAAGCACAATATCTAGAAAGAAGGGGCTGTTGCTCTAAACCTTTTGCATGGAGTTGAGCTTGCTGATTTGGACATTTTTGCTGCTCTCTGTTTGCATCAGATTTATGTACCATCTTCTGCGTTTCTTCCAGGATTAAAATGTATTCCCGTGTGCGTCTTTTTGGTCAAGGATTATTAATTGCTTTAGTAGAAATTTCAAGAAGGTTTGGAGTAAATACTGATATTTACTTTATGCAGGAGATGGAACCTCCTTCTATCTTGAATTGCGAGCTTCGGCCTTATCAAAAGCAGGCCTTGCACTGGATGACGCAGCTGGAAATTGGCGCTACAGCTGAAGATGCTTCTCGCACCCTACATCCATGTTGGGAAGCGTATCAGTTGGCCGAGTATGCCTCACATTTTTGGATTCTGTGTGGAGCAATCAATTCGCTGTTTAAACTTTATGATGTTATACAAAGTTGCGATCCTTTCTGCGAATATTTTATTTTCTCTACCCTTAATCAGGCTGTTTTGTGGCAGGGAGAACACTACCTTTTATCTCAATGTTTTCTCTGGCGAAGCGAGTTTGGAGTTTCCAAGTGCCTCTTCAGCTGCACGGGGAGGGGTAAATATCCAGGCTCTTCGGCTTCTTATGCATTCAGCAGTTGTGAAATCTTTCTTACCATTGATGACGTAATCTCTCAATAAGCTCTAATTTAGATTTATCTATTTGCAGATCCTTGCAGATGCTATGGGTTTAGGTAAAACTGTGATGACAATTTCAGTCATAATGTCCAATCCCGGTAAAGGAGGAATACCTACAAATCCTGCCGTTTCTGGACCACCAAACACTTCAGAGGTATCTGGAAGCCAAGTTGGCAAGCTGTCTCAAGTGATGGATCTGAAAAAGAAGCAAATTGGTCCTCGAAAAGGAGGGGGCACCTTGATTGTGTGTCCAATGACCTTGCTTGGCCAGTGGAAGGTAGCTATCACCTTCACATCACGTGTCTTCACGTCTTTCAGGTGCCCTTAGATATTGCATTGTTTATCATTACATGCTATTCACGCACTTGATGCCATTTTAATCATGTTTGGTCCACTCATTATTGCAGTCAGAGTTCGAGACCCATGTGGCTGGAGAGTCTCTTTCAGTTTATGCTTACTACGGCCAGGATCGCAACAGAGAGCGTAAGGCACTTTTGGAACATGACATTGTATTGACCACCTACGGTGTTCTGGCTTCTGAATCAAACCAACCTGTAAGCACTTAATCTTCTTATACATGCTGACTGCTGTCAATAATTCAAGATATTTTCGTTCATCTCATTCAGGCTCTCTTCGCATCAGCTCATGGCCTACTTTGCCTTTTGTATGGTTTAGTGCTTGTGGGAGACTACAAACTGCGTGTCCCAGAGCTTCATTATTTACAGTACATGTGGCTCGCATATGGTTTAAAAATTGATATTGATGTTTATCTAATCTGTATTAAATGCTTACTGTGGAACAGAATTTCATGGAAGATGGGCCTCTGCATTCCATACACTGGTTCAGGATTGTCCTTGATGAGGCTCACACTATCAAAGCATTTCGCAATAACACAGCAAAAGCAGTTTTCATGCTCACTGCCGATCGGCGGTGGTGTCTTACAGGAACACCCATTCAGGTAGCACTTGGTCTTTGTGTTGGCAGGTTGCCGTGTTTCATCCGAGATACAGCGTTTTCTTATTGATGGAATTTAATGTGCTTATCTATCTAAACGAACACCGTGATTCTAGTGCAGAACAATTGTTTATTTCCAAATTTTGACACTCTTTTCTTATTGGTGGTGCAGAACAAACTGGAGGATATTTTTAGTCTCCTACACTTTCTGCGTATTGAACCGTGGAGCAATTATAACTGGTAGGTCTCTTCTATGCTTCTATGAAGTTCACTTTCTCTTATTTCCTTCTTAGGATTGCATGTCTATGGCATTGGAAGAAATTCCATACTGTGTGCCTGTTGTGCAGGTGGGAGAAGTTGGTTCAGAAACCATTTGAGGAGGGTGACGAAAGGGGATTGAAATTACTACAAGCCATACTGCAGCCGCTCATGCTTCGGCGCACAAAAGATAGTCTTGACCAACATGGGAGGTGAGTTTTAAAGTTCAACTAAAGCTGTAGTTACTTTTTCCTGATTGCATCACGAACACTGAAGGTTCTTTATTCTAGTTTTCTTGACATGTCTTGGGTAGCTTCTGAGTGCCTGCTGATTTAAGAGGCTGACAGTCACTGCTTGGCTACCCACCTGAATGTTGTGCAGACCCATCCTAGTGCTGCCTCATGCAGACATGCAAGTTGTGGAATGTCAGTTTTCAGAAGCTGAACAGGATTTCTACACTGCTCTGTACAAAAAATCCAAGGTCATTCCAACTTCCTGAAGTGCGGTTTTTCATGCCAACTTCCAATTTGGATTTGTTTCTATCTTATTGTTCTGATATGCAATCATGAACGCTGATAAGAAAACTATTGGATTTGCAGACCAAGTTTGACCAGTTTGTACAGCAAGGAAAGGTGCTGCATAACTACGCGTCTATCCTTGAGTTGCTACTGCGTCTCCGTCAATGCTGCGACCATCCCTTTCTTGTTATGAGGTATTTTCATTTCTATCTTACATGTACCCAACTTTCTTTAAATATGCTATAATTACACGTGTCAGACTCTATTTTAGTAAAGCTTAGTAAAATCCAATCTCAGCGAATAAACTTCTTTTTTTGTTGTCTTGGCAGCCGTGGTGACACTGAGGAATACGCGGATCTGGGCAAGTTAGCTAAACGGTTTCTGAAAGGAGGACCAGAAGGAGTCGGGAATAGGCCTACGAAGGCATTCGTTGAAGAAGTGGTCAAGGACCTTCAGAGTGGGCAAAAGGGAGAATGCCCTATCTGTTTGGAGTCCGTCGAAGATGCTGTCCTTACGCCTTGTGCCCACTGCATGTGTAGGGATTGCTTGTATGCTTCATGGCGAAGCTATGGGGGTGGGCCTTGCCCAATCTGCAGGTACTTTCTAAATGTGATACTTTACATATGATAATGGAGAACATGTCTGATGTGTTAATCCTATCGACTTTTCAGTAAATGGAAGTCATAGCTCAGGCTATTGATGTTGGAAATTCACTGCAGGCAAGCGTTGACTCGTCAAGATATTATAACTGCACCATCTGATAGCCGTTTCCAAGTCGATGTGGAAGCCAATTGGACAGAGTCATGCAAAGTGACGGCACTGATTAAGGAGCTTGAGGAACTGCGGCCATCAGGCGCCAAAAGTGTGGTCTTCAGCCAGTGGACTGCTTTCTTGGATCTGCTTGAGATACCTTTGAAAAGGTATCATAAAATCGTCATGTCTGTTTGGCTTGGATATGGATGAAAAACTTCTTGTATATCATTAGCCCATCTTATTATGCAACATAAATTACTCCTGAAGATCCCAACCCTAGCTTACCCTGAAAGTGCTTCCATTTGTTGCCATGGCCACCAGGAAGAAAATCAAGTTTGTTCGTCTGGATGGATCACTCTCCCAGCAGAACCGAGAGAAGGTGCTGAAAGATTTTAGCAGCCAAGCAGACATCCTGGTAAGACGCTGACTATATAAGGTTTCTATTCTATTTCTTTTCAGCGACTGTTTTCGAGGGAATTTGTTTCAAAAGTCAAACGAGTTTTTGATTTCACTCTCCGTGGATTATTGACTTGAGGTTTATTGAAGTAATTACTCAGTTAATGCAATTTATGGTTTATCAACCAAAGAGTTTGTAGAAAGAGAATCATAGCTCTTCAGAGTGCTCGACATGTTTTAGGCCTTCTGTTTTGAGTTCTAGCCCTCAGATATAAGGCCACTAAGCTCGTGGACAATGTTTTGCAGGTTATGCTGATCTCTCTCAAAGCAGGAGGAGTAGGCATTAACCTCACTTCTGCTTCCAATGCTTTCCTTTTGGTGAGTTTCTTTGCATGCCCTGAGCAGGAATTCTATATTTATATAGGCCATGTTTTAGCACTGACTAACAACCTGGCTTGCTATGTTTCCGTTCTAAAATGGTCCAGGACTAACTTGTCTTCCTTGATGCGTATGTAGGATCCATGGTGGAATCCGGCTGTTGAAGAGCAGGCTATCATGCGGATACACCGAATTGGCCAAACCAAGGATGTCAAAATCAAGCGCTTTATTGTAAAAGTATGTACATTGCATTTTTACGTCAAATGTGTGAGATCCTGATTTATGAGAGTGCTCTCCATGAATGTCTGTACACGTTCTTTCATGTTGCATCTGATGTAACTTTTCATCACAAAAGGCCCTCTAATTACATGACACAGTTCTCAAGGTTAAGTTAGTCATTAGATTCATAGTCCTCATGTTGTGTTAATATTACTATGTTAGTGTAATGTTAGTATCATTAGCCTTGACTTGATATTACAGTGGCAAATATTAATCTACCTGACATTAATCAAGTAGACATTAGCCTGACTTTAATTTAACAGTATTTTAATATTGATTTGAAGTCCTAGTTATAACTTCGTAAACCTAATTGGGGGGGTTCTCTTTTGAGATGGTGTTCTGAGGTTTTACATGGTTGGTGTTATAGGGGTCGGTGGAAGAAAAGATGCAGGCAGTGCAAGCAAGAAAGCAACGAATGATTGCTGGGGCACTCAATAACCAGGAAGTTCGAGTTGCTCGAATCGAAGAGCTCAAGATGCTGTTTTGCTAGTTGTAATGCGAAGCTTGCACCTGCCCTTGTACAGTACAGTGGTCGCCTCCAGCAATTCTTCAGAGGCACATTTTTTTGTCGATTTCTCTGTACTATCTTCTCATGACTTTTGTAGAAATTGAGGACCTTGCTGAGTGACCAGATACCACTCTCTTTCCGAATCCCGTAACTGTTGTTATTTCCAAGCTAGAATAGGGGTTACACTTGAATCACGAAGTGGTGCAAGTGGAAATTGAACTGTACATGTTAACGAATTTTAGAGTTTGATTCAAAGTATCATTAGGAACTCTCTAAACACCCTTGGAAAAAGAATTCATATTCTTTTGGTTCACAATCTTGAGTTCATGTCAGGTGGCAGATACCAAAAGCTACCATGCATGCCCTCTGTACTGAATGTCAGACTCTTTTTTGGTTTCTCCATCTATGGTGGAGAAAGGTTAGTTCTCATGAGAACCATTAACCCCTAAACGTCAGCGTCCAGAAAGTGGACGACTAACAGATTCAAACCCTTCTAACGTTCTCATCAATGCTTGGATGAAAGTCATCCAATTTTTTGAAGATTCTTCATCAAGTTGTCCTATCTAACGGTTGGATTTAGTCATACTTGATTACATATTTTTCTAAAATTACAAATGTAGAAGCATGTCAAGTCGTTGACCAAGCCAAAATTGCATTGATTGTAGTTCAAAAGTGGCCTTGCAAAAATGAGGTCATAGATTTAAGAAACACAAAAAATTTAAAGAATCACCACGTGTAAGAGTATCTCATTTCAAATTCAATCCAACAAATTTTACTCAAAAAATATCAAAATTTTGTTCGTAATCAAATTTAGAAGGAATTTCAAATTTTAACTTTCAAATTTTATAATTAAATATTGGTGATAGTATTAGTCAATCGAACCGTATGGATGAAATCTAAAATTCAAAATCTAGAACTTTCATTTGTATATCAATTCCAAAATATTCTTCTAAATAGTAGTTCATGATGCTTTTTCTCAAATTGTCAATTCCAGGGACACCCTGGTACGTTTAGGGGTAAACCCTTTAGTGCCTAACTGACCACATTATGGTCACTGTAACGTCCGAAATGCAAATAGCAGAGAATCCGTGAAGAATTGGAACTTCAGTTTTGAAATTCAGATTTGCCCATTTACATTACACACCTTCCAGAAAAAGAAATTTTCAATTTGGAATTGTACAACTATCAAAATACCTATCAATAAAACGCGAAAATACTGCAAATACTTGAAAATACAGTAAATACTTACAAATACAACACATGTCTTATGCAATATTTCTTGTGTTTGGAAGTTTGTTATCTTGTTTTATTTTTTTTGGATTGTGTTCTCTTCTTCATCTTCCATTAGTGTGTGTAATCCGATCTTGACTAATGTACCCACTCCTGTCAATTTTCAACGTATAAAATTTTGTCCTAAACCGTATATGGATAAGTCACTTTCACTTATAAAATTCACAATAATTATGTGTGAGTCTATTCTTGATATGAAAGATTGCAACGGAGAGGTGTTGACATAAGGCATTGCTGAACTTCTTTACTTTCATTTTTGAAAATTTAACCCAAATTCTATTTAACTTTGAAGTCACACACCCCCCAAAATCTCATTTTTGAGCGTGCATTATACAGTTCACATACATACTATAATCTTCCAATCCCACCATTGGATGATTCTCAAATTTTAATAAAATGTTTGCTCTCCAGTTGAGAATAGAATTGTACGGCTACTTTCTAATTTAATCCATTCTATTTATGGTAGTCTGAATCACAGTGGAAAAATCCACTGAATTCTAGTGCTCCCAGCTACAGTACCCTGGGCACTACAAGGTTAACCCCTAAAATTCCTTGACCGTATTCTCACAAAAAACCATGAAAAACACAGCATTTGGAAGTTGCAGAAGAAATCATATGTTTTTTTATTTTTTTCATCATTTAACCGTAAGATCTAATACCCAACTTGAATTTTCATGTGAGCACAAAATTTGAGAGCAAAATGACCATTAGATTCTTAGATTATAAGGATCAAAGTTGCAAAAGAAGATTTTTTGGGGTTCAATCCGGTGACAAATTTGAACTTTAGAAATTAATATCTTTTTTTTGAATGGGTTAGAAATTCATTGAATGGCAAGGCCATGTTAACAATTGAGTTAAGTCTTCAAATATAAAATCTTGTAAGAAAAAAGCTCATATTAATTTTTTCATAAAACAATTACTAGAAGTGGGTACAAAGTGAAAGGAAAAAGAAAATCATTAATAAGTTTGACATGGAATTGTAAAACGTCAATCTTAACG
Source organism: Pohlia nutans (assembly GCA_022496805.1). Classification (NCBI taxonomy): domain Eukaryota; kingdom Viridiplantae; phylum Streptophyta; class Bryopsida; order Bryales; family Mniaceae; genus Pohlia; species Pohlia nutans. The sequence goes on from CM040088.1 coordinate 39,304,908, forward strand.
GTGAGAATGTTGTACTTGGAAATCTTCACCCAGTGCCTTTTATTTCATTAAAAAATATTGAAAATTGAGTTTAGAAATGAGCTTAAAAGTTTTTTTTGTCCAAACTGCCCAAAAAACAGATCTCCTCATAACTTTTATCCCATTGCTCAAAATGGGTAGATTTAAAGTTTCATTTGTAGATAAAGATCAACCAATCATGAATCAAAAAAGAAATTTTGAAAAAGAGTAAAAAATAAAAAAATTCTTGCTGCCCGATCTCGCTTCAAAAACTTCAAATGCTTATAACTTTTGCAATACTTATCGGAATGACATGAAACGAAGTGCGACATGTAGAGTGTAGTTTTTGGAAGCTACACTGAAATTTTCATTGAAATTTTTAAAAGTCTGAGGTCCCTGGAGGCTGCCCAAAAAGTGGAACGACCAGAATATGGTCGCTCAGAATTTTAGGGGTTAAAGAATACTATGATCATGTTCCAGAAGTTTTTCTCACACTTTTGAGTTAAATGGATTCCAATGTTCCCCACTTTCATGACATTCAGCAACTGAGTTGTGAAGAACAGGATGGCCGATGATCAGCATTTCGGCACATTGATTGCCTGGCATGAAAAGTGACCCTTGAATAGTAACTCTGTATAGAAGTTATCTATAATTGATTGCTTGCTATCCTTAGTATCTTTAGATTACAGACGAAGGTAATGCAGATGCTACTGTACTGTACTTGCAATTCATTCATGTGCACTTATGCAACAGATCAGAATATGACCAACTCCAACGAAAGTATGAAATACCTCATGAGCCCAAGGCACTGATTACCCTACACAGAGGTCAGATTCAGACATAAATCAAGCATTTTTGGGCTTGTCAGGATTCCCAGGGAATTTCGTGAAAAGTATTGACACGTTTTAAAAAAAATCAATTTTGTATCAAAATCCACACTTAACCCCTAACCCAAAATTTCGAAGATTTTAGTCTAAAAGTGCTCTTGAAAAATTCAACTACTAAAATTAAGCAACCAAAAAATCTCCAAAAATCACTACACTTAGAGTATTACATTTCAACCCATCCCAAAAAATTTCATTATTAGATTGTCAATATCTTATTCGTAATCATATTACAAAAGAGTGTTAAATTTTAAGTTTGAAATTGAATACACAAATATTGGTGATAGCAATCGCAAATCTAACTGTATGGATAGAATCTAAAATTCATAATGTACAACTTTTATTCATTCATCAAGTTGAAAATATCCCTCTTAGTTGCATTTTATAATGCATCTTTGAAAAACTGCCAAATCTGAAAAGGGTGAGAACGTTTAGGGGTTAAGGCCGGTCTACTGTGTATTTTCTGCAGCAAAGGGGTCCAATTTTTCCCAGCAAAAGGGTCCAACATGAGGTACCAAATCAGACCTTTGAGTATAGTAATATAGAATGAAAACAACCCGAACAGAGTACCGCACTAAAAACATGGTCTATTTAAGCCGATAATCGATTACACCCAAAACTCTCTAGTGTATTAGAGAAATTTGCAAAGTAAAGAGGGTGACCTCCTTTCTTCGCCCACCTTTTTCTACCTCATATTAGTTGTCCGATTCTATTTGAGACCACAAAGAGAACATGGCTTGGTTTGGATGAATTTCTCATGGGTGTGGAGGAACATGTGGTCAACGAATGGGAGCGTGGGCTTGGATTTGGAGAACATGCCCTTGCATTAGATAGATCCCAAGTTCAAATTCCACCACCCTCGCTTCTCCTTCTTATAGGTGTAGAAAAAGGTGAGGCGAATCTCTTTTTGATATATTCTCGGTGGTGTTGGAGTTTGGACTAGAGTTTGCAAATCTTTCCTTTTTAACCCCGTGGGGTCTTGTTTGATCATTTTTTAGTCTAACCTTGATTTTCAACTAGTTCCTAATTTCAAATGCCAACCAAGCAAGTGTGGGAGCTATCTTCTACTTTCTACTACAATTTATTGTTCTTCAAAATTGTTAAAATTGCATTTTTTACAGCACTTTAAAGCTTAGAACCCTAAAATTCCAATACACACAACAAAAAAAAAATTCAATCAAATTTCTTTTTATGTGAGCTCAAGAAGCATGCCACCTACACCTTGTTGTTCATCACTATTATTTACATTTTTCCTAAAAATATTCATACAATTTTAGACAATTTGTAATTATTATGACTATTACAAGAGAAAAACTTTGAAAAATATTACAAAATTATTATTATTTTAAATAATTATTAAAAATTCACTGTAAATTAGTTTAACCCCTAAACGTCACAGCGTCCAATTTCTCGACAACTAACACAATCAAACTCACTCTACGTTCTCATCAATGCTTTGGATGAAAGTCATCCAATCTTTTGGAGATACTTCACCAAATTGTTGTCCTATCTAATGGTTGGATTTAGTGATACTTGAGGACATATTTTTCTAAAATTACAAATGTAGAAGTATGTCTAGTTGTTGACCAAGCCAAAGTTACATTGACTGTAGTTCAAAAGTGGCCTTGCAAAAATGAAATCATAGATTTAAGGAACACAAAAATTTCAAAGAATCACCATGTTTAAGAGTATCTCATTTCAAATTCATTCCAACAAATTTTACTCAAAAAATATTAAAATTTTGTTCGTAATCAAATTTAGAAAGAATTTTTAATTTTAACTTTCAAATTTTATAATAAAACATTGGTGATAGTATTGGTGAATTGAACAGTACGGATGGAATCTAAAATTCAAAATCTAGAACTTTCATTTGTATATCAATTTTAAAATGTTCTTCTAAATAGTACTTTATGATGATTTTTCTCAAATCGCCAATTCTAAGGACACCCTGGTACGTTTAAGGGTTAACAATAAATTATATGTGAAAAATACCCAAAAAAAAAATACAATATATTTTAAAATATGAGAAAATGATGAGGTTTGACTGGGTAAATGTAGTGTGAACGCTTATGGGTTAAGGACTTCACAAATTTCTCTATTGTTTGGCAGACCGCCATAATTCAGCCCGGCTCTAACGGTCCCTACTAGTAATTCATTACTAAGACTCTAACGGTCCCTTTCTTTATGCAATTGTCGAAATTGCTCTGAGCCGTGCAAACACGTTCTTACTCTTTATCCACGCGTGTTGAGGGCTTCTATACTGTACAGTAATATACGTAACCATCTGACAAGCCTAACTGTATCTGCGTCCAACTGACGACAATGAGTAAGCATTGGAGGGCGACCCACCAGAGATCATGTTACTAATACCAGTGGAAGTACTGAACACGATCATAGCGGTTTCTGCCACCCAGTGTCAGAAAGGCTGCTGAAATTCCACGCTCGCTGTCAGTCCGAGAGTGAGTGATTGGCTTCCCTGCAATACCATGTGTGACGATCGTCCTCAACTCCTGTCGGCCATGTGAAACTCATAAAGACTTGCAATTTCATCCCATGAACTACATCGCCGCTTGCACGCACTTCATGTCCTTCCTTGGGACCCTGAATTCAGCAGCAGCTCGATCAGTGTGCTTCTTCAAGTGATGCAGCAGCGAGTGGGCTAAGCTATGGTGCAGCTGACAACATCCGAGGAATACAAAGATGCGGACCTTTTGGGCCAAGTATTGGTGCTACATGCCGTCGGCTGATAGCAGGTGAGCACTCCATTCATGTTACTTAGTTCTGCTTTTCTATGATACTGTGAAAGCCACAGCTGTTATGTTGGAGAATGTGCATACCGGTGGTAACGGCATTCCAGCTTGTCCAGCCTACACAGAACCTCATTCATGATTGGATTGATGGACGTGATAGAATAGATCTAGTCTACAGAAACGTGAAGGTCTAGAGGCAAAATTTGCTGATTACATACGAGTAAGTGACAAGATCTATTTGCAAAGGGCTAGCTTCTTACTTTACCTCGAAACGTCCTCTCTCCCATCTTCCAGCTCTCGCTCTGCAAGTCAACAGAGATTTCTGACTGCGAAGTTGCTCGCCAAATTCAGTAGATTCAATTTATGGGGGCGGGGGGATCAAGTCGATCCTGAAGCTGATGAATTAGATTGAACAGTCTGTGCAGGCCTGTGGATAGCAAGAGACAAGGAACATGGCGTAGATTTTCGTTACGAGAGTTACAAGCAGCTACCAATAACTTCAACTACGACAACAAGCTTGGAGAAGGGGTAATTGGTAGCGTCTACTGGGGTCAACTAGCGAGTGGCGACCAAGTACGGCAACTATTTCATATTTAATTGTTTTAGTTAGATTAATGTATTCAATTTCGAAATGAAGAACTAAGTTATGCCACAACTGCCAGAACGAACTTATGTGACAAAGTAACACACGAAAGATCACAAACAGCAAGTTCAGTGATCAACCTCGTTGTGCAGATTGCAGTGAAAAGGTTGAAAGTGTGGAGCACCAAGGCAGAGAGGGAATTTGCAGTCGAAATAGAGATTCTCGGCCGAGTGCGACATAAGAACCTGCTGAGCCTGTTGGGATACTGCGCGGAAGGTCAGGAACGCTTGATCGTGTATGATTACATGCCCTACTTGAGCCTGTTCTCGCACATGCACGGTCACATTGCGGCCGACTCCACCTTGGATTGGGACCAAAGGATGAAGATTGCAGTTGGTTCCGCGGAAGGTCTTGCGTAAGTAAATTGAACCTCAACCTTGTCAACCATGCCACGAACTCACCCCAACTTGAAGCATGATGATTTTGTCATTCTGATGCTATGTTCTCTGCTTCTGATGCACAGCTACTTGCACCATTACGCCACACCCCAGATCATTCACCGAGACATAAGAGCCAGCAACATCCTGTTGGACGACAAACTCAACCCACTAGTGGCGGATTTCGGCTTGGCCAAGCTCATTCCCGAAGGCTCCCCTCTCAAGGGCATCTCCGGATACTCAGCCCCGAAGATCGGTTCAGGAAAAGTCTCCGAAAGCTGTGATGTTTTCAGCTTTGGAATACTACTCATGGAGCTCATCAGTGGCAAGAGGCCTATCGAGCGAATCAGCGGAGAAAAGCAAGCAATCATGAAATGGGCTAGGCCACTAGTACTGCAAGGCAGATTCCATGACCTGGTTGATCCAAAGCTGGAAGGAAAGTTTCACACGGAGGAGTTGACCAGACTAGTTCAGGTATTTCTTAATTGCATCCTCACTACATTCTTTGCTCACTTCGGTGTTTCAGTGTTTTAATTAACAAAAGCCAGTACTCTTCCTTGGCAGGTTGCAGCTCTCTGTGCAGATATTTTACCTGACGAGAGGCCCTCCATGCAAGATGTTGTAGAGATGCTGAAGGATGGGGCCAAAGATATCGTGAAGCCTCCACAACAGCATGGCAGCGACGGTTTGCATCTTGGCGAGACTTTTCTTTTCAGCACACACCCTGTAGGTACTGATGTAAACACCATACTTGTCAGCAGAACCAGTGTAATTTGATTATCCTTATGAACGCATCTGAGTCTCAGGAGTCCTTAAGCCAGGACCGCAAGCACACGTACGTGATTGCGCTACATAGACTTGCAACACTGACAATCTCCATCTTTGTAATATCTGAATAAATACATGTCATTCCTCTGGACAATCTCTTTTTAAAATTGCATATCATAAAATACTACAGTACCTATAAATAAGTAGAAAGAATACTCTGCACAAAGAATAGAGATCAATAAACATATCCAAACCAAGAACAACAACCGGCAACTACTGCACATTAGAAAAGTGAGGTTGCTGTCGATAATTAGGTTAATAAAATAATGAATAGGGCAAAAACGTACATTGACTGAATGAACAACTCAGCACATTTAGCAAAACGCAGCCTCAGGACAACTCTCCAATTTAGCCAGAGCTTTTTCTAACTAAATCATTGAGAGTGGCTCCTACTGTGGCTGCTACTCAAGCAGTGATCAGACATAAATAAGTCCGTCTTCAAATGTTCACAAGTACAATGTCATACGACATTCACGAGTGCAACATCAGCTTGTCGAACTAAAACAAGACAACTCAATAATAAAAACCTATGCAGGCAGAACAAGCTGCAACGAAACTAAAGCCTCCTCTCATCTCTCTCCTCTCACTTACACTGATTGAGGTGGCATATCACCTCCTCGTTACAAAAACTCTAGCACCCCATCTGTACTTATGGCTAGATGGCTCAAGGTCTCAGATTCTCTATGGCTCCTAAGCTAGAGCTACGATGACAGCACCAGCAGTATCTCGTTAGCACTTTACTTTGTAACAATGCATCAGATCCCCTGTTCTGATAAGAGTGCCCTAGAAGCCCTAAACGTTAATCTGAAGGCGAGACCCTGAGATCCCTATAGGAGGGGTAGCTACGTGAAACCCTTCGAGACCCACCACTTAACAACCAGAACCACAATTTGAGGGCCAGGACTAAAATTGCAAGCCACATCGACTCTGGTGTTGGTAAACTAGGGTAGATCTATATTCCCTCTCTCACTATTGACAATCTCTTGACGGGACAGCCACACTTGAATGAGCCATGTGCATCCAGTGCGCAGCAACCGTAAAGTGATGACATGTGAGCAAGATTAGCATTAGATGCCCCCTAATAAGTAGGAGACCCAATCAGCCGGTTGCCTTCCTCAAAGACCATAAGTTTTCAGCAACTTCTCACGCAGTGTGCCATCCAAGACTCCAAAATACTGTTCCCAAGAGCTGGTTTGAGTTGCAATCTACAATACCCACAATTTTTTTGTCAGGTTGATAGATTGTAGTCACAGTATCATCTTGTTTGCAAGAAGTCATAACATTCACAAGTACCAGTACATATTCACAATTATAAAAAAAAATTACATACCTGTTTGTATCCGTGTAACACTAGGGCAATTTCTGACGAAAGCTCTTTACTGCGGATCTCCTGTACCAGACAAAACCAGAAATGTAAATAAACAGTGGGACCACGAATCCTATCAAAACTAATCACGAGGACAGAGCTAAAACAGGTGGCTGAAGCAGTACAATATGGTCCAGAGAAATAGAAGGCAAACTCAAAATGCTATTTGCAAGTATCATGTTGTCCATTATGGTCAACTTAGGGACAGGACGTGTGAAATGTACTTACATGCCAGCTACCAATAGCTTCACACATCGGTACAAAGGATTTCACAGCGCCACCAGGGTTAAGCCGTACCTAATATATCCGCCAATTGAATCGATTAGTAAACATACTATTAGTAAACTTCTAACTTAGCTTGACAGACAACATATCATTAAAAAATATAGAAAACGCCATAAAAAACATATCATAAAAAACTCCAAGCACGGAACCTAAAATACTATCAATACTATAATTGTGATACTGGTTGAATTGGATCTACACTGCATACCATAGCGCACAAGCCTCGAAAAGCATCTTCCTTCTCAAAATCGTCTCGAATCCTGTTAAGAGTAAATAGTAAGTACTTCGAATTCTATATAGAAGAACAATAGACAGCCTAAAGTTAAGTGGTTAAGTACAATTTAGACTTTACTGTGTCCATAAGGATCTACAAACTACTTGGAAATATATCAAGTAAAACCTGGAGAACTTGCTCCAAGGCAAACAAATCTCATTAAGAGTAGTCACTCACGTGCAAAGTGCACGGCACCAGGGCTGCATAAAATGCTCCATATGAGGAGCAACAAGCTCTGGACACACCCATCCCAGTCTTCCTAAGGTGATGGCACTATTCTCCAAGAGTGACTTATTAAGACCCTGCACATGTGCCTCGTTTAGTCAGTTGTTTGCAATATAGTTGTGATGTCACAGACATTAGAAAAGAGCCATATATATCCTCGAGATTAAATCAACTACGTACCTGAACCAACAAGTAAGCTGATGATTAAACTTACCTCAGTATTGGAAAGGATAGGCACCAGCGATGAGATAACATTCAACACGATGGGTGAAATCTCTTCCCTAACCTGCATTGTCAGAGCCATTGTGAGCAACTCTGGCATTACGCTAAAATATGCACTAATCGTCTTGACGTCAGAACCGCTCCTACAACCAAAACAAAGACAACGGCAAAACAGAAGACTGTTTCAGAACACCCTACCCTACAGCCTACATAAACGGGGAATTGAACAACAGGGCTGACCTTGATGGCCACTTCACCAATAGCCCAGCAAGCATTGTTTGCTACTGACACATTCTCTTTTACGTCATGACCCTGCCATGCAAAAGCAATGATGAGTAAGGAACAGAATCAGAGTATCACATACATACAGTAATATCGATAATACCTCCAAAAGTAATTTACTTACCAGCTGCTTGGCCGCTAAATTCAGAAACTCTGCAAGTCGGGGCTGCAGATGCACAGCGCAAGCCTGTTGATTTCCAAAGACAGTGACTATATCAGTATAGATGGTCCCATTTCTAAAAAGTATATGAGCATGAGACAAGTTGCTGAGATGATGTTCCATATAAATGCAACACTTTCCAACATCGTTAGCTGGAAGGGAAATATTTTGAGACGTTGACTTCGTACCTTCACGAGATCACCCAATAGGGCCAGAGCACTCTGACGCACATCGGGGGCTTCATCAGCACAGCATTGCAGTAAGAGATCCCGAAGATCACTTCTAGACACCTGCACCATAGGAACTCCAAATATTTCAGCAATAATGCAAGACACCCCACAAGTCATTGGTATATAATCAATAGGAAAATCAGAAAACTACTTGAGACATGGCCACTAAGGACCACGTACGATGTAGTTAGCTGAAAATTCATCGGACGGATGAAGTTCTACCGATTGACATTGGCAAGGGACCAAGAGTATGATCAGATATAAGACATAAGTCACACATGTTTATAGACGATATGCGAATGCAACTGCATAGATGAAAGGTCATAGCTTGACAGTTGACTGCATAATACATACCAAGCTCTCAATGCTGCTGCCAAGGCCTTCCGCAAGACCTGATAGTAAATCTAAGGAACAAACTATAAATTCTTTGTCGTAATTTACGCCTGCCCTCTGTGGATCCGCCTGTGCAAAAGAAAATCGGCACACCACTTTAGACGAAGTTTCACCATAACGTGCATGTTCGGGTGTGAGAATGGTGGAAATGGTGTTTTAGGGAGTACAAAGAAACACGGATGTAGAATAGATGCTGCTAATAAACCATCTAGATACACATGCACCCTTCCCAGACTCAGATTAAAATTCGATCGAATACAGAATCTTTGTAGACTTCTAGCGAAGGACTAGGTCTACTCTGTACACGTACAAATGGGCATCTCACAAATACCTTAGCAACTTCATGTGTGCGAATAAGATTGATGCACCTCACAAAAACAGGCTCAGCGTACTGAGTAAAACCTGGACCAAGTGCCTGTCAACATCATGAATGGACGTAAGCAATAATTCAAAATACTTAAGACCTATACTACAAAACTTTAATAATCAAGTACAGTACAATTGTGGCATTCACACATGACAAAACCGATCTTATATCCAGTTCACAGGCAAAAGATAGTATAAATCATTGAGATCACTCCAGAAATGTAAAGGAAATTGGAGAACTACATATTCAGATATAAAGGTAATTTTTATCCAAATCACCAACAAAAGCAGCAACTGCACCCTCTGCCAGCTGGAATAGTCAGTGCAACCATACCTGCGCTATTGAAGTAAAGCACTCAAGCAAAGGAAATAAATCCTTGTCATTATCTGGCACCAGCTGCCACTTGGAGATCAATGGCGGCATCAAGATATCCAAATATTTAGGCTGCAGACAGATATGGCAGTTGGCATGAGCATGCATGTAAATCCGTTACATCAGAAACATGAGAATGGTCCATGAAAAACGTTCAAAACTACTCAAAACCTCGTTGCATTCCTTGTTACATTCCTTGGATATGCTAGACCCGGTGAGATAACTCGAGGGAATGACACCACTTACATTGTTGAGCTCACTGCCCACGGCATCCGCTAGTGTGCCAATTGCATCATATAAGATACGCAAATTTCGTCTCTGTAACAAAGAATCAGAATTTCAAGACAAGATGGCACAAATCCTCAGAGACGTAGCTCTAAAATGAGATTCATAAACTAAATAGTAATAATAACAAGTGTACCTACTTTACCAAATGCTTTTAGCATCATATTCTCCGTACTTATCACTATGTGCCAGCCATGTGTGTGTACCCAGGTAGTGTACTATCCATCCAGTGTTGTTGCAAGAGGACGCCCAGACAACCCAACATACTTATCCCAATGACTCCAGAATCCGTACCTGATAAGTTCCAAAGGCGTACATAAGATGCTGGAGTATCGGTTCAAGCCTAGGTGCTAAGTCTTCAGCAGCCTCCTGCAATTTGGGTATCAATCATGAAAGTGAAAAACAACAGAGACTTACTTGTTGACAACAAAAATGAACTGATACACATGAGCTTGCATTGCCATACTGCCAAACAGAACACTAAGTCCTTTTAACCCACTTGCTAGCAATCTGCAACCAAATGACAAATAATGAAGACACAGCAACGCAAATACCTCTTCAAGAGTGGCAAATGCAGAACACGCAGCCTCCTGGACGCGTTTATTAGGATCCAGGATCCTCCGAAGCAATCCTGTGAGTATCGCATCGAATTGTGCCTGTCCCTCTGCAGACTGTGCGACCTGATATACAAGAGATTCAACACAGTTCACTAAAACCAGACATGAACATGAGGAGTATCCAGTACTCAAACACTACTATCGCAGTCTCTTCTTCCGATTCTTCACGGTGCTCATAGATCAAATGAAAACCCAGCATTATCCCACCCATATACCGGTATACTAGCCACAAAGTACCTGAACAATCCATTTGCTGTAGCGAGAAAGGGTCCAGCATGATATACTCCGCACAAGTGGACGTACATCTTCCATAAATGATACAAGATATACTACAATCTGAACAACAACAACCCAAAAGAAACCATGTTATCAAATAGCAGGAGATTTCATCTGGATCAGATTTTAAACAATCATTACCAGAGTCCAATGGCAAACCTTATCCAAAAAAACTCAGTGACTTACATTTGAACACCACTATCTTGTAATATTACTTTGAGTTGCAAGAATACCCTCACTTAAAAAACCAAGCTTGACTACCAAACGACTGTCAAATGATTTTGACGAAACGTACAGAGGCCTATATATGCGCTTCCTACGCCACACAATAGCACAATCAAAAATCTAAAGGCAAAAGGACATACAACGTAAAGCACATATCTCCACTTATCTAACCTGTGCTAGATGCGGTAACAAGCCTGAAATGCAGCCCTCCGCAACAGCACCTAGAGCTAAAATCGCAGCCTCCTTCTCTTCCCAAGCCGAATCCTTAGTAGCAGAAAGTCTCACCTACAGAACAGTTCCTTGTGAGCAACAAGAGAACATAAGCTTGCGAATTTCATTATGGCAACAATAAGTGGATCAGCATGTACCTGAACAAGGGGCATGAGAACTGGGAGAATTTCATCCCCAAATACCGTTGATAATATATCTAGTCCAGCAGCACTACATTTCCGCAAATTCCAAGAATTTATAATATCATCATCGTCATCATCCTGCACTCACGTGTCATAGGGGGTGAAAAAAAGTCTGTTATCACCACGGCAGCAACAGCTTCACAGAGATCTTGCTAATGCCCCTCCTCAAAAACTTGAAATATTTTATACCAGTAACCATGTCAACAGGCATAATTGCAAATGTGTGTAATTTACTTCCTAAATGCTGCTTGACCAACTACCCTAACAACCAGAAAGCAAAAATCAGGCCAAAAGAGAGAACGGCGGGTTAAGAAGGCTGCGCTGGAATGCTAACCTCATCGCCTTCAGCACCATCGGCAACCCCAACCATTCGTGATTGATGAAACCTTGGCTTAATATCCTGATGAGCAATAAACCAATCAGTTATTGACATAATTTCATAATCGCAAGGTATACGGTGCCAGAATCTCTCCATCAATCAACAAGATCTAGATTGCAAGCAGCGAGTATCATAGCCTCAGGAATCAAAATCATAGGCCGAGACACCTTGTAGCCCCAGATGAAAATTATGACCTACAGAATAGAGAAACTCGATACCTGCTCTCTGTCAGGTGCATTCTCATCCTCCTGAAGATGCACAAGAAATCTAACAAAAGTTAGAGAGGAACACTCAACAAAGAGTGAAAGCTGGAAAGTTTCTTGCCAACAATGATAAACTATTGCTGAACAGAGGTCTAATCTCAAAAGAAAAATTCAGAATTCTGGGTTTCATTTGAACCACCAAAGGCAAAACTTATGAGGACGCATGGTATCTTACATCCCCATCTTGCAAAGCTTCATCGTCGTCCGCATATGCCATATTATCCAATAAGATCTACAAAATACAAAATAAAAAATTAATTAATTAAATTAAAAAATAAAAAGCATTAAAACAACAGGTCAATAAACACAACGGTAGTCACAATTGACAACACGTATGTGTTGCATACGTTTGAAAGCTAGTGCTTGATATGATATCATGTACTGGAGTTAGCTGCACAGTGAGAGAACTACAGCCAATCACAAAGCAGAAGACATCACACTGACTTACATCGATAAGACGTGGTAAAAACCCTCGAAGCATTTCAGGAGGCAGCTGCGCTTCACAAAATGCAGACCTACAGACAACATCTTAAGTCAGTATCTCTTAGTCACATACAAGTGAGGACTGGATACGACTTTCAGATTGCTGCCATTTTCCTCTATTAAGGTATAACACCAATACAACAAAGGGACAACTTCGAACCATGGTGTCGAAAATGGGGCCCTAATGGCAAATATCTCAGCGTACCAGAACTCACAAGCCTCCAACGCCACATCCCTATCAGTATCTTTATTGGCTTGTAGCATGTACTCAATCACACTTGTCATGTGAGGCTGCACTCACCATTAAATACGTCACTACATATATAATATTGATGCAATAGAAGTGAAGACCTTAATGACGAGCAGATTTTAAATCTGAGCCAATCATTACCCGTACACCCATCATGAGTCAACACATGGAAATACCGTCCTGCGCTTACTGCATTCTCAACAATGAAGCTTATATCGACTATTTCGATAATGTGCCAAACGAAAAATGTATTTTTGAACTGATGAAACTTAATGTAACTTAGGAGTGCTTGACACATACCTGCAAGGCGTTAGGCTGCACTTCCAACAATTGCACCAAAGCAGCACAAACCTGTCAATTTAACAGGGAAATCAGAAAACCTGCATTGTCATGTGTTACAACATGGAACTGGCAATCAATTGAAATCAATTGGATACTTACTAAGCAAAATTCAAGAGGATTTATAAATCATTTTAACGCAGACGCAACTGGCACTAAAAACATAAAACGTGACTTGCGTTGAAGAGCTGAACAAAATCGGAAAAGGAAAAGAAAGGCAAAAAACTCCACATACCAATTTTCGAACATCTCCAGAACTATCATTTGCTAATGAAAACAAGCCTTGCAAGTATGTTCCCATGTTGATAAAAAGTGCCTGCAACCGAAACTAAAGTGTAAGAAGATGCAAGTACATACTACAACGTAATATACACACAATTCTAGAACAAAAATCATCACCAACAGAAAGGAAATCATGGATAAAGATTAAAATAGTAAGTAATAAATAAGTACTTCAAACTGAGTTCGTGTTCACTGTGAACTCACATATTTCAACGTCACTCAAATACCAGTTACTACGTTCATGGTTCATATTGTTTCCTTAGAAAGATAAAGAAACAACCAACTTACAGCAGGCAAAAGGACAATATATTGGTTGACCGTGCCCAATGCCAATCTTCGCAACACAGCATGTTCTGAAGCAAAAAACTGCATCAAAATTGTAAAATGTCAGGAACTACAATGATCAAGATTTAAGTAGAGAGAAATGCTCCCACAATATTAACATTACCGGTAATTCCCAACAGGGAACTTCTTCAACAAAAGAGACATAAAAATTTCATCCATACCTGAAGCAATCTAGGAATGAAGATGGCAATAGGGCGGTCTGCAAATCCCGGCACCTCCGAGTCAAGCATTTCGGGGAAATCCTCTGAAATCTGCACTTTCACCCCGTCGACAGTCAACTATCTCTGGTCTCAAGATTCCGCTTCAGCCGACTACAGTTCCATCATCCTAAACAGCGTTATTCTTGCCGTGTCGAGAAAACTCTTTTGTTAACTCAATCCTCCCTCTATTAGACACTAGCAGACTCAGTGACGAATAGCCAACATTTGCAACCCTGATCATACATTGGTACAGGCTCGAAAACAAAGCTGAGCATGAAGATCATGACACCATATTCTGGTGATAAAGAAAATACGATTCCATACTATCGTGTGCTGTAATTTTTAGGGTTTTCAGACAAGTTAGCACAGATATTTGCAAACAATAGCCATCTCTCAGATGAGGCTTATTAAAATCGGCAGCCGATGCATCAAGACCTCACATGATAAATTGAACAACAATATTCATCTTGAAGGAAGAGACAAAACCTTGAAAAGAGCACCAAGCGCACCCTCCATATGGTTGTAGTCATTGCTGTCAAGGCATTGAACTAGTGCCTGGAGAACTTCTGGCCAACCCTGAAAACCCCCATGCTGCACCACAACACTCACTATAGTACCAACAGTTGTTCGTACCCCAAAATCCGGGGATCCGAGACAGGGCAGCACTTCCGCCTTAATGTATTGAAGGTGAGAGGGTTGAATTAACTGATAACTGCTCTTCAAATTATTCTTCAACAGCAATCCCGCCGCTTGACGAATGTTCACAGCGTCACCCTGCGATTGACAAGACATTCGAATACGTAAGTTTTCTGCAAATGGGACAAACGCAGGAACAACGCATCGTTTCCCCGCACACACAACTGAACAGGTTTACAGCGGTAATACAAGCGCCCTAGCCGCTGATTAGTATGACCATTGAGCGCACCGGCCTCTTGCTATAAAAAACATCAATCCTAACAAGCATCCAAGATTCACAAAATACAACCTAATCGGTCCTACACTAATTCAAGCTCGACAACCTCGCATATTGCAGTGTCCGGTTATCCTAATAACAGTAGACTAAAGAAAAGATAAGATTCACCAGCAGTTCGCAAGTCTACAAAAATTAGGTCAACGAATGCCTACACCCCTAGCAGTCCAACAAGTGCTATTATTTCATTCGCTACAAGACGAACAACATTATACGCATATTAACATGTCAAACTAATTAAGATGTGCTGCTAACGGAACAAATGCAGTACAATTCGGAAAAACAAGGAATTCCGTAGCATCGTGCTCTGGAAGGACTTAGACATAACAGGCTCCGCAATTAAAACTGAAACCGAGAGTCACTCATCAAAAATTCTCGCAGCTGCAATTACCTCCGCACGGCACAGAATGAAAGCGAGATAATTGTTGAAGTCCGGTAGCTGGCTGCACCGCTGATGTTGCTGCCAGATGCGCGACTGGTCCACAGTCGGCAACCGGTATTGCTCTAGCAATCCGCAAATCTCTTTCAACCCGTCCTCCTGCGGACGCCACACGGCCGTCGCCATGCCACCTCAAAACCTAATCCAAGTACCAACACGAATTCCTGGCTCAATCGAATTCCTGGCTCAATTCCTGGCAAACGGCGTCGTCAATCCTGCTCCACACCGTCTACGACAATCACGTCGGCTACAACCTTCGCACAATCACGCAACAATCCAGCAGCTGCAGCAAAGCAGAAATCAACCTCATGCTGTCCCCTTGCTCCTTGCTTGCTGCGGCCAAGTCCGTCCGATCGCCCAAACGGGAAGGTTGGAAGGTCTCATCAAATGCGAAAGCTAATCTCTATCCCGGCCTGGCTCCGTCAAGTGCATGAGGAAGTTTGGCTAGGGCTTGGACCTTGATCACATCGTCGTCCTCCTCGTCGTCTCCTTGCTCTGCTCCGTCTCTGCGACGAGTAGGTACGGCGGTCGGTCGCCGAATCCGACTGATGGACGCACACCGAGTTCGAAAACGCCCCGACCGCTGGACGGTACGTTGGGTCAAACAAGGGCGGACTTCTATATTTACATTTGACCCTGTGTAGTACTGACCAGTGGTCGACGTCTGTCGGACGGCGGTGCGCGGGAGGAATATTCTGTGTGTGATGGACGACTTTCATCCGCATTACGAGGAACTGAAGATTCTTTCTATCGTTTTCCATCCACATTCTCTCAGGGGAAGTAAAGTAAGTTACCGGTGCAGTGATTTAATATCCGATACTAGGTGTGCAGAGCATTTGTTGTCTTTTTTTTGTTTTTTTTTTTTTAATCAAATGAATGTTTTATTTCCATTGCACAACAAACATTACACTGTGAACGAAGAGAGCACGTTTTCAGTGCTCCCCCACGGGTGATTTTTTGGATTTTGAAGTATTAGCCCTCACGACGTGCATTCGACCGGAATCAAACCGCCGTCCTCTTTAGTGCTTATAAGCACTCTTAACCCCTAAACGTTCTCACCCTCTTCAAATTTGGCAGTTTTTCAAAGATGCATTATAAAATGCAACTAAGAGGGATATTTTCAAGTTGATGAATGAATAAAAGTTGTACATTATGCATTTTAGATTCTATCCATACGGTTAGATTTGCGATTGCTATCCCAATATTTGTGTATTAAATTTCAAACTTAAAATAAAACACTCTTTTGTAATATGATTACGAATAAGATATTGACAATCTAATAATGAAATTTGTTGTGATGGGTTGAAATGTAATACTCTAAATGTAGTGTTTTTTGGAGATTTTTTGGTTGCTTAATTTTAGTAGTTGACTTTTTGAAGAGCACTTTTAGACTAAAATCTTCGAAATTTTGGGTGGAACACTGCAACATGAAATGAGGCATAAAAATTTCACAAATCATCCCCTTTCTAATCGGATCACACATGCACGGAGCTAACTTTCCATAAAAGTTTCAATAAAAAATCCACACTGCAAAAAGTGCATGATGGATGAGAAAACGGACTTCAAATCCGTACATCATGCAAAATATGCATGGTTGGGCGGTTAGGGGTTAAGGAGAGCCCACCTCCTAACTATCACCTAAGTAATTTAAGGTCATTCCGGACTAGTGTACATAGCACTTGTGCCCCCCGTAACTTAACCCTTGATTGTCCAACCATCCAATTTTTTAGATGGTTTACGTAATGGCAAGCCTTTTCCTCATTCGTCATATAGATTTTGTAGGGTGATTTTTAAACATGAATTTTACGTAAGAAAATGAACCTTCACGTAAGAAAAAAGTCGAAATCAAATTTACTAGGTCCTTCCGTTCCACATGAACTTTCAATTCGATAAAATAGTAATTTAAAGTTGGAGCTATTAAATGCGCGCTAAATCCATTATTTGAAGTTGACATACAAATGAAAGTTGTAAATGATGACTTTTCCAAGACATATATACATATGGATTAAGTAATAGTGTCGAAACATGTTTAAACTTGATTTTAAAAGAGACTATTGTTTTAATTATATGAAAGATACAAAATACTCATTATCTTACTCTTTTCACTCCGCAAAAGACCATGATATCGACTCAAATTTTGTCCCAAAATAAAACCATGATTTCCAATTGTATTCATTCATCGCCGACAATTAAATTTCGCGCATGTTTGACAACTGCATTATGGCATTGCAAACAATCTAGCACCTTAATTCATGAATTTTGATCATGTTGATGAGGAATTATTGTCATGGATTTTGGTTATGTATATACTTTCTACGGAACTTTCTAGTAGTCAAATTATTCCCTCTGTACAATACCCACCAACAAGTTTACGTTCGTTCAACTTTTCAAAGAATTACCAATAAAAATTACAAAAATTATAAGCTTTTAGGCTAATTTGAACAAGTTTTAGTGCACAAGATGAACCGCACATACAATTGAGTTTTGATAATAAAATATCTTTTTTAAACTATTTTTATTTGAAATTCAAACCTTCATTTTTTACCCTTAATTCAAACAACTATGAATACAAATTTTGTTACTTATAGTTTATAAAACTTTCAATGGAAAGAATGCAAATCCTTTGTAGAATCATATGAGAAAAAATCATGAGTTTTGGGGTCATATTTAATAAAATATCAATTTTTAAAGTTTTCAGTTCAAAAATGTTCAATTTGAATATAAATATTGTATTTTTTTAATATTTGATCCAAAAATTGTCCACATTATGTCCAAAACTCAAAATTCTTTTGTAATTCCATTACGAATGAGATATTGACAATATGTGGATGAAATTTGTTGTGATCAGTGGTTGAAACATAATACTCTAAGTGTAGTGATTTTTGGAGATTTTTGATTGCTTAATTTTATGAGTTTACTTTTTCAAGAGCGCTTTTTATTTGTCTTGAAACTAAGATCTTTGAAATTTTTGGTGAATCACTACAACATGAAATGAGGCATTAAAATTTCACAAATCGTCCCCTTTCTAATTGGTTCACACATACACGAATCTAACTTCCTATAAAATCTATAGTAAAAAACCCACATTCCAAAAAGTGCATGACGAATGAATAAACATGGATGAAATCCTTACATCGGCCAAAAAGAAGGCCACTCATGCAGTTAAGGGTTAACAAAAAATTGTTCAAGATATTGAGGGTCAAAATCTCCTTGCTTGCATGCTTTAGTGCTAGTTTTGGAATGATCTACTATAGAGTGATGTTTGAAGGTGCCCCTATGTACACCTTATTTGGTTGAACATTATTGGTGTAACACAAATGTAACTTCCTTTACCGTAAGCTCATGTAGGTTCATTCAATTGTGGGGAATAATTTGATTATTTTGGTGCCACCTAGACTATTTGTGGGTTATAGCCAATCCTATGTGACACATGGCAAAATCAATTCCGGCAAACTAAAAATAATTATTTTTGTATAAATGTACTATGCCGGTACGGTAGCTCTTCCGACTGTGGTCTTTGCATCCATACATGTATTCATGATTTTTTGGTCCGACTAGACGATGCACATGTCAATTGTACTTTAGGATGGAGAACTTCTAACTTTATGTATAATGACCTAGTGGACAAGAATTTTGATTAGGTGGTCTTTGCTACGTATGTCAATGTAAATGACTTTGCCATTGGGAGTAAAGGGCCAACTTGGGATATTTTTTTTAATTTTTGGAGAAATGCTAAAGTGGCAACATAAAATAAAATGGTGTAGCCAAATATTTTCATTTTCATCTATATTTTGGATAGAACTATCTTTTCATATGTACATGTCGATGAATTTCATTAAAATGGCAATTTCATCCAATTTATTTTCAAAAATTGGAACAATCTCGCGTCTTCATCCATTTTAATTTAGTTTTTACATCAAGGCTTGATGCATGCCAATTATTTTTTATGCTTTTTGGCATTTAAATGCCAAAAATTAATTAAGCATAAAATAAGGACAAGTTTACATTGTGAATCCTATGTATACTTTGGAAAGTACACCATCATGTAGAATTGCTATCCTCATTAATAAAGAAGCAATATTGTTTGCTCTTATGAAAAAAAGATCAGTCTTAAATCCTGAAAATACACTGAAATGTACTTTGGAGTATGCAGATTGAATTGATAAGTGCTTTTTTGTGACCACAGTAATGACGTGTAATTACAGGCTAGTTTTTTTCTCTAACTTGCTTAATACATTACGTACAATTTGCTTGAATTTGAATTTGAATATGAATATATATATATATATATATATATATATATATATATATATATAAATATATGAGATGATGCTACAAGAATTTTATAGCGAGTGATTCAAGACTTGTGTTGGCAAGATTGAGATTTCCCTCATCTTACCTCCAACATATATATTAACAAATGTGTCTTGAAGTTCTTTCAACATTGTTTTAGGGGGCACTATGATATTCCAAAGGGCACTAATATATTTTAAGGGTCACAAAAATACTTTAAAAATCTGCATACATATATACATTAGGGAGGTAGTTTGTTTTGTTTTGTTTTGTATGTTACGATGAAATCTCTCCCGGATTGTGGAGCAAGTTAGAGAAAAAAACTAGCAGTAATGACATGCTAGTTTTTTTTCTCTAATCTTGATATTGTTAGAAAGTTCTCAATGAGTACAGGTGCATCAAAGTTTTTCGTGGTTTTAACCCCTAAGGGTCCTTAGCTTTTTTGGGCTTAAAATCAGCATCGCTTTCGATGTGTTATAGGTCTAAATGTAAGTGAGGTATAGAAATCTCAACCGTACAATCTTGTAACATACATGTTGTAGATCATGTGGATCAATTTTGGGGTCATTTGGTCATATAGATTGCAAGATCATAGTGTATTAGTGCTAAAAAAGGATGTTGAAATTTTCCTAGCAACACAATTAGAGGTGAAATTGTTTTCAAAATTACTCAAATGAAAAAAACTTTGAACTATAAAGTAGTTCAAAATCATCATATAAACACATTCGTACCAAAAAAGCCTCATGAAAAATTTAATGTGCCACAAAATGGCCTTGCAATGTCAAAAAGTAGCCCAAAAAGTGACCCATTTGAACCAAAAAGCAAAAAGTGTCCAAACTAGACCCGTGCACTAAAATGACTCCCAAACATTCATAACAACATGGATTGACCTGAAATTTTTTACCATGATAACTAGACTTCAAGGGGAATTCAACCCAACAAGTTTTATTGAAAACGGACTTGGGATGAAGGAGATACAAGCCCGAAGTTGCTGCCATCAAAATTCACAGAAACTGTCCCAAAAAAAGATACCTACTTTCAAATGATCACCAAAAATTCAATTCATCTCGGATTGATCTGAAATTGTTACCACACATTCCATACATCATCTAGTTTGTTTTCACATAATTTGATGAAAATCAGACACGTTTTGCAAAAGTTACAACTCTTTGAAGGTGAATGTCCCCCAAAAATGTCCAAAATATGAACATCGGGACGGTTAGGGGTTAACCCTTAAAGGACCAGGTGGTCGCATTGTGTCCAAGAATATTTTTATTACTTTTATAACTTATTTGGATTCCATAATTTTAACTCAATATTAAGTAGTGAATTGTAAATGTCCGTTATGAGAATATAAAAATCCTTCAAGATTTGCAATTACATTGATCAATCTATCGGGAAAAAACTAAAACGTCAATACATATGAACTTGGAACATGGTAGTTAGGGAAGTCGATGGCCTGGAGGTTGTTTTCACTCTAGGACGTCACATTTCAAAAGAGTAGTGTACAATGTGTAAAACATGTGCCATTACTGCATCATTAACACTATATAATAATTTTGGAATATATTCAATATAGAATATATTCAAAATATTTGGAATCTTTTTACATATTTTGGAATATTCCAAAATTAATTTTGAATTCTTTACACATTTTATGCAATTTAACAATTAATAACAATCACAAACATTGGCTCAACGAGTGACCAACAAGCCACTTCACATGAACATAAATCTTTGAGAATCAATCATTGTTGTTGTATTTAGTTTTAGAACTCCATTTTTGTGAGGACGTGGATACAATACATCTTTGTATACTCCTCAAATTTCAAACGCTAATCATGGTTCTAGAATTTTTGAGAATGTTTGTAGTGAATGACTTGTTGATTTTGCTCAAATGTTCTAGAACCAATTCAAGATCAAACCTTATAATCATGTAATATATACGGTAGATTGTTTTGAAAAATTGATATACAGTCTCATGACTAACTCCTCTTTGACCTTCAACGATGAAGTTTTCTACATAAACACCAATTAAGAGATACAGCTACCTTCTTGAAAGCATCACAAGAAAGTGATTAAATTTTAAGGATGATCATGGTCTTTTAAGGGTTAAGACCTACAGTGTGAAATTTATGAAATTTTAATTGAGTTTTGTCACCATAAATTGAGTTAGATTGTGAATAAATTATTCTAAAAATAAAATAAAATAAAAGCATGGCTACATCACAAGGAATACTAGGACAATGGCACATATCTATACTAGTAGTTTCTCAAGTAGTTTTGAAGAGGCAAATGAATGTTTTAAGTAGCCTCATCACATATTCTAAATGTCACTTAACCCTTAAACGTCCTGGCGGGGCAGCCCGGAAGGTATCTAAATATTTTTGGGAAAAAAAAAAAAAAAAAAAATCGAAAAAAACAGAAAAACGGCTCTGCTGGCCAGCCACTGCTGCGGCATTGTTGCATTGCGGCACTTTTTCAAAAACGACCTGTACTGCCCAACTTCAACTCTTGTTCACTCCGACTACTTTGATTGCTTGTGGATGATTCCACAAGCTTTCAAATGAGGCGCAAATCAAGAATCTAAATCGCTTTTTCAATAGCATTCCAATGCACCAATTCTCTCTTGATTGGTTGAGAAAAACTACTTTTTTCCTCAATTATTCCTTTGTAACAAGCCCATGGGGCTTGCTTTGACGTTTAAGGGTTAAAGAAGAGTCAACTACCTATGTGGTGTGGAATTGGGGTGGTGAGGTGCAAGGAGTGCGGGTGCGGCATATTTTCTAAATATTCAGTGACGTCAACAAAAATATTCTCTAAATTCCAAATTCCAAATTCTAAACTCTAAACTCCAAATTATAAACCATGAACTCTAAATCTTAAATCCTAAACCCTAAATTATAAACCATGAATCCCAAATCTTAAACCCTAAACCCCTATATCATAAATCCAAACTCTAAATCCCTATCCCTAACCCTAAACTACCACGTTGCAGTGTTGACAGGACACAATGTTCCTAGAATATTCCACACGACGTAGTAGCTGGTCCCACTTAATAAGACTAGGAAAACATACTAAACACTTTAAAATAATTGAGCTTTTGGCAAAAGGTATACACATGTAATTATGTAATAATAATTGATAATTCGTTTTAAGATAATGTAAGATGTATGTCTGTGACAATTGGACCAAATCAACAAAATATAAAATATCAATTCTTAGGGTTTGATCTTCAATTATTTGTAATCATTTCTCAAAAATAATTACTTGTACAAAATAAGTTCTATAATGATGTGAGAGTTTTAGCGGGCATTCAAAAATGACGTTTTTGTGTGAATTCCTTTGTACTAAAACCTTTTGTTTTTATTTTCACTTATACTAATTATTTGCTTGTATCAAGATATATTTTACAGCCTAAAATATTTTGAAGTATCATTGAATACTTTTACTTTTTTCTTTTAAATTTGTATGATTTTATGATATTTTTATATTTTAACTTTTATTTTATTATTTTAATTTTATGATGAATTTGACTTTTTGTTTCAATATATAATGTCCTAATGTATATAAATATATATTATGTTTATTTCATTAGAAGTTGATATTTACTTCTCATTCTAGATATTTATTTTGGAGAGGAAGTTTATTCATTTATTACAATAGAAACTTAGAAAACATGCCTATATACAAAACTGAGTATTGTATGCATTGGAAAAATGGAAATAGATGTCCATTGACAACAAAGGGTTTTGATTGCAAATTTGCACATGGATCTCACGAATTACATCATCACAAGCCAAATAATTATCATGACAATAAACACAACCATGATAATTTTCATCACAATGATTGCAAGCGCTTAATTTGCAATGCTACTAATTGCGATAATGACAATTCATGTTCTCAACATGATTATGAATCACCAACCACAAAGGCATGTAAATCTTTATCACACCAACTTCTTTATGATGATAAAAATCCGTTGCATAACTCGAAAAGATTGAGTTCTAAAGTTACATCTACCAAAGAACGTGAACCTTGGGGTGATGACAAAGAATCTAAGAAGCCTGAAGAAAGGGAGTTTTATTCAACTTGTGTTAGCCGGAGTGTTAGCCCTATGGCTCATTTATATGATGATGTCCCTCCAGGATTTGAACTTCCAAGTTCTTCGCAACATTATGAAAATTCACCAACTAAACTTCTACAAAAGTTGAATACAGATAAAAAATATGAATTTCAAAAAGAAATTGACAATCATTCTGAGGTTGTGCCAATAATTCAAGGTTACAAAGAACATCAACCACAATTGAATTTGATTTCTAAGAACCATGAATCAAACCTAATGGATGTAACTATTTGCAAAGTTGACGACAACATAACAGAGTTGCAAAATTGTTGCAAAGTTTTAGAACCAGGTTGTAAAAATTGCAAAATGCATGAAGATCACCTCAATAAAGTCCTACGTAAGAATGCAACTTTGAGGCAACATTTGAAAATGTTGTATAGAAATTTTTACAATATGAAAGAAAAGAGAGAAGATTTAAAAAAAAGTTTATCTGTGCTTAAATCATTTGCAGATTAAAATCATGATGGAAAATGAATACAGATGTACTTCAATGTATTATTTTACAAAAATTAAACAAAATTTTTACTCTACAAGGAATTTTGATTCCTCAAGTTCTATTGATTTAGAAAATGTTGATTTTGGTTATTGATATTGATTTTAATTATTGCATTTTTGCCTTTGAATTTAATATACACCATATTTATATACAAAAACACCATATGCAATATGTCCCTTGTTGTTGATATTTTAAAATAACAAATACATGATTGTTATTTTAAAATAACAAATACATGATTGTTATTTTAAAATAACAAATACATGATTGTATCAACACTGAAACAATATATGTTTCAATTGTCATTGGTTTTATATATACATATCAAATATTGATTCATTCTTTGTACAATCTTTATTATCATTTTACTATATCAACAAAGTAAATAAAGATTTAAAATTTATAACTATTGATAAAGAATTGGTTGGTGTCTACAAAATGAGCTATGACATGTATTGTCTGTAATATTTTGTTGATGTCAAAACACCTATACTTTGGTAGTGATGCCTATGCAAGCAACTTGTACTCTACTAATTGGCTCAAATCACTAGACTCTTACATTGAATACCGTAGTTTTATTAGTAGGTCGGAAAATAATTCTTAAAATAAATGCCTAAAATTTCGGAAAATTATTGGCATCTTTGTAAAATTATAATTCAACAATGCCGAAAGTAAGAATTTGTTACTTTCCACTAGATTTTTACTTAAGGTCACGCCCCACCTGTACAGATGTATCGTAATTGTGCTCATGTGGCATGGGGGTGAACCTATTGCGACTGTTAAATATTCTATTATCAGACGTGGCATATGACGAGGGAAGTTCTTTCGATTCTAGTAAGCGTGCATGTTAGCAACGAGTTCTAGTTCATAGTATTCTATGAGATGTAAATTTCAGAAGATGAAAAGGTCTATTATTTATATGCTCTGAAAAGGAGCATATAACTAACACAATGCATATCTCTCAGTTGTTAATACTACTAGACTTGGACGTCGTCGACACTCATGGACCACGGCAATCAAACGGACAACTCCATGCGGCCACTCACACAGGGAGATAATAACAAGATTCCCATATGGGAAACGCAGACAAATTTGCCACAATTGTAACTTTCCCAGATAAAAACACACTACAATCATCCCAAGAAAGTTACAATTGTGGGAATTTTATCCTACACAACTTTCAAAAATCCCTTCGGTTGGAGGTTACTCTGGTGCTGCATCTAGTGCCGCCGGGATTCAAAACGAGAGAACTCGTCGAGATTATATGCCATATGTTCATCATGTTGGGCATACAAATGGCGGAACTCCACCACCGAGCGCTTCTGGTGCTCGCCAATCAAGACCCCGAGTGGCAGTCCTGTCCGTGGACGTTCTGCTAAGGCCAATATTCCGAGTGCATATCGGCAGACAAGTAAGATATTACTCGTCTTTGTTTTATTTCGCCTTGTAATTTATTTTTTCTTTTCACCATCCCCAATGTTTTCCCACAAACACTCTGTCAAACTTTCATAGTAGCTGTACAATTGAGATGTCCTTGTCGAACTCACATCTATAGACATAAATACAAGTCAAAATTGTTTAATTGTTGCAGGAGAGAGAAAAAAAAAATTACTTGCATATAATTCAGAGCCCATTCGTGAATATCATTGACTTCTCTGTAATGTATGAAGATCTCCTCAACTGCAAACTACAAACTTTGCCTTGTCAATTCTAGCTATTGTTTTTGTGCCGACTCCGTGTTTCAGACATGTAGGGTATGTACAGTATCCACCAATAAGTTTACGTTCATTCAGTTTTTCAAAGAATTGAATCAAATAATTAAATTTATAAAAAATAGTAACATTAATATTAATACTTATTAAACCATTTGAAGTGTGAAAAATTACTTCTTTGGAAAAATTTTGGACCAGATATTAAAAAAATACAATATTTATATCCCAGGGGGTGCATTTAGTGTTAAAAGTTAGGTTTAACGTGCGTGCGTCAACTCCAAATTAATACCCCTATATACGGATTTTCTTTCATTAAAATAAATGATATACAGACATACATATAACAAAATAGAAGCCTAATGTATGTATGCATGTTCAAAGTAAATTAAAAAAAAAACAAAAGCCTAACATATGTATACAATGAAAAACATGGTCTAAAAAGTAGGCCTAAATTTTTTTCACTACAAAGGTACTTATTTATCATTGATAAAATCATTAAACACTTTTTTATCCGTAGGATGTAACTCATACAAGTTTTTTTTCTTACAAAAGTTACTAAAGCTATTGCAATAATAGTTTCTAAGTCTACCATGAGATGATATGTCAAGTCATAAGTTCATAGTGATCCATGATCTTTTTTGTACCAATACAATCCAATCTCCATATGAGATGGTCAATTCAACAAATCAATTGGTTCTCTATATTCAACCCACCTATTAGTGATTTTTCTACGCATTCTATAAACCCTTCCTAAATACCAAGTTTGAATGGATGGCCCTATATGTAAATTTACAATTTTTATCACATTAAAAATGGGGTATGTATATTTACGAAATTGAACAAAGTAATACCCTAAACTTATGTATATTTTGTAAGTCCACCCCACAATCAATACCCCTTTTGTTCACTCACGTAGTTTCATACGGAATATTGTAGTGCACGCCCCGGGATTTATATTCAAATTGAACATTTTTGAACTAAAAACTTCAAACATTGATATTTTAATAAATATGACCCCAAAACTCATGATTTTTTTATAAAATGATTCTACAAAGGATTTGCATTCTTTCCATTGAAAGTTTTATAAATCATAAAAAACAAAATCTGTATTCATAGTTGTTTGAATTAAGGGTAAAAAATGAAGGTTTGAATTTCAAATAAAAATAGATTTTAAGATTGTCATTTATTATCAAAACTCAATTGTATGTGTGGTTCATCTTAAGCACTACAACTTCTCCAAATTAGGCTCATAACTTATAATTCTTGTAATTTTTATTGGCAATTCTCTGAAAAGTTGAATGAACGTAAAGTTGTTGATGGATACTGTACTCATTTAATCCATGGATTTGCATCACAGTCAACATACTCCCTCTGTAATTAAGGAATTAAGCCTAATTCATGAATTTAGTGAAAACAATGCTTAATTCATGGATTTTAGTGAAAACAAGGTCTTTTTGCAAAACAAAGGGAGTATGAATTTGGGAATGATTGGCCAATAGCACATAATGTACAACATTGAATCATTTTTGCATGTTGTGCAATATTTCAACCTATAAATTATTTTTTGATTGCTTACAAAGAGATCTCAATATACTTCTACCGAACCATGATAAAACTCATGTGAACAACTTCACCACTATTGAAGCATAATGATTTCAACCAATCATAATAAATTACAAGATGAGAGTATTAAAATTGTAATTTTAGTGAATTTTCAAAGTGTTTTTATTGTAAATCAATTTGAAATATATTTAGGGATTTTATTTCAAATTCAACTATATGGATGTCTTTTCATAAGAATGTCTTACATATGTTTTTTAGAGTTGAAGCTCAAAATAGTGAAAGAAGTGTCATTTTATAATACATTTAGGTATTGCCCAAAACTTCTCGGCATTTAGGGGCTAACGACCCATGCAACCATTTTGTGGTAGTTTTCCATCTTTTTCCATCATTTTTGAGTGGGGAAAAAATGAAATTTTATTTGTGTGTGTAATAAAATGAATTATCTTTGTATGGGTGTACTACAAATTGAAATTGCTATTGCTTAAGTTTTTTAAAACACAAAGTGTGCAACATTATTGTTGTGTTACTATTTACTACCGTACGTGGAAGGCAGGGTCAGCACTTTCATGTCGAATAATTAATAAAAGTTGAAACAATGGAGGTCGGCACTTTCAAAAGTAATTATTAAGAAATCGGCTATTAATAGCTAACATTAATTTTTTTCCGATGGCTAAACATTTTATTTTATTTTTTATCCACGATTTGCGTTGAGTGTTATTTTTTTTATTTTTTTTTCGGCTTTTTGTTGACTTTATTTTTGTTGATTTTGACAAAATACTTAATAAATTTATCTATTTTTTTGGCATTTTTTTGGGGAATTAT
This sequence comes from Pohlia nutans, assembly GCA_022496805.1. NCBI lineage: Eukaryota > Viridiplantae > Streptophyta > Bryopsida > Bryales > Mniaceae > Pohlia > Pohlia nutans. The sequence continues at coordinate 39,333,344 of CM040088.1, forward strand.
TATCTGCCGACCCTGCCTTCCGCGTACGGTATTAGGGGATGTTTTCATATTCAAATAAATTATTTTCTTTGTTGATCAATGTCAAATGAAATTTTAGCCAATCATAAAGAAATTTTATGTTAAAATTGTTAATTTTATTGTTGATAAACTTTTGATTTTATATATATTCATTCATTCAAGTTTTCAATTTTTTTGTAAAATACATATTTTAGAACACATCCAAGTATTGCCCAAGACCTCTTCGGTTATTAAAGGTTAAAAATGTTCAAACCATGATATCTTGCATTGTATTGAAGTGGTTTTGTAGAGTGTGTTTGAAAATTCTTAACTCGCAGTGAAATTATTTAGCAATGTTTTACAATGTCATAGGTAGAGGGAAGGATTGGCAAAATAATTACATCCAAAATTATTGAGGTAAGAAAATTTGCAATTAAGTAGAACACTTTTTGTAAGGTGGAAAAAAGAATCTTAGAAAATATTTGTAAATATTCTATATGCCATACCTTATTTGTTGAAAAAGAAATACTCAACATATATATTTTTAAATCGTACCTTCCATCAACAATGACAAATTTCAAGTGTACTTTATAAAAAAATTACATGAAACTTTATAACAAATTGAGCAAAATCAAATCAAATTCCGCTAAATAAAATCTTTTGGGACCAGGGCTTCCATTTTTGGCTTTACACTGCTAGGGTGTTCTAAAAATGTGATTGGGAAAATCCATGGTGAAAAATTAAAAAAACAATAAAACCACATAGAATTGCTACATGGGCAACTGTGTTTCTAGGGGTGTAGCCACTTGTGCACCCGATGAAGCACGGGCTTGGGAGCCTTTTGTCAAGATATACCCAGATGTACGTCCCAATGTCTGTGGGTGTCGCCAAATGCATGAAGTTCATGTGCACACAAGCGCCGGCGCACAAACCCTTCTCGTCACTTACTCCGCTTGTGATCCATCCAAACGGTTCACAAACCACAATAAAACACTCACTGTGGTATTTGGTGATTTCTTTACATTCTCAATATTTATTCTATGTATTTTGTTAAATTTGGATCATTGGTGATATTTTAGTATAATATTTGGTACGCGGTTAGAGTTTTATTGTGAGATTGATTTATTGAGTGATTTGTGTGAATTTGTAAAATTTAGATTGGTTAATCGTGGCTTTTGCAATTTATTATACGATTTGGGTTTTTACGGTGTGTGATGTTATGTGGTTATTCCCGATGATGTTTAGAATGGCCATTTATTTGGTGGTAGAAATTAGACTAATAGTTTATTTTGTGGGTAGAATTTAGATCAAGCGTGCGTTTTGATTTGGTCAAAATTTGAAGCGATAGTTTACTTGGTGTGTAGAATTTAAAGCAAGTAGGTGTTTGGGTTATAGAATTTAGGTGTTTGGGTTATAGAATCCGTGCACCACCAAAAGTAAAGGTAAAAGGTGCCGAATTTTTCTTCATTTTAACAGTAATTATTAGGTGTTTAACTTACTCACTGAGAAGGAGAGATTGGTCTATTTGTGATGTTGTTTCTCTCCCAAGTCACCGTTACAAGTCCGCTGAGAGCGTCAAACACGTTGGAAAAGACCTAAAATTTTGAGTTTCCTATTTCCTAGGTCCTTAAGTCCTAGAAGTCCAACGCTAATTTTGGCTAATATTAGGGGATTAGATGAATTTAGGGGGCAATTGTGATACGACCATTGGATAGGGGGGTTTGAAGATTGACAAGTGGGAATTAGAGTTTGAGAACGAAACTTTGGATATGGTTACCGGTCATTGGTAAGGGAATGGAGGTGTGTGGATCAGCTATGACACGGCATTGGGTTGCATACCCTGGTGTCGTAATCATCCCATTCTTTTGTGCTCATCGGCGAGTGGGACAATACGGGTGAAAGGTTATGACCTTCTCAAGCTTCGACAATGAGTACGTGTTGATCCTAGGGAGCTATTCGGTTAATGGCCAAATATGGAGAAAGGCTACCAATGTCCCTATGAAAGCTCGCATGTGAGCGGAGAGTGGAAACATGACATCCAACTATTCAATTAAGATTAAAAAAAACCCGGTAAGACCGCTGTATACCGTGTAGTGGAGAAAGGACTTTACCATGTGATAATTACCATCAAATCGCACTCATTACCACTTGTGTAACTAGTGTAGTAATGAGATCCCCTTGTTGTTGTATTATTTTGCGAAAGATTAGGAGTCCATTGTTTGGAGGTGCCTAGGTTTTACAAACCTCTTTTGAACCATTTTTATGATGCATTGATCACTTGTGCGGTCAAAGTGCTCATACCGCCCATGAATCTGTCTTCGCCAACGATTGACCTTCAATGTGGTTTTTCTTTTCCAGATCGAGCTCACAGACATCTCCTTTTCGCTAGTGGGTTGAGGGTTTGATGTACAAGAGCCAAATGTGCATTTACTACCATTCTTTGGATTCAATTCATTTGCTTTGATTTATTGTCAATGGAAGTGTTGTGATTAATGTTAGCGTCGCCTCTAAGGTATATAATTCACTGCAATTTAGGATCCTTGTGCGTTTGGATCTACATGAATACCAAGAGTTTTCCTTGGTTGTTCACCATTCTTCCTTGTTGTATATGAGCTTGTTTCCTATCATTTTGCTTGCATTTGTATTCCTCACTATTTTGAGCATGGTTTATATTCTAATCATTATGTATATTTTACATTTGATTCAATGAAAAACTAAGATCTAAATGGATTTTGATTTCGCTCCAATGGATTAGGGTGATGAGGGATCTACATTTAAAGTAGCGGGGGTGGCATTGTTGACACGACAAGCTAAGAAGAAGGCCAAAAAATTGGCGAAAGAAGCCATGGTCGCAACTAGAGTTGAGACGAAGAGGAAGAACATCGGTGATAAGAAGGCACGACACCCTACGGGCCATGAATCTGCAATACAACAATACTTCAAGAGTACGCATGGTGACATGTTAGAGTGCCACTTGCAATGGCGCTAGATGGGATGATGCCCGACTTCCCTAGCGTAGAAGCAGATAGTAGAGAAGAGTATCTCGACTTGGATTCTGTTGTAAATCCAAAGTGTAGTAAGTTTGTGTCTTTCGACACAACTTGCACCCCATGTTCATCAAATGGGTCTGATGACGCAATAGTATTGAACAAAAAATCACCATTGATTTCATTTGCAGCTCAACATTCAAGGACACATATAACGTTGGTTTTACTACGATGTCAGACGCGTTGGACAGAGAAGACGACGATGTGAACAGTCCGCCACGGAAGCGAGGAGCCACTACGAAGGGCAAATAAAAAAACAACCAAGAACAAGGCACAAAAGAAGTATAATAAGCATTGAAAATTCCAAACCATATGGGTTGCCAAGCTCCTTTAGGCCGAGGGCATCATGACAAGCGATGGAATATTCCACATGGTCAAATGTAAAGTATGCTCTGCTTTCAATTGCAAACCCTACATTATGGTACTTCAATGAAACATGTTTTTCAAACATGACATGAAACACACAACGAAGAAAGACATGGCACTCTATAATGTCAAGAAGGGAGAGTAGTACATTGCTTTACAATGCAGAAACAAGAGAAATATCCGTTTCTATGTCGCCAACCCTCTTACCACAGCCTTGGAACAAGTAAGTACTCGAGAGATTTCATTGTAGGTAGGCTTAGAGAATTAGCCTCTTAGCTTGAGGGCGTTTGTATGGTATGGTCCACTTACTCCTCTTGGTGAACTAACTACATTTTGATGCACAATTGTGCACTTAAAGAATTTTGTTTAAAAAACAAACATTCAAACCAATTTGAAAATTATGTAGCGATGATTCAATGAAAAATGAGTGAACCAACTTCTAGATTTATGTACATATTATTCAAAAATAATTTTTTTGAATGTTCAAATGATTTTATGTTGATGATTTTGAATATCAAAACTCTTTTTTTAATAACACTTTTACCAATTTATGATCAAACTTTGAATGTAAATATAGTTCATATTTGATTCTATATTTTAAATTCTAAAAATAATCCAACTTGCATAATTTCATTCTCAAGTACATTCAAAAAAGAAATCCATAAAAAAATTAAATAGAGAAACAATTCATCCCTCCCAAAAATAACACATTTGAAACTTTGAAACTTTACTCAATTCAAAAAATTTGAAAAACTTGGAAGATATTTTTCTTCACATATTTGAACACTGGAAAAATTCATAGCCCAAAATTCCATCCACAACCCTCACTTCTCCTTCTCTTTTAGAATTTAGAGTGCATATTATGCACTGTGACAATGCACTAGTTTACCCTTTGTTTCATCTTCCATTAAAATATAATGCCAATTTTTTAATTTTCTATCAATTTTTTTCTCTTTTATTGGTACAGTCCATCCTACTACTTTAGATTTCACCAAAAATAAATAAAAAATCTTTGAAATGAAATTTTCAAATTCTCAAAATCCTCAATAGAGTGCACAAGGGTAAGAATCCTAGTAGACCGTACCATACAAACACCCTTGAGTGGGTAAGGAATGTGCAGTGGTAATTTTTAGTAGCTTATTTGTTTGTGTTATTTCTGTTGATTACCTATACTTTCAATGAAACTTTATCTTTGAATCCTACTTGATTTTTTAGGCATAAAGCTAAACGTTGTAGCTTATAAGGGACTCCACTGTGTTTTGGAAATCTTTTATTTGGGCTAATGTGTTTCAGCTTAAATGTAGAGGATATTTCGTGTATACTAATAGTTGCAAAATTATTCCTTGTGCAATATGTGGCTTTGCATATAGTTTGATAGCTCGTGCTCTCACATGATGATACATAGCTTGTTCCTCTTAGTATTTGATGACATTCCTAATGTTGCCATAGACACTCTTGAATTAAACTTAATGTCGCGAGAAACTTATCCATGAAAAAATAGTATCGCCAGAACCGAGCACCGATTAAAATTGTAATATTGCCACTTTGACTCTAGAAGCTCTGAACATTTAGGCTTTTCTCCCTTTTCTATACATATACATTTATATATATATATATATATATATATATATATATCTATATATATAAATGTATATATATATATAAATAAATGTATATGTATAACAACCATGTTTGCAACCCCTACACTCAATCTATGAAATTAAACGAGACAGTGTCTTTTTCGTCACATTTATTGCTATACCTTTGGCCACGTCACATGTATGTGATATCACAATTGTGTTTGTTTGTCACATTTATTGCTATACCTTTGGCTACGTCACATGTATATGATATCACAATTGTGTTTGTTTGTCACATTTATTGCTATACCTTTGGCCAAGTCACATGTATGTGATATTGCAGTTGTGTGTGTTTGTTACATTTATTGTCATGGGTCTTATCAAAGACACAGCATTATATATGTTTGTCACACCTTTAGCCACGTCGCATGTAAGTAACTACACAATTGTGTGTCTGTTTGTCACATTTATTGTCATGGAGCACATCTTGCATGTTCATCGTGTTTATGAGATTTATTGCCAAGAGTCATACCAAGGGACAAACCTGTCAGAATCTAATTAAATTGTTATACACTCTTATTGTTGTACACATGATACAAGTGTTACTACACTTGCATGTCTACCATGTTTGCACATACTTATCGTCATGGGGCATTTAACCCCGACATGTCTTGAGACCTCCCCACATGCCAATTTTAGCAATTTTTGTGATAAAACTCAAACATCTTTAGTGAAAATTTTTGGATTAATTTTACATTTGAACTATAAGATCTCAAAGGTAATGGAATTAGGAGCTTGTGGAAATTAAAAAAATAATAAAAATTTGTGCAATGGATAAAGAGATTATAGCAATCGACCAATAGTTTTCAGCGTTGACTTTGAGTGGGCAATGGTGCTTTTTTCAGCTATAATGCAAAATGTAACCTCCTTGTTATCTCAAATAATACCTAAAAAAATTATGAGCATGAACTACACAAGATCAAGCCTGTATTTCTACAATTAGATTCAAAAACGGATCACTACAACTGAAGTTACGATCATTGCATTGTGACACACAAGAATGACAAGCTTTCTGCAAGCATCAAAAAACCTGCCCTGACAGGATGGGCATGAATCATTCACCAATCACAACTCATATCCAAAGCCTGAATTGCAACCCGGGCTTCCTATTTTTTCATTAGAAATAGAATCATATGAGATTTGAATCAATGTGGGAAATTAAGATCAAGTTATTTTTTTGTTGTTTTGGACTATATAGGACCCTACATACTTAGTTTTTTTCTGTAAAAGGACCACCCTACAGAAAGTGCCCAACGAATATATAATCGCACCTCTATTTTGTGCATCAAGGAGAAAGTGAGGAGAAAGTAATTGATTGGGCAGTTGGAGGTTACCCCCTAAAGGACCGTAAGGCCCCCACGCGACTTCTGGAACTAGAAAGTGAGGAAATTCGGGTTCTTGGGCTTTGAATTGTAGGATGAGCAACAAAGAGACCCTGGCTCTTTTTGAGAGCCGAATCTGTATGTACTTCTTGATCGGAAATTCATCAAGTGAGTGATTTTTGGTGATTTTTTTGAGTTGCACGGTGGGTATCTAGGCGTCACTTTAGACCCTCATATCTTCCTCCTCACACCTCCAAATTAATTGAAACTTTTTGCACATGTTTAAAATGATGATTTATACTCATAATAAAAATTTCAAAATTTTTGGAGCACTTTTGAACAATCCGATTTCAGCATGTGTACAAAATACCGCAAGCAAGTTCCATCAATCTTCTCAACAGTGGCATTTTTTCCAAAATTGTGCAATTTTGTTGATCTTTTTTTCATAAAAAAACTTTGTAAGTCTTCTTTAGTTTCAACGGTGCTGATCGTCAAAATTACCCCACACCAATGAGGAATTGAGCTTGCTACAAGAGCTAGTCAAGAAAACAAGAGCTAAGTTCAACACCCCCCGGTCCTTTCGGGATTAAGTGACACCACATTTGTGCATGTTTGTCACGCTTATGCACACTTATCTTCACACAACATGGAGGTGACACTTCATTTGTGCCTATTTGTCACACTTATTAACATTTACCATCAATGGTGATTAGTGCTAAGAGTTGCTACTTCAAATATATTTGCCTTTTACAGGGTATCTTGAATAAAATATTTAGATTTTAATATTAATATGGATGGAGTTTTCAATAAAATAAAGTTTAGAGATTATAAAATGTTATATTAAAATTGCGACAACGATTTCTTTTAATGTGGAAAAGAGTGAATCTTTTTTGGAATAATTACTTTGCTAAAAACTCTTATTATGAACAAACAATAAGGATTTGATCAAAAATCATTAAAAAAAATCACTAATTTTTTTCATATGCAATTTTAGGCTATTATAAATAATTTGAAGCTTTAAACACACAGTTTGCTATCTACGCACTTGGACATATAATCATGTACTTGGTCCCCAAGAGCATAAATTTTTTTGTCTAATTTAAAAAAAAAAAACCGACGATTATTGTCTTTCTTCAATTCCCTTACATTGTAAACAAACAATTCTTTTAATTAATTTTTATTCTTATCTTTATCTTTTTTTTATCTTTTTTTATCTTTTCTTTTTTATCTTGATTTCTTTCTTGTCTTCTTTTTTGTCTTCCTCTTGTCTTTCTTCTTGTCTTCTTTTTCTTCTACTTTTTCTTCAGTTGTGGTTGCTAAACCCTAAACAATGGGAGCAAGGCAAGGCAAGGCAAGGCAAGGCAAAAAAAAAAAAAAAAAAAACTTTTTTTTTATATTTTATTTAGCAGTGGGGTGGTGCTGAACCCTAAATGGCGGCCGCCCAAAAAAAAAAAAACTTTATTTGGCCGTGGCGTGCTACTGTACCCTACACTACGACCGCCAAAAAAAATAAAAAATCAAATTTTCTATTTTTAGCCGCTAGGTGCGCGGCCGCGCACCCAAAGACCCTCTCATCTCTATTTCCCTCCTCTTTTCTCATATATATATATATATATATATATATATATATATATATATATATATATATATATATATATATAAGAGAAAAGAGAGCGTCTTTCCCATTCACTCTCCCACTCCCTCTCCCTCCCCTCTCTCCTCTCCCCTATATATATATATGAGGAGAGGAGAAAGAAATGAAGAGGGAGAAGAAAGATGGAGGGTCTTTGGGTGCGCGGCCGCGTACCCCAACGGCTTTTTTTTTCTTTTTCTTTTTGCTTTTGCTTTGCTCCCATTGTTTAGGGTTCAACAGCCACAACTAAAGAAAAAGTAGAAGAAAAAAAAAGACAAGAAGGAAAACAAAATGGAAGACAATAAGGAAGACAAGAAGAAGACAAGAAAGAAATCAAGATAAAAAGGATAAAATAAAATAAAATAAAAAAATAAAAAGATGAAAGAAAAGATAAAGATAAGAATAAAAAGTAATTAAAAAAATAATTTGTTTACAATGTAAGTGATTTTAGAAAGACAACATTGATGTTTTTTAGATAATTTTTTAACCAATTTTTTTTAAAGTCAAATATGCTTATGAAATGAGCGCACTTGGCCAAGTGCATAAATAGCGAATTGCGTGTTTTTAACCCCTAAATGTTCTCACCTTCTCTAGATTTGGCAGTTTTCTAAAGATGCATTATAAAATGCAACTAAGAGGGATATTTCAACTTGATGAATGAATAAAAGTTGTACATTATGAATTTTACACCCTATCCATGCGGTTAGATATGCAATTGCTATCACCAGTATGTGTGTATAAAATTTCAAAGTTAAAAATTCAAAACTCTTCTGTAATATGATTACGAATAAGATATTGACAATCTAATAATGAAATTTGTTGTGATGGGTTGAAATGTAATACTCTAAGTGTAGTGATTTTTGGAGATTTTTCGGTTGCTTAATTTTAGTAGTTGACTTTTTCAAGAGAACTTTTAGGCTTAAATCTTCAAAATTTTGGGTGGAACACTACAACATGAAATGAGGCATAAAAAATTCACAAATCATCCCCTTTCTAATCGGATCACACATGTTCAAAGCTAACTTCAAATAAAAGTTTCAGCAAAACTCAACACTGCAAAAGGTGCATGATGGATGAGAAAATGGATTTCAAATCCGTACATCATGCAAAATACAGTGCATGGTCGGGCGGTGAGGTATTAATCCCTAATGCCTTATCTGAACCAAAATTTGTGTTTTTATGCTTTACAATAGTTCAAATGAAATTTTGTACTTTAGAATTATTGAATGAAAAATTCAAAACGGGATATTCAAATTTTGAATAATGAATGAATTCAAACATGTTTCATGCATACAATTTTTTTCATCCATCCATATGTTTTAAAATTCTTTTGTTACTATTTTAACATTTTTACTATATAGCTTTCCAAAAATTGTCTTTATAAATATTCTATAGTTCAAAGAGTACAAATAAGTTTCACTTAAAAAGTGACTATTTTTATTCAAAAATGGCCCTTCAAAAATGACTTCTAAAAGTGAGTGAAATTCATCAAAAATATATATAGTCACCATGATTAGAAATTAAATTTTAAAACATCATCAATTTTAGGAGTTTTTTTTTATAATTTTTTAATTTAATAAATAAATATTGGTTAATGCTATGGTAGATCTAACTATATACATATAATTTATAGGTCATTGCTTTATTTTATTTTTTGAAAATCATATTTGAATTATTCTCCTAAATTGATCTTTATAACACATTTTCACAGATTTGGTAATTTGGATTGGCGCTGGTCCTTTAGGAATTAGAGCATTTTCTGATCAACATTTTTTATATGTCAAGCTTTATTTCACATGTTTCCAATCAATATTGCAATTCAAGTTATGATTTTTTTTCAATTTTAGAGTCAATGTGGGTACCCTAAAATTATATATTTGTTAAATTTAAGAAAAATAAATTGTTAGATAGACCTATGTCTATATGCAAAGTATTAAATCACTTTATTTTGATTAATGAAATGAAAGTTATGATAAAAATTTTTGTGCAAGTAATTGTAGAAATTCTTAGCATGAATTACATTTGAAGTTCTTTTTTGAACTCCATTTTCAAAATTTGCAAATTCAAACAAGAATTTAGGATGTACGTTGATATCAAAACATTTTTACCATTCAAACTAGTTACATGGGCCTCAATTCTATGACCTAGTTATATATGCAAAGTCAATTTACATAAAATCAATTTTTATAACAAATTTAAAACAATGAGTAAGAAAAGCGAGCAAGAAGTAAAATTGAAAAAATAACAATTTTAATGAATTCACTATACGTACATTCTTTTGAACAAAATCTTTCTTCTAAAAATTTGGAATAATTTTTTTGTATCAATGTTAAATATGTATCTAATTTTTGAGTGTTATTTAATGAAATTGAAATATCTAAAACCAGACAATGTAAATTCAACAATAATTCCTATCACAATGTATGGAATCTCTACAAAAGTATGTAAGGCCCCATGCCATTCGTTCCAATAAAAAACCCCAAATTTTGCTTTTCAAGCCAATTTTTATTTTTTAAATGTTTTTAATGTTTTATGTATTTTAATATATTTTTGTCAATATATATGACTTTTTTATTAGTATGGTCTCAATTGGTATATATATATATATGTATGTATGTATGTATGTCCTATGTGAATCATATTTTTCACAATATGATCAATTGAAATTGTCATTTTAATCTATGAATCTTTGGTCAGACTTTAACCCCTAAAGACCCGAGGGGTATAGAACAAAACCAAGATGTATTATAAAATGTGACTTCCATAACTACAATGAAGTTTATTCAAATAAAGAAAATGCCAAACATAATTCATTCAAATTACCCATAGGATCAAATTTCCAAAAACTGTTTTAAATATTCATTTAATGAATTTAGAAGGAATTAACTTCAAAGTTTCACCAAAATTACATTTTATATTTTAGAATTCAAAATTTGATATCATTGGTTTGAATTTTTTTCATTCTACAAGAAAGAAAAGCAAAAGAATTGATGAATAGAACAACATTACTTTCTCCAAATAGTAAATTTTGTAAAACTAGACAATATAGAGGTGTTTCTTTTTGAAAAATTCCCCTAGGTGGGGTTTAACTTGGATTGACATGATTCAAATTGGGTTGGAAAGTAGACTCAATTTCCTATTAGAAAATAATCTTAATTTAATCAAAAATTATTTTTTTGGCCTTGGACAGGCCCTAAAAAAGGGCAATGACGAAAAAATGGTCACTTGGAGCATTAGGTGTCAAGGATTAAGAGTTTTCTAAAAAAATCCTCAAAATTTGAGTCTATATAAATTGTCAACGATAAGAATAACATGTATTTTTTCAAATTTTATTTGTTATGCGTTACTTTTGCACAATGCATTGTAATTATAATTATAATTTTTTTAGTGATTAATTCCATTGATATTATATCCATAGGAGATGGTTTCCTAAAGTAGGAAATAGGAAAATAATATATAGTATTTTTTTTCATGGTTTTGTCTTACTATAATTTAGACCTTGTGACCCGAAGAATCGAAGGGCATATATCACCGAAGAGGTTTACAAATACATAAACATACAATGCTATCTTCGGCATTCAACTTCTTTTTCAAATCATACTTTGGATGAAAACGTTTTAGAACAGTCAACAAATTCAACATTTGTCAATGGTAGTGTAGAGCATTGCGGAGCCCTACTTTGGTTTATAAAGTCACAATTTCAACATGCAAATCTAAAATTCTCTAAATAAAGTACAATAGTGAAAAATATAACTAAAAATCTCTAAGATGCCCATATATATATATATTTATGATATTATAATACACCTGAATATTTTGACTTATTTTTCAAGCATATAAAGGTTAATATAATTGATGTTACAAGATAATTGTACTATTGTTAATTTAAAATTGATATATGGAATCCTTTTATAAACTATCATTTGACACCAATATATGGTTAAAGAACTAAATTTTAAAAAACCATTAGATATAAAAAGCCACATATGGAAATATGATGAGGTATACATTATTGATATGTATGAAAACTATTTGTTTTTGTCTATTCAAAAAGCAAGCTACATTATTCGAAGGTCTTGTGTTTTATTAGTTGATGCCAACTTATACAAACAATATTTTAACACTTTTTGAAATTTAACTTGCAACAACTTTAAGAATATCATTTATAATCTTGCAGTCTCTTGATATTTAGACTTGATATTCTAAATACATATACGAAATATCTTACCTGGAGAAAAAGCTACAGTTTCAACAATTTGTTGGAAAATAATGAAAATACGACAAAAGTATGGTTCTAACATATCAATGGAAAATAAACACAAAAAACTATACTAGTAGGTAATGTATAATGACAAAGAAAGAAAGTAAAAAAAGAAGCTCAAAGAATCATGTTCAAGACAAAGAATTATGTGGCTTGTCTTGCCTTAAAGAAATAGAACTTCAAAATAACAACGATAACAAAAATATTGCTAATAATATATCTGCAAACATTCCAAGCACATACTCAACACCACGAGAGTCAATATCTGAAATATCCAACAATCCAAAACACTTCAAAGAACATACTAATAGGCCACATTCAGCACCTCAAATCCAAAGTTCAAAAATTCAAAGTTGTCAACCTCCTAGATCATCAAGAAGAAATCTTGAACGACAAGATACACCTCGACCAAGATCAGAAACACCACCTATTGTAAGAGGAAAAGCGTGCAAATTAAGAGCACATTCAAAATCAAAACTTAAAGGCAAATTTCAAGAAATAAGACGACACCTTTTTGAAGCACTTCAAAAGAAAAAGAAATCCACAAATTCACAAATGTCCCATTGCCGGCTTCATCATAAAAGTTGGAGTCCACGTAGTGGCCGTAGTACTAGTCCAAGGGCTTCAATGGGACGATATGGAAGCATTCCAAGATCACCACATGGATACCGTCAATACAATTGTACAAATTCACAACGTGGATGTACCGATCGTCAATGTGAAGGAAAAAAATGCAAATCAAGGTTTACAATCAAATAATTCTACGATTAAATTTTAAAATAAAATATTTATATTTATAATTTTAGCACTCAAGTAAATGAAATATTACATAGTTTACAATTTCCTATAAATAATAAAATATGCATTTACAATTGTCAATAATAACATGTTTTATATTTATTCTTAAAAGCCTATTATATTAAAATCATTGTCTAAGCCTAAAGTGAAAATGGAGCATATTCTTTTGCTAATTCATTTGATTTGATTATGTTTTATGAATAATATCTCAGGGAGGTCACTTCCAAATATTACGTAAAAACGTGCGAACAAGTGATTTTCAACCCCCTATATACTTTTTTTATAAAGTTTGATTTAGCTCCAAATTTTTGAATGTGGTCACATAATCATTATATCTCTTATTCTTAAAAACTCTTGGTTCAATTAAATTCAAAACCAGATCTAAAAACACAATTGAAAATAGCTCTAAAACCACAAAAATTAGTTGCATAGTGTATTTATTTACTTCGAAAATTTGTAAGTAATTAAATTGAATAAAGAAAATTCCCAAAAAATCAGAGTATAAACTTTCAACATAAAGAAACATCCTGTAATTTTTTCAAGTTGTTCGATTCATTATTTACAATGTAATATAGGGGGTCAAAGATTTGTTCGCACGTGATACTCATAAAATACATTAAGTGAACTCCCCGAGAATAATATGTAGAAATATATTACAAAAGAATCATGACACCATTTGAAAAAAAACTTGTTTAAAAATATAACAATTATTCTAATTTTGAATACCCAATTTTTTTTGTAATCTTTTTATTTATAAACGTTGAAAGTTGAAATAAATAAATTAGATGTAATAAAATAAATTTCAAATTATTTAAAACAATTAAGATTAAATTATATATGGTAATTCAAAAACATGAAAAACAAGTATTAATATGTACATATTAATAAAAATTATATACAATATATGATCACCGTTTAAAAAGATGGTTACTCTTTATTATATATGCATGTAATATACTTGAATATTACATTGAATGTACACAATATGTGGATATTTAGACAATCAATGTACCAAAAATGTGTAATGAAATATTAAAAACTTGTGTTTGATTGCAGGGCTTGTGGATTGTGCACAATCTCGTAGCAATAAAAATAAATAAAAATTCATTTTATATAAATTTTTGGTCCATCTTTATGAAAGTAAATACAAAACTATGTCACTACATTTGAACACTTTCAATTAATCTACAACTTGGGAAGATATTTCAGTGTTTTTAGCATGATAAGGGACTAAATTATTTAAGAGATGAAAAAGCAATGTTGCATAATGCTTTTTTTTTTAAACGTAGTTGAGCTCCCAACTTTTCATGCACGGTACATTTTAGGGAGAATCTTAGGAAAAATCTAGTTGTGATTTGAAAGGTATTGCCCTTGGATTGATTGATAAACAATACAACCATTTCCTACAAGCAGATAACCATCTTATTTTATTTGTGGTTGTAAGAGCATCCGCACCCTACCACTAAGAGTAGGAGATTCTATGAAAACCAAAAGAAAAGTGTTTGTATTTTATGTTGAAAATTCAGGGTGGGTGTGAGAGCCACAGAATATGAGCACGATATAGTGATATCTGAATACATCCCTCTATAGCTAATTTAAGGAAGGGTTCGGTATCCTAGATTGATGAACAATAAAAATTACTCATGTATAGTGATTGTGGTTGGTTCACGGACTATATAGAGGGTTCAAGGGTGTGGAAACGATAGCTTGTGACACTAAATTTTGAATGTGATGATAGTGGTCAAGGCGTGGATTGAAGGGAGAAGGCTGCGGATGCTCTAAGAGTTGCCAATGCAACAAATCAACCTATCATGTGACCTGCAAGCTTAGCAATGAATGAATGTCAAAATACACTACTAGCAAAGGCGTCGCTTCTCACTTAGAACAGTGTCAGAGTTCACTGTACACACTTGTCCTACGTGACGAATCGCACTCACCAAGTCTTAAACGCCTGGGCAGTGAGTGCGAAGTGACGCCATTTGACTCACCTACTGAGTGAAAAGCGACGCCTTCTCCTCGTAGTGACATGTATGAGAAGACAGTAACTGAAGAATCCAGCGTGTAAGTCACAAGGTTGTAGTTGCAGGAGCTTGGCTTTCACTGGCACCCGGTCCAGTTTGCAAAGATACAACCATCGTTTCTGATGGTGAAGAAGAAGAAGAAGCAGGTGGTGTAACAGTTAGCGTTTCCCCACGCAGTGCTGCAGAATACCGATCTTTAGTGTTCTCCTTCCGCTGGATTTCCCCCAACATCTGTCGTAGCCTCTCCTTGTTCACTCTTCCCATCATCTGTGCAACATCACCAAGTTATATACAGTCTACCAGTGATTTTTGTTGTTGCTAATTTAAGCCAAATTGCTACATAAAATTAGGGCCAAGAAAAGAGAGAATGATAGCCAGATTTCCTGCATGGAGTCAATATGTGCACACTAGTAGGAAATGCGACGCTTCTGACCGACGGAGAATCCGGCTTTTATTTGTCTGTTGTGTCCTCCCCAACTGACAAGCAACACTTTAATTTGTCTGTTGTGTCCTTTCCGACTGAAGAGCACCTCCAACGGCAGTCAGAAGCGTCGCTTCTCCTTCCAGTGGCAGCCTCTTGAAACCTAGGTATCACCCAGGTATTGCCTAAGTAGCACCCTGATATTACCTGTATATAAATACGAGAAGAGCATCCAAAGAGCCTGGATTGCTCTTCAAGCCATAGAAAAGCAGTAAAAATGCTAAACTATCTCCTAACAAAAAAATCACTACAATCTATCCTCCATACAATGACAGTCATTTTTGTGCCTTCTTGAAGGTAGGGCTTCCTAAACATGTCATAATAGAGACAGACAACTGTATGGTTATTAATCACATGGTATCACAAACACAAATCAACACCTAACTTCAGGTGGCTTCATGTTGACAGGAACGACGAAGTTAGAGAAGAAACTATTAGCTCATAGCATTCTTTAGCCCCTGTATTCTGAATTCTGATTGGTAATCTAACATGAATCGCCCAAGATTGGCTGGCTTTTTGAACTTGAATTTAAATAATAAAAATTCTTCTACTTTCATAGAACTCCTATTGGCTCTTTGCTATGTTATTATTCGTAGCAAGTTAGCATATAAAGATTTGAGAGAATCAGGATGATGGATTTGGATTCTTGGGTGCAACAATGGGCCTGTAAGGGCCAAGTTCCATGGGTGAAGTATCTCACTAATTACAAGTTTTTAGGGACTTCGGGGACCAAGTTCCACATCTCAAATGAGCTTTGAGAAAAAAGTGGTGGAGAAGTTGTCATGAAGTATGGAGGTTCTCAAGCCCAAGACTTCACGACAACTTCTCCCTAACCAATCAAATTTGTTCATGTTTCACCTCAAGTAAGTTCATGAAACGTGCACACCTCCATGGCCAGTATGAGACAAACCCAAGTTCCACTTTTCCCCTCCCCTTGGCTACTTCCATGGGCAACTTCTCAAACCCATGGAACTTGGCTCTAAGAATGATATGAGCAAGGAGGTACAATGATGCAACACTCACCATGGAGTCGGATCTGCCTCGTTTCCGAAGCTCTTCGTCCAGCTGCGTTTGAGATAAGTTGGTGGTTCGCATCACTGCCTCTCCGAGCGCCCACGAGCTTACAAGGCAAATGCTCGTAAAGGCCATGAAGAAGCCCTTGGAGTGTTTCCCATTCATGACGACCCATCGCCATGTCCCACTCTTCTCCCACAGAAACGACATCCTTCTCGATCCAGGAATGAATATGACAAGCTTTGTGAGAATTAATGCTTGTTGGATTATGTTACAAAGAATTACATGAAAAGAAAATTGAGGTAATCAGGTACCAGCAACATATTAGGGATTGGCAAAACCTCGAGACACCAAATTTTTAGTGGGTTTCGGTTTTAACCACCTTTTATTTCGGAGTCATCGATCATCACCGCATCTTCGATTCCATCAATTCCACAAACAGCAAATTAAGAATCCATGGAGCAATCTTACCACTAACAGCTGTTCGCTACCATACCTCAATTTCGAATCTAAATGCTTGCTATTCAACTCTTAAAGAAAGAAATTGGAAAAAAGTCACTCACAACCTAAACCAGAGCAACCACAAGAATCGATATCGTCACAGCAGTCAATCCCGAAATGCTAATGAAAATCAAAACGGCAGAGATTGAAATCAGGTTCACACAGAATCGAAATCTCTTCAACCATCGCAGCAACTCAGCCCTACAAATGGGACTGGAAAATGAATGCTCCACTCACATTCATGGGAAACAGAAACGGAAAAAAAAAGCAAAACAGTCAACTGGAAGGAAAAACTGCCGGGTGTTTCCGGGTACCAGTATCGACACCAGCAGGGTATGTCCTCCAAAACCCCGCATGCATCATCAGAGTACGAGGAGGGGTTTTGAGGGTTTTGCGTGCACTCACTGACCTTATCCTGAGGAATTTCGTTGCATTCCGAGTGCAATTGTACGAAACTTAGTTGTAGACGTGCCTTAGTTCTTTAGTGTGTTGCCTTGCATTCTGTTTGCGGAGAGGTTTGCTGCATCATCATGGCTGCCACCACCATGGCCATGGCTGGCGCTGCAACAGCTTCGCTCAGGGTTGGGAGCCAGCAGGCCAACGGGTCTTTGAGCTCGTCCGCTGCCATTGGGCGTGTGGGGTTTGCTGGGAAGCAGCAGAAGCAGAGGCAACAACGGGTGGCGCAGCGGATGACCGTGAAGGCCGCCAAGGAGCTCCACTTCAACAAAGATGGCTCCGCTATCAAGAGAATGCAGGTGTGCTGATTGGGGTTTTGAATTTTGGGCGGGGTTTCGCGTTTTGAATGTGAAGAGAGGAAGAAACGTGTATGAAATCCGCCTTAGTTTATGTACTCACACTCTTACTGTCCTGTGATGATGAGCAGGCGGGAGTTAACAAGCTTGCGGACCTCGTCGGTGTCACTTTGGGACCCAAGGGTCGCAACGTGGTGCTCGAAAGCAAGTATGGGTCACCGAAAATCGTGAACGATGGTGTCACCGTGGCCAAGGAGGTGAGTGTTGATGAATTGGGAGAATTGCAAATCTTAGCGCCGTGAATATTGCCATAGTTGTTGTTTATGATGGATCTAACTTGTTCAATTGACGTGATGAATGAACCACTAGGTTGAGCTCGAGGATGCGGTTGAGAATATCGGTGCCAAATTGGTGAGGCAGGCGGCTGCTAAGACTAACGATTTGGCCGGTGACGGTACCACTACCTCTGTCGTTCTTGCACAAGGGCTCATTGCCGAGGGTGTGAAGGTAGATTTCAGACTTTCTTTCGTCTAATTGATTTAAGTTTTTGACCAATACATGCCATGTTCTTCATTGATTCTGGTGACATACAATTTGGACCCAATTTGAATTATATTTGTCACAATACGATCAAACGAATTGGTCATTTTCAAACCATGAATCGGGGTTAGTACCTGTGTGTTGATATCCCCATTCAGTCTGTGATGTCTGGAGATTAACGGACCAACGCGTAAGCATGTAGGTTGTGGCAGCAGGAGCAAACCCAGTACAAATCACCAGGGGCATTGACAAAACCGTGATTGCTTTGGTCAAGGAGTTGAAGAAGCTTTCTAAGGAAGTAAGTGATGAGGCTGCCTACTGCAGTTTTTTAGCTTTCTCATTGCCATCGTTTTTGCTCTAATAGGTTTCTCGAGTGTAGTATGTGCTGGTTTTCCTGCGATGTGGTTGGTGTTTGATTGGGTTTCTTTTATTACAGGTTGAAGACAGTGAATTGGCTGATGTGGCCGCCGTGAGTGCTGGGAACAACAATGAGGTTGGGCAGATGATTGCGGAAGCCATGAGCAAAGTAGGACGCAAGGGTGTGGTGACGTTGGAAGAAGGAAAGAGTGCTGAGAACAGCCTGTATGTGGTCGAGGGCATGCAATTCGACAGGGGTTACATTTCGCCCTACTTTGTGACTGACCCGGAGAAGATGTCTGTGGAATACGACAACTGCAAGGTATGTTTTGACAGCCTTTTGGATGCCTAAGGAGTATTCTATTCACACTTTTTTTGTGGTCATAAGCTGAGCCTATTACACATATTGCTAGCACCAGCAGACTTAAATGGAAGGGCAGGTTAGTATGATTAGTTCTTTTAATTGGTTTATGGTCAGAACAATCGATTTTCGGCTTGCAATCGATTTAGTTGGTTTGGGCCTGAGTCTCTTGTTTAGTGAACATCCTTCTAGTCTTAATCCTTCGATGTTACAGGTGCTTTAGTGTTCTTCACGTATATTTGAAGCTTTTGATTGAATTGGCCTGCTTAAGATTTTACCTATGGCTGAGTCTATTTGATGGTGGGTGTATGCAGCTCCTGTTGGTGGACAAGAAGATCACAACTGCACGCGACATGATCGGAATTCTAGAGGAAACCATCCGTGGTGGATTTCCACTCCTAATTATTGCTGAGGATATTGAACAGGAAGCTCTCTCTACATTAGTGGTGAATAAATTGAGGGGTTCACTTAAAGTAGCTGCATTGAAGGCACCTGGTTTTGGTGAGCGGAAGAGCCAGTACTTGGACGACATTGCTATCCTTACCAACGGGACTGTGGTTCGTGATGAGATTGGTTTGGCCCTTGACAAGGTTGGCACTGAAGTGTTGGGTACTGCTGCCAAGGTCGTCGTCACCAAGGACTCAACCACCATTGTGGGTGATGGCAGCACACAAGACGCAGTGAGCAAGCGTGTGAACCAAATTCGCAATCTCATTGAAATTGCGGAGCAAGATTATGAGAAGGAGAAGTTGAACGAGAGAATTGCAAAGCTTTCTGGAGGTGTAGCCATCATCCAGGTACTCCATGATTCCAGTACATTTTATGAGTCCCATATGTAAATCACATGACACATTTCCAAATCTTTTCTTCGCCTTAGTCTTCATCTTGTCGATTACAGTGCACCGAATACACCACATATTGTGGGTGTTCGATTGCAGTGGGTGAAAAATTATTGTGGCCCACAATAATTATGTCTAAGGAGGACTTTGCAGCTTCCAAGGTGGTCAAATTTGCCACACTAAGTTTGAAGGAATACAGATATTTATATTGTGGCCTCTTGTAATGACCGTAGTCTACAGCATATGGTCTGTTTAGTGCAGGAGTGATCTTGAAACTGTAATCACCAATGAGCTCGTATAATACTATTTGTTCAGGTTGGAGCTCAAACCGAGACAGAGTTGAAGGAGAAGAAACTCCGTGTTGAGGATGCCCTGAACGCAACTAAGGCTGCTGTGGAGGAAGGCATCGTTGTGGGTGGAGGCTGCACTTTGTTGAGATTAGCTAGCAAAGTGGATGCCATCAAGGCCAACTTGGACAATGATGAGCAGAAGGTTAGTGGGGCACTGCATGATTTCTTGTAGCATCAGTTACTTGAGTATTAGAAACGGAGTACGAAGGGCTTACCATATTGAGATTCGATTTTCCTTGACTGCCTATTTCTTTGGATCAGTCGCAAACTGAATCACTTCAATCTTTATCTGCAGGTTGGTGCAGAGATTGTGAGGCGGGCTTTGAGCTACCCGCTGAAGTTGATTGCTAAGAACGCTGGTGTGAACGGAAGCGTGGTGGTAGAGAAGGTTTGTACTGTTTTTCCTGGGTTTAGATAGTTCGATTATAGAGGTATATGTTGCAGTTGGAGATTGTTATTGCTGAGCTTGCCGCTGATGAAAGAGCCAGGTGCTTGTTATGACTAATTGTTTTCATGATCTTCAGGTTTTGGCGAATGACAACCCATCCTTTGGCTACAATGCCGCAACAGGTGTCTACGAGGACCTCATGGTTGCTGGTATCATCGATCCGGCCAAGGTATGTTTCGAATCATACAAGTATGCATTTTGTACACCTTTCCTGCAGCTGTTGGAGAAACCTCGCATGTTAAGCATTGTGTTTTTTGATGGTGGTTCTAAGACATGTTGTGGAAACACGTTCTTTCAGGTTGTGAGGTGTTGCCTGGAGCACGCTGCTTCAGTTGCTAAGATCTTCTTGACATCTGATGTAGTAGTGACTGAGATCAAGGAAGAACAGCCTGCCCCAGCTGGAAACCCCATGGATGCATCAGGTATTTGCATGGAATGAGTTACACTCAACCCTCTCTTAATGCTTCTGCCTCGGGAGGAACTAATGGTTTCTAATTACACTCACATTTGTCCACAGCTTGACATGAAGTCCAATCAGATGTGTACAGAACTTGAGGACAGTGTAATTACAGAGTAGGTTGTGAGAGTAGTGTGCTTCATCTTAGTAGAATTTTGTCTGGATTTTCTACGGAGGCAAATAATTAACACACGTATTTATTGCGGGGTGGCAGGATATGGATATTGAGAACTGTGTTGAGGTTTTCAAATGAGGCATCTGATTGCAATTTTTGGCGATGGATGGACCTAGCAGTGGAGAAGATTGCTCTAGTATTGGGAATATATAAAGTAGCACGCTCTGTTTGGGAGATGACCTCATCATCTTCTATTACAACCTCGGATTCTGGAGAGCGACTACTCAGCAGTGTCAAATTTGTTCAAGAGCCCAATATGCTGTAGCTCTTCATTCAGATTCATGACGTAATTCCTAGGACACAGGTTTTTAACAGGGCATGTAGGGCTGACATCCTTGCTGGACTTTTATAAATTCATTCTGCCCACATTCTGTGAACATCCCATGCCTAAAGTACGTGTATTGATAATCCAAATTACATGAGAGTCCATGAAATTCTATAGCAGTTGTAAGAGCATCCCCACTGTGCGCGAGAAATCTGACATGCGCAAATTCTATTAGAATAGCCCTCCAATTGAAAGTGGGCATTATAAGTGCAGGATAAAATTGACTAAATTTAGGTTGACATGGATAGGTTGGGCACTTGAGAGCTATTTGAAAGGACTTGCAATACTTTTCATTCATTTCGGTTGTGCAAGAGTTCTAGCCAAAGACATGATGGAGATGCAATTAACCTTTAACCCTTAAAGGTCGGGCCTATGACCATGGAATCATGCTTTACTTGTCACATTCAATTTTGTGACTTTAAATAATATATAAATTTGGTGAAAATTTGAAATTACTATGATTTTTTGAAGTGATTGTAAAGAAAATTCATATCAATTAAAAAATGTACTCAAAAATACCAGTTTTTTGTACCAAAGGTGTAAATTACAATGAAGAAAAGTTTAGTAAATGAAAATCATTTGTGTATCTAAATTTAGAATTTTTTGCTACACCATAGTAATACCCACCGAACTTGTAATTGCAATAAAACACTCGATTTTCAAAGTTTTTCAAAAATTCAAAGCGAAGTAGAAACTAGACTTGGCAAGCTTCATTTTGTTAGTTAAGCTCAAATGCAATAGAACTCATTTTCATGGCCTGAATTTAGTATAAGTAGAACAAGCAGAAAAATCCAAAATACACAATACGGTGAACCATTTTTACGACTCTTTTTGTGGTTGGGACCCTATGTAAAATCCAAAAATAGTTTGAAGGATCTGAATTTAACTTGAGGGGGTGGCATGACTAAGCAAAATCCTTCACAAAAAAATTGAATGGAAATCATCCATGTAGCACTTGGAATTGAATAGTGAGTTACATTCATAAGCCTAGATTTTGGCCCTCATATCTTCTTCCTCACACCTCCAAATTACGTGAAATTTTTTGCACATGTTTAAAATGATGATCACTATGCATAGTACAAATTCTAGAAATTTTTGGAGCATTTTGAACAATCCGATTTCAGTATATGTACAAAATACCTCGAACGAGTTCCATCAATCTTCTCAATAGTGGCATTTTTTCAAAAAATGTGCGATTTTGTTGATCCTTTTTTCAACCAAAATCTATGTAAGCATTCTTTAATTTCAACGGTGCCGATTGTCAAAATTACCCCACACCAATGAGGAATTGAACTTGTTACAAGAGCTAGTCAAGAAAACAAGAGCTAAGTTCAACTATGAGATGGTATAATTTCCATTATTTGATTCTACTTATTTTCAAAAATTATTTACGATTATTTATGATTTTTTAAATAGAAACTGGACTCATAGATACGCTTCTGTAGCTCTACTAATACATGAAAGATTAGACAACACAATGGATTTGAACTCATACTTCATTGGGCATGCGTACATTCAAGGTTGACTTTCTCTATACGTTGGAGGAGGTTCTTTTGAAGAGTAAATATGTATAGCATGCATATGCACTTTAATACATGAGTATTTAGGTAGGAAGAATACTTTGAATCAAAATATATTTTTTCTCACATGTGCGTATTCAAAAGTTATACGTCTGAAACTTCAAAGTCCGATTCCAAATTGTTGATAGATTTTACAATATTCCATTTTTCGGTGACCCAGTGATCACTCAGTGGTTACTTGGGCACTAAAGGGTCAAGACCTCACCCTTCTCTATAGTTCTCTAATGTAGATGGTAATTAGAAAAGGAAGGCTTAAGCTTTAAAAGACATAGGGATATGAAGGAGTTAGCGCCGAAGGAATATAAGTTAGAATTAAAGGCTAGACATCCCTCCATGCACTAATCCCCCTTGATATCGGGCAAAGGTTGTAAAAGCCCACCTACAATCCCGTGCAAAATTTGGAAGGGCGCATAAGCCAGACTGCAACACATCTCCCTAGAAATAATGGAAAAAATCATTGATGGGGTGAGCTTAGAGCCATCCTGTGTTGGTTCCCTCTTGTTGCTACGTGGCAGCTTCAAGCCCCCACCTCCCATGCTTGCAACACAAGGAAGTCAAAGGTTGGAAGTCAAAGGTTGGAAGTCTACAGCGAAAGGAGACCAAGCTGTAGACCCACCTTCTTGCCGGTGTTGGTTTTTCCACTCGCGATGCCTTGTAGCGCCTATGATGTCCCCCAAAAAAGCTCTCCCCTCAAGCAATGATTTGCTTCATTTGCATTGCAACTCTGTTCAGCCTCCACCGGTGCTTGCGACTAATTTAAAACCGCAATTTCACTACATCTTGAATGAAACAGTTCTCACATTTTTGGGTGGACTTTTTCTAAAGTTTTTTCCATTCTTCTCTCATAACTAAGCTCCTTGGGCTTACTATGTTCTTTAAGGGTTAAGTTTAGTGCACCCATTGTTGCCATTTATTATGCTGGAGCAAAGTTATTATTATTGGTTTAAATTTTATTTCAATTGACTCTTATTGACAAATAAAAAGAGATTCTAAAGCCCTTTAGTATGCATTATTTGGACACCATATGAGTAAGTATTAATTTTTTTAAATACGGAACACAAGTGACCTATAAACAAATATTAAATTGTTCAACTGCTATACATGCTCATAATAAATATCTTCATCCTAAACAATATATGGGACTAGATTTTAGCTACAGACGCATGGTGATTATGAGTGCATTGACCTTACATTCATCGTAGCCAGAGCATGCATGTAGTGCCTTGCTGTAGCTGTCACCCTTCCAATCAATACTTCATACTTGAAAGAAACAAGAACTGAAAGAGCTCTTGCTACTGTCAAAAGAGAGTGGAATTGAAGGATACTAAAGAATGTTACTCCCTCCGTTCCATATTACGGTTCCTAATTGTTCAAACTATTTGTTCCATAACAAATTTCCTATTTGCTCAAACTACGACTCCTACTGGCTCAGGGTCCACACCATTGGACTAGTTAATTCTTCTATTTTGAGGATTGAAGAAACTTATTATGGGACATAGGAGTATTGAATAAAAAAATCATATGTTGCCTCTACTACCTTTGATGTCCACTAAGAGCCTCCTTACATGTATCGGTGGGTGGGTGCGGTCATGAATGCCGGGATATAGAAAGCACTTTCTTGTACCTTCTACAGTGTAAAATACATTGATATCACTGGAACTCACTCTCATGTTTCCATGCTCACCGATGATCGGTGCAACTCCTCTTGTCTTTTAGTGCTTTTTCTAGCCACCAAGCTTGCATATAAGTCCGTCGAAAGGGCTTCTTTACATATAAGACAAGAATGAAATGACTCTATGAAGGGAATTCCTTAGGATTAGTTGTCCACTGTGGCCAACATGTAAGGAGACCCTAAAAAGCATTGTTGAATTTAACAATCAACAGATGTGAGCTTTGAGAATATTTTTGTTCATTGACGCATCCAATTTACAGTACCCGGCAGTAAGTTTTTGTCACTGTCTCTTACAGAACAGAACACTACCAGAAATATTGTGACCAGATCAAAAAAAATCTGGAGTGAAAACTGTTGTTCCTTCCAGTCATTCCAAACACGTTGTTCCGGTCACGAGCCAACAATAATATGTTGACTTGACGTGAAAAAATCTGTAGATTCGGACAATGTAAATCAAGAAAACAAAATAAAAATCCTCTACCTGAGAAAAACATTAATTTACCATATCAAGTCAAACTTCCACGTTACAAAGTCAAACTGCTATATCATAAAAGTCAAATTGTCATATCATAAAAGTCAAACTACCATGTTGCAATCAACCCACCACATCAAAGTCAAACCGCCACTTCACTACTAGTGCACCTCGAGGGTTTGAACCCAAGGCTTTACGGATAATAGAGATCACCCCTAACCAAGTCCCCTTACCATCTCCTCTATCTCTCACACATGCACATGCCATTTAAAAATAGATAATATATAGCATTAATTAAAAAAATCAGCACTTAAAATTGTTTTGTGACTTTTCAAAATCTCATAATTTTTGCAAATCTAAACATTTTTAAACCTTTTTTTTTCATGTGCAGATATTGTAACGAGGAATCTATTTGAGGAAGAAAATTTGAAACAGAAACTATCATATTTTTGTAGTAATTTTGAAGTGACAAGAGAGTTAGAAAAACACATTATCAATTTTCAAATGTTCATAACTTTTGCAAAACAACACATTTTTGACGTTTTTTCATCATGCGTAGGTGTTGTAATGAGGAATATTCTTAAGTAAGAAAATGTGGTGAAACATCTTCCCATTTTTTTTCTAATGATTTTGAAGTAATTAGAAAGTTTAAAAAAAAAAACATATTATCAATTTTTCAATGTGCATAACTTTTGCAAAACAAAAGATTTTTGAATCTTTTGACTTGAATATTATTGTAATTTTGATCTTTTGGAAAAAGAATCGGGATTTTTTTTTTTAATTTTTTAATTTTATATGATTACACTTCTGAAAATTATAGTACAATACTCTAAACAAAAGATTGTCTCCCCTTTTTCACTGTCCAAAATTCGAATGTTGATTTTTTGGTGAATTTTGAAAGAATTTTTAGAGGCCAAACTTAGAAATTCAATTCTAAACCATCATTGACATATTTGACACGTATAATTGAATATATGCATAGATAATTTAGAAATAAACATCTTTTCAATTAGAGGAAATTTCCAAAACTATTTACATTTTCATAAAAAAACCAGTGACAAAAAGATTGTTCGCGTACTTCATATGACCAATAAAAACTCTACAACTATTGCATGTAAATTGATACTAAATTGATTTTTTTATGAAATATTCAATCAAGAATTCATGAAGAAAACATTTTGATCAATCATACAAATTTTTTTTCTCCAAAAACAAAATGTTGATTTTGGTAAACTTTTAAAAAGTTTTTGGTGTTCAATCTTAGAACAAAATTTTCGAGGCATCTATACTTCTTTAAAATAGAACCAACTTAAATTAAGAAAGAATCATGCTAAAATGGAGTTTAAAAGAGATTTTAGATGTAGGTTAGGTAAATAATGATGTTGACTGAACACCATTCACTATTTTGAGGCTTAATACTTTTTAGAATTGCATTATTATCAAAACATCAAAATAAAACTTCAAAATAAATTTAATAATTATATAATATTATATAATATTATTATGCTATTATTATATATATATATGATTACTATATTATTATATATAATGAACTTGTCGACTCTATTTTCATAGAATTAATCTAAATTTATATTTCGCAACCCAGTTTCTTATGTTTTTGAAACATTGATGCTTCTTGATGTACCTTTCAACATTTACAAAACTAGTAATTTATTAGAACTTGTTGGATTTTTGCTGATTCGGTCACGATTTTTCTTGTAGAGCCTAAATCAAGAGAAACTAGAAGACGTCTCTTGAACCCTTTACAAGAATATGTTAAATATGTCAAGTCGTGATTGCCAGTGCCCACAACAAGAGAGAATTGTTGATTTTATATTGGTTTGGCCGGCATTTTCTAGTAGTGAAACAGTGCAAAATTCCAAATTTTGAAACGGCAGTGTAGGTGGTAAAATTATTCAAATCTAAAATCGTAAAGTGAGTTGGTGAGACAATTGAGTCTTCTTCAATAGTATGATAAGAAATTTCAATATTTTGAATTTTTTTGTATGAAATATGAAATAAACAAAAAATGGATAAAAGCCTTTAGATTTGAAACTTCATAATTTGATATTTTAGTCAATAGTGCTTCAAATTGCATGTTCTTTTGTGCACATGATTCTAAAAAAGATCCCTATTATTTCTATAATGATGTTTATATCCTTTAAATAACAAAATATGTTGCTACATATGTTTGAATTAAGTAGGTCAAAAAATGGGTTTTAATTTCAAGTAGTTGATGTGCCACGTCTCTTCCTTGGGCCCCCCGGTATTTCAATCAGTGGATGTGATGCACTAGGATGGCATGAGTCGTGCTTCAGTTGTAAGAGGCCCAAAGTTTGATTTCTCCGTACTATAAAAAGACATGTAGGTAGCATAAAGCACTGGCTGCATTTAAGTATGCATGAGCACTTTGACCGTGCGACTGGTCAACGCGTCATTCGATTGGGCCGAGGGGTGGGGTGTAACATAAATGCCTCCAAACAACGGACTCCTAACTTCTACGTGTCAACAAGGGAGTTAATGGCAAGGAAATTCAGAGCTAACTTCCAAGCGTTAAGAGTCAACAATGAAGTCCAAGGCAAAGGAACTCGTCCATCGCAATGCCGACTTCCAAATACTAAGTGTCAACAAGGGAGTCAACGGCAAGGGAACTCGTCCCCCGCAAGGTCGACTTCCGAGCGCTAAGTGTCAACAAGGGAGTCAACGGCAAGGGAACTCGTCCCCCGCAAAGCCGACCACCCAACACCTCCATGCATTCCCAACACACTTAACAATTACTAAAATGCCATAAACTCAACCCACATATTTAATGGCATTCAAGAGTACTTCTAATGGGTTGAAATGGGCAATTAATGAACATAAGAGGTGAATTTGCAACCTCAAATGAAAATGACAGCACAAAAATTAGTCCTAAATGTGCACTAAAACCCCAAAAACCACGTCTCCAAATGCAAAGAACCCAAGGACATAATACATAACACACCACAATTACCACATACAAACCAATCATTCATACATTCAATATAACAATAGATCAAGTGTCACAAAACACTAGTACAATCCCTAAGGACCCTATCAATGTGGTTAACACCACTGAATCAAGACAATGTAATTGCATTCCTAACTTGTCATTCCAACTAGCGTACTACAATGGGCGGCCTATCGGTACGATTACCCAATCATACAAGCTCATAAGGAAAATTCTCCATTCTCTACTTCTACTATGGTAGGAACACCACAAATAGGCAATAAAAAGAAAAGAAGAAGAAGAGAAACAAACCACCATCAGCAAGATTGTTTTATGTCAAGTTGCCACCCCATGGCAGCTGACCTCTCCTTACTCAAACAACCGTCGTTTCTTTGTCTCAACTCCTCTTCAAGCAAACTTAGGCTCCTTAGAACTATGACTTGACAATGCATCATTCTTCCAAAAATCAAGTATTCATCTCTCGTGCTTCGGCCGGTATCGCCCTCCAAAGTTATCCATAGAAATTCGCCCTAAACATTGAGGAGCAGCCAATCTTTGCTTACTCAAGTGGCCGTAACTTCCTCGTCTTAACTCCCCTTCAAGAAAACTTAGTCTCCTTAGAATTATGACTTGCTGATGCAACACTTCTCCAGAAGTCAATTATTCATCTCTCGTGCTTTGGTCGATATCGCCCTCCAAAGTTACCCATGGAAATCCGCCCTAAACATTGAGGAGCAGCTAACCTCTGCTCACTTAAGTGGCCGTAACTTCCTTGTTCCTATTTCAAATTCAATGATTATTAGATTTTTAGAAAGCCAGCTTAAAGATGTATAGTCTCCTAAAAATTCAGCTCTACACAATTTGTCAATATCTCGTGATCGTCCGTTGAAGTTGGCAGTCCCCTCAAAGTTGGCAGCGGATTCCACCTTACTAAAATGGCCACTCCACTTCCGTCCTTGCTTGCCTTGACACGAACTTGGTGTCCTTGGAAAGCTACTTTGATGATCTACAACCTTCTAAAGTTTCACTATCTAGTTCTCTACAGACCTCCTGCTGTCCTTTTTCAAAGTTCCACTAACTATGTGGGTGACGGGGGAATAATGAGAGTGTACCTAGGCTACCAAGAGGAAGAGGAAGACAACCCTCAAGGCCTCAACCACCTCACCCTAGTGGTTTGAACGACCACTAGGGTCTCTTTCATCCATCATCTTCATTCGCCATCTTCATTTTTCTTGCACGGCCACACTAATAGCGAAGAAACTCTCCTTTCTCAAAGGAGCATAGGATTTGGATTCTCAACCAAAAGCTTCATCCATTCCTAGCCATTCTTCTAAAATCCTACTTTATTAAACTCTAATTTCTCTCACTAAACTTCTACTCTACTCCAAGTTAACCGTGAGATAAATTCTCACTTATAAAGTTAGTACTAGGCCACATCTAAAGAAAACCGTGCCAAAACTCTACAAAGAGTATCACTAACTTATGCCCTCTAAATATCAAACAAGTGATGCAAAATTACCAAAAATCCACAATTGAATGCTTGAAAGACACGAAACTATTAAATTCACGCGGAACTCCTAATACAAAACAAAATTCTAAATACAAACACATGGGAAAGTGCCAAAATATGCCAATCATTCTTTTTTGCTAAAATACTGCAAATAAAAGTAAAAAAGAAAAAAAGAATACAAAACCTCACGGTAATATTTTATTGTGTCTTGTGGACCGGTTCGGCGGTTGACAGTATGTTATAAAGTATGCATATAACAACGCGTTATCGTGCAATGTAGTGTTAACATGTTAACGCTCTTGTACACACTTTTGATCGGGAGGCAGCCAGTGCTTTATGTTGAATTACACTCGCCACGACTCAGGCGCTCTATTTTGTTATCCACTCTCAAGCTACCGCCCTTGAACTAGTAACAGACCATTGCGTCCTTTTAGGTGAGTGTAACCCCTTACATTGCGTTGACTGTATATTTTTCATCCGGATGTAAAGCAGCGATATGAGCAAGTTCAATGTGAAATATATACTCCGTAGATTAGAAGTTGGTCTATTGGCCATTATCACACATAATGAATCCACCCAATTTTTATTTGAAACCAAAGCATGGTTAAAAGCAAATTTAACATCTTAACCCTTAACTACCTAACCATGCAAATTTTGCATGATGTACAAAATTGCAGCCACTTTCTTCATGGATGATGGGATTTTTGTAGTGTGATTTTTTTACATAATTTGTTCAGGTAGTTACCTTTTACATAAGTGAAGTGAAATTAGGAAAAAATCAAAATTGAACTTACTAGGTCCTTCCATTCCATGTGAGCTTCTATTTTGACAAAATAAATTCCAAAGTTTTGAGCGATAAAATGCACACTAAATCCATTCTTTGAAGCTCATCAGTAAAATCAGGGGGCATCATTCTGATGTGAAAATGGTATGAAATTCAAATTCATGCCCATTAGAACCAGCATGGACCTTGACATTGAAATCACACGAGATCTATGGTTGCCGGAGTTTACAATAGAATGATGGCATGATTTTTGTGTTAAAATGACACAAATCATCCAAATAATTAGTGATTAGCTCCTTTGTGTCAAAAAAGAAGAAAGTAATTAGTACTTGCCAGTGCAACATGAACCTCATGTTACAAAGTGCATGAGCTTTGCATGAGATTCATTTCATGATGCTGCATGATTTTCACATGAAAACCACACTACATTTATCTGCCCCAAGTTTACTGATACTGACATACAAATGAAAGTTGTAGATGATGAATTTTCCATGACATCCATACAGTTGGATTAAATAACAATGTTAAAATATGTTTAAATTCAATTTTAAAAGAGATTATTGTTTCATTTATAGAAAAAATACTCATTATCTTATAAATTTTGGAATGATTGGCCATAAGTGCATAATGTACAACATAATCTTTTGCATAATGTGCAATGTTTCCACCTATAAAATTATCTTTTGATAGTTTACAAAGAGATCACAAGTAGCTTCTATCGAATTATGATAAACTTATGTGAACAATTTCACCACTATTGAAGCACAATGATCTCAAACAATCATATGTGAATATTAAAAGTGTAATTTTAGTGAATTTTCAAAACAAAACTCTTGTAAATTCATTTGAAAAATATATAGGCATTTTGTTTCAAATTCAACCGCACAACTGTCTTACATAAATCCTATTAATTAATAAATGCCTTTAATAATAAATTCATATTATTATATAATATTAATTAATTAAGACATTCAATTAAGTCATTTAATTAAGACATAAAATTTATCCATAATTAAAATTTTGTTTATTCATTCACTTTCTAGTAATAATTATCAATTAATTATATATAAATTAATAAAATTATTAGGATATCTTATAAAAGGAAAAGATAAAAGAGGAAAAATTGTAAGATTTTTTTTTATTTTCGTCCAAAATTAGTAAAAGGTTCTATGCGTGCTAGAAGACTTAAAACATTAATATGGAAAATTTTACAACTTAAGACACATTCTCCATTTTTTTAAAGAATAAATGAAAAGCATATTCCATTCAAACTTTCATTAAATAAGTTGAACTTGATTTATATTTAAAATATTTTTAAAAACCCCTTAGAAAAACAAAACAAAATAACATATTTTTCAGCTGAAAATGATAGAACTATAAAAATAAAAAGTAAAAGTAAATTGTCTTGCAACAACAAATGGATGGGATTTTCTTTTAGCTTAGTGGGGAAGAAGTTGGTTATTAATTATTCATTCACATTTTAGAAAACATTTAATATTATCTATATTAATAATTATATCTAAAAATATTATTTGTTTGATACTATTTCAAACTCCTGAATGGAAGGAAGATTGAACCGAATGGAATAAAGAAATTTGTATAAACTTTACTGATGATGGTATTGAAGTTTCAAAAAAAGAATTGCCGGAACAATGGCTTCGAGATAGTCTTCAAATAAAAAAATTACATCCTTTTAGATTAAAACCTTGGCATAGTTTACGATTTAAAACAAATAAAGATAAATTTCAAATAATTTATTGAATGCTAATGAAAACTTTGCTAAAAAAATAAAATAAAAATTAATTATCGTTATTTAACAACATAGGGTTTTCAAACTAATGCACTCTTCAGAGACTTTAAAAAGAATTCTTCTTTTTGTAAACCAATTCGTAGAGAATTAGGAAAAAGATGGAAAAAATATATTTTACCAAAATTTAATAAAAATTATTCTGATTCTTTGTTTATAAAATTTTATTAATAGTGAATTAATTGATAATGTATTAAAAAACATTAGATACTAAAATTAATAATGATTTTGAACTTAATTCAAATTATAAGAAAAATAATAAAAATGTAAGAAAACAAATTATATCTAAATTTAGTATAAATTAAATTAAATTAAATCAAATTAAAAATAAATCTAAATTTTTGATAAATATTAAATAATTATAAAACTAAATGAAAAAATTGCTTTGATAAAGTATAATTTTCCAATAAATAAAAAAATAAAAATAAAGTATATTTTGATAATTATTGAAAATTTATTAAAATTGAACACCAAATTAGAAAATATTGAAAAAAAATATTGAAATTAGAAAATATTGAAAAAGAAAATTCCATATAAAAAATATTGAATATATAAAACCACTAAATGAAAATATTGAATATATAAAAAAATTATCTTATTTAATAAAAACATATTTCAATAGAATAACTAAAATTGTTTAAAAATTTTAATTTTATTTTATTAGATTCAATATTAGTTCCATATTAAAAATGAATCAAAATTTCATTTTTATTATAAAGATAAAAACATTGAATTTATTAAAAAGTTCTCAAGTTGGGTATAAAAGAGATCAAATGAATTATGAATTTCTAAACAATTTCAATCAACAAAATATTTTGCTAGTGTCTCAAATATGCTTATTTTATGAAATTTGGTAAGCAGGAAGAATAAATAAATATAGTTTTAAAGATTTATTAAAAATTGGACATCGAATTTTATTCTAAAAATAATAATAATAAATAATTTGAAAGAAGAGGACTTTTTCTTTGACAGAATTTGAAGATCTCAAAGAAAATAATTTGAAAAAACGATGACAAAATTTTAATAGATATAATATTCCTTCACAAATATAGTATAGAATAACACCACAAGATTGGAAAAGTCAGGTTTCTTATCAATGGAGAGACAAAAGAAAAAAAGACTTTAGGATTTCAGAAAGCAAAAAAAAAGTTTCACTTTTATTGTGAAAAAATAAAATTCTTATAAACTAGTTACAAATCCTTTATTAGAATAAAATAAAAAAGTTGAATAAACAATAACAATATAATTATTTATGCTGTGACTATTTTGATTTTATAAAAAACCCTGATTATAATTTTAGGGAACCAAAAAAGAAAAAAAAAACATACTTAATAGGGAAATTTTACAAGCATTGAAAATAAAGTAAATATTTATATTAAATCTAATCTAGTTTTATTGTTAATTATGGCGTTTATTGAAAATATATATATAATTAAAATAGAAAAAATAGGAATACCAAAAATGTCTTTATTAAAACAAAAAAATAAGATAAATATTCAATATAAAAATTAGTTTACGAAAGAGAGCGCCATCAAACTATTTGTCAATGGAAACAGAAATCAAAAAATATATAATTTTTAAAAAATAATTAGGAGATATGGCTTTTTTATGACTTTTACACAAGATCAATAAAATGTTATTTCACTTTCTGCAAAAATCCGTGAAAACTTAGATTTATTTTGTCCTTTTTTTTGTAGAGATATAGGTATCAATAAATTAACAGTTAATTTTGGACATTGTATACCACATGTACTCGATGATGAAATTTTAATGTATAAAGTAGTAAGTGTTTTTATAAAATCAAAAGTAAAATTCAAAAAGAAATTAATTAATTATTTTGAATGAATCTACATCACATCTAAAATGTTTTCAAAATAATTTGAAAAGAAACTTTTGTTTAGCTATCTTGACGATATTATTCTTTCAAAGCATTATAAAGAATCAAAAGTATTAAATATTTTATTTATGGATAAAAATGAAATCAATAAAGATAAAACTTTTAATTTAAATAAATACTTTGTAAAAAAAGGAAAATAGCCAATAAAATTACAAAATGTTTGAGATGAAAATCAAAATTCAACTATTAAGCATTTTCTTTGGCCTAGTTTTTTATTAGAAGATTTTGGCATGTATTAATAGATGTTGGATTAATACAAATAATCGAAGTCGATTTACTATGTTAAAATTTATTTTGTTGTTGAGAAATTCTTGGTTATAACCAAAAAATTCTCATTATTGATAGTTTTTTTTTTTTTTTTTTTTTTTTCCAAATTTAAAGTTTTTATTGTTTTTTACTTATGATAATAATGAAGACTATTAATTAAAACTAAAATTTGATATACATTATTTTAAAATAATATGATTTTCTAATTTAAGAGCAATACTTTTACGTCCAAAAACTATTTTATTGTTTCATCGTCCTTTTCTAAAGAACAAACAAGATTTGTGGAATTTCAAATATCTCATTCAACTAACATGGTTTTAAAACTGACAGATTATTCAAAATTTCATGACAAAAATTTATTCATCTCAAAGAGGCTTATAGAAAATATTGAAAAAACGTAAGCGTCTTTTGAGTTATTTATCACAAACAAATTTAACAGGTTATGGAAATTTAATAAACAAATTAAGTATTTGTAAACTAAAAATTCGTTATTTTTTTTAGTTTTTGTAGTGTGAATGTGTTTTTTTGAAGTTCTAAAAGTGAATGTATGTGTGAATATTATGAGTCTAATAAATTAAAATAGAACCGGTATGTTAAAGAAAATACAAACAGTCAATTTGACTTAAAATTGAGCTTTAAAAGGGTGTAGCTTTTAGCATTCAAAGGCATATAAAGAGAGATGGGAGTTGTCTTTTTGGCTACACTATTAGGAGTGCTAGTCTATGTATATTTTTTCGTGTTTGTAAATATTTCTTGTGTATAGTTTTGATGTAAGTCAAATTGACAAGAAAGAGCAGTAAAGCAGAGTTTAATTTTTGAATTCCTTTTGATGATTTGCCTTATTGTTTGTTTTTGAAATCTGTCTATTTGACTTCAACTTGATTGTATTATGTGTATGGAATGAAACCATGGTCTTTTGTAATTGGTATTATTTACTTTGGTGATGCGTGATATATAAATGTGTGATTGTCTAATGAACTAGAAACTTGCTGCACAGTCAATTTGAACTTGAAAGATTATAGTACAAATTGAATGAGTGATCAATGTCAATTTGTCTTCAACACACAACGATGGTCTGAGTGATACGAATTGTAAAGCCTGTGTAAAGTTCATAGAATAGTATTATGAGTATAGTTGATTGATAGTTGGTTATGTCAAGTTGACTTCCGTGAATTTGCAATTGGAACAGTGGTGAGTAAAAAGAACAAATTAGAAAACCTTGACCCTTGTCTATATGAGCATGTTTGAGTGTTCATTTTAGAGCATTCATGTTGTAAAATTATAATGGAAACAATGTAGATTGAGAATGGATTCAGTCTGCTTGACTTGTAGCAAATAGTCATGTTGTAAATATAAAAGAATGAACTGAACATATTACTTTATTGTCTATTTGACTCGTGTTCAAAATGT
The DNA here is from genome assembly GCA_022496805.1 of Pohlia nutans. NCBI lineage: Eukaryota > Viridiplantae > Streptophyta > Bryopsida > Bryales > Mniaceae > Pohlia > Pohlia nutans. Next base: position 39,369,396 of record CM040088.1, read on the forward strand.
CATAAAGGGTATTTACAATACGTAAGAATGTGCATATGTTGATACATAGTAAATGGACATTGTCAGTTTGACTTAAGAAATGTATGTATGTCTGAGGGATATAGCAAATACATCATAAGTCAGAGAAATTGATGATAGAAAATCAGTATGCATAGCAATGATTGTGTGTTTAAGGAGTGAAACCAAAGAAGTTTAACATTTAGCGAGAGAGACTAGATTGGTTGAAACTTGGTTGGGTGCATTGCTTGTGAATAGAATTACCATTAAATATTGGTGTTAAAATTTAAGAAGTAAAAGAATTTTTTTAAATAAGAAGGTTGTACAATTGGTGAGGGTGGTTTAGAATAATGTCTATTAGATATGTAATTTCTCTAGGGATGAGAATTATATAATTATAAAGTCATGTGTCATGACAAAAGAATTCATATCGTATGACCAACTATATGAATTATATATTCTTAGAATTATAAATAACTGAATTAATTGTATAGAATCCATGTATGAGAGAAATGGTGATGTCATTGTAGTGTTTATATTTTAAAGAGTCTAAGGTATACGGACCTAGGAGAATTGTATGATGTAATAATATACCACTTGATAAAGGAGAAAGCACGGAGTGGTGTCATGGGATTCATTTAAAAGATTAAAGAGAAAGATTTATAGGAGATAAGAATTCTTTCTTTACCTTAATAACGTAGATTGAGATAGATTTGAATTCATGTGCTCAAGCAATAATTAGATCTAAACAAGATATGTCATATAAATGTAAAGATAAACAAACATGCATAGCATAATGCATAGTGCTACAAAGTGATTATCAATTTTACCTCTGTCCACTAGACCCATGGATACTTGACTCATGTCCATTTGACACACAACGTCTTAGTTACTATAAAAGAGGATCTCTCCATAATGTCTATTTGATCTTAAGATAAAACGAGACTGTTATATGTATGTATTAATGCATTCATTAGATTTGGACTAAAACTAGTATTAGGCTAGAACCTAATCCCCATTCTAACATAAGGAAGAGTTTATATATATTGAGTTATTGATTTAGTTTACTTTTACCCTTGTAAGTGACTTTAGTTACTAAACATTAAACGCTTAAATCTTTTATATCAAAGAACTTTATTAGGAACGCTTATGAAGGAGAGAAAAACTTTTTTGAACTTTTCCATACTACATTTTGACGCCGCTGCCAAGGAATGATTCGGTTAACGGTACCTAAAATATAAGAGCAAGAGAAAATTTTAGTTTCAATACTTAATCATTTTAATTGATGAAACCATAACCCTAAAAACTCAAATGTACATCTCTTCCCTAAGATACCTTAACACTTAAATAAAACAATATAAAATATAAAAGAAAAATACAACAAAAAATAAAATATGAAAGATAACTATGTTTCTTTAAGAAGTTAATTCAGAGACAATAAATTAATTCTTTACTGGACCTTATTTATTCTTGACTTTGTATAGAATATTCAAGAGATCATATTTTGGTCAAGGTTTTTAATTAAGTGGAAAAATCCCATGCAACATAGAAAATATCCAAAGTTTATTTGACGCATTACATTTAGAGATTAGAGGATTAATATTAAGTAAAATATGGAATGACGGTAATGATTTAAATTCTCTTATAGTCGAGAAGGAGAATTAATATAACCAACAATATTGCAGTTTTTATTTTCTCAATACGAGAGATTAAAAACTGTAACTCAACCAATTATATTTAAAGGGTGTGGTGCATGGAATGGTACACAAATAGGGGGCAAATTCACAAGCAATAATAGGACCTATTTATTTAAGTATGGAATTCCTAACCTTAAGAGTAAAGTTTTAATTCCCGAGTTTCTATGTAGTGAAAATAATAACCCCTTTTCTATATCATATGCCCTTATATATCCATAAAATTTTGTAAACATCTATCGTTAAATCTATGGTTAAATTACAGAACAAATTAAGCCCTATAGATCAAGAAAAAAGGCAGGATTTTTAGACTATACTTATTGGATTACAGATACACAAGATTGGTTACAATTTATAGAACCTCAATTCAAATATATGTGGGAGATTACAGTAGAACTAGATAGATTATGGACAATAAATGAAAAACTTATTTTTTATATTTTTTGTCAAAAAATTGAAGAAATAGTAAATACTTTTAATGGAAAATGAACAGTAATTCCACTAAAATTTCTAAAGAATTTACTGTCAATCCAATTTGTTTAAAAGTATTACTTATTGTCTATAAGGAAGCTAATAAAAATTGTCGGTCAAATTAACTGTCGGTTAGAAGATGTAGCCGGTGTAGGAGCAAATTGGTTTGCCCAAGAGTACGGGCTTGTGCACCTTGGGGAGGAAGTACAAGGTGCAGGCTTGATATCCTCTTGGCAAGCACATGAAGTTCCACTCATACTATGTAATAGTAGACGCGTGCTTGAGCTACAAGATGTCGAGTTGAGACTCGATCTCGTCCCACGGCATGCGACAGACGGACTGATAAACTCGGACATCTGAGAGCTGGCGATGAGCTTTGTCCATGTACCAAGTCTTGTTCATCAATTTGAGACCTAGTTTTTTATCCGCCGGTTTAATGACAATATCTTTGTCACTACAAAAAGTATCTAGGATGAGTTTCAAACTACAAGGAAGGCTGGGTAAAATGCGGTGGGAAACTCTATCGATTCTATCCTCAAGGATGTTTAATCCTATCAAGAGCACATTCTCCAAAGGTTGGACCTCTTCCAGGGGGTTCCAGGAAGGGTTTGGAATACGCCAAGGAGAAATATGCATGCCATCATCAGCTCCAAAAAGATGACGCAATCTAATGCGTTGAGAAAATTGAGAATATTCTTCACGGACCGATAGAAACGGGTTAGGTCTGGAGCGTGGAACGTAATTTAGCCCTAGCTCTAACAACATGCGTTATGTGAACGATAAAACTTTTGAGCTAAAGTTATGGATAGCCGTATTAGTCACCCTACACTTTATCTCATAAAAGGTTTTCCTATCGAACAAAAGACATATGTAACCTCGAAGATCGGTCAATGGATATCAAAAGAGTTTCCTTGGAGGGTATTGCCTTTGGATTTGGACTGTTTCCAAGTAGTGGTCCCGCTCCTAGATAGTGCCTCCGCCATTCAGAGTAGGTAGACAACTCTTGGACCGAGTACCAGATTTTTAACTTTTAAAAAAAAATCTATTTTTTTTTAATATTTTTTTTTGTTATCTTTGTTTTTTAATTATAATAATACTAATTATTATTATTATTATTATTATTTTCAGTTAAATCTAAAGTATCTAAAGTTGAATTAACTTACATTTTGGAAAGTTGAGGATATAAATTTTTATTGGATTGTTCTGTAGATACAAATTTAAATTTATAATTAAATGTTAAATATCTCTCCCCTTGTTTAAATTTATATTTATCTTTATATATTTCTTGAGGCACCTTTTTACAAAGTTTTATTATAGCATCTATAATAGCTTATGGTTTTGGTGGACACCAAGGTAAATAAGTATCTATAGAATTTAAATTATCTACTCCACAAAATGTGCTATAAGAATTTGTACTAAAATACCTCCCGTAATAATACATGCTCCCATAGCAATTACATATTTAGGTTCGGGCATTTGGTCATATAATCTTAGCAAAGATGGTGCCATTTTCATTGTTATAGTACCAGCTATTATTATAAGATCCGCTTGTCTTAGATTGGACCTTGGAACTAAACCATAACGATCAAAATCAAAACGTAAGCCAATTAATAAAGCAATTTCAATGAAACAACAACTAGTACTATAAAGAAGTGGTCATAAACTAGAAAGCCTAGCCCAATTTGAAAAATCATTGAAAGTGGTTAAAATAATTAAATTTGCGTTTTTGTGATTAGAAAGTGAATTCATAAGTGGCTTCATATAATTATTAATTTAATTTTTATAATCGTAATAGTTAGAATTTAAGACCATTCTAGTGCTCCTTTCCACTATGTATAAACTAAATCGTAAATTAGAATAAATAAATAAAACTAAAGCTTCAATGAAAGCAGAAAAGCCTAACTCGTTAAAATTCATAGCCCAAGAATAAAGAAAAACTATTTCTATATCGAAAATAACAAAAACTAGAACGAACATATAATAGAGAATTTGAAAATGAATCCAAGCATTGCCCATTGGTTCTATATCCGATTCATAGCTAGTAAGTTTTTATGGTCCTTTATCAATATTAATAATAGGTGTTAAAATCTTAGAAATAGATAAAGTTCAACGAGCTATTAATAAAAAAAGAAAAAAGAATCGTATTTATGTAATAAAACATTAATACTCCTGTAAAATAAGAACAAATTTTTTATTTTAAATGAATTAATGAATTGAATATTATATATATAAATATATATGAGCTAGTAAAGAGAAAATAATGATAATAAATTAAAATATTTCAAATACTTAATATTTCAATAGTTTAGGGCTATACGGATTCGAACCGTAGACAATCTCGATAAAATAGTTCAAAATGTTTATTTGAAATTTACTTATAACTATTTTAGGAACCCAACATGCATTTCTTTTGCATTGGGCTCTTTCATCAACTAAAAATAAAGTTGAGTTATTTTTCTATCCTTTTCTTACTGAAATGTTAAGATAGCTCCATGTGCTTAAAACATCTTTTGAAGCAATCCCAAAGTTAAAAAAAAAAAAGAATATTGACTTAGGTTTGCTCAATTTAGCATGTAATTACTCAGAATGAATTTCTATTACTTATAAATTTTAAAACTTTATACACTCTAAAGCTTATGAAGTAAAAAATAGAATATCTTGAGGTCCTTGTATTATCCTCATCATGCTTAGCATTGAATAATTCTCAATTTTACCATGTCAGCTAAAAGATAAATTTTAATTTATAATAAATTGATTTTTTTTTTGTCATCCTATTGTTCCGTTATATCAATAACAAAAGGAAAAAAAAATATTGCACAACTTTTTTTTTGTGAATCGTATAACCCATTAATTTTTTTGAAAGCATTGGCACATGTGTAAACGAGGTACTCTACGGCTAAACTATAGCCCTTATTACTATTTTAAGTAACAATATATTAACATAATTTCTTTTATTTTGTCAAGACAATAATTTAAATAGAATAAAATAGTTTTTAAAATATCTTTTTAAATATATTAATAAAAATATTGCTTATATGTTAATCAATAAACTAAAATAGCAGTATCCTACTTAAGCCAGTGGTTTAGAGTATCACTGTCTTTCATATCCCGAGAGTCATTGGTTCAAATCCAATAGTAGGTAAATAGTTAATAAAATAACTCAATGGCATATAATTTATATGCCATCGAGTTCACTAAAGTTAGAAATTTTAGGAAATAGCTTCAATAGCTTCTAAGCATGCTTTTGTTTTTTTTTCAAAGTTAAATTAACTTCAATTTAGCTTGTTTTCGACCATCCGCTTGAGAAAATTTAGTTTGAGCAACTTGGGCCTCATTCAAATTGATTTCATTAGTTTTTTCTGCTTCATTTACTAAAATTGTCATTTGATTATTGTCTATCATAGGAAAACCACCCATTAATGCTATAGTAGACCATTTTTCATTAATTTTTATTTTTATAATACCTATATCTAAGGCTGTTAAATTCCAAATAATTTGATTTGGAGCCATTACACGAAGATTTAGGGTCATTTTTTAATTAATTCTCCACTTGCAAGGTTGTAGCCTTTGCATTAGCTTCGCCAATATTACCTACTAAACAAAAATCTTGCTGAGGAAAACTATCTAATTTCCTAGAAAGAATCATTTGAAAACCTTTAATAGTTTTAATAAGACTAAAATATTTACATGGATAACCTGTAAATACTTCTGCTACAAAAAAAGGTTGAAATAAAAACGCTCAATTTTTGTCCTCTTGCAACAGTCAATTTGTCTTTTCTGCTAATTCATCAAGTCCAAAAATAGCTATAATATCTTGTAGTTATTTATTGCGTTGTAATGTTTGCTTAACTCCTCGAGTTGTTTCATAATGCTCTTCGCCTACAATCCAAGGTTGAAGCATAGTCAAAGTCGAATCTGCGGTTAGGGTAACGACGTTGGGCATAGCCAGCTCCCATAGTGTGATGGGTGGTGTGTACAAGGCCCGGGAACAGATTCAGCAATGTTGGCAAAGCAAAACGTAATTTTGGATATAAATACATACTTTTGATTATTAGAAAGTACTTGCAATATATATAATTTTACATTTTACATTTTTAATCTATTTCAAGTATAATATATCCAATAATAAAATATAATCTAATGTGGGCTACATACGGCCGTTTGTATGGTACGGTTCACGAGAATTCTTATCCCAATGCACTCTTTTGAGGATTTTGAGAATTTGAAAATCCATTTAATAGAGAGGAAAATAATTTTGAAAAATCTAAAGTGGTAGGATGGACTGTACCAATAAAAGAGAAAAAAAATTGATAGAAAATTAAAAATTTGGCATTATATTTTAATGGAGAATGAAACAAAGGGTAAACAAGTGCATTGTCATAGTGCATAATATACACTCTAAATTAGAAAAGAGAAGGAGAACAAAGGGTTGTGCGTGGAATTTTGAGCTATGAATGTTTTTAGTGTTCAAATATGTCAAGAAAAATATCTTCCAATTTTTTCAATTTTTCTTGAATTGATTAAAGTAACAAATGTGTTATTTTTGGGAGAGATTAATTGTTTCTCTATTTTAAAATACTTTTTTGATGGATTTCTTTATTCAATGTACTTGAGAGTGAAATTTTGCAGGTTGGTTATTTTTAGATTTTTAATTATAGAATCAAACATGAACTATATTTACATTCAAAGCTTGATCATAAATTGGTAAAACTGTTATTAAAATGGGAGATTTGATACTCAAAATCTTCAACATAAAATCATTTTAACATTCTAAAATTTTATTTTTTGGATAGTATGTACATTAATCTAAAAGTAAGTTCACTCATTTTTCATTGAATCATTGCTAAATAATTTTCAAATTGGTTTGAAAGTTAACTTTTTAGACAAAATGCTCAAAGTGCACAAATGTGCACCAAAATGTTGTTAGTTCACCAAGAGGAGTTGGTGGACCGTACCATACAAACACCCATACACTCACAATGGCTTCATTTCATTACATTTTTGAGTTTCATGCTCCATTTCATTTAATCTTCATCTTTCGGTCACGAGATGGATTAGGGAAGGCTTCAATGCCTTAAAAGAGGTTTTTGCCTTTGATTTGCAAGCGGTTGCAACTTTCAAAGTTAGATGAACGCACTAACTTCCAACTTCCGTATTTTTTATTCTATACCTCCAATGTTTGAATGGATTAAAAAATTGAACCTCCGAAAATTCAATTAGTCTAGAGTGGTACAATGTACTCCATTGACAATGAAATATACTTACGTATAAGGAAAAACACAACATGAAAACTGGAGTTGGACTTAAAGATACATTGTTTATTTATTTTGTTTGTTTTTGTTTTGTTTTGTATGTAACGTTGAGATGTCCCATTTCTTGCGCCCGCCAGCCGTGTCTTTGGTATTGTCGGAAAGTTCTTAACGAGGAGGTGTGTGCCGATGTCATTTAGTGCCTTTTGGACGTACGGGGTGAGAGTTATGAATATTTGAGTGATTTTTGTCACCATAAATTGAAATAAAATTTGAAAATGGAATTTGGGAGTTTTCGATGTTCTTTTTTGGCATCACCAAGAAGTTCACGGCGAGTAGGGGTGCACCAAATTCATTTCATAGCTTTTAGACTAACACTGCAAAAGCTTTGGATTTTTAATCGAATTTCGTCACCATAAATTGAATTAAATTATGAAAATATTGTTCTAAAAAGAAATAGCAAAAGCATGGTGAACAGAAGGAACGCACAGGAACACGAGGAGCACATGGAATAGAGGAAGCATGGGGAACATAGGGAACACGAGGAGAGGGAGGAGCACGAGGGACATGTGAAACATATGGGCCAATGGCACAGGGCCACACAAGACAGGGAATGCGCTTGAATTGCAGAGGGTAGAGTGTACCTAAAACCGACACTGACTGCAAAAGCTTTTCTTACATGATGTTTCAGTGGAAGCAAAGCTCTTGGAGGATCTGATTTGAGATGTTGGCAACAGGAGTAAGTACGTGATCACAGTGCATTCCTTGGCTGAGCAATTTTATTAGGGCATCATGAGATATGGCCACCTGAGTGGAGACTGGGGTTGGGCTAAGATACAGAGATACGAAGTGAGTTAAAATTAAGTGGGCCACTGGAAGCCTTGATCATTTGACAGACCTTCAGCAACTTAAGTTACTTACAGGGGGCAAGCAACATTGTCAGTGGAAGGACTGTAAGTTCTTATTATTCAATGTCACTGTGCAACAGTACCACACTCTACTTCTCTTCATTCCATTCAGTGTTTCCCTCATGACACTTGAGCTGAATCTCAACCTTGATGGCAATATTCGTTTAGTTGGGACTTTTCCACTATATCGGGACTTTTCGAAATCTACAACTGGCATAGATCGAGTGGAAAACTGCCCACTGGATCTATGCCAATTGTAGATTTCAAAAAGTCCCAATATGGTGGAAAAGTCCCAACTAAACGAATATTTCCATCTTGGTTTCTTTCAGAAACTTGCATGGGTTTCGGGTCAGTTTAGAGCAGTGACCAAGACACGACATTCAATAGCCTTCATGCCCACTGCCTTTCCTTTCATGCATTTTGCTCATCACCTTGAGCCTCCACCTGTCCACTTAACTACTGATGAAGTACTGACACTTCAAGTAGAGGCGTTGTTTCTCACTCTAAAGGATCCTGTTCATTGTTGCTTTTCACTGTACACGCTTGTCCTACGTGACGAATCGCACTCACCAAATCCAACCAAAAAAATTCGTGAGTGCGAAGTGGCCCTATTTGACGCACAAGAGTGAAAAGCGACGCCTTCTCCTTGTACTGTGTTGGGTGTGGAATGTTCCACACCATTTGTTGTAGAGCTAAGGCAGAGACAGTGCATGCTACTGAATGATATGGAAAATGGATTGTTTTTCTGGTCACACTTCCAAGGTCGCACTTCATAACATTTTTTAGCTAGTATTGCAGCGTGCTACCGTTTGCTTGAGCAAAGAATCAGCATCTAAATAGGGAATTGATGATGTGGAACATGTAGAAACTATTAAAAAAATAGAATTTTGTTGAGCTACCAAGCCATCTTTATCTTTAGCTAAAGATGGCTTTGATGCTCCATAAGATTACAATTCTTGCAACGATTTTGGCTTGTGATGTTGATTCCCAAAGGTGAACAATGGAGCTGCTAAAGAATGTTATGTTCATAAAAATTTAAATTTTAAGGTTCTCAGGCCTCTCATTAGGTGCATACCAAGCTTGGACCGGGAAGAATGACCACGCACTTTAAAAAGATTGAGTTGTTTTTATGTATGCCTAAAAATAACAATTATATATATATATGTAGCATTCTCCTGCCATGTTCTCCTAGTATTGCGGCAAGAGAGACTTTTTTGCTCAACCCACTGCAAAACAACTTGGACCATGAAACATTATCCATTAGGCCACTTTATAGACCTTTTGGGGACCTCGACACCCATAGTCATTCTCCTTTCTTCTGGTAGTATAAACCCAAGTCGTCCTAGGACAAGTTCATAGGCTAATCACAAATTTTAAAGGGGTATGGGACGACTTCTTGGTTCGTAGTCTAAACTGGCCTTTAGGACCGGTTTAGATTTGAAGTCAAGGCCAAGGCCAATTTAGTGTACTTTCTTGTACTTGGGGTCCAATTGCCTTCATTTATTCAACACAATGACATTGTCCCAATATGTCTTCAAGCAAGTGAATACAGTGCATCATTTTGGTTGAAGCCATTTTACACACCAAATCGCTAAATTAAAATATTTGGATTTGGTGCACAAAAAAAGATAGTCTTGACATAGTCTTGACATAGTCTTGACATAGTCTTGATTCCTAATCTAAAGCCAATCTCAACTTTTTTTACTAATAGGAGAGCTAGATTTCATGTCTTCAAGGGCAAAAAACTAGCCTTGATTCCAAATTTAAAACGAGTTTTTGGAATCCATTTTTTAGAGTGATTTTATAAAATAAAATAAAAATTCTGAAATAGCATCTAGTCACAATCTTTGTTGGAGTTAAAACGCAATTACACCCATGAATATGAATAAAACATTTAGATTATGGATACAACATTTTTATTCATCTACAAAAATTAAACTAAATCAACCAAAAGTAGCAATACTTTAATACCAGCCCAACTTAGTAGCAAATTTGATGATTCGTTGATTTCTTGTAGTGCAAATTGGAAGGTCCCTGTTGAGGTAGGAAAAATAGCTACTTCAAAAAAACATTGTTTGAGGTCCTTAAAACCAAGACTCACACAATAATGACGTATTTGTTTTAGTACACTCAAGCATCTTTAATCCTACCACCTTTGTCTGGATATTTTTCTAGACCATAGTTTGAATGTATGATAAGTGTGTTAAAAGGCAATGATAATACACAAAAATATTCTAAAATATCATTTCGGGAAGGACATAATACTAAAGAGTTTGTGAGTGCAGAGTGTAGAAGAGCGAGATGTCACTATTTAACCTCTCAAGGCCCGTCTTGTTTTAACAATGTCAAAAATTGTTTCTAAGTGCAACTTGGCCTTTGAATTTTTATAGTATTTGATATTTAATATGTTTACAACACAAACTCTTTATTTTCTATGACTATAAAAAAACATTATATGATTATGCAAAAGGACATAATTATTACAATTTTATGGTCAAATATAAAGAAAATTTGATGAAAATAGAAACAAAATCAACTATAGTTTGTATCTTAGATTTTTTTTCCATTAGATGTAAACAAAAATTAACTTCTATACTTCCTTAACCCTTAAACGTCAAAGTAAGCCCCATCGGCTTATTTATGAAAGAATAATGAAGAAAAAAGTGGATTTTCTCAACCAAATCAAGCGAGGATTGGTGTGTTGGAAAGCTACTGAAAAAGCGATTTAGATTCCAAATTTGCGCCTCATTTGGGAGATTGTGGAAACATTGGCAAGCAATCAAAGTTATCAAAATGAGCAGGAATTGAGGTTGGGGCAGTTGAGGTCGTTTTTTGAAAAGTGCCGCAGTGCTACAGTGCTGGCCAGCAGAGCCATTGTTGTTTTGAATAGACCGTAAGGAGGATAAATCTTTTTATAATTTTCAAAATTTTATATGTTTGACTTGTTATTTTTATTAACTACCTACAAACACTAAATTTGTCAAATTTAAGATGTAATTTTCCCCGGGGTGTAGTAAACGGTAGAAGTAGAAATATAGGTGAGAACAAATGTAGGGTGCCAAAAACAAATTGGGGCTAAAAATTATAAAGTTATTAATTATACTATAGTGTATGTAAAATGTCGTTGGATGTATTCTAAATACTATAGGGTATGGATTAATGGGTTGAATTAGAAGAAAAATGGACTTAGGATACTCCCTACAAGTGTTGCTAGCATTGCTTTTAAATTTTTTTAAATTTTGTTGAGATTAGATGGAGCTCATTGTTAGAACAAATCAAATGGAGCTCATTTTTAGAACAAATCAGATGAACCTTCTTTTTGTTATTGTAGACAGTGGAGCCAAGAAATGGGTGGGCAACTCAGATTCCTTTGGGTTGCCCTCCATTTCATCTAAGGGCGTTTAAGGGTCGAGGATAGTTTAGTGTTAATAATAGTTTTTTTTTCTATGATTTTGGTTTAAAAGTTTATAAATATCATTGGAATTTTAAATAACTACAAAACAACTTGCATTGTGATTTTTTGCCATTTGCTAATACAACTCCTTTAAAATTTCAAACCATATCCTCACCCAGAAAGTGTATGTTTAGGTTGGAGTCAACCCCTAAACGTCCAACCATGAATTTTTGCATGATGTACAGAAGTGAACTTTGTTTTCTCATTTGTCATGTACTTTTTGTAATCCAAAAAAATACTACATAATTATATGGTATGATAGCTTCATACATGTGTGAACTGATTAGAAAAGGGATGATTTGTGAAAATTTTATGCCTCATTTCATGTTGGAGTGATTCACCAAAAAAATTTAAGATCATAGTTCAAAAGTGCTCTTGGAAAAATGAGCTCATAAAATTAAGCAACTGAAAATCTCCAAAAATCACTATACTGAGAGTATTAAATTTCAACCCAATCATCACAAAAAAATTATCCATAGATTGTCAATATCTTATTCATAATCAAATTACAAAAGAATTTTGAATTTTAAGTTTCAAATATTATACAAAAATATTGGTGATAATAATCATAGATCTAGCCGTATGAAATGAATTTAAAATTCATAATGTACAACTTTTATTCATACATCCATAAGGTTCTTTAGCCCTTGCAAGGTTCATACTTTTGCTCTCACTGCATGAAAGATAAAAAATTCAAAACATATGATTCTTGAGGTGGGACTCTTATGGACTTCCAACTCTCCACCATCATTTTTTAGCTAAAACTTACGTGGCATGTTCGGTATTCTAGAATCCACTACAACTATTCATGTGCAACAATTCTTATTCCTAGGAACATCTTACAAGGGTTAAAGAACCTTATGTGAAGTTCAAAATATCCCTGTTAGTTGCATTTTACAATGCATCTTTGCAATCCTCCAAACCTAGAGAGGGGTGAGGACCTTTAGGAGTTAACCCCTAAAGGAGATTGCCCCTGTTCATACAATACGCATATATAGAAGAACATTCTTATATAGGTGGCGTTTACTGTAACATAACGTGTCCTATAGGGCCAAAAATTTGGCTTGCCTTGTAAGAACTACAAGACATACAAGCTTCTTTTTTTTTTAAATTCTTGTATGGAAGATCGTGAAAGAATTTCCTGTACAAATGTAGTAGTGAGAAACAGTGGAGCACATTGAGGTTTGTTGCATGCATTAGAGCATCTCCACTAGCACTTTGGATTGCACTCTCAAGGTCATCCAAAAAGTGAGACCTCACCATGTAGTTCCCCCACCAACATCACTCAATTGGACTCTTGAAAATAGTAAGTGAGCCACTCACAAGTCACCACGCATGGATTGTGCAATTATGATATGCAATTAAGAAGAGGAGATACACTCGCAAGAGTAATTTTGAGGGCCCTAATTTTTAGTGGATTATCCAGTGTCACGGGCCAAATAAATTGATCACCAACCCAGTCTCATCCATTTTTCCAAAGCCAGAGCGGTATCCAGAGTGCTAGTGGAGATGCTCTTAGGGGTTAAATGCCAATTTTAAGGCAAATTACCAAACTAGCCATGTCAGCTCGTTCTCTTTACCCTAACTAGTGGGCTGGAAGGTATCAATGTGGTGTAAACTGCAATTAAAAATAGTGAAAAAGCAGCCGGCAGCAGCTTTTCAGTAGGTAGTAACGATTGGTAACAATCATGAACTCTGCGCACACGTATCCTCCTGTACTGACCTCAAAAGTTTACTGAGCGCTCAAAAGTTTACTGAGCTCAAAAGTTTACTGATCATTATTTCTGCCACGATATAATTAAAAATGAAAAGTTTTCGGGAATCGAGAGCATCAAAATATCTGAGTCCAAATCTAAGACACACAGAATTTAACCCCTAAACGTACCTGGGTGTCCATGGAATTGACAATTTGAGAAAAAGCATCATAAACTACTATTTAGAAGAATATTTGGAATTGATATACAAATGAAAGTTTTAGATTTTGAATTTTAGATTCCATCTGTACGGTTTAATTCACTAATTCTATCACCCATATTTAATTATAAAATTTGAAAGTTAAAATTAAAAATTCCTTCTAAATTTGATTACAAACAAAATTTTAATATTTTTTGAGTAAAATTTGTTGGAATGAATTTGAAATGAGATACTCTTAAACGTGGTGATTCTTTGAAATTTTTGTGTTTCTTAAATCTATGACCTCATTTTTGCAAGGCCACTTTTGAACTACAGTCAATGCAATTTTGGCTTGGTCAACGACTTGACATACTTCTACATTTGTAATTTTAGAAAAATATGTAATCAAGTATGACTAAATCCAACTGTTAGATAAGACAACAACTTCGTGAAGAATCTCCAAAAAATTGAATGACTTTCATCCAAACATTGATGAGAACGGGAGAAGGGTTTGAATCTGTTAGTTGTTCAATTTCTGGACGCTTTGACGTTTAGGGGTTAACCCCTTAGCCCCGGGCCTATGACCATGGAATCACGTTTTTCATGTGACACTCAATTTTGCCACTATAATTAAGATAAGAATTCAGCATTATATTTTTTTAGTACATGAAGCCACCTCTCTAATACAAATTATGAATTTTTCATAAATTTTTGTGAAAATTTAAAATTACTATGATTATTTAAAGTGATTGTAAAGAAAATTCATAGCAATTATAAAATATGCCTTTATGGGTGGGCTGCCCATACATGATGTATACGTTTGGGGCATTGTTTACTACCTATTTGTTTAAAATTCCGCAAATTGTCCATAATTAGTCAAATATCCGTTGCATGTGTATACTAGCCGAATAAGTCATATATTAGAGTTTTGTGTGTGTATATATATTGTATAAACTAGAGCTTTGTGTCACTAACCTGCATGCCAATACACCATATACGCCGGATCTCTCAAACAAGCCCGTGGGGCTTTATTTTTGATGTTTAAGGTGAATGACCCAATAACCGACAATACTAGAAAACCAACAATTGAGTTAACCAAAAACAAAGGAGGAGTTGAAGAGGAGTTGAAGAGGAGTTTCCTCTATAATTAATTTTTTTGACAATCATTGTTCATGAATAGTCCCCATGGTTGGAGCTCTTGGCTTAGAGGAGCGCATGGGAGCTCTCCTCTAGCATTGGGGAGGTCACGAGTTTCACACCCCGTGGTGGCACAGGGTCTTGCTTTAGATTATCCTTCAACTCACCATAGACTAGTTTTGTCATCTTTTTAAATTGAAAACGAGTTGAAGGTGAGTATGAGGCAAGTTTCCACTTTGAGACACTCTTTTCAGTTAGCTCTAATATCTCCAACAAGTGTTCACTGAAAGTTTCTAATTCTATACCAATACTAGATTTTTGTGAAAAGCTTAACTCCTAAACGTCACAGCGTCCAGAAACTGGACGACTAACAGATTCAAACCCTTCTCCCGTTCTCATCAAAGCTTGGATGAAAGTCATTCAATTTTTTGGAGATTCTTCACAAAGTTGTTGTCTTATCTAACGGTTGGATTTAGTCATACTTGATTACATATTTTTCTAAAATTACAAATGTAGAAGTATGTCAAGTCGTTGACCAAGCCAAAATTGTATCGACTGTAGTTCAAAAGTGGCCTTGCAAAAATGAGGTCATAGATTTAAGAAACACAAAAATTTCAAAGAATCACCACGTTTAAGAGTATCTCATTTCAAATTCATTCCAACAAATTTTACTCAAAAAATATTGAAATTTTGTTTGTAATTGAATTTAGAAGGAATTTTTAATTTTAACTTTCAAATTTTATAATTAAATATTGGTGATAGAATTAGTGAATCAAACCGTACGGATGGAATCTAAAATTCAAAATCTAAAACTTTCATTTGTATATCAACTCCAAAATATTCTTCTAAATAATAGTTTATAATGCTTTTTCTCAAATTGTCAATTCCAGGGACACCCTACTACGTTTAGGGGTTAACCCCTAAAGGACCAGGTGAACACATTGTGTCCTCGAATAATTTCATTACTTTAATAACTTGTTTGGATTTCATAATTTTGACTCAATGTTAACTAGAGAATTGAAAATGTTCGTTTCAAGAATACAAAAATCCTTCAAGATTTGCAATAACGTTGATTGATTCATCGGGAAAAAATTAAAACGTCAACGTAGGTGAACTTGGGACATAGTAGTTAGGGCGGTTGATGACTTGAAGGGCGTTTTCACACTTGGACGTCACATTCGTTAGAAAAAGAAGTGTCCAATATGTAAAATATTTGCCATTACTGCATCATTAACACTATGAAATAATTACGAAAAATATTTTAATATATTTTAAATGGAATCTTTTCAAATAATTGCAATCTTTTCTACATATTTTATATTATTTTGGAATATTTTGGAATATTCCAAATATATATTTGAATTCTTTAAAACATTTTTGCAATGTAAAAATTAATAACGATCACATACACCGGCTCAACGAGTCATCAACGAGTCACCAACAAGTCAATTCACCCAATCATAAATCTTTGAGAATCAATCATTGTTGTTGTATTTAGTTTTAGAACACCATTTTTTGTGGGCACCTAGATATAGTACATCTTTGTATGCTCCTAAACTTTCAAACGCTAATCATGGTTTTTAAATTTATGAGAAAGTTTGCAATGAATGACCTATTGGTTTTATTCAAAATTTTCAGAAATAAACTTATAATCAAACCTTATAATCATGTAATATATACGGTAGATTGTTCTGAAAATTGATGTACAATCTCATGACTAAGTCCTTTTTGAACTCCAATGGTGAAGTTTTCTACATGAATACCAATCAAGAGATACAATTGCCTTTCTGAAAGCATCACAAGAAAGTGATAAAATTTTAAGAATGAGCATGGTCCTTTAGGGGTTAAAGCGTTGGTTTATGGGCCATCCACTATAAAGGATATCCTGCAACCTTGCTTGTGTCTGTAAATACTCAAATACTAAGTACATTGTGAGTTAATTACAGGATATATGAGCGGTGTTCTCTACATCTTATGTAGCTCATTAATGCGTTTCTATTTTCAACGCCAATCTGACAGAGGGCCAGATGCCCCATTTCACCCCGCCGGCAGTCTATAGTAAGAAATATATATACAGCTGTCCAAAAACACTACAATTCAACCACACTAGTGTTTCGCAGTGTTTCAGTGTTTCTGTGTTTCAGTAAATCACCGATGCATCCATGGGCCCGTCTTGGTTTTCATCCACTGCCCCGATTTACTTCATGCTACAGTAAAACCGCAACCCTCTGCATGAAACATTGTTGTGCATGCCAATGTCAGATGACAAGAATAAGGCCGAGTGGAGTTATCCCATAAGGTTTGTGCCATTCACAATCAAAGTGAGGGTATATAGTGTTGTGGGTTCGAAGAGAGAAACACACCTTTATTGACCTTTTGGTTAAGATCAAGTGTAAATATAATTTGCAACCTTTGTCTTCAAGGTTCACCTAATTTGCATTAGATTATGAAGTATAAAAGTTGAAGACAGTTTTTCGTAGGAAAGTTCGTACAACTCTATGACATGTTGACAACCATGTTTCACTACTGCTAGTGGGACCTGACTAGAAGAATTATCTGGCCTGCCCAATCACAACATAGGAGAGAATGGCTCCACTCAGCAGTCAGCTCGATGATCTCGAACAGAAGCTCGCAAGGTCAGCTTGAATCCAAACTTGATAGTCTTTGATCATGAGTGAACAAACACAGATTGAGTATGAGAATTAATGTAGAGACAAATTATTGGTAGGCCTTGACGCTCAAAGTGAAGTAAATGTGAAGTAAACGTTGACACGATTTCCGACTGAGAGTGCGTTGTCTGTAAGGAGTGAGAAGTCGGCCAAGTTGAAGACAGTTTTCATAGAAAGTTTGTACTTCATAATCTAATGCAAATTAGGTGAACCTTGAAGACAAAGGTTGCAAATTATATTTACACTTGATCTTAACCAAAAGGTCAATAAAGGTGTGTTTCTCTCTTCGAACCCACAACACTATATACCCTCACTTTGATTGTGAATGGCACAAACCTTATGGGATAACTCCACTCGGCCTTATTCTTGTCATCTGACATTGGCATGCACAACAATGTTTCATGCAGAGGGTTGCGGTTTTACTGTAGCATGAAGTAAATCGGGGCAGTGGATGAAAACCAAGACGGGCCCATGGATGCATCGGTGATTTACTGAAACACAGAAACACTGAAACACTGAAACACTGCGAAACAATAGTGTGGTTGAATTGCAGTGTTTTTGGACAGCTGTATATATATTTCTTACTATAGACTGCCGGCGGGGTGAAATGGGGCATCTGGCCCTCTGTCAGATTGGCGTTGAAAATAGAAACGCATTAATGAGCTACATAAGATGTAGAGAACACCTATATGAGCTGGGCCAAAACTGATATACCTTACCGGTAACTTTCTGTGGTTTCTTACAAAGGGTGATCATGGCACAAGAAGATCGGTTAATTAAGGAGTTAAGGAACTCGTCAGCTTTATTAGCCTCCAGATCAATTCTGGTATTTTATGACCTCTGGTAATATAGATGCAGACTGCTGGTAAAGTAGTTGTCTGGTCTCTGGAGGAGCATTAAAGGTGGCGTGCATGGATTAGTCACAGAAATGACTTGTCACATGTATTTTGCTTGAAACAATAATATCTTCATATTATGGAGTGTCATTGTATGGAGGGTAGATAGTATTGTTGCCGTCAGATCGGGACAACTCAAATTGTCACTTTTGTAGTTTCTACTACTATACTAGTCTTGTAAGGTTTTGTTTGCAAATGAAAGAAGGTTCCAAAGCATTAAAGAATGTGTTATTTGAATATTATATGCAAAAGTAATGAAGAATGAAAGATTTGTTGATACAAGTAGTTTTAAAATTACTTTTTTGATAATAGATAAATACTGATTGAGAACATTATGAAGTGGCACTTTTGGATCTTTCATAATTTTAGGCGAACATCCTCTAAATTGTGGACTTGTTTAAGGTTGGAAATAAAGACGTTACCTATAGCGTTCTTTGTTCTAGTATATGGCATAGTGTATTTGTTGTTGCTCCTCCCATTGGGTCTTCAACTTGCACAACAAAATTGAGAGATTAAATTATCCACAACACTTGGGCTTTAGCCTACCCTAATACTAAGAATACATTCAGGATGCATTAACCCTTTAAGGTCCCGATTCAAAGTTGTTTTCAAAGAAGTGTTATAAAATGTTTGATGAAACCAAAAATGGAGTTGATGTACAAAGAAAACTTGTAAATGTCAATGTGAAGATCACATATGTACGGTTGAATTTATTATATATTTTTATTAATATCTTTTAAATAATTTTAGAAGGTTTTCTCTTGAAATTCAATTAAAAATCTCAAACTAACACAAAAAAATTTAAAAATTTAGTAACAAAATTGGAATAATATGCACTCCGAGATGGTATGGTTTCCATTATTTGATTCTACTTATTTTGGAAAATCATATTTAAGGTCTCACATCTTGAACTAAGAATGAAACTTGATACAAACCAATTGTTTTATTTTTCTAAAAATCATAATAAACTATTTTGAAGATCCAAATTGTACAAAAGATAGTCAACTTGCACAAGAACCAAGAGAAATTTGAGTGGATGAAAATTGTTCAGTTTGGATTGAATTCGAACAGTTGTAATTTGTTTGTCGTCCAATATTTGGACACAGGCACGTAAAGGATTAAGCTTTGGCAACTTGCAAAATACATTGCTTTCCTTTCCTTTCTATTTAATTTCACATTTTTTTTGGATTGATGGAAACCTTTAGGCCTGCTGAAGAATATCAAGCAAAGAGCTTACATTGAGCAAAAGGCCAACAGAACCCACAACAAAAGGGTGACACTATGACCCCAAAATTCAATCAGATTATGGGCCGGAAAACCCGGGGAGCGGAAAACGTGGAGGCTAAAATGTCGGGGGGGTCACATGAAAAACACTATGGAATATGCATTATATTGGTTGCTTTGAATGATTATCATTTTTAAACGAGAAACATTTGAAAAATCATACTAAAAATTGAAATGTTCAATATTTGAAATATTACCGTAGTACCTTTACAGTTTTGGCTATAATTATGTTATTTAAAAAAATATATAACATGGATAATTTACAAAAATATTCAATATTTTGGGATTGTCAAACTTAAAAATCAAAATCAAAATAATTATTTGGCACAAGAGTGCCAAAATTGAAAAGGTGGTACAATACATAATACAGACTGTGCACGTACTTGAAGACACCTCCACTGCTAAAATTGTTGTGTTGAATTTCAACCAATCTAGTTTAACCCCCAAAGGACCAAGGTTATTTTTTCAAGTTCGGTTAGCTCAATGTAGAATGAATTATAGTCCTGAATTTTTTAGATTTTTTTTTGGTGATTATACTCTTTGTAACAAAGATGAGATGGTAATTTGCGTACGTAGGTGATTTATAAATCAAAAGATACAATCATGTAAAGGTGAAAAACCTAATGCAAGCAACTCTTGAAAATTTGCATACAATGAGCCACAAATTTGAATTTTTGCACATAATGAGCTAACACCCCATACACACAACTACCAAATCCATTTTACCAAATTTGAGACTAAATTTTGCATTTTGGGCCTTTTCTAAAAATTTCAAACTCAGGCAAGGGCCAAAAAAGAAGGCGCAACCAACGTTGTAGCTTATAATCTTACTATTGAGGAACCCTGAACAGCTGAAAATTTGTAAGTGCTAACAAATTCTAGTTGGTTGAAAGATCCTACGGTTGAATCAATCAAAAAGATTTTGGATTTTGAATCAATCAACGCACATTTTGTTAAAACTGGACCACATTTTGTTAAAAATATACTACATTTCGTTAAAACTGAACTACTAGACTGGAAAAGTGATGGGCAGTGATGCCCTTCTCAATAGAAATAGGTCCTCAACTTTTCTATGGTGCTCATATTCGTGAAATATGAGCACTGTAAAAAATTTGGGGACCTATCTCTATTGAGAAGGGCAACACTCCTCATCACTTTTCCAGTCTGGAAGTTCAATTTTAACGAAATGTGTGTTTTAATACAAACCTCGATATGGAACAAAGTCATCCTTCAATAATAATAATAATAATAATAATAATAATAATATTATTATTATTATTATTATTATTATTTTATAAATTTATTCAAAGCACGATCACATTTAATAATGTGTGATGTACGGTGTACTGAGAAGTGTACGATGACAATGCTAAGCTCAGGAGTACGTACACAGAGAGAGCTGGCATTCGAGTGCAGGAGTATTATTGTACCGTGATTGTGTTTCCTGTGCTCTGCTTGCGTCCGCTAAACTTGTCCCTGCAGCTGCTGTTGTGCAAGGAAATCAAATTGAAATCTGATTTGAACTGCCCTGCCCCCCACATCCACTGAAACTCTCTGTCTGTGCAACACAATCTTACCAAGAGTCTTTAAGATAAATTAACCCCTTCACGCTTTTAAAATGTCAAATTCAATTGATGATCATATTGCAAAAAATGTGATTTAGATTCATGAGACCAAATTTTATATCACCAAAATCAGTGATATGAAGAACATTGTATATGTTGGTCAAAAAATAAATGAATTTGAACAAAATGAAGTCACATAGGACCTACTCAAAAGTGCTAAATGAAAGAACACGAGGCCCGATTTGTGCTTCTTGGTCCTTTAGGAGTCAAGATGAAATAAATCGTAAAGGCAGGTGAAGGCTTGCATGTGGTAGCTTCTCTTGGCGTAATGCGCTGCGCAAGATAAATAATTAGAGCATGTTTGCATGTGTTATCTTCTCTTGTTTTTTAACCTTTAAAGAACCATTGTTCGTTTGGGGGACAATTGAAAGTTCAGGCCGGGTAGGTACCTATTATGTCAAAATTTGGTGTGGGGAATGAACGAGTTTCGTGGTATGTATGTATGTATGTATATATGGGGAAATATTTGATTCATTTCATTTGAATAAATGATGTTACAATTATGAAGAGTCTTATTTTGTGGAAATTAGAGCCTCCCCTTGAAAAAAAAAAGTATAGAATTTTTTCTTAAACTCAATTTTGACAAATTTATCAAAAACTTGTTTGTAGAATTTAGATTTCTCACTACACCATTTTCATTGTTAAAATTGACATGTTTTGTTTCCATACTAAAACTAATAATGATGTAGGTTTTTCTTTCATCTTCAACCTAGCTACTTCTACTTAACATTTTTAAAAGTATGAAAATCAAGTTAATTTAAAAAAAATAAAATTCTAGATTCTTACCTGCCAACAAAAAGAATTAATTTAGTTTAATTCCATGGTGCAAAAAATTAAGTTAGGAGGATTCAAATTCTAATGACTTGTTTTGGCAAAGTGCAAAAAAGATTTCAATTTTCTTCACTTCAAATGCTAATATAATAATAACTTGAAATTTTCATTACATAGTTTTGCACTACCGGTAGTTTTTTACAATATCATATTGTGAAATATATAAAAGAAATTCAATTTTTTTCTTGGCTCAATGACTAGAAATGGCATTTGTTGTGTGTTTTTCTTACAAATGTGGAAAGAAAGAATCATCTCAATCACCAATCCACTTTTTTCCTCAAAAGGTAAATAATAGCTTTTATCGGTTATTGATGATGTATCAAGCTCCCTAGGTTTGGAGAAGAATTATTGTTCCAATATCCAATATTTTGCTATAACATGTTTTGAGACCCACTATTCTTGAATTGCCTTGGTTTGGTTCTTTTTCTTCAGTGTTGTTGTCGAAGTAGAGTGATGCCTCTACAATAGCATGTCATCTTTTAAACTTAATTTGATTATAACATTCAAAGTAGTAGGCAATGATTACGTGCCTTATACAAAAAATCCAATAGTTATTTAGACACTCATGGCTCTTGCAATTCATGAATATACAAAGAAGTAATCCAGAAAGTCCATTGACACTAAAGGATTATGATCTAGACACCCAAGACCACTTATTTTTTCTACTAAAAACAGTTACTATTATCTCTTCTTCGCAACCAAAAGAGGATTTTATTGCACCAAAGAATGGGTCATTTGGATAATGTATACAAAAGTTACGAAGGTTAATTTTTCTTGGTAGATGTTTTAAAATCGTTTCTTCAATAGCAAATGTTAATTTAGTGGATATACATTAAGTGAAAACGACACCTTTTGGTCATTGGCATTTACCATAATGGCTTGTTGAATTTAATATTTTAAACTTTAATTGAGAGGTCTATTGGGTCCCAGTTGGTTCTAAAGTGGAAGCACTTTAAACGGCGCGTGCACCCCACCCCCCAAGAACCTAAAACCGACTATTTGACATTCAATTAAAAAGCTTCTACAGATGGACGAAATTAGGGTGTTTAACCCCTAAATCCTCAAACAATCATTTTCTGGTTGTTATCCGAATCTAGCGGGCTGCCAAAACAAAAAAATATATGTTTTTGAAAACATTAAAAAAAACTTAATACTACATCAAGTTTACTTTCCAACTCAATTTGAATTATGTCAATCCGACTTAAACTCTACTCGGGAGAATTTTTCAAAGTGGATCACCTCAACATTGTCTTAGTGTTATAAAATTTTATATTTGGGGAAAGTAATGATGTTCCCTCCATCAATTCTTTTTCCTTTTCAAAGTTTACAACAGATAAACCAAATTTAACCAATTAGGCTCAATTTTAAACTCCAAAAGTGAAAATTATAATTTATACAATTTTTCAAAGGTTAATGCTTTTAAATTCATTAAAAAAATATCTAAAGTTATTTTTTGGAAGTTTGACCATACAGATAATTTGTAGAGATAATGCCCTACATTTTGTCTATTGAACCAAACTTCATTAAACATACGGTAGGCAGATATTATAACACATCTGTATTTTGTGCAATACCCCTCGGGCTTTTAGGGGTTAACCCTTGAAGGTTCAGATTACCCATTCTGACCAATATAATACATCAATATTTTGTTGTATTTACTATTTAGAATGGTTCTTCACCTTCAATGGTTTAAAATCAAAAGCAAAGTTGAAATTTATGCTGCCATGGTTCTAATGAGTTATTGGAGTTCCAATTTGGAACTTCTTACTTACAACAAATGCTAAATATATGCTAACATATCTACTATCTCCAAGCGACCTTTAACCCCTAAGGGTCCTTAGCTTTTTTGGGCTTAAAATCATCATCGCTTTCGATTTGTTATAGGTCTAAATGTAAGTGAGGTATAGAAATCTCAACCGTACAATCTTGTAACATACATGTTGTAGACCATGTGGATCAATTTTGGGGTCATTTGGCCATATAGATTGCAAGATCATAGTGTTTTAGTGCTAAAAAAGGATGCTGAAATTTTCCTAGCAACACAGTTAGAGGTGAAATTCGTTTTCAAAATTACTCAAATGAAAAAGCTTTCAACTATAAAGTAGTTCAAAATCATCATATAAACACAGTGGTACCAAGAAAGCCTCATGAAAAAATTTTAATGTGCCCTAAAATGGCCTTGCAATGTCAAAAAGTAGCCCGAAAAGTGACCCATTTGAACCAAAAAGCAAAAAGTGTTCAAACTAGACCCGTGCACTAAAATGACTCCCAAACATTCATAACAACATGGATTGACCTGAAAATTTTACCATGATAACTAGACTTCAAGGGGTATTCAACCCAACAAGTTTTATTGAAAACGGACTTGGGATGAAGGAGATACAAGCCCCCGAAGTTGCTGCCATCAAAATTCACAGAACTGTCCAAAAAAAAGATACCTACTTTCAAATGATCACCAGAAATTCAATTCATCTCGGATTGATCTGAAATTTTTACCACACATTCCATACATCATGCGGGGAGTTTTTTCAAAATTTCAGCAAAATCGGACACGTTTTGCAAAAGTTACAGCTCTTCAAAGGTGAATGTCCCTCAAAAACGTCCAAAATATGGACGCCGGGACGCTTAGGGGTTAAGGGTTAACCCTTTAACGTCCCAATTCAACACTGTTTTCAAAAATTCGTTATAAAATGTGTGATGAAAGCCGAAAATGGAGTTGATGTACAAAGTAAAGTTATAAATGTCAATGTGAAGATCACATCTGTATGGTTGGACTTATCATATATTTCTTTAATATTTTTTTATTGATTTTGCAAGGTTTTCTCTTGAAAATCAATTAAAAATCATGGATTAACGGAATTTTTTTTATAAAAATTGTGATGAAATTGGAATAACATGCACTACGAGATGGTATGGTTTCTATTATTTGATTCTACTTATTTTGAAAAATCATCGTTAAGGTCTCATTTTTTGAACTAAGAATGAAACTTGACATAAACCACTTGTGTTGTTTTTCCAAAAATGATAATAACCTATTTTGAAAATCAAAACCGTACAAAGGATAGTCAACTTGCACAAGAATCATGAGAAATTTTGGTGGATGAAAAATATCCAGTTTGGATAGAATTCGAACAGTCAAAATCTGTTCATCGTCCAAATATTGGATGCAGGCGCCTGAAAGGGTTAAGATGCAATTCATGATACTTTACGTATTGGAAAAACCACCACGTATATGGCACAAGTGGAGTATGACTAACTTTTTTACTTTCGAAATTCATATAAATTGCAAGATTATTTTGTTTTCAGTTTTATTCATGAATCCCAATTCAAGTTTCAAAAAAATTCCAAGCACAGTAGTTTAATGGGCGGTTATAGGTGCCACCACCTCATGTCAGCTTGGATGCGCATGTGGGTAATTGATGACTAATGAGATTCTTCCTTTGGCCTTATGCGGATAATGAATTCACTCGTTGTTGACTGTCATCAGTGAGTTATGGTAACTGAAGAAACCAGAATGACGGTCTATGGTTAAAACTGACGGTTAAATTAACTGAGATTCACATCGCAGTTCCCTGCACACCACTCACTTAACACACTTCACAGTAATTAAGTTAGTGTCATATTTCAAGTGAATCAAGTTTTTTAATATGTTTTTGTTTTCACTTTTCATTTATTCTTGGGTGGGAACAAGTAACCTCTGGAGTGAATCATTTAGTTTACACGTGTTCCTACGTGGTAGTATTCTCTGTAAAATGTTTTAGGCGTTTTCGTAATTACTATGGCTATTACAAGAGAAAAACTTTGAAAACTCTTATAAAATTCATTTTCATTTAAATAATTAATATGAAAAATTCAGTGTAAATCGGTTATATGAGAATAATAAAAAACAAATCATAAAAATACTAAGAAAATATGATACATTTAAAATGTGAGAAATTGATGAGGTTTGGCCGGATAAATGTAGTTTGGACGCTTGAGGGTTAAAGACAAGTGTAAGTTTGACGCATTAGAGAAGATTTTACTAGTGTAACAGACCTGAGCAACTTGAAAGACCATCCATCTGCTAAAAATAAACACATGCTAGCTTATATGGAGGTATGAGAATGATGGTGAGAAACTGAGAATGATGAAACAATCAAACAGTTTATTGGTTTAGAAAGAATGAAGAGAGTGTCGCTGTGTAGGGAGCCCAAAATTATGTTTGTGCACAATTTAACCCTTAAAGGTCCAGATTGGCCATTCCGGCCAGTATTATACAGCCGTATTTCATTGTATTTGGAATGGTTCTACACCTCCTATGAGTTTCATATCAAAAGTGAAGTTAAGATTCATGTCTACATGGTCTTAAAAGCTATTGGGATCTCAATTTGGAATTTTCTGCTTACAACAAATGTTAAATATACGGCAACGTATCTACTATGCCCTAAATCCTTCAAGGGTTAAATGCTTTTTGTGATCAACACATCGAAACGACGTTCTACCGCATTCTAGGATTTTTGTGTTCTTATAATGTCGTACTAACCACATGCTCCCACTAGTGCGCACTTCCATAGCAAATGCACAAGTTCGTGCACTCTGGGTTAATGACGCAATAGCAACGATCGATCGATCAGGAGGCCAGTGATTGAATCGCTGCAGGTAAGAAAGAGTGAACATTGCTATGAAAGTTCCATATATACAGTAGCAAAGTTCATGAACCATGCAAGTTGTGCGCGAACACATACACATACAGCGTAGACAGGCCAGGCACTCTGAAAGCACAGGCCGGCCGGGCTCTGACTGACAGTCACGTCTCATTATTTCAAGCGAATCGTGCATTCTTCACCGAGATACACTATTCATGATAATCTGCCTGTAGACCATCGATTACAGGAGCTGCTAGCTGCCGCACCACATCCGCTTCTGAAGTAGCCGGAAGTGAAGAGGTTACAATATGGAGAAACTCAATGCAGACAAACGCAACACGACAGAAATGAACTTCCATTTCCTAACTGCATTAATTTCGATCGGCGGCGCAACGATGTTACATTAGGACACCCACCCGACAACAGTATACAAGCATGCCAACTCAGCTTCATTCTTGGTGAATTATCCAGTACTTGGTTCAGTCAGGTCAAGTTCAAGTTCATCTCTGGAAAGTATGAGTTGCACATGCTGCATATTTCAATCAGTCACAAATCAACAAGACCTTCTCCAACTACAATAAAAAGCTGCAAAGCTAGACTCTGATGATCGATAATGAAATGTTCGTGACCTCTATACCATATGTCAGGCTTACATATATCTCCTATTCGATCGAACTTTGATGTAACGTCTGCACCTATTCATAAGTAAACTTCTATTCCACAAGAATATACGTGCTAATGTCAATCAGTGAGTAGTTGGTGTGAGAATTAACACACGCAATACTGACCAGTTGGTATACTTGAATGTGAACATAAAAGAGAGAAACATTCACGACATGGGAAAGAGAACTTACACAAGTAAGAACGTACTACTTTGATCGAGTTGAGAAACTGAGACGCACCTCAAAACCGGATTCTTGGCAGCTTGTCATGTTGCAAACTCTGCACAGATCACGGCATGAACAACATGACAAAGCGAAGACGAGAAAAAAGTATATCTGTCGATCAAAGGCATGGATCATGAGGTAGATATTCCATCAGATATGATAGTAACTAAGCACTACTCAAATTCCCTCCAGTGATCTGATGTATCCAGTGACTATCTGGAACATGAATTAAATTTCAATCTTTGCAGTCTTCACAGCCCTTTGACGGCGCCTCTCTCGGAGACTGACGTCGCTGCTGCTCCGAGGAGCAACAGTACTACATGCAGTTCCACACTATTCACTGTAACCATTAATGAACGCTTCATTCTCCGTTCATAAATGCATTAATTCTCCTCCTGCTACTCAAGCAGCTTCCAGAGGCAGCTTCGACATTTACTCGGACAGACGCAGCTTCATGATCTAGAACCAAGAAATGAAAGCAGCTTGCTTCGACCAGGCTTGAATTGGGGCCCTAGCTCTGAGTTTGGGATGACCATAATGGAGACTGAGGATACTATTGCCATGGACTTGACGTCAAAGTGGGGGAGTCGGAGGAGAATCCTGAGCTGGAGTACTGCAACCCCGACGTTGTGGAAATGATCGAGTGTTCTGGAGAGCATTGAAACGTAGTGCTAGGGGTCGACTCTTGCGTGCTCTCTAGACTGGAACATGACAGAGGTGGGCTGCTGCGAAAGCTGCCCAGATTCAGATCAAGCTCTGTAGCCGCTGCTGTTCCACAGTTGTGCCTGATGCATGATTCTTTTGGCCCCAGACCTTGCAATATGGGCACTCCCTTCATGGGTGGGTGTGACATAAAATCCGACGCCCTTGACTTGCTCTCAGTGCCGAGGTTAACATGTAACACTGTCGCACTTCCGGCCGGATGAAAAGCTAATTTGCTGCTTGTCCAGGGCAAATACGCCATAGGGAGAGTACTCCTTGCAGCAGCCTTCGGTAGTGAATCCACGCCAAAGTTAGTCTTCGCTTTCGCCCCTCGAAGCGCCCTTGCAGCTGGAGAAACAACCACCAGAATCATCAAAAATTAAGGAAACAGAATTATACATCATGCAGGACTGTCAGCATCGAGATTCGTTACGGAAACAGAATGGTGCACTTTGTCTAGAAATTGAAGACAGTTGGCAAGCATCGAAATTACGAAATGAAAGGAAACAGAATCATGCGCTTGTTTAACCCCTAAGCGTCTAAAACGCCCAATATGATCATCTGCATCACTGAACTTTGCAACTGTGGCATTTTCTCATTTTACCTCGGTTTTCTGATTGCAAGACACCATTCTATAGCTCTTGCTCTATACTACAAAATGAACAGTGTCGATCGTGTCAAACTGAAGTCATTTTCACACAAACAGATGATTTGTAGCTGGGGGTCCAATTTTCCTACACTACAGTGAACGCTAAGGGGATAATAAAAGTGTTAGTAGCATGAGATTCAGTACCACTATCATAAGCCCTGGCAGCGTCTTCTGCGGTGTCGAAGGTGCCCAACCAGTGACGACAGCGGCCAATTCGATCACGAATCTCCGCAGACCATCGCCCCCACGGCCGCTTCCGAACTCCTCGAAACGTGCGTCCCGTGTTGCCAGCAGCTTCGCCGCTTGCCACTCGGTCAGCAGCTTGGACTGTAGTGCCGGAGGCCGAGCCGCTACTGGAAACGGTACCTCCCCCTCCAAAGCTGCTCAATCCTTTCAAAGAACCACCGTGGTCGATTGTGGGGAGAACATTGACGCTGGGTTTGAAATTCTCCAGTGTCGATCGAACTTGCTCCTCTGTGAAGCTCGCTCCAGATGAAAAATGATCGGGAAGACTACTTTTTGGTGCCTGATTCTCCAACCCATATCTCAAATTGGAATTATTATTCCAAGTCGGCATGTTTCCGCTGGTTCCGAAAAGTACACTTTGGCCAACAACAGCTGCAATTCCATCTAAATCTTGCTGGTCGGAAGCGGCACTTGTGGTACTAGTGCCAAGGTCTTCAAGCAGAAACGACGAAGAGAATATCCTGTCCGCATGGTCAAAATTGGTATGAGTAGCTTGTGTAGCTGGAAGATCACTTCCACAGTCTAAGTCCTGGAGACCATGGTCTTTGATCTTGTTCGGGAAAGAGATACACGATTCCAGTAATGAGCCCAGCGTGTTCATGGAGCTAGTACTGCAAGTTGGCGTGACACAACGATCACAGAGCGGGTGGAATGCAGGTCCGCAGCATCGGAGGCACGTCATCCACGGTCGGTCATTCTTTCTGGACACGACAGTTTCCGGAGCAAGGTCTCGCCACTTGCGCTTCGCCGCTATTTGGCTGCCCGGTAGCATGTCGTGCAGTGCCATGTTAATCAGATCAGTGATCAACTTCTACGCCCTTCAACTAGCTTTTGGATGATTCATTTACTAGTCGATCGAACCCCTTGAGTACATGCTAACTTGCCGAATGACAGGCTATTGCTCATCTACCTAAGACAACCAATTTCAACGCGCTGGATGAGCTAGGACCAATCGACGAGGACACGATCCAGTATTTGAAGGCACCGGGTTTCCAGTCCTGCGAAGGATACTCTAAACTGCAAAAGGAGCCTCGTCATGCTGTCGATGATTCTCTTCGTTGATTTCTCAAGTACGTCGTATATATCAGTCCCGTCCATGCCAGCTAGCTACTAATTAATGCAATATGCCAATTGCAACACGAAACTGTAGCCATGCAAGCATCGAATTCTACACCACCACTACGTACCAGCAGGGGCTGGAGCCTGAGATTGCAACAAGCCTACTCACTTGGAAGTGTAGAAGATCGATCCAGCTCGCGGGTGAAAGAGCATCACTCAAAAGCACAATGTACTGATGACGATGCTTGCTGCATATATCGATAAATTCTAGCTACCGGAGGAACTCAGTCAAGGAGGAAGCACTTGACCGAGTAGTGATCGAAATTAAGCAGCACTAGATTCCTCAAGCAAAGAAGGGTATGATGATGACAAAGCTCACATTTAAGACAACGCCATACATGCTCTGAGCGAGCAAGACAGACCCGGACTTCACGTTACAGCTCCAGTGGAAGTAAGTACTCCGGCCCAGGCATTCGGACTAGTCTCGCACGCGCAGCCGCAGAAGCCCAAGGCGACAACACACACACAAACCAAGTACACTCGTATGCCAAGCTACCCTCTCAAGCATGCGGCATTTATCTGGCAAGCTAGTTAGGGCTACGTGGTCCCAGCTAGCTACCTGACCTAGCAAGCCTAGCCTGCCTTGGCTTGCCCTAGCTAGAGCTCAGATCATATTGCAGCCTGCCTGATCACTTGCAAATGACAGGCTAAGTGCAATCAGTACTGATCTTTTTCATGTTATTATCTTGGTGGTCAGTTGCTAGCCATTCCAAGTTAAGTTAAGTTAGTCCCTTTGGCACATCTTCCCATGTGAATGCAAGACCCGCAACAGCGCCAAGTTAGTGGGTCAGTGCAGAGTCACCAGCAGGCAGAGGGCCACGACTGCATTATGCTGATTTTGATTAATTAACGGGGTCCCATTTATCATGTGGACTGAATCGATTCCATTCTTTCAAAATATACTTCCCAACAAATCAAAGAGTACACGAATTGAGAATAATACGTTGTACTCACAGGGAACCATGAATACAATGATTAATGGATATTGAATTAATGCAGTATGCAGAAAATGGAATTATTATCAACTGCTGGTATTTTTGGGGAAACTTCATTTCGTGCACACTGAAATGGCAGAGTATGTGTACCGGTATATATAACTGCTTGCTCAAGGATTTGACAGCACAAAATTAATAATTAATATCAATATATATAATTAATACAGAATATATTGAGGAATTCTACTTCAGTTGAGGGGGATGATGTACGTACACCATGGTTGGGGAATGTGAAGAATTTATCCGACCAGATCTGACCTTTCCTATTCTTTAAAAATTCTGTCCAGCAAGTGCTGCTCATTTCATAACGGTCCTACCTACTGTGAGCGAGTGAGTGCATGTTGGTGCATGCTCCACTCCTTTGATTTTTCCTCTTGTCCCATTGAGCAATCGAATTGGAAGCCGGCTCCAGAGCTTTGTTCCTTTTGTACTAGAAAAAGACATTTGAAACCATAGTGAGCTCAGCTAGCACCAAAAAACTTGAGTAATGATCGAGCGAGGCCCAATCCTTGGAAGCTTGATTCAGTCTTGCTCTGTCAGGACAAAATACCTGAGTGTGTACAGGAATGCAATAATTTTGCAATGAATCACACTTGCCAGCACAATGAGCACACAGAAGCTACTAGATTTTGTGAACTCCAAGCTTGCAGAGAATTCCAAGAAAAGAGATTCTCTGGTAAGGTAGGCACCTAAAACTGCCCATTTAAGCTACTGTGCTTGGAATGTTTTGCAAAATCAAATTAGGACTATTTTTTTAGCTGATAGGTAGATAAGATTCATGAATAAAAGTGAATAAATAAACAACGACTCGATTAAAATGTAATACATATGAATTTTGAAAGTGGAAAGTTAGTTTGAATACCCCACCTGTACATTGGGGTGACACCGAAATTGTCACCTTGTGCAATTTCAGGGATAGTGCCCACATTGCTGCCAACTTTGACACCCTCCCGAGCGCTGGAAAATTGTTATTTATACATGAAATTTTAGATACAAAACCATTGTTATGTTGACAACATGTGTACCAAATTTCAAAGCTAGAAGATTGATACAAAAAAAGATATTCAAGATTTACTAACAAGGGGTAGCTGTAAGAAATGTTTCACAGCTGCCAACTTTTACACCCTCCCAAGGATTGAAGAATTTTTTTTTTCACATGGAATTTTTGGAGTAGGAACATCTTTACGTTGTTTACACATGTGAAATAATTCAAGTCCAAAAGACCCACAAAAAAAATGATATTCCAAATCTATCAACAGGTGTAGTTGTGAGAAACAAAGAGGAAAATTGTCTCACAACTTTGACAGCCTCCCTAGAGTTGAGTATTTGTTATTTCAACATGAAAGTTTTTGCACGTGTTATCAACTAAAAAGTGATTTTGTGCCAAAAATTCCATTTTAAAATAACAAATTCTCAACCCTAGAGAGGCTGTCAAAGTTGTGAGACAATTTTCCTCTTTGTTTCTCACAACTACACCTGTTGATAGATTTGGAATATCATTTTTTTTGTGGGTCTTTTGGACTTGAATTATTTCACATGTGTAAACAACATAAAGATGTTCCTACTCCAAAAATTCCATGTGAAAAAAAAAATTCTTCAATCCTTGGGAGGGTGTAAAAGTTGGCAGCTGTGAAACATTTCTTACAGCTACCCCTTGTTAGTAAATCTTGAATATCATTTTTTTTATCAATCTTCTAGCTTTGAAATTTCACATGTTGTCAACATAACAATGATTTTGTGTCTAAAATTTCATGTATAAATAACAATTTTCCAGCGCTCGGGAGGGTGTCAAAGTTGGCAGCAGTATGGGCACTATCCCTGAAATTGCACAAGGTGACAATTTCGGTGTCACCCCACTGTACTATATAGGTGGTGGTTTTCCAAAACAACAAGTCTCATGAATTGCATTGATTTCTAAATGTCCTAATTCAACTCATTTGTTGAATGACAAGTGGTCGGTTTTTAGGTTTCTTAGGTGGCAATAACTGGAGGCACCTACAGGGTAAGAATAGATGGTAGGCCGTTTAACCCCAAAATGCCCACAACCCTCTCCAGATTGGGCAGTTTTGCAAAGATGCATTATAAAATGCAACTAAGAAGGATATTTTGAACTTGATGCATGAATAAAAGTTGTGCATTATGAATTTTAAATTATATCCATGCGGTTAGATGACTTAGATCTATGATTTCTATCACCAAAATTTTGTATAAATTTTGAAACTTAAAATTCAAAATTATTTTTTGATTTGATTATGAACAAGATATTGAAAATTTGTAGATGAAATTTGTTATAATGGGTTGAAATGAAATATTCTAAGTGTTTCTAAGAAGCCTTTGGAAGTGATACATGTTGATTCTCTCACATGCATTTAATGATAGTACAAGGTTTACTTCTTAATAGCACATGATGCATCAAGGATAGATATATCATGTTTTTGTTGCTCCGTGTGGCCTAGATAAGGTAACTATACCCTAAAGCATCCACCTTACCAACTGAGCCTATTTACACACATAAAATAGAAAATATTTTCAGTGGGTCTTAATAGCAAGTACAAGAGGATTCCAACGCACTTTAGTATGCATTATTTGGACACCGTATGAATAAGTTATGAATTTCCAAAGTGTTGACTATAGGTTAACCTTAAAGCGACCCTAAACTCTGATGACTGTTCGGATTGTGCACATTCTCATCAATAGTAGGGTGTCAAAATCTACTTATCATGGAAGATTGAACTAGAGACGCTTTAAGGAAAGGGTTGCTTTTAAATATAGTTACCTGGTTGAATTATCTAAATGCATGCACGCTTTATTCACCTCAATTTAAAAAAAAAATTCTAGCACCTCTTCTTAGAATTTTAATTTATTATTTATACAAAAGTACTAAAGATCTTTTGAAAATCAATAAAACATTCTTGAATAGACTAACCAAGGTCCCTTTTCATTTTTAGGCAAGGATCCATGAACAACAATTCTCTAACCTTCAAGAATGTTATAAATAAATGTAATAG
Organism: Pohlia nutans; assembly: GCA_022496805.1. Classification (NCBI taxonomy): domain Eukaryota; kingdom Viridiplantae; phylum Streptophyta; class Bryopsida; order Bryales; family Mniaceae; genus Pohlia; species Pohlia nutans. Next base: position 39,403,735 of record CM040088.1, read on the forward strand.
TCATAGCATAAGGTAAGTCACCTTATTTGTGCCACAATTTGGGAGTCACCCTATTTGTGCCACTATATGGAAGTCATCCTATTATTTTGTGCCACTATATACCAATAGTGCACATATCAAAAATTCCAATGTAAGGTTCTGATTCATAGGGACCACACAGTGGCACAAATAATTACAAGACACAAAGAGGGTGGTTTACCTTAAGTGTGTAATATCAACTAAGAGCTTCTCTATCAGTTGGCTCAAAGGCTACTAGCTCCAACGGACTTCCTATTAAAAATAGCTTCACTGATTCAACTGGCTCTGCTCTATCGGCCCTCCGCCAATGCTATATCTGTTGTTTCTCATACTATTCAATGCCTCTCTCCTTGGACGTTCCACGGACGTGTGCAAAATTTATAGGAACCTTGGATTCCTTGTTCAGGGTTGTTTTGACCACTGTTGAGGGTGGAAATTATCCACGAAGGCATCCAAAATGCTATTTCTTTAACTTGGTGTTGCCTTTTGAGTCCAAAATAGCCCAAAAATCATGACAGATCTTGTTTAGTTTACAAGGAGACAACATGACCGGCGGAGACTTTGTTCGATGTTGGAAAACGCTTGGGGTCCAATTACTATTTCAAACCATAGTTGTTTTGGCGTTGGCCAAGTATTTGCCTCCAACTAGTAGAAGCGCTCTAAAGGCATCATCATCCTAGACCTCTACATTCACACTTCAAAGTAAAGTTTCATCAGTACTTCAATATCAAGAGACCCAATCACACCTCGAATCACACTCTCTACATGTGCACGATATATATATAGTTAATGGACCAATCACAACTATCACTTAAATTTAGAATATCTAGGACAAAGTTTCATTATATGTGCAATCAAATACAAGGATCTACCTAAATCTAGTTTTAGAAGGTGGTTTGAAGGACTTGACACACTCTCCAAATGTGATGTCTCTACTTACCTTTTATGCTATTTTAAGATGATTTTCATCCACAATACTGGATGTCAGATGGTTTGGAGGACTAGACTGAGGATGCCCTAATTACAATCAGTTGATACAATATTAATACCCGTAGTTTTGTTAATCATGCTAGGTTACAGGCAATAATTTCAGGGCATGTTGTGGATGGAATCAAGCTTCGACTCTAAATCCCCTCTTCGACGTAAATGCAAGCACTATTCACCCATTGGGCCCCATTTTCTGAAATTTCTATTTTGGGCACCCTAGGGTCTTTTATTGGCAATTTTTTCTTTGCAAACTTGGGGCCTACGGCTCTATATTAGTCTAGGGAGACCCCTCGTGAATTTTAAACACTTGGAAGAGGGGGTTGTTTTTTAAAGTGGGCCCTATATGCACAAAATAGGGAACATGTTTTGTCCTCTTGCATTGACGTCGAGGGGGGATTTAGAGTCGGGGAATCAAGCCTGTCTATGTGCTGTGCAGTACATGAGCCTTGAAATTAACCCCTAAAGGACCGGGGGTGTTTTAGCTTAGCTCCTGTTTTCTTGATTAGCTCTTGTAGCAAGCTCAATTTCTTATTAGTGTGGGGTAATTTTCACGATCGGCACCGTTGAAACTAAAGAAGACTTATATAGCTTGTTTATGAAAAAGAGATCAACAAGATCGCACAATTTTTGAGAAAATGCCACCGTTGAGAAGATTGATGAAAATTGTTACGGCAGGGGGTACTTCGTACTTATGCTGAAATCGGATTGCTTAGAAGTGCTCCAAAACATCTGAAATTTTTACCACATGTAAAGAACATCATGACCCTCATGTGGAATTTTTTTCGTCAAATTCTGAGGTGTGGAAAAAAAGATATGGGACTCTGAAGTCTCCAAACAATGAGATATCATAGTGTATGATAAAGTGAAACCTCGACGCTAGTCTCAAAGAATGCTCTTCTCAAAGAATTCGCCAAAAATCCAATTCTTCATCATTTTCCGATCGGGAAAAACCATTGGATCCATCTCGCAAAAACAGCTAGGGTCCTCTCCCCGCAAATTTGGGCTTCTTTGGAACAATCTCATCCAATTTGTACTTTTCTACATTCAAAAGCCCCCTGGGGGCCTTACGGTCCTTTAGGGGTTAACAGTAAGCACTTGACATGCTGTAAGGGATTATTGCAAAGGCAATGCCTTCAGTTGTGCATGGCCTAACCCTTAGGGCTTGATTGCCTTGTCTGCAGGCCCTACACCAAATGGATGTAACTTAGAGTTTTGCTTAACCCCTAAACGTCCGAGAGGGGTCACCACCCAAAACCGCCTCATTTTGGTTATTTTTGTTGATGATCTATGAATGCTTTTCAAAACTTTTTTTCACAATCCAACTGTAGGATCTTGTACTCCTAGGCCTTATAAACCATAACTCAAAATTTCAGAACATTTGACTGTACAAATGTCAAGATGATAGCAAATGAATTTGAGATTTTGAAATTTCAAGACCTAAAAAATCCGGGGAGCCTTTCTTTGATGGGCTCCCAAACCAAAAAAAAAGAAGTTGAAATGATGTGCCATTTTAGACCATTCTCAAGATGAGCTAGTTAACAAGATGCATGGCTCAATTTGACAAGATGTTCAGTTCATTAACATTTTTTTTAAAGACTTTATAATCGATGGGGCTATGAAGGAAAGCAAGAGATTTTGACCAAATTGGATTATTCCTTCAACTCTTCTCCAATTGGAAGAGCTCACAACTCATGACATGCAACCCATGTGAGCTGAACAAAAGTTCTTTTGAGGTTCCCAATGAATCTCGTTGTCTTAGATTTTTTGGCAAGCCTACACGAAGTATTGAAGCTGATTTCAACATTGAGATGTTTCACTTTGAAAAAATTCCATAAGTGAAGTTTTGATTGTATGAACATAATTCCAATTGCATTGGAAAAAAAAATACTTAATTACCTATGACATCTTTTTTATTTTTTGAGAATTTTTTTAAATTTTTTTAGCCTAGGCTGCCGAGGAAAATGGGCAACAACTAAAAAATAGTCTCTTGGGAGCTTAAGGGTTAATACCCAATCCAACGTAGAATAATTTAAAAGACTGAAAGGTGAAAATGCTGGAGATTTATTTTTTCAAACAATTTATTATTTTAGTACAGTGAAAAATGGAATCTTGAGGAATATGGATATTGCTGAAATGAAAAAAAATCCAAAGATAACAATTATTCAGGACATAAATGTTAACTAATTATCAACCTACGATATATGTAATGTTCAACTTTGTTGAATTTTTTTTGAGAATCTTGACGTTCTAGATTTTGTAGCAAGAAACCCTGAAGAAGTTGGCTTGTCAGATTTTTAGAGTGACGACGTGAATTCAAACATAGTACTTTGGCCAGTTTTATCATTCTTTGGCTAGTTTTGATGATCGGTGAGGGTTTAGTCTCATGCTTGCTCTTAGGAAGGGGATGGAAATTTGTTACAAAATCAAAAGATTACTTGTAAGTTTTATTTCGTGAGGCTTTTTGGTTTTTGCTTACTAACTAGTTGGAACTTATTTGGTTTGGCATGTTGTTTGGTATTACCTTTTGCATTGGAAATAAAATGGTTCATTTGGAGGGAAATTTATAAAAAGGTTGAGTTTTCAAGTCTCAAAGGGTATGAGGTTTTGAAAACCTTGTAACTAAGGTACTAGGAGTTGCATAAAGCATTTCTTTAAATGCTAATGCAGGCTTTTAAAAGGTTGCACACCTCAAAACATTTTTTAGTATTTTTTCTTGAAAAAATAAAATAAAATATCATTTCAACACCTTTGGTTCATTTTGTTGAACTCTTGTGCAATTAATTGTGAATTTTTGAAGTTGGAATAGCGTGGGGTTCAAAAAGTGTCCTTATCCTAAAATATCATTGGGTCGGAGTCATTATAAGATGCTTTTAGAACGGGGGTGGAATCTGAGCCTCCTATCTTGTTTGTCATTAGTGACTTTACAAAAAGATTCTTAGAATCAGTTTAAACTTGGGTCAAAATCAAATTTTGTTCTTGTGGTCATGAAATCTAGTTCTTTTATTGATAAAGAAATGTAGGTTGATCTCAACAAGTTTAGATTGGGAGCAACCAAAATGTCTACAACCCAACCAAAATGGTGCTTTATAATGGAGCACCATTTTATTTAATTTTTGAAACAAATGACGGACATTTCATTGCACAACAAAACATACATCACAAAAACCAGATGGAAAACTACCAGCAAAAGAAACCATAACCAACCTAACTAAAGGAACCGACACTAGACTTGAGCGCATTCCCTCTCACTTGCACCAACTTAAAGACACGAAAGTGGTATTTTGGCACCAATTATGATCATGGAACACCATTTTCACTCCCATGGGGCCAAATTGAGACCATGTCAAACTATCAACAGTAACAAAATTAATGAAGGCAACTATGCCTCATCCCAAGTGGGTGATGAACTGATACGGATACCCCCTCCAAAAATAATATGATTATCAGAAAAATACGTTTTTGGTAAGAAAAAAACATTGGAAAATTACAAAAATTAGAGTGTTATAGACACCATTGTTGCAACTATATACATAGTGTTAAGGACCGAATTTTTAGCACACATAAAATGAGTTAAACATAAGTCACACTATGTCAGACGTGTAAAAGTGGTACCCATTTCAGGCCATTCCCTAAGTACAAGAAAGTACACCAAATTGGCCTTGGTCTTAAGTCCAAGTCTATTGAGAGTGACAAGGCAATTTTCTGTAGTTGCGATCTTTTGTACTGGTGCTTGAAGTTTGGTAAGGTAGAAGCACGAGAAACTGTTAGGTACCAAATGTGGTCACCTATAAAAGCACTTGTTTCAACTTCAAGAGTTTCCAATCTAGTTATCACAAGTATTAATTATGAATACCAAATTAACAATCTGATTGGACTAGAAATGAAAGACAGTTATTGGTACACCTACTAACATCAGTAGTGGTCTATGCATATTGTGTTTGAAAATTTATAACAAAATCATACATTGTATAAAAATTAATTAAAAATTGAGCTTAGTTATTAAACCCAAAGTTTTATGTGCTGCAAATTTTTATCATTAAAAATCAGCACTCCATGTAGGTTGAAATGCTTAAACTGACGGCAACTGTACCCCTTACCTTATCTGAGAGGATTTTGGTGGATACATGTCCAACCATCCTGAAACGCTGAAACATGGCTGTAATGTAAGCTGTAGAATGTTTTCATTGTTGCTTTCAGAGTCATACAATTGCAATTTTCCAGAAGCATGCAGACTTTTTCAGGAACCTTCTAAGCCTTAATTTGCAGCTTTATCAGAATTTTCCAAGGAGTGTGGCAAATTTGTCTCAAATGAGCAACTCATTCCATGTCCTGTTGTTCAATGTTATTCAATTTGGTAAATTTTTACGGCTTCAAAATATTTCAGTTCATTATTTATCAGGGTTATCATGTCCAACTTGATGCCGCATTAGACGTCTGTCTAATTAGACGAGTGTAAAAAACGTTAAATAATTTGAATGAAACATTTCCGGATATCTAAGAATAATGTGGAATATTCCATGTACATTTTAAAATTAAATTTGTTAAATCATAGAATAGGAAGTCTCTTAAACGTGTTCGACGTCATGTTCGAAACTCTTTGTATAGTGGTCTAGTAAGACAACCCTGTTATTTATTCCCCTGTTTGCAGCAATTGTTTTTTGAATAAATGTTTCCATCTTTCTTTTATGATGAACACTAAATGGAATAAGTGATAAATGAAATTGGGTGTAATTAAAGAGGGTTTAGATAATTCAATGAATAAAAATGAGATCACAAAGTAATGATTAAGCAATCAAGATAATGAAGGAAGCAATTTAGCAGCAAATTAAGTAGATTCCTTGGTGTGGTTTAAGGTAACTTCTCTATCAACTATAAGTTGATTTTGAATGATTAAAAAGCATTTTTTGGGGATGCTCATGGCCCCCACCTAAGGACGGTTTTGTATTTTCAAGGCAGACCACTTTGAAAATTCATAGAAACTACAAGTTTTACCGAAAATATACGATTTCCCTTGGATTCAACTCAAGTAAAGGCTAGAATGTAGTATCGGGAACCTCCCGTGTATTATCGCCTGTAGAATGTAGCCAGGGGATACATTTGCCGAGGTGAGGTTCCCGATACTACATGTGTCCCTCAAGTAAAATTTATCTTTTCCTCAAGAATTTGTGACACACTTGTTATGCCCTCGAAGCCATGTTCAGATGGCTTAAATAGAATGATCATGGTAATAGGTACTTCCACCGTAGGCATTACGCCATGATAGCAAACACGTCATGGAAGCAATCAATAAAAAGTGAAGGCTTTTCACAGAGTACTTGCAAACTGAAGGACACAGGAGATCTTCCACTACTGCAGTCGGGTGAATTCTTGTCTCAAGCTAATAACTTGCCCCAAAATTTGGTGGTTGTTTGAAAGCTTTTGCAGCAGCTAGTTCAGTAGCAGGCACTAGTGCAGTAAGTTGTACATACTTCAATCTGAAAGCGGGGTACAACCATCACAGAGTCAAAACGAAGATCGAACTAGGGTCTCCGGTCAGGCTGGCGTAAATCAAGTTAGAGTCAGTTCAAGACCCCCACACCAAAGTCTACAGCATACTAAGGTAACTATACCTTAACCCTTAAAAGGCTGAAGGGGATAGTAGATACGTTGGCGTATGTTTGAAATTTGTTGTAAATAGAAAGTTCCAAATTGAGACTCCAATAGCTCACTAAAACCATGTCGACGTGAATTTGAACTTCACTTCTGATATTAAACCCACAAGAGGTGTGGAACTATGCTAAATACAATGGAATATTGTTGTATAATACTGGTCGGAAAGGGCTCTCTAGACCTTTAAGGGTTAAAGCGTTCACCTTACCAGCTAAGCCTATTTACACACATAAAACAAAACAAAAAAAATCAGTGGGTCTTAATAGCAAGTTCAAGAGGATTCCAACGCACTTTAGCATGCATTATTTGAACACCATATGAATAAGTTATGAATTTCCTAAGTGCTGACTATAGGTTGACCTTAAAGCGACCCTAAACTTTGATGTTCAGATTGTGCACATTCTCATCAACAAGAGGGTGTCAAAATCTACTTATTATGGAAGATTGAGCTACGGACGCTTTAACCCTTGAAGGATTTAGGGCATAGTAGATACGTTGCCGTATATTTAACATTTGTTGTAAGTAGAAAATTCCAAATTGAGATCCCAATAGCTTTTAAGACCATGTAGACATGAATCTTAACTTCACTTTTGATATGAAACTCATAGGAGGTGTAGAACCATTCCAAATACAATGAAATACGGCTGTATAATACTGGCCGGAATGGCCAATCTGGACCTTTAAGGGTTAAGGAAATGGTTGCTTTTAGATATAGTTACCTTAGTTAGTGCAAGATAGCTCAGACCACAGGAACAGGAACAAGCCTCAAGTACGTGTACACACAGCTTCGTACGTACGTATCCGAGCCAAGGCAAGGAACGAGATCAAAACCTGCGAACGTTTAATTTTCAGTCTCTGATTTGTTATGGTACCAAGGCCGGGACTCACTCACAGCTGGTCATGCCAGTCCAAGACTGGAGCCCTGGACATAGTCAGCACATCAGTATTTAATTAGTGTGGATTGATTAATTAATTCCCTCTCTTTGATCAAGCTAACATCTTAGGCATTTTTTGGGATGCCATGTATGCTTTCAATAAGGTTGTGACCAATGAATAACTGACAAGTGGCATTTAAAAAAATTCTTCTACGTCCAAGTCACTGCTTTTTGAGGTACACTATATGGAGCAAGATATAAACTTATTACAGCTTCATGCATATCAGAGGCTCGTGCGAATCGAACCTACAGGAACAAGATCAAAATTAAACTGTAACTCAGTCCCGGATCCGTTAGGGTACAAAGGAACTCAGTTCTGGCCTCCTCTGGCATGGTCATGCCAGTCCAACTGAAGCATTATGGATATTTCAAGGCCTGGACATCACGGACAGTCCACCAGCCCACTTGGGGACTCGTTTGTCAATTAATTAATTCTCTCTGCATAATCCCAGTTGATTAAGCTAATATATCCCCCACTTACTCGAATGCTGTGTAGCTATCGTTGAAATTAACAGTTTCCTTTGACTGGAAACATAGTTAAATATTGTAATTATGCACTAGTCTGGGAGTTTTGTCAGAAATTGGTGCTTCCTTATAGATTAGGGATTTGACTGGATTAACTTATGTAAACCTTTATTTATTTTCTCGTCTGCGTATGAAGCATTATTCTGTGATCATCAGGCTGTGGGCTAAATAGCTGTGGTTGTATTTAACAGGTGGTCCATCCATGCAATCCAATGAGATCGAATTGTCACAGATATTGTCCTCTTTTTCGTAGATGCCAATCATGCACAATCTGAGCAAAATGTGTGTCTGCTAACAAGGACCATCTCATAGTTCAATACATGGGAAATTCATGGATTCCTTTGGACATACTATTGCGGTGTTAATTTAATTTAAACCGCACAGCTCTTGTTGAAGAGGAATCGAACAAGAAGCAGGACAAAGGTTAGCCCCAAGTGGACATGTATTGAATTATATCTTGTCAGCAAAAGCAGCAACAAACTCATCTGGTTACTACAGTTTTTTTTGGCTCTCTTTTAATTGAAGGTTCTTCCTTGTTGCTAGAAAATACAGCAACAATCAAGCTGCTCTTCTTATAGGTTCAAATCTTTTAAATCAGGAAATAACTTGGCTATTGTTGGAAATCTTGGGCTGGTCATGGCTCATTCATGTGCTCGACCTGCTTCAGTACAGTATGGCTCATTTAATTTTGTTTCAACTTTCCAGTTGAAGAGTCAAATTTGATTACATTATTAGATTAGGAGCTGCTAATCATTTATTGTAAGGTGTATCAGTGTAAAGAGTGAGTGCCAGGCTCCTGTAGTTCCCAACACACTATAATGCTGGCGTGATGCTCGATTTTTGATGGCATCTATAATTGCATTAAACAAGTAGTATGAAAATCTTACTGATCTAAGAAGAAGAGGGAAAATCTTACTGATCAAAAGGAAAATCTTACTGATCAAAAACACAATTAGGAAATCTTACTGATTTTGCAGGCGATCATAAGAGAAAGAACTCCCAGCCCGTTTACCCATGAAGGATCAAGCCTGATTTGCGCAAAAGCCGTCAAAATTTACCATTTCTAGGGCATCGAGCAAAATGGAAAAAATAAAAATAAAAATAAAATGTTGTTATTATTTTTATTATTTTATTATTTTGAAACTCAACTTTAGAAATTGTATTAGACTACTATAAGAATTTTTGGAAAAAAATTCAGCCCATTTGGTTTCATGGATTGCGAGATTGTAGCAGTCAAAGTGAAGGAAAAACGTTTTTTTGCAGCTCGCCCAATAGGGTTATTGGAATTTGATTCATCTTTATGAAGCATTTGAGAACATGAAACTCTAAGGTTCTTCACCATCATGTAGATAATCATGTTAACTACTTGTGCGCCAAATTTCAAGATTAGTTGAGGTATTTAACATAAATACCCAAAATTGTATTGCAAACTTATATTCAATAAAATGGCAATTATATTTGCAACACTTCAATTATTTTTTTCGAACTCAAATCTTGGAAAAATGACAATGCCAACGATGATTACATAGCCTTCCGCTTTAAAATCAATCATAAAAATAAAAATAAAAACCACCAAAACAAATTTGAAAAACCTCACGATTTTATAGTGAAATTTGACCTAGTACTAGTCTGAAAATTGCTTTAAAATAGTTGTTTCTAGTGAACTGAACAAAAAGGTGATAAAAAAAATTATTATTATTATTATTATTTTCACTTTCGACCATTAGATCTTGTACTAGACTACTATAAAAAATTGTGAAAAAAATTCAATCACTTTACCTTCGTGGGATCTTGAGACATTAACAATCAAAGTGAAAGCAAATGGGCTAAATTTCTTTTTTCAACTTGATTGACATCTCACCCCTCATTAGCACCTTGCCTAAGCTACCTTTAGAGTTTTAGGCCACACAAATTTTTAGCCTAATGCATGATGCAAGAAAAAATACGTTTTCAAGGAACTTATTAAATCTTGCATCTTTGGTTACTATAAAATCAGTTTTGAATGGATCTCTTTAAAAATAGTCAATTAGGCAATTCAAGATAAATACTCCATTTGTTTCAAGACTCCACAAAGGATAGTGGAAGAAAGTATCATGGGCTTTGATCTTGGAAAGTTTGGGGGTTAGAAATTGCTTCATAAAGTAGTTTTTTTTCATAAATGTAACTCACTATTCCAAAAGCATGATTAACCTTTGAAAGACCACACCTCTCTTCAGATTTGGAGAACTGTAAAGATGCATTCTCGGATGCATTATAATATGCAACTACAAGAGATATTTTGAACTTGATGTATGAATAAAAGTTGTACATTAAGAATTTTAGATTATCCATACGGTTAGATCATTTTATGATTGCTATCACCATTAATTTTGTATAAAATTTGAAGTTTAAAATTTAAAATTCTTTTGAAATTTGGTTATGAAAAAATATCAACAATCTATGTATAAAATTTGTTGTGATGGGTTGAAATGTAATACTCTAAGTGTAGTTATTTTTGGAGATTTTTCGGTTGCTTATTTTATGAGCTACTTTTATCAAGAGCACTTTAAACCAAGATCTTGGAAATTACTGGTGAATCACTCCAACATGAAATGAGGCATAAATAATTCATAAACTGTCTTCTTTTCACAAAGTTCACACATGCATGAAGCTATCTTGCCATAGAATTTTGTAGTATTTCTTTGGATTGCAAAAAGTCTCTTCAACTGATGAATGAAATCTTAATAATATTTATCATTCATCTTTCAAAATTTGGATGCTTGGTTGTTTATTAGTGAATCTAAAAATAAAAATTACAAAGGTAAATGTAGCTTACAAATATATTTATAATATCTATTAATATGGCATCAAAATAATACATTTTTAGTGCAATCCTAAACATGTAGTAGTAGTGAATCCATAAAACATCTACCGGTATCCATTATTCCATTCTAATAGTACTAGTACCCATCCATGAAAATAGTACACGCACTAGCTAAAAATTAAAACAATGCGGATTCTACCTTAGTAAGTTGATTAGAAGTTTAAATTTTCATACAAAAGTAGTTTGATTGCAACCTCAAGGTATCCAAATTTCATCTCTAAACTACCATAGGCAGAAAGCAAAGTCAGTAAAAACAAAAAAATAGTTGGTTACATTGTAGGGTCCAAATAATGACGATTTTAGAATTTTTTTGAGAGAACTTTGGCAGTTTCATATACCCTTTTGCCCATATTTCTAGTGTACAAGTAACCACTCCCAAAATCAGGTAAGAAAAGAAATTGGCTGGGTATGTTCATAAACGTAATTTGGATGTTTAAACTTATGTTGATTTTTAATTTTTTTAATTTTTAAAGTTTTTTTTTTTGGAAAGTGACAGTGCTTAGGTTGAACTACAAAGATGGTGAAAATAAGAAGCCATAAATAAGCAGGGTACAAATGGGAAATCTGGGGCTGATTGAGGAAATCGTTGGGTATAAGGTGTCATATATTTTGAAATTGATTTTCTTGTACAAAGGGGAGAGTGGGAGTGTTCCAGTTTGGTAGATTTGGGCAGTGAGCGACCGACATGTAAGATGGGGCCGGGCCCCACCAGCCCAGTCAAACGCAGGAGAAGTTTGACCGCCCAATTATGACTGACGTGGCTGCCTGTTCCCACACGGCTTCCCAGTTCCCACGCCCTCAGTGCCTGTGCTTTAAAGTAATTATCCTTCTGTTCAAGTGTGATACTTTCTACTTTTCCGCATTACTAATCAAAGCCTTCTGCCTCTTGTGCATGTTGCAAAAACACACAATCGCATATTCGTTTAATTGGGAATTTCCGTCATATTGGGACTCTTTGAAATCTACAATTGGTATAGAATTTTTCATTGGCGGAATTAAAGAGTCCCAATATGGTGGAAATTCCCAATTAAACGAATATGGCAACGATAGCATAATAGAGCAATGGGAGCCAGTATCCTTTTGCAAAGGGACCACAATCTAATTACAATTAGAAACTAGGTTTATGTGGTAATGACACGATAGTCTCAAAATTCATGGAATACAAACGGAATTCCTTCATTACTTTAAAAAATGGATCTAATTGAAGATTTTGTTATGATCCAGTTTTCAAAAGGGTGCTCCCATTGCATTGCTCTATTATGCTATGCACGCTCAGGTCCAGTCATTGTTTTTTTGGTTAAATATTGCCAAATTTCGACCCAAAAAAATCATTTGGTTGGACCTGCAATGTTTTGGAACTAATTAATCCTTAACCCTAAGCATCCACTGAATACTTTCTGTAGTGTAGGAAAATTGAACCCCTTGCTGCAAATCATATGTTTGTGTGAAAATGATTTCGGTTTGATACGATCAACATTGTTGATCTTGTAGTATAGAACAAGAGCTTTGAATGGATGCATTGCAATCAAAAAACTGAGGTAAAATGAGAAAAATGTCACCGTTGCAAAGTTCAAGTGATGCAGATGGCCACATTGGGCATTTTAGACACTTAGGGCTTAAATGACATGATTTCCCAATTCCCACCTAAAATCTCTTTTAAACTCCACTTTCAGCATTGTTCTCTTTATAATTTACTTTGGTTCTATTCTAAAGAAATATAGATATACATATAGGCATTTATGAATGTCAAGAATACGTACCATTGTAAGGTAAGGGTTAGAAGCATTAATGTTTTAAGTTTGGGATGGATGAGATCGGGATGATAAATTGTAAAGTTCATTGGAAACATCAAGAACCTTCATCCATGTGTGTGAGGAGTGTTTAGGTTTGAAGAGAAGTTGTTATTTCAAAATTTCATTATTACAACCTAATTAACTTAGTTTCTCTTTACCACGGATAATCAAAGAAGGGGTTCTACTTGCAAAAAGTTTAAAATGGAAGTATAATACATATGGTAAGGAACATTATTTCATTTGAACAAATTGTTGTATGCTTATATTATGAATTTATTATGCTGATTTTTTCCCCATGTATACTTATTTTTATCTATTTTTTATAATTTTTAATATGCACATACATTTTTGATTTGCACTTTAAAAAACACTTGTATACCGTACGTGGAAGGCAGGGTCGGCACTTTCATGTCGAATAATTAATAAAAGTTGGAACAGTGGAGGTCGGCACTTTCAAAAGTAATTATTAAGAAATCGGCTATTAATAGTTAATATTAAAAAAATCCAACGGCTAAATGTTTTATTTTATTTTTTGTCTACGATTTTCGTTGAGTGTTATGTTTTTATTCTATTTTATTTCGGCTCTTTGTTGACTTTATTTTTGTTGATTTTGACAAAATACTTAATAAATTTATTTATTTTTTCGGCATTTTTTTGGGGAATTATTTTCTGCCGACCCTGCCTTCCACGTACGGTACATAGGCCTTTAGAAAGGAGTTATGAACCCACATGATGTGGAGCATACACTCTAAATTCATCCCAACGGGTACTATTTTTTTCATATTATAGTGGATTTGGAAATTGAGAAAATTTAGAATTTGACGCAATGTTAAGATGCGGGATTTAAAAATTCATAAAATGTTTAGGGGTACCATGGTGATATCATGGAATATTTTAGTAGAAGATTTGCATATATCAAAGTGGATATTAATATTTTAGTATTGAATAACACCTCACTCGTTAAGTCATACATATACTATTTTCTATCTAAATCACACTCTATACACTCCACAACTTTGGTCTTTTCCACATAAACCCCTAAACGTCAAAGCGTCCAGAAACTGAACAACTAACAGATTCAAACCCTTCTCACATTCTCATCAATGCTTGGATGAAAGTCATCCAATTTTTTGGAGATTCTTCACCAAGTTGTTGTCCTATCTAACGATTGGATTTAGTCATACTTGATTACATATTTTTCTAAAATTACAAATGTAGAAGTATGTCAAGTCGTTGACCAAGCCAAAATTGCATTGACTGTAGTTCAAAAGTGGCCTTGCAAAAATGAGGTCATAGATTTAAGAAACACAAAAATTTCAAAGAATCACCACGTTTAAGAGTATCTCATTTCAAATTCATTCCAACAAATTTTACTCAAAATATATCAAAAGTTTGTTTGTAATCGAATTTAGAAGGAATTTTTAATTTTAACTTTCAAATTTTATAATTAAATATTGGTGATAGTATTAGTGAATCCAACCGTACAGATGGAATTTAAAATTCAAAATCTAGAACTTTCATTTGTATATCAATTCCAAAATATTCTTCTAAATAGTACTTTATGATGATTTTTCTCAAATTGTCAATTCCAGGGACACCCTGGTACGTTTAGGGGTTAACCCCTAAGCTCTCAAGAGACCATTTTTTTAACAGGTTGTACAATATATATACATTCAAAAAAATAAAAATAAAAATAAAAATACTACATTAAGTTTACTTTCTAACGCAGTTTGAATTATGTCAATCCGAGTTAAACTCCACCAGGGAGAATTTTCAAAGTGCATCACCTCAACATTGTCTTAGTGTTATAAAATTTGCCATTTGGAGAAAGTAATGATGTTCCCTCCATCATTTCTTTTGCTTTTTTGAAGCTTACAATAGATAAACCAATTTTAACTAATTATGCTAAATTTGAAACTCCAAAAGTGAAAAATATAATTTTTAAAACATTTCAAAGGTTAATGTTTATAAATTCATTAAAAAAATATCTAAAAGTTTTTTTTTGGAAGTTTGACTAAATAGATAATTTGTAGAGATAATGCCCTACATTTTGTCTTTTGAATTAAACTTCATCAAACATATGGAAAGCACATATTATAGCACATATTTATCAAATACCCCTCAGGCTTTTAGGGGTTAAAGGTAAGTTAACCTTTAATCCCTAAGCATCCTCACTCCTCTGTAGATTTGGAGAATCGCAAAGATGCATATTATAAAATGCAGTTGAGGCCGGTCTAAGAGGGATATTTTGAACTTGATGTAAGAATAAAAGTTGTACATTATGAATTTTAGATTCCATTCATACGGTTAAATCTATGGTTGCTATCACCAATATTTTTGTGTAAAATTTGAAATTTGAAATTTGAAATGCTTTACTAATTTGATTACAGCTAAGATATTGATTAGGTATAGTGATTTTTGGGGAGTTTTTGGTCGCTTAATTTTATGAGTTGATTTTTTCAAGAGCACTTTTGAACTAAGATCCTAGAAATTTTTGGTGAATCACTCCAACATAAAATGAGGCATAAATATAGCACAAATCATCCCCTTTCTAATCAGCTGACACATGCATGAAGCTAACTTCCTACAAAATCTATAGTAAAATAATCTACATTGCAAAAGTACATGACAGATGGAAAAATAGAGTTTGCTTGTGTACACCTAGGAAAATTTTCTTGGTTGGACAGATAGGGGTTAACCCCTAAAGGATTGGGTATTTTTTGGTGAAAAAACATCATTGCTTTTGATGTGCCATAGGTATAAATTGGAGTGACATATGGAAATCTCAACTGTACAATCTTGTGGTAGACTTGTTGTAGAGGATGTGGATCAAGTTTGGACTCATTAAGGCCTCATGGATTGGAAGATTATATGTTTTAATATTAAAATTTGGTTCAAAAATTTGATTGTTGGCACTTTGGAGTTGAAATGCTATTTCTAAACCTTTTCTAATAAAATATCTTTCAACTACAAAGTTGTTTAACATCATCTTGAGAAAACATTTGTACCAAAAAAACTCATGAAAAAACTTTGATATTTTCAAAAATGGCCTTGCAATGTCAAAAAATGGCCCAAGTTTCACAAAGCAAAAAATGTCCAAAACCAAACCTCATTGTTCTAAAACGCTTGGCAAATCTTTGCAACACCTTGGATTAAGTAAGATTTTTATCGCAAAAAGTAAACTTGATTTGGAATCCAACCCAACAATAATCATTGAATTCCAACAATGGATGAAGAAGAAACAACTCCTCAAAGTTACAGCCATTCAATGTTAAAAAAAACAACATTTGGCGCGCTTAGGGGTTAAACCTCAAAATTCTTATGGTGCATTTGGTGCTCAAAACTGCCTCAAAGTACTTTCTCTGAAAACAAAGTTGAAATCTTTTTTCATTTTTTTGATGAATCTAATTATAGAATTTTAAAATTAATTCGTTCCAGTATATCTTCCTAATTAAGTCAAACCCTCACCGATTGTAAAAATCATAATGCCTAAACTTCAGAAACAAGTATTTTTTATCCCTTTCGTGATTCAACATTTTACAAAAAAAAATGAGTTTGTTCAATAACATGTGCATTTAGAAAAAAAATTGTTGGAAAATGAGTTCAGAATATGTTAAAAAAAACTTATTAACCAAAAAAAAATTGTACTGAGTTTTTAAACAAAACATTAAGTGGAAAGAGGTACATAATGAAAGAAAAACTTGAATCGTTAATAACTTGAATTTGAAATTGAGAAATATCAATCCCAATACAATAGTGAGAATGTTCTAGTAAGCAACACACACAGATACAGATATATATGTTTTTATTTAAATTATCAAAAAAATTCAAAAAACGACTTCACTGTTAGGGCCACTTCACACTATGGCCGTCCAAGTTGAGTGGCCGTGGGATTTGAGTGGCCAAACTTTGTTGAGAGTCCAAAGAAATGGGTTGAAAATAGGCAATAAAATATAGTTTTGATTTTTTATGAAAAAAACCGACGGCCTCTCGACCATAGTTTGGGTTTTTATTCCTGTTCAATCCAAACTTCTTTCAAGAGTCCGTCAACCTTGGTCAAAAAGTGTTGCCATGTAGGCATTTTGAAGGGCGACGGCTTTTGGACTTTGGCCTCTAGTGTGAAGGGTCAAGAGGCCGAATTCTTAGTTTCTTGCAATCCAATTGGTGGAAATTGACGGCTTCTTGACCTTCGGCCATAGTGTGAAGCGGCCCTTATTTTTGCCTTCATTGCCTGCAAAGCAAAACTTCTTGTGGCTTTATCTTGCAAATAAAAATAGAATAATTTAAATATTTTTGTGTAGATATAGATCTATTCTATCAAGTAAAAATTTAATATTTGATTTTGAAAATATTTTTAGTGCCACTTTGAAATTAAAATATAAGAAACCCTCATGATTAAAGCAACACTCATTGGAATAATATGAAACAAACCTTCACAAGTAAAGCATGATGATTAGGAACTATACTATCCTAAAGTTTCATGAAAATATCCAAAAATAGTAAGTTACTAAGCCTACCAAAATTGTCAAAAAGTCCAAAATGGCCTTTAGGGGTTACGAGCATTTCGTACTTTAATCTTTGGTTTGTGCAATAACCCACTCTTAGATGGCCCTTGCTCGACAAGAATTCTCAGGGAGGTCACTCTTTGAATGTTTTGAGTATCACGTGTGAACAAAGGGTATTTAAAAGCACCCTAAAAATTAAAAGTAATTATTACTATAATTAGAAATATTTTGAAAATATTCTCATTTATATTCTTGTAATCAATTTTGAGCATACTATATTAATGTAATTCATTTATAAAATTTGCCTTCAAAGATTTATTTGGACCCTATCTTTGCACGTTGTTACGTAATATTTGGAAGTGACCTCCCCGAGCAGGAATTCCCAAGTTGAGCTGATTCTTTCAAAAATTGTGATGGAGAAAGCATGAAATTCATGATTTTATTTTTTGGTGAAACATTGCGGAACAGAGAATGCAACGATCGTTGTTTATATCTTTACAAAGATTATGAGTTAAGGCGTCATGAACGGCAGACTTCTCTCCCCGCTTCTCTCGGATATTAGGGTTTCAATGGAGTTCATGTGAGTGTGCAAGAATGCATGATCATAGATCATGCTTTGCCCCTTGAGCGGTGTTTGAAATATCACTGCAAGCCTTGTGCCTCGGTGCCTTGAATCCTCACATTCAGTAACTTATTCATGTTGCGTGAAATTTAGAATGGCTGTACCTGTCCCAAATCCTTAGCAACTCTGTATGCATCCAAATTTATTAAATCTAGTTGGAGCTGAATTGTCCGACTACCTCACAATGCCCTCCCAAATGGTTCATCACTTCCACCAGGAACGTGACGAAACCAGATCACTCCTGTGTATTTAATCAGCTCTGCTTCCGAAGAAAAGAGTAATCGAATAAAGTGAAATCTTTGAGGTAGCACAGAACATCAAATTGTAGGAGGGTTATGAAGATAATTCTCCCGAAAAGCACGAAACAGCCACAAGAGTGCGAGAAGAAAATTCCAAGCATACCATAACTGCGATGGTTCAGACGAGCTTGCCGGGATCGTGCTAGAGTAGAGAACTGGATTCTCTTACATAACTCGGGCTCATCCGAAGCAAGAAGAAGGGCAGAAGAATTGTCGTTCCCCGTTCTTCGGGAGTCAAGGCTGCTTCTGCTTCCGATTCCGCTCACGCTCCCTCCACGGTCACTCCACGCTCACGCCCGTGTAAACGACATTATCGTAAGCAGAGAAAATTAGGGGAAATTACGTAGATTGTGTTCAAAAAGCGTAGATATTACACTCAACAGTTCAAG
This sequence comes from Pohlia nutans, assembly GCA_022496805.1. Taxonomy (NCBI): domain Eukaryota; kingdom Viridiplantae; phylum Streptophyta; class Bryopsida; order Bryales; family Mniaceae; genus Pohlia; species Pohlia nutans. The sequence goes on from CM040088.1 coordinate 39,422,320, forward strand.
ACAATCATATCCTGACGTTGATTCGATGGAATATCCGTAGACTTTGAGGCACAGTTGCGTGCGGGCTTGGCATTTGAGGAGTGTGAATGTGAGTGGCATCGGAGGAGGGATTACATAGATTGAATCACGGAACCGTAGATATTCCTCCCTGTAGTTGAATTAAATCACATCCAGATGGTGATCCGATGCAATACTTGTAGATATAGACGGACGTGGGTGGTCGCCCCAGACCCCCTTCTTTCCAGCCGTGATGGGTATTGCCTCGTAACCCCGAAACGTCCTCACCCCTCTCCACATTTGGAGAATTTGAAAGATGTCTTATAAAATGTAATTAAGAGGGATATTTTGAACTCGATATATGAATCAAAGTTGTACATTATGAATTTTAGATTCTATCTATACCGTTAGATCTATGATTGTTGTTGTCAATATTTTTGTATAAAATTTGAAACTTCAAATTGAAAATTATTTTGTAATTTATTACGAAATAAGATATTGACAATATGTGGATGAAACTTGTTGTGATTGGTTGAAATGTAATACTCTAAGTGTAGTGATTTTTGGAGATTTTTTGGTTGCTTAATTTTATAGGTCGACTTTTTAAAGAGCACTTTTACACTAAAATCTTTGAAATTTTGGGTGAATCACTACAACATGAAATGAGGCATAGAAATTTCACAAATCATCCCCTTTCTAATCGGATCACACATGCATGAAGTTAACTTCCCATAAAATATATAGTAAAAAATCCACACAGCAAAAAGTCAATGACAGATGAGAAATTTATGTTTGATTCTGTACATCGTCCACATTCTGGACGGTTGGACATTTAGGGATTAACTGCCCAACCAAGCAAAATTTCACTTGATGTATATTCAATTGACATATATTAAGTCGCCCTTGTCTTGTATTAGTTTCAGTTGCCATGCAAATGTAAAGAATTCTATAACTTTTTTGCAATATCCTCCAAAATGAAAGATGTTTGCTTTGATATTGCCTACATATTCGATCCCAAAAACCAACTACAAAAGAACCGTACGAATATTTTTTAAATGATCATTTTGTGGAACAATGAAATGAAATTTAAAAAACGCACAGATAATAGAATTTTCATCTTCTAAAACTGAAAATTTGCATAGATGATCCTCTTTATAAAAGAATGCAGTGAAAATTATACACTCCAAAAAACTCCACTTAAATTTCTTTTAGATGGCAATTGAAAATAATACAAAAGGGAGGGGGGAGGGGGGGAACAAAATATGTGTCAACTGACTATACAGAAGAATTTTTTTTTTTCTCATCCATCATGTACTTTTTGCAATGTGGATTTTTTACAACAAATTTTATAGGAAGTTAGATTCATGCACATGTGAACCAATTAGAATAGGGATGATTTGTGAAATTTTTATGCCTCGTTTCATGTTGTACTGATTCACCAAAAAAAAATTAAGATCTCAATTCAAAAGTGCTTTTGAAAAAATCAACTCATAAAATTGAACAGCCAAAAAATCTCCAAAAACTGCTACACTTATAGTATTACATTTCAACCCATCACAACAAATTTCATCTACAGATTGTCAATATCATATTCGTAACCAAATTACAAAAAAAAAATTGAATTTTAAGTATCAAATTTCATACAAAAATATAGGTGATATCAATCATAGATCTAAACTTATGGATAGAATCTAAAATTCATAATGTACAACTTTTATACATACGTCAAGTTCAAAATATCCCTCTTTGTTGCATTTTATAATTTATCTTAACAATTCTCATAATCTAGAGAGGTGTGAGGACGCTTATGATTGATTTAATTTGTCATTTTGAAACCAATATGTAGACTTTCTTTAACACTTAATGGGGTCAAGTTTTATATCACTAGAATCAATGTAGAACATTGTATGTGTTGGTCAAAACACAAATAAATTTAAACTAAGTTAACCCCTAAACGTACCAACCCTTTGAATAGAAGTAGATGCTAGTCTCAAAAATAGATACTAGCATGGCTCAGATGTACATGCGGTGTACATGAGAGGACCATTGCAAGCATAAAATCTACCCAACAAATTTGACATACTTGTAGTTGGAGGCCTCTCCAATATTATCAACAACCTTCCATCACAAGAGATTTATTGTAATTGGTAGAGAATTTAATAGGCTTGCAAAGGTGACTTGGATGAAAGTCATCCGAGGTTTCATGAGAAAGTTATAAGACTTTGAATCTATAGTGATCCAGTTTGTGGTTGCTGGGACGTTCCCGGGTTAACGAAAGTCTACATAGGACTTGCTCAAAAACGCTTGTTAAAGTAGAGCACTACATTCTTACATCACTCGGAGTTGGGCGGGCTCATCAGAAGCGAGAAGAGCGGCAGAAGTACCGGTATTGTCCTTCCCTGTTCTTCGGAAGCCAAGGCTGCTTCTGCTTCCGATTCCGCTCGTTAGCAGTGAGAGATGACATAGAATTACGTAGATTTCGTTCCAAAAGCATAGATATGACGTTGACGGTTAAATATAATCATACCCTGGTGTTGATACTATGGAATATCCGTAGATGTTGAGGCACAGGGCGTGCCAGACCTCCCGATTGGTGCAAGCCGGCATGTGAGGAGTGAGTGGCATCGGAGCAGGGATTGCATAGATCGCGTTTGAAACGCATAGATATTAGAGTGGACAGTTCAACAAAATCTTACCTTGACGTTGATCTGACAAAACATCTGTAGATGTCGAGGCACAGTGCATGCATAACCTTCCGATTACTAAACCGCTGGCCGCATGTGAGGAGTGAGTGGCAACAGAGCTAGGATTACATAGATTTAACCACGGAACCGTAGATACTGCGCCCAGAAGTGGAATTTAATCACACCCAGATGGTGATTTGTCGGAATACTCGTAGATATAAACGAACGTATGTGACCGAGCAGCCTCCGATTCAGATTCCGATATGGCTGGCATTTCAGATATCTGCAGCCGCTTCTATACTAGAGAAGCTGCAGGGTAGTGCCGATTCGGCAGTATGGTGAGGTCACTGGCGAGCCCGTAGGGCGAGCTAGCTGGCCGAACCATACTACGGGCGAGCTAGCTGGCCGAACCATACTGCCGAATCGGCACTACCCTGCAGCTTCTCTAGCGTTAAAGGACCGTATGTCCAATTCGGACCGTATGTCCGAATCGGCAGGCCTGGCCGATTATGACTGGCAGAATCGGCAGTCCACCTCAACTGCCGATTCTGCCCAAAAAAAGGGCTCAAAAATTGGCCGAATTGGACATACGGTCCTTTAACGTATCGGACAATGAGGTCCCGCATCTGAAAATGAGGTCCCAGTCTGTACACAGAAATGATTCTCCAGAAAGTGATACAGATTGAGTGGTCATTTTCAAAGATAACAAGATTGAAAATATTTCTAAAGTCAGAAATACAAATGAAGTCAACAGTTAGTTACAGATTCTTCAGGTATTCTCAAAACTTGGTGAGTGCGATTCGTCACGTAGGACAAGTGTGTATAGTGAACTCTGACATTGTTCTAAGTGAGAAGCGACGCCTTTGCTAATAGTGACCGTGTCACTTGTAACACCAATTGTTCCGCCATTCAAGACAGTTTCTAAAAGATTTATGTTTTAAAAATGCCAAATTCAATCGATCACCTTGTGAAAAATAATATCAAGATGGGACCAAATTAGATGTCACTGGAATCAGTATGGACAATGCGTTCATTGGTAAAAAAAACAAGTAAATTCAAACAAAAGAATTAAAGTTCACATAGGACCTACTCAAAAATGATTAAAAAAGCATGAGGCTCAATTTGGGCTTCTCGGTGTTTAGAGGCAATACCTCTAATAGAAGGATTTTCTCTACTAGTGATTGTTTCATAGAGACTCTAAAACTTGAAGAAATGCACAAATTGTGCAGAAAAGTAGAGTGCTCAAGCGTACCCATCTTCAATACTCTCGATCGAGGTCCATTTCATCCAGAATTTTCCGCGACTGCACCACAAGGAGAAAGCATCGCTTTTCACTCGGTAGGTGAGTCAAACGGCGCCACTTCGCACTCACTGCACAGGCGCTCAAGACTTGGTGAGTGCAATTCGTCATGTAGGACAAGTGTGTACAGTACTGAGTGAGAAGCGACGCCTCTGCTAGTAGTGCTGGCGTTCACATACTACACTCGTGTCGAGGAACTACTTTTGTTCATCAGACAAGTTGGTGTCCGGCCTCCATCAAGTTTCGAGGTAAACATTGATGATTCCATAAGTACAGAGTATTCTTAATGTCCTGTCGAATGTATGCGAGTTCCTGGCAAAAGCTACCTTCTCACTTGCCCGTTGGACAGTGAGTGCCTGCGTGCAAAAAAGACACGTCACTTCAGACCAGCCCAACATTTACGAAACATTACGTAGATCTCGTTCCAAACGCGTAGATATTACACTTGTGTTCCGACAGCGTAGATATTACACTTGTGTTCCGACAGCGTAAATATTACAGTTCTTTTGCAGTCCAGTTCCGATTGCCCGCCAGTTGCGGAAAGAAGAAGTAAAAAAAAAAAAACCGTTGGAAACTGTCTGAGGGATCGGCAACGTCGCAACCACATGATAACTTACATTGGAATAAGCTGGCGTCCTTCGTTTACCTAGGTGCATTTTATAATGCTTTTTTATGGTCTCTAGACCGCTTCATATTAACCCCTAAATGCCTAGAGCCCTCTCCAAATTCGGTAGTTTTGCAAATATGCATTATAAAATGCAACTTAGAGGGATATTTTGAACTTGATATATGAATAAAAGTTGTACATTATGAATTTTAGATTCTATCTATACGGTTAGATCTATGATTGCTATTACCAATAATTTTGTATGAAATTTGAAACGTGAAATTCAAAATTATTTTGTAATTCAATTACGAATAAGATATTGACAATCTACGTATGAATGTTTTTGTGATTGGTTGAAATGTAATACTCTAAGTGTAGTGATTTTTGGAGATTTTTTGGTTGCTTAATTTTATGAGTTGACTTTTTTAAGAGCACTTTTACACTGAAATCTTCAATGACATGAAATGAGGCATAAAAATTTCACAAATCATCCCCTTTCTAATCGGATCACATATGCATGAAGCTAACTTCCCATAGAATCTACAGTAAAAATTTCACACTGCTGTAAGTGCATGACGGATGAGAAATTATGGATGAAATCTGTACATCGTCCAAAAAATGGACGCTTAGGCAGTTAGGGGTTAACCCTTTGACGTCCTTGCGTCCATATAATGGACGAACAGATTTGCATGTCTTGTGCTAATTGACTATCATTTATACAGTATGGATCTTCAAAACAACACAATTGGTTTATGTCAAGTTTCATTCTTAGTTCAAAAAGTGAGACATTAAACATGATTTTCCAAAATAAGTAGAACCAAATAATGGAAACCATACCATCTTGTAGTGCATGTTATTCCAATTTCATTACAATATTTTATTTATTTATTTATGGTTAATTTGGGATTTTTAATTGAATTTCAAGAGAAAAGCTTGCAAAATTAATTTAAAAAATATCAATAAAAAATATGATAAATCTAACCGTACATATGTGATCTTCACATTGACATTTACAACTTTGCTTTGTACATCAACTCCATTTTTGTTTCTCATCAAACATTTTACAACAAATCTTTGAAAACAATGTTGAATTGGGACGTTAAAGGGTTATCGCTAACTTATTGGCTTCATTCGGCTTCTCTCTAAGCAGACAACATTTTTATTTCAATTACCGACTTGAACTTTACCGTACCCAAAAGGCAGGGTCGGCAGCTCCTATCGAATATATATATATATATATATATATATATATATATATATATATATATATATATATATATATATATATATATATATATATATGCTAAATATTAACTTTTTTGCTGAATTAATGCAATTTTTTAATATCATGTGGATATTCTCTAAGAATCTCTTTTTCACCACAAAAAGTAGATTTTTTTTGAAAAAGTAATTTCCTAAAAATTTGGGCATCTCTTTACATAATTACTTTTTGCCAACCTTGCCTTTTGAGTACGATAGTAAGTTCTATTCCATTTCCCTTCCACAACAAAAGGCCTCAATAATCCAAAGGAAGTGACTTCAAGAGACAAAGACAAGTCAATTTCACTACCTTCCATCTGAAGTCACAACCTCTACATACCGTAGTACCATATAGCAGGTTTGCCAAAAAATAATTCCAAAAAATAAAAAAACAAAAAAAAACAAAAATCCGGAAATTATGAGGAAAAAGAACGAAAAAAGAATTTATTATTTTAGCTATGTTTTGCTATTTATAAGCTATTTTGGACCATTTTGGGCTACTTTGAGCCAATTTTAAAATATATTTTTCTCAAAAACGAAAATCGAGAAATTCATTTTTTGAGGAATGTACCTTATTTTTCAAAAATATTAAATATTCGTTTGTGGGGTGGCGTCTCTGCTATGGTACTACGATAATAGACCTCACACTAGTAGAAGACTTGTCGTTTTTCATTCCCCATTTCGTGGGAACAATGAACATTGGCTGAATATTATGCTTATATTTTTGTCTTCTTGTCACCAAAAGCACTCACCAACACTAACACAACCCATGTGCCTGGCGCAATTTCATTCTTTTTTCATTTATAGTAAGTGAAAAACGACACATTTCCTACGAGTGTCATCTGAAGTCTAAGCAATCTGAATATTTCTCTTGTCAATTTCTACTGTGCTAGTAGCAATGCACGTCTGAGGCATATTTGTTTCGTCGTTGACACTCTTGTATTGTGTGATCCAAACTTTATTCGAGAAAAAAATAACGCAGATAGAACTGCCAAGAGTTTCACCCATAAACAAGGTGTTTGTAAACAGAGTGTAGGCTCACTTGGTACAGATGACGGTAACTGCAGAGGACGAAGAAGCATCAATATGCTATGAAGATATGCAGTTGTAGTTAGGTTAGATCCGGAGATAGCCAAATCATCATTATATAGTTGTTTTTGAAGGAAATGTACTTTCGTGGGAATTACAAATCTACGGTATTTGAATACCTCCGAAATCATCGCGGATATTATGATTCTCTTATATTTTTGGAAGATGATGTAATCTACCACTAGGAAACATTTACAATTCTCTTCAAAAAATGAGGACTTCAAAAAATCTAGGATTTATATGGATTTCTTAGTATACAAATTCCATAAAATTGAAGATTTAGTTTTGTTAAAATCGATAATTGCAAAGTCTTGTCATGTAGGAAATCATTACAATTTCCGCATGAAATTTCCTCAGTCATGTGGGAAACTCTTAATTGTTCCCACTTGGAACATTCCTACATGACCTTTCACCTCTTTGCCTCTTTGTTTCTTGACCTGGAAAACCCTTGAAACGTACGAAAGGCGCGTTGTGGTAGATTGAACCGCGGAACCGTAGATACTCCGCCCTGCAGTTGAATTGAATCACATACAGACGTTGATCCGATGCAATACTCGTAGATATAGACGGACGTGTGTGACCAACCTGCTGCCGATATCAGCCACTACTGTATCGGACAACGAGATCCGCATCTGAAAATGAGGTCCCAGTCTGAACATAGAAATGTCTTTCCAGAAAGCGATACAGATTGGTCTCATATACAGACAAGATTAAAAATATTTCTCTATACCAGTATACAGACTGGGACCTTGTATTCAGATAAGGTAGAAGCACCAGAACCTGTTAGGGACCAATTCCAGTCACCTATGCAAGCCTGTGAGTCTGTTTCAACTTCGTGAGTTCTCAAGCAAATTATCACAACCATTAAAGTAAGGGGTATAGTTGCTGTCAGTTTAAGCATTTCAATCTACATGGAGCGCTCGTTTCAATCATAAAAAATTGCAGCACATAAAACTTTGGGTTTAATAACCAAGCTCAATTTTTAATTAATTTTTTCACAATGTATGATTTTGTTGTAAATTTTCAAACTTAATATGCATAGACCACTATTGATGTTAGTAGGTGTATCAGTAACTGTCTTTCATTTCTAGTCCAATCAGATTGCTAACTTGGTATTCATAATTAACGCTTGTGATAATTAGATTGGGAACTCTTGAAGTTGAAACAGGTGCTTTTATAAGTGACCACAATTGGTACCTAACAGTTTCTGGTGCTTCTACCTTAGTTGGAGCAGTTTGGTAATCAATTATGAATGCCAAGTTAGCAAACTAATTGGATTAGAAATGAAAGACGAATATTGGGTACCCTACTAACATCAATAGTGGTCTATGCAGATTAAGTTTGAAAATTTATAACAAAATCATACATTGTGACAAAATTAATTAAAAATCGGGCTTGGTTATTAAACCCAAAATTTTGTGTGCTACAATTTTTTATTATTGAAAACCATCGCTCTAAATAGGTCGAAATCCTTAAATTAACAGGTACTGGTACCTCTACCTTATACCAAAAAGTTTTTAGCCCTTCTCAGCAGCACCTCATAATCTGGGCCACTATTCCCAAATCACTGTAACAAATTTGGAATCATGGCAAGGCCACATCACCTTTAGTTAAAGAAGCTTGGTGGTGAGACATTGTGGAATCGTTTGCAGTGCTACTGTTGAAAAGGGAGGACACCACTAACTGCTAAAGAACCTTATGACCGTAGAGGCCATTTTTTTTCATTGTTCAGAGAGTGCTAAATTGGCAACGCAAAATAATATGGTAAAACCACATATTCCTACATTCATCCATATTTTGGATAGAATTTTTTGCATCCACATTTTAACTCCTAAGTGATAGAGGGGGTAGGGACAAAACCTAGATGCGTCATAAAATTTTATAAACCTTATAAAATTTTACCTCTGCAACTTTGATGAAGTTTGGTCCAAAAGAGAAAATGAAAGCATGATGTTTAGTAATCATTTCTATAGTCAAACTTCCAAAAATAGTTTTAGATACTCATTTAATGAATTTAGAAGCTATTACCATTTAATATTCACCAAAATTTAAAAAATTATTTTTAGAATTTGAAATTTGGTATCATTGGTTAAAACTAGACATTCTATTCTAAAATTTTAAAAGACAAAATTTTCAAATGAGAGAACATCATTAATTTCTCGAAATAGTAAGTTTTATAACACTAGGACAATATAGAGGTGTTTGTCTTTGAAAAATTCCTTAACCCTTTAGTGCCCAGGTAACCACTAAGTGGTCACTAGATCACTGGAAAATGAAATTCTGGAAAATCTATGAACCATCTCAGTACAGTGTCTGAAGTTCAGATGTGTAACTTTTGATTCTGGAGATGATGCAAAAAGAAAATTTGGAATCCGACTTTCCTAGATATCCAAATACCTATGTACAAAACACCAAAATACTACAAATACCTCAAAATATAGCAAATACTTACAAATACAACATATGTACTATGTTGTATTTCTAGAGATTGGAAGTTTGTTATCTCGTTTTTCTTTTTGGATTGTGTTCTCTTGTTCATGTTCCATTAGTGTATGCAGTCTGATCTTGATCACTATACTAACTCCTTTCTTATTTGAACGTATAAATTTTGTTCTAAACCGTACATGGATAAGTCACTTTCACTTATAAAATTCACAATAATTATGTATGAGTCTATTCTTGACATGAAAGATTGCAATGAAGAGGTGTTGACACAAGTCGTTGCTGAACATCTTCACTTTTATTTTTGAAAATTTAACCCAAATTCTATTTAAGCTTGAAGTCACACACCCCCCGAAATCTCATTTTTGAGTGTGCATTATACGGTTCAAAGATATACTATAATCTTCCAATCCAACGGTCCGATCTTACCAAGATTTAACTGAGACTTGTTTCATTAAGCTATGTTTACATTCGTACGGTTGGATACTATTAATAGTACCCCTAATTTCAATAGAGATAGATTTAAAGAAACATCACCCAGAAAAAGGTGGTTTCTCCAGAACCACCCTGGGCGGTAAAGGGTTAATGAACCTCAATATTACAAATGTATCAAACAACACTAGAACATGATCTCTACCCCCGATTTTGACAAAAAACCAAAACTTGAAATATGTCATTTTCAGACCATAGGCAGTCACCACTGTTTGGGCTGCGACCAGAAAATGGTCGATCAGTCACTTAGGGGTTAATGTTATTTTCATGCAAATCTAATGATTTCATCCAACATTATATAAAAAATTGAAGATATTTTGCAATCTAATATTGAGTTTTTGTTCGTTTTGTAGTCAATTTTTTTTACTGGTGCAATCTGGCACTAAAAAGGCCAAAAATGAAAGGACCGTATCGTAGTCGCTCGTCAATATAGGCAAAAAATAATTATCGGAAGACAACATAACGTTCTTTAGAGGCCCACTGTTGCACCTCTGAATCTCAAACATTTTTTAGGAGATCAGAGGAATTATAGAGAATTTTCTCTAACTTCACCTGGTCTAAGCAACGAGGATTGAAGAGTTGGACTATTTTATTAGTAGTTTCCACTGTAAACGCACCATAGAGAAAGGGTGTGGTCCAACAAGGGTTGAAGAACATTATGAAGCCCAAATCTTTAGGAAATTATTATTTCAAAAAAAATCTATTTTGTAAGGTAAAAAAGAGAATCTTGAAGAATATTCACAAAATTTGGTATTTGTTGAAAAGGAATTTTCCAAAAGAAATAATTATTTGGCATGAGATGCCGACCTTGACGGCTAGGTATGGTAGATAAATGAAAAAAATTGGTTGGTAAGGGCATTAGGACCAATCTTCGTACAACAAAAATCCCAACATTTGTAAATTTTGGATGCAAAATTTGCAATAAATGCTAAGACCCACTCTCAAAATCTTTTTGCCCCTCCAAATAATCAAAATTTGGTGACACCAACATTTTCTCGAAATGCTACTTTTGGTTTTACAATCAGCAAATAAATGATATCTTACTTTTTGCTTTTTCATACTAAAAGAGTTGTGATTAATTAATTTTATTATCAGTTATTATTTATTTTTTGATTTTTAAAAAATTTAGAATTGCAAAGCTCAGTGCTGAGCCGGAATCTCATTGATTTTTTTAAATTTTTTAGAGTGACATTGTTCACTCCATTCACTGTTCATAGAGGATTTGAGGAATTCTCATTAGTTGTTCACGTTATTCAAGAAGCGACTATTTGGAGTAGCTTCCTAAATTTTATTAATGCCTTTGGGCTGCCCATCTAGGACCTTCTTGACGTTTAAGGGTTAATTTAAGTCCATGGATGAGCTTACAAGAGGAATTAATTTGTTGTAGAATTACTTTGTATAGGAAATCATACGCCTCCGAGAAGAGAGCCAACTTTTGAGTTTGGTGTATTGATTCAGGGAAATGATTCAGAGGTACACATGCATAAGGTTCTTTAGCCCTTGCTAAGGTTCATCTTTGCTCTCATTGCATGAAAGATAAGAGATTCGAAAACATGTGATTCTTAAAGCAGTGCTATTATGGACTTCCAACACTCCACCATCATTCTTTAACTAAAGAATTACGTGGCATGTTCAATATTCTAGAATCCGCTTTAGTGATTCTCGTGCAACTATTCTTATTCCTAGGTACAACTTACTAGGGCTAAAGAACCTTATGTATTTTATGTTGAATAAAAAAAGGAAAAAATGAGTGCATTAGAAAGAATTTCCAAACAAAACAGAGTAAAGGCAAATTTAACACAGCAACTACACTATTCTATAATTTATATTCATAGTCCCATGAAACAATAGAAACACCATGAATTAGTGTACCTGTTGATGAACATCATTTACTAAGTTTTGAATTTCGTATTGACCACTTGTTGCGTGAGTGAGTAATTTTTCATTGAAAAACTTCTTGCTTGAAGGTAGTCTTACAGTATACAATTTAACAAAAAAAATAATAATGCACTCCATGTTCCATTATTTTAGTGTTACATCAAATCATAAATGGCACTAAATAGAATAAAAAGTAATGTAGCTACAAACATCACAAGGGTGTGACAACCCCTATATTCACAAGCACTTGATTTTCACAAAAGTTCTTTCTAGCCACAACTTGAGTTGTACAAATTGATCTAGGGTAGCCTTACTCAATACCATCACTGACCCAATTTCACCATTGGATGATTCTCTAATTTTGGCAAATTGTCTCCACTCCAATTGATAATACAATTGTACAATTGCTTTCTAATTTAATCCATTATATTTCTAATAGTATCAATCACAGTGGAAAAAACTACTGAAATCCAATGCACACAATACCCTAGGCACTAAAGGGTTAATTGCTTCCCAGATGGCTTAGTTGCAAGTCATATTCCCAAATTTCGTTGAGTTGGAAGAGCCGCATTCGGCTGTGTCATGATTGTATCTTTTGATCCCTCTTTTGGTTTCAGTGGGGGCAATGTTACATATATCAAAATGCTTAATAGTATCCTCTTACGTACCACAGTCCTTACAACACCGAACAGTAAGAAAGGTTTCTACTATACATGAATTAGCAAACTTTGTTGTTATTAATTATGTGTAAAACCACATACTTAGAGTATGACTACCTGCCAGGTCCAGTAAAACATCAAGACTTGACTAGATTCCTGGCATATATTTGTGTACAAACCAAAGTGTAGCATACTCTAGTATAGAAAACACCAACAAGACAGCAGAGTCGCAAGTGCACAGGCAAACCAGACATCGGTCTACATGAATTTACAAACTGGACTTGGGCAGTGGCATTTGAATAGCTGTGCGGCCGACTACAAACTTTTTGTTGTAAGTCACGGCAGCCACATGAAGGTCGTGCTTCTGGTAAATTAGGAAGTTCTCTTCGTCAGGAAAATCTACAACAAGCCCCACATTCGCATTGCCAGCACTGATCCCTGCAATTCAAAGAGAGAAAGGGTTACAACATTTTCGGCGCACGTCTTACTACCGGTAAAACTGTGAGGGACCTGATCTCGTCTCGAATTGACTGACCCCTGCAAATCATCTCTTCCAATCCACTGCTATTCTTGCAACCATGACTTGGCTAAATGTCTATGGCCACTCATCTTTCCATGGAAATCATGCAAACTCCTCTAATTTGAATGACTGCATAAGAAATTCATTCATAGCAGCCCCTTTTTTGGGGCTTTTTAGTGCCAAAATTGCACCAATAAAAATAATCTGGCTACAAAACCACCTAAAACTCAATATCAGATCGCCAGAATATCTTCAATTTTTTATAAAACATTGGATGAAATCGCCAGATTTAGATGAAAATAACATTAAAATGTGGATGAAAGGTATTTTCTATCTCAAAATATGGATAAATGTAGAAATATGTGGGCTGATTCATAGTGAGAAAAATTTGATCCAAAAAGAGTTTGGCCCTTGTAGTACCAAAAGTGATCCCTCCACGGTTCTATAATGATCTTCCAATGAAAGCACACCTACATATTGGTTAAAACGCTTAAGAATATCCTGTACTTTACATACAATTGCACAGAAATATTAGGAATTTTAAAAAACTGAATAGGATAACTGCAAACCTAGATCAGAGTTGATGTCGAAGTTGATCCAGGAGACGTGCTTGCCCTTGACAATCTCGTTGGCCATGTCGGACAACGTCTTCACGACCTCGGGCACATCCTCCTTCTCCACTGTGAGCAACACGATGTGCCGCAACGGGCCCTTGATTGTTTCCCCTGCCATCGAATTTGTTCTGACAGAACAATCATCTGGTTTAGGGCTCCAAAATGCACGATTGATGACAACACCTCAATGCAGGCTCCCAATTCAAGATAGGGGTAAAAAAAACAAACAAAGGAAATTCTCAAAGATCTGGAAACCCGGAATCGAATTACTACTCCGTGTCACTTTTTAATTCTTCAATCAAGCAAGCAGAACGGGAATCCCCCAAAAATTCAAGCACCCACAAAAAATGAATCCTAGGTTCACATATTTCAAAAAAAATTCAAGCACGACACGGTGATTAAAATCGATAAATAAACAAAAGAAAATTCACCACGCTGTCACAAGAGGAGTGTGAAGAGGGGCGAGCGGCAGGACAGTACCGAGAATACAGAGATTCTTGTCGAAGTTGCAAGAATGGAGGTGAAAGTGAGCAGCTCTGCAATCGGGTGGGCGGGGCTGGAAGACAGACAAGAAGATCGCTTTGAACCTGCTTGATGACGGAGGCAGAGCGATGAACGTGGACATCGACGATTTCATCCGTTGTATGTTTTCATCCGTTTCCAAATTTCATCCCATCATGGGCCATAAGTACACATAAGATTCTATAGCTCTTGTAAGGGTTCGCCCTTTTGCTCTCCACAATCAACAGTGCACAGAACATAAAAATGTTCAACACATGATCCTTGAGGCTTGAGCTAGCCGGTTACTTGCCAAGACATGATCCTCGAGCTAAAGATTACGTGGCATGGCATAGATTTTAGTATCTGCTATAGAGATTCTAGTGCATTGATTCTTATTCCTAGGTGGAGGGGGGTAGTGCTAAGGAACCTTATGCAAGGAGAAGAAGGATAACTTTTATCCCCTAAATGGTCAAAAGTGACTGCTTACATGCTTGGGTTACAGACACCATGAAGCTACTAAGGTGAAAGCACCCATAACTGATAACTTAATCTTTCTAGCCTACATGCGGAAGGAGCAAAAGGTGAATAGTACTCTTCTTTCATAGGAAAATAGAAATCATGAAGAATGCATTTTTTCCCATAATTGTATTCTAAAAATTGAAATATATAAAAAAATTCAAAGTAAAAAGTTAGTCATCACCCAAAACCGATAACTAGACTATCTCACTATCCTATATATGTCAACATATGATTCCACAAATTTCGTCTTGAAATTGATAAATATAGGTAATAGTGCAAGAAGTTAATTGGTCATGTGTATGGCGGATACCCTAATACTCTATATAATGGTTATGAGGACCTTGTCCGGTATGAATGCTTCTACCTTAATGTGAGACTGATGAAATAAAATATGCTTTCGTAAATTAGGGCAACAAGAAAATGAGAATAAGGTCACATGTGATGTTTTGCTAAATATATCATTTTTATCTATCAAGAAATGAAGTTTATAAATGTTGCTTACATATTTGGATAAACTACACTTTGAAAGTGTAATTTCAACTGTCTATATATATAGAACTCCGGTACTACAATCGGCGTAAATAAAGAGTCCGTTTGTCCATAAAGGTGCTATTGGTAGGCCACCGTGGCCTAGACAAACCTTTCTTTGGGGTACTGCCACCTTACGGTAGTGGAACTCTATAAATTACACTCTACCTATTGTGAGTGATGTAAATATAATATAATACCAATCCTAAATATGATATATGAATACAATTATCTTATTTTCTACCTGGTAATGATATAGGTTATTGTAAAAGATATTTATGATGGCTGAGTGTTTGTATGTATGTTTTTAAATATTGCACTTGGGGATATTTGTACACCCATATATGGATATACTTAGCAATGTTGTTTAGTGTCGATAGTTGGTTGATTGTGAGTCCGGGTTTGATTCCCTTGGTTGGACTTGAATGGCGCGTGATATTTAATTGGTATTGATACCTGACATAGGATGTTATTTGAGAACCTTGAGGTTGTAACATGAACTTGTTTATATTTAGGTATAGACAACGGTGTTATCCTTATGAACTAAAGTTACGTTTCATGCAGTCATTATAAATGCACCCCATCCCCTTTTATTGTCTATGTAATTTGATTTGTACTGGTTTAGTGTCTTCATTTGATTTACTAGTAGTTTGCTTTAGTTGTTATTTATTTTTGCAGATGGATCAAGCTTTTGTGGTTCCTAGAGGTGGTATGAGGCGAGCTAGCCAAGACCGTCTTTGGGAGTTGGTTGATAATGATCATCTAATGTTGGTGGTTTTTCATGCTCCATGTCGTTGGTCATCGGCTGAGTTGATGTGGGAGCGACCAGTGGAGAGAGATTTAAGTTCGACTTCACGGCGGGTGGTGATAGTTTTGGCGGAAAATATGATTGGGGGTATAGAGATGATGTATGAAGGTGTTTTTGTGGGCATAAGTTACATTGAGATTGTTGGGTGGTCTGAGATGTGTAGATTGAGCCATTATATGTGGTTGAAGGGGTCTATGAGGCCGTTAAGGTCTGAAAGCAGGGTTTAGTTTTTCGAGTAGTTGTATGGTTACATTCAAAGGTTTTGACGTTTTCCATGTATTGGAGTTGATTTTGGTGTTATCTTGGCTAAGCTATGAGTACACTAAATGTTCCAAGTGATTTTTTATAATTTGAGTTTCTGATAGTGCATTTCGGAACAATGTTTTATGAATGAGTGTCTTGTTATGTGGTAACTTGTATATATTGTATTTTTTTTTGGTATGTTTTGTTATCTTATTTATGTGTAGGATTTCGGTGGGTACTATTATATAGTATTATAAATGTTTTGTTGTCACTTACTAGTATAAAGGTGGATTTTTGATATGTTCTTGGATGGTCGGAGGAGATGTTACAGAGGGTGTTATGATTCACTTCTATTGTAATCAAGATGTTGAGGTGAGCAAAGTATAATGGAGCACTATTATGTTTTTTGTGGTTATTTATTTATTTATTTATAAAATTCAAAATATTAAATTGTAATAAAAAGTGGAAATTGTCTTTAGTAGACTTAGTGGTTTATATTGCGTATGAATTTTTTGTGTATTTTGGGGATGGTGTAGTGTTTGTTAGTGTATTATTAAATTTTGTTCATATGTGCAAGTCTGTTGGATATAGGATCTATGTTTATAAATATTGTAGCGTATAGTGTTTTAAATATCTAGTGTAGAATCTTTTTGTATATATATTTTATTTATTTTTGTACATATAGTAGTATTTATGTAATTGAGTTTATAAAGGGAAGTTCTTATGTTGTTTTATGTGGATGCATTTGAGAGGTTTACTGTGAAGATAGTATTGTATGATTCAGAATTGGAGTGACTGCGCAAAGCTTGGCTTTAGTTTGTTTTCGAGATGTTTGGAATGCCTGAGATTGTGGATCTGGAGGAGATTTGTACTTCGCAGCCAAATCGCGCTTTTTCAAGGATGGTGTCTCAGTATCAATTTTTGCAGCTTAGTTTATCACCTATTTCTGAAGGTCTTGTGCATGAAACCAAATGTTCAACAATGCAGCTTCTGAGTGTGAGTCCTACTACAACTTTATCTCCAATTTCTGGCTAGGTTCGGAAACGTGTGGAAGTTCAATCTCCTTTAAAAGTTGTGCAATTGCGAGTAGAGGTGCCAAGGCCCATAATGTGGTCTGGGAGTCTTCGTTTAGATGTTCGGGCTTTAGTGATTGTTGTAAAGCGTGGTTCTATTTTTCTTGGTGGTCCAAAGTTTTTATTTGAAAGATGCTTTAAGGGTTTGGATGATGACTATGTGGCTCATAAGTTGACACAAACTGAATTCGGTCATCATTGATATTTGGAAGGGCCCATAAATTTTGTGGAGAAGAAAAAGACATTGGATTATATTGCCTATGTTTTGAAGACGCTTATGAAGTTTTCTGATTTGGGTGAGTAGTAGATTATGGTGTTTTTGTAAAGGTATTTAAATATGTTGTTCCTCTATGTATTGGAGAAGAGACTGGTAGGCAATTGCTCAGTTATTGCATGGAGCTCATTCATTTTCTTCTTGTAAGAACTTGAAATTTAAATTGTTAAACTGAGGATACAAAACTATTATCAATGACAAAAACAACTAGTGAAAATTAGATCCACTTTGAATGCCATGAAAAAAGATTGTTCGGAGAACATGGTTGGAACATCAGGAATTTAGGACCCCATGGATTTTAAATGATTTCTGTGCAACATCTGATATTTCATAGGTTCGTACATTTTTCATACGGATTCTGCACGGATTTCGTGCTAATTCCGCACGGATTCTGCACTTTGTTAAATAACGAAAAGAGTGAATGTAGAATCCGTGTGGATTCAGTGCAGAATTAGTGCGAAATTCGTGTGGAATCCGTGCAGAAAATGCACGCACCCATGAAATATTGGATATCGTTAAAAATCACCGAGGTCCTAAATTCCTAAAGAAGGGTTTCAAAGATGTGGGCAAAGAAATCCAGAAGCCGCGAAGTGCTGCACAGTTTTCAAAATTCATGCTAGAATGAAACGTTAATTCCTAAAAGACCAAGAATAATAAACAACCAGGAAAAAATGATATATCACAAGAATCACTGAAGAATAGTGGTCACAAAACAAATAAGGTGGCTTGCCTTAAAGAAAGTAACTCTTCATTCACGCCAACCTTATGGTCAGAGTTACTCTTTGTCTATTTGAAAATTTCTTGTAAAGAGAGAGTTGTTATGCGCATTTAAAAAGAAACGAATGTTGTTGAAGTGACAATCTTCATGCAAAGTTCGCAGACAAGCTTCCTATCACTGATGAACGATTGAAAGCCTTTCTTTTCCAAAAAATTAACTATCCCATCCAGACAATATATTGTGGACAACAACTGTGAATCAGGGGTAATGGTCTGATATGGGTACCTTGGTTACGCGTAATCATATGTGTGACTCATTTTATGCGTGCCAGAAATTCCGTTTTTAACACAGTGTATGCGGCTCCTACTATGCCATCTACAACACCATCTAATTTTTGTAAATTTTCAATATTTTTTCCTTATCAAAAAGATTTTTTTCTAAAAACACACTAATTTCAGAGGGGGTACCTATATTAAGCCATCACCCTTAGTTGAATGACAAAGTCATGTTAGAGTCTACCACTATGTCAAAAGTTGCTTCCTCTTACTCCACTCTCAGCCATCATAGCCATTCGTGTGTTTAACTGCATAAGAGAAAAACAAAACCCTATTCACTTTGAAAACCAGCCACTCTTGCTTAGGATTGGAAATGCGCATCCTTCAACCTATTTATTTCCATTTTGGAAAGGCCAATGATCAATGAAGCAGTCATAACATTCTACAAACCATCGGAGGCTCGATGAGGGCATTTTGAAGCCCATTTGGTATTGCCATTTGAGAAGGTTCAGAGTCATAGCAACATATGAATAGGGTTGAATATCAACAAAGTCACTAATTGAATGTTAGTGACTTACAATTTAATTTTTGTGCATTAGAGAGAGCACCATTCTGTAATACTCAACGCAAAAAAAAGTATGATTCCACGAGTAATTTTTTTGACAGCTTGGTTGGCCGTCCCAGCTCACCTTCCAAATCTTGCAAAAATAACCGGAATTTTCAAATCACCAATCGGTCTCAGGTTGAGAACAATCATACAGGTGGAGAACGTCTATTTTAATTCCCTCACCCTCTATTTAAACGAGCCCTTGATTTTTGTCTTCGCTTGATAGATATCAACGTTTATCGTTTGGAAAAAAAGGTCGGAAGGGTTTTGAGGATGTGGGCAAGGAAATCCAGAAGCCGCGAAGTGTTGCGCAATTCTCAAAATAAGGCTACAATAGAACTCTAACTCCTAAATGACCGATGAATCCACAGATGTAAATCAAAGAATTTTTTTGAAGAGAACATTAGAGAAAGTTTGAACCCTCAACAAGGCCCTTAGAGGAGGGATGATAAGGGAGTATCAGAGATTTAACTTTCTGTCAGAAATGTTTTTTCCCCTATCTCTGCCTAGGGAGGTTGGATGTACTTCGGAGGCATGCTTTTTTAATTGACTGCCATACCTTGAGTCAAGCCATGCATGTACCGGATCTATAATCTAATTTTACAGGGACCTGATGGCAGAGACTGCCTCAGCTGACAAATCTGCAGGCTCTAAGAAAGGTATATGCATGTTGAGGCTTCTTATGAACCTGCTACTTTGTTTTGATAATTTCGTATATCCTGGTTGACATACTTGCTACTTGAGCAAAATGCGTAGCCTTCTGCAAGAAAGATATGCCCTTGATGCCACATGTTTTAATTGCAAGTGTTGTCCTTGAACTAACACCATCAAATGAGATTGTAAACTGAGATTTTAAACTGAGATTATCAAATGAGATTGTAAACTGAGATTTTAAACTGAGATTATCAAACTGAGATTATCAAACTAAGATTATCAAATGAGATTTTAAACTGAGATTATCAAACTGAGATTATCAAACTGAGATTATCAAACTGAGATTATCAAATGAGATTGTAAACTGCTCATAGTGTATGAAATTGAATGCAGTAGGTGCTTCTTTGGAGTGTAGCAGTAACTATTTCTTTTGACTCTGACTAACTTCTGTACAATATTATTTCCTCAGTGACAAAAAGGTTGAAGGCCCTTCCACTGACTCAAGTGTAATCAAACATAGAGTCCCCTGTAGCCTTCATGATCGATAGTTCTCACTGTAGTAATTGTTGAATTCACGAAATTCACACAAGCTGACATCCAAATTCGTCAGTAATTTGTCATTAGTATATAGCTTCACTGGTTTTACTAGTAACATGGTAGGGGCCCATTGGAGGGTTCAAAATTTCTATAATGGATTCATCTGTCACGCACTTATCCAGGTTACTTGTGGTCCTTGGAGGTGCCAAGTGGAGCCGAAAGCATTCATTTCGGGAGGCACTCCGTACGTGCGAAAGGAGCCTTTTTTGGGAACTTTCTACCACCACAAGGGTCCTTTCGTACCAAATGCACGCAAATTCCTACCACAGCAAGGCCAATTCCACCGCACTTTGAAACTCTACAAAGCCATCGCTACTTACACTCTGAAAGCACAAAGTCATATTGATTTTCGCAACTCTTTTCTTCTCTCATGGAATTCCTTTCTATTATGAGTATGGAAGACATCGCAAAGGTTGTATCCCTGTTGAAGGGGATGCAACCGACCGTTGTCACTCCCTCCCCCCTGCTATTCCAGTTCCCTCTGCCAATGCAATTCTGGCTTCTTCTCCCTTTGCTTCTCATCCCTTTACCTCTCAACGTCACTCTCATTTTGCCTCTCAATGTCACTTTCATTCTGCCTCTCAATGTCACTCTCATTCTGCCTCTCAGTAGCCCTCTTCCTCTGCCTCTCAATGGCCCTCTTCCTATGTATATCAGCGGCCTTGTCTATCCGCCTCCACTGTACTCCTTCCCTCTATCCCAACGCGCCCCCCTCTTCCTACCCATCTGTAGCCCCAGCTCAACGCTATTACACAGCCCCAGCTCAACGCTTCTGTGCGACTGCAACACAACACCCATGCTCGGTCCCAACTTGATGTCCCAGCTTGGGTGTATTCTGTTGCAGCTTCCAGGTCATTTGCAAGAAGAAAGACAAAATGTGGTTGATCTTCAAATGTTGGAATGGCCTTGACGGCTATGGAGGCCAATCCATGACCTACATGTGAACGCATATTTCGAATGAAGGTCTCCAAATACTACAAGAATGCAAGTGGCGACAATCTTTATGGCAGGATGTACCTGCATGATTATCATTTCTCTGCATATTTAGATAATCTTGATGCGCAAGGAAAAATCAATTGGTGGTTTACTAATCCTGCTTATAAAGAGGTTTATGATGTTCTATTTTCAAATTATAGAAACAACATATAGGCTAGAAAAAAATTCAACAAATTCATAGAGCAGAAGATTGATGGTTTGGGAGTACTTCAATTTGTTATCAACGGTTTGTCTTCAAAATTGCGTTGGGAGGTAGATGATATTTGTCGCTATTTCATAGACCATAAACACAACTACCAGAAAATATACAATGAGCGTGTATCAAGACAAGAGGAGGATGGAGGAATTATTGAAGTTGTGAGAAGGAGAGAATGATGGTTTAGCCCTAACTATTGTAGACAATGTTGAAGAAGATGAACCTATGGAAGAGACAATAGTAACAGAGGATGGAAGAGACACTGAAGACATTGACGCGGGAGTGCAAGGTGTTGGTGCTAGCAGTGAAGACAGCGTTGTCACGAGACAAGGCATCAACATTGTAATTGAAGAAGAGGATGGAGGAGCCACTTGGAAGAGTAAGCAAAAGAGAAGGGCTGTCCATTTGCTTCCAACAAGCACAAAAAGGTTTGCGACATATCCAAAGATACATCCATCGGACTTCTATAGAAGGAACTCACAACTTTTGACAAGACAACCCTAGTCCAGAAGCTCATGGGTGTGGATTCACAATTTGATGTAGAAAAATTTGTTCGGAAGTGGATTGGAGATAGAAAGAAAATTCACAAATCATATCCAAAAATAAAATGCGAGGGATATGGAAGATTCTCTAGTCATCAAAGCGGTTGCCAAACGGGCCTTTAAAACCCAAAAGTGGTGTTTATTGGCATCAAAGGTTTTGAAGGTAACAGTTTGGAGGATTGGGATGTCATTTAGAAATGATTGTTGTTTTTTTATTATATTAGTTTTAGCATGAAACTTGTACATTTCAAAAAATATCAAATTCAATTTTGATTTAAAACTCCATAATGATGTAAGATTAAATTCCAATTTCAAAAGTTACATTTGATGATACAAACCATATTGCACACTTCATCTATTATTTTCACACAAAAGAATTTATCTAATTATATTTTTAAACATTACTTATATATTCATATATAAATATAAAATTTGTTAATTTAGAAGTAAAAACCACTCAAGATACGAATCACTTGAATATGTCATTTCAAATTTGGGCATCATATTTTTTTATGACTTGGCGGGATTCTTTGTGACTTGGGCTGGTTCACTCAAGGCCAACCTAGATGGCTCACTCAAGGCCAGCTAGGTGGTGCAAAAGGCTAGAAGTGTGGAGGCCAGTCCATGCCTCTGCCCCATCCAACATTTATTGGCTTTGACCTTTAGGGAAGAGGCATTGCATGGACACCCATTTTTTGAGCTAAATATCACTGTAGCAAGTATATTCCGTCCAACAATTAGTTGACTCCGTCCAAAAAATTTCATTACAAGTTCGTTTGCAATGCAATACCCCTCGCCGAGCGTGTAGGAAAATGCTCGCCTTTTAAATGTGCAATACCCTTCACATGATGGTCATTTGAAGACTAGAGAGGAATTTTGGTTTTCAAATACCCTTAGCGAGTGGTATTGCATATACATACCCCTCACCAAACGTGCCAAAAAATGTTCATCCTTTAGGTATGCAATACCTCTCGCATGAGGGTCATTTGAGAATCAAAGATTAGGCTTCTCATTTGTGAGTATGTTGGTGAAGGGTATTGCAAATCCTTTTTTTAATTATGAATCTTATAAAAACCCATTATGAATTTAATCTTTGAAGAATTTTTTCTCTTGTAGTAAAAATAATTGTTGTAAGTTTTGAACTAAGACTATATATGTAATACAATTTATAGTTATGAACACCAATTCTCTTGTGTATAACTTACACTTTAGATTCCGAACCACTCTTGTAATAAAATTATTATAAATGAAATATTTATAATTTGGGGTGAATTTTGAGGTGATGAGTTCAATTGTGAAATTTTAAGAGTGACTTTTCTTTATAATTTATAAACAAGATTCTCTTAAGGGGCGGTTTATACTATGGACCAAGAACTCGTCCCATGCAACTCTAAAATCTGTGATTGGCTCCATCAACTTGTCCCGGGATGACTTGGGTTTACACTACAAGGAAAAAAGAAAAGTGACCAAAGGAGTTGAGGTCCTAAAAAGGCCTAAAAATAGGCCTAGTGGATAATGTTGAAGGGTCCCCCGGATTTTGTGGTGAGAGAGGCACAAAGGGTTCTCTCATTGCCGAGCGAGGTGACCATGGGCTTGAAATGTTGTTTTATTATTTTTTAAAGTCTCGGTCCAAATTCAGTTTACACTTAGTGAGAGGCCCAAGGGCTTTAAAAATTACATTTTTTTGAAGTGTGACCATGAAGTGTGACCATGGAATTAATCCATTTTCCTTGGTCACGGCTCTTGGTCTGTAGTGTAAACCGCCCCTAAAACCCACAAAACTTTGCCAAGGTCATAGCCTCTTGTAATGTAGTTGCTTGTTCAAATTCCTTACAAGAATTTGTGAAAAGAAGAGAATTTCAGCACAATTACTGGTATGGCTGGGAGTGCCCGGCAAATTCCACACATGAATCTACTTCATCTATGAATTTTGGCTGAGATTATGATATGATTGATTGCAGTCATGTTGCATTTCAGTTGTGTCTACAATATGTTGATCAGCACGCATGCATTCGCTTCACTTGCTCTCTTGAGCATGTTGCCTCAGCCTAGCTCTCAAACCATCGCCGCATAATAATTCCTCTGAGTAATTATATCATCAAGGCGGTGAAGGAAAAATTCGAAACTCTCAAAGCAATCCAACACTTGACGCCATGAGTCACTCCACTTGGAGCTATTGCCTCAACTTTCTATATGAGCGAGCTGATGGATCCGTACAAGTTGTTGAGTCAAACCCAACAGAAATTGGTTTGTTGCCAAAACTGATGCAATGAACTTAATTGGACCCACCAGTTCTGATTTATCTAATCTGCAGCAAAGAAAACATGTTGTCCATGAAGCACAGATTGCAAAAGATAGAAATGAAATTGAAGTTTGGAGAAAACAAAAATTATTATCCACAACAAAGATGTTATGACAAGGTGGTCTTTCTTACCCCACAACTATCGAAGAGCTCGCCGAGCACGCAGGTGTGTCCCCAACATCACAATTGCAGTTGTGACAAGAGATGAGAAGATGACGTTCGGAATGCGGTGCACTATTGAACCCACTTTAGGAAGCCTCTCTGTAAAGCGCCTTGTAGCCCCTACCACCAAAGGAATTACAAAGGAAAATATCAAGATGTTGGTGCTGATTCGTGTTGACATATTCTTCGTGAAGCTCTGCAGGAACGCTGTGAAGTCATCTCTGTCCAACTTCCCATCGTGGTTTTTGTCGAATTTCTGATAACACACGACGGCAACTGAGAATCAATCACACAAAATACCGGTATTCGTCTCTGTCAGAAAGAAAGCCAAATTGTTTTAGGGACAAGATTGATGTTGAACAGACTCTTTTTGTCCACCGTTTCCATCTCTTTGTCCACCGGTTCCATCTCTTTGGAGTTAGTTCTCTTTGGAGTAGTATAGAAGACCTCCTGGTGTTCTACAAGGTATTGAAGTAGACAAAGTCCTATCTGAAGCATAGAGGACCCAGTGTATTTGTAATAACAAAGTTCAATGAGATCAAACCCTAAAGGGCCCCTTTCTTGCAAAAAAATTATATATAAGACCCTAAGCAGGACAAGCCTGCACCGACATTTCAGCCCTTATCACAAACCCTACTTGCTCAGCTGCATAGGCTTTGTGATTTATGAGGGTCTTAAACCTGGTTGGGGTTCTTCATCTGCAGGAACCTATAGTATGTTGAGCTTCCTCCTCCATAGTACAAACGTACAAACTAGCCTTGTACATATTTTTTCAATGGAGATGGTGCAAACAAGTGGAAACGACGTTGTGACGAGAAACATATCATATTCCAGAGTTGAAGAAAACATGTGTCATGGAGCAAATTCAGGCAGATGTGGACAGCATACTCACTAATCTCAAATGTGACTTGCCACATAAAAATGCTAGTTATCGCATTGTTTTCGTGTGTATGGAGGTCTTGCCATATTTGCACAAGTTACGTGCATTCTACATACTAAATCAGTGCGAAAACAATACCTATTAATAATGTACCATTTCCGTAACGTTATCAATGTGGTTATCACGCATTTTTGGATATCATATTCATATGATTAAAGTACATAAACCATACACTTTTAGTAAACATTGTAATGACATTGTTTTTGTGCGGTAATACGTGCGAATATAACACGAACCTATGAAATAACATAAATCGTGTTGTATTTGCAGAACCTTGTAAATTAGAGAGAGTACCTTGAGCATCTCCTCCACTTCTTGTCTTTCAGGAGGATCATTCCAAGGACCAGGGATGGTTTTGTTGATGTCACTACATCACCATTCAACAGACGAATTAAGCTGTCAGTGCGAACTCACTCTCGATCGAAAGGAGAATAGCTTTTAGTTTGTTCATTCCATACTCACTTATATGTTGACTCACTTATAGACGAGCAAGATGGCGCAGTACAGGTCTTGCAACCCTAATCGATCGCCGCATTCACTCACGGACATGAATCGATCCCAAACCCCGTCCACAATTCGCTTCACTTGCGGGCTCTCCTGCTCCTTGGCTGCCAATTTCCACCACAGCACGTACAGCAATCATGCGATTCGTAATCACAAGAACAAAGAACGCCGCTAAAGAAAGCCAAGCATGAACTATTATATAAATAATGCATTCACGTGCACTCACATGAGGCAATGCATCCAACGCGTGAACTCACAATCTTCGCAAACAAACAAAGGAACCACGAAAAGAATTATTACTTCATGCGAGTTCATTTGATCAGTCTCCGCTCCCATGATAAACGAAATACTAAATTTCACGCTCATCCACACTCCATCAGAAGTGTTTGGAAAGAAACGGTTGCACACAGGAATTCGAAACGGTTGCACATAGGGTTTCGAAACTGCATGCGGCATGATAGAGCCCGTGAGAATTGATCAAGCTCTGATTGAGATGCTCACATTTCCAATTTCCCATAACTCAGTTGTATCTGCTGCAGCGTCCTAGTCCCGTCTTGCATTACCACATCACCGCCATTCAATTCCTGCATACAATCAAACCTCTCACAATTCCATTGCAAACAAACGGGATTCAATGACACGCACAAACACTCGCATGATGGTGTTCTCTGTCGAATTCGTCTTTCAGAATTTAGGGCAATGAACAGTTGACGCTTCAGAAAACCCCCCGGCGGGGTGGGTTTATGCACGCCTTACACTTTTACGGTCGTGAATATCCGTCCAGACGTACCTCTAGATCTACGAATTCTGGTTACCGATCTTCGTCCAGGTGTGATCCAAATCAACTGGTTGCTATGAAATCTACCGTTTCTGTGATGCATTCTACGGAGTGTCTGCACCAGCCTGAGAGCATCCCCAGTGGTCCTTTAACCCCTAAGCCTCCATCCAAGCTCATCCGGATTAGAGCCTTAGGGGGTTGGAAGAGGCCCAGTGGTGGCCTGTAAATACCTTCATCATCCAGGTCGCGGCCTGTAAACGGCCGTCCATCTGGAAATTGCAACCCGTTGCAGGCCACCCCTATGTGCCGCAAATAGTAAGAAAAACAAACCCGAAACAAAGAAATCGGTCACAGGTTTAGGATTACATGTCGACCGCAATTCCACCGAACCTGTAAAGGTACGGGAACTGTTCGTCGAAGCACATTTAGGGGCTTAAAGGTTAAAGGACCATTGGGGATGCTCTGAGAGCCACCCCACCGCAGTATTGTATTTGTATCCGCAAATTTCTTGCTATAAAATGAGGTCCGGATTTTATTTTATTTTTTGAAACAAGAGGATGAAAATCCGTTGAATTAACCCCTAAACGTCCTCACCCCTCTCTAAATTCGGCAATTTTGCAAAGATACATCATAAAATGCTATCCAGAGGGATATTTTGCACTTGATGTATGAATAAAAGTTGTACATTATAAATTTCAGATTGTTAGATTTGCGATTGCTATCACCCACATTTTTGTATAAAACTTGAAACTTGAAATTCAAAATTCTTTTGTAATTTGATTATGATTAAGATATTGACAATTTGTACATGAAATTTGTTGTGATTAGTTGAAATGTAATACTCTAAGTATAGGGATTTTTGGAGATTTTTTGGTTGCTTAATTTTATGAGTTGACTTTTTAAGAGCACTTTTACACTGAAATCTTTGAAATTTTAGGTGAATTACTACGACATGAAATGAGGCATAAAATTTTCAAAAATCATCCCTTTTTAATCAAATCACACATGTATGAAGCTAACTTCCCATAAAATATATAGTAAAAATTTACACTGCAAAAAGTCAATGACAGATGAGAAAATTGTGTTTGATTTTGTACGTCATTCACTTTTTGGACGGTTGGACATTTAGGGGTTAATGAAGGTTGCACACACCGAAAACCAAAGGAGACAAGACTCCCGGGCAAGAATATTTAGATTTTTCAGATGAGGTCCAGATATGACTGGGGAAGAATTTTGTCAGCCAAAGTAAGTTGCTTCTGGTCATGCCAACCAGACTCCTCCATCTTGGCTACCAAAAATTTAAATCTGACCTTGTAAATAGATTTGGAAATAGAGCTACCAGCTTGCTTGGTTGGATTGAAAAATTTAAGCGTTTTTGGGTTGAATTTTTTTAATTGAGGGTTGCATATGGAAAGTAATTTCAACCCTTGAGAAAAAAATCTCAACCATGGTCCCCTAGTTGAGAAAATTTCTCAATTGTTGCCCCATTCCCTTAATTGAAAATTTACACTATTGCGTTCAACGATACACTCTCCATCATTCAACTCAATCCAATTTCAACCCAACCCAATGTGTCCCTTAGTTGGGTTGAGTTTGGTTGAAACATTCAACCTCGTTCAAAAACTCAAGTCTGAAATCCAACTTTCTCTGCAACTCCCCCCAACATGCTTGCTTTTAGTGTGAGAACCATCTTTTCAAAACCTATGTATCACGTTTCTTATTTAATAAGGTTATTTTATCAAAGAAAAATGTGGAAGTTTAGTGGTGACGAAGGAGACAAAAAAGATTCAAAGAAGTTGAGATCAAAGTATTCAAAAAAAAAGACAAGAAAACAACAAAGGATTCAAAGAATTCAAATGATAAAAAAGAAATAAAGAAGGTGACGAAAAATTCCTTGTTTGTCTCCTTGTTTATTTCATACAAAAAAATTTCTCCTACATTTCACTCTAATATAATTACCACTTGAGATAAAATTTCACAAAGTGAGATAACATTCTAGAATCAATTTGGTATTATGTTGCACAAAAAAGTATTTTTTGTGGTGCATTGGATAATGAACTAGAAGAATGGGATTTTGTAGGGTCAAAAATGTAATACACTCAAACTGGGCTCCAAAGACTAAGCGTAAAATATAAAGAAGTCAACTTTGTTTTTAGGTAGAATGCTCTAAAATCAATCTTTGAAATGAATATTATACAATCATTTAGTGCTCGATTTTAAGTGCTTTTACCTTATATTGCAAAACATGTTTAACTTGAATTGATGTTTTTGGTATTCAAAAGCATCAGTTACCAACTAATAGTAATCAGTACATTGCCCTATACATGGGCTTGAAGACCATGGTAAATAAAGAGATTATTGGAGGTAGTTCGACTATCCATCTAGCAAGGTCTATCATTGGTGATCAAGAAAAACAATAATGATAAATTTATAAAAAAAAAATTTAAAAAAAAAAAAAAAAAAAAAAACACTTCAAACATTATAATCTCTCACTCTATGAAATCAAATGGTCTGAACTTTTTTACACATATCCTTACTAGTGTAGGACAAGATTGTAGTGTTGGAATTGTGGATTTTATTTTATTTTCACTCTTGCTTACCAAAATTTGGTAGTTTTGGCAGTTTAGGAAGTTTTTGGAAGAAACAATCCCTCCATCCTTTAGGAATTAAATAAGTTCAAAATGATACTTTTAATTCAAATTTATAACTACAACCAATAAATTTATTAGAATTACTTTGATCTTCATTAATTGCACTAAGAAATGTAAATACTTTATTTTCCCACTTTCACTAAAAATATTTTTGTTTCCAACAAACCAGATTCCTCTAACCTATGGAAACTGATGAAGAGAACTGCACATGGAACTGGGTTGAGAATTTTAGATGCTTTTGAGTTTCAACCAAAGGCTGCAAATGGAGAGTGATTTCAATCGTTGAAAAAAGTTTCAACAATGGTCCCCTCTCCCTCAGTTGGAATTTGCCCTATTGCGTTCGACTATACTCTTATCCACCGTTCAACTCAACCCAATTCTAACCAACCGCCATATGTGTCCCTCAGTTGGATTGAGGGCCGCTTCACACTATGGCCGAATGTCAAGAGTCCGTTGAATTTCACCAATCAAATTGCAAGAAAACTGTTGGTTCGCCACTTCAACGGACTCTCAATTTTCGGCCATAGTGTGAAGCGGTCCCGAGTCTAGTTAAAAACACTCATTTAACCAATTGTAAAATACAACCCAGTCCAACCTCTTAAATGTGGCTTCCCCTAAGAGCCAACTTCCATGGGTTTGAGAAGTCTATTTTCGATGGAAGTAGGCAAGAGGAAGAGAAGAGTGGTGTTACAATTTGTCTCATACCCTGCCATGAAGTGGTGCACACTTCTATGGACTTGCATAAGTGATGCTTTTCATTGGTTTGGGAGAAGACAACTTCTCCTCCATTTTTTTCTCAAAAGCTCACTTGAAATGTAGAACGTGGTCCCCTAAGTCCCTAAAAACTTGTTTTTTAGTGAGAAACTTCACCTATGGAAGTTGGACCTAAGAGCCAAATTCCATGGGTTTGAGAAGTTGCCCATAAAAGTAGGCAAGGGGAAGGGAAAAGTGGAACTTGGGTTTGTTTCATACCTGTCCATGAACTTGTGCACATTCCATGAACTTGTGCACATTCCATGAACTTGTGCACATTCCATGAACTTGCATAAAGTAAAACATAAACAAATTTGATTGGTTAGGAAGAAGTTACCATGAAGTCTTGGCTTTTAGTGAGATATATACTTCACCATGGAGAAGCCTGTTGTCTTAGTCGCCGACATAGACAATCTCGGTCGTCCAGATGTGGAAATGGATCCAACGCTTGTGGGAGTCTAAGATGGCAAGGGACTAGGTGAGGGGTAGGGAGGAGGGCGGAAATTTCAGTAGCGGGCGGGTGGCTGAAAATTCAGAGCATGGCTCCAAATTCCAAAGCACCAGAACATGCGAGGCTTATGCGAGGCTCATGATAGATAGATAGATAGAAACTCTGGACCTCCTGCGAGGTCGGCGTGAATAAGTGTCTGTTCGTAATGTAAATAACACAGAGCCCACTGGGCAAAGGGTTATTTAGACAAAACTACTCTCCCCTTTTGAGGAGGCTCATAACAACTATTCAACTCAAGGCGAAGACGTCCAAGGATTTTCTTCATTTTTGAGCACCATGTTCACAACTTTTATTTCATTCTTTTGAGAAATATTTTTTTTTGTATATTATAGTGTACACCAAAATATGTAATTTAGTACCTTAATTGATCAAATTAGCCATTCTTTTCTTTGCTACAAAGTATTTTATGGAGAAGTGCTCCTTAGACCATTTTTTGGTTTTTCTTCAATTTGGATGATTGAAAAACCAAAATTAGAAATTCCAAAGACCATGGTGAAGAAATATTCATTTTATACACTTTGAAATAAACAAATATTAACATGATTGAACAAACCTCATGGAATCATGCATGATTGAAGTTTAGTTGACTTCAAAATATTCAATTTTTTTGATGTGTATATCTCACTTCATATTGGCTATTTTAAGAAATAAACAACTAAAATAGATGGGTTGAGAAATTTTGGAAGAGGATGATAAATAGAGGGGGTTGAGAAAATCATTTATACAAAACTTATAAAAAAAAATTAACCATTTGTCTAATCGTTTGTCACTTTGACAACGTTTAGGGCTTAACCCTCAATTGCCTAAGTGTTCATTTTTTGGACAATGTACACATTTCATCCACATTTTCTCATTCATCATGCACTTTTTGCAGTGTGAATTTTTAAGTATAGATTTTATGGGAAGATAACTTCATGCATGTGAGAACCAATTAGAAAGGGGATGGTTTGTGAATTTTTTATTCTTCATTCATGTTGTAGTGATTCACCAAAACTTTCTAAGATCTTACTTCAATAGTGTTCAAAAGTGCTCTTGAAAAAGTCAACTCATAAAATTAAGCAACCAAAAAATCTTCCAAAATCACTACATTTAGAGTATTATATTTCAACCCATCACAACAAATTTCATCCATAGATTGCCAATGTCTTATTTGTAATTGAATAACAAAAGAATTTTGAATATTAAGTTTCAACTTTTAAACAAAAATATTGGTGATTGCAATCATAGATTTAACTATATGGATAGAATCTAAAATTCATAATGTACAACTTTGATTCATATATCAAGTTCAAAATATCCTCTTAATTGCATTCAATAATGCATCTTTGCAAAACTGCCTAATTTGGAGAGGGCTGTAGACATTTAGGAGTTGAGGGTTAAAATCTAACAACTTTGCTTGAAGACAAGGAGCAAAACAAATTATCACATAAGTTAACCCCTAAATGGTCGTTTGGTCACTTAGGGGTTAAGACATGGTAGCTGTGAATGAGTTTCCCATGTGAGTGGCCAACTTTAATTAATTAAGGTAGACGTACCTTAAACCACCACGACACCTAAAACCACCAACTTCTACACCCCTCTTTCATTTCAGGAAGGAAATGTAGGCTTTCATTACATGACTTATGCATCAATTGCTCAAAAGTTAAGTCATGTACTGACAACTTACATTCCCTCCCTAAAATGAAGAAAGGGTGTAGAAGTTGGTGGTTTTAGGTGTTGTGGTGGTTTAAGGTACGTCTACCTTATATGAGACAGCCACTCCGTTTGTAATCGGAGGCCTCACTCGTAGGTGGAAATTTTATCCCCTTGCAATGTCCATCCAGGCACCTTCCGCAAATTAACCCTTAATAAAAATCAACCCCTGCATAATACCCTAGGTTAATAACAAGTCTGACACTAAATATTTCTAAATATATATTTTAAATTTTTTTCTTTATTGGAGATCATAAGTACTTTTTGTGGAGTTTCACGTAAATTACTTTTGAAATTGTCAAAAATATAGAAATATTACTAATTTTCATAGTTCTATTTTTTTTTGGATAATCAAGTGTAAGTTGCAGGGGAGAAAAGATGGTTGATATTGTAATGAAATGCATTTTAAATCTTCCAAACGATATGGGATGAAAAGAACTTGCAAGCCCATGTGAATTCTCACTACATTATATTTTTCAGTAGATTTTCCTGCACAATTGAGCATAGAAAATTATCTTATTTAAAGAAGTGTTTGCTCATAAAAGTTAAAAGGTCAAGTCAACTTCCACTTCTAAGAAGAATTTTGTGATTTGAAGTTTTTATTCATGAGATATGAACAAAATTCAGTAATGTTGTGAAGAATGTGCATGAATTGAATGATAAGAAAATGTGTTGTGATCAAAATTTTGAGGCTCAATTGTGCATAGTAGACCAATGTACTTTGAAATTTGTTCAATTAAGGAAAGTTGCACAATCAAGTAATCTTTCACCTCCAAAAATAATTTTTTGATTTGAAGTTTTTTGCTTGATTCATGCACATTTTGTAAAAGAAGCTTAACTGGTGATTAACCCCTAAACATCCAACCGTCCAGAAAGTGAACGATGTACAAAATCACACATATTTCTTATATGTCATTGACTTTGTGCAGTGTAGATTTTTTACTATATATTTATGGGAAGTTAACTTCATGCATGCGTGATCCAATTAGAAAGGGGATGATTTGTGAGTTTTTATGCCTCATTTCATGTTGTAGCAATTCACCCAAAATTTCAAAGATTTCAATGTAAAAGTGCTCTTAAAAAAACCAACTCGTAAAATTAAGAAACCAAAAAATCTCCAAAAATCACTATACTTTGAGTATTACATTTCAACCAATCACAACAAATTTCATCCACAAATCGTCAATGTGTTATTTGTAATCAAATTACAAAAGGATTTTGAATTTTAAGCTACAAATCTTATACAAAAATATTGGTGCTAGCAATCATAGATCTAATGGTATGGATAGAATCAAATATTCATAATGTACAATTTATATTCATAATTATATCAAGTTCAAAATATCCCTTTTAGTTACATTTTATAAAACATTTTTGAAATTCTCCAAATCTGGAGAGAGCTGAAGACGTTTAGGAGTTAAGAAGTGAGAGGAGTTGTACAATACATATCCCACATGCATTGTTTGCACTAGTACACTAAATATAGTATTATTCACATGTATTGTTTGCACAAGGCTTCATTCTCTCTATAACTCACATCTATGAAATTCAAATCACTCCCGGACATATACCACTTTGGTATGGCCTTATTTCATTTTGAAGTTGGAAAATAAGTTGAAATTTTATTGATTTCAACATTTAATGTTGAGTCAACATTTTTCACTTTAATTAAATATTCGGCACAACTGTGCCAAACCTGTTATTATGGTAACCAGAGGTATAAGAGAGTTCATTTTGGAAGCTATTGGTCCGTCTAGTTTGGAAGCCATAGTAACTTTAAACATATATTTATGTCTTTAAAAAAATGTAGAATACATAATTTATTATCCTTCTTTTTGGGTCCAATTTCTAACCCTTTCTTTCATCTATAAGGTTCTTTAGCAATTAGTGGAGTCCTTCCTTTTCAACAGTAGTACTGTAGACGCTTTAACCCCTAAAGGACCGGAGCGTTTTTCTTCCAAAAACACTCCAATGCTGCCATTTTTACTCCCCCATGCAAATATTCCCCAAAAATGTCATTTTTTACCTTCTAACTGTAAGGTCTTGTCCTAAACTATTTGTAAAACATACACAACAAATTTCGTTGATTTTGACCACACGGATTGCAAGATAATTGCTTTTGATGAAAAAAATCACCCCCCAAAAAACACATGCCCGAAAATTTCAGATGCGTTTGACTGTGATTACATCAAAAAAACCTCACTACCAAAACCTGTCGCACTTCACTTTCACATTCTATATGATGTTACTTAGTTGTGTACCAATTTTTGTTGCGTTTGAAGATGTTTAGAATGTTGAAAAACACCCTGCATTTGTTGGGGGTTTAAAAGTTTAAAAAATACTCTTTGTTTTTGGAATTGCAATATTTTTTACTTTTGTTATTTAAGATACGAATCCAAGCGGTGAAACATAAGTACATTCCACCCTCTATAGAATGGTAAATTTAAAAAAAAAAATATATAAAACTCCAAGTTTTAGAAGACATATAGCATATTTTCTAAGAATTTTGGGGGTTAGAGGGGAAATAAAGGGTAGAGGAAGCGAATCGAAGTGCCACCTCATCCAACCCATTCCAATGTTCATGACCCCACTAACTCTCAAGGTAGACTGCCACGTGGCAGTCTTTCATTAGACGATTTGTTTATTTTTTAAAAATTAAAAAAATTAAGAAAAAAATTTAAATTTTAAAAATTGAATTTTAAATTAAAAAAAATTAAAAAAATTAAAAGTATCAATTTTAAATAATAAATTATAGTTATAAGAATTTTAAGCTTTTAATTTTAAAAAAAGAAACTTTTTAATGAGTGTGGAAAATGGGGTAGTCTTCTGCCCCCAATAGGCCACCCCATTTTCCACACTCCGCCCAAGTTGTTACCCCCCGCCCCCCCAAAAAAAATAAAAAATAAAATTCAACTATTTCTCTATTGTCCCGTTGCCCTTTCTCCTGAAAAAGACACATTTCCCCTCATAACTTTCAAATACAGTGTCGGAATTCAAAAAAAAAAGAATCCCCATTTTTGTGGCACATTGGGGAATCCATTATTAAATTTCCTTTTAAATTCGATTAAAAATGTGTTCACCGGAATGTATCCGATTTTCTAAATGTCCTAATTAGAACACTTGGTCCTTTAAGGGTTAATAGTGTCTCACCACCCAACTTTTAGCTGAAGATGATGTGGACTTGCCATGATTCAAAATTTGCTACTCTAAATAGTGTATTTAGTGTGAGATACACTAATTTACATAAACATGTTGTAAGTTTTTACTGTTGACCAATTTTTTTACCCTCTATATTGGTCAAGATGGGGATCTTTCAATAGTATTGGAATCAATGTCTTTGGTAAATTTTTTTGTCGAGAGTAAAAATCTATAACATTTTCAAATCTTATAATTATCTCACACTAAATACACTATTTAGTGTAGAGTGATTCGGGAATAGTGGCCCAAATTCTGAGGTATTGGTGAAGACAGTGGGCACTTTTGGCCATTCACTTGGGGGTTGATTGGAAGAAAACTGATTTTAGACGGGGCCCGGGCAACTTGTGTGCGTTGAAAATTGCAAGCTCTTCCCATGTGGTCCGGTAGGACTCAGAGTAGAAGGCTACAGACTGTGTCCAGTCAGTTCCGAGGCTCTTCTTTTGATGAGTCTAGAAGAAATGTGGCTTGGTTTTGGCAGGCTGAGCAACTGAGTGCATTTGAAAATTCATTGAACTGTGAGCAAGGTCACATCCAGTCATACAGATGAGCATGAAAACAATCAATTCCGGCAGAGGCTTCCTTCACGACATGATGCTTGTGAAACAAGCTTGTAATTAACCCCTAAAAGTCCGAGGGGTATTGAACAAAACGTAGATGTGTTATAATATGTGCCTTTCATACGTTGAAGTTTGGTTCAATAAACAAAATGTAGGGCATCGTCTCTACAAATTATCCATACAGTCAAACTTCCAAAAATTACTTTAGATAATTTTTTTAATGAATTTAAAAGCATGAACCTTTGAAACTTGTATAAATTATAATTTTAACTTTTAGAATTTAAAATTTAGCATGATTGGTTAAAGTTGGTTCATCTATTGTAAACTTCAAAAAAGCAAAAGAAATGATGGAGGGAACATCATTACGTTCCCCAAATAGCAAATTTTATAACACTAAGACAATGTTGAGGTGATCCACTTTGAAAAATTCTCCTGGGTGGAGTTTAACTCGGATTGACATAATTCAAATAGCATTGGAAAGTAGGCTTGATGTAGTATTTTATAATGTTTTTTATTTTTATTTTTAAATAATTTTTTTGTTCCGGACAGCCCGTTAGATTCAGGTAACGACCAGAAAATGGTCGTATGAGCATTTAGGGGTTAAAATTTAGTTTGCACAAACTTAGTACCATCATCAATGATGTTGCACAACTCAATTGTCCAAACTCCATGTTTTGCATACTTACTTTTTACAATACGATTTGTAAGGTTCAAAGTAAAATTTCCACACATGATTGCTGTTGACTTTAACCCACTAGGTTAACGTAATGTGAAACGTGAAAGCAGATACCTGACCGATACACCCAGACCTTCGATGTATGAATTGAAAAACGTGTTGTGATGAGCTTATCAGAAGCGCTATCGATATCGGAGAGGTCTTCCGTTTGAGAAGGCACTGTTGATAAATGGGTCTACAGGTGGTGGACTACTGGTGGGCCTCAGCACACATGACAGAAACGAGGCAGCTCTGGCCTATCGGAGGATTAATTAGAGCCGAAGGCATCAAGTCAATATAATAATAAAAACGTAATTAGTGTTGCCTGCCTGTTGTAGAGTGGTTCAGTTTCGGAATGGGATTTACAACTTGTGTGTGTTAAGAAAACAGAGAAAACTAAAAGAATTTAAAATTAACACTGCGTTCCGTCTGTGACAAGATGACCCTGCGCACTCCTGTTCTATTGGAAGACAGGAGGCTACTACCTTGCTCCTCCGGTATAGTCTTTTCTCAATTCACTTTGATTCAAAGCACATCTTCCGTTATCTTCTCCTTCCAGGTCTTAAGTTTGCTTTCTGTCCGAGAAGCCATGGCTGCCGACTGAGAGATACTTTGACAGACACAGAACGTCGATCGTGACCTAAAAAGCAGAGTCATGCAGTTGTTTTCATTGCAAATTCAGTAACAAGAGTTCAGGCGACTCAGTCCGTTTTTCCACTTCAAAACTGCCACTCCTATTGATGGTTAAGATTTGCTGAACAAAAGTCTTGGAGCGACCTTAACCCCTAAAGGACCAAGGTTGCTTTTCCGAGTTCGGTGAACTCTGTAGAATGAGTATTGATCTTCAACTTTTGAGATTTTTGTGTGGTGATTCTACTCTTTGTAACGAAGATGGGATGGTAATTTACATACGTAGATGATGTATAGACCAAAAGATAAATGATGCAAAGGTGAAAAACCTAACTGCGGGCAGCTCCAGAAATTTTTCATACAATGAGCTATGCATTTGAATTTTTGTACACAATGAGCTAACACCCTCATATACACAACTGCCAAATATATTTTTACCAAATCTCATACTAAAATTTGCATTTTGGTCATTTTCAGAAAGTTTTAAACTCGGGCAACGGGCCAAAAAAAAAGTGCAGCCAAACTTTGTAGCTTATAATCTTACTATTGAGGAACCCTAAACAGTTGAAAATTTGTAGGTGCTAATAAATTCAAGTTGGTTGAAATATCCTACGTTTGGATCAATCAAAAAGGTTTTAAATCAAAAAATATCTGCCTTTTTTTATGAAAAAGGGTACTTTT
Organism: Pohlia nutans; assembly: GCA_022496805.1. Lineage (NCBI taxonomy): Eukaryota > Viridiplantae > Streptophyta > Bryopsida > Bryales > Mniaceae > Pohlia > Pohlia nutans. Next base: position 39,460,467 of record CM040088.1, read on the forward strand.
AGCCAGCTTTGGAGTGTTTGGGGAGAAACATAGTTGTGGTCCTTTAGGGGTTAAATGAATGGTCGTCATCAGATTCAAGAAAGTGTATCAAAATGTCTGTGAGCAGCCATGATAATGCTCCTATGGCAAGCGGAGCAATACCCCGGCAATACTACGGCAAATTGGAAAAATAGCGTATGGTATATTTTCCATGGTATATCAGAAGCGCTAAGTCATATTATAGGCTAAAGAAAAAACTGGTCAAACACTTGCACCACTCATTTACTACGAAAGCAGATGCATGGATTCACGAATTGCAAAACAGCTTGTGAATGAGCTGATCAGAAGCGTTGTCGGAGAGGTCCTCCGTTATCGGAGAGTTCACCTGGGTAATTAAATTCTGCTAGTGGGACAAAACTTGGCAGCTATGAAATCATGGCCTATGAAATCACGGTACTAGCTCCTGTTCTATTACAAGACACGAGGCTCCTTTCCTTCTCTGTTAAAGGCTTTTCTAAATTCACTCTGACCTTGGATTCAAAGCAGGTATTCTGTTATCTTCTCTAACTAGATTTTATGCGACATGAACCAAGCTGTGCTGTAGAACATTTCAAGGTAATATGTGCAACGCCCAACCTCTTCACCTAATTAAAATGCAGAGCCATTGATCTTCTCCTCGCTGCTTGCAAGGTTTCCAAACGACAATTGCAACTCAAACGAGGCCAAGCTTTACTCCACACGTATTGGAAACCACTTCACACAAATGGTCATCGTCACAAAAATGTCTCACCGAATGAGCAGCTAATTAATTAAGCTCCTATGGCAAGTAATGTATGCATCAATTTCGCCTCAAATTGAACAGAAAAACTGACAGCTCCCTTCACTCTGAGCACTATCATACTTCGCTCCAATCTGCACAACTGAATATTGGTGAACAATCTAGCTGTGAGATTCGTATGATCATTGCCGCCCACTTCATGCGAAATCCTGCGTATGAATCTTCTTCCACTTCTTCACTAGCCTCGGAAAATAGATATTAATGGCGCAAAACAATCATGATCATGTCCTCAATCATCTGTACTGTACTCCCAAATGGCTAAAGGAAGGCTTCCTTGTCTACCTTCCAGAAAAACAACAATTAACTTCAAGACCATCATAAAAGCAAAGATGGAATTTCTGTTGCCAAGCATGCATGAATCAGACTCAGCCCTCATCGTCTTGATCCGCCTCCTCATCGTCTCCCACTTCCTCATCGTCGTTGTCTTCCTCCTCAGATTCTTCATCAGCCTCCGGGTCATCAAGCCACACGTCCAGGTAACGTAATTCATCATCTCGTAAAGCCTGCGTCGCGCCTAAGTCGATTAAATCACGTACGGGCTCCATAATACTAGAAGAGATTTCCTTGTGATAAAAAACTCACTGAATTTTTGAACAACAAAATGTGGGCATGTAAGAGCTCTCAACGATGATGACTCCCATGCAGCCTATTCCACTGGTTTATAAACAGGTTGGTGCACACACTGTCGAGCTAGACAGTCCGGCATATAATTATGTAATTGCAGTCAAGCGTAACAGAAAAGGAGCCCGAGCCTAAACTTATCGGAAAGAAACTCCGATGTACATCTAGCCGGCATGAAATAATTTATCTTAAAGAAAGGTTTCGAGGTGTCGATTGGGGAAAGTCCATCTGTTGTCCGATATGTGCAAGCTGGCATGTGAGGAGTATGATGCTCCTGCTGGTGGAAATAGGCGGTCAGTAAACGAGCTCCAAGTGTGTGGCATCGGAGCAAGGATTACACAGATTTGATCCAAAAGGCGTAGATATTAGAGTTGGCAGTTCAATATAATCACACCCTGGCGTTGATCTGATGGTAGATCTGTAGATGTTGAGGCACAGGGCGTGCGTTAGCCTCCGATAACCAGAAGCTGGCACGTGAGGGGTATTGCCTGCTGGTGGAAAGATGATGTAAACGAGCTCAGTGTGGCAACGGAGCAGGGATTACATAGATTTTGTTCCAAAACGGTAGATATTAAAGTTTGAAGTTCAACATAATTATACCCCGGAGTTGATCTGATGGAATATCCGTAGATGTTGAGGCACAGTACGTGCGTGACCTTCCGATATCTGCAAGCTTGATGTGAGGAGTGAGTAGCAACGGAGCTAAACTTACATAGATTTAACCACAGATCCGTAGATACTGCGCCTAGAAGTTGAATTTAACCATACCCATACGGTGATTTGATAGAGCTTTCGTAGATATAGACGGACGTGGGTCTGTCGATTCAGATTCCGATATGGCTGGCATTTCAGATATTACGAGCCACTTCTATATCGGACAACGAGGTCCCGCATCTGAAAATGTGTGTTGAAGACCTCTTAACATACTAGGGTGTCCCTGGAATTGACAATTTGAGAAAAATCATCATAAAGTATTATTTAGAAAAATATATTTTGGGATTGATATACAAATGAAAGTTCTAGGTTTTGAATTTTAACCCCTAAACGTACCAAGGTATCCCTAGAATTGACAATTTGAAAAAAATCATCATAAAGTACTATTTAGAAGAATATTTTGGAATTGGTATACAAATGAAAGTTTTAGATTTTGAATTTTAGATTCCATCCTTACGGTTGGATTCACTAATACTATAACCAATATTTAATTATGAAATTCGAAAGTTAAAATTAAAAATTCCTTTTAAATTCGATTACAAACAAAATTTTAACATTTTTGGAGTAAAATTTGTTGGAATGAATTTGAAATGAGATACTCTTAAACAAGGTGATTTTTTGAAATTTTTATGTTTCTTAAATCTATGACCTCATTTTTGCAAGGCCAATTTTGAACTACAGTCAACGCAATTTTGGCTTAGTCAACGCAATTTTGGCTTGGTCAACGACTTGGCATACTTCTACATTTGTAATTTTAGAAAAACATGTAATCAAGTATGACTAAATCCAACTAAATCCAACTATTAGATAGGACAACAATTTGGTGAAGTATTTCCAAAAAAATGGATGACTTTCATCCAAACATTGATTAGAATGTAGAGTGAGTTTGAATCTGTTAGTTGTTCAAAAACTGAACGTTGTGACGTTTAGGGGTTAGAGAGCTACCCTGCCAAGTAATAAAGTCAACGGAAAGAGTATCTCGAAGTGGAAAGAAACCTTAAACTCACCTTAAAATCATTTTGAGTTAAAAAAGACTGCAAAACTAGTCTATGGTGAGTTGGAGAATAATCTAAAGCAAGGCCTTGCACCATCATGAGGTGTGGAACTCGTAATCCCCCCAATGCTAGAGGAGAGTTCCCACACATTCCCCCAAGCCAAAAGCCCTGACCATAGAAACTATTCATGAACAATAATTGTCAGAAATTATAATTATAGGAAGAGAACTCCACTTGAACTCCGCTTGAAAACCAGTTATGTTTTCGGATAACTCTAATGTCGTTCCGTGACGTAATCTGTTGTTGACTTTTCAATGCTAACGTGGCTCCATCCCATTGGCAACCCATCACCATCGCCCTCACAGCTTGCAACTCATAACCAACGAGCTGTAGTAACTAACTCCTCAATGTCCAGGAGGTTCAAATCTTAGAATCTGCTCAAATTTCAGGAGGTTCTTGCAATTTTGACCTATGGCGAAAAATCTCACTGAAACCCTAGTTCACCGGAAGCTGAGAAGGTTGCGAAGGCTGTTGTGATGAAATTTTAAGCTTGACGTTACCGCTTTGGACCATTGTTGCATGCATCAATTCTAAGTGGTTGTCAGTGTCTCCATTGAATTCTGCGATTGATCTCAGATAAATAGAAACTCCAAACCCCTTTCGAGGCCGACATGAATAAAGTGTGTTCGTAATGACAATGACCCAGTGCCCACCGGACAAAGGGCCATTTGTACAAAATGCGAGTGATCTTAGTATTAGAAACCCGGCTTTGTATATGAGAAGAAAATGCAATCACCAGATGGATAGCCTGATCTTTCAATTAACTTGAAATCAACCCTTGAAACAACTGATCAATTGATCAATTTCAGCTTAAACAATAGCCTGATCAATTTCACCTTCAAGGATGACCAGGATTCCAGCTGCCGATTGGTCGATCACTCAAGCATATCAAATTTGGTATAGTAGCTAGACCTTCAAAGCATCTAATTGAGTGCACCAAAAATACTACACCAATTATCCACTTTAGTATGAGAGCCACAATTAGTCCGAGTTTTTACAAATCCTTAGACTAATTCTTGTATGTGCTATCCAAATTAATATGAAGATACAATAAAAATATATTATTTATTTTTATTATAATATTTAAATTTTCAAATATCTAAAAACAAAATTGTTGGAATATTTTATTCATATTTGGCATGGTAAATTCATAGTAATTTGGATTAAAAAAATAGTATAGGTCACACTATACCTACATTTCCACAATTACTACGAGTTATCTCAATTACTCCGACTCAAACTTTCTTTAATTCAACAATTAATCCGAGTTTTTGTTACTAGTCTAAGTCGGACTAAAGAGGATAATGGGTGTACTAGTATGATGCTATTGCATTGTTGCAAGGATCAGTTTATAACTTATGTTGGCTATTTCCTCGAGCTGATATTCCTGGCCAGAGAAGGTGCACACACGATTTGCAAGGCTTGCCATGTAGCGGCGCACGACTTTAACCCCTAGAGTCGGCCAGTAACTCCCACTCGAGATAAACGCAGTGTCACAAAAGTGCACCCGGGTAGGAAATGCCAAAAGGACCATACTTTCTTGTAACACATACCACTGGAAAGATTTCGCATACCAGTGTTCATACTTGTCAGTGTTACATACTTGCTAGTGTTCATACTTGACAGTGTCACATATTTGCTAGTGTTACATATTTGCCAATGTTACATACCTTCACGTAAGTCTACATCTGCGAGAATGGATGTCGCATCCTCGTTCAGGTCTGATCTAAATGAACTGAAATCAGCGAAATCTACCAATTCTGTGGTTATATCTAAGCAGTACTAGCATGTTTTTGGGTCACACCTGCATGACGAGCTTGTGCTGCTAATCAAGTATTGTGATTTTCTTCATTGTCATCCTTTAGATTGGAATTTGTTAGAGAACTTGTGTAACAATACGTGGGTTACTGATATGCTTCATAAACCATCTGATTTATTTATTTTTATACGTTTCTCATGTATTTTTTTTAAAGAAAGAAGCAGTTGCCAGAAGTTAAAAATCGCCCTGAATAAAAAAACAGTGCCTCAAGGCACATTTATTTCTGGAAATCACTTCCGACGAGTGCTTTACCCGGCGTAAACAACGATGGATGAGTGACAAGTAGCATGCCGTGGTTGACTCTCACTGCATGCAGATGCTTACATTTGTGAACGTCCCTCTATAAATTGCGAGTGTGCTTACGCCATGTAAGCGGTCCTCCACTTACACTAGAGCATAATCCGGAGGTGTTTACGAACTTTATCAAGTTCACAAAATGTTGTGGTTGTGGAGGGTGATTTGTGAGTGCATGCCATGAAGTGGGAGATTGAAGTGCACTACAAAGAGAAGGCGTCGCTTTTCACTCGGTAGGTGAGTCACACAACGCCAGATCTGAGCTTCAGATTCAGATTTCTAGAGTCGCTCTGATCTAGACGAGAGCCCGTTTTTCGAAGGTGCCAACTTTGAGAAATTGTATATGCCAATGCAACGAAGACAACTATGCAGGAGTTGTTCAAACTGGCTTCCTTCACTTGTTCTTAATTACGTTTTTAGTATGGGATGTGATAACAATAATCTGGTATTAATAGAGAATCCATATAATTATTCGAACAGTTCATAGTCAAAGCCATTGTGTTTGGTGCAGATTTTCGTGCTCATTCATTCATTCTCTCGAAATCTCCAGCAGCAATTCTTTTAGACTCCGTTTTACTCCAACGTGCATGGAATTCCATTCATGTTCTCTTAGTCCTCTATCTATGAGTGAGATCATTATTGGCACTGCGTACCTCAGCTTGTTTCCATAATGTAATGCAATTTCATGACGGGTGTCAGGTCTGAATACTTTGGTGACTGGTGATTTCAGGTGAATTAATGTTCCGGTTATAAAAGTAGTATGGGAATGTGAAAAACCATTGCTTTCAAATAAGAGGCAAAAAGTAATAGGTCAGAGATGAGTGTCACAGTCATTAGCTTCTGACTCAACCTTCAACGTAACTGTGAAGTCGGAAAACCGTGGCATATTCATAGGGGTAAATTCTAGATATAGAATAGGCATCGAGAATGTTGATCGGAGTTCTTCTTCAATGCAAATGGTATTCGATATTGGTATTCGTATAAACTCAAAACTAGCAATCCACGACTTCACAAAGAGCTCAAAGAGTCACACGAACACTAATGTGAGGTATTCTGTGGCCCAGACTCCACATCTGTACATTCCCCATCATCAAAGTGGTCAGAAACTTGATGACAATACACAGGGGTCTCATATGGTTGTCCTGTGTTAATTCCCCTGAGTGCCACTTTCCCCTTTGAGCTTCAGAACTCGACACATGTTAAAACTTTCCTTCTATAAGTAGGTGACTAAGCTTGAGCAGGTGATTTTGTACACATGTCAAAACTTGAAATCACAGGGAAAAGTGACACTCACGGGGGAATGAACACAAGGGAACCATATGAGCTACCTGTGATAGCCAGAACATAAATTTTCTTCCATACCACATGCTTGGCAAAACCAAAATTCGAACGTTAAACAGAAGAATCTATTACCAAACTATGAGAACAAGTGCACCAAGTTTGATACTTTCGAGCACCCAGGACGTTGTGTCCTTGTTTCAGTGACACACAACCTGTAAAGTTTAAGGTAGCAGCATCTAAAATGGACAATGACCCATTGTGGCCAGCTACTTTTGAACCAAAAATGAACCCTGATAAGTTTGAAAGCTGCCGGCAGCTTCCCACTTGTTGCTTCACAATTGGTCCAGTTCAATGTTGCTTCATAGTTGGTCCTTTGTTTCTTTTGAGTAAGTCTACAACTTAGAATAGGTGTCTACAACACCCTTGCTTCAAAAATTCGTGTAAAATTGCTCATGCTTCCAAAAAAATTAATTCCAAGGCCCATCACTTCCTCCTAGATTTGCTAAGACATTCATGATTTCATTCCATGTTGCCTGCACTCCCAAGATACCACATCTCTTGAGTGATTGCAAGCTACGGTCACCCACATTTTTTGTCGCAGTGTAAGCATTGCTGCACTTTTTCAATCTTTGGAAAATCATCAATAAATATTGGGATGGAATTTTGTGACGAAACAAATTGCATTGTTTCTAGAATTCCAAAGTTTGGATGTCTACCACAAAAAAGTTTGCAAAATTTCAATCTCTCTATCCAAATTAAGCATTTCTACTTGGATTTGGTAGCGTGTCGCTTATCAAAAGTGCACATATTTTATGTGAAATGCTAGAAGGGGGTCAAATTTGAACTTCACAAATTTATAGGAACATAACACAAATATGTACAAAGCTACCATATTTTATTATTTTTGGTATCACGCTTACTTATTTTTTAATTAATTGTTTCATAATGTTTTTTTTTTTAAAGATTTTCGTGCAGTTAAAAGTTCTTTTTTTGAATTTTTTTTTGAAAATGAAATAATGATTCAATTTCAGAGGTGGGATATAAAATGCATTTTTCATAAAACCTAGCTATGGATGTTATGTAAAAAAGGCTCTAATTACCCCTACTCGGTAAAAAACAAAAAAGGCTGTGGAGTAAAGCACAAAGTCTTGAAATTAACTTAACAATTGCTAAAGTGAAAGTATTAGCATAAACCCTATTTGGGATGGTGAAATTTTTGATCTAATTAAAAGTTGAGCGGTGCGCATTACAACGCTAGTGCATGAGCTGCACGGCCTTTAGCTGCACAAGCTGCACTCTCCATTTGGTAGACCGTAGCTTGCAATCACCCTCTTATATTGTCGTGAATAGGTGTCTCTACCTTACTGCAATGAACTAACTACTAAGAAAAAGTGAAGCAAATGAAACGAAAAAAAAAAATAAGTTTGAACTTGATTTACCAGGCAGCTGCTGCTGTCTGTAGAAACTGTTGGATGCCCCACTTGTAGTCATTTGTGCTTCTAGAAAGCGATCAATAGCCTGACCGGAAACCACTCCCTCTGAGTCGTCCCCAACGTTGCAAGAGAATGCGGACGGTGGAGCTCACGACGAGATTCCTAATTGCCTCAAGAGTGCATCAGAAATTTTTCGGCTACAAGTACACAAAGTCGGAGTGATTGATTACCTTCAGCTGTTTGCGCATTGGTGATGAGCAAGTCAAAATCCGACGCCCGACCTAAATTCTTGTACTCGACTATCTTCTCCTTCAAAGAACCAATTGAGATGAACGGACCATCAATATCAAATACCAATATCGAATACCGAGAACGCCAAAACCAAACCACGAAGTCTCTCACCAGCAATCCACAACCCCACAAAAAGCTCAAAGAGTCCCACGAGCCAAAAAACCGCTGCCCGGAAACTGCTGCCTAGAAACCGCCTACCCACGCCATGACACGGGCATTCCGGAAAAACTTTGAAACGCATATCAGTGGACACGTATACGGGCGTATCCGTATACGGTATTTGTATAAACTCAATAAAATACGGTCATGTAAGACCACACTAGTAAATTCGGTCATTTTAGAATCTTTCTAGTGGCATGTGGAATCTTTCTAGTGGTATGCAAAATCTTTCCAATGGTATACAAAATCTTTCCAGTGGTATGTAGAATCTTTCCAGTGGTATACAAAATATTTCCAGTGGTACGCAAAATCTTTCTAGTGGTATGCGGAATCTTTCCAGTGATATGCAGAATCTTTCTAGTAGTATGCAGAATCTTTCCAGTGGTATGTGTTACAAGAAAATATGGTCCTTTTGGCATACTATACTTGCCAGTGTTACATATTTGCCAATGTTACATACTGCACTTGCCAGTGTTACATATTTGCCAGTGTTACATACCTTCACGTAAGTCTACATCTACGAGAATGGGTGACACATCCTCGTTCAGGTGTGATCTAAATGAACTGAAATCAACAAAATCTACTAATTATGTGGTTATATCTACGCGGTACTAGCACGTTTTTGGGTCATACCTGCATGACGAGCTTGTGCTGCCAATAAAGTCTGATTTGTGATTTTCTTTGTTGATGTGGGTTGGATTGCTGAGTTTCTTCTGGTGTCTCACCATTAGATTGAATTGAAATAAAACAAAATAAAATATTACAGTATTTGTTGTATATGCTTACTTGTGTCAATGTCATCCTTTAGATTGGAATTTGTCAGAGAACTTGTTACTTGATATGCTTCATAAACCATCCGATTTATTTATTTTTATACGTTTCTCATGTATTTTTTTTAAAGAAAGAAGCAGTTGCCAGAAGTTAAAAATCGCCAGAATAAAAAAATTGCCTCGAAGCACATTGATTTTTGGAAATCACTTCCGACGAGTGCTTTACCCGGCGTAAACAACGATGGATGAGTGACAAGTAGCATGCCGTGGTTGACTCTCACTGCATGCGGATGCTTACACTTGTGAACGTCCCTCTATAAATTGCGAGTGTGCTTACGCCCTGTAAGCGGTCCTCCACTTACACTAGAGCATAATCCGGAGGTGTTTACAAACTTTATCAAGTTCACAAAATGTTGTGGTTGTGGAGGGTGATTTGTGAGTGCATGCCATGAAGTGGGAGATTGAAGTGCACTACAAAAAAAAGGCGTCGCTTTTCACTCGGTAGGTGAGTCACATGGCACCACTTCGCACTCACTGCCCAAATGCTCAAAGACTTGGTGAGTGCAATTCGTGACAGTGTCACACACTTGACAATGTCACGCACTTGACAATGTCACGCACTTGTCAGTGTCACATATTTGCTAGTGTTACATATTTGCCAGTGTTACTTACGTCACGTCAGTCTACATCTACGAAAATGGGTGTCACATCCTTGTTCGGGTCTAATCCAAATCAACTGAAATCTGTGAAATCTACGAATTCCGTGATTCTATCTACGATTTTGGGTCTCTCCTGCACGACGAGCTTGTGCTGCCAATCAAGTGTTGCGAGGTTCTCAAAAACCTGGGAGTCCGAGGTTCTCAAAAGCTGGGAGTTGTCTTCGTGTTACTGCAACTCTGCAAGCTGTGCATGAACGGTGGGGACGCGATGGAAATACGTGCTTTGTGCACGCGAGGAATTTGAAGAGGAAATTGCGGTCGACTCTCTAGGACTAACATGCAAATCGTTGAAATTCGAAGAAAGGAGCCAAGCAAGCATGCACGCGCAACTACTGTAATCAGCGTCCCGTGGCAAAGCACGACATAAACATGATTGTGTTCTCACACAAGCAACACACCAGAAAAACAATTTTGTCGTCGTTGTCGTGAGCTATGAGCTACTGAGCTCCATTCGGCAACAGGCCTCGATGTAAGGAGAGGGGTCAGTGTTGGACGAGCACAATGCAGCATGTGTGAGTTTTCTACTTGGTGTTTTAGGATTTGCTTGGTTCATGTGGTAAACTTGCAATGATTAATTCCCTTCAACACTGGCATTTTAATTTTGCATTTAGTACTTTTACTAGATAGTGTGAAAGAGATTTGTGATTATAGAGTCTACCCCGGAAAGAGGGCATCAAAGGTAGCACGTGCAAACTAGCTTGGTCTTGGTGGCGAGTATTTCTTTGAATGAGCATCACGGTGTTCATGTTTCACTTTATGCAATCAAAATGTGTTCATCTACAGTTTGCCTATCCATCATTCTTTTGCAGGCAAGGTTGTTTACATGAGAGCATGAGCCAATCCTCTATACTTCATGACAACTTCTCAACCTCCACTATTTTCTCAAAAGTTCACTTGAAATGTGAAACTTGGTCCCTAAAAACTTGTCTTGTAGTGAGAAACTTCACCCATGGAAGTTGGCCCTAAAAGCCCAGTTCCATGGGTTCGAGAAGTTGTCCATGGAAGTAGGCAACAAGAGGGGAAAAGTGGAACTTGGGTTTGTCTCATACCCGGGCATGCAGTTGTGCACATTCCATGGACTTGCTTGAGGTGAAACACAAACAAAATTGATTGGGTGAGGTGAAACATGAACAAATTTGATCGGTGAAGGAGAAACTGCCGTGAAGTCTTGGGCTTAAGAACCCTCCATAATTAATGACAACTTCTTCTCCACTGTTTTCTCAAAAGCTCATACACTTGAAATGTGAAACTTGGTCCCCCAAGACCCTGAAAACTTGATTTTTAATGAGATACTTAACCCATGGAACTTGGCCCTAACTTAGCTCGTGGAAACCCACGCACTCTACTTCTACATCTACGAATATGAATAAATTGAACTACTGACTGAAACATCTACGCTTTTCGTAATTCACTCTACGTATATTGGCTCCTGCTGGTGTGAACGACCTGCGCCATTGATGAGCATGTGTAATGTCTGGTGTACGTGATGAACAACTTGGAGGGATTTGGCGGAGCAATGTTTCGTATCTGGTGCAAGTGATGAACAAATTAAAGGGACTTGGCGGAGCAATGTGTTTTTTTTGAGGGATTGGGATGGCATTGTGAAGTAGGAGAACAGAACAGTCATTCACTCACTGCTGACATGCAAAGCCCAAGATTTGTGAAATTCCTCCAGCCTACGAGCTCATGACCCATCTAATGCGCAACAAGAAGCAATTTATTGCGGTATAGTACAGGATACACATAATGAATTGAGTTTTGCAGCGGTATTCATAGTGGAGGTCTTATATTCTTTTGTTTGCGAGTCTAGACACTAATAGCAAGGCGTCGCTTCTCACTCAGAACAGAGTTCAGTATACACATTTGTCCTATGTGACGAATCGCACTCACCAAGTCTTGAGTGCTTGGACAGTGAGTGCGAAGTGACGCTGTTTGATTCACCTACCGAGTGAAAGGCGACGCCTTCACCTTGTAGTGAGATCAATTTCAGCTTCAAGGGTGACTATGATTTGATTTTAGTGGGCTGGCATCCACCCGCCGATCGATCAATTAAGCATGTCAGATTTGCTAGAGTAGCTACACCTGAATTGTAGAAAACTATTCATCGATCCTCTACAAGTCAATTCCCCTATTAACAAGCTCAATTCCTCATTGGTGGTGGGGGGAAGGGAAATTTGACAATCTGCACCGTTGAAATTAAAGAAGTCTTACGTAGCTTTTGTATGAAAAACGATTGACGAAATTGCACAATTTTGAGTACTTGCCACCATTGAGAAGATTGATTAAACTTGTTCGTGATATTTCGTGCATGTGCTGAAATCGGAGTATTCAAAAGTGCTCCAAAAATTCTAATATATTTATCATGCATAGAGATCATCGTTTTGAACATGTGCAAATAAATTCACATAATTTGGAGGTGTGAATAAGAAGATATGAAGGTCTGAAGTGACGCTAAGATAGTATCTTTTCAGCTCAAAAAATCACCAAAAATTGCACACGTTATAAATTCTTGAACATGAAGTACACAGGGATTCAACTCTCAAAAAGAGCCAGGGTCTCTTTGTTGCTCATCCTACATTTCACGGCCCAATAACTTGAATTTCCTCACTTTCTAGTTCCAGAAACTACGTGATGACCTTATGGTCCTTTAGGGGTTAAGGGTTCAATTTTGCAATAAAGTACCATCGTTGAACTACAAAACCCTAATCCACTTGAAGACAAAATATGGAATAAGATTTAGAATTTGAAAATATTGGCAGAACAATCGTTGCAGAACACTCTTCAGTTGCATCACGTACTTTAAAAAAAATCTTGTATTAAATTTGGACTCATTAGAAAGATTTTGAGGCCTCGAAAGGGCTGTGAGTTGAACGACCACCCTCATGCACAGAAATGAATATAAAAAGGAAAAAAATTTGGGGAAAAAAAAAGTTAAAATTTTATAATTAAACCATTATTAAATTAATATTCTTAAAAAAAATTATTAAAATTTTTAAAAACAATAAATCCAGATATGACGTGGCCAAATTTTGGCCACGTAGGATTTGATTTTTTTTAAATAATAATTATTTATTTATTTATTTATTTATTTATTATATTTTTTTTTGCATGGCCAAACTGGCAACCCTTTGGAGGCCTCAAAGCTTTTGTAATGCTCCTTGAAGAGGATTGCAATGTTCTTGTAGAATGCACTATGTTCCTGTAGAAATCCATACATTCCACCTGATGGAATGCACCATGTCAGACTTGGAGCGGTAGGCAACTTGTTTTTAGTGGTGTTACAAACTACTCTGATTATCTTGTTGTAAATTTTTAACCCCTAAACGTACTGACCCTTTCAACACAAGTAGATGCTAGCTTCAAAAGTAAATATTAGCATGGCTCAAGCGTACAAAATGTGTACATGAGAGGACCATTGCAAGCATAAAATCTACCCGAAAAATTTGACGTAATTGCATTTGGAGGCCTCTCCAATATTGTCAACATCTCTCCATCACAAGAGATTTACTTTAACTCCTAAATGCCTAGAGCCCTCTCCAAATTCGACAGTTTTGCAAAGATGCATTATAAAATGCAACTATTTATGTATAAAATTTGAAACTCAAAATTCAAAATTCTTTTGTAATTCGATTATGAATAAGATATTGACAATCTATGAATGAAATTTGTTGTGATTGGTTGAAATGTAATACTTGAAGTGTAGTGATTTTTGGAGATTTTTTGGTTGCTTAATTTTATGAGTTGACTTTTTTAAGAGCACTTTTAGACTGAAATCTTTGAAATTTTGGGTGAATCACTACAACATGAAATGAGACATAAAAATTTCACAAATCATCTCCTTTCTAATCAGATCACACATTCATGAAACTAACTTCCTATAGAATCTAGAGTAAAAAATCCACGCTGCAAAAAGTGCATGATGGATGAGGAAACATGGATGAAACCTGTACATTGTCCAAAAAATGGACGCTCAAGCAGTTAAGGGTTAATTGGTAGAGAATTTAATAGGCTTGCAAAGTTGACTTGGATGAAAGTCATCCGAGATTGTCTGAGAAAGTTACAAGGCTTTAAATCTGTTCGTGATCTAGTTTCTCGACCCTGGGACGTTTAGGGGTTAAACTACGTTATGCAACGGAAGGCCCCTTGTGTCGGGATCCCTTGAGTTTTGGGCACCCGTCCTCAGTCTCGGCCCTCGGTCCAGTGCCCTTAACCCTTTAGTGCCGAGGTAACCACTAAGTGGTCACTAGATCACTGGAAAATGAAATTTTGGAAAATCTATGAACCATCTCAGTACAGTGTCTGAAGTTCAGATGTGTAACTTTTGATTCTAGAGATGATGCAAGAAGAAAATTTGGAATCCGACTTTCCTAGATATCCAAATACCTATGTACAAAACACCAAAATACTGCAAATTCCTCAAAATACAGCAAATACTTACAAATACAGCATATGTACTATGTTGTATTTCTAGAGATTGGAAGTTTGTTATCTCGTTTTTCTTTCTGGATTGTGTTCTCTTGTTCATGTTCCATTAGTGTATGCAGTCTGATCTTGATCACTATACTAACTCCTTTCTTATTTGAACGTATAAATTTTGTTCTAAACCGTACATGGATAAGTCACTTTCACTTATAAAATTCACAATAATTATGTATGAGTCTATTCTTGACATGAAAGATTGCAATGAAGAAGTGTTGACACAAGTCATTGCTGAACATCTTCACTTTTATTTTTGAAAATTTAACCCAAATTCTATTTAACCTTGAAGTCACACACCCCCCGAAATCTCATTTTTGAGTGTGCATTATACGGTTCAAAGATATACTATAATCTTCCAATCCAACGGTCCGATCTTACCAAGATTTAACTGAGACTTGTTTCATTAAGCTATGTTTACATTCGTACGGTTGGATACTATTAATAGTACCCCTAATTTCAATAGAGATAGATTTAAAGAAACATCACCCAGAAAAAGGTGGTTTCCCCAGAACCACCCTGGGTGGTAAAGGGTTAGATCCAGGAACCCCTCCACTCGGTGCCTTCTCCTATACGGAACACTCTTCAGTTGCAGAACAATCGTTGCAGAACACTCTGCAGAGCAGTGTGTTTATGCACATCTACGAATACGGATGTCAGATCTTCGTCCAGGTCTAATCCAAATCAACTAATATTTCCTAAATCTACGAATCCTGTGATTTAATCTACGCATTACTTTCAGAGTGTTTTTAGTACACCCTGCGTGACGAGCTTGTTTGCGCAGTTGTGCTGCCAGTCCAGTATTGTGATTTTCTTCCTCGATTGCGGGAATGAGGGCGGTGTGAATGGAATTGGATTTCTGCGCTTGTGCTACTGCGCCCCTGGAGTTGAATTTTTCGGGGCAAAGGTAGGAGGATGTGGCGAAGGTGGCAGAGGCATGTTCAGTCTTTTAGGCAAAGTTTGTCGTGGCTGAGAATTTCGCAGGAAACGTTTCGAGGTGTGGATTGCGGTGCCATAAATGCGAGGGAGCCTCAGGCAAGGGCGATAGTAGTTGGAGGCGGTCTTGCTCAATCTTGCAGGCCTTGGATTAGGGTTTGTAACGATAGGGTTGGTGGATCGGTTTATTCGAACTTGATTTCTAGTTCGATATTAGGAATTGTAGACTCTAGGATTAGCAGTAGAGGATCCCTGATTCTAGGTAGAGAATTTTTTAGCTCCATTAGAGTTAACCGAAAAGAAGCTAAAACTCACCTTAGGTAAGGTGAGTAGGAGGTTAGTCAAGGGCAGCCGATTCTACTGGCATGGTTGTATTAAATCCATAGATAGATTACATGTTCAACTAGTTTTGCCGTTTTTTTAACAACAAAACTAGTTGAACATGGATTTTGGTTGTCAGAGCATCGTTGGCTCAACTAAAAGGCACTTGCGAGGTTCTTTTTGTCTGACAGTTTTTAAGAATCAGCTTGCAAGCCGCTTCCAGCAACCTTCATCCAACCTCCCCACTTTCCAGTTTCTATAGATTCTTCTCCATTTTAGGATTATAGTAGCCCCGAAGAGCAAAGAAAAGGGGAGTTTTCAACTTGAGTTTTTCTTTTCGGTTACAGTTAATGAGAGCATTGATTCCCATTTCCTTGAATATTTGAGTTAACTGAAAACAGAACACGAGTTTCAAGACCCAATATTCAAGAAAATGGAAATCAATGCTCTCATTTTCCTTGGTCTTTGGGGTTACTATAATCCTAAAATGGAGAAGAATCTGTAGAAACCGGAAAGTGGGGAGGTTGGATGAAAGTTGCTGGAAGCGGCTTGCAAGCTGATTCTTAAAAACTGTCAGACAAAAAGAGCCTCGCAAGTGCCTTTTAGTTGAGCCAACGATGCTCTGACAGCCAAAACCCATGTTCAACTAGTTTTGCTGTCAAAAAAACGGCAAAACTAGTTGAACATGTAATCTATCTATGGATTTAATACAACCATGCCAGTAGCCAATCAGCTACTCTTGACTCACCTCCAACTCACCTTACCTAAGGTGAATTTTAGCTTCTTTTCGGTTAACTCTATTGGGTCTTGAAACTCGTGTTCTGATTTCAGTTAACTTAATTGTCGCATTAACTTGAAATCAACCCTTGAAATAACTGATTAATTTCAGCTTAAACAATAGCCTGATCAATTTCACTTTCAAGGATGACTAGGATTGATTTCAGTGGGCATGGCATCCAGCCGCCGATCAGTCAATTGCTCAAGCATATCAAATTTGGTATAGTAGCTAGACCTTCAACGAACCTAATTGAGTGCACCAAAAATACTACACCAATTATCCTCTTTAGTATGAGAGTAACAAATCCTCAGATTTATTCTTCTATGTGCTATCCAAATTAATGTGAGGATATAATTTTCAAAAATAGATTATTTATTTATTTATTTAAATTATAAAATTTTATTTTTCAAATGTCTAAAAATAGCAATGTTAGAATATTTTATTCATATTTGGCATGGTAAATTCATAGTACTTTGGATTAAAGAAAATAGTATAGGTCACACTATACCTACATTACCAATTACATCGAGTTACCTCAATTATTTCGACTCGGACTTCCTTTAACCCTTAAATGATAGATCGACCATTTTCGGGTCACAGGCCAAACAGCAGTGACTGCTTATGGGCAAAAAATGACATTTTTCAAATTTTGATTTTTTGTCAAAATTGGGGGTAGAGATCATGTTCTAGTGTTGTTTGATACATTTCATTTGCAATATTGAGGTTCACTAAGGATTTTTTCAAAGACAAAAACCTCAATATTGTCCTAGTGTTATAAAACTTACTATTTCGGGAAACTAATGATGTTCTCAATTGAACATTTTGCCTTTTAAAATTTTAGGATAGAATGTTTAGTTTTAACGAATTATACCAAATTTCAAATTCTAAAAATAGAATTTGTAATTTTGGTGAATTTTAAATGGTAAATGCTTCTAAATTCATTGAATGAGTATCTAAAACTATTTTTGGAAGTTTTACCTTACGGATAATTACTAAACATCATGCTTCTCATTTTCTCTTTTGAACCAAACTTCATCGAAGTTGCAGAAGTAACATTTTATAACACATCTAGGTTTTGCCCTTACCCCTCTGTCATTTAGGGGTTAACGCCTAAATGCTCAAATGACCATTCTCTGGTGGTTGCCCGAATCTGACGGGCTGCCTGAAACAAAAAACATTTTTTTTAAATAAAAAATATTTTAAAATACTACATCAAGTCTACTTTCCAACGCAATTTGAATTATGTCAATCCGAGTTAAACTCCACCGGGGAGAATTTTTCAAAGTGAATCACCTCAACATTGTTTTAGTGTTATAAAATTTACTATTTGGAGAAAGTAATGATGTTCCTTCCAACATTTCTTTTGCTATTTTGAAGTTTATAATAGATAAACCAAATTCAACCAATCACGCTAAATTTTAAACTCTAAAAGTGAAAACTATAATTTATACAAATTTTCAAAGGTTAATGCTTTTAAATTCATTAAAAAAATATCTAAAGTTATTTTTGGAAGTTTGATTGTATGGATAATTTGTAGAAATAATGCCCTACATTTTGTTTATTGAACCAAACTTCATCAAACATATGGAAAGCACATATTATAATACATCTATGTTTTGTCCAATACCCCTCGGGCTTTTCGAGGTTAATTCAACAATTAATCCGAATTTTTGTTATTAGTCTAAGTCGGACTAAAGAGGATAAAGGGTGTAGTATGATGCTATTGCATCATTGCAAGGATCAGTTTATAATTTATGTTGGCTATTTCCTCGCGCTGATATTCCTGGCCAGAGAAGGTGCACATATGATTTGCATGGCTTGCCACGTGGTAGCGCACGACTTTTACCCCTGGAGTGGGCCAGTAACTCCCACTCGAGATAAACACAATGTTACAAACCCACACCCGGGACACTATAACAATGTCACGCACTTGACAATATTACATCCTTGACAGTGTCACGCACTTGACAGTGTCATGCACTTGAGAGTGTCCTATATTTGCTAGTGTTACATACCTTCACGTAAGTCTACATCTACGAGAATGGGTGTAACATCCTTGTTCAGGTCTGATCCAAATGAACTGAAATCATCGAAATCTACCAATTCTGTGGTTCTATCTACGCGATACTAGCACGTTTTTGGGTCACACCTGCATGACGAGCTTGTGCTACCAATCAAGTCTGACTTGTGATTTTCTTCGTTGATGTGGGTTGGATTGCTGAGTTTCTTCTGGTGTCTCACCATTAGATTGAATTGAAATAAAATAAAATCAAATATTACAGCATTTGCTACATATGCTTACTTGTGTCAATGTCATCCTTTAGAGTGGAATTTATCAGAGAACTTGTGTAACAGTGGGTTACTGATATACTTCATAAACCATCAGATTTATTTATTTTTATACGTTTCTCAGAGTTTTTTAACCCCTAAAGGTCACAAGGTGTCTTTGGAATTCACAATTTGAGATAAACCATTATGAAGTATTTTTTGGAGGAATATTTTGGAATTGATATACAAATGGAAGTTGTAGATTTTGAATTTTAGATTCCATATGTATGGTTAGAGTCACCAATGCTATCATTAATATTTTATTATAAAATTTTGAAAGTTAAAATTTGAAATTCCTTTTAAATTTGATTACAAAAAATATATTAATATTTTTTGAGAAAAAATGTTGAAACCAATTTGAAATGAGTTACTCTTAACATGGTGATTTTTTGAAATTTTTGTGTTCCTTAAATCTATGACCTCATTTTTGCATGATCACTTTTGAACTAAAGTCAATGCAATTCGGCTTGGTCAAAATTTCACATACTTATATGTTTGTAATTTTAGAAAAGTATGTACTTTAATAACACCAAATCCAACTGTTGGATAGGACAACAACTTGACGAAGTATCTCTAAAAAATGTTTCATGGTGAAGAACCCGTAAACCCTAAACCCTAAACCGTAAACCTCTTTAGTGGGCAGGCAACTTGTTTTTAGTCGTGTTACAAACTACTCCGATTATCTTGTTGTAATTTTTTAAACTACGTTATGCAAGGGAAGGCCCCTCGTGTCAGGGTCCTTTGAGTTTTGGGCACCCATCGTCGGGCTCGGCCCTCAGTCCAGTGCCCTTAAATCAAGGAACCCCTCCACTCAGTGCCTTCCCTATACGTAAAGCACGGGGCAAGAAAATCCTTCACAAAATCGTGCCAGTCATATGGAGGAACGACACTGCTGAGAAGTTATGAATGCCCGGCACCAGAACCAGTGCCAGGAATCATAACGAAGGAACCTTGCCCCTGTGCTTTACGACGGGGGAGGGCTTGAATCACGGGCTGCTCTCGATGGGCAGGCTCTCAGCGCCTCGGGCTGCCGGCCTCGACGCCTCGGGCTGCCGGCCTCGACGCCTCGGGCTGCCGGCCTCGACGCCTCGGGCCTTCCCAAGGGAAGCCCTTGATTCAAGGCCTCCCCCCTTACGGAATACTCTTCAGTTGCAGAACACTCTTTGCAGAACAATCGTTCAATCGTTGCAGAACAATCGTTGCAGAACACTCTTTGCAGAACAATCGTTGCAGAACACTCTTTGCAGAACAATCGTTGCAGAACACTCTGCAGAGCAGTGTGTTTATGCACATCTACGAATACGGATGTCAGATCTTCGTCCAGGTCTGATCCAAATCAACTAATATTTCCGAAATCTACGAATCCTGTGATTTAATCTACGCAGTACTTTCAGAGTGTTTTTAGTACACCCTGCGTGACGAGCTTGTTCGCGCAGTTGTGCTGCCAGTCCAGTATTGTGATTTTCTTCCTCGATTGCGGGAATGAGGGCGGTGTGAATGGAATTGGATTTCTGCGCTTGTGCTACTGCGCCCCTGGAGTTGAATTTTTCGGGGCAAAGGTAGGAGGATGCGGCGAAGGTGGCAGAGGCACGTTCAGTCTTTTAGGCTAAGTTTGTCGTGGCTAAGAATTTCGCAGGAAACGTTTCGAGGTGTGGATTGCGGTGCCATAAATGCGAGGGAGCCTCAGGCAAGGGCGCTAGTAGTTGGAGGCGGTCTTGCTCAATCTTGCAGGCCTTGGATTAGGGTTTGTAACGATAGGGTTGGTGGATCGGTTTATTCGAACTTGATTTCTAGTTCGATATTAGGAATTGCAGACTCTAGGATTAGCAGTAGAGGATTCCCGATTCTAGGTAGAGAATTTTTTAGCACTTTGGTTGAGGTTGAGCACATGAGTGATGACAATGACAGAGACGAGTCTCGAGGACTCCGCCGTGAGAATGAGCAAGCGGAGATTGTCAGTCGGTTTGAGAATCTGCTTCAGAAATGGAACTCGAATACGCCGCTGCTCCTAAATGATTTGCAGGTGAATCCTCGAATTCTTCTCTTGCTTGCATTTTGCTTTCTGGCTTACATTTCAAGGTGCTGGTCCCTCACTTATGCCTGTGATGTAACCCCTAAAGCACCAAGAAGCCCTCATATTTTTTTAGCAGTTTTGAGTAGGTCAAATGAGGACTTTCTTTTGTCCAATTTTATTTATTTCTTGACCAACACATGCAATGTTCTTCACTGATTCTGGAGATATACAATTTGATCCCATCTAAATTACATTTTTTGCAATATGATCAATCAAGTTGGATATTTTCAAATCATGAAATCTTGGTACTTTTGGCGCTAATCTTATTTATCATTGCTTGGTGAAATATATTATTACAGGTTCAATTGACTCCCGCGCTTGTTTGTCAAGTGGTGAAAAAGATTCCCAAGTCTGCTGTAGTGCGGAAGTTTTTCAAATGGGCAAGCACGCAGCCCGGCTATCAACACAATGTGTATACATACGCGGCTGTACTCGATCACTACGGCAAGTTCCAGAACTTCCAGGCCATGGATCAAGTGGTTGCCGAAATGAAGGAAGAGGGAATCGCTCCGAGTCTCGTCACTTTCACGTCACTCATGTTCTGGCATTCGCAGATAACAAAACTGGCAGGAGTTCGACGGATGTGGCAGCAAATGCAGGAAGCAGGTTGCAAACCTAACGAATACATCTATTCAAGTTACATCGATTCGCTTGTGAAGAACGGCTGTCACGAGGAAGCCATGACGGTCTTCCAGGAGATGCAGGACGCTGGTTGTCGTCCCAACATATTCACGTTTTCGGTGATGATCCAGAGTCTTGTGGAATCCCTGCAAATGGAAGCTGCAGAGGAGCTTTATGAAAGAATGACGAAGCTCCAGTTCACACCCAACAGCGCAACCTACTCCAATCTCGTCAAGGCGCATGCCAAAGGACCAGACATCGAGAAGGCGATTTACTTTTACCGGGAGATGATGGATGCAGGCTTGACACCTTCCCATTCCTTGCGTTCTCTGCTGTCGGCAGCTTTGACAGCCCAAGGGAGGGCAAATGAAGCGGAGGAGCTGACGCAAATCAGTGCAGCTATGGCGGTGGAGAATCTGAGGAGCAAGCAATTAAAAGCCGTTCTTCATGGCTGTCTGCCCAGGCCAGAGAAACTTGCAGAACTCCTCCGAGACTGGGGACCTGAAACGGAGCTTGCACTGGAGAGAGTCAAGTTGAAGCTTCGGCATCCTTACCTCTTGAATGTGTTGACCTTGTGAGCGGCGACCCAGAAGCTGCCTGGCGGTATTTCGAGTGGGTGAGGGCTCAACCGAATTATAATCCCACCAGGCACATGTTCGCTCGAGTGCTGGACATTGTTGGGAAGACGGGGCACATTGCATTGCAGAAAGAGATCATCTCCGAAGTTGAGGCACCGCTGGAAGGGAATGCTGTGACGTATGACAAAGTGATCAGGAGTTATTGTCTTTCCAAGCACACAGACGCTGCTCTTCTGGTGAGCACCTGCACATTTTCTGCGTTACATTTCGCTTGTGAGTACACCTAGACCTCTTTAGTATCACAAAAGGTTCCAGACCACCTTGACTCCTGCAGCCTGAATTACTTCTTTAATGTCACTTTCTGTAACACTCTACTGTCACAATATTAGAGACCTATGTGTGCATTTTAGAGAACACCATGTGCATTTTGGGCGCCTAAGCTGTTACACTAAAGAGGTCTGGATTTGTGTTGATGTGTTTTTATCATTTTACTCCAATTTTGCATTGTTCCTGAAGTCTTGGGAACAGTTAGTATTAAGAATGTCAAAGTGAAACATGTTTGAGAATTTTGCATGTGCTTGATTGATGCAGGTGTTTGCACGCATGAAGGAGCAAGGAATACAACCAGATGCCAACATCTATACCATGCTGATCGACGTTCTGTCAAGAACACGTGACCATACGCAGGCTATGGAGATGTATGCTGAAATGGTGGAAGCCAAGTGCAAACCTACTGTCCACACCTACACAGTAATTTTACATAGTTTGGCAAGGTCAGGGAGGGTGAAAGCTGCTCTGACTCTATTTGAGAGACTGCCATCGTTTGGTGTTCCACTGAGTGTGGCGACGTACACAATCTTGCTGAAAGCCTGTCTGAAAGCAAATGAGTTAGAAAGGGTATTGAAGCTTTACGCAGCCATGCATGCAGATGGGATCGTCCCATCAAGGGCAACTCACAGAATGGTCTCCCGAGGTCTTCATGCTGCGGGAATGCATGACGAGGCAGATGCGCTGTCAGAAGTCCCGATTTATTTCCCAGAGCCCCAAAGAGGTGTCGTTGCACAGAGGACTCCAAGAGCACGCAAGAGTGTCTCCACTCTTGTGAGAAGATTTTATGAGCAATAAAGGACACCAGCCAAGACGAATGTAAGCATTTCCTCCAATTGATGAGTTTAGAATGTCACATTTCGTGTTCACCACAATTCAGTGGTTTAGTGTCATGCTGCAGAAATTGCTGTACATCACTTTGGCAAAGCTGCTGAACACATTCTGAGAAAATGCTACACCTCCCTGAGTCTAGCCATTCTTGAACAGGAATGAAATTTAAACACTTCGGTTCATTCTATAATTGACACTGCACTCCCTAGTCATTCTAGTGTGGGTCGCTGCACTTTATTTTGAGTGATTATTTAACTGCACTCATCATCTTGCATCCACCTACTTGGAATCTAATGGCTCGGTGACAACGCTATTCACACTTCTACGCTACAATGACAGGTTGTCTATTTCAAAACACTACAGAAGTGTTGCTTTCTAATCTAATCTAGACCACCTTTATGCCTGTCACTAGCGCCCTTGCAGTTTTCTCCTTGCAATCCATGCTTCGAAATCTTTCCTGCAAAATCCTCAGCTACAACAAACTTTACCCAAACAACTAAACACACTTTTAACTGTGGCTACAAACTCAACAATATAATTAATTACATGCACACTGCAGTGCATGCATTCCAAGGATTAATGTAAAAAATTATAACACTTGTATTGGCAACACTATCGGGCAAGCAAGGTAGTCAAATATTTGCCCCTTTAAAATATTCTTGAACCTAGTCATGAACCTAGTTTAGTTTTGGTAGGCCATCTTTGGTGGTTGGAGTTAACCCCTAAAGGATGTTGCCTGGGGTATTTTATACGCTAGTAGTGTCAGCATACATGTGATGCTAAGGGGTGTAAAAGTGTGAATTTGGAGGGGAGATTTTTTGAAGAGGTGCATATGGTGATTTTCAAGAGCATTTCCATCTGTTGTGGGATCATAAAACAATTATGTATTTTCCCAGTACATAACTCAAAATACGTACAAAACGTCCTTTGAGTAGCCATATCTTTTTTTCTGCGTCACATATCTTTAAATATTTTTTTTGTATATTTAGTTCCCATCCCAAGCTCCATTTTTCATATTTGCAGTTTCTATCAATACCATAGTCTTTGTGGTGAAATACCATCTGGAAGAACACTTGCAACCCTTTTTGGCATGCAACCTCCTTTAGGGGTTAACCCTTAAACGTCAAGAGGGCCTGGGCGGGGTAGCCCAAAAGGAATCTAAATTTTGGAGGAGGAATTTTTTATTTTTTTTATTTTTTGGTTTCTTTTGGAAAAAACGCCTCTGCTGGCCCGTATTATTGCGGCACTGTAGCACTGCGGCACTTTTCAGAAAACGACCTCAACTGCCCCCAACCTCAACTCCTGCTCATTTTGATAACTTCGATTGCTTGTCAATGTTTCTACAATCTCCCAAATGAGGCGCAAATTTGGAATTTAGATCGCTTTTTCAGTAGCTTTCCAATGCACCAATCCACGCTTGATTTGGTTGAGAAAATCCACTTTTTTCTTCATTATTCTCTTTTTACTAAGCCCATGGGGCTTACCTTGACGTTTAAAGGTTAAGAACAAAGATATTGCTTTTACGTAGAGAAACAAAATTCACGACAATTGAACCAGGTTGATTGTAGATGTTAACACTCTTGTTGTTAGAACTTAATAAGAGCATTCTTTATTGTCTGCCCCACCGGGGGAGAGACTACGGAAATACTTTGTTTTTTAGGAGTTACAAGGAGTTACACGCCTGGACAGTAAAAGGAAACCATAAAAGTAAATCTGGGGTAAATACTAATGCAGAGACTATGCGATTAGCCGCTTGTTTTATTTTAGTATCATCGATGATTTCAAATCATGGGGATCACTAGACATGGTCATTACCTATTATAAGAAAGTAGATCCAAATATAGGGTGGAATTAAATAGGTGTGAGGTAAAAACTATAATTTTTTATATGCAATATAGTATCATGTCAATTTGAAAATAATGAACTTCTAATATAGGATGTGCATGTGTTTATGCACAAATCTTAAAAACAAATAGTATAGGATATAAATAGAAGATTTTTTTTATAGCTGGGTTAATACATTTTGGGATTTGGAAGTCACTGGAGAAGAATTTCTATGTGGGAAGGATCTTTGTTGTTCTAAATTTCTTTGTAAATGACTACATCGGTCTCAATTTTACAAAGTGACAAAACCTTTTTACATTTGCCAAAATTTATTAAGACAAGAATTCAAGTTTTACAAATCTCTACCTCTTGCCAATTGCCACTCTTTTTGAATTTTATGATTATATGCCGTAGTAGAAACAACTACCTACTAGCTACTTGCTAGTATATTGTGATCATCACTTACTTAAATTGGGTACAAGTTGTAGGTAATATTCTCAAACTAGAGTGTACATTTTTACAACATTGCAATACTACAATTCATTAAATGATTCTTTAAAATATTTTTTTCCAATATAATTGAGATTTTCAAAAGGGTTTTAATGAATATGAACATTAAGAAAACCCCTATTAAAACTATAGATATCTTATAACTAGTATACTATTTATTTAGAATATTTTTTTAGAATAGTAAAGCTACATATTTTCCTTTGTATAGATGACAATATTGAGAAAATGATTTTCTTTGATGTTACTTCAAGAGTTTTTTTGTGTAGCATCATCTTTTTAACTTAGATGATATTCCTATTTTAGTTTGTTAAATTCTTAAATAAGAATCTAAAAATTTGGTCATTATACATTGACAAAAAAAAATCTTTTTATTTTCAACAAAACATAATTAAATAGTGATCCAAAATGTAAAAATGTAGCTCCAAAAAAAATTCATAGAAGAAATCTTTGTGACGTCATTTATTATTATTATATTCTTATGTTTTCTTACTACACTCTTATATATTCACACAATCTTACATATTCTTACAATTTGAGTTTATCCTATGTATAGTACATTATACCTTGAAAACACCCTATCTTAAATGGCTATGCTATCTGGGATGCTATCAAGGCTTTAAAATGGTGACATTCTTTGATGAATTTATACTTAAAAGGTACATCACTTATTCCAATTAGTGCAAGAGTTTGAACAGTACAATCAACCTTCACACTAATTTGTATGAATTATGGATGAAGTTTGGATGACAATTACTCTATTAAAAATAGCATCATAAAATGTAGACTGAATTGAATATTTATTTTAATTAAAATATTATGAACTTTCATATTGGTGCATCTTGCAAATTTATATAAATTCAAAAACTAGTATAAGGCATAATAATTGAAATAGGTGGTGTAGTATAACACATTACGACCACTACGTCACTCTTAAAAGTACATTCACAACAACTCACTAAAGGTGCAAATCCAAAAACAAGGAGGTTAAAAATTTGAACTCATCTTTAGATTGTGCAAAGCATTGACTATATTTAGTAATCTGCAATTTGAGAAGTTCATGCTTGGAGGCACTTAGGGTCCTTCCACTCATTCTGGCCCATTCTTATGACAGATTGGCCACCCGCTAGTCAAAGTGCTCACAACAAGTAAGGGTATTCCAAGCTAAGAGGGATCTTTTGCCCCTTGCTTGTTCGTTAAAAGTTATATTTCTTTCCTTCATATGAACAAAAATTTAAACTCAGAAGAAATAGTTATCCTCACATGGGTTATATATTAAACTCTTGGCTTAACTCCACATAGTTAAAAATTTGTACATTACTATTTATTACCTTTGGTGTGAATTTATCCAAAATGGAGTCACTTCCCGGGGATGCACTCTACATTATGTTTGAGAATCACGTGTGTTCATAACTCCTATCTTCACTCTTTACACGAGGGGTTATATGTCTAAAAACCTTTGTATACAAATCTATTCCGTCCTAAATATATGTTTAATGTAAGTATACGTCAATATTTTTAATTGTAAATATGATTATGGTATGTATACGTCATACGTCAATGTTCAAATTAATACACCCTTTGTACGTGTTTAGTACAATGTACCCCCCGGGCATCACTTTCACACATGAAAAATGCCAAATTAGTTCCACCCTGTTTTGGTTGGCGACATATAGCTAGAAAACGAATCTATTTTTAGAATGAACTAAAATCATTCCTTTACCGCCAAAATATTCATCCGTGTTGACATAATTTCATTCATTCAATTATGATGACATCATCTGAAATCTAGATGAACTCAAAGTGTATGTTTCACTGGTGCCACTTGTTCAAAAAATTAAAAAAATTAAAAAAAATCCCTATTGATTACCATACGTTTAGATTAGATTCAACACTTTGTTGGCCAAATATAATTTTCACAAATATAAATATACTTTGCTGTTGAAATTCAATTTCCATGTCATATTTCAAAAGGTTACAACCAACCCCAAGATAGCATGATTGTGTTACTTTTTCAGATATTTTATTTTAATCTAGAGTAGATATACCAATCATCGTTCAGTTTTGAGTTTTTTTCATGATTCACAGTGGACAGTATATGTACTATACGTCAAATCCAACCTATATTATCCAAATCTAAGGTAGATATTCTAATCACTGTCCAGTTTTGAGCTTATCTCAT
The DNA here is from genome assembly GCA_022496805.1 of Pohlia nutans. Taxonomy (NCBI): domain Eukaryota; kingdom Viridiplantae; phylum Streptophyta; class Bryopsida; order Bryales; family Mniaceae; genus Pohlia; species Pohlia nutans. The sequence goes on from CM040088.1 coordinate 39,488,223, forward strand.
AATTCAGAATAGATAATGGACGGTAAGGACGGCTTTCTATAGAGAGCCTGAACCTGCATGGTGACGTCATGTGGATAGTTACCTCCTATTGTAACATGTTTACAAGGTAGCTAGATTAAATGAGGTGTAGGTTCGGAACTGACTTTCAGTCTTGCAAAGTGGAGAAAACAAGACCGAAAGCTTGGAAACTTTATGTAGAAGTTTTGACATATACTCAACTCAATATGTTGCAACCTCCAAAGTACTCAATTAATTTAAGCTACACCCCCCAAAGCATGTTCTGTCAAGCAAGTAATTGTAGATGACATCACTAAGAAGGTTCATGCCCTTCATGGAAAGCCGTCGTCACTTCAAACCACACATATTGAGGTAACACTTTCAAAGGGGACGGTCCACTGAACGACCATTAGGGTATAGACGGTGATTAGCATATATCCTATACTAGCGCATACCTGTTGCACTGCATCCTGCATTGAACGTGCCTGGGAGAATATGAACCGGATAGTCGGTTCACTCGGTTGAAGTCTTAGGCGGAATCAGTTGAAAAACAATAAAGATGACATGAAGAAACATTTGGGATGAAAATGTGACCATTCTTGTGACAACGGGTCGTGACAAATTGCATGACAATGTGCATTTAATATATTGGATGTAAAATCCAACTTGAATGTATGGCGCTCCGTCCAATGAGGCGAGTCTCAATTCATTCGTTCATGAACGAAGCCAGTCTATATTCATCCGTTCATAGAGTCCCGCGTTCTTGAGTTTGAATCCCTCCATTCTGCGCCATTTCTGTCCCCGTCATCCTTATGAACAGACGAACTGTCCAGAACCTCTTCCCATTCTTGTTCGGGAGATCAGAGCCTGGATCACGACGCACTGACGCTCTAGCGCATGGAATTGTGTTTCCTGTTGTGGAATTCTTCAAGGGCCTTCAAGGATATAATTACATAATTTCAGCAGCGATTCAATATTTTCGTTCTCCAAATGCGCTTGCTTGTATTAATTCGAATGATGCTTGCTTCTACTAGATTTAGCGTCAATGTATGGTACTGGACTCTGGATTAAGCAGCAGAACCAGCATAACTGTGCTCAGGATGGCAGAAACTCCTCAGCAGGATGGATGGATTCCAATCTTAGATAGTTTCATTCTGGCGCCATTGGAGAGCATCGTCTACCCAATCTTCATGCCGGATACTCAATATCATCCCGTGCTTCAGGAAATTAATCTCACTGCGATTTACTTTCATCAATTCTCAAGTAACTATGTCATCTAAGCAATTATTGATTTCTAACTTCGCTTTCTCATTGAGCAATCCTGCGAATTGTAGTGGCACTGTATATATTGGACATGCTTGATTTGAGCTACCGAGTGAGCGAGTATACAATACTGAGATTAGATCCTCCATCTTGTGATTCGCTTTGGTGTCTGCAGATTTACGACATAGCTGCCCGCAATTCGGACACCGATACACAGTTCCGGCTGACAATTGCAGATGGTTACGACCTTCAACGCGCGGTATTAGCACCTGTGCTGAATGACATGGTCCAGAACATGATGCTGGTCATCAAACCTGGTTCAATTGTGCGCATAGTCAAATACACTTTGCACGCTAGTGTCCATCAGAAGCTGAAACGGTAAACTGCATGATGTAGCTTATTAGTGCACATGAATGGATAATGTGTTCAATGTTGAATTTTATGCGACGATGACTTTTAAGTATTCCCCGGGGGTTTTATTCAGATTAGCTGTGCAATAGATTGTCCTCACGAAAATATTTTAGTTGTTTGGCATTGCTCTTGTGACATGCTTTATCTGACACGATGTTTCATTAAAGAATCGATGAGTTAATTACTTCACTTAATTAAGCTGTTCCTATCCAAGAATTACTGTACTTGGACATGGAATGGTTTCTTATTAGTTACCATCGTTCAAGGTGCAACGAATAAATATATAGCTTCATTGCACGCTTAATTGCGTCGCAGATTAAGAGGTCCACTTCAATTTTCTAGTCACTTTGCTACTTCGGCTTGATTGTATGTTCGGGCTAATTAATTATAGCGAGCATCCACGTTGGCTGGCTGACCGATTGGGTTTAACCTGCTCCTTGTTCTGCATGGCAGACTTATCAAGATCCATGAGATGGAGGTTTTGAGGACCGAGTTCGAAACCATTGGATTGCCAGTCGACAGGATTACCTCAAACTATCCTGGGCGAGATCAGATCGAATGGAATGAACCGGAAGATTGGAAAGAGCACAATTGGGAATGGCTGGACCCTGAGGATCCGGACTTTCCATGGTTAGAGGACGACGGGCGCGGTGAGGATGAATTATTAGATTTGTGGAATTCAGGAGCAGCTTGACGGGCATACAGAATCCAGCGGGCTGCATGTTTACAACAGTTCTGGTGAACATGTGGAATGGCCAGTTCGATCAGCATCCATTCGCAAACGTTTTAAGTTCGGTAAATCCACGGTACTTAGACTGTTCTGTTTGTAATTTAGCAGAAGGGAAAAATCCTCAGCAAGCCCTGCGGTAACATCAGGCTCTGAATCATTCATTAGGTCGGAGGACATTAATTTCTAGAGTTGAACATTTGTTGCTTTCGTGATTTGCAATTTGGTAGGTACTTGGATCCTGTAGTATCGACTGGAGGCCGCACTCATCGGGTGTATTTGTCTGACTCTGAATATGGCAAGACGATTTAATTGTAAGACGTAATGCAGGTTCGCACCTGGTTCGCCCAATCCAAGTATTCTTGAAAAATTGCAATCCTCTTTAAGTTGATCATACAAGCAGCATCAACATATAAATCGTTCACAAACCAGAGCAACAACCACAGTTGCACAACCTTATTATTTAGTCACGACGCAATGAAAGCAGACAGCGCGGGACGTGCAGTGCCGAGAAGAAGTCTTTAAGACCTGCGAAATCTAGCGATTCTTTGCAATCGCTTACCACCGATGATTGCAAACTTTAGGTCGCGAGTGATTCTGTGCATGCGGTTGATTTGACGATTCCCTCTTTCGATTTAGGCATCGAATTAGATGACTGTTCTGACGAGTATGGTTATCCTACTTCGCAGCATCTTGTTTCTATTCCGCATGTTGCAAAAGCGAGCGAGGTCTGTGAAACGAAGTTTAGTTCCCGATCCTGTAGGTGTCGTTGTTTCTGGTATTCGGTCTACCTCTTGTGCTGAAATTTCTTCGGCTTTAGAACCGACAGAGATTGTGTTGCGAATGTTTCAAATTCCGATATGCAGGAACAGCTTTCAGCGAAATTTCAGATAGACGATGTAGTTTTTGATTTGCCTATGAGGGACTATGAGAATAATTGCGCACTTGAAATGACAGACGTTGTTGTTTCTGAAATTCTCGGAGAGGATCTTCCCATTTAGGCATCAATAAGTGTGATCTTTCTATTGTAGTAAGCGTATTCAAGGAGCCTAAGACAGACATGGTAGAACTAGAAAAGAAAACACTATATACTCTAATCTGCTGCATGGACTAACTGTGGCAGGAGTCATTTAAGATTTGGTAATAACTTCAGCTGAGTTCACCTCATCTGAAACTTAATCGACAGAGAGGTCGTAGATTCTAAACCTGCGTCGTACTTCTAGTAGGGTTTGATACGCTTGATACGTATCCCGTGCATGGGGATATGGAATTGTTGCTGTCAGGGTACAGTTACCGAGACTGCAGTGCCACGGGTTCATGCAAGAGGAACCATTCAGTTCCAGTACCCTCCCTCGTTCCAGATGTTTTACTTCTGGACGTTTCTTGGTCAAATGAGATGGTTCTTCCTGGTCGTCAATCCGCGAGGGGCCTTTGCAGACTGGTGGCCTTGGATTTTTCTTTGTGGCAGTGTTTCCTCTTGTTCCTCTGGTTGTCGATGCTGCTGCTGCAAAGGTTGTCTGATGCAGCGTTGAGTTTTCTCGAGGACTGCTTCTTGGACTCCTTTGCAGAGGATGGGCCGATCCCTCCGGAGAGTTCCGTTGGCGAGAACAGTCGTTGTGATGTTCCGATCCGCGACGATCGAGGTGAAGCTTCAGATGATCAGACTGGTTCCGGTGGTAGTCTTATACCCTCCCTGCCTGACGTATTGGTGCAGAGGCACGTGTGGCCACTGCTTGTGAACCCTCCTTCGGTACCGTTGTTGTTAATTGTTCCTTTGAGGTGTGAACTCATCGTGGCGTTGTTTCTTGGAGACCACTTTGGAGTGGAATGCGCTGCAATTCCTGCAGCTGGATGCCCCTGGGTACACTCGGTATGCTACTATAGAAAGGCGGATTGTTGTACCGGTTACTGATTGTTTGCTCAATGAGCTAGCTAGCTATAGAGTATTAGTAACAGAGAACATGGAAGAAATAGAAAACAGGGTGAGATATTCTGGTTTGGGAAGAAGGACACTGGCCTCACGCACATGACAAGAAAACGTGGCGGGCGCCGGCGGCCGCCGACGAGAATCATCCAAGTCTGTCCCTAAACCCAGCGGACTTCTCCCGCCGTCGCAGACCTCCGCCACAGCGCCGCGCCGGAGCCGTTTCCCTTTTACTGCCGGTTTTCAAGTGTGAATGGGGCCGACTTGGTGTGAACGGGGCCCGATGGAGGCGAGGTCTTACCTTTTATCCAGGCTGGCGTTGGCGTTGATGCGAGCTCATGTGCGTGGCTGCAGTGACTTCGCCAACAGCTACGATTTCTCAACCAACCACGCCTCGCCACCTGTCCTGGCGGTTGGCGGGGCAGAAATTCTTCATGTGCGTGAGGCCACTGCCTTTCTATGTAGTAGTTAGTGGGTGTCCTTTGGGTGTAGAGGATTGCCCCCAGTACTATGAGCTGTGACTAATGGCTAAGGGATCAATTTTGACTAATCCTAGTTTGTTTCTCAATCTTTCAAAGACAACTCTACCTAGAGCTTTTGTAAGAATATCAGCTATTTGATCAATAGTTGGTATGTATTCCAATTTAACTTATGATGCAATTTTTTCGCGTATGAAATGGTGTCTCACCTCAATATGTTTAGTGCGCCCATGATAGATTGGATTGTGCGCCAGGTTGATACTTCTTTGATTGTCCCCAAAAATAGCTGTTGGACTCTGGATCTTCTGCATGCTGAGTTCAGTGAAAAGTCTTCTCAGCCATATGGCTTCTTTGGTGCCTTCTGTGATGGACATGTATTCGGCTTCTATTAAAGAAAGTGCTACTATGGGCTGCTTCTTGTTGTTCCAGGTGATGGGACTATTTCCTAGCATGAAAACGTACCCTGTTGTGGATTTTCGATCTTGGGTGTTACTTGCCCAGTCAGAATAAGTGAAACCATAAAGCTGGTTTTCCTCCCTTCGCTGATACTGTAGGGCAAGGTCAATGGTGCCTTTGAGATACCGATAAAGATGCTTGACGGCCTGAGTATGGATTTCGAGAGGTTTGGTCATAAATCTACTGACAATGCTAACTGCATGGGAGATATCTGGACGGGTGTGGGTTAAGAAGATAAGTTTTCCTACCATGCGTTGGTATAGCACCGGGTCCGAGGGTGGGGAATCCATGTCAAGTTGCAGCTTCTGTTTTTCTAACACACAACTAGAATGTGACACAAGAATTATGCCATAATTCATGTATGGAATGGATGAAATGGTAGTATTTTCATACTATGAATTTTGTCCCTAAATTGTGTCCTCATAACTAGAAAATTGTAGTTTTTCATATGTGGAATTAGGGTGGAGTAAGCCTTGATCCATCCATGAATTCTGAACATTTTGTAGACACAAATAGTGACCAATATCCATACTTCAAATTGTACCATAATGCGAGTATGAAAATTGGTACATTTGTGTACATGGTAATGCATAAGTTTCTTTAGAGCAAATAGCACATTTTTTGTCGATTAAATTTGGGCACTTTTATAAAATGAAAAAGGTATATATAATTGTACTATAACTGTCAGCTAATCCCATACATATCTATTTACATAATCTATCTATGTATCTATCTACCAAAACTGTTGTCATTTTCATTCTCTGTGGATGCTTCGAACACTTTCTTCAACTCTACAATGCCTTCAGCAAGCACTGCTTATAGTTATTCATTGCACAAAAAACACCAGGCACAACGTACATGATTCTACACTATTCATGAATTAATTCATAGAAATCCATGATGAGACATGAACCCCAGTTGAGAGAGTCCAATTCTTATGGTTCAATTCATCGGTTTAGGGTGTCCATAATCGTTTTAGCTGCTTCTAATAAGCTAAGACAATAATGTACCCCCGGGGAGGTCATTGCAAAATTTTATTAAACCACGTGAGAAAAAATATAGGGTCCATTTAATTCATTGGAGCAAAAATTTATACAAATTTTAGAAATACCATAGTCTGGATGAAATAGCCTATACGGTATTATATCTAAAGTAGAGTAGGTGAAAAGTATAGGTAGTATTCTATTTTTATTAATAAAGTAGGGTCTCAAATATTTAGAGGAATGAAGAATTTATGTGAGTTCTAATGAAAATCCTTGGATTGAATGAGAATCGCCTCAGTTGACTAAAAATCGTCGAAGTTAGCCAATGGCTATGAATGAATCACAAATGAAGGTTGAATTATTTGGCTTCATGGGAAAGTCTCCTCATGATGAATTTGAGCATTAGGTGACCAATGAGATTCACGAGGCTTGGGCGGGGCCGCGGGGTGGTAGTGCCGCATGCTTCCTCTCACAACATGCATTTCTCATTTAAACCTACCATCGAACATTTTAGGCACTAAGCATAGTCGTTATTCTCTGAAAGTTACGTTCATGTATTGTTGTCGTTTTGTTATGTCCGATTAAGTTCAATTATGCTGAAATTCCAGGATTTTGATAAATGGTCCAGTTTATAAATAAAATAGGGTCTATAAAATAACTTAATGGTGGAAATTATATTTACCTATAGGGTCTTGAAAAATACCTCAAAGTACCATTTTATCTACTAATAGGGTGCAAATTATTTAAGAAATTTAGATAAATAGCCCACCTATAATTAACCCTCGACCGCACGTGGTTTACAAAAGTATGTAGTATGTAACCTCCCCGTGGGTATTTTGTATACATGTTGAAATCGGATTGTTCAGAAGTGCTCCAAAAATTCCGAAAGTTTTATTGTGAGTAGAAATCATCATTTAAAACATGTGAAAAAGATTTCAAGGAATTTGGAGGTGTAAAGAAAAAGATATGAGGGTCTGAAGTGACGCCTAGATACCCACCGTGCAACTCAAAAAAATCACCAAAAATCGCTCACTTGATGAATTTCCGATCAAGAGGTACCTACAGATTTGGCTCTCAAAAAGAGCTAGGGTCTCTTTGTTGCTCATCCTACAATTCAAAGCCCAAGAATCGGAATTTTCTCACTTTCAGTTCTAAAAGCTACATGGGGGCCTTACGATCCTTTAGGGGTTAAAAGAAAAACTCAGCAGACTTTGGCGGCCATTTTGTCATAGTAGAATAACTATTTTAAAAAATCTTTGGACTAAGAAAAGCTGGTAAATCAAGTTAAGTTACATCTCCAAAAATTCGTTTGTGATTTTGAGCCTCCATTCAAAAGTTATAGACAAAATTCAGAGTGGGGTAGCACGGAATATTATCTTTGATATTTTCAAACACCCTCTCTGAATTTTGTCTATAACTTTTGAATGGAGGCTTAAAATCACAAACGGATTTTTGGAGATGAAACTTAACTTGATTTCCTAGCTTTTCTTAGTCTAAAGAGTTTTGAAAAAAAAAATTTACTATGTCAAAATGGCCGCCAAAGTCTGCTGAGTTTGAAAACACAGAATAGTAAGTGTATATGTAAGAAAAAAATCATGCATTGTTCATCACGTTCTAGTGGTGGTGAATTGGTTAGTGAGTAGAGTCATAAGTGTGAGGTCTCGAGTTCAAACCCGAGTGACAACCGTGTGTACATAGCTTGGCTACCTGGAAGTGTTAGACAGCCAAAAAAAAGGAACTTTTGCCCAAAAAATCCGGGCAGCGAAAAAAATGTTTTTATTTATTTATTTTATTTTTTATTTGACCAAATCAACAGAAAAAATCAACAGATTTCTGTTGATGGATGACCGGAACAACGCGACCGAATCAACAGAAATCAACTCTTCTTTGTTGATTTGGATGCTGAATTTTCTAGTAGTGTAATTACCAGTCACTAGTTCTTAGACATGACAAGAAGCAATTGAACTAGTTCTAAGATATTTACACTTTCAAGCATATTACCTATGTCATCCCATTTGACCGATGGGCTTTTATCCACAATTTCATTTTCAATGAGCTCAACTAGCTTGGCATCCACGCTAGGGACTGCTACTGATCTGGAGGTCGTAGGTCGAGAACGTTTAGCATTGGGAGCAGCGGATTGTGGCCTGCGCATGACCGACTCAACGACAAGTGCTGGTTTTGGTCTCTGCAACACACAGTTAGGTTTAGAATGCTTGGTTGGAAAATTAAGAGAATCCGGACAAAAGCAATGCCAAACAGATCATGCGGGTAAACCCTAATTTCACAAAAGAGTACTCCAAGTGATCGTGTAATCACACCTGTAAACCCTAATTTCACCAAAAAAAACACTCAAAAGGATTGTGTGATCCTGCCTGTAAATCCTAATTGCACGAAAGAAAAGACTCAAAGTGATTGTGTACCTGATCAATGCTTTCTCCTCTAGCTCGCTTTTGCAGCATTTGCAACCTCTCCTCGACTTTAAACCTGCTGCTGATACTTTCTTGCGGCGCCTTGGCGAAAGGGTTTTGTGGGGTCAAATCGTACCTGAACATTTAGCTGTTTCAATTTCTGCAAAGAAGCCACTTGAAACTCAATGTTATTCTTATCTGAGCCAAGACATGAACCCCAGGTGAGAGAGTGCAATTCTTACTACCGTGATTCAGAAGTGTTGCGTAGTAGAGAGGAAAATTGCTAGAATGGAACCCTAACTCATAGTAACCAATCAGGTGAATCCATGTGAACAAATCAAAAAAGATATCTTCAAGAGAAGATTCACGCTAAACTCTAGGCCACTTGTGATATTTAGAGGTGCCAAGCGGACGTGCGAACTGAAACTTCGGGCCGGGGGAGGCCGTTTCTGAAACTTCGGAAAGCACAATTTTTGAAGTCGAAGGTGCCAAGCGGAGGGAAAATGAAACATCGGTAAGCACTTGCAACGCAAGGAACTTCCTACCATATGCAAACGTGCCAAGCGAAGGCGCAAATGAAACTTCGGTAAGCACTTGCGACAGAGTGTTTGTGAGGAACTTCCTACCGTATCCGAAGGTGCCAAGCGGAGGGCAAATGAAACTTCGGTAAACACTTGCAACGCAAGGAACTTCCTACCGTATGCGAACGTGCCAAGCGTTCCAGCGGAGGCGCAAATGAAACTTCGGTAAGCACTTGCGACAAGAGGCTTCCGAAAGAACTTCCTACTACCACAGAGTTCCTACCACCGCAAGGCTCTTTCACGATGTACTGCTATAGAGCCCTCACTACTTGCACTGTAAACGCACTAAGTTCTATTCATATTCCCAACTGAAGCTCTTCTCTTCCATCATGGAGTTCTTTTCTACTTTGAGTATGGAGGACATTGCAAAGGTTGTAGCGTTATTAAAGGGAATGCAACCGACTACTATTGCTCCCTCCGCCCCTTCTACTCCAATTCCTTCTATCAATGCAAATCTAGCATCTTCTCCTTCTCTTTCTCATCCCTTCCCCTCTCAACATCGTTCTCCTCCCCCCTCTCTGCGTCACTTTCAATCTGTCTACGAGCAACCCTCTTCCTCTCAACGACCTTCTCCATTTGCCTCCACGGCACCTGTGTCCTCTATCCCTACGCGCGCCCCTCTTCATGTTCGTCGCGTTCCTCAACTCCAACTGAACGCACATGTACGGCCCCAGGTACCTACGCGGCCCCGACCAAACGCACCAGAACGGCCCCAGGCACCTACACGGCCCCGACAAACGCACCAGAACGGCCCCAGGCACCTACACGGCTCCAATCAAACGCACCAAAACGGCCCCAATTGAACGTTGCTCGGCATCAACTCAACAATTCTATACGACTCCAACCTAACACTCACGCACGGCCCCAAGTCGATGTCCCAGCTCGGGTTCCTAGGCCATTTGCAAGGACAAAATGTGGTCGATCATCAAATGTTGGAGTGGCTTTGACGGCTATGGAGGCCAATACCGGACCTACCCGTAAACGCGTATTTCGAATGAAGGCCCCCAAATACTCCAAGAATGCAAGCGGTGACAATCTTTATGGCAGGAAATACCTACACGATTATCATTTTTCTGCGTATTTAGATTATCATTTTTCTCCATATTTAGATTATCTAGTATATAACTTTGTAATTATTCAACATTTAGTCACATGAGACCATGTATAAATTTGAATAATGTGAAGTTCTAATTATTTATGATCCACTTTACACTACATTTAGTTCAAACACTACATTGTATTTTCTACTAATATGGTTGTAGTAAAACACTGGCCTTAAAATAAATCAGAGAAAAAATATCATTGGGCAAATATCTCTCATAACCCTAAATCTTCAAAATCTCATACATCCATCATTTATGAAAAATAACTAGAAATTTTCAAAGTCCATTTCTCAATAAATCCATCACTTTGAACTACACCAGTCAATCACTTGTAAAATGAAAAATTGAGAACACCCTGTCAATCAACCAACTTGAAGAAATTCAAAAATATTACCAATACGGTCATGTTGTGGGTCGTTTTGATGTCCATATACTAGATGGTGAAAATGAGTTCCAATCACTCAAGTGTTGAATACCTTCTTGTCTAGTTGTCTTTTAAGCCCTTCACCCTAAACTAATTTTCATTAGTTCTATGAAATTGGATCCTAGTTGACATTGATTGTTGTTTTCTAGATCCAAGACCTCACTTTAATTCAGTAAATAATGTAAAAATTGGTCTCAAACAACTTATTGTTTTCACAGTATGATTGATTGAATTTTTCATTTTAAAATTATGGTAGGTATTGAACTTAGAGTTTGTGGGGCAACTCCTTAAAATGAGTCTTTTGGTTTTTGAATATGAAACATGTAAACAATTTTTAAACCCTAAAGGTCCAACCATGCATGTTTTGCTTATTGTACAGACTTCAGCCATGTTTCCTCGTCCTTCATGTACTTTTTACAACAAAAGAATGTAAAAGTAGATTTTATTGGAAGTTAGCTTCATACATGTCTGATCCTATTGGAAAGGGATGATTTGTGAAATTTTTATGCGTCATTTCATCTTGCACTGAATCAACCAAAATTTCAAAGATTTTAGCTCAAAAATGCACTTTCAGAAACCAATTCATAAAAGTATGCAGCCAAATAATCCCGCAAATAATATTTAAAAAAAAAAAAAAAAACTTAAAGTATTACATTGCAACACATCACAAAAAGTTTCATTCCCAAATTGTCAATATCTTATTTGTTATTGAATTACAAATGAATTTTCAATTTACAATTTCAAATTTTATAGAAAAAATTGGTGATAGCAATTGCAGATCTAATTTTATGGATAGATTCTAAAAGTCATAATTTTATTCATATTTTGTCCAAGTTTTACTCATACATACAATACAATACAAAATATTCCTCCTAGTTGCATTTTATAATGCATTTTTGCAAAATTGTCCAATTTTGGAGAGGGATGAGGAAGTTTAGGGATTAGCCCCTAAACGACAAAGAAACCCAAGTTAGGTCTTGTATTTTTTTTGAAGTGTTGGGGTGGGTCTTTTGTGAAGTTCCTTTTGTTCTTTTTTTAAATCTTTAAAAATCAACACATGCATTGTTCTTCATTGATACCAAACTTTCGGTGATTCAAAAATTGGTTGTATGCAACTTATATTTTTCATGATATGATCGATTGAATTTTTCATTTTACATTTGGTCATCATATTTTTATGTGCCTTGGCGGGTGCTCTATAACTTACATGACTTTGAGGAGGTTGGTGATTTTCAGCTAAACATAGCCCATTTGCTACACTTGAAATATTGTGGCTAATTTTAATGAATGATTTCTTTCTTAAATAGAAGGAAACATAGCCAATATTTAGGAAAGAGTTAGGTGAGTAGCCAAATTTTGCCTTGGTATTACCTATGTATCATCAGGGTAACACCACTTATCACCCAGGTATCACCGCAGCATAGATCGTGAACTGATTGGCTCACTCAAGGCCAACTGGGGTGACTCAAAAGGCAAAAAGTGTGGAGGCCAGCCCATGCCTTCCCCCATGCCTCCCTTCACTGGCCCCATCTGCAGATTCTATACAAGAATTTCGGACAACAAGGGAAATTTAGCACAATTCCTGGATTGATTGGGAGTGCCGGTAAAATTCCACACATGAATGAAGTTCATCCATGAATTTCACCTCAAATGCTGGTACTATTGTTTGCACTCATGTTGCATTTCAGTTGTGACATAGGCGTGGGTACAAAGCGGCAGTCGGCCAGTCCAAACTCCTGTAACATGTCACGAATATACTGGCGCTAGATCATGAGAATACCAGAGGGCTGAAATAGAAATTCTATCCCGAGAGAATAGCTCAGGGGGCCAAGGTCAGCCATGTCGAAGGTTGATTTGATGGTGGTGCGAAGTTGACTGATATGGTCGGGGTCATTTCCAGTAATGTAGATATCATCTACATAGAGCAGGAAAATGATGAGTTTGTCATCGGCTGCATGAAAATAGAGATTGTAATTAGCAGTAGACTTCCGCAAATCTTGAATGAGAAGAAAATTGTCAAACTTAGTATACCAGGCACGGGGTGTTTGTTTCAAACCGTAAAGGACCTTTTTTAGCTTGTAGGCGTAGTTTCTTGGAGGCAGTAAATCAAAGCCGGGAGATACAGTAACAAAAATATCTTCATGAATGTCCCCATGGAGGAAAGCGGTCTTCACATCCATGTGAAAAATGGTCCACCCGTGATGTCTAGCAAGGGCGACAATGTTTCGTAAAGTATTCTACTTGACAATCGGAGAAAACGTGTCTGTATAATCTTGGCTGGCTTTCTGCTGGAAACGTCGAGCAATGGACGGGCTTTAAGTTTGGCAACAGTGCCATCAGCATGAGTTTTGACTCGATATACCAATTGGGTGGAGATGGCTTTTCTTCCAGGGAGAAGGGGTGCAATATCCTAGGTGTCATTGTAGTAAATGGAAAAGCTCACTCTGCAAGGCTGCTAGCCAGCCCGGGTGTGCAAGGGCCGCTTCGGTACTACCAGGTAAGGGGACAAGAGAAGAAAATTCTGCAGCGTGAAGGTAAAAGTCTTGAAGCTTGACGGGAAGTTTACTGGGTCGGCCACTTCGGGTGAGAACGGTGTCAGAAGAGTAGAAAGACGAATCAGAGGTTGGGTCAGGAACTGGGAGAAGAGGATTTTGGGAGGTGCTTCTACGTTGATAAGTAAAAAGAGGAATATGTGCATGATGGGAAACATCAGGGGCAAGGGGGAGGCTAATTGAAAAATCTCCTACTGAAAGAGAGTGCGAGGCAGGGGAACGAGGTTCAGATGGGAGTGTATGAGGTGTTGGAGAAGTGGTTGGGACCGTCCTGGGACCTGTACTAAGAGAGCAAGGAACAGTAGGTGAGGAGTCAGGGATTGTAGGGAAAGAAGCATGAGAGGATTGAGAGACAAGAGTGGGGTCACGAGTTGACGGAGTAGCAGGGGCTGGCGGAGAGGAAGGTGAGAAATCAAGAGGGGAATAAGGATCATCGGAGGCTAACTAGAACTGAGAGCTAGGTGAAACTGAAAGATAAGGAAAGAAATGTTCATCAAAACAGACATCTTTGGATATTAAAACTTGCTTGGAAGAGGGGTTTTAGTTGCGAAAACCTGTAGAGGTTGAATCGTACCCAAGGAAGATGCACTTCGTGGCGTGTGGATCCCACTTTTTCCAGGAGGGGGTAGAATCAAGGACAAAAGTGCGGCACCCAAAAATTTGAAGATGACCAAGTGACGGTTTTGAACCAAAAAAATTCTCATAGGGTGTGTTACCGGTGTTGGCCCTAGTAGGAAGTCTGTTTGTCAGGTAATTCGCAGTGGAAATGGCTTCGGTCCAGAGGTGGGCCGATGTGTTGTTCTCCAGAGTCATGCATCGGGCTTTATCAAACAAACTCTGGTTTTTTCTTTCTGCGACCCCATTTTGGTGTAGTGTGTAGGCTTGGAAAATTGGCGCACAATGCCTGTTTCATCGCAGAAGCGTTGAAAGTCATGGGATATATATTTGCCGACATGATCGGACCTAATTGCTTTGATTCAAAAGGCGGTTTGAAGTTCAATCATAGTCTTGAAGGCCTTGAACAGTTGAACTTGGACAGGGTTTAATTCTTTGTTTTCAAAAAAAATAAATCCAAGTAAAGCGACTGTAATCATCAGTGATAGTGAGAAAATACCTGGAACCAGATGTGGATTTCACAGGCATCGGTCCACAGAGTGTAATAGGGTGTAATTAACTTATGGGTATGATGTAAAAACTGAAAATTCCTATATGTAATATAGTATCATGTTAATTTGAAAAATAATAAACCTCTAATATAGAATTTGCATGTATTTATTCTAAACATTATATAAATCTTCAAAACAAAAAATATAAGATATAAATAGGAGATTTTTTTTATAGCAGGGCTAACACTTTTGATATTTGGAAGTCACATAATTGCCTGGGAGAGGAATTTTCTATGTGGGAGGGATCTTTGTTGTTCTAAATTTCTTTGTCAATAACTAGATCAGCCTCAATTTTACAAAATAGTTGCATAAACTTTATACATTTGTAGAAATTTATTAAGATGAGAATTCAAGTTTTACGAATCTCTACCACTTGCGAGTTGTGACTCTTTTTGAATTTTATGATTATATAGCTTAATAGAAGTAGCTATCTACTCGTAAGTGTATTATGATCATCCCTCACTTAAATTGAATATAAATTGTAGGTAACATATTCAAGCTAGAGTGTACAATTTTATAATATTTGCGGGGGGCACATTTACTTCAAAATGGGAACCACGTGCGGTTAAAGGGTATTTAATTGGGGGCTATCACATAATTGGAATATTCTACAAGTTAAGAGAATATTCAAGATATATTCTCGAAACATTCTTTATTTGATTTTTAAAGATCATATATTACATTTAGAGTTTTAGAATTTGGTAAGAAATTTTACCTTTCAATGAATAAAACCCACCCTATATTTTATCACATGTTGTTTTTTCATTTTTCAAGAGTGCACCCCGCTAGATGATATCGCAGTACTAAAATTCAGTAAATGATTGTTTAATTTTTTTTGCAATTAAAACTATAGATGTCTTATAAATAGTATAAATTTTAACTAGTATAACTAGTATAAACTATTATAGTAAAGCTACGTATTTTCCTCTTTATAGGTGTATTGAGAAAATGATGTTCTTTGATGTAAAATTGTGAATTTTTTGTGTAGCAAAATCATTTGAACTTAAATGGTATTCTAATTTTAATTCGTCAAATTTTTAAAAGGGCCTAAACAATTTGGTCATTGTTTAATGTACAGTACATTGATGAAAGAAATAAAAATTAATTTCAACAAAATATATTTTGAATAGTGGCCCAAATGTAAGAATGTGGCTCCAAAAAAAATTCATAGAAGAAATCTTGACAATGTCATATTTCTATGATTTTCTTATGGTTTGCCTACAATCTTACATATTCACACAATCTCTCATAATCTTACACTTTGAGTTTAGCCTATGTACATCAATACCTTCAAAACACCATATCTAAAATGGCCATGCTATTGAGGCTCTATAATAGTGACATTCTTTCATGGTTTTATACTTAAAGTTTCATCAATTATTTCAATTAATGCAAGAGTTTGAATAGTACAATCAACCTTCATACTAATTTGGATGAATTTCGGATGAAATTATTTAATTATTCTAAACTTTTGATCAAATGTGAATGAAATTTGGATGACAATTATACTATTTAAAATACCATGCCAACAATGTAGACCAAATTAAATATTGAAATTAGTTCAAATAA
Organism: Pohlia nutans; assembly: GCA_022496805.1. Taxonomy (NCBI): domain Eukaryota; kingdom Viridiplantae; phylum Streptophyta; class Bryopsida; order Bryales; family Mniaceae; genus Pohlia; species Pohlia nutans. Next base: position 39,504,269 of record CM040088.1, read on the forward strand.
TATGCACATTCATATCTGTCATCTAGTAAATTTATATAAATTCAAAAATTAGTATAAGGCACAATAATTGAAATAGGAAGTGTGGTATAACACATTATGACCACTATGTCACTCTTAAAAGTACATTCACAACAACTCACCAAAGGTGAAAATCTAAAAACGAGGAAGTAATTAAAGATTTTTGAACTCACCTTTAAATTTTGCACAGTGAAGTAAATTTTCATTCTACTCCAATGTGGCATTTGAAATGGCAGGTGGAAAATATATGTTCATAGTTCATACTTAAAGGAATATTTTACTTTCTAAAATTATAACCTTCAAAATATATAAAAGATGAAAAGTATAGGTAAAGGCATTTGATCCCAGCTGGGGTATTTTGCCCCTTGCTTGTTAGAAGTTATTAATTTCTTTCCTTCATAGAAACAAATTTTCAAATTGAGAAGAAACATTTATCCTAACATGAGTTATATTTTAGACTCCATTTAATTCCACATAGTTAAATTAATACTTCGCTAATTATCAACCTTGATGTGAATGTATCCTAACAGTCACTTTCACACTTGTCAAAGGAACGAGATTATTTATTTTCACATGTCTTATATTTGAATTCCTCTTGCTTCAAGCAATTAAAATTTATATCTCAATATTTATCATCCATGGTGTGATTTATTCACAACCGCCACATTCACATCAGTGCTAGATGCAATTTCTACATCATTCAATACATTGATGTTGAAATTCGAATTCCTTGTCATATTTCAAAAGGTAACTATAACCAACCCCAAGATGGTATGTGTCACTTTTTGAGATTTAAAAGAATAAATTTAAGGTACATATGCTAATCACCGTTGAGTTTTAAGTTTGTGACATGATTCAGAGTGGTCTATTAGTTTAGACCACACCTACTAATATAACACTTTCAGAATCGATGGTCCATTGGATGATCATTAGGATATCGACGGTGATTAGCATATGCCCTATGTGACAGATCCAACGTCCCTTCGTCCAAGGATGGAAGTCTACATTCATTTGATCATAAACGAGGCCAGTCCGCATTCATCCATTCATAGAGACCCGCATTGACAATATTTTTACTCATTACGATATATATAGGTCAGATTTAACACTTTGTCATGCACATTTTTCTCCAAATTCAATTTCCACATCTATACTTTGATGTTGAAATTCAATTTCCTTGTCATATTTCAACAGGTAAGTACAACCAACCCAAACATGATATGTGTCACTTCTTGAGATTTAAAAACATAAATCTAGGGTACATATGCTAATGACCATCTAGTTTTGAGTTTGTGTCATGATTCAAAGTTGTCATTTAGTTTATTACCACACATACTAAGGTAACACTTGAACGATCATTAGGATATAAACGATGATTAGCATATTTACTATAAGTCAAATCCAACACCCCGTGTTCAAGGACGGAAGTCTACATTCATTCCTTCATAATCGAGGCCTGTTCACATTCATCCGTTCATAGCTCGGGGGGTGCACTAGCAAATTTTTTAGAAACAACGTGCGATAAAAAATAGGGTCTAATATATTCATTGTGGATAAATTTTGCAAAATATGTACATGTAATATAGGGGGTTTTTTAATCGTAAAAATGGATTACATGTAAAATACCATCACAAAAAATTCTCCCAAAAAATTATAACTACTATAGGGTACATTAAAATACAAGAATTTACCTTTATTTTGAAAAATACCATACCTTATAATCTTTTCCAGCAAGGTAAATAGCCCCCCAATAAATAGGTCCAGAACGCACGTGTATGCAAAACATAAGAAGGAGTGAACCCCCCGAGGTTCATAGAGACCCACATTGACAAAATCCCTACTCATAACCATATATTTTGGTCCGATCAACACTTCGTCATGCATATTTTTGTGCAAATTCAATTTGCATATCAATACTTTGATGTTGAAATTCAATTTCCTTGTCATATTTCAACAAGTAAGTACAACCAACCCAAACATGATATGTGTCACTTTTTGAGATTTAAAAACATAAATCTAGGGTACACATGGTAATCAACGTTTAGTTTTGAGTTTGTGTCATGATTCAAAGTTGTCATTTAGTTTATTACCACACATACTAAGGTAACACTTGAACGATCAGTAGGATATGGACAATGATTAGCATATGTACTATATATGTCAAATCCAACGCCCCACCGTCCAACGACGGAAGTCTACATTCATTCGTTCATAAACGAGGCTTGTCTACATTCATCCGTTCATAGAGACCTTCATTGACAAAATCCCTGAACACTACCATATATTTAGGTCCCATTCAACACTTTGTCATGCTTATTTTCCTCCAAATTCAATTTGCACATCAATACTTTGATGTTGAAATTCAATTTCCTTGTCATATTTCAACAAATAAGTACAACCAACCCAAAAATGATATGTATCACTTCTTGAGACTTGAAAACATAAATAAGGCTATATTTGGTAAACTGAGACAAAATGGACATTTTGAGACTTTAGCCCTATTGTTTGAGATTTCTTTTTTTAATAAATAAAAAATTTATGAACATATCAACCTTGATAAAATCAAAGGTTTGTGAGTGTATTAACATATTGAAGTCTCAATTCACCAAAAGAATTCAATATCAAATATTAATTATCATTTAAATGTAAAGTCAAAGATAATATGAGACTACAAATTGTCTTAGTTTAACAAATATGGTCATAAATCTATGGTGCATATGCTAATGACTGTCCAATTTTGAATTTGTGTCATGATTCAAAGTTGTCACTTAGTTTATTACCACACATACTAAGGTAACACTTGAACGATCATTAGGCTATGGACCATGTTTAGCATATGTACTATATGTCAAATCCAATGCCCTTCCGTCCAACGACGAAAATCTACATTCATTTGTTCATAAACAAGGCCACTCCACATTCATCCATTCATAGAGACCCGCATTGACACAATCCCTACTCATAACTATATATTTAGGTCAGATTCAACACTTTGTCAAGCACATTTATCTCCACATTCAATTTCCACATCAACATAACTTAGTTTGATGTTGAAAGTCAATTTCCTTGTCATATTTTAAAAGGTAAGTACAACAAACTCCAAGATGATATGTGTCACTTTTTGAGATTTAAACATATAAATCTAGGGTACATATGCTCATCACCGTCCAGTTTTGAGTTTGTTTCATGATTCGAAGTTGTGAGTTAGTTTATTTCCACACATACTAATGTAACACTTGGACTATCATTAGGGTATGAACGGTGCTTAGCATATGTACTACATGTCAAATCCAACGCAAACGTATGGCCCTCCGTCCAACGACGAATGTCTACATTCATTCGTGAATAAGGGAGGCTAGTCTGTGTTCATCCGACATAGAGACCCGCGTTTCTTGATTTTGAATCTCTTCAATCAGCGCCATTTCTGTCGCCGGCCATCATCTTTCTGAACAGACAAACCTCTTCCCATTCTTGCTGGGGAGAGGCTGGATCACGACGCTCAGCTGCATGCGATTGTGTTTCTCGCTGTGGAATTCTTCACGGGCCTTTTAGGAAATACTTCAGCAAGGATTTAATCAATAATTTCGTCCTCGGCGAGCGCTTGCTTGTATTGTATGCCTGCTTCTTATTGATTCAGTATCAGACTCTGGAATAAGCAGCAGAACCAGCATAACTGTGCTCAGGATGGCAAATGCCTCAGGAATCCCTCGGCAGCATCGGTGGATTACGTTATCAGCTAAACTGATGTCATTGAACCGCATCGTCTACCCAATCTTCATGCCGGATACTCAATATCATCCCGTGCTTCAGGAAATTAATCTCACTGCGATTTATTTTCATCAATTCTCAAGTAACTATGTCATCTAAGCAATTATTGATTTCTAACTTCGCTTTCTCATTGAGCAATCCTGCGAATTGTAGTGGCACTGTATATATTGGACATGCTTGACTTGAGCTACCGAGTGAGCGAGTATACAATACTGAGATTAGATCCTCCATCTTGTGATTCGCTTTGGTGTCTCCAGATTTACGACATAGCTGCCCACAATTCGGACACCGATACACAGTTCCGGCTGACACTTGCAGATGGTTACGACCTTCAACGCGCGGTATTAGCACCTGTGCTGAATGACATGGTCCAGAACATGATGCTGGTCATCAAGCCTGGTTCAATTGTGCGCATACTCAAGTACACTTTGCACGCTAGTGCCCATCACAAGCTGAAACGGTAAACTGATCTAGCTTATTACTGCACATGAATGGATAATGTGTTCGATGTTGAATTTTATGCGACGATGACTTTTAAGTATTCCCCGGGGGTTTTATTCAGATTAGTTGTGCAATAGATTGTCCTCACGAAAATATTTTAGTTGTTTGGCATTGTTCTTGTGACATGTTTTAATTATCTGATATTTCACTAGAGAATCGATGAATTAATTACTTCACTTAATTAAGCTGTTCCTATCCAGGAATTACTGCACTTGGACATGGAATGGTTTCTTATTACCATCGTTCAAGGTGCAACGAACAAATGTATAGCTTCATTGCACGCTTTAATTGCATCGCAGTTTAAGAGGTTCACTTCAATTTTCTAGTCACTCTGCTACTTCGGCTTGATTGTATGTTCGGGCTAATTAATTATAGCGAGCGTCCGCTATGGCTGGCTGACCGATTGGGTTTAACCTGCTCCTTGTTCTGCATGGCAGACTTATCAAGATCCATGAGATGGAGGTTTTGAGGACCGACTTCGATCCCATTGGATGGCCAGTCGATAAGTTTACCTCAAACAATCCTGGGCGAGATCAGATCGAATGGAATGAACCGGAAGATTGGAAAGAGCACAATTGGGAATGGCTGGACCCTGAGGATCCGGACTTTCCATGGTTAGAGGACGAGGGGCGCGGTGAGGATGAATTATTAGATTTGTGGAATTCAGGAGCAGCTTGACGGGCATACAGAATCCAGCGGGCTGCATGTTTACAACAGTTCTGGTGAACATGTGGAATGGCCAGTTCGATCAGCATCCATTCGCAAACGTTTTAAGTTCGGTAAATCCACGGTACTTAGACTGTTCTGTTTGTAATTTAGCAGAAGGGAAAAATCCTCAGCAAGCCCTGCGGTAACATCAGGCTCTGAATCATTCATTAGGTCGGAGGACATTAATTTCTAGAGTTGAACATTTGTTGCTTTCGTGATTTGCAATTTGGTAGGTACTTGGATCCTGTAGTATCGATTGGAGGCCGCACTCATCGGGTGTATTTGTCTGACTCTGAATATGGCAAGACGATTTAATTGTAAGACGTAATGCAGGTTCGCACCTGGTTCGCCCAATCCAAGTATTCTTGAAAAATTGCAATCCTCTTTAATTTGATCATACAGCAGCATCAACATATAAATCGTTCACAAACCAGAGCAACAACCACAGTTGCACAACCTTATTATTTAGTCACGACGCAATGAAAGCAGACAGCGCGGGACGTGCGGTGCCGAGAAGAAGTCTTAAAGACCTGCGAAATCTAGCGATTCTTTGCAATTGCTTACCACCGATGCAATTGCTTACCACCGATGATTGCAAACTTTAGGTAGCGAATGATTCTGTGCATGCGGTTGATTTGACGATTCCCTCTTTCGATTTAGGCATCGAATTAGATGACTGTTCTGACGAGTATGGTTATCCTACTTCGCAGCATCTTGATTCTATTCCGCTTGTTGCAAAGCGAGCGAGGTCTGGAAAACGAATTTTTGTTCCCGATCCTGTAGGTGTCGTTGTTTCTTGTATTCGGTGTACCTCTTTGGCTGAAATTTCTTCGGCTTTAGAACCGACTGAGATTAGTGTTGCGAATGTTTGAAATTCCGATGTGCAAAAAGAGCTTTCAGCGAAGTTTCAGAGAGACGATGTAGTTTTTGATTTGCCTATGAGCGACTATGAGAATAATTGCGCACTTGAAATGACAGACGTTGTTGTTTCTGAAATTCTCGGAGAGGATCTTCCCATTTAGGCATCAGTAAGTGTGATCTTCCTATCATTGATGAGCCAAGGTCTGATGTGCCGAGGTCTGATGCACCGAGGTCCGAAGCGCCTGATGCGCCGAGGTCTGTTGCACCGAGATCTGATGCGCATGATGCAAGGTCTGATGAACGTGGTCTTAGCACCGCATTCGTTTTTGGGGTTGCCAATGTGGATTCAGATGAGCCAGATTCGGAATTTGATGTATTCGATGAAGCTGCTTGTGATAAGCAAATGCGTGCATGCGGCGCTACCGGCACATTAAAAAGCAATTCCTGAGTTAGGAACAGGTTTAATGCGGGGAGAGTCGCTCTAAGATGGATACCTCTGTTCCGCTAGAGGAAATTCCCCTCCTAGATTTGGCTGAGTTGTTGTGTAAGTTTTTCTACTGTCTGGAATTAAAGAACGGCCTGCAGTTATCCTAGCCAATCGGTAATGCAAATATACAAGGGTTTTAATAGTATTATGTGTGAGATCGGATTGATTCGACAGGGGTTCAATGAAGATCAATTTCTCATGCATACTCCACCCGGCCTTTTTTGGCGTAACAAACAAGTCGGTTATTATGGCAATGAAGAAATCGATCATGGCTGGAGCAAATAAGTCTCAGCGTAAAGTAGATTACTTTACAGATGAAGATGAGCGCAAAATTCTAGCACATCCTATTCATCCAATTCTGTCTGTTTTGTACGAGTGTGTTCTTCATTAGGGAAAATTCAGAGCTGTACAATTTGCATATAGTGGATTCCTGTTTTGGAACAAATGAGCGTGGCCGTGAAATGCTCAGGTACTTTTTGTGGTTTTTTGTGCATGAATTTTCTGTAGTTTTTGTGGTTTTATTTCTATGCAGCGTTGAATTTTAAGTTTAGGAATTAAAAATAAAAGTGCGTTGAGGTTGCTTGGAGGTCAAGAGTGGAATTCAGTTTTTACATGTTATCCCATTTCTAGGTCTGCCAAACCTGCTTTAGCTATTGCAGATGTACCTGTTCAGATTCCGAATTGTGGCGCATCGTCTACGCGTTCTGAGCCATCTGATATTCCTTCCGATGGCCTTCCTGCGAATGACTCTTTGCCGATTTCATCACCTGATACTCAGGCTGTGAGTACTGTGGCAACTCAATTGACCAAGCCTGTGAGTAGTGTGGCAATTCCAATGAGTACCGTTTCGATTCCTGAGAGCTTAGTTACAAGTTCTGTTCCTCTACTTGTTCCTACTCCAGCTTCTCTAGTTGAAGAGGAAATGAATTTCTGGTTGCAATTCAACTTCGAATCTCTAGGTGATGATTTTCCTAGAGTACCTCCTAAAGTTCCAGAAGCACCAAGTGGAACACGATTTGCTGTGCAGAAGAACATGGCTGTACTTCGGAGGAATAATGCGATATTGAGAAATTCTTTGAATCAAACTAGGGAGCAGCAAAACAATCTTCAGCAAGAGCTAGCTGCTATACGACAGGAACAACATCAACGAGCTGGCAAAATGCAAATCAGATGCCCCCAAGAATTGCAGGTCGTTTCTATCAGGATGGTGGATGTTGTTATCCATACAACATGCAGACCCGACATATTCATGTCTAGTCAAGTGAACCTAACATGTTTTCTTTTGTGTTTGCGTTGATCTAGACTACACAAATGGTTAGGGAATGTCCTGATATGGGTACCACTTTTACGTGTCTGACATAGTGTGACTTATGTCTAACTCATTTTATGTGTATTAAAAATTGTGTCTTTAACACCATGTATATAGTTGCTGCCATGGTGCTTATAACACCCTCTAATTTTTGTAATTTTCCAATGTATTTTTCTTACCAAAAAGATATTTCTCAAAAATCACACTATTTTTGGAGGGGTATCCATCCATGTTAAGCTTGTGTAATTTTGTTCCTCTTTTTGTTGCTAGAATGAATGAAATCTTGCCTTTTTGTTGACTTCTCACTATTAGAATATCTTATGACCCTATCAACAGAAAAACTTTGATCGCGGTAGTTGATTAGGACAAGTTGTCCTTAACATTTTCCAACCAAAATCTGTTGTTCCGGACTGTTGTTTTGATCAAAATAATTTTATTTTTTTAAAAGAAAAAACAAATCCACAATAAAGTATATGAAACATGCCAGAAATGTTTTCTGCCTTGCCCGGACAAAAGAAGTGGATTGCACTGAAAGTTTTGGCTACCTGGAGAAAAAATTTGACATTTCATCAAATATGCCTTTTCGTTTCAATTGAATTTTTTTGATTGTATATTAGAGAAACGAGTTAATGTTAATTAAAATTAAGTAAAACCTTTGATATTTGCCTTGAAATGAAGTAATGAAAGAGAAGTATATAGAATGAGAGTAAAAAACTAAATTGAAAAGTGCTTAACTTTGCGATTAAATGAAGCCAATTTCAATGGTCCAAATGTTGTAGCAAGCAATTAAAAGCTTTTGCAATTTAATTTTTTGAAAAGTAACTCAAATTGAATTCAAAGACAATCTGATTTTAAACTCAATTTAATCCATTGATAATGCTTCTAGAGATTATTTTTTGGTCGATGCCCCCCTATATAAACTCCACGAGATAAAAAATCAAAAATTTGATTCAATTATAATTAATTTCTAATAGAAAATCAAGTATGCTTTTGAATCCAATTTGAATTTGCCAATCCAAGTTAAACTCCATCTAAGGGAACTTTTAAAAAAACCACCTCTACATTGTCTTGTGTTATAAATTTTGCTATTTAGGAAAAGTAATGTTGTTCTTTTCAGTACATTTTTTTTTTGCTTTTAAAACAAAAAGTACAATTATAACCAATAACACCAAATTTTGAATTCTAAAAATATAAAATGTTATTTTATTGAATTTTTAATGTTAATTGCTTCTAAATTCTATAAATGAAGATCTTAAACTATTTTAGGAAATTAGACTATAAGGATATTTTAAAAAAGATTCTAGGAATATTCTAAAAGATTCTAGAATAATATGAAATATTTTAAAAAGATGCCAAAAGATGTCAAAAGATTTCATTTTACTATATTATTAAAAATATTTTTGGTATTTTCCTTATTTATTATATTATGTCATTGAATCAATTGTTTTACAACATTAAAAACTGTTTTTGTTCAAAACTATATTACCACCCGTAGTACGAAAACACCCTCACAAATAAGTAGTATAATATTATAATGTTCTTTATATTTATATATATATATATAATATTACTACATTGTTATATACAATGAACTTGTTGACTATATTTTCATAGAATTAATCTAAAATTTATATTTTTCAATCTTATTTTTAATGCTTTTGTAAAACTGACGCTTCATGATGCATTTTTCAACATTTTTAAAATTTGTACTTTATGAATTTTTTTGGATTTCTGTTGATTTGGTCACGATTTTTCTTGTAGTGTCTAAATCAATAGAAATCAGACAATTTTTTTTGCTACCTAACATAAACATTGAAAATGAGGTAAAACAGTCATCACAGTGCATGGAATAACAGAAAGTTGTTTTTTTTGTTGATTCGGTCGCCATTTTCTAATGGTGGATGAAGGAAGTTGACTTGAATTGGAGACCCCGCCTTCCACCTTGATTATTTTGCCCACATGTTTCATCGCCGAAGACCATCGATTTACTATCGCGGTTGTAATTGGCATCGAATGGTTCAGATCAGGGTTGTTATGTGCAACAAGCTCAACATGACGTCGAGCATGACGTCGAAGACAAACAACATACCCCCTTGTTTGGAAATATACCATATTCTTAGAATATACCTTAAATATTCTAGAATATACTAGAATATTCTTCAATATTCTTGGATATTTGGGATTTTTTGGACATCCAAGTTATTTAACGTACTAGACACCCGTTGAACAACTTGACAACGTCGAACAAGACAAGTAAACAGACATTACCAAAAATGTGTCGTAGAAGACAACCTTGGTCCAGATGCTCTCAACAAAGTTTAATTGAACACCACTAATTCCCCTCATTGTACGGATAGCTACCACTAGATCGTATCCCTACCTAGACCTCAAAAACTCAAAGTCCTTGGTGTAGTCATACAATCTCACCAGTCAAACTAATTACATGCAAATTGCATTTCATCCATTCCAAGAATCAACATACACTACTAGAAAATTGTGACCAAATCAACAAAAAATCAAGTGATTTATGTTATTTGAGGCACAACAATGACCGATTTCACTGATTTTTAAACTTTTTGTAAAAATCAACAAATTGTTACCTACTTTCTGTTGATTTGAACAGTGCGATGACCAAATCAACAAAATTTAGTGAATCCAAAATCTTTTTGGAATCTTTAAAATCTTTTGGCATCTTTTGGAATATATTAGAATATTATGGAATCTTTTGGAATCTTTTGGAATCTTTGGAATCTTCTGCAATTTGTGGACTCGACTTCGTACGTTTATAAGATTTTGGAATGTTCTTATACCATAGCAGTAGGGCAAGGTTGGTATATTGATGCTAAATAACTAATTAACTCTCGAAACCATGAGTCATGATTTCAAACCATTTTCCACTTTTGAGTAGGCCTTTTTTTATACAATATTTATTGAATACAATTCTTGTACAAGATGTGAATTTTTTAATAAACTTTTGTTTTACTATCAAGTTAATGCCTAGAATTTTTTGATCAATTCAAGTTGCAATTAAAAAGATATTTTTCAAAAGGTGATTTTTTTTAGTTTTGGACAATTTCGGGCACCCATGACAAATAGATCCAATTGGTTTATATTCTTTATACAAACTCTTAACAAGATTGTGAACATAATTCCCAAAGTTGAAAGGCATCAAAGCACAAAATTATGACTTTCAAAACACTTAAAACATTTAAAACACCATAGTTGAAGTTTTATGTACTCTGAATTTTTTTTTAATTTAATCATTCACAATTTTTTTTTTAAAAAACTTGGTTGACTTTGGCGGCCATTTTGTCATAATAGAATAACTTTTTTCAAAAAAATTTGGACTAAAAAAAGCTGATAAATCAAGTTAAGTTTCGTCTCCAAAAATCCGTTTGTGATTTTGAGCCTCCATACAAAAGTTATAGACAAAATTCAAAGTAGGGTAGCAAGGAATATTTTCTTTGATATTTTCAAACACCCTCTCTGAATTTTGTCTATAACTTTTGAATGGAGGCTTAAAATCATAAACGGATTTTGGAGATGAAACTTAACTTGATTTCCTAGCTTTTATTAGTCCAAAGATTTTTGAAAAAAGTTATTTTATTATGTCAAAATGGCCGCCAAAGTCTGCTGAGTTCGAAAACACCGAATTGTAAGTGTATATGTAAGAAAAAAATAATACATTGTTCATTGAATTCTAATGATGGTGAATTGGTTAGAGTATTGAGTCATAAGTGTGAGGTTCCGAGTTCAAACCCGAATAACAACCATGGGTGTAAAGTTTGGCTGCCTGGAGGCGTCGGGCAGCCAAAAAAAAAAAAAATCCCCGAAAAATCCGGGCAGGCAAAAAATGTTTCTCTGTCCAAAAAATCCGGGCAGCGAAAAAAAAACTTTTATTATTAATATTTTTTTTATTTGACCAAATCAACAAAAAAAATCAACAGATTTTTATTGATGGATGTCTTGTACAGCGCGTCCGAAACAACAGAAAATATCAACGCTTCTCTGTTCATTTGGACGTTGAATTTTCTAATAGTGATAGAAAATTACAACCCTTGTATTGGCTAGTAGTACGATTGAACAAGCAAGATAGTCAACTACTTGCTTGAACCTAGTCACGCCGCTAGACATATACTTAGTTTTGGGAGGCCATCTTTTGTGGTTCGAGTTAAGAAAGAGGATTTTGCTTTTATGTGGAAACAATTCAAGACAATTGAACAAGGTTGATTGTAGATGTCAACACTCTTGTTGTTAGAACTTGATAAATGTATTATTTACTTTCTTTAGTACTTTGTATCATTAATGATTTGAAATCATAGGTGATCACTAGACAAAATTACCTTGGAAATTGGATCCAAATATAGGGTGTAATTAAATTATAAGTGTGATGTAAAAACTAGAAATTTTTGTATGTAATATACTATCATATTAATCTGAAAAATAATAAACTTCTAATATACAGTAGTTTACTAGCAGGTTCGGCAAAAAATAATTCTAAAAGTAGATGCCTAAATTTTTGGGAAATTTTTGGCATCTTTTGCCAAATCTATTATACAATGCAGGACGCTTTGTCTCACTCGACCGTTCCGCGCTGGAATCCGGCGAGGAGACAAACCGAGCTCCGGGCATCCCTGCCGACGAGAACGAGCTCTGCTGGAGTTTCATTCGCAAGGTCTACAGCATTCTCAGCATCCAGGTGTTGCTCACGGCTGCCGTCTCTTCGTTCGTGGTGTTCACGCCCGCTGTGCTCGAGTTTTTCGACGCCCATGGCTAGATTCTTATCATGACTAGTATCCTGCCGCTCATATGTGAGTCCATTTGATGAACCTTTCGTTTTAATTTTTTGTGGATTGTGTGATTGGTTTTTGGTCAGTGTTGGATTCTGTGAGTGCGTGTGCTCCCTTTTAGGGTTTTGGAGGTCTGTGTATTGATAATGTTTTTAAATTTTTTCCTGAGAGGTTTGAAGTTTCGTCACTGTAATTTTTCCTGAGGGAATTTTTGTGAGCTTTTCTGTTGCTGCAGAAGCGTATGTTGACACCGAATTCAAATGAGGGCACCTGAGTTGGGGTTGTCGTCTTTATGAGTGTTCCACCTTGTTGTCGTTGAAGGGAGTGTTTGAGCTCCTCCTGCTCCACCATTTCTACTTCGTTAGAGCATTTCGGAGTCTTGAAGCCATGCCGTGTACAGTTGTTGCAGTCCCGGGCAAGTTGCGTTGTGGCGTGTTCAGTGTTGCAAGGACAAACTGCTGGTGAGCTGCGATAATTCTTGCAATCTGTCGAAATTATTGCCTTAGTTTGAATTTCTTCAGATTTGACAAAGGATGAATGAAGCAGCTAGGGTTTCTAAGGATTCTTTCAATGTACAGTGCATCATCTCAGGGTTTAGGGTTTAAGGTATCGCACCGCTGAGCATATTTGCTGATGATCATGTCATACATTTTCAACGCACCAGAGAATGCATTGTTTGGATATTATGTGTGAAAGTTATAAGCGTCCAAAGTTTTTTTTTGGTAAACTGCTTCTGCAGTTCAGTTCCTCACAAGTCCTATTCGTCAGTCTGAGCAAGAGCAACCAGATTTTGAGGTGCTGTTTGTTTTCTCTTCAATTTTTGTGGATGCATTTCAGGGTTTAGAGTTTATGTTGCGTATTTGTGAGTTTCTCACAGCCACGAGGAGTGTCTCATAGCGACAAGGAATAGCAATAGCGGATTTTGTATTATATCACACAGGGAACTTTGTCCAATTCACTAGGAATTAAACATTACTGCCAAGCTGCTGTTTATAGCAAGTTTTCAAGTGGTTTTTCAATTTAGCAAGTGATTACCAAGAATTCACCATCATTCTTGCACCCTTTACTGCCTCATTTAGTTTAATCCCTTTAGGATGTTCTCAAAATGGCATACGAGATTTATTCCTGGATATTTTGAAGGTAACTGATGTACACTCACCATTTAGTAACCCACAACCACATCTTTTTGAGGAGGATTTTTTTACATAGTGAACACTTGTAAGTGTGCCACACAATTTCACAATCGAAAGTGGATTTGAAAGATCTGTGCTCTGGCAAGAAATTCATGAATGCCAATGGATGATGGCCCCAAGTATACTAAGTTTGTATTGTATAAAGCTAGAGAAGGAGTAAAACAGGCGGGCTTGTATCCCTGTATGTGTTGTAATACGTATAATGTGCCACTTGCGTAGGCACAAAATCTTCAACATGACTCAAAAAAATTCCCCAAAAATCTTAAAATATTACCGGAGTCCATGCCCAAAATATTGTAGAAGTCATAATCCTTGAATACTTTTACCATCAGGTACTAAATTCTCAAATACAGAAAATGTAAACCAATTCTAGCTGCAACATCCTAAAGGGGTTAAGGGTAAGTTTAATATGGTCAACGCAATTGATCTTCTAATATAGAACAAGATCTTTAAAATGATGTATAGCAATCAAAAAAACAATATAAAAGCCATTGTTTGGAAAGTTCAGTGATGCAGATTGCCATATTGGGCGTTTTTTGAGTAACCTCGGCATTTTGGGGATTTGTGTAGATTGACTTGAGGATTACGATTTGGATTGGAGACTGTTTGGAGCAAGACAACGATTTCTTTTAGAGTTTTACTTTCAAAAGGTTAGTGAGGATTGATGAAAGCAGGTTTGAAACAGTTAGTGAATGATATTTGAGGTATTCTATAATTAGTTGCATGATAGTTGAGTGACTTTGAAGTTAGTTGAAATCATTTTACATATTTGAAGTCCATAAAAGTTCTTAACATTAAACTAACGTCAATGTGCTCAACGGCACGGGTCCCACTAGTCTATTATACAATGCAGGACGCTTTGTCTCACTCGACCGTTCCGCGCTAGAATCCATCGAGGAGACAACCCAAGCTCAATGTGCTCAACGGCACGGGTCCCACTAGTATAATATAAATTATAACTCAAAATTGCCTAAAAGTGAGAAATTGTTACTTTCCACTAGATTTTCACTTAGTTTGGAGGTATTTGTGAATTTCATTGGAGAGAAGGTGTTGCTCTTGTAATCAAGTTCATTTACATTAGTCCACAAAGAATATGGGTTAAGAAGTAGCAAGACTTTAGGTGAGGCTTTTGAAATGTGTCCTACACAGATTTTTGGAGTCCAATTGATCATAGAAGATGAAGTTTTATAGAATTGCGTCTGACTAACAAAAGTTGAGAAATCAAGTCTTCTTCCACCTCCAACAAGTTTTGTGTCAAAATAAGTCTTTATGCAAAAGACATGGACAAAACAGCGCAGCCGTGTAAAGGTCAAACAAATCAAAATGTGTTCCTAACAGTTTTTTGAAGCTCATTTGTGCATAGAAGATAAACTTTTTTGGAATTTTGTTGGTCTAAGAAAATTTTAGAAATCAAGTAATCTTTCACCTCCAACAAATTTTATGTTATTTGAAGATTTTATGCAAAAATTATGCGTGTTATAAAAATGAAGACTAACTAGGTGCTTCACCTCAAAGTTCACATATCCCACATGCATTGTTGGATACAACTCCACTCCACTTGTATAAAGCACAGAGCATTCTTAACTCTCTCTACGCAAATCTTACTTGTCAACCAATGAAAAAGAGTTGGACTTGATAACAAGCAGAATTTTAAAAAAATTAAAGAGAAAATTGCCGAAATTATTAATATACTATTTTTAGTTTCCAAACCTACTTTTTGAACTTTAATTAATTATTAGGCAACAAGGTGCCGAACCTGCTAGTAAACTACCGTAGAATGTACATGTATTTATGCTAAACATTAGATAAATCTTGGAAACAAACAATATAAGATATAGAATATTGTCTTTTTATAGCAAGGTTAACACTTTTTGGAAGTTGGTAGTTAAAAAATTGTCTAGGAGAGGAATTTTCTATACGGGAGGGATCTTTGTTGTTCTAAATTTCTTTGTAAATGACTAGATAGGCCACAATTTTACAAAGTAGTTGCATAAATTTTATACATTTGCAGAAATTTATCAAGATAAGAAATCAAGTTTTACAAATCTCTACCACTTGCGTGTTGCGACTCATTCTAAATTTTATGATTATACTTCAAAATGGGAACCACGTGCGATAAAAGGGTATTTGATTCGGTACTATCACATAATTGGTATACTCTACTAGTAAGAGAATATTCAAAGTATATTCTAGGTATATTATCAAAACATTCTTTATTTGATTTTAAAAGATCCTACATTACATTGAAAATTTTAGAATTTGGTAAAACATTTTACCTCCCGATGAATAAAACGCACCCTATATTTTATCACACGTCGTTCTCTCATTTTTCACGAGTGCACTCTGCTAGATAATATTGCAATACTAGAATTCATGAAATGATTGTTTAATTGTTTTTCCAATTAACACTATCAATATCTTATAATTAGTATAAAGTTTATGTAGAATGATTTCACAATAGTAAAGTTACATATTTTCCTTTTTATAAGTGTATTGAGAAAGTAATGTTCTTTGATGTTACATCGTGAATTTTTTGTGTAGCAATATCTTTTGATCTTAAATGATATTCTAATTTTAATTTGTTAAATTTTAAAAAGGGCCTAAACAATTTGGTCATTGAACAATGTGCCGTACATTGATGAAAAAAATAAAAAATTAATTTCAACAAAATATAATTTGAATAGTGGCCCAAATGTAAAAATGTGGCTCCAAAAAAAATTCATAGAAGATATTTTTGCAATGTCAATTTTTTATTATTTTCTTATGGTTTGCCAACAATCTTACACATTCACACAATCTTACACAATCTTACACAATCTTACACAATCTTACATAATCTTACACTTTGAGTTTAGCCTATGTACATCATACCTTTGAAAACACCATATCTAAAATGGCCACTAGTCTAGGCTCTATAATGGTGACATTCATTCATGGTTTTATACTTACAGGTTCATCACTTATTTCAATTAGTGCAAGAGTTTAAATACTGCAATCAACCTTCACTCTAATTTGGATGAAATTCTTTAATTATTTTGAATTTTTGATCAAATGTGAATGAAATTTGGATAGCAATTATACTATTTAAAATACCAAACAAACAATGCAGACCGAATTTAATATTGATTTTAGTTAAAATAATATGAACTTTCATATTTGTCATCTTGTAAATTTATATAAATTCAAAAATTAGTATAAGGCACAATAATTGAAATAGGTAGTGTGGTATAACACATTATGACCACTACGTTACTTTTAAACGTTCACAACAACTCACCAAAGGTGGAAATCTAAAAACAAGGAGGTAAAGATCTTTTGCACAATGAAGCAAATTTTCATTCTACTCCAATGTGGCATTTGGAATGGCCCTTGGAAAATATATGTTTGATGATTTTTCAAAGGAATTGTTTACTTTGTAAAATTATAACCTTCAAAATATACAAATGTTCAAAAATACAAGGGCATTCAAACCCAAGAGGGATCTTTTGCCCCTTGCTTGCTCGTTAAAAGTTATCAATTTCTTTCCTTCATATGAACAAATTTTCAATTTGAGGAGAAACATTCATCCTAACATGCGTTATATTTTAAATTCCTTTTCATTATTTATAGTTAAAATGAATACCTCACTATTTATCAACCTTCATGTGAATGTATCCTAAACAATCACTTTCACACCTATCAGAGGTGCGAGATTATTTATTCTCACATGCGTTATATTTTAAATTCCTTTTAACTTCACACAATAAAAATTTATATCTCAATATTTATCATCCTTCGTGTGATTTAATCACAACCGCCACTCTCACACTTCACACATGCCAGATTTCAAAAGGTAACTACAACCAACCTCAAGATGGTATGTGTCACTTTTAAGAGACATATGCTAATCACCATTCAATTTTAAGTTTGTGTCACGATTTAAACTGGTTGGTTAGTTCAGACCACACATACTAAGGGAACACTTTCAAAATGGATGGTCCAATAGATGCTCATTAGGGTAGGGAGTGGGGACGGTCATTAGCATATGTACTATATGTCAAATCCAAGGCCGATGTATGGCGCTCCGTCCAATGACGGGAGTCTACGTTCATTCGTTCATAAAAAAAAGCCAGTCCACATGCATTCGCTTATAGAGACCTGTTTTCAAAAAATCCCTACTCATTACTATACACTTACGTTAGATTCAACACATTATCAAGCACATTGCTGTCCAACTTCAATTTCTACATCGATACTTAGTTTGATGTTGAAATTCAATTTCCTTGTTACATTTCAAAAGGTAAGTACAACCAGACAACCCCAAGATGATATGTGTCACTTTTTGAGATTTTAAAATATAAATCTAAGATACATATGCTAATCAATGTTTAATTCTGAGTTTGTGTCATGACTCACAATTGTCAATTAGTTTATTACTACACATACTCAAATAACACTTGGACGATCATTAGGGTATGGACCGTGATTAGCATATGTACTATATGTCAAATCCAACGCAAACGTATGGCACTACGTCCAACAACAAGAGTCTACGTTCATTCTTTCATAAACGAGGCCTGTCCACATTCTTCCGTTTATAAAGACCCGCATTCACAACATCTCTACTCATGACCATACATTTAGATCAAATTCAACACTTTGTCAAGCACATTGTTGTCCAACTTCTATTTCCACATCGATACTTATTTACTTACTTACCACACATACTAAGAGAACACTTGGACGATCATTAGGGTATAGACAGTGAGTAGCATATATACTATATGTCAAATCCAACGCGAACGTATAGCGCTCCGTCCAACAACAATAGTCTCCATTCATTTGTTTATAAACTACGCCAGTCCACATTCATCCGTTTATAGAGGCCCGCATTCACAAAATCTCTACTCGTTACTATACATTTAGGTTGAATTAAACACTTTGTAAGGCACATTATTGTCCAAATTCAATTTCCACGTCGATACTTACTTAGTTTGATGTTAAAATTCAATTTCCACGTCAATACTTACTTAGTTTGATGTTAAAATTCAATTTCCACGTCGATACTTACTTAGTTTGATGTTAAAATTCAATTTCCTTGTCATATTTCAAATGGTAAGTACAACCAACCCCAGGATGATTTATGTTACTTTTAGAAATTTTAAAATATAAATCTAAGGTACATATGCAAATCACCTTCCAGTTTTCCGTTTGTCTCATGATTCATAGTTATCAGTTAGTTCACTACCACACACACTAAAATAACATTTGGACAATCATTAGGGTATAGACAGTGATTAGCATATGTACTGTACATCAAATCCAACGAAGACTTATGCCTCTTCGTCCAACGACGGGAGTCTACGTTCATTTGTTCATAAACGAAGAGAGCCTACAATCATCCGTTTATAAAGACTCGCATTCACAAAATCCCTTCTCATCACCATACATTTAGATCAGATCCAACAACTTTTTCAAGCACATTGCTGTCCAGCTTCAATTCCCACATCAATACTTTGATGTTGAAATTTAATTTTCTTGTCATATTTCAAGAGGCTGGTAAGTGCAACCAACTCCAAGATGATAACTATCACTTTTTGAGATTTTAAAATATAAATCTAAAGTACATATGTTAATTACCCTTCGGTTTTGAGTTTGTGTCATGATTCAAACTTCTCAGTTCCTTATTTACTTACTTACCACACATACTAAGAGAACACTTGGATGATCATTAGGGTATGAACAATGATTAGCATCTGTACTATATGTCAAATCCAACGCAAACGTATGGTGCTCATTACTATGCTTTTAGATCGGATTCAACACTTTATCAAGCACATTGTTGTCCAACTTAAATTTACAAATCAATACTCTGATGTTGAAATTCAATTTCCTTGTCATATTTCAAGAGGTAAGTACAACCTACCCCAAGATGATATGTGTCACTTTTTGAGATTTTAAATTATAAATCTAAGGCACATATGGTGATCACCCTCCAGTTTTGAGTTTGTGTCATGATTCAAAGTTGTCAGTTCCTTACCACACATACTAAGAGAACACTTGGACGATCATTAGGGTATGGACAATGATTAGCATATGTACTATATGTCAAATCCAACCCAAACATATGGCGCTCCGTCCAACAACAAGAGTCTCCAAGGCCTTATTCGTTAAATTGAGACTAAATGCTCATTTTGAGACTTTCAAAAACGGAAACAAAATTCTAGTGACTAAATAGTTGTTGAACCCAACGATATGTTGAGCTCGGACATTAAACACCAATGGAATATTCTGTAGAATTTGATTCAATGGACGTCAAACATGGCACTCCAGTAGCATCCATACATGAAAAGATGTGAGAAAGTGAATCGCAAATAGCACACGAAGTACAAGAGTACGTGGTCCAAAGAGGGGAAGTCTTTTATTTAACAGTGTGTTTGAATACTATATACTGTGGTAGAATCCCCCGCAGCGAATTTAATCTGAAGGTAAAAGTAACAGTGGAATTTAGGCTGCATTCTCTGCAACAGGAAGCAGTGAGATCCCGAAAGAATATATGTACGACTATTTACGATATCTATTTATAGTAAAAACACCCTTATGCTAAAGACATCACGAACATGACTTCATTGCAAGGCTAGCGTTGACACTACTTGTCGGATTTCGCGGAAACGACTTTCGCAGCTTCTTCCGCTTTGAGCTTGGCTAGTCCTCTCAAGATAACCCTTTGTCGTTCAGTGTAGTTGGGATTAGGAATAGCCGCCCAGGCATCAAATATGCATAGGCTCTGAGCTACGGTGGCTTTTCGTTTTGACCTTCGAGTGGATTCCGGGGCTTGAGACGCGGAATGCAATCTAGACCCTCGAAGGGGCGGCTTTGTCATCGTCGCAGGGAGGTTCTTTGTGTGCGGAAGTGGGGTCGCAGTGGCTTTGGGCAGCAGAGAACGGGAGGGTTCTATAGGGATACGTTGCTTTAGGAGACCTTCTGCGGAAGGGGATCGCCTAGTTCCCGCAGAATGTGCTGGACGAGGTTGCCCACCCCTGAGCGGAAGCACCGTAATGCAAGTAGCGGCCTTCGACCTCAGACTCCTTGTCTGATTCTCCGAGGCCACAGTGGCCTTCAATCCATCGATGACGACAACAGGTACCGCACACGGAGTCGGAATCGCGTCCTCGAGGCGAGGGTGCCCCGGCGCCTCGTCGAAGGGGAGGTTCAGTTTGCGACTCGTCGGGGAGTCCGTCCACCGCTCAGGCGAGAAGCAAGACCGTCGACTCGACGATGCCCGCTTCAACGGAGACGGGGACTTGGCCGGAGTCCTGACGGGCCCGTGATCCGGGGGGCTGTTCACCACGCCGTCCTCAATGTCACCCTTGGAATAGTCTATGGCCGCGGACGTAGCGGTTTGAGCAGACCGCAACAGATAAGGTCTTGAATACGGAGCCGTGTCGCAACTCCCCCCTTCGGACTCGGATCCGGAGAGGAAACTCTTGGTAAGCCCATTCCGCGGTCCAACAACGCGAACGCATCCTTTCTGCAGTAAGTAGATATACCACAAGACCACGTTACCGGACAGAGAACAAGAAGCAAAACAGATTGCAATGGACAAGGGGGAACATGCATGGACAGTCGACGGTATTACAAATAGTCACGCAAAATTCACTGGAAACGCGGTCACACATGTAATATATTATTTACAAATGAACAGAGCATACACAATAGGGAAATACAAAACGTTAATGTCGTCATGGAGTAGCCGATGTCCGCGGGCTCTACTCTATAACGCGTCCACCCTCTATAACTACGCCTATCCCAGGAAGCCTGTATCGGGACCTCATGTTCCTGGAGGACTCTCTCATGCCGTCAATGATCCTATCCACATTGTAGTCCTTGGCACGCAACGGGTCTAGACCAATTCGATTGTCCTCGACGTATTTCTGCAGCTGACCCGGGTGGCAGTTCGAGTCTAGACGGCGGAGCCACGGCAGAAGTTCCCCCATGAGGACGTCGTCATGCCGTTCATGGTGAGTCCAAGTGCGGAGGAATATGGCATTCCCATTCTCATTGCAGATGCTTTTGGGCGGAGAGTCGTCAATAAGAAGAGTATTGTCCGGGGAAAAGGATGTGCCGCCGCTAGGATTGGTGAACAAGGTCTCGGAGAGGACTTTCATATACAGCACCTGCAGGCCGAGATGAAAGAACTTCCCCGGAGAGAGCTCTATCTTTGTACACTGATCCTGACTCAAGATATCGTAAGGCCCCCTACAACCCCTGAAGAGGTGCCCCGCGATGGGCTCCGCGTTTCGCTTGGCCATAAAGGTCCAAACTAACACCCTGTGCGCGAGGGAGGAAACCTCTCGGAGGAATTCACCTATGTTCTGCCTAGCGAAGACCGCCTTGGGACCGATGAGGGTGGGATTTCTGTGGCTGAGAACATTGTCTTGCGCTCCATACGGACTGAATTTTTCTCCGTACGACTTCAGTGCCGTGTGACAGAGAATGCCATTCAAGTCGAAGACAATGTTCAGCCACTTCCTACGCGGTGGGGGTAGTTCGGGAGGCACGGTCCTCGGCACGATCTCTCTACCACCCTCGCATTCTACCTGATCAAGACATCACAACAAAAGAGATGGAGTTACTTGTTTGAATGCAGAAATGGGAGAGCCAGATAGTGGGTAGGAGCAATCTGCTGTCCTAAGCGACTGCGGTCTCCCATTAGAGAATGCTTCCAATGGTAGTGGACGGTGCACGCAAATATTGTTTGGGAGCTGAGCAACAGGCACATTGAGAGGCAAAGACAATTAGACAGGTGCTCAAATATATGAAACTTCTGCACTCTTTATTTACAAAGTCAAAATATTACATCCGTATAATTTACATAAGTCTGCAGTGGACTCAAAACTACTCCGAACACTATGGTACACTAGAGCACAACGATGGCAGCCACAGACGGGATCGCCGTCAGCGCCAAGCAATCAAGGACCGGTGTTGACATCCTGTCAAGAAGCATGAATACAGATGAGATATGATTACTAGTCAGGAGTCTCTAGCCGTTCCGACCGAACACAGTCATGAATGACTCCCGGCGACTTGGAATCAATCAAAATCATAAGGGTCAAAAGTCTGTACCTGATCGGCTTCTTCTGAAGCCTCCGGGGGCACTGCTGGAGCAGAAGGAAGTTCGGCGTCGTTGAATTCGAGGAGGTCTTCTTCTGCCACCTCGTAGTCGACCCTTTCCTCCTCCATCGGGGGTAACGACGGCAACTCCGACGGGTCCTCACGTGAGGATGCGCACACAAGTGCTTCAGGAGCCTCGGTAGCAGTCGCCAGCTCATCTTCCTCCGGTACATTATCGTCGAGCCGACGATAATCCTCTGCTTCCGCGGGCTCCACAGCACCCTCCGGAACCCTGACTTCGAAGGCCCCGCCCTCGGGAGAGGGAATCCTCGGCAGTTGGGACGCTGAAGTGGAGGCGACGCGATCCTCATGAACTAAGGTGACCGCATCGCCCTTATCGTCGGGTCGACGATCAGGAGTCTCGGCCGCTGAATGCTCCACATCCTGCACGACAGGAGCGCTACAGGAGGGCAGAGGAGGCTGTGGTGTTGCGACACTGGGGGATGCAAGTGGCCAACTCTCCGATGAGATCCCCGCATGACTCAGGAGCATTTGTATCTGACTTTGGAGCAGGCCTAACTTCTGGTCCGATTGCTCCTGAATCTGGGCCGCTCTCTCATTGGCAGCCTGGCTACTCGCAAGTGCCTCGGCCAGCAGCCTCTCTTTCTCCTCCCGCTCCTTCAACCTCTTTATCCTCCGCCTCTTGGCTTCCAAGTCAGCCTTCCACCAGTCCTTCTCAACCTTGACCTTCTGGCCTTTCGGTCCGACGACGATTTTCATCTCGACTTGAGGAAGATCCGCTTTGTCGTCGTCATCGGACGAGTGACGATGATCCATTGGATGATCATCACTCAAAGCGATGATCTCCTTTGGATCCGGTTTAGGGTCCATAACCTCTTTGGTTATGGTCAGGTCGTCGTCTTCACCCGGTGGATCCACTTGCTGTTCTGCCGGCTGCTCAATGACTTGCTGCTCTCCCAGCTGCTCCATGACTTGCTCCTCTGCCAGCTACTCAATGCCTTGCTGCTCTCCCGGCTGCTCCATGACTTGCTCCTCTGCCGGCTGCTCAATGCCTTGCTGCTCTACCGGCTGCTCCATGACTTGCTGCTGTGCCGGCTGCTCAATGACTTGCTGATCTGCCGGGGTCTCCATGACTTGCTGCTTGATATCCGCATGGATATCAGCATCGTCCTGCAGTTGATGGGACTTATTGAGCAGTTCAGTCTCGAACTCTGAATCTGTATCTGTATCCTCATCAGCTTGCTGAGATGGATGCAGCCGTTGGTTTTCGAATTCAGTGTCCGTCTCAATATCCTCAGTAGCTCCACCCGTCGATTCTCCAACTCTGTGTCGACCTCTACAGTCTCATTTCCGCGCTGACGTTGGACTCTCCTTGGACGACTCTCGGATTCTACCCACGCCCGGATCCCGACTGTGTTGGTCCCAAACTGATCGATTCCCTCAACGCCACGATCAGTGGACACATGTGCACCCACAGATTCTGTCTGTCGGTCTGCCAGGACAACTCTGTCTGCTGGAGATTCTAGTGTCATCGGAGGCGATGGAGGAGAGTCTGAGTGAACGATAACTGGACCGCGGCACACAGGACGCTTGTACAGGAGGGAATACGGCGAATTCGAAAACATGAAATCGTTTTTGTCCAGACCCTTCGCAAGTCTGACGAGTCTAAGATCTCCTTTCACGTCGTTCCGATCCACGAAGCCGTAGTAATGAGCTCCAAACATCTGCAGAGATAGAATGACAAGTTAGTCGAGAATTCAGGAACTCACATGACAAGTCATCAGTGATGTTGGTTGAGTGCAAAGATACGACTATTGCAGTGCAGTATAGTACAGCCGTATCACAGGACTGCTATCGTCGACCCGACGATAAGAGTGTATGAGGACTGCACATAAGCTGGGACAACATAGCTATCGTCGACCCGACGATACGGCTGAGCGGGGGGACAAATTGTGATCATTAGGACCACTGGTATCGTCGACCCGACGATAACAGTGCAAGGACTCAGTAATTACCTTCGCGGCCAGCAGGAACTTCGCTCCCGCGTATACCCCAAGGACATTCTCCTTGGGTGCAGCACACGCGTGCAAGATCTCTAAGTAGAACTCCATGCGGAGTTCAGCTGCATGAGTCCTCCATTTTGCCTCCGTGTTTTTGGAGGCGTCCATATAATAGACACAAGTCGCCGGTGTGTCGTATTTTTTCTTCACGCACTTCCGGGCAGCTGCGGCCAATTCATTCCTCTTCTTGAAGAGAAAGAGCAGTGTAACGTCCGGAGCGGTGCCTCTGTTTGTGACATTGTTCAGCATCTCCGCTTTGCTAGGGACGTACGTCGAGAGATGTGAGTCATACTCAGGGAGCTCGTCAGCTGCGAAGATCGTTGCAGCTTTGATGTCCTCCTTCCCAGACAGTAAAAAGAGCCAAACGTTCGGCTCAGTCATCTTGGGCTCCAGATGCTCAAGTAGGAAGTCAAGGAAGGGATCGATGGCGCTCCGGCTCTCGGTCACCGGCGATCTTGGGATGACTCGGGCATCCAGCACTGCCAGATTCACTGGACGAGGAGTGTAGGTGTAATGGGTGCTGGTGACGAGAGCTTTAGCATCGAAGTCCAGTCCTCTCATTTTCACTCCTCCGGCAGGCTCTGGAAGTCGATACTTTAACTTCATGAACCTCATGAACATGTGAAGCACCTCCGGGAACTGCTTCTCCAGATCCTTCGCTCGCTTACTCCATGCGTCGTTGTGGAGCCGCTTCTTGAAGTAATCGGCACTCGGATGTGTGAGAAGGAAATCCCACGTCGCCGATGTGAACCGGTGCCTTGCCTTCTAGGCCTTCCACTCCGAATCAATGACGTCGCCGCCACTGTCGAGGAACTTCAGGGAGGGCTTGATGGCCATTATATCCTGAAGCACAACTTTCTTGCGCTTCCGCTGCTCAACCCAATCCGCGCTTGCATGGTAGTCGGGCACGAGAATTTTAGTTCTCGAGATGGAGACTTTCGGGTGTAGTGATAATCGTCCTGGAGTCTCTCCAAGGAGATGCTGGGCCACGACTCCGAAATCCTTATCCGTAAACCACCCGAAGCGTTTAATAAACTCCCGCTTCAGAGAAGACGCTCTTGCTTTAAATCCCTTGCAGTCCTTGAACTGCCTCAGGGATATCGGGTCCATTAGTTCGCCCTCGGAATGCATAATTAGAAATTTCTTCCAGTGCGCCCACAGATCGTCCGGGAGGGTGATTATTTGGATTTCGTTCTTCAGGTCCGTCAAGGTCTTGATGGATGCTCCGTCTTTATCTAGATTTATGTTCTGGAATCTCTCCATCACAGCATCTGTAAAACTCTGCAAAGGTTTAAACATCCACAGTTAGCACTGTAGAATATGAAGCGGAGAAACAGCTGAAGTATCGTCGACCCGACGATAATGGTATTGGGTAAGTGTTTACCTTGTAGTAGAGCAAACTAAAGTTGGCCTTATTGTGCCTCGCCGACGCTTCAGTACTCGAATCCGTCGGTCGCTTGCACTCAATCCAGATGTTTCTACAGCTGATTATCTGGTTCCCCTATGTTGGCTGTGCGTGGTCCAGATGGTTGGTGCAGTTGTAGAACTTGGAGATGTTCCTCAACTTAGTCGGATCCAAGGACCCCACACACAATGAATGCACCCCAAGTGCGAAGTTCATCTCGACGACTCTCTCCGCAGCCCCCCTTCTGAAGGTCCTTGGAAGCAAAGATGCTGTGCTGGCCGTTAATGATCATGAAGTTCCCATCCTTGATCTCTTCCCACTTCTCTGGCTTCTTCCGCAGCAGCTTGTTATTTGAGTCGACGGGCGTCAGGCAAACCTTTTGCCTCTGCTTCACGTCGATCATCTGAATGAGTTCTTTCTTGACATCTTCGAAAATGTCCTTCTGCAGAGTTCGAATGACGTATCGGTCATTCGCGAGGATGCACTGATCGATGTGGACTTGTTTGACTTCCATGTCCAGCAAAAAGCACTCCTGGTGCTCTTCCCAGAATGTTTTCTGAAGCAGGGCAAACTTCTCGAACTCTGGAATGTTTTCTGCTGAAGCTTGAGGCCCGGTTGACACTGTTGTCAGAGCTGAACCAGAACTTCCAGCAGCAGCAATTGCACCGGGAAGGCTTTTCCTTCGCTTACGGCTTGACTCTGCTGCTTCTGTAGCAGGGGCATCTCTCTTCCTGCTCTCGGATCTTGCCTGACTCGGCTTTGGATTTCTGCTTCCGGATCCTCCAGCTGCGGACTTTCGTTGAGGCCGAGTATTTAATGCTGCTCTTGTTGATTGACTGGCGCTTCTCCCAACAGCGGGTGCTTTCTTGACGTTTGCCAGAGCGTACCGATTGAGTGTCTGAAAGATTCTGTTCAGTCGATTGGCGTTAGACTTGGCGGATCCATTTGTCCAGGGAACGTAACCCGATTTCTCAAATTCCGCATTCACGCTTGCCATTTCAGACACCTCGAGGAATGTTATGAGGTTCTCCAGATCGAACCTCCCATGGTATTTATTCGCGTCGATCACAATGGAGTGGCAGTGATCCTTCTCGATTCCATTGTCATCAACTTCACGGAGCACGATCACGACGTAGTCGTTCCTGTGACACTCGATGATTGCTACTTTCTCGTTTAGATTCTAGGGTAAGTAGACCGTCTTTCCTTGAACTCTGTATCGGAGGTAGACGAAATTCTTCCATCGACTCACACCGAAAGTCCAGGTGTGGATGTGATCCTTGAACTCCCAGAGTTCCCCGTAGGTGTCCTGCATTTCTTCGATGAAGGGCTGATCCTTCAGAGGATTCACGAACGGTTGAAGGTGATGCTTGGTGGCGAAGTAATCGTATGTGTCTGCGTTCGCCATCCTTGAAAATCTGTGACAGAGTTCAGATCCATGTTAGAGATTGGCATGAATGGATTTTTGTTCCATTATGCCAGTATTGTAATTGGTTTCGCTTATCGTCGACCCGACGATAATAGATTCTCTTGTGTGAAACGCCCGTGCCACTGAACTACAGCGGTGTTGACATACTTATCGTCGACTCGACGATACGAATGTTGAGAACTATAAATTCCTTGAATCGCGTTTGACAGTTGTGAGAACCTAGTTTTCGTCGTTCTATGTATTTATTTGTAATGGATTATGTTTCATATAATTCGATACTGTGGATGTCTCTGTTTAGTTTACATGTTATCATCTTTCTTTATTGTATCGTCAACTCGACGATATGGCGTGTCCTTTCTTTTTATGTTAGGTTCTCATTGCCACAGGGTATCGTCGACACGACGATACCAGAGCGCTTCGTTTCTTTGTATATTTTGTACGCGTTGCGGCAGGGTATCGTCGACTCGACGATATAATGTGTACATTCTTTGACGTTTTATGTTTATTGTACGAGAAATTATGCTTGAGTTGTGGGTCCGTATATAA
Source organism: Pohlia nutans (assembly GCA_022496805.1). Lineage (NCBI taxonomy): Eukaryota > Viridiplantae > Streptophyta > Bryopsida > Bryales > Mniaceae > Pohlia > Pohlia nutans. The sequence goes on from CM040088.1 coordinate 39,532,455, forward strand.
TATTTTTGATTTTCTATACGTTTTTTTTTATTTTTTTACTTACTGTAGGTATCGTTGACTCGATGATAACTAGTTTTGCGTTGGGGTTGTTATTGGAATATGCTCCGCAGTCAGTGTCCAGCAGAGAAGCGGGTTCTGTGTTTGTTTTTATATGTCTTCACATTTAATTTATGTTATCGTCAACCCAACGATATGGAGCTCTTGTCACTTTATGTCTATTTATTATGAATCGTAGGATTTTTCGAGTAAACATCAATTTGGAACTTCTACTGCTGTATCGTCGAGTCGACGATACATAGACCCCTAAACCCGGAAACATAAAAACGACCATCATATAAGAAAAAACTGCACTATTTTTGCCCTGGTCTTCAATTAAATATCAGAAACCCTAATTTCTGAAACAAATAGATGGGAAATTGTTACCTTGTAGTCGAAACTTGGTTTTCTTTGGTTGCTCCTGAAGATTAGAGAATGCTGGAAATGAGTCCAATACAGAGCTGCCACCAATAGAATGCAATGTTATTGCTTAAACCCTAGAGTCCAAAACTACGATAGCCAACCCTATTGTATATCAATTTAAGGAAGAACGTCTTGCCTTACTGCCAGAATTTCAAGGCAGAATTTACTACAACCCTAATACCAGCTTTCTTAAACCAATAAGCAAGCAATTAAGCAAGAAAACAAGCAAACAAGCAGCTGTAACAACCCTAGCAAGCAAGCAGCTGTAACAACGTTGGGGTTGAAAACAAGCAAGCAACTAGCAAACAAGCAAGCAAGCTGTAACAGTTTTGTAACAATTCTAGCAATTCTGAAAATAAGCACCCTTAACCCTAAACAATTGTTACAAATTCTAACAATTCTAACAATTCTGAAAATAAGGACCCTGAATCCTAAACAAGCAAACAAACAAGCTAGCAGACAAGCAAAACAACCATAGCAATGAGAAGAAGCAACCACGACAAGGAGGTTAAAAATACCTCACGGAAGAAGTAGGCGCTCCACCTTGAAGCACACACCTCCAATACGTTAGACCAAATGCGACAGAGCTTCTACTACATTGTCCGGGCACTATACCACCAATCTGCCCTAAACCGCTCAGCTATAGCATACACAAGAGGAGTCGATGGAGAAACAACAGATATCACAATTTACAGAAGAGGAGTCGACAGGAGTCCAGGGAGCACGCGACGCGGAAGGTGAGCACGCGACGGGGCAGCGTGAAGTTGCGACGAGGGAAGGAAGCGCAGCAAAACCTAAACTCCGGGAGTTTGCATGCAGGTGCCTGGGGAGGGAGACGACTTCCCAAACGTAGCCCGAACCTGGAGGCTCGGCTCGGGCAGTCGGCTTGGCTCCGAAGCTCGGCTCTTAGGCTCGGCTCCGAAGCTCGGCTCCCCGGCTTGGGTAGACCGAGCCTATAAAGGTAAATCGATCATTTTAATTCCCTAAATGTCCCAGCATTCAGAAAGTGGATGACGAACAGATTCAAAGAAAGACGATTTTGCTAAAAAAACAATCATTTCACACACTTTTAAAAAACAAACAACTACGCTACGAGGAGCTCTGACCGTAATAGAATAGGTGAAGAACTAAAATCGTGAAGGACGAGTATGCATTTTCAGTGGAATCATGGACGAAATATATTTGCTACAGTGGTATTTAGCCCAATGAGTGTCCCTGCAATGCCTGTTCCCTACGGTCAAAGCCAATAAATATGATAGGACATAACCTCGTGGAAGTCCGTATAGTCAATGTATTGTTGCCTTGAAAATATGTATTATTAGAAGATGTGCACATCTCAACTATATTTGAGTACATATTTTTTCTAAAATTACAGATCCTGAAGTATGTCAAGTCGTTGACCAAGTTAGAATTGCATTGACTGTAGTTCAAAAGTAGCGTTGCAAAATTGATGTCATAGATTTAAGGGTCTGCTAGTTGATTACTATTTATGCAGTTTGGATATTCAAAATAAGATATTTTGATTTTACTCCCTAAAACAAAATTGATTGATGTCAACTTAACCCCTACACGTTTTCATCCTTGGTTTCCAGTTTTGGCAGTTATTCAAAGATGCATTATAAATTGCAACTAATAGGGAATATATGAACTTGATGAAAAAATAAAAGTTGTGCATTATGCATTTTAGATTCTACCCATACGGTTAGATGTGCAATCGCAATCAACAATATTTGTGGATTCAATTTCAAACTTAAAATTTAACACGCTTTTGTAATATGATTACGAATAAGATACTGACAATCTAATAATGAAATTTTTTGGGATTGATTGAAATGTAATACTCTAATTGTAGTGATTTTATAAGGGTTTTTGGTTGCTTAATTTCAGAAGTTCACCTTTTCAAGAGCAGTTTTAGACTAAAATCTTCAGAAAATGACAATTTGAGAAAAAAACATCACAAAGTACTTTTTAGAAGAATACTATAGAATTGGTATACAAAAAAAAGTTATAGATTTTGCATTTTAGATTAAATCCGTACGGTTCGATTCACCAATACTATCACGAATGTTTTTTTAGAGAATTTGAAAGTTAAAATTACATATCATTCTAAATTTGATTACAAACAAAATTTTTAAAAAAATTTAGTAAAAATTGTTGAAATGAATTTCAAATGATATACTCTTAAACATGGTGACTGTCTTATTGAAAAGAAAACTTGGTGTCCCTTAAATCTATGACCTCATTTTTGCAATGCCACTTTTGAGCCTCAGTCAATTCAATTTTGGCTTATTCTAGAACTTAACATACTTCTATATTTGAAATTCTAGAAAAATATGTACTCATGTATAACTAAATCCCACCATTAGATAGGATAACAACTTAAAGAATTATGTCCAAAACAATGGTTGACTTTCATACAAGCATTGACGAGAATATGAGAACAATTTGAATCTGTTAGTTGTCCACTCCCCTCCGACCTCCCCAATTTCTAGATGACTGTGCTCTTTTGCCCCGGCCCTGACGTCCGGTACAATGCCAAACCTAGACAAAGCCCAAACTGAGCCGCTAATGTGAATATGATGTAACGTACTAAAGAATTTGTACAACATTCATTGATATATCAACTTGAAAATATCCCTTTTAGTTGCATTTTATAATGCATCTTTGAAACACTGCCAAATATGAAAAGGGTGAGAACTTTTAGGGGTTAAGTGAAGTTAACTTTCAGTGTTATTTAGCTCAAAAAGTGAGAACTTAAACAGGATATTACAAAATATGTACAATAAAATAATAATAGAAATCATAACAATCATTTTGCAATGCATGTCATTCCAAATTCAACAGAATTTTCTTTTTATTTCCTAAAGTGAATTAGAGTTTAAATTGGATGTCAAAGGAATACTTCGCTAGATTAATTAATTAAAATACATAAATTAACAATAAACTGGATATGAAATCCAGCCAATTGGATTGTACTCTTCACAGTCACTAACATTTAGAACTTTGATTTGTACCTCAACTTCATTTTTGTTATTCATCTAAGTAAACATTCTTTAACGCATTTCACATAATTATTAGTTTTAAACATAGACGTTCATTCAGAACACCAAAACGTCAAAGGGTCCAAAATTTCTAAAATTACAGAATGATGTTGAAGTATGTGTAGTCGTAAACCCAGTTAGAATTGCATTGACTATAGATCAAAAGCACCGTTGCGAAATTTAGGTCATAGATTTAAAAAACGCAAAAGTTGAAGAAAATCACCATGATTGTCTAAGAAGATCTCTTTGTAAATTGATTCCAACAAATTTTCCTCAAATTAAACATATTATTCATAATAATATATAATTGTTAGGAACTAATGGAGAAGGAGTATTTAATTTTACGTTTTAAAGATTATAATTAAATATTGGTAGTAGTATAATTGGTTACTTGAACCGTATTGATGGAATCTAAAATCCCATTGTTGAACTTTCATCCAACTAAAGCGTCAATTCCAAAATATTGTTCTACGTTTCATATTATGATGATGCTTCTAAACAAGCTAATGTTAGGGACACCTTCGTGCTTTTCAATTTCAATTACAATTGTTTTTAGGGTGAATTAAGCATTTGGTATATATTAAAATTCATTTCACGCAAAGAATGCTCGAAACAAATGTATAACTTGACCTAATTGATGCAATCCACATTCTAGAAATATTTACAACTTCCTCAATTATTTGTATCATGAAGAATGGTGGCTAAATATATAAGATTCACAATTTGAGAACCACAATGAAAGTGCTGCAACCGTTGTATATTAATATTCATTTAACGTTAAAAAAACTTAAAACACTTGCATGACTTGCATGCAAAAATGGATTTGACATCAAAAATGTATTTACAAGTTCTTCACTTATTTATTTCATGCTTTCGGATGCAAATTCTATGACAATTATGCGTTGAGTTCGTTAAAGTAGCAATTTACCGCTAAACTTTCAATAATTGATATAAATATTTTTACGTAAAAATACCCAACCCACTTGCATGCAATACGGATATGACATCAAAAATGTATTTACAAGTTGTTCACTTATTTTTATCATGCTTTTGGATGCAAATTCTATGACATTTATGAGTTCAGTTCTTTTAAGTACAGCAACAGACCGGTGAATTCAGTTAGTTATGATGTTTTTACGTAAAAATATTCAAACCACTTGAAGTATTCCTTAACTTGCAAGCACAATTGCATGTATTTAGTCTTTTTCAAAATATTTACAACTTTTGCATTAATTTTAATAAGCATTTTTCACTGATTTCCTGCGAATTGAATGATTGACAAATGAATCATCATTCTATAATTCACCGTCTTGATTGTATTGCATGTGTTACTAGCCTAAAATATTAGAAGTTGTCAATATCTAATTGTAAATTACATTAATGTTACACATTCTTTATTAACAAACATGCATGGATTGATACACTTGATTGCAAAATAATGAATCATGAAACCTGGTGCGACATATCATCCATTCATAGAAATCAATAGATTGAGTTTTGGCCTCAAATCCTTTTCTAGCAAACGATTCAATGCCTATCGTATTTTATTATAGACAGTAAGATAACCAAATTTAAGACGAAATTCTTTTATGTTATTTTAATAATTATCAACCAAATAAATATATTTTAAATAGTGATGACACTTGAGTCTGTGGTCACCATTTGGCAAAAATAGAAAAAAATATCTATCAGAAATTACCAATTCAACACATTAAAAACATTTTAAGACATATTAAAACAAATTTTCAAAATAACATTTCTATATAAATTGTATAGTTTATCCTAACAACAGTTTGTATAGTTTATCCTAACAACATTATATATTTCTAAATAAATTGTACAGTTTATCCTAACAACAGTTTCTATTGAAATTCCGAATACCAGTAGTAGTATTTTTCGATATGAATGTAAATATAGTCTACAGAAATAAGTGCCGGTTAATCCCTTGATAAGATTGGATCATTGGATTCATTGGAAGATATGCTTTTTTTACTGTATAATGCACACTCAAAAATGAGATTTATAAGGATGTCTGCCTTCAAATTTAAATAAAGTTTTGTTAAAACCTAAGAACGCCATAACAACCAATTCTTCGTCGCTGTCCAAATCTAACGAGCTACGAAGACTTCTTTTTCAAATTTTTTTTTGTAAGTGAAATTATTTTAAAATATTAAAACACATCTACTTTCCAACCGAATTTGAATTATGTCAATCATTAAAAGTTAAGCTCTACCCGGGAGAGTTTTTGAAAATGTTACTTTTGCACAGTGAATATGAAGATTCGCTCATTTTGAAAGTGTTACACAAATTGGAAGTTGTGGAGCAAAAGGGGTTTTTTTGGGGAGAATGGGCAGTGCGGGCAGGGCTCAAAATAAACTTCAAATGTTTTTATTTATCAACTTTAACCGTAGGATCTTGTTATAGATTACCATAAGAGTGCATGGTAAAATTTTCATAGAATTTGACCATACAGTCGTATAGATTGCAAGATTATAGCGTTTGATCTTTGAAGTGAAAAGATGAAATTGCAGTCTTTTTGGATATTTTTTGACCGTCTTAGAAGACATGGGATTTTATTTTTCATTGGTCAAGAAAATTCTTAAATTTTATTTAAATGTTTGATTTGGTATTTTCTATCAAGAGGAAAAAAAATATTCACAAGAAAATGAATAGAAAGACGTGAAATGATGCTCAAAAACAGAAAAACTGTGGTCCTTTAGGGATTAAACCCTATTCTGACCCCTAAAACCTATCTTGAAGCCCTCTGCCCTAGATTCCAACGAATAGACGCCGAGAAGGACAACGAATTTGTAAAATTTAGGCTTTTAATAGTAAAGATAATAAACGGAATCCCATGCAGAAGTCAACCATAAGCATAATTACAGCGACAAAAAGCTGAAAATAATACCGTTGTCCAACTTAACTAAATCCGGACGAGAACTTTTCGGTCTGCATTATTCCATCGGCATCTTCCGATGACGAATCTGTCAAAAAGACACATAGAAATCGGCATCCAGCGCTGGCAAAGAATGTGAGCATTCAATGTTCATAGGCGCCAAAGATACCAATGAATTTGAAATGTAGAATTCCCGCTCCATTTCTTTTGCCGCCCAATGTTTGCTGAAGGATGCACTCCGTCTCAACGTCGACATTCTGCTCTTCGTGCACATCCGCGTTGCTAGTTCCTTCTTGTTTCTCTACTACTCGTCGCAAACCCGCACGGTGTAAGCTTGCTTTCTTTTCCGCCAAGATTTTTGGTCCAACTTCTACAGAGCATTGGTTTCTTCGCAAGGAGCGGCAGAGTTCGTCGATATTCCTAGTACGTGTTATCATCATTCGGGGTATTCTCTGTATAGGTGCTAGTGCCCTTCGTGCAAGCATCGCATACATATCAATTGATGTTCGAGATTGCAGGTACAACTCTGCGAATCATCGGAGTCGATGGTTGGAGTATTCAGTCAGAGTATCCGATGGCAAACAACAGATTAGTGAATTCTCCACAGCCCGATATTCATGCCGGGAATGGCGGAACGTGTTCTCATATTTTCATGCGTGGTATCGTCGGGTCGACGATAACTAAATGGCCACAGTCCATATGAAGAATCTCTCAAAGTTATCGTCGGGTCGACGATAACAATGAACGAATCTTCATATTCACTGTGATATGGGAGTTATCGTCGACCCGACGATACCATTGACCGTGACAAATATTCGATAGGATGGTCAATGTTATCGTCGGGTCGACGATAACTCCCATGTCTCCATCATTTGGATGGTGTGCAACAACATATCGTCGGGTCGACGATACGGTTGAGCTTGTCATCATGTTGTCGATGAATTCGACGTTATCGTCGACTCGATGATAACTTGATGGGTATCATAAGATGGTCGACGGCCTCAGAGATATCGTCGGGTCGACGATAACTATTTGCCTTCGATAGAAGTTCTATAGCTCTGAAAGTTATCGTCGAGTCGACGATAACCTGTAGGTGTCATCATGCTTTCGATAGATTCAAAGTTATCGTAGATCCGGCAGTAGCTTGTTGGAAATCACGAAGTGGTTGACGACCTCAGGGTTATCGTCGGGTCGACAATATCTATTGGCGTGCAGGAGAATAAACGGAGCTGACAAAGTTATCGTCGGGTCGATGATAACCTTCTATTTTGTGGGTGGCAGACCCCTCATCATCTTTTTACTATTTGGTGAAATCTGAAATCGGATCTTTTGAATCGTCAATACATTCGAGGAGTATACAGTATCGGTGACTCGATGATAGCTTTTAGAGTGTTTTCATTGATTTGTCAATTACGTCGTGTGGTATTGGAATTTCTTCATAACAGTGAGGTTTCTGTACTACTTTTTTCAAATACATGCATTGATTGGGTTTGATCTTCTTGCAGAATGGATTCGCATGGGCCTGAAGAATTTGCCAGGCCTGTACCTACACTAGCTCCTGATGTCGCTGTTTGCGACGGGATTCCTCGCTCAAAATGGTACTTCAAAGCAGTTACTCTACACAACAATGGGGGTGTGGACGTCGCCAAAGCATTATGCCAGAACGTGAATCCGGATGTCGTGGTTGGCAACGACGGCAGGCCTCTTGGTGATGATCGGGTTGCCATTCAAATTGCGGAGTCATTATGCGAGGAAGAGGTTCCATCCGGATGGATTTGGTCAATTCTCTCTTGGGACATAAAACAAGTTTTCCTAGATGGTGTTAGTCTCTATGACCATGACCAGACCCATGTGTACAACGTGGCCATGAAAGCTCTCAGTCGAAGAGGTCGTAAGGGCGTACGTTCCTACGAAAGCGTCCGCAGGAGAGGGGAGGCTGCTGTCCCTCCTAAGAAAGAGTCTCTCCTTGCACCTGAAGCAATCACTGCAGTCTCCACTCAAACATGTTGTGAGAGGAATTGCTTGTAGCCCTTTCCACGAGGGCAGATTCAAGTCATTCGCAGTCAACTGCATGTGAACGACGGGGTATATGCTCGGAAGAAGTGTCTTCTTGAGGTGCATAGGCAGATCCACAAGGATCTCGCTGGTAAGGAGTGGATAACCTTAAAAGGTAGGGAAGTTTGTCCCACTGCCTGGTGGACCATTCACGGGATTTCTAAAGCTACCTTCTATAGGTACAAAGATATGGCCAAATGTGGGAAGCAAACTGAGGTGCATGGGAATGTGGGGTTGAAAAAACCACAGCTACATACAATCCAAGCTACTGCCACACTTCGAACGCTAATAGTTTCGGATGCTGACAAAATGCCTCACAAGACGAAAACGCTCGAATCCGGCAAAAAGGTCCCTGCAATGGTTTTGCCGTCTGCATTTTGTTGGAGTGACCAGCTAACACACATTAATAAGGCAAATGCTGCATTCGATTTGCAATCGATTTCTTCAAGTGGATTGAGTAACATTCGACGTGCTTCTTTCCCAGAATTCGCTCCAAAGGCTCGTGGAGATAGTTTTTCTCGATGTGGCATGTGTGATAAATACAGGCAATTGCGGAGCACTATCATATGCACAGGAGAAGTGGTCCCAAGCTTTGGAAAACCACCTCACTGGTCAGAGGGCACATAGGAAACTATACTATTTTAATCGGACCCTTTCCGAAGACTTTCCTCAGAAGATGCTAACCATCATCCATGATAAAATGGATCACTCCAAGACCGCGTCCCCACACTTTTCTCACAAGACCAAAGCTACAGATTCTTTCATGAAAATGCCCGTTGCAGTTACAGGAATGATTGCTCATGGTCATGGAGATGTTCGATATGCGCACTATGGCCTTGACATCTTCCCAACAAATTCCAACCATATCATTGGGTCCATCGCAAAGCTTCTCCGTGATCTTGAAGAACCACCGAAGAATTCCTCTCGTCAGCTGTTTTCGGAGGAGAATACACAATCAACATTAACCAAGGCGGTTCTACAGGGTTCAGATACTTGCTTGGATTCTCTTCTTCCTCTACCTGAGGTATTGGCCCCAACTCAATCTTTGCCCCCTATATTGGTCTTGCAGCTTGATAATGCTTCAGGTGACAATAAGAATAGATGGGTTTTTGCCTTTTGTTCACTCCTTGTATACAAAGGCATTTTCCGCGAAGTGTACATCAACTTCCTCATAGTTGGACACACGCATGAAGACATAGATGCCATGTTCGGCCGATGGAGTGGGAAGTTGAAGACAAATAACTATCCGACAGTTCCAAGACTCATGAAATCCTTCATGGATTGTGAAGCACACCCCGTGATTCCACATTTTATTGAGGAGGTTCCTGATTTCAAGCGATTTGTTGATGGTTATTTAGGCTTAGGCGGAGATTTTTAATCGGGTCATTCTAGGTCCCAGCAATTCAAGTTCTATATGGATACCAGTGGGTGGCCTTTGATGGAGTACAAGAATTTGTGTACGGACAAAAATTGGTTGCCAGAGCACGGCAACGGGATTCGCTTGTGGTCTGAGACTGAAGACGGACGACCAAAAGTTCCAAACGGTGATCCCCTACCTCTAGTTCCCCAGAAGATGCGTTCACTTGATGAGATTAAGAGAGGGTTGAACGGTTATATTGCACACTGGAATGGAATGGCAGACGATGATCTCTCTGGAGAATTCAGGCGGAAGAATGATCCTTTAAAAGAATATTGGAAAGGTGTTAGAACTGCTCTCGATGCAGCACTCGAGCCACGTGAAGGCTTACTACAGGGATTTTGGCCGACTTCGAGGATCATTCATGACGAGGCAAATTGCAGGCGGAGGGATGGCACACTGCAAGAGGAGGATGCAGAGGATGCACCCTTTGTTGGACGTAAACGTGATCGTCCACGCGCTTCATTCCGTGTCAATCGCGATACGTATGCAGGTTATTTTGTTGCAGTCCGTCCCGCTGACAGTGACCCAAGGCCATTCTGGCTTGCCAGAGCAATAACAAACCCGAGTCCGGATCCGGGTCATTTGCATATGATCCAAATTCAATATTGGACGCCTGCTTCAGAACGACACATCAATATGGAAACATATGTTGGATGGGACACAAAAAGGGGCAATGTGTGGCGTGAAGATCGAGCCCTAAACCCAACGTGGTCTAGCACGGACTGTATCATGACTGCTTGGAAGCCACGAATGCGAGATGGAACTTCAGATCCGAGGGTGGCAATTCCAAAGCCACAAATTGACATCATCAAGGCATCAGTGGAAGCTTTTACGGTTGACTCCGGGGATGACGCATCTATTGCGGAGGGTTGAGTAATTCATAGATATAGGACTTCTCGAGGATGGACACTATAGTAACCAAAGCAAAGTATCTGTAACAGTAACAAAGGAAAAAAACGAAGTAATGATGGCTGAGTGCTAGTTTGTATAAAGGTATGTTTAGTGTTAAGTTTTATCGTCAAGTCATGAGTTCTTTGGTTGGTTGGTGAAGGGCGTTGTATCACATTTATGTGGTCCGAGTTCGAAACCAATTGGGCTCGTTGAGCAGTGGTGTGGTACACATGGCTTGGTGCTGCTAGTGAGTTATCATGGCAGGAAAGTTGTACCAACCAACCAGCCCTTCCTATCCCCTGAGACAAGTTGAGCTAGTTGTTGAAAAGAGTGGCTAGCAGTGGTTTTCACCACTACCCTCCCTCTTTTAGTGTACTACGTCTGTTGGTATTGTTTGATTATTCTATATACGTCTTTTATGTAAAAGTATAGAACCGGCATACTGTATGGCAATGGTATTTATTGCTTTGAATGTGTGTTTTATGGATGTTTCATTTATTGTCGCATGCGACTCTCAGTTTTTTAATAAATGTTGGAATTATTGACATTGCGGATTACTATAGTCTATCTAGATTTCGAATGAGATGGAATAATTCAAAGATTCATTGTTGGGTCATCCTACTTCCTAAATCTAAAAATAGTAATTTCAAATTGTGTCTTGGCATTTACAAGTCTCAATTTATTGAAATGTCTCAATTTAATGAACCCTTTTTTATGATCTAAAGTCGCGAAATAGTAATTTCAAATGTATTTTGGCATTCAAAAGTCTCAATTTATTGAAATTTCTCAATTTAATGAACACTTCTTATGATCTAAATATAGAAGGGATTAAAATGAGACTACAACTTGTCTCATTTTAACGAATAAGGCCTTCTCCATTCATTCGTTCATAAACAACGCCATTCCTCATTCATCCGTTTATAGAGACCCGCATTCACAAAATCCCTACTCATTACTATACATTTAGGTCGGATTAAATACTTTGTCAGGCACATTATTGTCCAAATTCAATTTCCACATCATACTTAGTTTGATGTTGAAATTCAATTTCCTTGTCATATTTCAAAAGATAAGTATAACCAACCCCAAGATGATATGTGTCACTTTTGGAGATTTTAAAATATAAATCTAAGGTACTTATGCTAATCACCCTCCGGTTTGAGTTTGTGTTATGATTCATAGTTGCCAGTTAGTTTATTACCACACATACTAAGATAACGTTTGGACAATCATTAGGGTATAGACAGTGATTAGCATATGTACTATATGTCAAATCCAACGCGAACGATTGGCGCTCCGTCCAACGACAAGAGTCTACGTTCATTCGTTCGTAAACAAGGCCAACCCACATTCCTCTGTTTATAAAGACCCGCATTCACAAAATCCCTACTCATTACCAAACATTTAGGTTAAATTCAACACTTTATCAAGAACATTCTTGCCCAAATTCAATTTTCACATCAATACTTTGATGTTGAAATTCAATATTCTTGTCGTATTTAAAGAAGCAAGTACAACCTACCCCAAGATGATATGTGTCACTTTTTGAGATTCTAAAATATAAGTTTAAGGTACATATGCTAATCACCGTCCTATTTTGAATTTGTATCATGATTCAAAGTTGTCAGTTTGTTTCTTACCACACATACTAAGGTAACACTTGGACAATCATTAGGGTATTGACAGTGACTAGCATATGTACTATATATCAAATCCAACCCGAACGTAGGGCGCTCCGTCCAACAACAAGAGTCTCCATTCATTTGTTCATAAACAACCCCAGTCCACAATCATCCCTTTATAGAGATCTATGTTCATAAAATCCCTACTCATTACGATAAATTTAGGTCGGATTAATCACACTGTCATGCACATTATTGTCCAAATTCAATTTACACATCGATACTTAGTTTAATGTTGAAATTCAATTTCCTTGTCATATTTCAAATAGTAAGTACAACCAACCCCAAGATGATATGTGTCACTTTTTGAGATTTTAAAATATAAATTTAAGGTACATATGCAAATCACCCTCCAGTTTTCAGTTTGTGTCATGATTGATAGTTGCTAGTTAGTTTATTACCACACATACTAAGATAACGTTTGGACAATCATTAGGGTATAGACAGTGATTAGCATATGTAGTATATGTCAAATCCATCGGGAACGTATGGCTCTCCGTCTAACGACGGGAATCTACATTCATTTGTTCATAAAGGAGGCCAGCCCACATCCATTTGTTTATAAATACCCGCATCCACAAAGTCCCTACCCATCACAAAACATTTAGGTCAGATTCAACACTTTATCAAGCACATTGTTGTTCAAATTCAATTTTCACATCAATACTTTGGTGTTGAAATTCAATTTCGTTGTCGTATTTAAAGAGGTACGTACAACCAATCCCAAGATGATATGTGTTACTTTTTGAGATTCATAACTATAAATCTAATGTACATATGCTAATCACTGTCCTATTTTGAATTTGTGTCGTGATTCAAAATTGTCAGTTAGTTTATCACCACACATACTAAGGTATCACTTGGACAATCATTAGGGTATGGACAGTGATTAGCATATGTATTGTATGTCAACTTCAAAGCGAACGTATGGTGCTACGTCTAACGACAGGATTCTACATTCATTCTTTTATAAACAAGGCTAGTCCACATTTATTCGTTTATAAAGACCCGCATTCACAAAATCCCTACCCGTCACCAAACATTTAGGTCAGATTCAACACTTTGTAAAGCACATTGTTGTCCAAATTCAATTTCCACATCGATACTTAGTTTGATGTTGAAAGTCAATTTCCTTGTCATATTTCAAAAGGTAAGTACAACCAACCCCAAGATGATATGTGTCACTTTTTGAGATTTTAAAATATAAATCTAGAGTACATAATGTAATCACCATCCAGTTTTGAGTTTGTGTCATGATTCAAAGTTTTCAAGTAGTTTATTACCACACATACTAAGATAACACTTGAACAATCATTAGGATATGGACGGTGATTAGCATAAGTACTCTATGTCAAATCCGAAGTGAACATGTGGCGCTTCGTCCAAGGACGGAAGTCTACATTCATATACGAGGCCAGTCCACATTCATCCGTTCATAGAGACCCGCGTTCTTGATTTTGAATCTCTTCATTCAGCGCCATTTCTGTCGCCGGCCATCATCCTTCTGAACAGACGAACCTCTTCCCATTCTTGTTGGGGAGAGGCTGGATCACGACGCTCAGGTGCATGCGATTGTGTTTATCGTTGTGGAATTCGATCTTGACGGGCCTTCAAGGATATGATTCAGCAGCGATTTAGTCAATAATTTCGTCCTCGGAGAGCGCTTCAGTTGCTTGTATTGTATGCCTGCTTCTGATTAATTTAGTATCAGACTCTGGATTGAGCAGCAGAACCAGCATAACTGTGCTCAGGATGGCAAACGCGTCAGGAACCCCGCGGCAGCATCGGTGGATTGCGTTCTCAGCTAAACTGATGTCATTGAACCGCATCGTCTACCCTATTTTCATGCCGGATCGTCATCACGTTCCCGTGCTTCAGGTAATTAATTAATCTCACTGCGATTTATTTTCATCAATTCTCAAGTAACTAAGACATCTGTCCATTAATTGATTTCTAACTTTGCATTCTCATTGAGCAATCGTTCAGATTGTAGTGGCACTGTATATGTTGGACGTGCTTGATTTGAGCTACCGAGTGAGCGAGTATACAATACTGAGATTAGATCCTCCATCTTGTGATTCGCTTGGTGTCTGCAGATTTTCGACATAGCTGCCCGCAATTCGGACACCGATACACAGTTCCGGCTGACACTTGCAGATGGTTACGACCTTCAACGCGCGGTATTAGCACCTGTGCTGAATGACATGGTCCAGAACATGATGCTGGTCATCAAGCCTGGTTCAATTGTGCGCATACTCAAGTACACTTTGCACGCTAGTGTCCATCAGAAGCTGAAACGGTAAACTGATCTAGCTTATTACTGCAAATGGATAATGTGTTCAATGTTGAATTTTATGCGACGATGACTTTTAAGTATTCCCCGGGGGTTTTATTCAGATTAGTTGTGCAATAGATTGTCCTCACGAAAATATTTTAGTTGTTTGGCATTATTCTTGTGACATGTTTTATCTGACACGATGTTTCACTAGAGAATCGATAAGTTAATTACTTCACTTAATTAAGCTGTTCCTATCCAAGAATCACTGTACTTGGACATGGAATGGTTACTTATTACCATCGTCCAAGGTGCAACGAACAAATGTATAGCCTAATTGCACGCTTAATTGCATCGCAGTTTAAGAGGTTCACTTCAATTTTCTAGTCACTCTGCTACTTCGGCTTGTTTGTATGTTCGGGCTAATTATAGCGAGCGTCCGCGTTGGCTGGCTGATCGATTGGGTTTAACCTGCTCCTTGTTCTGCATGACAGACTTATCAAGATCCATGAGATGGAGGTTCTGTGGACCGACTTCGATCCCATTGGATGGCCAGTCGATAAGTTTACCTCAAACAAGCCTGGGCGAGATCAGATCGAATGGAATGAGCCGGAAGATTGGAAAGAGCACAATTGGGAATGGCTGGACCCTAAGGATACGGACTTTCCATGGTTAGAGGACGACGGGCGCGGTGAGGATGAATTAAATTTGTGGAGTTCTGGAGCAGCTTGACGGGCATGCAGAATTTAGCGGGCTGCATGTTTACAACAGTTCAGCTGATGAACATGTGGAACGGTATACATGGGCTCACGAATACTAAGAAATGTAGGAAGTGCCGATTTTGTGGTGTACTGTCCCGCACATCTCGCATGTGCATTCAGTGTGGGGGCGTCTATCTGCATGAAGGACGATGCTTCTTTAGATCTCACTACCCTGTTAGACGATGAATGTGTTGGGCTGGTTCTGAGGCACGTCACCGCCTAGACTCGATTCAAGTGCAGAACTGGTTATTTTTGGGTGACTAATGCAGGTGTTCACGGACTGTGCTGCCGTGGTGGCCGGGACTGTCATCCTCACAGTGCCGGATGCCTCTGTACATTGATAGAGCGGCCTTATACTTGTGGTTTATGTCCATATTAGCTTTCTTGGAAGCCTGTACAGTTCTGGAAACTTGGAGTTGGAGGCGAGAGTATACACATAGTAGTTGTGAGGTCGCTTCTTGATGCGGCCGTCGTCCCAAGTTATGGGCGGTATCATATCGACGCTTACTGCAGGCCCGGATAAATTATTTTTTGAACGTAACGCCGACGTGAGAGTCGGATTTCTGCTCTTGCTACACACAGTGCATTCCAGACCCGAGCAGCGGACGTAATATGAAAGGAAGAGGCGCCGCAAGGCAACCGCAGCAGCTAGCGTCTGTCTTGGAACGGCTGTCGGGAGTTCCTTGCCTCAGGATTGGGATCGGTTGCTGGACCGCATGTGGAGGCTCAAGCGGGCAGGAGATGCTACTGTGGGCTGTAAGCAGACAATTATATTATGAGCGACCCGTGCGTTGGGGTTACTCGTTTGGAATTATTGACGTTGCCCGGAATATGCACAGGAATCTCTAGTGTTTTTACACAGATTATGCGGAATTGTACATGTTTTGTGGATCGGCTAAGTAATATATGCTTTCAATATGTGCATTCTCCTTCAGAGTCATGTAATTATGATTTAGTTATCAATGTGTCTGTTGTCCATTTCTGGGGCGTATGAACCACTGCTGTATAGTTGCATACTACTTCATCACTTTGCTATCCATTGATTACAAGCTTCGGATTTCTGTCACGTTTATGTGTTTCCATGGGGACTTCAGTCTCCATTGTTGGAGCTTGGTTATTGACGAAATTGTGAAGTGATACGTATTTATGGAGTCCCTTAGAAATTACAAGCCGTCCTCAAATGCCATGGAACTATGTCTGCCCGATGAAGTCAAACATAGATTCTCATGGTCAAACCTTACGATCTGTGCATCAATGTAGACACAGATGTTCAACACTTCGATGATCGATGAACATACTGAGTAGGTATCTCCTTGACTCTCTCCTTATATTAGCAAGAGTACTACTATTGGAGTTGAGAACAGTTGTATCATAACTGTAACACTCTGTGCTTATGCTTTTGAACAAGAGTAATACATATTACTGTTAAAGATAGCCCATTTTTTGAGTATTGAGATGACTTGTTTTGGCAAAAGAAACATCAAGTTGAAACATGCCAAAAAATGTGAACTCTTATCATAGAACGTAATGAGTACAACTTACCAAATTAGGTACTTCAACCCAGTCAAGTTACAAGTCAAGCTGGAAGTGGAAGCGTCAATGTATACATTTTGTGTTTCATTAAAATAGGGCTTCCAAATTCACACTAGAGGATTATGACTATACAATATACAGAAGAAGCTTCAATCTAACACTCACTCTGGAAGCATAGAATGTAGATTGGGTACATGCCACTTTAAAAAGCCCATATCATCATCATCACAGATTTCTAAGGACGAGTATATCAAATGGTAAACCGTTAGGCAACTGCAACTTGTAATGCACTTAGATGAAGTACATCAGCACCAAGTATTGCTGTCAGATGTTAAGAGATAACTCTCAATAACACTACATCAAATAAATATAAAACCATTGTTGCCCAAGTTATAACTTCAGGGAACATGAACAGTTGACGATAAACGGCAACCTCCAAATAATACAATCTACTGTAGCAAAACCGAAGTTGTAGTAGGAAAGAATGAAAGCTATAATGGTGCATTCATATCCCTAGAGCTGGAAAGAAACCTGCTTACAACCATTCTCTACTTGCGGGATCCTTCTAGAAAGCTTATTATAGCTTCAATGAAATTGAGCTGTCTCCATCTCAAAATCTGCTATCAATTCTGGGACCGACTTGGTGCCATGCACAACATTATCTCGAGTACGGATGTTCACCTGCATATTGCACACGTAAGGAAGCATCCACATGAAACTGGACCATCTTACATAGAAGAACACCAAAACTATCAAAAGATCGTTTACAACAACAAAATAGGTAGAAAGACAGGTAGGGACTAACTTGTTTCTTGCTTGTTTCCTCCTCGCCAACAACAAGAATGTAATTAAATTGAGCCAACTGGGCCTCACGAATCTGCATCATCAAAGAAAGGCACTCAATTTACATTGTGCAGTAACCAACCCCATATAATAAAACTTTAAAATGCTTTATCAACAGCAGCTCTATTGAAAGCAAAACACAGAATCTTACGAAACCAAGCAACCCACCAACAACCACACTACTGAAAAATATCACTCACTACAGAAATGCTAGAATAAAAACTTTATGGAATAAACAATACAACTTACCTTCTTCTGCAATTTACGGTCAGTGACATCTGCGTCACAAAAATAACCAGCAGCATTTATGATATCCCGGACCTGAAGCACCGCACCATTGTTGGTTCATCAAACTGTATCAAATTTAGAAAAGAGGATAGTCTGTGCACATTCGTCTATAACAAGTAATTATGCCATTGGATAGCAGAAATAGGAACGCATGAACTGACCTCAAGTGCATAATGTGTGAACTTCTCTGATACCGGACAGACAATGCACTGACGTGGGCTCAGCCAAAAGGGCCATTTGCCTGCATAATGTTCCAGCAAAATAGCAAACATCCGCTCAACCGATCCAAGAATGGCACGGTGAATGATAACCGGTCGTTCTTTCTTGGCTTCATCTTCCGTGGAATATGACAACTTGAAGCGTATGGGAAGCTGGAAGTCCAGCTGCACTCGATGCAAAACCACTGATAGTTAAAAATTGCACTGATAAGGTCGACAACACAAGAAAAAAAATGTCCAGATGCAAACCAACCCGTTGCTAAGCCTATTACAGTGTAGACGATCAAGTAACTGTAAAACAAAAACCTTAAGTCTTCCACATAATTATAACGATACACCGAAAACTCAACTCGTTGCTCACCTGGATTGTAGCACACTGGAACTTTCTCTTCAATGCATCAAAAACGGTGATGTCAATCTTGGGACCATAAAACGCACCATCCGCTTCATTAATCTGTAACATACAATCAGCAAGTTGGAAGACCTCACCTATACCAACTGGCACAACCTTCTGAAACCGATGACCGCAAATCAATTTAACAACCACGAGCAGCAAAGATACTCACCTGCCAAGGTTTACCAAAGGCATCCAGGGCATCGGCCAAAGCTTTTTCTGCTCGATTCCATGTTTCTATCTCACCCAAATACTTCTCAGGTCTCTGAAATCATTAAAAAAATTGCTTAGTCAGACACAATCTTGGATTACATTTGCAACTTGTCCGAGCATTTTACAGCATTTTAAACACATAGAATTCAGATATTAGATGAAAAACCCTTAATAAAAGATGATGTAGCTCGCATAGTGAGTTCCAAAAAAATGTTAATAGAGAGAAAATTGAAATCATTCAAATATAATCAATAGTCCAATACTGAGCGAAAAGATCATGTACCGTAGAGAGCTCGAGCTGAAAGGTGAAGCCGAACACTCCGTAGGAAAACTCCAGAAATTCCAAACATGCCTTCACTTCATCTAAAAGCTGCCAATAAAACATCAGAATAATTTAATAAAAAGCAGATATTCAAAGGCACGAAACAAAAAAAGGAATATTGTGACGTAGCAAAGTTGAAAGGCTTCAGCTCTTGGTGGTAGTTTCTTGTCAAGTGACCAAAGGTCATCCCAAATGTAGCAGATAATCGGTGTCATCATAAGCCTTGAACTCAAACTTTAACGAAAAGGACAAAGCAGCAATACTGGTATGCAAACATGAATTATTCTTGTCCTGTAAATATTCATCGGTCTGCACAAGCGCACCTTAAACAAGTGATTGAAAGAAGGAATAGAACACACAAACCTGAGACTCCATGCAAAATATATGGGCATCGTCCTGCTGAAACCTTCGTACTCTGGTTAGCCCAGAAAGAGCACCACTCATCTCATTCCGGTGAAGTACTCCAAAATCTGCTAGCCGTAATGGGAGTTCTATACATGTACGAAAGCCATGACACAAATCAGTCTGGCTACCAAAAATTTGTACTCTTCAGCATTTTTGATATTTCTTAAAAACCACAACAATGAATGCACCAGTCTTCACCTCTGTATGAACGCACACGGTGATCAAAAATAAGACAGTGACCGGGACAGTTCATAGGCTTCAATCCAAACTCTTGTTTCTCTACCTGTTCAACAAACAGCCCACAGTCATCACTAGCGATCACCTAGAAATCATATAGCAGTAAATGACCCCAAGAATTAACAGAGGCAAGGGTGCTACATGACATTCCAAGAATGACTCACCTCAAAAGTGAACATATTTTCCTTGTAGTTCGCAGCATGCCCAGATGTTTCCCAGAGTTGCATGTTGAACATGTTCGGAGAAACAACCTGTTGTAAGACCAACACAAAACCTTATGAAAATTGCAACTAACTTCACGATGAACTGCATCAATCCAGAAAATGGCACGCCATAGCAACTACAATCAATGTCTCAAATAAATGAATTCCAGAGCCATACACAACCACTGTGCCAGACATGGAGTCGAAATACTAGCATCAATGGGAACTGGTCTTGTGAACGAAAATTGCCAAAATCACAGAGTGGGTATAAAGAACACCTCTTCATAACCTCTCTTCTTATACTCCCCCCTAATAAAAGCTTGCAGTTTATTGTATATCCGCGCACCATGAGGCAAAAAGAAACAGCTCCCAGGACTGATGGCATGAACACAAAATTATTCAGTATAACTCAGAAATTATCAAGAGAACCAGAGTATCCCTAGCTTACACCTACAATCAATCCCAAACAGATATTAATGTTCAAGTATGCTTGGTCGCTTAGTATGCCAACTAATGGGTGAAATATAGCAACCTCAAATCGTGGAAAAAAAAGAGCTCTTGCTGCTGGCCGAGCTTCCGATGATCTCTCTTCTTAGCCTCCTCCAAGTTGTGAAGATACTCCTGCACAATTTCTTAATCTTAGTATTCAAAATAGGAAGCACAGAAAACAGCAATACACAAGTTAACATCTGTGAGAACATGACTCCTAGTTAGTGAAAATACCACCATACCAAACAGCACCACCTTTACAGAATCTGACCTTAAGCAGTTTGCTATCGGGGTATGAGATTCCATAAACACGCTGAAGGCTTTCCCGGTCTGCTTTTCCTCTCCAGTAAGATGCGGAAGCCTGAAGCACACTCGAATAGTCAGACCCAGTATCTTCAGAATAGAAAAAAAGATATCCTCCAAATAGAAAATAGTTGATAACGTGCTTGATAAACTCACCCTCAAACAGGCAAACGCTTTCACATGGGATGTGTTTGGAATATGAGGACCCCGACACAGATCTACAAGAGGACCGCATCTGTATACGGTGATTGTTTTATCCTCCGCAAGCTCCTTGATAATTTCAACCTGCAACACAACAAGTCAAATGAAGCGCAATTGACTGTCACTAACACCTGCCTATCCTAAACAACTTCAGAAACATATCTTTGATATGTGATTACTAGACATCTTGATGCACAAAGCCAACTCGTCACAAAACTAAACAATGCTCTGATTAGTTTGATGATGTATGATTTCTAAGAATAACTCACGAAGAAAATCGTACCTTAAACTCGTTGTCTGAAAAAAACTCCAAAGCTTGTTGGCGAGTCACTTCAATCCTCTCAAAAGGCTGCTTCTCCTGTAACCATAAAGCACAACAGGAGTCATCATTTGCACAGAAAATACCACTTAACACTAAATCGAACACTAAACATGCAAACATCACCAACACAGATAAATTGAGCAGTTAGTAGACACACTCTCCCAGTTAATATGCAGGAATACTGTGAATACTTAAAGGTTGGACATAGTTTGGAGCGTTTTAGTGCAAGTTCATTCACAGTCCAGGAAACTTTCAGCAAAGAAACAAACCTTGACTGCCTTGGTTGCTTGAGCTTGAATTTTTCCAAAATCATCTTTCTCGGTCAACGTAAGCCCATTGTAGAATGCATCGTAGTAAAAACCCTGCAAAGATGGCAAGATTTTATGAACAATGCATTTATAATACAAATACTCCACTCAAAATTAATAAAGATCATCAAAACTACTGGCCGAGAGTATTAAGGCCAACCAGATGCTGAAAGATGCAGGAAATAATGAATTGAAAGAAACTGAACGAAGACCTAAATTGAGTACCTCTCCTCTGGTGGTGCAAGGACCGATACAAAGCTTGCATCCGTAGGCCATTTCGATTGACTGCAATAAAAAGAAAGAAAAAAGAGATGTCATGTTCAAGACCTTTCTGCAGACTTCGAATCAATTCAAGCAAAATAACTATCTAAAATGACAATGGCGAGTGACAAACCTGGCCAAGAATATGAGCACTAGAATGCCAGAAAGTGTCGCGACCTTTGTCTGAGTCAAATTTATGAATTTGAAGCTTGCAGTCACCCTCCAAGGGTCTCGTCATGTCCCACAATACGCCGTCCACCTGTGCCCAAACAAAACGTGAGAAACCTCGACGGCTATTCAACTAACCCCTAAGCGTCTAAAACGCCCAATATGGCCATCTGCATCATCACTGAACTTTGCAACAATGGCAGTTTCTCACTTTACCTCCGTTTTCTGATTGCAATACAAATCATTTTAAAGCTCTTGTTCTATACTACAAGATCAACAGTGTCAATCGTGTCAAACTGAAGTCATTTTCACACAAACAGATGATTTGCAGCGGGGGGTCCAATTTTCCTACACTACAGAAAATACACAGTGGATGCTTAGGGGTTAACTTCGGTACAATGCAGTACATAGCATGCACCTCAAGAGGCCGTCTGTAACCCAAAATTAAGAGTAAATTCTAAAACTCAGCAATCGATAAAGATGATGCGATAATTTTTCATTAAAAAAAAGACCTCGGCAATCAGAGCACTGTTTGCAAGCCCCTGGTGGATCGCCCGCGCAATATCCATAGGCGACGTAAGCCATTTCTTCCCGTCTCTAACGGCTCCATCTGGCATCGTAATCCTAAACAAACAAACGGGTTCATCTCCATCAGTTTCTATATAGCACCAAACGAATCACCGTTCTCCTTACTGACCTAAAATATTCCATCACAATCCCTCCCTGACAACTCACTTGATAGGTTCCCCGCCCTTGGCTTGAAAAGCTTCACTCTGCTCCTTCTGCAGCTTCTCAAAAAGCGCAATGCGCTTCTTGATTACGGCGTCCGTCATGCCCTTGGTGTCGATGTTGAGGGCCATTGAGCTCATCTTCTCGTCCATCACGACCAAGGACAATTACTACAAGAACAAAGCCCTCAAAAACAAAGCCTCGACGTACGCAACTGGCGTTCTTAGGAAGCCGAACAAGACTAAACCCTAAACCCTAAATCGGCCTGGTGCTGGTTTCTGCCTTGCAATGAACTTCCGTTTCCGTCATTTGTTCCACCACCTAAATAAATAAATAAAATATTTATTTATTTATTTATATTATTAAATTTAAAAATAAAAAAAACCTAAACCGTGGGGTGACTGTACTGAGGGCTACGTTCCCAAGTGAGTTCCCTTGTTCCCTGCGTTCCTTGATGGCACGGCCTTGAATGCCGAAGTTCTTCCTTCCCACTCTTCCACGAGGGTTTACGACTTTATGTTTTGTGCTCACGCTATTGCAGGCGCGCGAAGGTTTGAAGGGGTTAGCGAGAGTTCATTAGACTGTTATAAGTGACTGAGGATTGCAGTTTTCAAGTAATCGGTATTCCTCTTCAGCCATCTCTTCTCATTTATTACTTTGAAATGGCTCTTAGTTCCTCCAGTTTGTGTAATTTCTCTGTTCAATGACTTACCTACGTCGCGTGATCGAGTGCAGTAAGTATCGTAGATCTGGTGTTCATAGGTTTTCAGAGAGAACGACTTTTCAGCAATCAGCTCTTAATTGGAATTAGGGTTTGAGAATTTGAGAGCTTTTTGAGATTTAGGGCTCCAATTTTCAGTTAGTGAACAGAAGCAGTTGTGATTATATGGAAAAGGCCAATCATCTGTGTGCTTCTTTCTTGATTGCAGTGCGAAGGTTATTAATTTAATCTGATAGCCATGGGAGAAGACTTGGAGGATGTGCCTCTTCCGCAGCTGTTTCACCAAGCGCAGCAAATACACAGCCTTGCAAACTCATCTCGCGTTGGAAATGTATGCAATCAATTCATCTTGCTTTGAGTCAGTTACTGTTGCAGATTTGTGTACCTTCTAGAAGTTGCGTTAAAACCCTAGCCTGTAAAAACCCGGCTTTGAGCATCGTGTTCTTACGTATTTGGTTCAATTAAGCGCATATTATTATTCTGGTTTGTGATGAAGTCTTACACTATCTGTTTGAGCAGGACGACGTAAAGAAAGGTTGCGGGATGTTACAGAAGTGCGAAGAAATCATAGACAAGTTGGCTCTTTTCTCTAGAAACGAGGAGAAGGATGACATCAGCACCGGGGATCTCAAGTACCTGCTGGTATGTAATCAGTTTAACAGGAATTCTCTTGTTTCATTTTCTCTATATGCACCCGTTCCTTGAGAATTGAATCCCGTGTTCACCGAGGCTCTTTGCAATTCCTTACACTCAATAGATATTAAATTTCAATTGAGTTTGTTGCTTAGCACTTCCTAAATTTATAAAATGCAGGTTCCATACTATTTGGGCGATCTTACTGAGAAGTTGGAGACAGAAGACCGAATGCCATTGATTAGGGTTTGCAAAGGACAATTACTGGTGCGCTATCTTATCTTGCAGTATCGATACTTTATTTAACATATTTGTTTGTTGTGTTTGCCTGGCAGTTATGAATACACGTTGATTATTGGTTCATATGCCTTGTAAATTATACTGCAGTTTGATTTGAACTGCTTAGTCATCAAGTTCAAATTATTTTTTGGAGTGAAATTTCTTTTGTGGATGTGGCTTACTGGTTTGTTGCGCACTGTTATTTCCCTGCACTTGTCTGATTCATCATTGTTGGTTTTGTCCAGAGCTTCATTCGATCATGCGAGCGCTTAGAACTTCTTTCAGAAAGTGAGGCTCAAGTCCTTACCAGAGAGGGTCAGACTACTCCTGAAACAAGAAGAGCAGAAAAGGTATGTGTGTTAGCAAATTCTAAGAATACATATGCAATCTATGTAGTAGCAACTTGTTATGGATAGCAGCACAGACTGTGACCGATGATCTGAAGAGATCATTATGATCAATATTGGACATCAGTTTTTAGTTTTACTCACATGCTCAGTGCTTCTCCTTTATCTAAATGGGGAACTGATGATGTAGGTTGCACGCTTTAGAAAGCAAAGAGCCGCGGAATCTAAGTTACAAGAAATCAAAGAGCGAAAGGAGAGGCGGCGACGCTCTATGCAAGCCACTGCTAAGACTACCTCTGTTGAGCAAGGGGAAGAAAATTTGCCAGATGAAGATGATGAAGAAGAGCGAGAGGTAACTTTAAGTTTACCCCAGTGCTTAATTAGGGGATGTTTTGGAGTGCTTTTGGAGCTTTTTCTTTACTGTTATGAAATCTTAAACATCAGAGTTTTTCACATGCGCTTCACTTGTACTGAATATCATTTGTGTGGAGGAAATTGCAGGCTTGGTTTATGCAGATATCACTCTCCCTGTGCAAGGTTTGTGCATACATCTTCCCTGACTATTGAAATGTTTTGAAATTGATTTCATACTTATGGGTCTGACTGCAACATGGGATTAGTTCTGCTGTTGAGATTCAAGTAGTTACCATGAACATTTTTGGATGAAAGCATTGGATTATCTTGGTGCGACCTTGGACTAGGATGGATGTTGATTAGAAGAATTTATTTTTCTCGTTTAAAATGGTTGTGTTTTTGAATAACAGTCCTTGGACTTGGTCGAGATGCTGCAACGGGAGGAAGAGATGTTAGCCGTTGTTAAAACAGCTAACGAAGAGGTTAGCATCATGGAACCATTGCATCATTGGTTATGTATGTGTAGCAAATTCCCAAGTAAATGGTTTAGGGAAATACCACTGAGATCAAGTGCAATAGGTACCTAGCACATGTACGGATATGGGAATTTGCAAGTTAGAGTTGATTTAAGCATTCGCTGTGTTACAGGGCAGGGAGTCCTTTTCCAAGGAAATTTTGGATGAAAGGCATCAAAGAGCCGATGACTGGCATAGACAAGGGGCTGTGAAGGCCCGGACTTCAAGACCAGCAGTACCCATAAACTGTGCAACGTATGCTCAAGACGTGATAGAGGGGCGTGTTGCTATACAACCAAGTCATCAACACACTCATGGGAGTCCCATGTTGTTTGGGCCTGCGAGTGTGGTCAGTGGAAGCCTCTCTACAGATCGTGAACGACAGATAGCTCAAGTCTTCCAACCTAGTCACAGGTATGGCTATTGTCGATGTTACTCAGTCATGTCTCTGACACTATCTCTGTTTACCTCTAAAGGACCAAAATGCCTATATTGACCATCTGCATCACTGAACTTTGCAACGGTGGCATTTTCTCATTTTATCTCGAATTTCTGATCGCAATACCTCATTTCAAAGCTCTTGTTCTATACTACAAGAACATTGGTGTCAATCGTGTCAAACCAAAGTCATTTCAACTGAAACAGATAATATTCAGTAATGGGGTCTGGTTTTCCTACACTACAATACCCAGTGGTCCTTTAGGGGTTAACACATGTATATTTTGAAATTTGCTTAGGAATTGAATCTGTTCAATTTCTCCTTATATGGCGTGTGCAATTTGTTGAAGAAGATTTTAAGAAGTTGAGTTGTTGATTTTGCAGTTTACCAAGCATGAGTATAGAACAGGCTGGTTTGGCAGAAATGGAAATTATGCGCACCTGGAATGAGACGAATCAGAAGATCTTTGACGAGGCTAGACAGTCGTCATGGGTAGGGGAGGAAAAGAACGATGATGACAGTGATGACGAGGCTGCCACAGACAAGGCCCGGGCCTGGGATGATTGGAAAGATGATAATCCCAGAGGGGCTGGCAACAAGAAGCTTACACCTTGTGGTTAACTTCTCAAGAGGCATCCGTGCGCACATCCTTTGTATTGGTCAAGTTGAGATTCAAGGGCCTCTGTAATGCCGTTCTGAAATATTAGGTCCAGGTTGAGCATTACGAGCTCTGGAAATGGACTAAGGGAAAGGTGATACATGAGCAGTGTTGTATTTCATACACGGGAGCCATGTTGAGGTGGGTAAAATATGGTTTGCCAAGTTAGCCTAGTCTGTATCTAGGGTTGTATTAAATGAGAAGTTGGTCACAGGCACACCCCTGATTTGCTATGCAGATGATTGAAGTGTTGTGGACAATGATGGTTACGTCACTCTTTCTCGGCAACAAATTCGTATTATATTTGTAAGGATGACGAGTTTTAGCAATTCATTTAGTTGAGTTGAAAGGCTGAAACGAATCAATCACAACCCTTGATCTTCATGATCCAAAGGACGTAGGACGTAGGATGACCATGGTTTAAAATTCTATGATCATTGTTGTTATTACCTTTGCCCACAGTGATATGATATTAGTGTCAAGACAGTTTCTACTCTTACTATCTTCAAGTGAAATGGTCCTCAAAATTAAAAGCCAGATACATGCTTGCTCTCAACTGAATTCATGATAGAAGTAAAATATGCAATACTACTTTGATGTCCTTCACAGGAAGGAACAGATTTCGACACTGAGCTGGAGCACAGCTGCAAGAACAAGTGATGCACACAGGCATAAAACAAGAGTTGTAACATTTCATTTAATCCATATGAACTAAAATCATCTAAAGCTTGTCAACACTGGACAGCAGCATCACCAGCACCACAATGCAGGCTAAAGAAGAGAAGGGAAGACAGGTTCAATGGCAGGCACTAGCAATAATAAACCAAGCCAGTATGTACAGTCTCCCCAAAAACTGAGTCAATAATATAATGAATAGACTTTCAAGTACAATAACTTGAATATAAATTATCAAATGCAGAAACAATGAACACTTAAGTTGTAAAAGATGATGTTACTAGTATCATGGTAGAAGATGAGAGAGAATTACAATCAAAAACTTGAAATATTTATTTAAACAAAAGATATGTACATAGACTCGGTTGTTTGTACCGTTTCAAAAACACACTTAATACTTTGTCCACAATCCATTTGCTGCGAGAACCGCTGCAACACGATCAGGCATGCTAGCATATAGATTCTTACACTCTTTTATACTAATAGAATCAAGGCATTCCCTCACACGCTCTGACAATTGAATCAAACCACAAGGGGGAGTTGAATATGAATTCAACTTCCGTTTCACAGAGGCCCATAGATGTTCAATTGGATTGAGATCTGGGGATTGAGCAGGCCACTTCAAAACATCAAACGGCTGCTCTGCAAACCAATTCTGAACAATCTTTGCCGTATGAGCAGGAGCATTGTCTTGCTGGAAAATGACACTTTTAGGATCAAATTCAAATTTCTCCAAAGTACCATAAAGATCTGCTTTCAAAACTTCAACATAACGAGTAGCATTCATCCTTTGATCTACTTGACAGTACAAACCTACTCCCTTTGTTGTCAAACAACCCCAAAACATGACTGAACCTCCACCATGTTTTACTGTTTGTTTCACAGCACGCTTGGAAAGCCTCCCACAGTCACTAACCCAACACCAACTCTTTCCATCAGAATTGAAACGATTGATTCTTGTTTCATCACTAAAAATTACCTTCTCCCAATCATTCACAGTCCAATTTTTGTGCAAAGAAGCAAATTCCCTCCTTTCTGCAACATTCTTCTTTGACAAAAATGGTTTTGAAATCTTAGCAAATGAGTGCAATCCTGAGTCTCTCAGAGCATTTCTAACTGTCTCTTCACAAACATGTTTACCAACCTCCTTCTCAAGCTCTCTTGTTGCATCTGTTGCAGTTTGAAGCCTACCATGAGTCACTAAATGTGTTACAAATTGCTTATCTGAGGGTGACAAAACATGAGGACGTCCTCCCTTTGACAATTCTACAAGCACACCACGTTTTTTTCTCACTCTATTAACTGTTGATTGTGAGAGACCAAGAACATTAGACATTTCTCTTGAACTACAACCTTTCTCTGACAAGGCAACGACATTATTCTCCTTGTCCCTCGAAAGTGACCTCATAGCCTCCAAACAACCTCTCAAAACTTGTTGCAGAAGTAAAACACACTCAAACAACAACATTCACAAAAAATTTCGACAAAATTGACCTCCTAATGAGCAAGCTAGAGACTCACAAGTTCTACAGGAAGCGGCACAAAGAACTGAGTCTATCAAGGTCGATGAAATTTTTGGTCGCTC
Source organism: Pohlia nutans (assembly GCA_022496805.1). Classification (NCBI taxonomy): domain Eukaryota; kingdom Viridiplantae; phylum Streptophyta; class Bryopsida; order Bryales; family Mniaceae; genus Pohlia; species Pohlia nutans. The sequence goes on from CM040088.1 coordinate 39,561,578, forward strand.
CTGGAAACCCTAAAGGTGTGGATGACGTCACCATGACATCATCTGGTCGTAGACTCCTAGAACTTTCACTATACTTGCTTTATATCATTTAAAAACTTCAATTGCAACTCTAGTTAGCTTTTCAAAGTGCCAGTTGTGAGTATTGACTCAGTTTTTGGAGAAACTGTATGTTGCAAAGCTTAAAACGATCACAAGAAAATATTCTATAAGAGAAACGGACAACCACATCACCCAACCTCGTCAAAGCATTTATTCATATTTTCCGGAAGCTATACAGTAGGTACAAACTGGTCAAAAATCTCCTGTATTAACAAAACTACCTCTTATTTCCAGAAGTCTTATAGGACTGGAGAGGAATAGGAAAAAAATTGTAAGAGACTATCAAAACTTCAACCAGCTGCATCGTGATCATTGAGTTACAAGTATCAAATGGCAATTGCATTGAGCTTCTAACCTCACGCTAGCACTATACGTAAAACATGGCTAACCGTAGCTACAAGTAAACTTCGTGAACCTGACAGGCAGGCCTCTTTCATGCTTCACAAACACTGAGGAAAGGTAACGAACATGAACCAGTATTTCCATATCAAGCCTCTCAAACATACACAACTCGCCTGAAACCATTCACGAGCTTCTTTTCCGCTGAAGGCCTTCACGCAGAGAACCTTGTCCAATTCACTGGAAGTAAACATTACTGCCAAACTGCTGTATATAGCAAGTTTTGCAAGTGGTTGTTCAATTTAGCAAATGATTACCAAGAATTTACCATCATTCTTGTACCCATTACTGTCTGGTAATATGATCATGCTGGAGGTACCGACGTTATATCGAGCACGAACAGTCCTCCTTGCTTCCGTCCTCCGAGTGTCTTTCCATTTCCGAATCTGTGTTCCATGCCATTTGCACCACCAAATTGAGAAGAAACCAAATCTCCGTGATCCATCGCTTCCCGCATCGAGAAAATATTCTTCTTCAAATCAGGTACAAACAACACATTCTCAAGCACGCCATCTTCCCAGTTGCCATCGAGTTTCTGCAGAACGTTGATGTTCCCCCGTCCTCTTACCCACATGGAACGCCCACCAATGACCTGATCCACAGCCCATCGCCCTTCCGGAATTTCCTCAAAGGTTGAGAACCATTCTCTCCGGCCTGTCATATGCTCCGAGGAATTTGTGGTACAATACCAGTCATCCGCGTCATCAACAACTTGCTCTCCCGGGCCGTACGCCTGTGCAAAAACTACGAGACTCCTCTTCACGAAGACCCTCAGATTCAGTTTGTAAAGACTTCCTTGCCTAACTCCTTCGAGTTTCTTGCCATTTTCAAAAGACAGCACACACCGATCACTGACAAATATCAAACTAGCCATGCCATCATCATATGCTTGATTTTGTGAATAAAGATTCGTTTCCAATGCAGGAACATACAACACATTCGTAAGCACGCCAGGTTCCCAGTTGCCATTCAATTTTTGCTCCACCTTGATGTTGCCCCGTCCCTGGACCCAATGGTAACTGCCGTCAATCTCAGTTACGGGCCATTGCCCCTCTGGAATCTCCGTGAAAGTTGTAAACCACTCTCGCCTGCCAGTCATATGCTCCGTAGCACTTGTCATATACCAGTCATCTTCGTCATCAATTGCATCCTCTTCTGCTGAAACTACTTGTGCAAAGTGCGTGAAGCTCTTCCTCCCGACATAATTAGGCGGCACTGCACGTTGCAGTGCCGCTAAATTCTCTTCACAAGGCGAAGACACCCCCACGTTTCTGCACTGCCTGCACTTCATCCGCCCTTGCTTATCCCGAATTGCGTGACCCATGGTAGCTCACCTAACAACGCAAGGCCAGCCAGAGAGCAACCTTAGAAACTCGAGCAACCTTAGAGATGGCACTGAGTGTACATGGTGGAAAAAAGTCGATTCTCATGATCACTGAGCACTAATAAAAGCAACTGCACTAACTTAAGTTATTACCAATTGACCATGCACACTTATGCCGGTCCTTTCGGAGCTTTAACGTCAAAAAGAACGGAAGAAAAAAGAAGAAAAAAAAAAAAAAGACAAAACAAAGAAAGAAAGAAAGAAAGAAAGAAAGAGAGAAAGAGAGAAGAGATGCTTCCTACAAAATCAAACGAACCCCGAAGTAACGCACAATCAAGCGCCCGTGCTTTCGGCACGCCAAACACAAATGCACAACTACATTTACATCAATGCTTACCTCAATTAATCAAACGCCGCAGCATGAAATGCACACTCCGTCAACCCTCACAAGCGCAGGAGCGCACTAAACACGAAATGCCGATACAAATGAATTGGAAATCGATGTCCGCAGAAGTTCAAATACTGTACCCACAGCAAATCTGAGAGGCGAAACGGCAAGAATGTGGTTCCCATGTTCCCTCACGAGGTTCTCGAGTTCTCTGTTGATGTTCCCCATAACTTTTTCTGGCGGGCTGCCCGGTCGTATCGCGGCGGGAGCCCTGTGATTATGAAACAGACACTTGCTTGAGATCCAAGAAAATTACATAAAGGTGATTGCTATCCTCAAATTTCTTGTTCAAAATCGAGGTCTCAATTGGACTTGGGAAGAATTCTTTTGCCAGCCCTAGAGCCATTGACGTTGATATTTTGTTTACGGATATCACCCCAACTCTTTTAAATTGGTAAAATTTAAGTCAACTTTGAAATATAAGGTTTAGAAATAGGATACTAGCGTCCCGAGTAGGCATGCTCTTAGAGCGTTCCCACTAGTGATTGCTTTCCACAAATTTCTAGCTAAAAATCAATGTCTTAATTTGATTTGGGAAGATCTTTTTGCTAGCTAGAGCGTTCAAGGGCGGTATTTTGCTTGTGGATAACAACCACATTTTTCTTATCTAAAAAAATCTAGGTCTGGACTTGTATACGAGGTTGGAAATAGAGATACCAACCTCACTAGGGGCAAATCAAAACCAAAGTAATAGTAGGGGGTGTTGGAGTTTGCAATTCTCCTACGAGACTTCTCTCTTGTTTTTTCCAGTTGAAAATACAATTGTGCAGTTACTTTCTAATTTAATCCATTCTATTTATAATAGTATCAATCACAGTGGAAAAACTATTGAAATCCACTGCACGCAACTACTGTACCCTAGGCACTAAAGGGTTAAGCTTCTTGATTCCCTTCTAAATTTGTTCCATAATGAACTTCCTCTTTGCTCAAACTACTAATCCTATTGGCTCAAGGTTCACATCATTGTGCTCAAGGCCTATACCATTGGACAGCTTAATTCTTTTATTTTGAGGGTTAAGGAAGGTCAATATAGAACAAAGGAGTATGGGACAAAATGTCAAATTCACATTTCAATTTACAACATTTGATTTGAGCATTTTGTTAATCAAAAACCTCAAAAACAAAAACCAAATGGAAAAAAGAAAGAAAGAAGTAATGTATTCAAAATTTCATCACACACAATTGCTTTCAAACATCACATTATGAGTAAACAAAACCACGGACAAAGTGTTGAAACAATTTCACTGAATTTCAACAGCTTGTTTTATCCTTAACCCTTAAACGTCAAGAGGGCCTGGGCGGGGCAGCCCGGAAGGCATCTAAATTTTCGGAGGGAAAAACAAAAACAAAAACAAAAAAAAACAAAAAAAAATGCAAGAATGGCTCTGCTGGGCACTGTTGGCCAGCATTGTAGCACTGCGGCACTGTAGCACTGCTGAACCTCAGCTGCCCCAACATGAAAACCTTTTCAATTTGATAACTTTGATTGCTTACCAACGATTCCACAATCTCTCAAATGAGGCGCAAATTTGGAATCTAGATTGCTTTTTCAGTAGCTTTCCAACGCACCAATCCTCGCTTGATTTGGTTGAGAAAAACTACTTTTTTCTCAAATATTCCTTTCTGAAAAGGCCCGTCGGGCTTTTGATGTTTAAGGGTTAAACAACCCAAAACCCTTTGCGGCCATATAGTATATTTTGTATTTGGTGATACTTGATAAAAATAACAATGATCAAACACTTTCCAATACAAAATAAAATTAGTAACTACGATAATATGTATATAAAAATATATCACAATTCATACAGTGGCGACCAGAAGTCTTCGCACAGTGGCCCATCACTTCAACAGGTGTTGACTATAGCTTAGTAAGTGGGTTTACAGGAGATTTTTTGGGTTAACATTAACCCCTAAACGTCCTCACCTATGTCCAGTTTAGGCAGTTTGGCAAAGATGCATTATAAAATGCAATTGATATGAATATTTAGAACTTGATGTATGAATAAAAGTTATACATTTTGAATTTTAGATTCTATCTATACGGTTAGATCTATGACTGCTATCACTAATCTTTTTTTATAAATTTTGAAACATAAAATAAAAAATTATTTTGTAATTCGATTACGAATAAGATATTGACAATATGTGGATGAAATTTGTTGTGATGGGTTATAATGTAGTACTTTAGGTGTAGTGATTTTTGGAGATTTTTTGGATGCTTGATTTTAATAGTTTTTTTTTTCAAGAACACTTTTAGACCAAAATCTTCAAGATTTTCGGTGAAACACTACAACACAAAATGAGGCATAATTTTTTCAGAAATTATTTCCTTTTCGATCGAATCACACATACATGAAGCTAACTTCCCATAAAAAATTCAGTAAAAAAATCACACCACAAAAAGTGCATGACGGATGAGAAAATATGGATGAAATCTGTACATCAGGCCAAAAACGCCTGCTTGGGCAGTTAGGGGTTAATTGATACACCACATGGCACCTAATTAACATTGACTCCCCAAACTTTGCCACTTGTAGAAATTATTCATGCAAAAATCGTGAAGGGGTGTGTACAACTTAATATGCACATCAGTTGTACACACCACTATCTTCTCATTAAAATTGCACTTGTGAGGCTTTTTGTTTTGGATTTTTTTTGTATGATTTGGAGAGGCCTTTGGTGATTCACTATGGCTCCTAGAAGGTCTGAGAATCAACGTAGGACAGTTCTTGAGATGTATGAGCGAGGCAACTCATATGGCCAGATTTCTGCAGTTTTGGGCATTCCTCGAAGCACTTCTTCTGACATAGTGCGAAGGTTCCGTGAGAGAGAGAGTCTAACAGATAAAACTTCACATGGTAGACCTAGAATTCTAGATGAACGCGGTGACCGTGGCATTGTGAGGAGATTAAATGATCCAAATACTAGCACAGCGGCAGCTATAGGAAGAGTGTTACGATCTGAGGGCTTCCAATTGAGTGATAATACGGTGAAAAGGAGTCTTCGGAGGCAAGGGTTGAGAGCATGCGTGAAGACCAAGAAGCCACTTTTGACAAAGAAACATCGAGCACGTCGTTTGCAGTGGGCAAAGAAGTGCAAGCATGCAGATTGGGAGTTTTGGGCTCATGTCATTTTTTCTGATGAGTCTAAATTCAATCTTTTTGGCTCAGATGGACGTCAGTATTGTTGGAGAAAGAGTGGAGATCGTCTTTTAGATCAACATGTGCAATCTACAGTCAAACATGGAGGAGGAAACATAATGGTTTGGGGTTGTATGACTTGGGAAGGAGTTGGCAAGCTTCACCTGATTGAAGGGAAGATGGATAAATATGTATATCGCAACATTTTAGAGACGGAACTTATGGGTATTATACAGATGCAAGGTTTAGAAGAGGATGAGGTTATTTTCCAGCATGATAATGACCCAAAGCATACTGCACATTATGTTGCGTGCTCAAAAATTTGAGCTTATTGGACACCCTCCACAATCACCTCATCTCAATCCAATAGAACATCTTTGGAATGAAGTAGATCGTCGTCTGAGAAGGTCTAAAAGGAAACCAACTAGTAAAAGTGACTTATGGGAGAAGATCCAAGAAATTTGGTACGGTATAGAGCCTGATGTTGTTAGGAAGTTAATACGCTCTATGCCTCAAAGAGCTTTTGATGTCTACCATGCAAGAGGTGGCCACACACGGTGGTAGTGTTTGTGAGTGCTTATGAGTTGAATCATTGAGTTATAAAGGTGTTTAGTAATTTTTAGTCTTATTTTCTATAGTTGATATGCAATAAAAATCAATTTGACCATAAAGAATTGTACAGGCTTGTTACACATTTGAATTATTGTGTGTTTTTCTAATTCATATTTTCATTGAAAACTTTGTGTTTTATGCCTGTTGCAACTATACGTGCTTGTGGTTGTGTTCTTGTTATTTTATGAGAGTTCATGTAGATTTGGCAAGTATTTAAAAAAAAAAACTCCTCTTGTACAACTATTTGTGGTTGCCACTGTATATTAAACCACGATTAAACAATTATAAGGCTAAATATGGGTTGTAGAGAGGGACCCCAAGGGCCTATAAAGGATGAAACATTATTTCCTAACCTGACCCATGCGTATGATATTACAGAACCCCTATTACAGAACACTGTGATATTAAAGAGGTGCGGAAGGGTATTATTGGACCCACAGTATTTGCACTTTCCAGTGTAGCTGTGTGTGAAGCTTGGTCGCACCACTCTCTCCAGTTTGCTTCCAAGCGACCTAAAGAGCCAGAGAAGAGAGACAGAGCAACATTGACGAAGCTCGTCAAGCTCACGATCCACGAACCTCTCGCTCGTTGCGGCAGCACAGGCATCCGAGAGACCGAGGGGCAGGGAGACAGAGACAGGGCGAGAAGGAGGAGGAGGAGGTCGAGGAACAGAGAGAGAGAGCGGGAGAGGGCGGGCGGGGCGTCAGGTCACGATGAGCGGGCCCGATTTGCTGTTCCCGCTGCGGAACAACTTCTACCTCGGCGCCTTTCAGGCTGCCATCAACGACAGCACCGCAGCCCGCAGCTTGACCGACGCCGACGCCGCTGACAAGGACAGCTTCGTCTACCGCTCCTACATTGCCCTCGGCCAACACCAGGCACGTCTTCTCCCTCTCCCTTTTTCACACCACGGCATCATGCCTCGTTCTCCCTTTCGGATCCAGTCCCTTTTTCAATATCTTCAACATTCTTTCCTTTCCCAGCGATCTAGATCGTTTACTGGACCGGAAACTCGACTGAACGTTTCTTGCTATCTACTGCTCCTGATTCCTGACCTTATGATCATCGCCTGAAATTGGAGCAGAATGTCTACCAGCGTTAATCGGTTTCCTTCAGTATCGATGGCATTGTTGTATTACCCGATTGCTTCTCTGTTGACGGATCGACGATGATCTTCATTAGGTTAGCAGGTTTTTTTGCTGATAAGTAATAGCTTTCTCTCGTAGGTCAGATGAAGTTGGGAGAGGGCTCTTGTAAACCCTAGTGTTGGTCGACATATGGCTTACCGGTAGTGTTTTGGAGAATTGACGTGCTGACACGAGTGATACTGTCTGGCAAACCAGCTGGTCATTGATGAAATCAACGATGCTGCTCCAACAGCTCTTCAAGCTGTAAAACTCCTCGCATTGTACCTGTCGGGGGGAGCTCAGAAGGTAAGCTCGGTTGACACATTTACAGCGTATTTAGTCACTTCGAGAAACTGATTTGTGTGAGTACGTGTGTAGTTTGTGCGTCATGAAACATGTCATGTATCTCCAGTGTCTGTTATCTGGGGCGCGAATGAGAATCTGTTTCTTCTGGAGCTCACGAATTTCCATTTTTCAGGACAAGGCTTTGGCTGGGTTGTCGGAGTGGTTATCTGACCCGGCTGTTTCAAGCAACCCTACGCTGTTGCTCATTGCCGGCATGATCTACACACACGAACAAAACTATAATGAAGCTCTTAAGTACACTCACGTCGGTGGCACTCTTGACTTGTAAGTGACCTAGCCAATCGCACCTTGCCGTGATTATGGGAAGTTGCGCTGTGGTCCGCCACAGTCTATGTGCTGCTGTTAATCTTTCTCGTATCATCCGTCGTCATTGACCTGTTCCAGATTTGCTGCATTTAATCCTATTGATAGTGTTCACATTGGTTATTGTGAACAATCTGTTGCATACTACTCATCCTGGAAATGCCCTCGTGGCTACCTGACGACTGTGGAGATAGGAGATTGAGGGCATAGGACTCGGGTTTCTCCATGCGTGACTTGTTTAAACAGATTCTTATTCGCATTTAAAGCCGAATAGTACTTGTTTGCTGCTTTTTTTAGATCAGTAGGAGATGTTGCATCTATCGATCTCAGTCTAGGTTTGCTCTATCTTTGCAGGTGCGCCCTTAATGTACAGATCTACCTGAAGATGCACCGATCCGACTATGCAGAGAAGCAACTGAAAATTATGCAACAAATTGACGAAGATCACACTCTTACACAGTTGGCCAATGCATGGGTTAACCTGTCATTGGTAAGTCTCGTGAGTTGTATGTGTTTAGTTAGGTCCTGGTCTTGAATGGGTTCACTTTCCTTAAAGATTATCATCAAATCTGTCTCGTAGCTTTGAGGAGATCACATGCATGTGAGCGTAACGTACATCTCGGAACCGGTATGAGATTCTAATTTTGCACTGAACCTTAGCTGTTTACTAAGATATGAGCTACTCCTGTGTTTTTGTTTAGGGTGGCGCCAAGGTGCAGGAAGCATTCTACATCTTCCAGGAGCTGTGTGAAAAGTACACATGGACAGTCATGCTGATGAATGGAAGTGCGGTTTGTCAAATGCACATGGGCCAATTTGAAGAGGCAGAAGCCCGGCTCTTGGAGGCTCTGAACAAGGTACATACTGCATGTATGGTTCATCGTTCAATAGAAGTTACGTTCTTGGATGAGGCTATGGTGTTGGCAGTATCATACTTGCCTTCCGTGCTTTATGAAGATTACCGTACCTACTCGGGACATCATACTTGGTTACATGGTTTTTTATTCTGATAAGTTAGTACGATTGCTTTTTTCCCCAACCTGAAGCTGGATTTTGTGGATGGAGTTTTCGGTGTGTTTTTTCTCTTATTCATGCTTCAGTATTTTACAGTAGCAGTAGGGTTACTGATCCCAGTATTGTTGGTTACGTTGGGTAATATTTGCAGGATCCGAAGGACGCCAACACACTTGCTAATCTGATCGTGTGTAGTTTACATTTGAGCAAGCCAACTGCACGATACCTGAGGTAAACAAATGGCTTCAGAGTCCTTTTAACTCATCTACTAGTGCATATCAATATCTTCCTGGATTCCTCCTGCCCATCAGATTTCTGTATGTTAACCAGCGTATGCTATTACATGGATGGGTCTTCCAGAGAAAGGGAAATATTGCAGCGTTAGTTCTCATTTGTGTTGTGCTTGTGTGACCAGTCAGTTGAAGATAACACACCCAACCCATGTGCTTGTGGAGCGTGCTGGTGCTGGTGAAGCTGCGTTTGATAGGGCGGTGCAAAGTGTTGCATAAGAAGTATTTAGCTACCTTCATCTCTGTCCTGCTATGCATATGGGTAATCTATTCTTTCGTTCATAGCTTCGGAGCGTTCATTCTTTCCTTCTTTGTGAAAGATCATTTGAGTTATGTACTGGTTACTTGGGCTCTAAATGTGTAAAGATTTTAACAAGTATGGGTCTGTTTCTATGCACAGGATGCCAAGTCGACTGTACAGCCAACCAGCTATTCTGACTTCCTGGTGTGAGTACCATTGAAGCTTATTGTAGACTTGATTCGCACTCAGTCTATGGCTGTGATGTAGCTTGCCGTATTCATTTCATACAGTGTAGGGCATTCTCTCAGTTTCGATTCTGTGCCCATGGAGCATTGACCAGTGATTTGTTACTCATTTTTTGATGTTAGCCTAAGTTTCTACCTTAGAAGGTTTAGGATAGACAATCTGCATCACCTAGTTTTGAATTCCTGTCTCCCCAAGGCGCTTTTATAAATTTTCGAGCAAACTTTTTGTGTTATCGGTTTTCTTGAGTTATGGTTAACCCCTAAACGTCAGAGCGTCCAGAAAGTGAACGACTAACAGATTCAAACCCTTCTCACGTTCTCATCAATGCTTGGATGAAATTCGTCCAATTTTTTGGAGATTCTTCACCAAGTTGTTGTCTTATCTAACGGTTGGATTTAGTCATACTTGATTACATATTTTTCTAAAATTACAAATGTAGAAGTATGTCAAGTTGTTGACCAAGCCAAAATTGCATTGACTGTAGTTCAAAAGTGGCCTTGCAAAAATGAGGTCATAGATTGAAGAAACACAAAAATTCCAAAGAATCACCACGTTTAAGAGTATCTCATTTCAAATTCATTCCAAGTAATTTTACTCAAAAAATATTAAAATTTTGTTTGTAATCGAATTTAGAAGGATTTTTTAATTTTAACTTTCAAATTTTATAATGAAATATTGGTGATAGTATTAGTGAATCGAACCGTACGGATGGAATCTAAAATTCAAAATCTAAAACTTTCATTTGTATACCAATTCCAAAATATTCTTCTAAATAGTAGTTTATGATGATTTTTCTCAAATTGTCAATTCCAGGGACACCTTGGTACGTTTAGGGGTTAACCCTTTAGTGCCCAGGTAACCACTAAGTGGTCACTAGATCACTGGAAAATGAAATTCTGGAAAATCTGTGAACCATCTCAGTACAGTGTCTGAAGTTCAGATGTGTAACTTTTGATTCTGGAGATGATGCAAAAAGAAAATTTGGAATCCGACTTTCCTAGATATCCAAATACCTATGTACAAAACACCAAAATACTGCAAATACTTCAAAATACAGCAAATACTTACAAATACAGCATATGTACTATGTTGTATTTCTAGAGATTGGAAGTTTGTTATCTCGTTTTTCTTTTTGGATTGTGTTCTCTTGTTCATGTTCCATTAGTGTATGTAGTCTAATCTTGATCACTATACTAACTCCTTTCTTATTTGAACGTATAAATTTTGTTCTAAACCGTACATGGATAAGTCACTTTCACTTATAAAATTCACAATAATTATGTATGAGTCTATTCTTGACATGAAAGATTGCAATGAAGAGGTGTTGACACAAGTCATTGCTGAACATCTTCACTTTTATTTTTGAAAATTTAACCCAAATTCTATTTAACCTTGAAGTCACACACCCCCCGAAATCTCATTTTTGAGTGTGCATTATACGGTTCAAAGATATACTATAATCTTCCAATCCAACGGTCCGATCTTACCAAGATTTAACTGAGACTTGTTTCATTAATCTATGCTTACATTCGTACGGTTGGATACTATTAATAGTACCCCTAATTTCAACAGAGATAGATTTAAAGAAACATCACCCAGAAAAAGGTGGTTTCTCTAGAACCACCCTGGGCGGTAAAGGGTTAACGGAATGGTCGTGAATTGCGGAATGAGTGAGATCAAGCGACTAAAAAATTCACTCATGATTGCCAAGTTATATTTGCTTGACGAAGTTATTTGTTGCATGATCAATAGCTTCCAATTGCGTTAACAATCAATTTTTCACCTTGAACTTCTTGACATTGCTCTTATTTCTTGACAACTCTCGTGGCCACTGAACTTGCAACTGTTGGAAATTGCACATAATTCTCTGGCGTATTGATACTCAAGTATCGTATGAAATGCATGTTCTAGAGTTTGTATAAATTTGTTGGATTTCATAGATGCCGGTCAATGTTTCGTAAATATGTATTCCGAGCTTTCAATGGAAATGCATAAAAAATCAAATCCGTAGTTTCATAGCAGGTTCGGCAAAAAATAATTCTAAAAGTAGATGCCTAAAATTTTGGGAAATTATTGGCATTTTTTGCCAAATATAATATATATTATAATTCAAAATTGCCTAAAAGTGAGAAATTGTTACTTTTCACTAGCTTTTCACTTAGTTTGAAGGCATTTGTGAATTTCATTGGAGAGAAGGTGTTGCTCTTGTAATCAAACTCACTTACATTAGTCCACAAAGAATATGGGTTAATAAGTAGCAAGACTCTAGGTGAGGCTTTTGAAATGTGTCCTACACAGATTTTTGGAATCCAATTGATCATAGAAGATGAAGTTTTATAGAATTGCATCTTACTAACAAAAGTTGAGAAATCAAGTCTTCTTCCACCTCCAACAAGTTTTGTGTCAAAATAAGTCTTTATGCAAAAGATATGGACAAAATAACAAAGCCGTGTAAAGGTCAAAAAATCAAAATGTGCTCCCAACAGTTTTTCGAAGCTCATTTGTGCATACAAGATCAACTTTTTTTGAATTTTTTTGGTCTAAGAAAAGTTTAGAAATCAAGTAATATTTCACCTCCAACAAATTTCATGTCATTTGAAGACTTTATGCAAAAAATATACGTATTATAAAAATGAAGACTAACTAGGTGCTTCACCTCAAAGTTCACATACCCACATGCATTGTTGAATACAACTCCACTCCACTTGTATAAAGCACATAGCATTCTTGACCCTCTCTACTCAACTCTTAATTGTCAACCAATGAAAGAGAGTGGGTCTTGACAACAAGCCAAAATTTTAAAAACTTAAAGAGAAAATTGCCGAAATTATTAATATACTATTTTTAGGTGCCGAACCTACTTTTTGAACTTTAATTAAATATTAGGCAGCAAGGTGCCGAACCTGCTAGTAAACTACAGTAGTGTTGTTATCATTTGAGTACAGTTGTTTGATATGGGTGTAGTGTTTATTACATTACAATAGCATCACATAGCCATTGGAGTCAATACATCACTTAATATGTGACTTAAGGTAACACTGTTTACTAAATACCTTGTCTAAATGAAGTATTGCTTTATTTAAAAGTTGGTGTTTATGGAGTACATTTTGTGTTTGCAATACTAAAAGGAAATTTATATTTCAGTTGGTCTATGGCTTGATTTTTGCGTTGGGTATTATAAAAGATTGGATTGTGAAGAAGAGGACTTGGTATTTCAATTGGTACAAAAATTGTATCAAATACACTAATAAAAGCATCTATACCTTAAAGTTGTTTGTTTTGTTTTGTTTTGATTTGTTCCGTTGAGATATCTCCAACTGTGCGTCTGGCAGTTGTGTTTTTGGTAGCATCGGAAAGCTCTCGAAGAGGAGGGGTGCACAGAGTTGGTTTCGTTGCGTTTGGACATATGGTGCGAAAGTTATGGGTTTTTAAACAAATTTTATCACCATAAATTGAATTAGATTATGAATTAATTGTTTAAAAAAGCAAAAGAAAAAACAAAAGCACGTGGAACATGGGGAACACATGGGTACACGGGTAACATGGGGAACGCACAAGTACATGGGGAACACAGAGGATATGTGCAACACGGGGAACATCTGGACCAACGGCACAGGGCCGCACTAGCGTATTTCTAAAATCATTACCTCGTTTAAAATCAACACCAAACCTAAAACCAACATTATTTGAACCATCTTCAGATTGTATGACCATGTATACAATAATGAATTTCATTTGGGTCACAATTAGGTTACTAAACTTAAACACCTAACTGTCATTGTATTCAACTTATTAGAAACCTTGTCCACTAATAACAGCAATGACTTCAACTTTGAAATAATGAAAAATGGTCTCTTGGTAATTAAAGGATTAAAAAATTAAATTCGCAATACTTGAAAGATAACCAATTCTAAACTTTGACCTTTCTAATTTAGTTCATCTAATTATTTCTTAAATTGATATTTGAGCCACGCCATTGTCTGAATTAAATGTTTAAAGACAACATAAGTGGGCATGTTATAATATAACCCCTAAACGCTCAACCATGCATTTTTTGCATGATGTACAGAAAGTTTTCCCGATTTCTCATCCATAAAGGACAATTTGCAGCATGAATTTTTTATGGTTAATTTTACATGTAGTAAGGTTCACGGAGGCACAAGTAACATGCTGAAATACTCAATTGTCAATTCACCACATTTTTTATTCTCGTGTACTCTTCCATTCTCTTTGAAATTTTTGATGCAAAGTGGAGGATTCTGGTTGCCCTCAGTTGGATGGCCGAGAATAGAACTGGATGAATGTAGCTCATACAAATGATGAAGTTCGTTGGAATATGGAACTTTGAGGGCCCTGCCCATGCGAAAGCAGTGAACAGGCTGACACCAATCTGCAGTGAGTATTCCAGGCGATCTTCATAGGGATTTACACCTCATCCAGGTGTCACGCATAACTTGTTCAAAATTATTCATTCAAAGTTTCAACGGACCTTGTGGACCAGGATCACACCAAACAGAACTGGCCCTGTCACATTGGAATGGTGGATCTGCCTAAGTGTGCATTCAATTCCGGATCTCATGAATCAATCACGATTGCCTAGCCGATGAGCATCTACTAGATTCCAGTGACCAAAGCTGCGGCCATTGATGAGCTACGCAATAAATGGAGATCCAAGATCCAACGAAAAAAATTGGGCTGCCTCGATCTATAAATTCTCCTAACGATTGAACTCAAACCAGAGTCTCACCGTGCAAGCACCGGCGTTTACTATGTCGAGTGAGGAGGACTGTGACTGCATCAGATTGGACGTTGGGAAGCGCATCATTGTTCAGTGGTGTGCACAAAAAGGTTACTCTGACGCACAAGCGTGCCACCTTGTGCGCTTACTCGACGTTCCTTTCCTGCTCCGACTGCCACTGAAAGCGCCACTCACAAAGAAGACGACACCAGCCGGTTTGCATTTCTTGTGGTGCCACCATGCTAGCCACGCCCTTGGATGGAAGGGCCGAAGATGCGAGGGAGACCCGGACGGCTTCAACAGCTCAATCAATTCCTGGTTGCGATACGAGTGGTGGACTGATGCACTGCCCGATACAAACGTTGAGGCAAACACCGCTACAGAACGGAGCTGTGGTGGCAAGAGAACCATCGATGGCGCATGCGGTAGCGCCGACCCACATCCACAACGGCAACGTCTTGGACCTGCACCGTGATCAACAATTCGACGGGGATCAAGAAAGTTCAGAGGATGAAGATGACATACTAGAAGGAGGACAAGAAGACTCCATTCATGGGCTGAGCGAAGAAGAATCAGATACAGACCTGGACGAGTTGATGCGTAGAGAGGGCGGAGGCAGAAGTGACGAGGAGAGCAGTACTGGGACAGAAGATGGAGAAGACGCAAGGCTTCAGACACGCGGCGAGACATCAGTAAGCGGAGCAAAGAGGATGAAGAACACGACGATGCTAGTGGGCGGTTTGAATGCAGCTGCGGAGGAGCTGCTGTCTCACAACAATCTGGGTCGTGGCAGCAGTAGTCGCGAAGGTCGTGGGCGTGGACGGGGAAGGCGACAGTCTGGCGTGGCATGCGTGGGCAGTGCAGTAGTCGGCACAAAGAGCGGGGCGGAGCGCGGCCTGGGTGCCAGCATGCGTGGGCGGAATGGGCGGGGCGGAGCGCTGCGTGGCTGCCAGCAATCTCGGCTGGATCTGCCAGATCCCGAAGTTCAGGAAGCAGTGCCACAACTTGCTAGCCGGGGCCGAGGTCGTGGTCGTGGGCGGGCCGGTACGGGGAGGGGCCGTGGAACAGCCAAGGCGAGCGCTGCTCAAGCAGAAAAACGAAGCTGAGCACAAGCCAATGCACGTAAAAAGATGAATGACGTGGATAAGCTGTGGACGCAAGAGCAGCAGTCGTACACGCACGAGTCCTTTGTGTTTCGAGGTAAGACACCCGGTCATACACACATATTTCGGGATTGTCCAAGTGCTTTTGGTATCTTTCAGACATTCTTCACGCCAAGGATCATGGCCAGAATTGTAAATGAAACAAATAGATATGCCAATACGGTCAATGAGAAGGGGAAGGTTTGTGGTGGGAAGGGGTGGTGGAAGATATCCATTGATGAGCTACATGCATACCTTGGGATTTGCATTTTGATGGGGGTGAAGGTATTACCAAGCCATCGATCATATTGGCAATCGTCAGTCCCCTTTTTACATTGTCGTGTCATTTCGTCGTGTATGTCACGACATAGATTTGAACGTATTACGGCATGTTTACATGTTGTAGACAATCGCGGATTGCCTCCTCGTGGTGATCCCAACCATGACAAATTGACAAAGCTACGTTGGTTGTTGAGTGATATTTGTAGGAGGTGTGTTGAGAATTGGAATCTTGGTCAATTCGTAACAATAGATGAGATGATGGTGCGTTACAAGGGCAAATATTGTCCTATTCGACAATACTTACCCAAAAAGCCATGTAAATGGGGCATCAAGGTTTGGTGTGTCGCGGATAGTTCAAAAAAGTACATGTGGGACTTTGAAGTTTACACGGGCTCTTCAATTCGTGATTCTTTGCGGACGGCTAAACATGGGGAGGCTAAAACCGGCCATGAAGTTGTCACCAACTTGATGTCTAGTCTACATGGAAGGCGCCATATGCTTTTTATCGATAATTTTTTTACGAGCGTGAAGTTATTGGTGGAACTGGCGGATGCGGGCACTTTTTGCACCGGGACTGTTCGTTCTGATAGAGTGGAGTTACCGTCAGCTCTAACGGATAAGAAAAGTTGGTGCAAGAGTGTCGGCAAGCGGCCATTGGATCATCTAGAGTTCACGATGAAATTGGCAGAAATGCTTATGGAGAATTGGGGACAACGTCGTGGAGTGTGCTCCACATTCAACCGACGTCCTTGCGTGCATTCTCTTGTGAAGACTAAGAACCGTCGTATATGTCGTTATTGCCACTCTTCAACCTTGACTAACTTAGCATGTCCTCAGTGTGGCGACGTTAGCGGGTGAATGCATGGTTTGGTGTCTCAATAGTGATATACGTACACTCCCTAAAAGTCCATATCATATTTTACATATAATGTTGAATATTTTTTATTTTATTTTTCATAAATTATTTGTAATACATAGAACTCAAGCACTTTAAAAAAAATCTATTAACTTTCATACATATTTTCTAATAATATTTTATAAAACAACTGATAATTTCACTTGAATATAACTAAATATATAAATAAATTACATAAAAATTAAGCCTATACAAGTGCAAGCCCACCTAAAGCTTAAATATCTTAACATGCTAAAAAATATGTTGTGCCGAAAAAATCTATTTCCATGCTTTAATGGACATTCAAAAACAACACCTAGTTTTTATCACAAAAAAGTCCACAAATACATGATAGATTATGTGCTATCCTATAAAAGTGTATTTTTGAGTTCCTCATGATTTAGCACATTAAGTAATGACTCACTAACAAACATTTTTAACAACCTTTATTAAAAAAAAAGTCCATATGTGAAATGTTGACAGCTTGTGACAGTCACTATTCTATAATTAAAAAGTCCTTAATTTCTTTATGATGATGTCATTTCCGAAATTTTTTTATTTTTATGGACGAATATCAAGGCCAAAATGTGTATACAAATTCTCATGCCAAAATTCTTCATTTTCTATTTTTTACAAATGTTTTAATGAAGATACCATAGTGAATAATCCTCTGTGATATCAATAGTGAGACACCAAACCATGCATTCACCCTAGCCTTCACCTTGGCAATTGTTTCATGAAGACTCATTTCCCAATCCGCAGGTATGAGAGCCCTGCCCCATTTGTGTTAGTAGGCGCATGTGATTGGTAGAATTTGTTTGCTTGTAATAGAAACTCATAAACCATTTTTATTTTTTTGGGAAATTAGCTCTCGCTTCGTACATCACTTGTGGGATTTGTACTATCGAAACATGGATTGACGGGCTAAATTCACATCTCTTGCAGATAAATCATGGTTTGGTCCATGATAAATCATGGTTTGGTCCATGTGGAAGCCCATCTGGTTTACCTTTTTTGTCACTGTAGAGCTCTCTGTAGAGCTGTCGCCAGCGCATGGGCATTTTTCTGGGACTCCAGGGCCACCACAGCATGTTGCTCCAACGACGACTTACACGGCCACTTCCACAGGCGGGCCCGAGGCGAGCAATACCAGTATGTTCTCCAGCAGCTTCCGGGATGGTGCGAGCAGGTTCCGCTTGGGCCGGTGGCATCGCTGGAGAACGTGCATAACTGAATCCGTCAGCTGCGGCCCACGCCTTTCATGCTCCGTCTCCACCAGGACGCCGCTGGCCGTGTTGTTCTTCGTTTTGCAGCGTAGCTTGATTTTGCTGCTACTCCCACCAGCATTCACTCATTCATAGAGGCAGTTGTGCAACTTCGAGGACTTAGGTAGCAAATCTCCACGGCAAGAGATTAGCAATCATGTACAGTAAGTTCTATAATTTGAATCCAGCACTTCCCATGATCTTGCTTTCTGCTCTTGTACAGGCTCACTAAATTCCTGGTTGCATTCTACATCGTCGGTTTGTTCAATGCACGCGCTTACTCGACCAACAGGTTTTGATTGCAGTACCCATGGGCGCGACTCATGTAGCTGCGATAGTGATTTCATATCTTCATGCACATTTCTGATTTTGTGTTTCACTGTTCTTTTCTTCCACTCCGGCGTTTTCGTTTTTCCCAACAACCACTTTATTCCGTAGTTGCAGTGCTTAGTGGTTGGCAAAGGGAGTTGATTAGCCCTGAATTTGCATGGGCGGTCGAAGCTGCGCGCAAGCAGTTCAGTCGTCGTGATAGACAAGCGTCGGAGCTGGCGTTGGCCGTTTCATTTTTCTCCCTGCTGGCTGCGTTCCTGGCAGTGAGGCCGAACTTTTTGGTTGTCATTGCCCGTAGCTGAGTTGGATCTACATGTTAGGCCTACCCATGCAAAAAAATAAAATTCGGTCAACTGCATTTATTGATCCTCTGTCGTTCCACTTCATTCTTCCCACAGACACGGGCACCATCGTGTAAACGTCGCAGCAGATAGAAGTTTTGAAGGACCGTGTGTTGCAAGCCTTCGAACTTCTTTGAAATGAATCGTGATTTTTGCACAATCATGCATCACTATCCAATGCTTCGCAAAGATATGAAACTCCATTTTTTGGCTATTTTAGGTGAAGAAATTAGTGTTATTTCCTCTGTTATGTGCAAAAAAGCAGCACTGCCTGTCCTTTTTGATCCCCCTAATCGCGCTCAGATCTACCAAAATCTTTCGATCCAAGCGGTGGATCCTCACAAAAAATTGCATACGTCAAGAAGAATCCATGCTCTACAAGATCATGCGGACAGATCTTGAAATAATGTTTACACCGCCTTCTCACATCAGATTGAAATTTCACTCAAAAAGTGCGAAAAAAAAACTCCAGAAAAAGTGAGGACGTTTAGGGGATAAATGATACAATTATACAAATAGATGAATCAAACTTATAACAAAAGGTAGGCATACGCATTCAAAACCAATACCATCAGTTTTAAAATCATTACCATGTACTACTCTCATACATTAACCCTTAAATGTCCACACTACAATTTCCTAGTCAAACTGCATCAATCCCTCACATTTTAAAATATACTATATTTTCTGGTATTTTCTCATATAAGTTATTGTTAAACCGATTTACCCTGATTTTTTTCATAATTATTTAAATAAAAATGAAATTTATAAGATTTTTCAAAGGTTTTTCTTGTAAAAAATTTAGAAATTAAAAAATGCTTAAAATAGTATGAATTTTTTTAGGGAAAATGTAAATAATAGTGATGAACATCAAGGTGTAGGTGGCATGCTTCTTGAGCTTACATAAAAAAGAAATTTGGTAGAAAAACTTTTTCAAAAGTGTATATTGGAATTGTACGGTTTTGAGCTTTGAAGTGCTGTAAAATAATGCAATTTTCAAAATTCTGAAGAATGGTAAATTGGATTAGAAAGTAGAAGATAGCCCCCACACTTTCTTAGTTGGGCCTATTTTCATTTGAAATTAAGAACTAAGTGAAAATTAGTGTTTAGCTAAAAAAAGACCAAACATGGCCCCACGGAATTCCTTGCACACTTAGGGGTTAACCCTTAAAGGACCATGCTCATCCCTAAAATTTTATCACTATCTTGTGATGCTTTCAAGAAGGCAGTTGTATCTCTTAATTGGTGTTCATGTAGGAAACTTCACCGTTGAAGCTCAAATAGGACTTGGTCGTGAGACTCTATATCAATTTTTAGAATAATCTACCATATATATTACACAATTATAAGGTTTGATCATGAGTTGTTTTCTGAAATTTTTGAGTAAAATCAACAAGTCATTTATTGCAAACATTCTTATAAATTCTAAAACCATGATTAGCGTTTGAAATTTCAAAAGCGTACAAAGATGTATTATATTTAGGTGCCCACAAAAATTGGTGTTCTAAAACTAAATACAACAACAATGATTGATTCTCCAATATTTATATTTGGGTGAAGTGACTTGTTGGTGACTTGTTGAGCCGGTATTTGTGATCGTTATTAATTTTTACATTGCATAAACTGTGTAAAGATTTCAATTCTTTTTTTGAATATTCCAAAATATTCCAATATAATATAAAACATGTAAAAGATTCATAAGATTCCATAAAGATTCTATTTTAAATATATTTAAACATTTTCCGTAATTGTTATATAGTGTTAATTATATAGTAATGGAAAATGTTTTACATATTCTACATTTCTTTTTCACAAATGTGACGCCCTAGTGTGAAAGCGCCCTCCAAGTCATCAACCTCCCTAACTACCATGTTCCAAGTTCACATGCGTTGACGTTTTAGTTTTTTCCCAATGGATCGATCAATATAATTGCAAATCATGAAGGATTTTCGTATTCTTGTAATGGACATTTACAATTCTCTAGTTGACATTGAGTCAAAGTTATGAAATCCAAATAAGTTATTAAAGTAATGAAATTATTCTTAAACACAATATGTCCACCTGGTCCTTTAGGGGTCAAAGACTTCAAATTGTATGACAAACTTCAAAAATATATTTGGATGATTATAGGTCATTCATTTATATGAAATATAAACATGGACAAAGTAGTATAGTAGTTCTATACGTGTAATTTTTAGTTCATTGTAGGCTCCACCATGTAAACTTGTCTCTATTTTATGGTTGAGTAGGCTCCTCAACTCAATTGTGAAGCTAATTACACTATTACCTGTAGAAAGTACATAGGTAGAAAATGTCCCCTCTGTCCAAAGGATCCATAATACTACATAGATATCGAGTAGAGTTTGTCATGTATAAGTCATGGCATTTTCAACCTATACACTTAGATAGTTGTACTATGAGCACAAGTCAATAAATGTAAAAGTGCAAATATGAAAGTTGTAGTATCCGATATATTGTACACTCTTAATCTAACAAAACCTAATTTAGACTAGATCCTTCAATGTACCAACATGACCTTCAATGATGAATACCACTTGCATTTGAAAATGTACACAACATTAGTGTTATTTGTAAAGTCACCTTGAGTTTGAATAAGATACCAAGAATTTTGCTTTAATATACTCTAATTTGTTAACGCCAAATAGTTAAAAGGTATGGAAGAGCTTGGTGGTCTCTAAACTCAAGGATTTTTTTTTTAAGAGTTTGAAGACCACTAAGCTCTTACACATCTAATAATGAGATACCACTTTTCTATACCTTATAACTATTTGGAGTGAATAAATAAGAGTTTATTAAAGCAAAACTCATGATATCTTATTTAAACTCCATAACATTCTTTAGCACGTTAAGAGGGCATCCTTTTCCTAACGCGGTCACCTAAAAGAATTGACCTTGATCTTGGCATCTTGACCACCATATTTTACGTCTCTTTAGCTAAAGATGGCTTTGATTTCAACATCAAGGCCGATTATTTTGGACAACTGGCTCAGGAAAAAGGTGACAGTCAAGGCTGCTAAGAATGTTGAATCAAGATGAGTTAAACGATAACTCAACTAAAGCAAAATTCATGGTATCTTATTCAAATCGAGGTGACTTTATAGATAATTCTATTTAACCTCTAAGGACCAAGTGTCCTAACTAGGACATTTAGAGAACTGGGTGGGTTCTAGTGAACACATTTTTAATCGAATTCTGAAGGAAACTTAATAGTGATTCCCCAATGTGCCACGAAAATGTGTTTTTTTTTTTTTTTTTCCCTTGAATTCCAACACCGTATGTGGAAGTTATGGGAAGGAATGTGTCTTTTTTAGGAGAAAGGACAGCGGAGCAGTAGAAAAATGGTTGATTATTTTATTTTTTATTTTTGGGAGGGGGGAGGGGGGGGCACAAGAAGGGCAAAGTGTGGAAACTAGGATGGACTGTGAGGGGGCAGCAGACAACCTCCAATAAAAAATCAAAAATTTTATTTTAAATTTTATTTTTTTAGAACTTAAAATATTAAATTTTAATTAAATAATTAAATAATATATATTTAATTAGTTCTTTGTAAAAATTTGACAAACTGCCCAATGAAGGATTGCCACTTTTCAGAGAATCCTCACAGTTTGACTTTGCGACCAAAACTTGGGTTGGGGGGGGGGGGGGGGGGGAGTAAAAATGAGGGATTATTATTCCAAGGCAGTATTTTGCCCCCACGCCCAACTTTTGATGGCTGCCATCCACTAAAGAAAATATTCAACTTGATTTTTCGTGGAAAGGAAAAATTACAAGAGAAATAATAAACGATATATCAGTTTCTGTTGCCACTACAATATTTTTTGCTCATGTTTCTAATACACCCATCAACTCTATAAGATGGTTCGTATGAGGATGTCCCTTGGAAACTCTTAGTGACCATTACCTGCACGACTCCCAATATATCCAACATCCTCAACAAGTTCACAATGAACAGGATATGAAGAATTCATTTGGTGACAAATCATCAAAACATGTAGTATACCCAACCCCACAACACCTAGTAGGTACGGTACTTCCTGAATATTGCATTACAGGAACTGACACCAGTAATCGTATGAGCCTTTGAAAGATCCCTGAACTTGATTTATTGATTTTGTAATTTTATTATCTACATCAAAACCATATTAAACTTCCAGAATTCTCAAACTCAGACAGCTCGGCTGGCTTAGGCATAGCCAAAAGCCCTTCCTCCCTGGCTGTTGCAGCGTCACTCACTGCTACATCCTCTCCCCTACGTGCATTTTTATTTCGTTGTCTTCACCTTGCATCACTTCCCCATTTCTTTTGTCTTTACATGTCTCCTTCTCATTCTCCACCTGCTATGCTTTATCTTCTTCATACTCTTGCTTTACCCATTGTATTCCCTACGACCAAGGATCATCACGATCACGATAGTCCTCATCATGTGACTTCGACTCAAACGGGACAGTCATGAATGCGCTTGCTAGTAGGGGCGTTGCAACCATTGAAAACAAAGATTTTGCCCTTTGTGGTTCTGTTTACACAAAGAAGGTACCATCTAGTCAGCTCATTGAAAAAGCATATTGCATTTGTTACTAAGAAATGCCAAAAGATCTCGGACACGTAAAGCTTGCACACAGAATAATTCTGGTACTTACTATGGAATTGCCCTTCCTGGCAGAGGTTTTTTTTGGAACATCTGTCTCTTGCTCAACAGAATCCTCTGACAGAACCTAACACAACTTTCTTCTCTTAAGAGGTGACGTGCAGTGTCCCAGTTCTTTAGGTTATGAGGCCACAACTAAAGGTGTCTTTTGTCAATGTGATTGCCTCGAAGGTGATAAACTATGGTCTCTACCAACAAAGATATTTTTTCTTTTACTAGTCACCTCCACAGGTAGCAAAGGCCCCATAGCACCATAAGTTTCCAAGACAAGCAACTTCCTCTGTTGGCCTCGTGTCTGTGGCTTGGTTTTCTTTCCAGTTTCTACTGCAGAAACCTCTTCTACAACATAATTTACTTGAGACTTACCCGATTGCAATATTTCGCTGGTCGTTCCAGACGCGCTCTTTAATTTTGTCTCCAAAGAACTGCCATCAATGCCTTTCTAATAATAACGCATGAAACAATTGTTTGTTTTGTCTCTCTAGAATATCCTAGCCATTTGTGGACTCGTCCACCAAGCCTCCTTCGGCCTCAGTATGTGCAATAATATTTCCTCCCGTACCATGGATGTACTAGAAAACACACAAAAATTGTTAACCATACAGAGCCCGAAGTATCTTAAGGCCTGTAGAAATAAACAAAGATACCAACTTCTTTCCATTCGCCAGCTTTTGTATCTACCAAACTATCCGTACTGCATATAATCAAGTTATAATCAAATAATAACGTTGTGCATCAAATAATATTGAAATACACATCAACTGTGTAGCCAACCACATTCCTAAAACAGCGTGCAATGAATGACTTCCCCTTTTTGGCAGTCGTCATTTTCAACTTAGCTACCAGGGCCTGCGTCAATGAAGGACAGAGGTTAAACAACCATTGACAATGAATTTGTTATCATTCCACACACTAGTGTTCTTGCATTCGGCTAAACTCCTATAACGCTTCATGTTGGACATTATGTTGGACATATATCGAGAGCGATAAGTAGCTTTGAAAAAGTAATAGAAGGAAACACTAGATGCAGAATCACCTCATCATTGACGAACTCTCGCAAACAAAAGAAGACACCCAACCCTGTTGCCTCTTTCTTTCCATCAATACATCCATTCTCTAGATGTTATCGTGTAACGCATGTTGAGCCGTTCATATCGTTTGTCCGAAGATGCTCAAAAGTATTTTTTATGCATGCCATTTTTTGTGGACCCATCCCATAATGAGGAGCTGGTATGGTTTGAACAGACAAAGTATATCGGTCAACTATGATATGGATCCACATATCTTAGCTTCATTCATATAATTCCCTCCTTGCGCCTTGAACTCAAACCACCTGAAAAAGCCAAAGAATGTAGTTTCAAAAGTCGAGCCCCCACTAAGTAATGTAACAATATCAGTTTCAATTCAGAAACAAAGTTGGTTGTAGCTCCCAGAATGGAAGGTCTAATAAAGTTCTCCCTCACAAGTTCACTGCTGTATCACTTTATGATTGCTTTCTCCTCATTTGTAGAGTACTTGGTGGGGTCTACATAGTAGAAAAGTTCAGTTTCAATTTTGTGTGAAAATCGTCATCACAGCAGTATAGTTCAACATACTTCTGATACATGACATCAAAGTCTTTCACGTTTACAACGCAACGAACGATCGGTAAGCGGATGATAGTCAAATTTGATATAAATTTTCAAACAATAAAATCATCAAGTGTGTTTTCATCAAAGCACAAATCAATTTAGCAAAACGGGATGAAAACAGCTGACCCTCAACCGGATCCCAGAATTGAGCGGCTCATACAACGATACAATTCTAGGGCTTCTCAGAATATGATTGGTGAACCTATGAAAGGGTTGTATACAAATGTTTAGATTACGCTTATCCATTTCAGTTCCACCCTTTGCTCCTCCAAAAGGCATGTCAACAACAACACATTTGATTGTCATAAGAGTTGCTAGAGCCATTATCTTATCAGCGTTGTCGGGTAGAGAGGGTATTGAAGATTAATTCATTTATCAAGACACTTTTTATAAACTATTAAAGCAATTACTTTATCATTTGAACTGATAATGCCTATATACATATATTGAAGATATTATATCCTAAGCACTCATCAAGAGTCTTTAAATTAGGGCACCGTTGGCTCCTATTACCATGAATGAAGTAATTACAGTTGTTTATGCCATTAAAAACATCAAATTTACATTTTAGATTTCAAAATACAAGCTGTGAAGAGGCTTGAAGCTTTTAAAACTATTGTCTTCACTCAAATGAGTGCTACAGATGCATTACAACTCCAAATTAAATGTACTATGACTTTTTAGAAAGCCAACACTAAGCTACACAATTTGTAAAACTCTCAAAGAAAATAAAAATACCAGTCAATATATATAGCGTGCTGAGGTTGAGACATTAAAATTTGACGGCACTTGTACATCTCTTCACTTTAGAGCACGTACCATATTCATAAATGCTCCAAATACACGGCGCCATAGCTTTTGAAAAGCTAACTTGATTATTTATGCTCTCTAAAAACCTTAGCGTTAAATTAGATACTGTCCAGTTTCTACAGCTCTTAGAAATCACGGCATAAGCTAGAATCTAGAGTATGGATACAAGAGAGAATGGGGGTTTAGGAGAAGAAGGCCCCCCCTTATCATGTCACAAGGGGAGACACATCATCCCATACAATGCCACATGGACACTCTAAAACTAATTGGGTGACCTAAATACCCTCCATACCTCCATCCATTCACTTATTTTTATCACAAAATCACAATAAACTAAAAGAAAGGTAAAACAATCTTCACCTTTCTTTTCAACAACTATCAAAACTCAAATTAAATATCGAAACTCATTCTAAGAAGATAAAGATAGGGATAAGGGCTTAGAAGTCATCAAACAAGGCAATTAAAGCCTTGTAGAGATCGTCATTCAAATCTCCATCATTCCCTAATCTTCCCTATTTATTTCTTCTTTAAGTGGGTTATCGAAAAACTCATTAAAATAAAAATATTATATGTTTTTACATCATGTATACATTTGCATCGCGACAGCGTCAACGTTACAAGCCATGCAAATCCCTCCTTTCACTGTAACACAAAAGAGACATGTAATCACAAGGAATCTCAACGTTTGTAAAATCATATGCATCATAGAAGTATTATTTCAAGGATTGAGCTCTACAATCAATTGCAAGTTCGTGGCTTCAACTTCAATGGTTTTTGAACTCACAACAAATTGTTAGGAGATCTAAACTTGCAGAGAATAAGGATGCTGAATTTTCGAAGGCCAACCATTTGGCTACTAGTGTTAGCCTAGTTTTGTGATTTCCAAAACACAGAAACAAATTAAGTATAGGGGTTCTTTTTAAAGGAAAGGTTAATCAGTCTATCGTTGTGTGACTAAAGTCACTATTAAAATAGAATTTTTGGTTTTAAAGAATAAAATAACACTCTTATTTCCAGGGTATTCAATTTGGTGGCCAGTCCATTAATGCAGTGACACAATGAAGTCCCAGTCCTGCCTAGTACTCTATCAGGAGGTCAAATAGTCTGGTCAAATTGTCAGGTTTGGTCAAATTGTCAAATGCATTGTTATGCTCTATCACCTAGTCAAATGCCAAGACAATACTTTATTATATATATAATTCTTTCTTTATCTTATATTTATGTTTAGGTCAAATGGTCCTGTAGTTGCTCTTTTGAGCCTATCTCGTCGATCTCTAAACAAAAATGTCTAATCGTGTCTGTAAGGTCAAATGGTCTTGCAATGGTCAAATTGTCTGGCTGTCATGGAATGCAATGCTAAGGGTTTGGAAGTTTACCAAATTTTGCGTCCTTGGATCTTTAGGTCAATTGGTCCAAGCACAGTTAAAATCCTACATTCATGACACACAGTCAAATAACTATCTTTGTGAATCTAGAATCTAAAACCAACCCCAAGACAAACAAAACAATGCAGACAAAGTTTGTGTTTTTGTTTTGTGATGAAAGTATAAAATTATACTAAAGTATTAAATAACACTATGTTTATGATTCCGTTCATAAAAATAGGGTTACTTTTACTTTAAACTTTTACTTTTTGGATTACTTTAAAGAATACAAAATTAAAATTAATTTCATGAATTATTTATTTAATTATTAATTTCTTTAATTATTTTCTTTTTCCTATACTTACTTTTAAGGGTTATTGGTATGCAATTTGATTTTGCAAATGTGATTCTTTTTCAAATAATAAATCTGAATTTTTATAAACTATGTATGTTATACTTTTTTTTTTCAAAGAAGGATAAAATGGCAGTTTCTTGTATAAAACAACACTTTTCAAAGTGCTGTAAAATACAAAATTTTGATTATTTTTCAGATTTATAATTTTTTGTGGAACTAATGATGTATGTACATTATTCCATTAGTTGAACACAAACTCAATTGATACCATTTTGGTATTCAAATTTACACTCAAAAATGCCAAATAATTACAGTTTTGCAATAAGAATTTCTACCACTTAATACAATTTCCCACCACACAATGCACACCGTATATACACTTGTTTTTCCTTTCTCAAGGAGTACATTTAAATTTTATTTTCTTCTATCTAATCGCTAATTCTACTATACACAATAATGAAAGATAAAATAACATTTACCTATCATGCAATCTATATGTTTACTATCACTACAATGCAATGCGCCTTCTTCCTCAGCCTTGTAAAATCCAGTACTTTGCTCTTCCCAAACAACAGTACACAACGCTTGTATCCTGCACCGCTAGTTCAGCCATAGGAATAAGGGAAACACCGAAACACCATCAACCCCTACCTTCGAAAATGAACTCCAGGCTGTCACGTAGATCACCTTGCTCAGTTGCTCCTGCACTGCTTTTGCTTGGTCGCCGCGTTCTCCACCTCCGCACTCACACACAATCCACACTCTCAAGCATTTGACCCCGTCGACTCTCACTCACTCCGCTCTGCTATCGGCTGCAGTTCCGTATCTTGTCTCCGCTCCACACAATTACTCACTCCGTTACTTTAAACAGAACTCCAGCACTCTACACTCAACAATCTCAAGTACCGTCCCTCAAAAGAAATCGTATTCACAACCAGCACCCTTGCTCAAGTACCAGCCCTCCGATTCCACTCTCTCCGATCCAAAACTTTGCAACTCCACGGCACTTGCACTGACTCCGATCACCACTTTTCTCAATCTCACAAAAGAAAATTTTTGGCCTCACAAGTTCGCTCGGAACTCCTCTCGCGCAGTCTCTTGCAAGTCCAGAAACCTTGCATGCGAAGGCGCTCTCAAGAAACCGGTTCTCACGGAAAAAAAAATAAGAATAATACACCACCGTTGCTCCTCCGACCAGGTAAAGAATCAGCGCCTTGTTCTCCGCTCCAGCAACCTCTGCTTCTGCATGTCGTTGACACTCCCGAGACTTGCACTCTCACAACTCGCTCGTATCGTTCAAAATTCAATTGCAAAGAAGGAAAAATTCACAGAACTGTACCAGTAAAGGAAGCTAGAACACAACAAGGCAAATTGACCACACAAGATTGAAAGCAAGAGAATTTTATTATGAAGACACACTTTACAAGCTTGCGAAGAAAAACACATTAAGCCACTGCTGCTTGTTGCAGTTTTCCAACTACCTAAATACCTGTCGCAGGAACCATCGTGACAACCGTCGTGCCTCATGCCTTTTAGGTTTTCAGATCTCCTTTTCTATTTGCCCTTTTCTTTTTCTTTTCTTTTGCGTTCTTTCTTTTACTTTTGCTTTTATTTCACTGCTTTTACTTTGTGGCTTTTCTTTACTTTGTTTTTGTCTACTTTTAACTTTTACTTACTTTTTGGACTAAGTGCATGCAATTCTATCATTTTAGAAATTCTAATTTACAAAATGTGTCAAATTGTTTATGAATTTTAAAACTAACAACATAGCCTACTAAAAAGTCTAACTACAACTAGTGCCAACTAGTCCTAGTAACTGTGCATGCTTTTGCAACAGCCTACATAGCAAGCATCTCTATTAAAATGCCCTTCTTTCATCAAGTATCAACTATATTGATATTGCACTCTTTGGCTTCATTCAACAATGATAAGCGTAGAGGATATGAGTAAGACATGTCATCTTCTAATCATACTCTACATTAAGTTGCCAAAGTGACTTCTTGCAACTGCTAATCACTTGACATCCGAATGCAACAACAGATACAAAGTACTCAATTTGTAAGAAAACATGCATCCTAAATGATTCAATTCAAACTCCAAAACGCATTGAAGACATTAGCCTTCTTCCATATCTTGCAACACCTGCTGAAGCGATGACTTGACTAATGCAAAACCGGCAAAATCCCCTACATGTTACGGAACGTCTTCGGGTTGCCACAATTCCTTCCTTGTAGATAAGATCTTATCACCCCCATCTGATATGCAATCCTTATCGGCTTGAACCACTCGAAGCCAGCTCGGCTTGTGTACGGCAGTGAAGTAATTGTTTACACGGCCAACCGTATCTGCTTTGTTCCTTATAATAACAATGCCCATGGGGTGCACAATACTATCCATCTCTAGCAAAAGATCTTCAATACTGCGTACGGGACTGCATAATGACCACGAACTGCAAAACGGTGTCCATTGTGAACAATATGATTTCTAAATTTAAAAGGAACGACAGTGTTACAGTAACGAAAAATCCATCCTATTTTGCATCAACCCCTCGGCATTTTGGTAAGTTGGTTGTCTATCGAGTGCTAACATAACAAGACAAAGAAACATTGTGATAGAGAGAGCTGATTTTTTTAATTTATTATTCTTTTGCATTTTGTAAGTGGATTTGCATTTCAGTAATGGATGGTTTGCGCTGGAATAGGTTTTGTCTATACTACACGTTAGTCCACGATGTACGTTGTTGTGGCAACTATGGGAATCTCTGTCGCCAACATCGACTTCCTCCGGAGGATGCAGTTGGACCGTTTGCGGAAGAGGAAGGGGGTGATTTTAGGGGTCCCCTACAAAGAGAGCATGCGAGGAGCAGCAGCGAGAGAGGAAACATCGAGTTTCAAATTACAGTACAATTTACAACCCACCACCGAAAACAACATGAAACTAGGGGAAGAAGTACAAGAAGCTTGCGTTCAGGTCATTGTATGAGATTCAACAAAAATTGGTGCTCTACAACTACAGCCAAGTGCGGAAATGGGTTGATCGAAGCATCTCGGATGGGAC
Source organism: Pohlia nutans (assembly GCA_022496805.1). Classification (NCBI taxonomy): domain Eukaryota; kingdom Viridiplantae; phylum Streptophyta; class Bryopsida; order Bryales; family Mniaceae; genus Pohlia; species Pohlia nutans. The sequence continues at coordinate 39,592,063 of CM040088.1, forward strand.
TCTTCCCGAGATGCCATTCACGTTGGAATATTGCACTATGCGGCAGAATGTCCAAGATGTAATAAACCACCGGAAGGATAACCTGCAGGCGCTTAGATTTGGTGGTGGTGGGCGGCCGTTGGAGTGGCTTGAGCATGATATCTACCGCCGGATGCGCAAGCATTTGAAGTACTGCCGTCAAAGGTGTCAAAATGGATTTAGGTACAAGAGGCCTAGAGGAGAGCCTCCAGCGGCCAAGACCTCTCAAACAGGGGAAGTATCTACTTCGTCCTCCTCCTGAGAGATGAGCATGCGGGAGGAGAGTTATGAGCAAGGCAACTGCCTTCAGTGGCCACGACGTGTGAACAAGCTTCCGCAAACACCTCTTTCGCCTTTTTCCCGTGCCGAATCGTATACGACATACGCAGAGGAACTAGACTCAATTATTTGACAAGCCTTGATTGACGATGATGAACTTTTTGTTACTCAACAATGGACAACTACGGTGCCAGAGATGTATGGTGCGCTTCTAGGTTTTATACAGGAGAAAAATAGGATTGCACGTGATGCAAGGTCACGACCATTTCCTAACGTGGGAGGTAGTATTGGAAACAACAAAGACATGCAAAGCTTCAAATTGAACCTTGTTGCCACCTACCTTTAGCGGGTGGCGGAGCGGAGGAAGCAAAAGAAGCCTCAATAGCTAGGTCACTACAACAGATCGGGTATTTTGTGACTGGGAAAATGTGACTGGGGGTGACAGGCGACTGCCGGCAGTCACATTCTGCGAGGGCAAAACTGTCGGCGGCGGCCAAATTTGACAATGTGATTGGCAGTCATATTCTGCAGTCATATTTGCCAGTTGTACCGTATAAAGTGTGTGGGAGGGTCGTATACCTTCGTAGGGAACGAAGGGGAACGTTCCTGGGGAACGTCCAGTCATATTTGGCAGTCACATTTTTCGACCAGTCATATTTTGCAGTCACATTTTCCCTGCAGTCATGTTTTTTTTTTTGGACAGCCCAAAATTATATACAGCGCCCTAGATGGTTTTCATGTATTTTGGCCCTCTCAATCACTCTGTAGTATGAGGTTTTAGGATATTCATTTAATAAGGAGAATTTGTGTCCAAAATTGAGTAGTTTTTCATTTGTTATATGGTAATTAGGAATTGGCCATGTATATTATTTTAATAATTGATGAATAAATTTTTTATTTACTCGATTAAGTGGGGGGCGGGGGGGAGTTTACATTGGCAAGGAATATGGGAAAGACTTATTGCCGGTTTTATAATTGTGTCCGTGCATGTAGTAGTAGTTTGCAACTCACGTGAGAAGTGTGCACATCGGTTTGAGAGGCTGAAATTAATGTGTGTTATGTGGCCAAGACATGAGGGTGCTAATTAAATAGGTACATGTGAATATATGTATATATAGATATATCCATCGAATGGAATGTATACAACTGTATGATTGAACGGAGACTCAATCCTGCTCTGAGTCGCACTATTCTAAATCATCTACCGATGTATCGTCCTGTTTGAGGTGTTCTAATGCTTTAGCAACCACCTCCGGGGCTACTTCCACTGCACCGCCCAAAATAGGTGTCTTCGGTATGAGATCCGAATCTAGGCCTGTGGCTTCGAGTCCGGGAAAATCACATGCTCTGCCCAATGATATGCATTGTACTTCATCTGTGAGTTGGTGTTTGGAGAATGACCGAACTCCTCTTGGTTCTCTATGCAACACAACTTCCCATCCACGCTTGGCCACGTCCGAAGCGACTCGTCGGTAATGAGCCCGCCCTGTCACCGCGCGCGTCACATCCTCCAAAACTATTGCAGTCACATTTTCCAATTTTGTGACTTTCTGCAGTCATAAATGCCAGTCACAAAATACCCCATTTGTTGTAGTGGATTCATCCCAACCTCTTTGTACATAATCTTGCAATTTTTCAATATTGTAGTGTTTTTTTTTATCAAATACATAGCAGTAGACTCAGTTTACAGCGTGCCGATTGACCATGCTCTTGCTTAGAGAGGTTGCAGGTTTGTTTGATTCCTAAGAATTGAATTTTTGCATGCAAGGCTTATGTTGAGAAAGATAGCACTGGCATATTGAATCTGTGATATACTTAGTATTGATATTTACAAATTCCCGACTATGGTTATGAATTATCTCCCTAGCCCGCCAATTATTACCACGTGTGATTCACTTCTCAAGAAGTACGTTTTTAGGTACGTTTGCTAACCCAAGCATTCACGTTCACTACATCCCAATTCCAAATGCTCTATTTGAGATGACTTTCTGTATATGCTTAAGTCTAGAAAATTTAGTAAGCTTATTATTCTCGTACTCATAAATCTGTCAGGGACACAAGAACTCAAGAACAAGAGAACAAGAGAACAAGAGCAAGAACATGAACAAGGACCCAAGAACAAGAAGTGCAATAGTACACAAGAGTGATTCTCAAGAAAGTATATTGAACTAATCGATAGTTGAACAAGATACAAGACAAGGCACACTCAAGGGTGCTCCTAAACTTGTGTTGACGAGAGTGAGGAGTCCCTCATCTCGTCCCCTAGATATACTAGTACTAAGGAAGCTTCTGAAGGGGCTTCCTAGAGACTATGAGAGTCCCTAGGAAGTATCTAGAAAGATCCTAAAGGTCAAAGGACCTATAGAACTTCTAGAAGTATTCTAGAAGGTTCTATGTCGGTGGCAATACCCATCACGAACTAGTTTGGACAATAACTTATCACTGGACAATACGGCAATACCCATCACGAACTAGTTTGGACAATAACTTATCTCTGGACAACTACGGCAATACCCATCACGAACTAGTCTTGAACAATAACATATCTCTGGCTTCAAGGCCTAGTCTTTGCAATACCCATCTCAAGGTTCTATGTCCGTGACATCACCTCCCTCTCTGGCGACGAGTCTTCACGAGGAGTGTTGTTGTGGACTCTCGATCAGAGGCGAAGTAAATCATAAATATGTCTCATGGTTTCTCCGACATACTCAAGTTGTCTAGCGCGAGTTAAGTGGTTTAAGGGCCCTTGCAACCAGCGATAGTGACCGACGCCCGCTACTTGAGACCATGCTTGGACTTCTGTGTCTTCGTTGCAAAAAAATCCTTCAAATACTACTTCCGGGCGACCTTCAAAAGCAGGTTCTACTTCGATGACAATCACCAACGATCTGCTACTGGGTATTTTTCGACGTTGCCGTGGTTCAAGAGGTTCTTCATTTCGAAGCCGTCTTCGTTGTTGAGAAGGTCCAGCTTCGTTTCGAGGCTCTTGTGGTGGCAAAGGATCTACAGGCTGGTTCGGCAATTGTGATAAAGACAGCTCACGCTCAGACTCCGGTTGTGATTCAGAATCTAAAGAGTCTTGGAATACCTTCCAATTAGACATATTGAGAAGAAAAGAAGTACAAGAGAAGATGTTTCTGAGGTTGAGAGCTGTGTTGCTCTTTGATTGCTCTCCCCTCTTTATATACAGCTCTCAACGGAAGAGCTTCTTGTTGAAGTTATCATCGAATAGGTCGCGGCTTATCAGGATAACGTTGATGAAATTCCTGTACCTTTTGAGGCGCGCCAACAACATTTATTGCTGGTTCCCACGTCCGTTCATTGATGTCGTAACCACGCCAGTGTATAAGATATTCTAATTTGCCTCGTCTTCGCCGCGAATCAAGTACTTTTTCAACTTCATATTCCTCGTGGGTATCAACTTCAATGCTGGGCGGTGGTGGTTGCTTTCTTCCTGGTATATTCGACTCTTTGTATGGTTCTAACAGTGACACATGAAAAACAGGATGTACCTTCATAGATGCTGGTAGGTCCAACCGAAAAGCCACCGGATTGACTTGTTGCTGAATAAGGAATGGTCCTAATCGACGATAGTCCAACTTATCACATGGTCTTGTAGTCTTGATATTGCGCCGAATAAGCCATACTTTGTCGCCAATTAGGAATGACGGTGATTCCTTTCTAAGTTTATCTGCGGCGCCTTTGTAGCGATCTTGGGCTTCTCCTAAATGAATCTTCATCATTGCATGGAGTTCTGATAATCTTGTTGCAAAGTCGACTGTTGCCGGATTCTCATTCTCTATCGGTTTTAACATGTCAAACTTTGGATGATATCCATAGTTGGCATAGAATGGCTTTTGTTGAGTCGATGCATGAACAGTATTATTATATGCAAACTCAGCCAATGGCAAGTGCAAAGTCCAATCGTCTTGTTGATAGTTGATGTTGCAACGCAAATACTGCTCCAATACTTGGTTTACACGCTCCGTTTGGCCATCAGTTTGAGGATGAAAAGCAGAAGAGAGTTTGATTTGCACCTTCAAGATTTCAAAAAGAGATCTCCAAAATTTAGAGACAAATTGCAGTCCACGATCTGAAACGATGTCATCTGGTAATCCATGATATCGATAAATGTTGTCCAAAAATAATCTTGTTGTCTCTTCTCCGGTGATTGTCTTCTTGCAAGGAATGAAATGTGTCATTTTTGTCAATCGGTCAACAACCACGAATATGGTGTCAAATGACTTCGATGGAGGTAAATCGGTGATGAAATCCATAGAAACAGAAGACCATGGCTGCTTTGGAATAGGCAGCGGCTGCAAGAGTCCATACGGACGATGTCGTGGATTCTTCGATCTAGAACAAGTGTCACAAGAAAGGACATAGTCTTTGACAGTCTTCCACATCTGAGGCCACCAAAAATCTCGAGAAATGAGTTCTAACGTCTTGTTGAACCCAAAATGTCCGGCTGCAGGAAAATCATGACGGGCTTGAAGAATTCGAAGGCGTGTAGAACCTTCTGGAATATACAAGCGCTCCTCAAAATACAAGAGGTCATCCACAAACTTGAAATTGTCGCGATCAGTAGCAGGGCGACGCTGAATGTCAAGAACAAGAGGGTCCATTGCTGATATTGCACGAACTTGGTCAAGAAATGATGAGTCAACTGGCATTGCCATAGTCGCTCCGTGAACTCGAAATTGCTCGGTTTTCAATAGAATTGTTCGTTGTTGGTCATATGCAGCTTCTCCTTTTTTAGGCGCAAGATAGGATTTTCGAGACAAAGCATCTGATAATCCTTGTTGTCTTCCAGGTCGATATGTGATGACAAAGTCAAAACGAGATAATGACATGTTTCAACGAGCTTGCCGACGATTTAATACACGAGCTGACATAAAATATTCAAGATTTTTGTGATCTGTGTATACAGTCACCTGGTTCGAAGCGCCTTCAAGAAAATGACGCCATTCTTGAAACGAGTCCACTATAGCAAGTAGTTCTTTGTCATGGATGTCGTAGTTGATTTCTGCAGCAGAGAATTTTCTAGAATAGAACGCAACTGGATGAAGTTTTGCGTCATCTCCCTTTTGCGATAATACTGCACCTAATGCATCAGTCTCCATGTAAAATGGTTTTGAGAAGTCTGGATGAATCAAAATTGGAGCCGTTGTAAAAGCAGTCTTCAGATTTTGAAAAGCATTCTCCGCTTCAAGTCCCCAATCGAGCTTGTCTTTGCATGTTAATCGAGTCAATGCAGCAGCAATTTGAGAATAATTCTGGATGAAAATTCGATAAAAATTAGCAAATCCGAGAAAACATTGTACATCACGTACCGTTCGGGGAGTTAACCAATTCGTGATAGCTTCAATCTTCTTTAGATCCATAGATAAGCCTTCATTGGAAATAATATACCCAATAAACTCCACTTGCGGTTGATGAAATACGCACTTTTCTGCTTTTGCGTATAATCCAGCATCTCGTAATTTTTGTAATACAAGCTTCACATGTTCTTCATGTTCTTCAACATTCTTGGAATAGATTAAGATATCATCCAAATAGCACACGACAAACTTATCCAAAAATTCCCGGAAGACGTCGTTCATCAAATGTTAAAATATGGCAGGTGCATTTGTAAGTCCAAAAGGCATGACATTGTATTCAAAATGACCATACCTTGTTCGAAATGCAGTTTTCCATTCGTCCCCTTCTTTAACGCGTATTAGGTTGTAAGCTCCGCGTAAATCAATCTTCGTATAGATCTTGGCCTGTCCAAGTTGATCTAGAAGTCCAGATATCAACGGCAACGGGTATCGATTCTTCACAGTAATCTTGTTCAGGCCGCGATAATCAACACACATTCGTAAAGAGCCGTCCTTCTTCTTGACAAAGAGTATTGGGGCACCAGCTGGAGACTTCGAGTGACGGATGAAGTTTTTGGCGAGATTTTCTTCAATATATTCCTTCAACGCTACGAGTTTGTTTTGCGAGAAGTTGTAAATCGGGCCAAAAGGTGGTTGCGCGCCGTCTTGCAGATCAATCGCGCAGTCATAAGGTCGATGCTCCGGTAAAATATCAGCATTTTTCTTCTCAAAAACATCTTGAAACTCCTTATACTGATCTGGAATACTCGTAACTATAGTTGCTTCATCACGAGCCGGAGTTGCATAAATAACAAACGGATTGCTGTGTTTTGCAGCTCTCATAAAAGCCTTTGCTCCAATGAACAATGGTTTAGGGTGACGAATTTTGGACCTAGTTGGTTGTGTTAGGGGAATCGTAGTGCTAGGAAATGACTTGATTTTGAGGGTACTCCAATCTATATTGGGATTGTATTTTCTAAGCCAAGATAGTCCTAGTATGATAGAGCTTGTAGGGGTTTTAATGACATTAAAAACAAGAAAACTATTATGACCTTCTAACTCTATTTTTAAAGGAATAGTTTTGTGGGTGACATGACCTGAGGCTAAGGGTCGTCCATCTATTACTTCTACAGGAACAGGATATGGTTTTTTAACTAAAGAAATATTGTGAAGTTTTACGAAATCCTCATCTATGAAACAAGCAGAGGCTCCTGAATCTATCAAGGCGGATGTTTGAAGGTTCAAACAAATAAAAGATAAAGGTACATTAAAACAACGAGAGGGTTGACCGGAAAGGAAGAGACCTTGTGATTTGAATTTGTCCAACCGCACGGTCTTTATTGTGGCTGGGTCTCTTCGTTTTTTGATTGTTGATGGTCCCCACGAACGTGCTCCGTGTCTTGAAAGTATGGCGGTGTTGCTTTTTGGAGCAACTGTCAGCTTTATGGAGCAACTGTCAACTTTATGGCCTGGTTCTCCACAATACAAACATAAACCTTCTTCAAATCGTCGTTTCTTCTCTTGTGGCGTAAGTGGCTTGAATCGTACCGCATCAATTTGCATGTCTTCTACTTCTGAATGACTCCCTGAAATATTTGTTGAAGCAGCCGAGTGAGAAGGACTTCTATATGGTTTTGATGAAGTCCAAGAACATTGATCTTGACGTCGCTAAAATAATCGATTGTCACACTTCACAGCTTGACTTATTGCCTCACTGAGTGTTTGAGGATCAGACAAAGATAATAACAGGTCTTTGACGTCATCTCGTAGTCCCCAATGAAATTGACTCATGAGTGCTTCTTCGTCCCAATTGATGTCGCATGCTAATTGTCGAAAATCTGATGCATACACAGATGCAGATCGCGATCCTTGTCGCAAAGAACGAATCTTGGTTGTTGCCCAACAGATCTTGTCGTGTTCTCCAAAAGCCTCTCCAAATGCAGCTAAGAACATCTCGAAGTTATTCAAGATCGGTGATCTTTTTTCAAACAGAGGAGCAAACCAAGATAGAGCTTGTCCCGTAAGTATGGTTCCAACTAGACCTACTCGCGATTCGTCTGTCGGATAGCGTTGGGGTTGAAGAAATGTAATAAGTTGGATTTGATTGACAAACCCTCGAAACTTTGAGCGTGTGCCATCGAACTTGTCTGGAAGGCTGATCCGAGGCTCCTTGATCCTCAAAGTCTCGACATGTTGAGTAGATGGATTCTCCTCTTGAATTGGAAGAATTGATGGTTATCCGGATGGAAAAACTTGAGGCGTAGGACTCGTTTGTGAAGGTCCAGCCCCGAGATCGTTGTGAAGTCTAGAAACAAAGCTCTCGATCTCATTGGTCCTGATAGACAAGGCTTCGATGGCTTTGAGAACGGCGTCTAGCTTTTATTCAGCTAAGTCTGCTATACTCGTATCTACAACTCCCGACATCTTGAAATCACTCTAGAGAAAGAAACTAAAGAGTTCTATGATGAGTAGACACAATTTAAAGGTGGGTAATCCGCAACCTTCAAAAAAATGTTAAAACCCAATCTTGAAAAAGGGGTAATCCGCTCTTGATCAAGAAAGAATTTTACAACATACAACAATACTAGCCTAGAGGAGGGTAATCCGCAACCTCTAGAATGCTCTAGTATTTTCAAGAAAGGGATAATCCACTCTTATCAAGAAAGACCAAGCTTTAGTATTGTCAATGTCACTCTCGTCAAACTGTCAGGGACACAAGAACTCAAGAACAAGAGAACAAGAGAACAAGAGCAAGAACATGAACAAGGACCCAAGAACAAGAAGTGCAATAGTACACAAAAGTGATTCTCAAGAAAGTATATTGAACTAATCGATAGTTGAACAAGATACAAGACAAGGCACACTCAAGGGTGCTCCTAAACTTGTGTTGACGAGAGTGAGGAGTCCCTCATCTCGTCCCCTAGATATACTAGTACTAAGGAAGCTTCTGAAGGGGCTTCCTAGAGACTATGAGAGTCCCTAGGAAGTATCTAGAAAGATCTTAAAAGTCAAAGGACCTATAGAACTTCTAGAAGTATTCTAGAAGGTTCTATGTCGGTGGCAATACCCATCACGAACTAGTTTGGACAATAACTTATCACTGGACAATACGGCAATACCCATCACGAACTAGTTTGGACAATAACTTATCTCTGGACAACTACGGCAATACCCATCACGAACTAGTCTTGAACAATAACATATCTCTGGCTTCAAGGCCTAGTCTTTGCAATACCCATCTCAAGGTTCTATGTCCGTGACAAAATCTCGTAATTTGTGTAGAGCCATTGTTAGCTGCTCGGGAAAATTCCATGAATTAGGGTTTTGCACCTATTTTGATGCCCACATATTAGTTGTTCCTCATTGTGATAACAATGAATGTAACTCACAGGTAGTGGGTATAGTGAATGGAAATGACAAGATGCCGATGAAGGTTTGACCGCGATGGCGCGTGAGAGATTGAGTTGCCAAGGAACATGTTGAATCAAATATTTGGTGGAGAATGTAATATTTGTATGTTTTGTAAGCACTCTAAATTCATATGTGGAACTTCGTTGGAATGTGTCCTAGCAAGGCAGTAGGGGCATTGCAAGGCCTCATGTGGAGCATTTGCTTCATCTGCTCTTTTGCTCCGAGGGATGGATCGCAAGGATATAGGACCTACCATTAAGAAAATGGTCACATCTCAAACCAATTGCTAAAAAATAAATATTCAGATCCATGTTCTGCTACTTTTGTTTGGTAGAGACGGTTCAAGATGCTACGATACTTGATGAGGTCTTTACAATATCTGTCCAAGTTTTTATAATGCTAGCTAAATGTTTTCTACCATGTTGAACAAGGTGACTAGGTGAAGAATACAAGTTCGGAAGGGGGTATAACAGAGCAGTTGCTACGACCATTTGTTCTAACTTTTGTACTAGATCATGCTTCCGCTAAATCTTATCTTCGAGCTATTGCCGTTGCGAAGAGGAAAAATCAACCATCTATACGGTGGTACATTCACCTCTCTCTTACACAAGTATAGCTCTCTTGTTCCTAGTCTTCGCTGTGAGTTTGCCTTGTTTGTAGTGATTCAAATTCACAGAGTCAATAGAATAAATGCCGCACCCTACAAATGCTTGGTTTCCTTCAGAAATCGTACTTAGGTGTTAGGATTCTGTGGATGCACCATAGTTTCTTTCTTATCTGTTTTCTACAATTTTCTTTGATCATGGACGTATTCGTATTAAGGTGAATCCTTTATTTTGGAGTTTTTAGCGACGAAGAAGGTGCTGCTGGCACTGTGCATAGAAGGACACGGCCTCTATTCAATATCACTACTACATATATACTCTTTTACAACAAAATTGGCAAGCACGTGTATAGAATCAATGGAATGCTTTGAGTGTTGGGTTCTGCATAGTTGAACTGGTATCTCTTGTTCAATTTATACTTAATGAATTTTGTTACTTGTTTCTCTAAACAATGGACTACAATGGTTTTAGTTTTGGTACTTATTCGGGCCACGATTTGAAATGCGAACACAGTGAGCAGCAGCCCTTAAAACTAAGTGAGGCCGAGATGGAAGAGATCATATCAGTTGTGGGCGCTAAGGCAATCACATATGGTAGTACTGCTCCGGCTCATGGTACCCAAACTGGCAAGGTGGCGGTGGAAGTTGTTGATGTAGTTGCAAGCGTTCTTATCAAGCTTCTTATTGATATGTAAGTTTTTGAGCTGTTATTAGGAACATTTTGGTTTGCTGAAAAATGAGACTGCAAGCTGAGTTTTTGCCAGACTTGTTTGTTTGAGTATTGTTTGAATTATAGGAAATAGCAGTATGCGTGAACTGTGATGTTTATTGTGATGAATTTTCAGGTGTATGGTGGATTCTCGAGCTGCAGCCCCACTCACTTTGTCTTTGCTACAAGTATTGAACTTTCCTACTATCTTCTTCAAATTGAACAATAGTCAATTGTTTTTGTACTTGAGGGTCAAGAATGTTGTAGGTCCTCGTGTTGTTTGCACCACAATTTGTGAAATGCCAAACCCGCCTCGGGTAGTCTATGTTGTGACTACGGAAGATGTCAATTGTGACCAATGCTTTCTGCATCTTTCTTTTTCTTATTTGTTAGGATGTTGCATCTGTTTATGTGACAGGGAATGTTGAGCTGCGACACAATCAGCTGTCAGAGTTCGTGCCTTCGATTTAGTGTTGATCCTTGGCGTTCACGCTCACCTTTTTGGAGCCAATGCAAAGGGAGGATCAATCTTGTGTTGAAGAACCGAGTCAACCATGTGCTTTGACGGGTAGTTCATCAGTATTGTCAGAAGAGTTAGCTGTTGGAGAGAAGGAATTCATTGTTGGAGAGAAGGAATTAGTTGTTGGAGAGGAGTCTGTTTGAGAGTCCTCTTCATTACCAAGCGTACATTACAATGTAATTTATGTAACTATATTTGTCAATATAAACTTTCATACACTCATCTATTCAAGAAAGAATCTGTGTCGGGGTCCATCATTGTTGATATTGCTCAAAACTGCATGACAATATGATTTGGGGCAAAATTGGCATGGTTTTGCCCCGCCAAAATCATATCAAATTTGTTGGGTCAAAAGCACCATGGATTTATCCCGGTAAAGGTTCCAAAAAGGGAGTCAAAGTTTGAACCCTGACTCCCAAATCTACACTTCCGTCACAATGCTAAATGGGGTAAAAAGTGAAGCCAAACTATGCACTTTTTACCCTCGACAAAAACGTCTAGGACCCTTGTGACTTGGTAGTCGACTTTGAGGGTCTTCAATCTCTTCTTGGAAGTTAGTAGGGTCATGAACATTGGAATGGGTTGGATGAGGTGGCACTTCAATTCCCTTCTTCCACCCTTTATTTCCCCTCAAACGCTCAAAGTTCTTAGAAAATATGCTACATGTCTTTTAAAACTTGAAAATTTAAATTTTTTTTCAAATTGTTTTCCGCCATTCTATAGAGGGTGGAATGTACTTATATTTCACCGTTCGGATTCGTTTTCTAAATAATGAAAGTCGAAAATATTGCAATTCCAAAAACAAAGAGTCTTTTCTAAGGTTTTAAACCCCCAACAAGTGTAGGATGTTATTCAACATCATAAACACCTCCAAACACAACAAAAATTGGTACATAACTAAGTAACATCATATAGAATGTGAAAGTGAAGTGCGACAGGTTTCGGTAGTGTAGTATTTTTTTAATGTAGTCACAGTCAAACGCATCTCAAATTTTCTGGTGGGTGTTTTTTTGCGGTGTTTTTTTTTCCATCAAACGCAATTATCTTCCAATCCCTGCGATCAAATTCAATGGAATTTGTTGTGGATGCTTTTCAAGTACAGTCAGGTCTAATATGCTTACGAATTCCCCTTTGTAGGAAAAAAATTCAAAAACTTTGAACAATGCGTGTGTACTCAAAAAAGATCCAATTTGGAAACCGTAAAGTGCGTTGCAATCACATTGGAGTGTACTACAATATCAATACAAATTTACACATGTATTAGTGAAAATCATACAAGTTAAAAATATTATATACCTATCTACCATTGAGTGCTCTCACCCTTTGCTTCAATTACAATGTCCATTCTAGCAAGCATATTTGAAATGAGTGTTTGAAATTGTTTTTGAGATACTTGAGCTTATACTTGTTGAATGATTTGTATCATTTCATCTTTGTCTTTGGGCTTGTCTCTAATCATCAGGGTACCTACTACAGTGTATTGGAGCACCATCCTCCATCAATGTGGATTGAATAGGGCTATCATGCATAAAATAGAAGCCGGTCAATGTATTTTCATAAATGAGTTCCACAAAATCAACTAGTGATTGTTTAGTTGGAGGAATGATGACAAGTGAACTTTTGTCAAAACCCATGAAAGTCCCAATACCATTATAAAAGAAGAAATTACAAAGGAAACGGATGAAATGGTATAAATCATCCACCAAGTAAACGCTCATTTCAAATACGCTTGCTAGAATGGGACACTATAATTGAAGCAAAGGGTGAGAGCACTCAATGGTAGATAGGTATATAATATTTTTAACTTGTATGGTTTTCACTAATACATGTGTAAATTTGTATTGATATTGTAGTACACTCCAATGTGATTGCAACGCACTTTACGGTTTCCAAATTGGATCATTTTTGAGTACACACGCATTGTTCAAAGTTTTTGAATTTTTTTCCTACAAAGGAGAATTCATAAGCATATTAGACCTGAGGGGCGGTTTACACTACGGACCAAGAACTCGTCCCATGCAACTCTAAAATCTGTGGTTGGCCCAAAAAGAGCTCTTGGTCCCATTTGGCTTTACACTACCTTGAAAAAAGGAGAATGACCACTAACTTTGAGGTCCCCAAAAATGCTAAAATTTCCCAAATGGATAATGTTTTCATGGTCTCCTTGATTATAGTTGAGTCGAAGCAAATGCCTCGACTCAACTATAATCTAGGAGACCATGGGGCTCAAAAATCATTGATTGGCTAGTGTTCAATTATTTAAAGAGAAAGGAGGAAAAAGGGGAGGATAAAAGAGAGAATGATGAGCTTAAACTTGTCCCGGTCTAAATCCACTTTACACTACAAAGAGTGACCAAGTCGTTTAAAATTGCATTTTTGATTTTTCATGGTCACGGCTCTTGACCAAGAGCCATGACCATGAAAATGATTTAATTTTCTTGGTCATGGCTCTTGGTCCATAGTGTAAACCGCCCCTGACTGTAGTTTAGGGCAAGATCTTACAGTTAGAAGGTAAAAGACACATTATTTTTGGAATATTTGCACAGGAGAGTAGAAATGGCAGCATTGGAGTGTTTTTGGAGGAAAAACACTCTGGTCCTTCAGGGGTTAACATCAAAATTTGTATCCATCTTTGATCATCTACCAATACGATTTCTAACCATTGTTGCATAAAATGTCTAAATATGATATGCTAATGATATGCTCAGCTCAGTTACCTGAGAATATCCTTGTAGACAGAAAATTTACAAAAGTAATTACCTCATTCCAGCGTTGATGGATTCAACAAAATCTCATAAACTTAACAGTGAATTATAACATGAAAATTTGTATCACAAAAAAGAGATTGCGTATTGCATTTGGCGCAGTTGAATTTTTTTTAATATAACCCAATTTCCCAGACCTTGTGGCTAATGAAAAAACACCCCAGCCTGGTGAATAAAGCATCCAACCACACAAATGAAGACACTAATAAATTGCACAGCCCATTAGACAATCAGAGTGTAGTGGCAAACTTACTGTGGTCTAACTTCTGAGCAGTAGAAATATATTTCTGAGTACACAAAAGGTATGTCAATGAGCACGATCACTATAGTTATTACGTGACCAGCAAACACTAATGTTTGCCTATGTTGTCTGCTGGCTAGAAAGAAAGTCCTACAGAATCCCTAGAATGATTCCTACTGTAGGTTCAACGCACAGTCCGTCCTGTGTGTAACACAAGCACCTAGTACACTCACATATTCCTATGCATCAAAAGTGATAATAGCGTACTCCCAGCAAAACCTTTGTCAGTCAATCCAGGTTCCCTCATATCACTGGCACTAAATCATCAGATGTCCAACATCCATTTCTCCCACTGGCAACATATGAAAGGAACAACGGACCGATCTCTCGGGTAGAATCTTCTAACCAGAATTCTTCATGGAGCATGTCGATGTCCGTGATGGCATTCACTCCAGCAGCATGAATTGTGGTTGCTCTTGAAAATGAAACGACTGTAAGTAGGCAGCATAGTAATAACCCATGATTTTGATAATTTTTTGTCAAAAATCACCTCACTTTTGTTGATTCCTGCAGACAGACAGAGAACCAATATATCGTCAGACATAAATTTCAGTGAGGCTAAGGGCCGGTTCACACTATGGGGAGAGGCTGTCGCAGTCCAAACCCAGTTCATGTCAAGAGTCCAAAGTCTTGGGCTGAAAATTCTTAGTAAAATATACAAATATACAAAACACCGATGGCCGAGAGAGAGGGAACTGGGTTTTCATTCTCTGCCGACCCAATTCTCCCTTGAGAGGTGGTCGCATCAACACCAAAACTCAAAAAAAGTGTTGCCATGTAGGCACTTTGGAGGGCGACCGCCTTTGGACTTTGGCCTCTAGTGTGAAGCCCGAGAGGCCAATTTCCGACTTTCTTGCAATCTGATTGGTGAAATTCGACGGACTCTTGACCTTGAGACATAGTGTGAACCGCCCCTAGGTTCATTCGGTAATATAACTGAGTTCAAAAATTCAGATAAACTGCAAATGGCAATTGGAGCTACAAATTATGTTGCTATGGCAAGTGAATGGGAGCTTGCCATAGAAAGTTCTGGCAAGATCTGGCAGGGCAAGTGCTAGCGAAGGAATGAGGAAATTTTACCACAGGAAGTAGAATCCAAAACTTGAAGGTGAGACATTTTAATGTTGCCGGCGTCAGTACTGGCTGCTGCTAGCAAGCTTGGGGAACTTCATAACCTTCCCAATTGCAACGGTTTTGCCTGATTCATCCATCACCCACGTTCAAATTCAGTATACATATCAACCTGACTCAGAAGATGAAAATACACACCGCCAACCTTGCTTGCAGAGGAAAATCTACTTAACAAGGTGTAAGAGGCATACCTTCATCTCGTAGTGTAAATCGTCCAAGCTGGGGGAAATCCTCAAATTTCTCCACACAAATGAGTTGGCTGACCTGAATGACGAATTGAAGCTTGATTGGAATTTGAATTTACTCCCAAGAAAAACTCACTAGGACTCAAATCAGAAATTCACGTTTGAATTTTTTCAAGTGAGAAAAAGAAGCCATATAATTTGAGAACTGACCTGGATGCGAACCACTACAATAGCTCCACTCTTCACAAACAGCAACTTTTTCTTGATAGGCTTCTTTGTTTTGGGATCTATCTGATGAATGAGTCCCATAATCTCACACTCCTCCACAATAGAGTGTATGTGGAGCACAGCTTTGTATCCAGCAGTAAAGATTGCCTGCAAGGATGACAACATTCATGATTTAAGCAATGATGGATATCCAGTCTCACCTGTTTGGATCATAACCTCAAACCTGGCAGAAGCAAAGCAGACAGAAATACAGGTGCTCTAAACATACTATCCGTATCAGCTAAACCCATGTCATTTTTACAGACTCTCATAAGAATAAGCATGTAATGACAAAACTATACATATGCATCAAGAAACTTGAAGAGTATTCAGTAACAAGAACCTTAAGAGACCCACCTTATGATCAAGGAGCTCAAGAATCTGGAGCTGGGCATCAAACTCTAGTACAGCAGGAATAGGCTTATCTGCGAATAAAATGAACGTGGTTCAGCTCTCCAGAAGATGGACGAAAACCCATCCTGTGTACAAAAAAAATCTTCAAAACCACGAAATGATTAAGATATGGATACTTACTCACGGATGAGAGAACAAACCCTGAAATGATTTCCTCTTCTTCAACACCTGATATCCTGATTCGTAGGTTTTCACCAGGCTTTGCATAATTTACTTCATCGCTGTCTCGATACAACGTTATAACCTTTACCAAGGCCTGCGTACAAATTCACACATGATCTTAACCGTTGTGTCCTCTGCCAGAAAATTGACTAGAAAATAAATATCCAGTGATCAGAGAACAGATCCAATACAAGAATCCAACTCCCCACTAGTCCCGAGAGTTGCTATCACCTAAAGAACTCACTCACCTTATTGGGCATAATAATTAAAGAGTCTCCTCGTCGCACACTCCCAGACTCTATCTTGCCCATCACTACGGTACCCATGTCCCTAGACTTATCTATTATAGGCATCCTGCACAAACATAATGTATACATCATATTAGGAGTACACCACGTAAATAACAGTCACAATACACAAGCCTGCAGAAAGTTTCCTCATCAAAGATCTAGAGCTAAAGAGACTTTACCTAAATGGACCCTTCGGATCTCGCAAGGGAAGCACAACGGCATCCAAAGCTTCAAAAAGGCACGGACCGTCCCACCATGGACACATACTCTTCGGCATTCGATCCTTCATGTTATGTCCATAAAGCCCAGAAATAGGCAGAAACTGTACATCTGCAGAGTGCATCATCGCAACACAGGCACTGAGATTGCTACAGTGTAGACACCAATGTCTGCTTTACCCAAAACAATGTTGAAGCATCAAAACAATAGAACAGAAATCAGTTTCTGCATACCTTTCTTTGTATTATAGCCACATGATTTCAAGAAAGGAACAATCTTCTTCTCAATTTCGTCAAACCTGGAAACCATTGCCCAATGCTTCAACTAATTATCAAATGAAGTAAATAAATATTTCAGAAAACAACAAAAGAGCATATTAAAATTGAAAGTTTCTTGAAAGTATGAAGCACACAAATAAATCATCTACAGACCCTATGAACCATACCTCTCCTTGGACCACTCAACAGATGGATCGTCCATCTTGTTCACGACTACCAATAACTTGGAAACGCCCAAGGTCTTGGCAAGCTGTGCATGCTCCCGAGTTTGGCCTCCTCGCTCAAATCCAGTCTCAAACTCTCCTTTCCGAGCTGAAATTACCTGAAGTAAACAAATAATTTAAAATCTCAAATACTGCGATTATATTAAGGTAAAAAAACTACAAGTTAGATCGTTAAACAATTCATGACAACCACTGAACCAACAAGTACTGGTTATACTCACCAGAACGCCAACGTCAGCCTGTGATGCACCACTAATCATATTGGGCACATAATTTTTATGACCCTACAAAAAAGAAAATTTGAGAAGTCAATCAAGGTTTTCAAGATCAACAGGAATGACAGGAAGAATCCTTCAAATCAACAAATAGCCATGTGCTACACAGAAGCAAACCTAATCTGCTGGTAGATTATTGACTATTCTCTATGATATGTAAAGGAAGGTCTAGGTGGAATGCCAATCAAACCCCGGCATACATTCCTTCTATGATTATGAATACCATCTAAAAGAAGAGAAACTGTTGTCTAGTCATATCAAACTGAAACAGATCGCCTATAAAATGTGATAGCGTTCTTACAGGCGCATCCAAAACTGTGAATCGTGTCTTTGCTGTCTCAAAATGAGCTCTTCCAACTTCAACTGTCTTGCCCTACATCCCCACAAAACTCATCAGATAGACATTACGCAAAGCATCACGCAAGGAAGGAAGACTCCCAATGGCATAACAAGAATCTAAAACAACCTGTCCCGAAAGGAGGACTCACAAGAAGATGGCCAATTTAAATACTTCAATGCAACAAGCGTTAAATATAAAGGAATTGCTCGACAAAATTTCACCATGTAAAAACACATTACACGTAAAAACTACTGACGGAAAAGACCTCACTGATTAAATCTAATCACTTTTCAAAGTATAAAAGACACATTAGTGCGCTTCGAATCAAAGATAGTAAACAACCTTTGCCCTCTCTTCTTCGTTGGTATCCATGATGTAAGCCATGTACCTGCAAGATGCCCCATTCATATTTTCTGAATCAAAACTTCGCTCCCACAATGATATGGTCATGCAGCTCTACTATTACTGCTTGAAGTTCATTTCAACATAACTCAAATTCCCAAACATAAAATGAAGCGATGACTCACCAACTATCTCTGTTCTTTTCTTTGGCCTCTCGTTCGAACTTCTGGATTGTACGTTCATCCACCATGTCGCTGAGGTACAATATCTGACCTCCTATGGTTGATTTACCGGCATCTGTACAGAGAGCTCATGATGCATCAGCAAACACACAAACAAACTACCAGCAAAAAATGAGGTGAACAGAAATAACAAGAAGAAGAAATTGTTAGCAAAACTGTTCTATGTTCTTTGTAGATTTCAGCTGAAACCAATTTCAAATAGAAAGAATTGAATAGGAGAAAAATCGTACCCACGTGTCCGATGAATACTACATTTAGATGCTGCCGAGGATCAGGATCTTCATCCGGGTCTTCCTCTACCACACGTGGTGGAGACTGCGGCTTAACCTCAGCCACGAAGGTCGACGGTTCTGGACTGGAATGTTCGGGAAGCTTTGCCTTCTCTTCCTCCTCAACCTCAGCTTGTTTTTCTTCCTCTCTCAAATCCAGTTTCTTCTCAAGTTCAGATGTAATAGGTTCAAGATCAACCTGCGATCGTTGAATGAATAGATAAGTACGCAAACAAAGAACTGACCATACAAACTACCCTCCATAATATGACACTCCATAGTATGACGATAATATTGTTTCAAGCAATACACATGTGACAAGTCATTTCTGTGACCGATCCATGCCTGCCACCTAGAAGTTGGGGCTTCCCAAACATGTCATAATAATAGAGAGGGACAACTGTATCAATAACAAAACGGTCTAAGCCAAAAAAGAGAAATAAATACCTCCTTCGTCTTCGGCTCCTCTGCTTTCACATTCAAAAATTGCTTTGGAACGAACTCGGCACTCGCTGGATTCAACGCTGAAAATGAAGATTTCGGAGGCTCCAGTATCTTCTCCTCATGTTCCCAGTCCTGATCCGCAGCCGACTCCTGCACAACCACTCAACTCATCAATTGGAGTGAAAGCTCAATTTTCGCCTTAAGAACGTTAGAACGAATCGATACGAAAATTAGGTCATCAAAGACCTAGCCCTAAATGAAAGTTGAACCGAAATCTCCAAAACAAAAAATCGAATAATTCCAACAAAGCACGCACTCTATCAACCTAAAGACCAAAAAACAAACAAAACCCCAATCCCTAGGAACGAAAAACCGAAACAATTTTTTTTCAAGGTGAGAAGCTGAAACGAAGAAACGAGAGAGATCGTACTTGCGTGAGGTCCGACATGGTGGCCGCGTCCCGGAACTGGAGATCGAGAGGTGTGAGCAGCAGCAAAAGAGAGAAATAGACAACCAGAGCAAGAGAGAAAGATCTGAGAACTACAGCAACAAAAGAAAGAAAAGAAAGGAAAAAAACAGAGAGAAATGAGTGCGGGAAGAAGAGGAGAAGAAGGTTTAAAGGGTTCTTTGTTGTTGTGTAGGTAAAAGGAGCAGCAACAACAATAACAACAACAACACAGGGACCGAGGGAGAGAAAGAGGAGAGGGAAGAGAAGCCACAATGAACACTTTGCAATGAGAGGAGAAGAGGAATGGGAGTGAATCCGTGGCTTCCACGTGACGGTGGTCTTTGCAATTCCATGACAAGGCTCTTCTATTTTTGTTAAAATTTATTAAAAAATCACTTCTACACTACACTAAAAATATGATTTTAGTGTTGGGAGACTATTTCTCAACACGTACACTCTTTGATTTTTTGGAGATGTAAATTTTGAAATGGTAAAAAACTTCAAGTAAACTTCAAGTACCCGTAGTACACGATCGGATTCATTCATAGGGTGCAAAATATTTAATTAATTTCTTATAACTAGGTTTGTCACTTATACTTTTTGAAAAAAAAAAACTTACATTTGTAAAAAGGTGAAAAATAATTCTAAAATTCTTGCCTTTGATTAAAATAATGTAATTAGTGTCAAATCCGACCATGTAGTACGGCAAACATTGTAAATTTTATAATAAACATCGTATAGCAGTTCATGTCACTCTCATCACCTCAAAAGAACATGGCACGCTCAATGAAGTGGGAATGACAAGTGGCAAACTCCTATGTACTGTAGAAACTACTTCTACTCACTTTTGAACAACTATGGTAAAAAACATCAATTCTCATTAAAAACTAAATCACAATTTTAGTGCAATATAATATTTTTAGAAGGCCCACTTTACATTAATAGGGCCCAATTGTTGACCCAACCCGATTTCAACCAATAAGATTGCTTTTTGATAAATTGGGCATAAGGGCTTTCGTGGTGATATTGAATTCACTATTATGGATGATTTAAATATATTACTGTGGTAATTTTAGTTCGAATTAAGCTAAATGATTCACATCTACAAAATTAGGATGTATTATTGACTCATTCATTAGCAAACTGGAATTCATGATCTATCATGACTAACATTTGTACAAACAGGTTACTCTTTGAACATACACTAGGACTTGACTGGAACTTCTCCTCATCCTCTGTAGTAGTCAATGTGGACCAAATTTGGCGCAGAAACTTTGAGCCAGTCCAAAAAATTGGGTTGAGGTTTTTCATAACCCCTAGAAGATCAAAAAACTCAAATTGGACCTCATACTTATTTTAGCAGTTTGGAATAGTTCGTATGGGGGCTTTCATTTGTTTAATTTAATTTAATTCTAGATCAACATATACAATATTCTTCACTAATTCCAGAGATATCAAATTTTGTTCCATCTTGGTTATATTTTCACAATATGATTGATCAAATTTGTCATTTAGGGTTTAACCCCAAGTTCACTACTTGGGCCTAAACACCTTACCTTTGAATTAAAGGATTTTTGCCATCCGTGCGATCATTGACCCGTTTATTTGTCAATTAAGTTTGGGTCAATAATCGGGTCGGGCCCTAATATAAAAAAGGCCTAAGTATTGTGGAGACTGTTTGAATTTCTAAAGAATTTTAATAAACATATTAAAATTTGTCAAATTCAGAGGTTTTTGAAAACTTATCATGGTGTTAATAAATTAATTGGGGGTTATTTAAAGGGCTTGTGACTTTTGCTTCTGCCTAGTGAGGTCATGGATAAAATTGAGGTTTTTGGTTACAAAAAAGTGGAGTTGACAAAGGTCCCAATTACAATAAGTGTTCATTCTTCACACATTCTTACTTTTATTTTAGATCCTATCACATACATATTTTTTACTACTTGGGTTGAGTGATATCCAATAAACTCAACATGTTTCTATAATACACTAAATATCTATTACCATATCTAAGAAGTAGGTTTGGCAAAAAAAAATCTAAAAATGGATGTCATAATTGTAGGGAAATTCTTTTTCAAATTATCAAAAATGTAGAAAAGGAAAAACAAATTTCAAGGAATATTCGTTTTGCCAAAGATGTATTTTTAGAATAATAATAATTATTGGACAAAAGGGTGCCAAATTTGCTTTCAAAGCACGGTATATAACGTAGAGTAGTGTACGCACGCTTTCTATGACAGTTCCTCTGTCGGAATGGTCATGTTGTGTCGAACCTTGGTATGAGCCTACCTAGTAATGAACAAATAAATTTTGAGGCTAATTTTTGTCGCGTGTTCGTTTTATTTTTGTAATAATGTCTTTTAATTTGTTACCCTTCTATTACTTCATTGAACATATGCCAATTCCTTTTCTATCAAAGTACCTTTATAATTTCGGCTATAATTATATTGTATTTGAAAATGGGCGTTCTTACAGTACGGGTGAGAGAAAGGTTTCAAAATCAAGTACTACTTTCTGGAATAGTGAATGTAGTGGAAAATGTCTTTAATTAGAAATATATTTTCAATCACATCTTACTTCTTATTTAATTATAATATTCATCAAACTTATTTTCAAAATTATCCATCTTTGATACATTAGATTTGATTTGTAAATACAATGTAAAAAACTTGTTTGTAGCAAAAAAATGATATTTTAATGGCTTGTACCCTTCCCACACTATTTTTGGTATATTAATTTATGTTTCACTAAATCACCATATGTACATGTAATTTAAGAAACAAACCCTTCATATGAGTTTCATGCGGGATTTCATGATCTTGCACATTTTTCCATTTTTAGGTTTTCGAAACTTATTAAATATCATGGAATGAAAGGATTCTAATTTTCGTAATTATTCAACATCTAATCATATGAGACTATGTAAAAGTTTGACTAATGAAATTCTAATTATCTACGATCCTTTTTACACTACATTTAGTTGAAACACTACATCATAATTTTCTACTAATGTGGTTGTAGCAGGGCTGCCGGGGCACTGGCCCAAAAATAAAATGAGCCAAAAATATCATTGTGTGAATATCACTCATACCTCTAAACTTTCAAAATCTCATACGTTTATCATTTATGAAAAATTAATTAGAAATTTTCAAAGTCCATTTACTACAAAAATCCATCACTTTGGACTACTTTTTTTTCCATTCATATGTACTATGAGAACGCCTAAATGCCTAAATTTTAGAGAATTACATTCCAAAATTTTAAAAAATTAACATAGATATTTTACAAAAAATTCAATGTTTTGGGATTGCTGAATTTAAAAATAAAATAAAAATATTTAATTTTATATTGCATTTGAATTCCCGTTTGAATTCCCTTTTGAATTGTTTTCAAACTTTGATTTCTTTTGGAATAACAATAAACCATGTTTGTATACAATTTATTACTATTGAGTTGGCTTCTTTTTTACATGTTATTGGTCTATTTTTGCAACTTTAAGCCCAAACAAGGAGCAAAAGGGTTTAATGCAACTCAATGATTGCTAAAATGTTTGGTTTGTAATTGTTTGATAGTGGTTGTTTTTGGTTGAAAGTCAAACACTTGAACAATGGTTTCAATCTCATTGAGTGCATGTATCTAAAATTGAATTGAAAAAAACACACACCATGGAACACCGCATACCTTTTCAAATACCTTTATTATTGCCAAATGGTTATACTCAATATTTTATGGAAAACCTCACTTGAGAACCTCATTTATAACAAATTCCTGACTTCTTGTACCAAACTATTGAAAGTTCATTTTAAGACTATTGAATGGTTTTTCTATTGAAAATGAAATCATTTTGATACTAAAGTATTGAATCAAAGTACAATAGGTTTGAATTATGTTTGTTATTCTTCTGATTAGCAAAAGTTGATTAGTGTCATCTTGGGGTTGGTTATAACTTCTAAAAATGTGACTTGGAAATTGAATTTTGATTGGATGTATATTACTAGTTAATTTGTGCCAAACATTGGTACAAAAAGAATAAAAAGTGCATATTTGGTTGGATTACATTTAAAAATAATAATTAATTAATTAAAAAAAAATTAAAGTAAAAAAATTTAAAATAAGATAGGTATTAAAATAATAAAATAAAAGAATACATAATAGAAGTCTAGTGACTCCACATAGAAATACCTTAGCGGTTGTAAACAAACACAAAAATATATGTGAGTTTTGGTGTGATATACTAGCTTGACCTATACTAGCCTGCGGAGCATGAGACCATAAATGAAAATGAGATTATTTTCTTTTAAAAACCTCTTCATTCTATAAAAATGACCTTTGACCCTAGCATGTGAATTAAATCCCCATTGTTTGATTGTTGACTTGAACGTCATCTAAACTATATCAACGATAAATATCCAAAAACCTTTGTCGGACAATACAATGACATTAAACTAAGGCTTTGTCCAAAGGCCAAGACCAAAACTTTTATCCAAGGGTATAATGGCATCAAAATAAGGTTTTGTAAAAAGGCTGAACCAAAATCTTTATTTATTATATACTATCTTCTATGTAAAAGGATTTAAACCGCCATTACTTGTAATGCAAAAATTTTACACCAAAAAGTGGTCATAATCAAATATACTATTTGCTCAAGGTGAAAAAAACATTTCTTTTCTACCCCCAAACACTTATATCTTGCAATCGAAGCGGTCAAACTTCACAAAACAATTACACATACTCTTTTAATAGTTTAGTACAAGATCCCGTGGTTGAATATGAAAAAAAAATAGTTCTTCATTTGTTTTTGCTCATTCCACAGCTTTTGAGTGATTTTTGAAGAAACATACACCTGTTAAACTTGACTTTCTCAGATTACAAGGGCGCGCAACCAAACCTGACAATAATTTCTTAATTTAGAATATGGTACAAGTGCTTTGAAAATATTGCTACCATGTGGTCAACTTTTGACATTTATGTTGCAGCCACGATCCAGAATTCATCTACACTATGTTTTGCTACCAATATGAAAACCTACCGCAGGAAAAGATCCAGAAAATGCACCTGGGACACTGGAATAAGAATATGGCCTGTACCGGTAATCACAAGGGAGTTGCATTGCGTAACTGATGCTCTACCATGGGTTTAACCTCTTGGTTCTGTGTTAAAACTCTGAATAAATCTCGTGAAATACTCTTGATATCATGATCACTTGACCTGCACCCAATGAAGAACATGAATTCAAGCTGTGAATAATGTTGTTGGCAGAAGCTCACACAAGGAAAAAACAAAGATAAGAAGATTAAAAAATGCAGGCTAACCCCTAAAGAACCAAGAAGCCTGAATTGAGCCTCACGTTCATTTTAAGGGAATTTTGAGTAGGTCCTATGTGGACTTCTTTTAGTTTAAATTCATTAGTTTCTTGCATGTTCCTCACTGATTCTGATGATACAAAACTTGATCCCATTTGAGTTCTACTTTTCACAACATGATCGAGGGAATTTGTCATTTTAAAACCATGAATCCTTTTGTGGTTAAAAGGTGTGCATACTTCATAAGATTTATCAGCATGTCGACAGCTCCTTCTACTGATGCGAGTTTTACTTGGGCTTCAAAACTGCAAACAAATTTCCACAAGATTAGGTTGGAATACCAAAGCAAAGGGGATTGGCTTTCACTCTACTGTAGAATAAAGACAAGACTGCATAGGAATTCAACCATTTCACTGGTTTTATAAGTGTATTCGACATCATTGGAAATGACAAAACATAGTAATGCTACATACCTTGATCCACATAACATGCCAAGGCCCAGCAAGCCGCGCACACAGACCTCAGACGTGGCTCCCTGGATGACCCTTGCTAACTGCTCAACTGCCCCCTGTTCACATATTCGTCAAACGACTTCCATAATGAAAGAAACACTTGTAATCATGTAGAAATGGCTTGAAATCTTCATTGTCACACGACTAGCTTGTGAAGTTTTCAGCCCCTTAGCATTCAAAGTGGCATGAACTAGGACTTGAATACATATATATGTTACCTTCTGGAAAAGATTGGCACGATTTTCAGCATGAGCAGCAAATGCGCAAAGTGCATCGACAATTTCTTCTTTAACCTTATCTGCAAGACAACGTCATCAAAATGAGAATAATTGCACAATTAAAGGATGGTTCAAGTGAGAATCAAATGCATTTGGTTCAGAAAGGATATGGAACAGAGCTAGTCCAATGGTGTTGTTTCATATTCAACCTAGATAAATACCCTCAGTTGATTTCAGAATAAACAATCACCATCACTGACGCTACACAAATTGGAGATGACAGCAGTTTCAGCCTCCGCTTCTTGCAAAGGTAGTAAGCCTTCCACACTGCATACAATTTAACGACATTCCATGAGCCTTTTTTCGAATCATCTAGAAACAAAAGCTTAAAAAGGCTCATGAAGCAATTGAAGCATCTAGAAACAAAAGTTTAAAAGGATGCCAATAGGAAAAAGGTTTTGACGGAAATACTTCTGCGCTAGTACACTTATGCCTGCTGCTGCATTGAGTTGGAGACCTTCATCAACAGGGTTTTCACCGTCTCCTTGCAGACATTGCACCAGTCCCTCAGCCTGTCTCATACAGGGGTTTCCATTAGAAATTTTTTTGGACTAAGGAGAACTCTAACAAATACATATAGGGGAGGACGAGTAGCTGGACAGAATCAAAATGCTCACCAGCATTGATGTCTTTGCAGCTGCCAGATAAAGAGTGTGGTCCGCAGTCATAATAGAAGTCAACGCTGCGCAAGCATTCCTCTGGGCAGAGCAGCTTATGTATCAACATCAAGGAGGAAGACTCACAAAAATCACCATGGGTAAACATGATAAACCATGTCCACAATGAGAAAGAGATGGCATGATTTTAGCGTAAAAAGAAAAGCTTCAAGCCCGCTATAATGAGAGCGTCTCAAACGCACCTTCACGTGCACAGAAAGGGATCTGTCCTGTATAAGAGGAACTAGACGTGGTATCTGCACCAGTACAAACTCAAATGAGAAACAGGCACATCGACATACGTAACCAGAACTAGCTACTCAAAATTTAAACCAACAGAGAACTCTTAAAGGATTAATCATAGATAGGTCTAGAAGTGGGAAATAGATATATTCTAGAAGTGGGAAAGAATGCTTACAACTGCTTCCAATGAAGGAACTGCATCAGGCAAGGTAGCCAGCATCACAATCGATGCTGCAGCTTTGGCCATCACGACCTGGTCCTGTTCCACCAAAATATAACACTTGATAACGGCCTCCAATGACCAATACATTTGATCCATAACTACAGAGTCGATTATTTGCAGCTTCCATAATGCAAAACACAGCATTAAACTCCTTTCTTCAATACATTTATCCAGAGGTATTAAGCAGCGACCATGTAACCCAAGAGTATTCTAAGAAAGGTTTACATACTCTTTAGAGAATTTCTGGATACATGAAATTAAACTATTTCATGAAAAATAGCCTAATTTAAAAAAACTAAACCGATGACGGGTTGTCAATCTTCTTTTCCCTTTTTTATAGGTGAAAAATCACTGCAGTCATTTTGTCTGTTTGGAGGATTTCAGGTGTTTGTTAGTCATTTTCATTGCTTCCAAACATTTCTCTATCAACAATGTAGAGTTCTATAAACATTTGACCTAAATCATTTCTAGACAAAGGTTTGGACTAGAATTTCTTAAATTTGAGAAGAGTCCATGACGCATTACTACATACCCCTGTCTCCAAATTTGTTATTTCCTTTTGAACGTCTCGACGGATATCCTTCGCTGCATAGAAAGATTGCACGAAGGCCACTTGTCAATGCTGACCTGATGGCTTGTTCTCAATTCTTCATCTGTTACATGAGCTATAATAGTGCAAGGAATTCCGAATATGTTTCAAGAGAACCATGAAATAATAAAACTTGCAATATTCTTCAGAGTTCACTCAGATCCGGGACTGTGATCGAACAAAAGGAAAGAAAATCATCCAAAAGTAAGACAAAATTGAATCAAGTAGCAAGTGAGTTTCAACAGACGAATCCGGTAATCAACTTACGAGGAGCAGGCCCCGTCACAGTTGAAGGGGCAGCATGCACCGAAGGGGCCGCTGCGGGTGGCCGAGGGGCTGCAGACACTGGCGCAACCGGCATTGCTGCTGTCATAGCTTCCCCTTCGCGACCTTCACACCAAAACTCTTCACCAAAAACGCACTAACTTACGTAAAAAACAGAGGACAAAAAAATCCTGCAACCCAGGAGATAAACCTAATACCCTCTCGCCTTCGAAGCAATTGTCGAGAAACTCAAATCAGAATTGGATTGCGACAATCGTAGGTTGAGAAAAAGGAGCCAAAAAGCTTTGGTGCTCGCTGTGGATTAGGGCAGAGAACCCATGACCGCGGAATTCGTGGTCTTAGCCCATGACCACAACCACGGCCTTTAAAACCCTGAACGTCATTTGCAAGGCCGTGCTAGTGGATTTCATTACCAGTAGTCATTTTGAAAGATTTCAGGTGTTTATTAGTCATTCTGCGAGAAGCTTGAAATCAAGGTCTCGAGTGGTGGATTCGAAGGTTTTGTGGTTGAAATTAGGGTTTTTGTTGTGGAGGTTTTACGGCAGGAGTCAGGGTTTTTGTTTTGGAGATTGCGTGATGCCAGCAGGAGTGATGGAGAAGCGAAAGAAGAATAATCGCGACGTGGCTGCTAACACTCTAGAGAGTCTGGGGCCGACGAAGAAAGTGTTTAAACCGCGGCCGTTGACGAAGAAGAAAGCGCAGAGGCTGAAAGCTCAACAGTCACAGTCGTCAGTCGATGGGGGTGATAATAAGCCAGTAGTATTTGACAGAAGCGCCGTGCAATGGAGGTCGCAGGCGGAGCAGGCCGAGTGGTTCACGTCCTCTTTTCACTCTGTGTTCGGCGCTTTGCTTTCTCCTGCCGAGAAGGAGCCTCTTCCAGGTCTCACATTCTAAAACACACAGAGAAAAACGTGTTGCATTTGCACATGAGGCCAACGTTTCGACCTACTTGTTTGTGTTTTCCACGAACAGCTTAGGGTTTAGGATTCAACAGAGTTTTGACACTTGTTTGTGTTTTTCAAGAGCAGGTTTAGGGTTTAGGGTACTACAGAGTTTGGCTCTTGTTTGTGTTTTCCAAGAGCAGGTTCAGGGTACAACAGAGTTTGGCACTTGTATGTGTTTTCCAAGAGCAGCTTTAGGGTCTAGAGTACTACAGAGTTTTGGCACTTGTTTGTGTTTTCCAAGAGCAGTTTAGGGTTTAGGGTTTAAGGTACAAATGAGTTTCTTCATGAAATGGTTGTGTCTGCAGAGGACAGGATTGTGGAGCTCTCCGAGGAAACCGATCGTAGCACTGAAAAATTAGGAACGCGTGTAAAAGCTGTAATTGGACCCATCTGGAAGGAGTCCCTCTGTAATGTGGACAAAGCTGGCGAAGCTGGCAGCCCTGTTGTTTTGGTTCTCTGCAGTTCTGCCATCCGTTGTGTGGAGCTTCTTAGGTCAGCCATGAATTCCTATACCTAGATCTCATTTGCAATTTTCTCTTCCTCATTCCGGAACTAGTTTTATTGATGGAAGTCCCGACTTGTGCTGTGTTGTGTGATTAGAGGAATGAAGGCGTTCATAGGGAAGGTGAAACCTGCCAAGCTTTTTGCCAAACATATAAAGGTGGAGGAGCAGGTATAGATTCTACCTATTCTGCCTCCAAGGTCTATTGCTTATATCGACCGTTTTGAGAAATATTATGATTAGTCAGTGACATGTTTGTTATCAGGAAGACTTGTATAACTAGGCCAAATGTTACTGTTGCAGGTAACGCTACTAAAGGAACACGTGAATATAGCAGCTGGAACTCCGAACAGGTTTGTCGTGAATCTTCTCTCCTGTTATTCAGCTACTTCATGATCAGTGCAATTAGTTTTCCTGGCACATGATATATCCTATACACCTCTTTTCTTTTTCTTTTTTGTTATTATCCTTCTGACAATACAAATGGTATGTACTATTTTGAACTTTGAAGTCTATTGATTGTGTTTGCAGGGTGCGGAAACTGACTGACATAGGAGCAATGGGAACAGGGCGCCTACGTCTTGTGATCCTGGACATGCAGGCTGACGCAAAAGGCCTAACAATTTTGAGCGTTCCTCAAGTCATGTATGTTTTGGACCTCTTTCATATCATACCTCTTTCACTTTCTGGGAATCTATACCTTAAGGAAGGTAGTTAGTTAGTTTGTTTTGTTTTGTCGAGAAGGGGTGCACCAAAGTTGTTTCATTGCTTTTGGACCTATAGTGTGGAAGTTATGGATTTTTGAGTGATTATAAATTGAATTAAATCATGGATAAATTGGGGAAAACTTGGGCCAACAGCACAGGGCTACACTAGTTCAAATGTAATTTGGCTCAAGCTCCGTGGCTTGTTCGGTGGAATTACAAAAACCTGGTGTGTCTGTTGCAGGGCAGAGTTTTGGGAGCTTTATAGGACACACTTGCATCAACTTTTTCTTTCGAAGCAGACGCAGCTATTTCTATATTGAAACCAACACCGCGGCGTCTTTATGAATCATGCATATGGCCATTTGTGACTGATCACAGGCATGGTCAATGGTGTATGATAAGTGCGTGGAATGTACAAGATGTGCCAGCCAAGCAGGTACAGATGTGTGGAACTTTGC
The DNA here is from genome assembly GCA_022496805.1 of Pohlia nutans. Classification (NCBI taxonomy): domain Eukaryota; kingdom Viridiplantae; phylum Streptophyta; class Bryopsida; order Bryales; family Mniaceae; genus Pohlia; species Pohlia nutans. The sequence goes on from CM040088.1 coordinate 39,622,260, forward strand.
TAATATTGCTGATCATGCAAGCACAGAATTGAACATGAAAATACTTTATTGGTATTTTTTTTCGGCCAGCAGTGTGAACAAGATTCCAAGAGAGGTTCACAATTAGCAGACCAATTCTCCCGCCATGTCATTTGACGAAGACTGCAATATTGTAATCAGAATACCTTACACAGTAAAGGAGTTCATTTGATACCATAGGTTTCGATTCATCCGTGAATCTTGTGCAGCTCCTGTTTCAAAGTTGTTTAGATCCTTACCATGTTGATGGTGGGCAATACCGGTAGTCCGGTACCTTTTCTCTGGAGGAACCTCAATTCTTCAAGTTGGCTTTAGGGGAGTGCTTGTGGAAACAAATTCAATGCATGTTACTGTACTGTACGTTTGGATACACAATGGAAAGGTTGCCTTTGATTAACCCCTAAATGCCTACAGCCCTCTTCAAATTTGGCAGTTTTGCAAAGATGCATTATAAAATGCAACTAAGAGGGATATTTTGAACTTGATGTATGGATAAAAGTTGTAGATTATGAATTTTAGATTCTATCCATGTGGTTAGATCTATGATTGTTATCACCAATATTCTTTTGTAATTCGATTACAAATAAAATATTGACAATTTGTGGATGAGATTTGTTGTGATTGGTTGAAATTTAATACTCTAAGTGTAGTGATTTTTGGAGATTTTTTGGTTGCTTAATTTTATGAGTTGACTTTTTTAAGAGCACTTTTGATTTGTTTTGAACTTAGATCTTTGAAATTTTGGGTGAATCACTACAACATGAAATGAGGCATAAAAATTTCACAAATCATCCCCTTTTTAATTGGTTCATACATGAATGAACCTAACTTCCAATGAAATCTATAGCAAAAAATTCACACTGCAAAACGTGCATGATGGATGAGAAAATGTGGATGAAATATGTATATTGACCGTAAAATGGACGCTTGGGCAGTCAAGGGTTAATCCTACAACAGTGACTCCCCATGGTCAGGAAATGACATTTTTTGAGTTTTGATTTTTTGTTGAAATTGTAGGTAAAGATCGTGTTCTAGAGTTGTTTGATGCATTTCATTTGCAATATTAAGAATTTTTCAAAGACAAAATCTTCAATATTGTCCTAGTGTTATAAAACTTACTATTTTGAGAAAGTGATGATGTTCACTCCTTAGAAAATTTTGCCCTTTTAAATTTTAGAATAGAATGTCTAAGTTTTAACCAATCATACTAGCTTTCAAATTCTAAAAACAAATTTTGTAATTTTGGTGAATATTAAATGGTAAATGGTTCTAAATTCATTAAATGAGTATCTAAAAGTGTTTTTTGGAAGGTTGACCATATGGATAATTACTAAACAACATGCCTCTCATTTTCTCTTTTAGACCAAAGTTCATCAAATTTGCAGAAATAACATTTTATAACACATCTAGGTTTAGGGGTTAAAGCATTGTCGTAAGCAAGGTGGATAGAAATACTTCTTAAAATAAATAATGAAATTTTGGGAAGTTATTTTTCTAGAAAAGTAAATCTCATGGGGAAAGAAAGAATATTGTTTAAAATTTGCAAATACTCCATTTGTTGAACCTTATTTTTCAAAAAAATAAAGATATGATGTGGCTACAATTATTCCAAAAAGGATCGAGGATTCAAGATTTTAAAATGATAAATTTAATTGATCATATTATAAAAATATATTTTATTGGGACCGAATTTCATATCGCCGGAATTAGCGAAGAGCATTGCATGTCTTGATCAAAAAATAAATATGGACATAAGGGATTCTATATAGAACTTACTAAAATATATACTTAAAAAAGCCATGATGCCCATTTCATGTTTCTCAGGGGTTACCGTAACTTGGTAGTAGTTCCAACAACTTTGGAGTTCCACATCAGCTTTCTTGCCATCTATATCTTCTTTTTTATGAGCCACAACCAATAAGAAAGCGACATGTTGTACTTTCTGAAAAAATTGAATTAATTTGTGCCAGAGCTGCTACTAGGTAACGGTATGTTTCTGTACAGTACTAACATGAGGTACACTTCATCAACTTGAAAGAGGGGTTTTTTTCTTATTCCAATGCATTAGAGCAACATAGGTGTAGTTCTTAATTACTATATCCACTTGTGAGAGAGGGACATAACGTTCTTTAGAGGCCCACTGTTGCACCTCCAAATCTCAAGCATCTGTCAGGGGATCCTCGAGGGGATCGGAGGAATCACAGAGCATTTTCTCTAACTTCGACAAGCAATGTGGGTTGGAGAGTTGAATTATTGTATTTGGAGTTTCTCTATAGTGTAAAGAGTGTGGTCTAGCAAGGATTTAAGAATGTTATGGAACTGATCCAAGACGACAGGCTCCATTCCAAGGCATTCTGAACCTTTAATTGAATGCACTGAAAGCAAGAATGGTACGAGAAGCCCATGGCTTCCACCGGCCTATTGTCTGGCTGCTATAATAGGCTACACTGAATGGCGTATTTAGTGTCCGGAGATAATTGTCATTCCCACTTTCATTGAGAGTGCTATGTTCTTTCCAAGTAATGAAAGTGACATGAGGTGGCATGCCATATTTATTATAAAGTTGCCATATGTCATTGGAACTAGACATTTATTTTTTTCTTACGAGGACACTATATCTCCCTAAAATTAAATAGTGTCCAGATTTGCAAAATAGTGTCCCGGACACTAAATACGTCATTCAATGTACCATTGCAAAACAAAATTAGTACACAACGGCCTTCCACCAAGACCTACATAGTGTATGCTACCCTTGACGCCTTCTTTCGAAGGTGGACCCTAGAAGAACATACTAAATCAATGGTGTGTGAATCTCTTTACCTAGACAAGGCATGGCACAACGCCTTTCTTTTCAAGATACTATTTGTTCTAAAGTACAAATTCTAGCTAGCGAGCTCTCCATGGTGGGAGGAGAGCCAGAGGCCTTGTTGTGTTGTGATGCATAAGACGTGCTGATGTTGATGTAGCACTATAAGCAAAGGTGTTGTTTCTCACTTTGGAGGATCCTATTCATTGTCGCTTTTCACTATACATGATTGTCCTATGTGACGAATTGCACTCACCAAAAAATTGGTGAGTGCAAAGTGGCGCCGTTTGACTCACAGAAGCAGTGAAAAGCCACGCCTTCTCCTTGTAGTGAAGAGAGCAAGTTGATGAGACTTGAGCAACTGATTAATATATATCTGCACAACGTATTGTTGTAGACATGCCAATCACCGTTCACCTTTGGCACGGTACTGTGCACCTTGTTGATTGTTTTATTTGCATTGAAGTGCAATGTGATTGGCAGAGTACGATTATTAGCATGTCTACGATAACATGTTTTTGCATTGAAGGTCAACTTTACTTCTTCTTGTTTTCGCCATAGCTGGTTAACCAGTTGGTATTGCTTCTCCAGCATCTTACTGAAGTGCAGGTTCAGATCAAATCCCTCTCCACGAAAATAATGCTCTCCTTTCTATGTTAATTTGTGTTATAAATCTTGTGCTTGTAGTACGAGGACATAGAGTGATTTTGGCTGCTTGTGCTTCAATTTTTCATTCCACTCTTTAACCTCTGTAATCTTAGCACCTGGGGTCCCAGCTTTTTCCAAATGTTGACATGAATGTGTGACAAGTGTGCTAATTTCGGTGTGCAAGATATTCAGGCTCGAATGTCATGACATTCGAGAAGGTCATAATAGAGAGGATTGAGTGTATGCTCTTGTTGACTCCCTAGCTCCAATACCACAGGTTCAATCAATCTGTGGCTGGATTCACTTGAGGCTCTCCTGTTTGATCCTTCAAGCCACGTTTCGTGATTCGTGAAACTATACTAATTAGCTACGTTCATGATCATGCTGGAGGTAGTCTATTCTTGTGGAAGATATGGCAGACGCCATCGTCAATTCTGGTACTTGTCGGCAATCAGTGCCACCTTACAGGTGCTAACACTACCTGCCTAATGAGTGCAAGAGGATAAGGGCCGCTTTACACCGAGAGGCCAAGCCAATTTGTTGTGTAAGAGGCTTGAAATCCTCACTTGTGATTGGTCAAAAGGCTGAAATTGGTCCCAACCCCTTTACACCTAGAGCCCGGGCCGATTTGGTGATATGAATTTTTTACTTAAAAAACGCATGGTATGACATAGCCCGAGCTCGTTGAATTCAGTGCATCAAAAATGGAGGGCCAATTCTTGGCCTTGGGGCCAATGTCAAATTTCAGTAAAAGAAACCTTTTTTTATATAAAAGATGATTTTCTCCAACGAACTAAATCCGTTGGATTATGTGGAAATCTAAATGGCTCTTTTGAAAAGAGAGAGAGGGGCTAAAATTTGCTATAGGGTTGACTGTCCTATTACCAACCACTTAAGCAATCTGACCTATATTTGGCAGTGGTAAATCCGGAAAAAAATTATGACCGCGTTCGAAATAGGATTTCATGAGGATTGCAAAAAATTGCAACTTATAATTTGCATTTCTCAATTTTGTACAAAATTCCAAAGTGGAAAGTAACCTGCGACCCAAAACCGATCACTAGGTTTCCCCATTTCCACACCATGTGGTGCTAACTTTCACTCATAATGATACCCAAAACCACCAACTATTTCTTCGCAATGCTTGGCGTGCCATTGGTCTACTTGAATAGTGAAATTGGTGGTTTTGGGTCTCAACTATGGTGGCCCCAAGAAAAGTCTACATCTCATATTTGGGGCAATGGTTGGTAATAGGACAACCAACCCTATTTATTGAATTGGTTTGGCTTCTTGGCCCCAAGGCCTTTACATATGGGAGAATTGGCCCCCGTTATAATCTTATTATAATGAGTAGTTGAGGACGGCCTCTAACCCAAAAGGGGCTGAAATTTCATGCAATCGGCCTCAAGGGGAATTGGCCTGGCCTCTAGGTGTAAATCGGCCCTAAGCCTGAATCATATCACACCCTCTGTTTCACCAAAAAATACAATGTAAAAATGACATGACATTCATACATAAAATTGGTACCTGAATGAGACAAGCATGGATTGCAAGCAGATGCTCCAAACGCCATGGCATTCAAAAGTCATAGACCCAAAAACTCAGTCAACCGTCTAGAAACTTAGTAAATTGAAACTGAAGAGAAAAAACTGAATATTCACGAAATCCACAACAGGAAAAATATCCACACTTTTGTCATCTACAGCGTTGTTGTAATTTTTTTTAAATTACAATGTAAAACCAGATAGAGCAGTTCAGATATTGCTATCAGCCATTCATCAGGCAGTTCCCTGCACTTTCAATGCGGCAAATTTCAGCGAAAGCTCATTTTCAAGGCGCCGTAACACAAAAAGCTCCTTGGATGTGATGAAGCTTGTCACGGTCCCAAGATCCTCGGTAATGGGTCGACGGCCTGTACGCCCTGCACGGTGGATGTACGAGGTCACTGAAGGTGGCCACTCGAAGTTGTAAAAATGGCTTACTTCCGATAAATCAAGTCCTCTGGCAGCCAGCTCCGTTGCCACTAACAAGCATCTGCCCTCCCGGAAATCCTGCACCAATTGTATCTTTAGTAAATCACAATTTTTCTTTGGCCAACACCCCCACACCATAACAATCTTAGAAAAAAGCTGCAAACATAGTTTTAAAATAACAAATTCAATCGATCATATTGTGAAAAATATAATTCAGATTGGACTGGAATGAGTAAAGAACACTGCATGTGTTGATCAAAAGACAAATGAATTTGAATAAAAGAAAGTCTACATAGGACCTTATTCAAAACTGCTATAAAAAACATGAGGCCCAATTTGGGCTTCTTGGTCTTTAAGGGTTAAAGAAGAATCAGAGCATCCAAGATGCTCCAATGCTGACATCTTCTTTCTTTGACATCACATCTTGAGTTCAAGAATGATATAGTGTAGGTCCTCAGTCAACTACCGCACTTGAAGGTTTGATTCAGCACTTTGTTGTCAAAATAGTTTCTTTGTTTAGTGGAAAGAGATTTTCGGCAATCTAATAGTAATGTTTTTAATATTTTGACAAAACAAGTTAGGGGTTTGTTGTGAGTGAAGTTCCTCATACGATATTGAGCAAAAACATGTGTCAATAATTTCCACGAAATTTTTAATATTCTTAGAAATTCAGACAATCCCAAAAATACTTAATTAATGTCTGAATCTAAGTATTATTGCTGCCAAACACAATGCAGCTACAGTCAAAAAGATGGACGGTCTATACTGGTGTAGAATCTTATGATGATGGTAGAGGAGCACACAAACGAATTTACCAAAATGAATAAATAAATAAATAAGAAAGTCGTTATATTCTTCACTCTGTTCATGTGGGTGGAAGTTATGGACACTCACAGAAAGAGTAGCAGCACGAGCATTGACGTGTGATTCTTCTTCCAAAACCAACGGTTCCCATAGGTCTTCACCATCAGGGGAAACTTTCATTCTTGCAAGATACTCTGCAACTGTTACCGTGCTTGGAGTGTTTCCAGCTCGCTTTGCTTTTTCCGACTGTAAACGTAATTTCAGGATATTAAGCACAAATGCCTACGGAACACTAAACAAAAAAAACTCTTAAATGATATGATTAACTAACAAATTCTCTGCATATGTCACTCTTGAGTTGTACAACTCGACGCTACACATGAGACGATAAATCTCATTCCATCATACTGAAAGAACTGGTTTGGATGCTACATCAGAAAGCTTGTTGATAACCTACATATTGACACCCACCCCAAATGAATGATGGCCCACCTGATCATTTACGAAGATAATAGCTGCTTTCGGAGCATCTGCTTGCAACAATGACAACAAAGCTGGCAACCTATCGTCCTTCTCGCAGACCTGTGACCAGAAACACGTTACGATTGGTTGTGCAGAAATGCCCTGATAACCACCTCCTAATTACAAGCGGAAAAGCACTTGCAAATTAAACATGATTGACCACACTATTAACCCAAAAAGGACATGGCTTTCGTGATTCATCTCTTTTAAACTCCATTTTAAGCATGATTCTCTTTTCAATTTACTTTGGTTCTATTCTAAAGAAATATAGATGCTTTACGTATCATTTGTTCGTTTTGGCATTTAAATTACTCCATTTGGGTTCAACGGAGTAGAAGTTATGAGCAGTATTCTCCCAAATAAAAAGTAAGCCCGTGGGGCTTAGTATGTCCTTTCAGGGTTAAGCCATTACCACATAACGGTGCTGAAGATAGGAGGGTATCTTGTCCTCTGGGCGAACATGGATGTGCGTCACGTCTTCCTGCAGAACATTTGGGGTCAAATTATGAGACCACACTCACAGTAACAAGTGAAAACACTCCTTCCGTTAAAAGTGCACGACACCAAATTCTGCACATGACACAAAATTATGATTATGGCCATCACCAACACTCTTATCATGCAGTTTTTGAAACTTATAATGTGCATCGAAGGGGATTGGCAATAATCAACCTCCTTATTGTGCAACTTTGCAAAAAAAAATTAAGTACAAAATTGAAGTGTACATTGCACGTGCAATTTTTAACAAAAGCGGTGTTTGGAGACAGCTGACTATGGCATCCTGCTCCATCGACTGATAGAGAATTCACTATTCTAACATCAGGACTGTAGAACACATCAATTGTTGTTATTGCATCTGATCAATCGCAACTATGAACAATATCAAAGTGTTGAATAGAATGAGATACCTTGACCCACTTGTTCTGGATGCAATCGTTGAGGAATCGTCGATGTTGGGGAATAGTTGCGCTAGCAAGAATGGTTTGACGTTGTTGAGGGCGTGTGTAGTCACTGAGCAACTTCTGAAGATGGCCACCTTCTTTTGCAGCTCCCATCATAGCATCCACCTGTTCTGCACAAACCACACATCCTGTATCAATAAACATATTGTGCAGAATTTTCTAATGTGTCATGATGTGACATGTGGCATCGACAAGTTACATTGCTCCATTCAGTTTCAGCCAATTCAGAAGCATGTGTTATATCAACGGCAAGAAATTGCATAATAAAAATGACAACTTGCCTATCAAGTGAGCAATGGTGCACTAGACTCCAATGTGATATGTACGAACAAATATCAGTGGCAGGAACAAGTCGTGTGCCAGAAAGAGAACCTCATCAATGACAATGGTGGTGACAGCATTGGTACGAAGATTCTTGGTTTCAATCATGCGAGCTATGCGTTCCAACGTGCCAACAACAACTTGAGGCGGCTCCGCCTGACATTGCAACTTCAGAATCAGGAAAGAAACGCACAGAGAAGTACACTACAAAGTGCAATTGCAATTAACTTTCTTTTTTAAAACAAAAAAATTTGGTAAAAATTCATGTATAATTTAGTTCTTGACACATTAGAAAATTTGCTATGAAAAAAAAATTCACAAAGATATAAACATGATGTAAGTTCCAGTTAAATTCTAGGACTTAAAGCATACAAAATGCTGGAGGGGTCAAAAAATAGCCCCCTACAAAAAACTCAATATAAGACCACACCTTGAGCCAAGCTTTTTGACGACTAGAAGTTCCACCTTCCAATAAGGCCATCACCATCACAGTTCCTTTCTCCTTGGCCGCTTTGCCGTCCTCTTCAGAGCCTCCCTTACCCGCTAACTTCCGTGCAACTTTGGCCACCTATTGAAACACGGGTGACCAAAAATTTTAAAATTTAAACGAAGAATACTTATCAAGAAAGCCAAAAAGAAAGGTTTCTATCCATTTCTTGCGCTGGTGGAGAGAGAACATACCTGCATACCCAACTCTCGAGTAGGAACAACCACAATTGCTTGTACGGCAGCTCGTGCAGGTAGCACCTTTGCAAAGATTGGCAGCAGGTATGCTAACGTCTTCCCGGAGCCTGTCTGTGGAGAAGACATGGTTTTAAATGACAAATTCAATCGATCATATTGTGAAAAATGTAATTCAGATTGAACCAAATTTTTTATCATCACAATCAGTGAAAAACACTGTATGTGTTGGTCAAAAAAGAAAGAAATTTGAATAAAAGAAACTCCACATAAGGCTAACTCAAAAATGCTAAAAAAAAAACATAAAGGTCCAATTCAGGGTTCTTGGTCCTTTAGTGACCTTTTCAAGTTGTGATTTCTTTTGTTGAAATTGGGGGTAGAGATCATGTTCTAGTGTTGGTTGATGCATTTCATTTGCAATATTGAGGTTCACTAAGAAATTTTTCAAAGACAAACACCTCAACACTGTCCTAGTGAAGTAATGATGTTCTCCCATTTGAAGTTTTTGCTTTTTTTAATTTTAGAATATAATTTCTAGTTTAAACCAATCATACCAAATTTCAAATTCCAAAAATAAAATTGTAATTTTGGTGAATACTAAATGGTAAATGGTTCTAAATTCATTAAATGAGTGTCTAAACATTTTTTGAAAATTCAAACTTTCAAAAAATGTTTAGACACTCATTTTATGAATTTAGAACAGATAATTACTAAACATCATGCTTCTCATTTTCTCTATTGGACCAAACTTCATCAAAGTTGCAGAAGTAACACTTCATAACACATCTAGGTTTTTGCTCTTACCCCTCTGTCATTTAAGGGTTAAGCATAGTCAAGTGCTGCATCGTTTTGAGAAAGACAACACAGAGACTTTGAAAGTTCATAACGAACTCCAAAAATTACGGGACGACTTTATGTAGGATTCCATTTTCTCTTAAAAAAAATCCAAAGTAGATCCTCATCATGTGCACAGAGGCTCTTCCCTTATTTAAGAGAACTTACCGCAGCGTATAGTGCGTTTATTAAACATATTTGGTTATATGGAAATTATCCATCGTCTGTTATTTATTTAATCTAGATGTTTTTATTTCATTTTAAACTTATAAATTATTTCAAGACATAGGAGTATTATTACCTGTGCGTGGAGAATACAATCACGGCCAGACAGAAGAATTGGCAACGCCTCCTGTTGTACATGAGTGGGCACGGAAAATCCCAACTCTTCGGCCCTGCATTGCATTGCGCATCCAATGAGCTAAACCCTAAACCCTAAACCAAGCACAAGAGATTATATTTTGAGGCATTATACCTTCGCAGCAAGTAGTCCGGCACCTTGCCCGCACAGAGCTCACGCAACTGACTGACGCCATTCTCTTCATCATCGTCCCGCACCTCAATTCCGCTTCTGTCTTCATCAAGAGCAGGGCTATGCGGCTGCCGAGCTGAAACTCCCACCGCCAAAGAACGCAATCCAAACCTGTGACGAAATCTCATAGAAATGCATTGTGCCTTCTCGTGGTAGCGCTTTTGAAACTGTAACGAGGGTGCGAGCACACAACCCAATGATGCTGTTGATGCTCTGCAGACGACCCGTCCGATCATGTCCGCCATAGTTGACAATGCGAATACCAACTCCGCAAAGCTCTTTAGAAATTACAGCCTAAGATCGTTACTGAGAATCCTCCGCACTCCATCGTTTCGAAACCTCTATCTCTTCACAAAAACAAACAGAACACTGTCGACGTGAATCTCCACTCCTGAATGGTGAAACCTCAAATCCCTTAAACCCTAAACCCTTGATAATTGTGTATTGATCAGACACTAGGCAATGGCTGCCCAAAGAGGAAAGAAAGGAGAAAGTAAGGGCAAAGTAATAGAGTTATCCTTAAAGTCACCTTGTGTTTGAATAAGATGCCGTGAATTTTGCTTTAACCCTTAAAGGTCCAGAGAGCCCTTTCCGACCAGTATTATACAACAATATTCCATTGTATTTGACATGGTTCTACACCTCCTATGGGTTTAGGATCAAAAGTGAAGTTAAAATTCACATTGAAATGATTTTAATGAGCTATTGGGGTCTCAATTTGGAACTCTCTATTTACAACAAATGTCAAATATACGCCAACGTATCTACTATGCCCATCAGCCCTTTAAGGGTTAATGTACTCTTATTTGTTCACCCCAAATAGTTAAAAAGTATGGAAAAGCTTGGTGGTCTATCATTGTTAGGTGTGTAAGAGCTTGGTGGTCTCTAAACTCAAAGGAAACTAGTTTAGCCGTCAAGAAAGACGGCTAAACTAGTTTTCCATGAGTTTGAAGACCACCAAGCTCTTACACACCTAATAATGAGAGACCACTAAGCTCTTCCCTACCTTTTAACTATTTGGGGTGAACAAATAAGAGTACATTAGTGCAAAATTCACGGGATCTTGTTCAAACACAAGGTGACTTTAAGGATAACTCTATTGTCTATCCTCGAAAGGGACATTAACCCCTAAATGACAAAGGGGTAAGGGCAAAACCTAGATGTGTTATAAAATGTTACTTTTGCAACTTCGATGAAGTTTGGTCCAAAAGAGAAAATGAGAAGCATGATGTTTAGTAACTATCCGTACGGTCAAACGTTCAAAAAATGTTTTAGACACTCGTTTAATGAATTTAAGAGCATTTACCATTTAAAATTCACCAAAATTACAAATTTTATTTTTAGAATTTGAAATTTGGTATGATCTGTTAAGACTGGACATTCTATTTTAAATTTTCAAAAGGCAAAACTTTCAAATGAATGAACATCATTAGTTTCCTGAAATAGTAAGTTTTATAACACTAAGACAATATTGAGGTCTTTATCTTTGAAAAAATCCTTAGTGAACCTCAATACTGCAAATGAAATGTATCAAAAAGCACTAGAACATGATCTCGACCCCCAATTTAAACAAACAATCAAAAATTGACAAATATGATTTCATGTCCACAGGGAGTCACTATTGTTTGGCTGCGACGAAAAAATGGTCAATCGGTCACTTAGGGGTTAACCCTAAACGTCCTCACCTTCCCCACATTTGGCAGTTTTGCAAAGATGCATTATAAAATACAACTAAGAGGGATGTTTGAAACTTGATGTATGAATAAAAGTTGTGCATTATGAATTCTAGATTCTATCCATAACGTTAGACCCGTGATTGCTATCACCAATATTATTGTATAAAATTTGAAACTTGAAATTGAAAATTCTTTTGTAATTTGATTACGAATATGATATTGACAATTTGTACATGAAATCTGTTGTGATTGGTTGAAATGTAATACTCCAAGTGTAGTGATTTTTGGAGATTGTTTGCTTGCTTAATTTTATGAGTTGACTCTTTTAAAAGCACTTTTACACTCAAATCACCAAAATTTTGGGTATAACTTTTACACTACAACATGAAATGAGGCATAAAAAATTTAAAAATCATCCCCTTTCTAATCGGATCACACATACATGAAGCTAACTTCTCATAAAAGAATTATACAGTAAAAATCCACACTACAAAAAGTCAATGACGGACGTTAAAACTATGTTTGATTCTGTACATCATCCACTTTTTGGACGGTTGGACATTTAGGGGTTAACCCCTAAATGCCTACACCCCTCTCCAGATTTGGAGAATTACAAATATGCATTATAAAATGCAACTAAGAGAGATATTCTGAACTTGATATATAAATAAAAGTTGTGCATTATGAATTTTAGATTTTGTCCATACATTTAAATCTACGATTGCAATCACTGATATTTTGTATGAAATTTGAAACTCAAAATTCAAAATTCTTTTGTTATTCAATTACGAATGAGATATTGACAATTTTTGGATGAAATTTGTTGTGATGAGTTGAAATGTAATACTCTAATTGTACTGATTTTTGTGGAGATTTTCTGGTTGCTTAATTTTATGAGTTGACTTTTTCAAGAGCACTTTTGAATACTTTTGAACTAAGATCTTAGAAATTTTTGGTGAATCACTGCAACATGAAACGAGGCATACAAATTTCACAAATAATCCCCTTTCCAATCGGTTCACACTTGCATGAAGCTAACTTCCCATGAAATCTATAGTAAAAAATCCACGATGCAAGAAGTGCACGACAGATGAGAAAACTTGAATGAAATTTGTACATCGTCCAAAATTTCGACGCTCAAGAAATTAGGAGTTAAGGGTAGCATGCGTAAATTTGGGCTTCCCCAAACAAATTCTTCATTCACGTTGGCCCTTTGGATTAGAGTTACTTTTACACATAGGGTGGCAAGAAATTGAAGAAAGTAGAATTATTAAAAATATATATATATATAGGGTTCACTAAAATGCAGAAAATGAGGTAAATAGCCCTCCAAAAAATATGTGTCGTACACCCATGTATCCCAGAGGATACATTAAGTGACTTCACCGAGACCAAACTACAAGGTGCAATATGTAGCCTAACGATAAGATTATATTCTTGCCTCTCTATTATGACATATCTAGAATCCCTAACTTCAGAGTGGCATGCATGAATTAGTCACAAAAATGACTTGTCACATGCGTATTACTTGAAACAATAATATTGTCATATTATAGAGTGTCATATTATGGAGGGTAAAGTATAGCACATATTGGCTGAAAGCTTGAAACAATGTTTTTGTTAGCCAAGAAGTTGGGATCTAAAACAGACAACAACCAGATGCATTTATAGTGAATGACCCATAAACCAACACTTTAACCCCTAAATGCCTAAAGCCCTCTTCAAATTCGGCAGTTTTGCAAAGATGGATTATAAAATGCAACCTAGAGGGATATTTTGAACTTGATATATGAATAAAAGTTGTACGTTATGAATTTTAGATTCTATCCATACGGTTAGATCTATGATTGATATTACCAATAATTTTGTATAAAATTTGAAATGTGAAATTCAAAATTATTTTGTAATTCAATTTCGAATAAGATATTGACAATCTACAGATGAAATTCTTTGTGATTGGTTGAAATGTAATACTCTAAGTGTAGTGATTTTTGGAGATTTTTTGGTTGCTTAATTTTATGAGTTGACTTTTTTTTTACCACTTTTACACTGAAATCTTCAAATTTTTGGGTGAATCACTACAACATGAAATGAGGCATAAAAATTTCACAAATCATCTTCTTTCTAATCGGATCACATATGCATGAAGCTAACTTCCCATAGAATCTACAGTAAAAATTCCACATTGCAAAAAATGCATGACGGATGAGAATCTACGGATGAAATCTGTACATCGTCCAAAAAATGGACGCTTAGGCAGTTAGGGGTTAAGCTTTTCAAACAAATATTGTACTGATATAGAATTCGAAGCTTTCAATGAACACCTGTTGAAGATATTGTTGGTTTATAGCACACACCGGTTATTGGGTCATCCACCTTAGGACCCATGAATTAAATATTGTTCAACATTGTGTTCTTGATTTCATGATTATTTTCACATATGTTCACATGACTTGCATATATTACCCGAGAGAATATTTTATGTTGGTCATGTTTTCACATTGTTCAGCACAAGGTTCAAGTGACTAACAATGGCGGTATTATTCACAAGTGTTGTATTGTACATACCCTACATGTCTGAAACTTCAAAGAGTCGGTACAAGAACAATAGCTAGAATTGATAGCTGCAAACTTTGTAGTTTGCAGTTGAGCAGATCTTCATACATTTCAATGATATTCAAGAATGGGCTCTGAATTATATGCAAGTAATTTAATTTTTTTCTCTCTTGCAACAATTTAACAATTTTGACTTGTATATATATGTCTACAGATGTGAGTACGACAAGGACATCTCAAATGTACAGCTAATATGAAAGTTTGACAGAGTGTGGGAAAACATTGGGGATGGTAAAAAGAAAAAATAAATTACAAAGCGAAATAAAACAAAGACGAGTAATATCTTACTTGTCTGCCGATATGCACTCGGAATATTGGCCTCAGTAGAAAGTCACAAAGAGGGCTGCCACTCGGCGGTTTAGCACATCGTGATTGGCGTGCACCAAAAGCGCTCGGTTGTGGAGTTTCGCCATTCATGCGTCCAACAAGATGAACATATGGCGTATGACCTCGGCGAGTTCTCTCGTTTTCTGTGAACTGGAACTCGTTGCTAACATGCACACTCACTAGAATCGGCACAACTTCCCACATCATATGCCACGTCTGATAATAGAATATTTAGCAGTCGCAATGGGTTCACCCCCGTGCCACATCAGTACAATTATGATACACCTTCACAGGTGGGGCGTGACTTTAAGTAAAAATCTAGTGGAAAGTAACAAATTTTTACTTCCGGCAATGTTGAATTATAATTTATATGATATTTGGCAAAAGATACCAATAATTTTCCGAAATTTTAGGCATCTATATTTAGAATTGTTTTATGCTGACTTGCTAATAAACTACGGTATTTAATGTTACAGCCTAGTGATTTGAGCCAATTAGTAGAGTACAAGTTGCTTGCATAGGCATGACTACCAAAGTATAGGTGTTTTGACATCAACAAAATATTACGAACAACACTTGTCATACATGATTTTGTAGACACCAACCAAGTCTTTATCAATAGTTACAAATTTTGAATCTTTATTTACTTTGTTGATGTAGTAAAGATCGTACAAAGAATGAATTAATATTTGATATGTATATATAAAACCAATACTATTGAAACATATATTGATTCAGTGTTGATACAATCATGTCTTTGTTATTTTGAAATATCAACAGCAAGGAACACATTGCATATGGTGTTTTTGTATAGAATCAATGAATTAATATACATAATTTTATATATATATATATATATATATATATATATATATATATAGTTTTCATGTGAAAGCAATAAATGTTGAAAAAGACTAATATTAATGTTGTTTATTAATTAATATTAGTCTTGTGTTATTAATAAACAACATTAGTATTAATTAATTAATATACAACATTAATGTTAGTCTTGTGTTGTTCTTGCTTTTAATGTTGAAAAAGACTAATATTAATATTAAGTAATATAAGCAATAAATGTTGAAAAAGACTAATATTAATTAATATACATAATTATATATATAGTTTTCATGTGAAATCAATAAAATCATATTGAAACAACATTAATAGTTACAAATTTTGAAAACATACTATTATGGTATTATTAGAAATATTAATGTTGTTTCAATATGATTTTATTAATTTATTGAAATAATACTATAGCAAATTTTTGATGTAGGTATCTAGTCGTTCAATAAGGCATCAAGTATATACCAATTTACAAATATTGTTTTACACTTATTCAAGAAAATGCAAAATCCTTAAAATTATATTGTGTTTGTCATATTTTCAAATTTTCTTTTGTTGATTATAGATATGCTTAAGATTATAAGAGTTGAAATGTTAGATTTTAAAATTTTGCACAACTATTTGACTTTCACAATAATTTTGTGAATTTTAATCTCATTGATTGCAATAATTAAAATCAATATCAATAACTTGAATCAACATTTTCTAAATCAATAGTACTTGAGTAATCAAAGTTCTTTGTAGAATAAAAAGTTTGTTTAATTTATATAAATAATACATTGAAATACATCTCTATTCTTTTTCCATCATGGTTTTAATCTATAAATGATTTAAGGAGAGATAAACTCTTTTTAAACTCCGCTCTCTGTTCTTCCATATTGTAAAAATTTCTATACAACATTTTCACATGTTTCTTCAAAGTTGCATTCTTACGTAGGACTTTATTGAGGTGATCTTCATGTATTTTGCAATTTTTACAATTTGGTTCTAAAACTTTGCAAAGATTTTGTAACTCTATTGTATTGTCGTCAACTTTGCAAATAGTTACATCCATTGGGTTTGATTCATGGTTCTTAGAAATGAAATTTGATTGTGGTTGATATTCCATATAACTTTGAATTATTGGCACAACCTCAAAGTAATGGTCAATATTTTTTTGAACTTCATATTTTTTATCTTTATTCAACCTTTGTTGAAGTTTAGTTGGTGAATTTTCACATGTTGCGAAGAACTTGGAAGTCCAAATCCTGGAGGGACATCATCATATAAATGAGCCATAGGGCTAACACTCCAGCTAATACGAGTAGAATAAAATTCCCTTTCTACAGACTTCTTAGATTCTTTGTCATCACCCCAAGGCTCACGTTCTTTGGTATATGTAACTCTAGAACTCGATCTTTTTGAGTTATGCAGCGGATTTTTATCATCATAAAGAAGTTGGTGTGATAAAGATTTATATGCCTTTGTGGTTGGTGATTCATAATCGTGTTGAGAACCAGAATTGTCATTATCGCAATTAGTAGCATTGTAAATTAACCGCTTGCATTCATTGTGATGAAAATGATCATGGTTGTGTCTTTTGTCATGACAATTATTTGGCTTGTGATGACGTAATTCGTGAGATCCATGTGCGAATTTGCAATCAAAACCCTTTGTTGTCATTGGACATTTATTCCCATTTTTCCAATGCATGCAATACTAATATAATTTTTATATATAGGCATGTTTCCTAAGTTTCTATTGTAATAATGAATAAACTCCCTCTCTAAAATAAATAGAATGAGAAGTAAATATCAACTTCTAATGAAATAAACATAATATATTTATATACTTTAGGACACTATATATTGATACATGAAGTCTAAATTAAACGTAAAAGTTAAATATTAAAATAAAAGTTAAAATATTAGAATATTATAAAATCATATAAACTTAAAAGCAAAAAGTAAAAGTATTCAATGATGCTTCAAAATATTTTAGGCTATAAAATATATCTTGATATAAGAACATAAATAGTATTAGTGAAAATAAAAACAAAAAGTCTTAGTACAAAGGAATTGATACAAAAACATCAATTTTAAATGCCCGCTAAGACTCTCACATCATTACAGAACCCTTTTTGTACAAATAATTTTTTTTGTGAAATCATTACAAAAAAATTAAAGATCAAACTCTAAAAATTAATATTTTTATGCTTAGTTCGTTTGGTCCACCTGTCACCGACATACATCTTACATTATTTTAGAACAAATTACCAATTATAATTACATAATTACATGTGTATGGCTTTTGCCAAGGGTTCAATTATTTTAAAATATTTAGTATGTTTACCTAATATCTTTAAGTGGGACTGGCTACTGCGTCGTGTAGAATGTTTTAGGAATATTGTGTCTTGTCAGCATTGCCGTGTGGCAGTTTAGGGTTAGAGAAAAGGATTTAGAATTTGGATTTAGGATATAGGGGTTTGGGGTTTAAGATTTGGAGTTCGTAATAAACCCTTTAGTGCCCAAGGTAGTTCTAGAGAAACCACAGTTTTTTGGGTGATGTTTCTTTAAAACTCTCTCTGTTGAAATTAGGGATGCTATTAATAGTATCCAACCGTATGACTGTAAACATAGCTTAATGAAACAAGTGTCGGTTAATTCTTGGTAAGATCGGACCGTTGGATTGAAAGATTATAATATGTCTTTCAAATTTTGGGGGTGTGTGACTTCAAGGTTAAGTAGAATTTGGGTTAAATTTTCTAAAATAAAAGTGAAGAAGTTCAGCAATGGCCTGTGTCAACACTTCTTCATTGCAATCTTTCATGTCAAGAACAGACTCATACATAATTATTGCGAATTTTATAAGTGAGAGTGACTTATCCATGTACGGTTTAGGACAAAATTTATACGTTAAAATAAGAAAGGAGTTGGTACATTGATGAAGATCAGACTACATACACTAATGGAACATGAATAAGAGAACACAATCCAAAAAAAAATACAAGATAACAAACTTGCAAACACAAGAAATACCACATAGTACGTGTGTTGTATTTGTAAGTATTTGTTGTATTTCGAGGTATTTGTAGTATTTTGGTGTTTTGTACATAGGTACTTGGATAGCTAAGAAAGTCAAATTTCAAATTTTCTTTTTGCATCATCTGCAAAATCAAAAGTTACACATCTGAACTTCAGACATTGGACTGAGATGGTTCACAGATTTTCTAGCATTTCAATTTCTAGTGATCTAGTGACCACTTAATGGTTACCTGGGCACTAAAGGGTTAATAATTTGGAGTTTAGGCTCGGGTTTAGGGTTTAGAATTTGGAATTTAGAGAATATTTTTGTTGACGTGAGTGAATATTTAGGAAATATACCGCACCCAAACTCTTTGCACCCCACACCTCCAATTCCGCACCGCGTAGTAGTTGACCTCATTTTAAGTGACATTTAGAGCATGTAATGTGGCTACTTAAAACATTCACTTGCCTCTTCAAAACTACTCAAAACACTACTAATGAGGCTCTGTGCCATTGCCCTTGTATTCCCTGTGATGTAGCCATGCTTTTATTTTATTTTATTTTATTTTAGAATAATTTATCCACAATTTAATTCAATTTATGGTAACAAAACTAAATTAAGATTTCATAACTTTCACACTGTAGGTCTTAAAGCCACGAAAACTTTTATGCATCCCTTCTCATTGACAACTTTTTAACGATATCAAGAACGCGACTGGTGGCTCCATAGACTGGGAGAGATTTCATTATAACATACAAAACAAAACAAAACAAAACAAAACAAAACAAAAAAACTACCTCTTTTATATATATAGATGTATGCAGATTTTTTAAGTACTTTTGTGACCCTTAAAATATATTAGTGCCCTTTGGAATATCTTAGCCTCCCGTAAAACAATGTTAAAAGAACTACAAGACACATTTGTTTATATATATTGGAGGCAAGATGAGGAAAATCTCAATCTTATCAACACAAGTCTTGGATCACTCTAATTAAGGTTTGTACTATGCTTTTGTGTTATAAAATTCTTGTAGCAACAATTCACATTGTTCTTGACAGTGTGCAATACTTAATAAAAAAATAAAAATTGAAAGAATTAGCAAGTGAAAAACACACACATACACACATACACACACATACATAAATATAAATATATAAATATATAAATATAAATAAATATATATATATATATATATATATATATATATATATATATATATATATATATATATATATATTCTCAAATTCAAACAAATTGTATGGAATGTATTAAGCAAGTTAGAGAAAAAAACTAGCTTGTAATTACACGTCATTACTGTGGTCACAGAAAAGCACTTATCAATTCAATCTGCATACTCCCAAGTACATTTCAGTTGGTGAGCTCCCTCAACAATTTACAATTTACAGCAATTGTATTTTCAAGATTTAACCCTTTAGCGCGCCAGCGTCCATATATTAGACGACGAACAGATTAAAGCTGTTTGATTTCCATTCAAAGTGGACAGTTTTCATCCACCAATTTTTTTTTTGGGTTCTAGTGCAAGTTGACTATCCTTTGCACGGTGTGGATCTTCAAAATAGATTATCATGATTTTTGGAAAAATAACACAATTGGTTTATGTCAAGTTTCATTCTTAGTTCAAAAAGTGAGACCTTAAACATAATTTTCCAAAATAAGTAGAATCAAATAATGGAAACCATACCATCTCGCAGTGCATGTCATTCCAATTTCATTCCAATATTTTTCAATATTTTTGTGTTAATTCAGGATTTTTCATTGAATTTCAAGAGAAAACCTTGCAAAATTATTTTAAAATTATTAATAAAAAATATGATACATCTAACTGTACAGATGTGATCTTCACATTGGCATTTACAAATTTTCTTTGTACATCAACTCCATTTTTGGTTTCCATCAAACATTTTATAACACTTCTTTGAAAACAATGTTGAATTGGGACGTTAAAGGGTTAAGACTAAATTTTTTTTTTTCATAAGAGCAAACAAGATTGCTTCTTTATAAACGAGGATAGCAGTTCTACATGATTTTGTACTTTCCAAAGTGTACATAGGCTCCACAATGTGAACTTTTCCTTATTTTGTGCTTAAGTTGGCTTCAGTATTTTTTTTTTTTGCATTTAAATGCCAAAAAGCATCAAAAATAATTGGCGTGCATCAAGCCTTAAGGAAAAAACTGAAGAAAAATGGATGAAGATGTTAGATTGTTTTAATTTTTGAAAATAAATTGGATGAAGTTGCCATTTTAATGAAATTCATCTAGATCTATAGATGAAAAGATAGTTCTATCCAAAATATAAATGAAAATGAAAATATTTGGCTACACCATTTTATTTTATGTTGCTTCTTTAGCACTTCATAAAAAACCAAAAAATCCCCAGTTGGCCCCCTAATCCCAATGGCAAAGTCATTGACATTGACATACGTAGAAAAGACCAACTAATTGAAATTCTTGTCCACTAGGTCATTTATCCATAAAGTTAGAAATTCTCCATCCTAAAGAACAATTGTCGTGTGGATCGTCTAGTTGCGCCATAAAATCATGAATACATGTATGAATGCAAAGACCATAGACGGAAGAGCTACCATACCCACATAGCAGATTTATACAAAAATATTTATTTTTTAGTTTGACAGAATTAATTTTACCATGTGTCACATAGGCATTGGCTATAACGCACAAATAGTCTAGGTGGCACCAAAATAATCAAATTATTCCCCACAATTGTAAGAACCTACATGAGCTTACGGTAAAGGAAGTTACCTTAACAAAGTTACATGTGTGTTACAACAATGATGTTCAACCATATATGGTGTACATAGGGGTACCTTCAAGCATCACTCTAGTGGATCATTTCAAAACTGGCACACTGAAGCATGCAAGCAAGGAGATTTTGACCCTCAATATCTTGAACAATTGCTTATTAAATGAAACAAACAAACATTCTATCTTGTAGTACATCTGAAGTCAATTGCAAAGAAGCTCATCTTTTAACTCCAAATGGTTTGTGCATTATGAGCATTTGAATATTTACCAATGTTCACTTAGTGTTTATCATTGTCCGGTGATTGCAGATACAATAGGAAACTTAAGTTTTGATGTTTGGTATCAGATTATCCCTTAACCCTTTAGTGCCGAGGTAACCACTAGGTAGTCATTGGGTCATCTGAAACCCTAATGCTGGAAAATCCATGATGACTGCACTCTGATCTGCGAAGTTCAGATGTGTAGCTTTTTAAGCACCACGTTCTTGAATTTTATTTTTTTGATTTCGTACTCTCCAACTACCCAAATACGCATGTATAAAAGTTTAAATACTGCACATACATGTAAACCCATAGAAAGAAAGCCAGGTTTGAGTGTAAAGGACGTTGCCCTTTGAACGTGCACTGGTTTGAACGTTCAACGGAAAGAAAAGCCAGGTGTTAGCTCGTGGGAGAGAAAGAGAGGAACATAAAGAAAGTTAGAGTATTATGTATGACATTGTAACATTATGGCGTAGTTGATGGTATTGAGCCATTTCTTTGGGTTTTTTTAGGATAAGCATGCAATTTGCAAACCTTATGTGCACCTTGAACAGAAACTATAACTTGATCAAAGTGATTTGGATTCCACGATCCATGTTTTACTGTATAAAGAATCTGTATGAACCGTATACGTTTGCCTGGGCCGAAGAAAGCAATTCACGAATAATTATGTGTGTCCATTTGATGCGTGTGATGAATTGAATCGAAAAGGATGAGATGCTCGAAGGCTGAATCGAAGTTTCATGAATGTAAAAAAATGGTAACCTTACGTTCAGAAGGATCGAATTCACCACCCCTGAAATTGTCTGTTCCCGGTCCACAATATACGGTTGCATCTCGGGTTATAATCTCCAAAACCAACAGTCCGATGACCCCAAAATTTACACATTGTTTTCATTGATGAGTGCTTTTCAAAATCATACGGTTGAATTGAGCACTGAACCCTGAACAAGAAGCGCAGTACAGTCCGAAAAAAAAAACCCAGAAAACGGCCATGGCGAGCAAAACAGCCCCAGGCGGTAAAGGGCTAAAGGACCACAAATATGTTTCTCTTCAAACGCTCCAAAGCTACCTAAAAGTACCCCTTCTCGTAAATAGACAAATAATTTTTGATCTAAAACCTTTTTGACCAATACAACCGTAGGATATTTCAACCAACTTGAATTTATCAACACCTATCAACCATTCAGGATTCCTCAAAAGTAAGATTATAAGCTTCAAAGTTGGCTGCACTTTGTTTTTTGGCCGGCTGCCCCAAGTTTGAAACTTTTTGAAAATGCCAAAATGCATATTTTAGTCTCAAATTTGGTTAAATGAATTTGGCAATTGTGTGTATGAGGGTATTAGCTCATTGTATACAAAAATTTAGATGCATAGCTCATTGTATGAAAATTTTCAAGAGCTGTCCGCAGTCAGGTTTTTCACCTTTACATGATTGTAACTTCTGATCTATACATCACCTACGTACGCAATTCACCATCCCATGTTTGCTACAAAGACTATAATCACCACAAAAAATCTCAAAAATTGAGGATCAATACTCATCCACACTGAGCTGACCGAACTTGGAAAAACTGCCTTGGCCCTTTAGGGATTAAGGCTATCCTAATTATCTTCAAAATGAGACCACACCAAAATTCTAACAAAGTTGTGCACACAATTAGCAATGTTTGTAACTTGTATAAATTATGGTAGTGTGGTGATGGGAGACCTTGAAGCTTGCATGCTCATAGGGACTTGAAATCCACTGGGTTACAGTCCTACATCCACGGGAATGGGGGACCGGACACCTGCAACACGAATGAGCGAAGTTCATGGAACCCAAGACGATGCTTACTGTCTTTCTTCGTGCTCACAAGAGCACATGTACGAGTCTGAAGAGAACCGCTGGATGGCACAATCGCACTTGTGAACAAGCTCAATACTGAAGGACAAAATTAATAGCTGTTGTTACTCCTCAACAAGAATGTGCCGCATAAACAACAGTGCGAAAAACAATACCGGCAAAAAGAGCAGTGGCGATGAAGGGTGAAGCAAAATAGGGACAAGGAATCCCAGTCAAAATTTATGCCCAGCAGTGGGGTATCAGTTACACGCCGCAGAGCTGCGAAGCAAAGTTCTTCAAACAAGCTTGAATAAAAAATCGGTTACAGTTACTAGTACAGTACCAGAGAAAGCTAATACACTTGGCTACTTTATACAAACAACGTTCTCTAGGAAAAAATAAAATAGTTAAACAAAACAAGTCAATTACGTGGGTACCAAAAAGGGATCCTGTGGCGATTGGAGCACCCTGGCAAGAAGCATCGTGAGAGGGACAGCAATCACAACGCAAAGGGAACCCCCCAAGACTGCTTCAGCAATGGACGTGACTCTCTTTGCGGAACGCACTAGCGAGGTGCACCAACCTGGCTCACCTTCGTTAACCCAGACAGCTTCGTCGATGGAACCGTTCGTATAGGACTTACTCCCTTGGCTGATGTCCGATAAGGTTTCTACTTGCTCAAACGACATGCTCCTCCTTGCGCCTAATCGTTGATCATCAACAGCCCTGTTGACATCCAATCCCAGGTCCCACTCTTGGGCCTTCATTGCAGACCTTTTGCGCTGAGACTCTGTGCATGACGAGCAGGCTATGTTGGCGTCTGGGGTTCCAGGCGGCTTCGGACTCTGATGGCAAGGGCCAGTATCTTCCACTGTAAGGCTTCCCAGTTCGTCGTTCTCAGGCGATTTAGAATGGTCCGAGGCATTACCATGGTCCAGGAACTTCACTTCTTGCAGCGGAGGTGAGACTGCTTGAGTTACACCAGCAACGCTCTGGCCCTTTCTAGAACGAGTAAAAGTTCTAGAGATATTACTGTGCCGTTCTTCCTTTTCCTCTTCACTGCTTTCCTCGGTCGCAGATTCATCAGACGCAATAGGATTGTCTCTAACACTCCAACCTGAGTCGCTAGAGCTTTCAACATCCATATCTGCATCTTCATTGAACTCAATCCTCTTGCCTGTCCTATCTTCAACCCTTCTCACTGCATCCTCATTGAACTCGGCCCTCAACCCCGCCCCACCATCAATCCTTCTAACCGCGTCTTCATTGCCCACTTCATCGCCCGGACTTGAAAGTTGAGACTGAAGTGACAACACTAGTCTCCGCGGAGTGGTGTATGGCAGAAAATCCGCTGTAGTGATCAATACTCTTGGCTTCTGCAAGGTTGCAAAACAGATGATCAAATTAGGCCGACTAAAAGTTAACCCTAACAAGAGTAAATCCTAACGCTCATACTACATTTTTCAGAACCAAAACCAGGAAATCCTGAACTCTATTTGCAATTTTGACCATGTTGCCTACAAAATCAAAAACCATCATGACTTTGTTACCAGAGCACTGAAGCCGTCTTCTGGATTATTGGACGAGTTGGTAAGTTTCATGTACTGTGCATGTGAAATGCCTGCATTATGGTCATGGACATTGGGATTTCCAACTGGTAATCCTTGAAGAGAGCTCATCCGGGATATCTGTTTGTTTTCCAACACTTCAACGACCTTTTCAGCCACGCTGTTCCTGGAATAGCCCTTCTTGCCTGGTGTAGCAGAATCATTAGCATCAGAATTGCCACTATCCGCACCCCTGTATGAAATATAGTTGCTCTGAACACACTCACTTTCCCCGATTGACTCAGGTGTCTGAGACTCTTGCTTAAATTGCCCAATCACACTCGGCAACCTAGAGTGACCTTGGGTACTGGCCCCATTCTTGGCGCAATAACCCAACTCAGCTGAGCCTCCGGACAAGATCTCCTCATCCTCTGCCATCAAGTCTCCTTCTGCTTCTCCAAATGATCGAGTGATTTGTGCCTCGAAGGGACTAAAACGTGATTCGACTTTCCCCTTTGGATGATCCTGGGTTACAGTTGTTGGAGTAAAATCTCTCTCATCAAGCGATTCTTTCTCGTTCCATTGCACCCCTGCTGTGTCTTTATTGCCAACGAGCTTGTTGTGGAAAGCTCCTGAATATCCTGACAAACCTACGCAGGAATCTGGAATACTGCCTCCGAGATCCGAAGGTCGCAGATTCTCCTTGACCGCTGCAATCACATCCAAGTTAGAAATGGGATCTTGTCGGACAATTATGAAATAATGACAAAATGGTAAAAGCAGGAAATGTACCAATACTTACAGATTGTATTGTGGTTCTTGGTGAGCCCCGCGGCCAGGTCAAGGCCTGAGGTGAAAGAATAGGTCTCAGTCCTTGATGGGAATAGAAGGGAGCGCTTCATCTTCCCAGTGGAGCCAATTTGAGGGGTCGAGAAAGGATCAGAAGATGCAGAGTCGCACGCTGCAGGGGGAGGAGTATAAGATGAGAGATTGTAAGTATCCTGCGAGCTTGGGCTATACTTGTTTGAACTCCAGATTCTTGGCTGAGGTGTCTCTTTCGTAGGCTCGAAAGATATGGAACCCAGGTTGTCTCCATCATCTTCTTCCTTGATTGTCTCTCCGTTCATAATCATTTTAGCAGATTGCAGTGCTTCACAAACGGCAGTGCGAACATGAGGCATTCTGTCATGCTTGCAATTCTCCAGAACCTATACCCCATCACAAAAAAACCAATGGCAAGTTTCAGAGTTAGGATTGCCTCGTCGGTGAAGACGCTCGAAGCAGCAGAGAACATCTAGAAACTTACGACTGAAGCAGCTTCTGATCGGAACAACCGAAGCAGTGCCCACGTCAAATACAAGGAAAAGCATTGCTTCCGTTCAAAATAGATAGGATTCGGACTGAAACCTCCACCTCAAACTGGGCAGAACCGACAAGTTACAAATTCTGCTTAACAGTGTTGTTACCAACGCACGCCCTCATAAATTGTAAAGGTGATGCGAGCATGACCAAGAGTTAAATCTAAAAAAATTCAGCTGAAAGTTACACTAACCTGCGTTATTGCGTGAAATTCCAGGGCTAGCGTCTCCCTGTCCACAATGCCTAAGACAGCCTGCACCATCTTCGCCGCACACTTTTGGTGTTGCCAAGAGTATGTACTAGAGCTCAAGACCTCTTCAGCTGCATGAAGCAAACACGCTCCATAAACATTCAGGGTCCCAGGGTTCATGGTCGCTAATGATCGTGCAAGCTGCATGTGAGCAACTGTCCGGGTAGATTTGTCACCCAAGGCAGAGGTGGTGCGATGACAAACTTCGCTAAGCAAGTCCGCTGGTGCACGCTTCCAATTCTCGGACTCTACCAATGCCTGCAAGCATATTGCTGCCCCCGCTGTGACATGCTCCAGCTTGCCTACATCACACCAGTGATTCTTTTTGTCAGGAGACAGCTTTAGCATTTTTACTATTTTTCCATGGCTTGAAGAGAAATCCAGGCTCCTTTGATGCACTTTTCATATTAATATATAGGTAATATCAGGGTAATACACATGTGCTACCTAGGTGCTACTTAAGCAATACCTGGGTGATACCTAGGTTTAAAGAAGCTATACATCTTGACACCATGTAGGAAATCTGGCTATTATTCCTTTAATTTTTTTCAAAAATCCTTCGTATCAATTAGCCAGCCCAATTTTTATGTAATAATTTGGCTAAAATTAGCAACAAAAAGCCACTGCATCACCCATAGTAATTCCCGATGTCACGCACGCAAGCCTCACCTACAGAATTCTCCATACAGGAAACAGAAAGCTCGCCACTCCCCTCAAGCACAAGGTAAATCTCAATGTGCAGGCTGACATTACCTGTTAGTAGATCGACCAACGGTCGGGAGATGTCCTTCAAAATTCCCTCGGCCTCCGCTGCGCTGGACTGCGAGTCGATCGAATACCGAACCAAAGCCGCAGCCACCTTAGCACAGGCTTGTTGCAAATGAGGAGAACTTCCACTCGCAGATAAGGAGCGAGTCATAGTTGTCATCACCCGGCCAATCTGCGGAATGATGAGCTTCCCGTGCACGCGAGCAACTTCTTCGTAAAGAGATATGGCATACGAGCGCGAACCTCCAGTGTCCTTGGACTCAGACACCTGTGATCCACATCCGATAACTTCAGAAGCTGCCTAAACTTCCTGCGGCGCTTCCAAATTTCTAGGCCACAATTCAAATGCTGCTGGCGTGGATTTCAAATTAATTAACGTCACGAAATGGATGCCCATATTCAAATGCAGGTAGTTACAAACATAATGAAATATCAAATATGCAACTCACGCAGTTTGTAGAGCTACTAATACTATTTTTTTTAAAACCTCCTCAGGCGGGAAAATCGGAACATGCGTCTAATCAAGATTTTGCTCAAAGATAAACACCTCTCTTCTGACCTATCTCCGTGTGAATACATAAACAGGGCCCGGTATTTTGGCGCAGCAAGAAATGCAGGGAGAATTTTCAAATGCAGGTGGTTCCAAGCATAATGAGCTCCACACGAAATATTAAATATGCAACTCACGTAGTTTGTAGAGTTACTAATACTATTTTCAAAAAACCTCGTGAGGCGGGAAAATCGGAATATACAACTAATCAAGATTTTGCTCAATGATAAACAGCTCTCCTGTGACCTATCTCCGTGAGAATGCATAAACAGGGCCGGTATTCTGGCGTAGCAGGTTCGCCCTTACCTGAGCCAAGAACCGAGGAACAGAACTAGGCTCCAGATTCTCCACAAACTGCTTGAGCGCATGCAGAGCCACGCGGCGACTCTCGCCATCCTTTTCAAGCTTGGCAAGATCCTGCTTCACCAGCGGACTCATGTACCGCACTGCTCCTTCGTCTTCCTTCATCGTTCCGGCTAGATACAGGGATCCAATACCACCACTTTCAAGAGACGAACACCTGTATCAGGAAATTCAAACCCCAATGTATACCTCTCACATACTTCCAATTCGATCTGAATGGGGAAAACAACGAAAAATATTTTCAAAAACACGGCATACAATGCCACCGCTTTCTAGAGACGAATACCTGTATCAGAGGACATTCAAATTTGAATTTTCTTAAGCGCTTGGCAAGAACCTCGTCCCAAACCCCAATGTAGACCTCGAACGTACTTTACAATTGGATTTAAAGGGCGGCACCAAGCTCAAAGCAACGATAACTCAACGGACACGATTTTGATACACACGGATTGAACGTACAACCCTTGCACCAAAAAGCAAGATATGAATCTGAATGCGCAGCTAAGGTTTGAACCACTACCAAAAACGAAATGACAGGAACCTCTTCTGTCAAGAAAAACTTCAAACACTTAAACAAATCACTCTGCACACCTCTCCCGTAATCACGGAGCGGAACCCACGGACAGAAATGGGAGGGAGCGAGAGGAGAAGACAAGGGAGACGGGGAAGACTGGAAGAGCCGTTGGCCAAAGCCCTGCTAACGACCCCTAAAGCCGCGCTGAATGGATGATAAACGCTCAGCAACTTTTATTCATCCAATGGTCATTCTCTGTCCGGCGTTATTCTGTGAGCCTCAAACACCTAAATTCAACAAACTTTGCGGAACTGAAAATTCTAAGTTGTGTGCACCCAAAATCCCTCTTGTCCAAAAATTCTAAAGTCCAGATTCTTACCTATATTTTTACCTAAAAAAAAATTAACCAAAATTCTTACTTAAGAAGAAGATGTTAAATATGAAAATGAACAACAAAGCTTAGGATTAATTTATGTTAAGGAATTTAAGGATTTTAAGAATTTATTCCTTATTTGTATGATTATTAAATAATACATGCTAAAACGTATTGAGATATTCTATCACTTACTATTGATATTTTTATTTTTTTAATATTTCATAATAGTAACAATTATTTGTAATATTATTTTTGTTTAGTTCATGATGGTAACAACTATTTGTAGTAGCGATTATGGGTGCATATACCTCATTATGAAGTGAATTCTTTTATGCAAATAAATTTGTAGAACTTGTTGGAATAAGAATTATGGATCCTAGTATCGATCCAAATCTTTGTATTTGCCATTACAACAGCTATCGTTGTCGCTATTTTTTTAACTCCTTTAGGTAGTATTGAAACGCAATATAAAAACCATATTCAACTCTTGGAAGATTATCTTGCTTTCCTTATTGTTCCAAATTTTAAAGGCTATTTTTTTAGTATCTAAATAGGCGATCTATATTGACAAATAGAACCTCCCATTGTTTATTGCTAAAGGAATCTAATAGAGCTTTATTTTATTCAAAGAGTTTGCAAATCATAATCACATTGGTGCTCAAAATGGATATACATGATTGGTTGTCTTGGGTATTAAGCCTTTGGAGCACTTCCATTGTACATTAGAGGAAATTTGAAGCCTCTAGAAGGCTCCGAGTTCTCATGCACAAAAATTAATAAAATAAAAAGATATTAAAAAAAAAAGTCAAATTAAAAATATAATTTAAAAAAAAAATAGATCTGATGTGGTTGCCTCTTAGCCACGATAGATTGAATATTAAAATGTTGATATTTTAAAAAATAAATAAATTATTTTTTAGAATTTTTTTACAATTTCAAATAGTTTTAATTAATACTTTAAAAATATTTTTATTAAAATAGAATTCTCAATATAAAAAATTAGATTCTAGCAAGAGTTTTGAAACGGACCTTTGGAGGTTTCAAATCTCTTCCAATGTATACTAGCAAGGTTCGAGAGATTGAATAGTGTTGGGTTGTGGAGCTATGTCAAAATTGTCATGAAACTTTTGTAGATTTTACACATCGTTAGAGGAAATATGGGCTTGCAATAAACCCTCAAAATGCCTATTTTTTTGTCCTCATGGTGCTTGTAAGCATGGCCAACTGTGGTTTGTAATGTCATAATTCAAAGATTGTGCTACAATGACATTGATACTATGACATTGATACTATGAAGAAAAGAACAATAGGAAAAACAAAAAAAACAAGAGAAAGGCCCCCAACCAGACCCGCTCCAACGCCTGCAGCGTAGCGGCGGAGTCCAGTATATAATTTATATTAAAAAACCGGAGTGCCTACTGGCATCACTAACAAAGTTTGTGTTTTCTTTTAAAATTTATTTCTAAAAAATAAATAAATAAACATAACAACAACGCCGACTAGCGCTATGGCGAGCCTATGGGGTGTATTTTAATGTTTTATTTGTTTTTTATTTTAGGTTGATCCTCTTTTTGCAACTTTCCATAGGACTTGGAGCCTTCTACAGCCCTATATTTCCTTCAATGTCGTTAGCGCAATTTTAGTAGATGAAGTTTGAAATTCCAGTCACTTCCAATAAATTGATGAAACACGAATCCTTAAATCACTCATGATTTATATTGAAAAACTCAAAAATTATAAATTATAAATTAACTTGAGAAAGTCAAGGGGTGAACGCAGTTTTTAAAATGTATTTGTAAAAGCTACGATAACTTACAAATATGGAGTTATAATACAAATCAAAATTGTAGATATTGATGTGTGGATTATATATGTATAGTTGGATTTACTGTGTTCATCACCGTTTTTTTAATTATTTTTTAAAGAATTTTTCATTGAAATTTAATAATAAACCGAAAAATAACCTTCTTTTACTAGAATATTTTTTGATTGGTTAAAAAGCAAAGATACTTAACCCCTAAAGGACCGTAAGGCCCCCAGGGGGCTTTTGAATGTAGAAAAGTGCAAATTGGATGAGATTGTTCCAAAGAAGCCCAAATTTGCGGGGAGAGGACCCTAGCTGTTTTTGCGAGATGGATCCAATGGTTTTTCCCGATCGGAAAATGATGAAGAATTGGATTTTTGGCGAATTCTTTGAGAAGAGCATTCTTTGAGACTAGCGTCGAGGTTTCACTTTATCATACACTATGATATCTCATTGTTTGGAGACTTCAGAGTCCCACATCTTTTTTTCCACACCTCAGAATTTGACGAAAAAAATTCCACATGAGGGTCATGATGTTCTTTACATGTGGTAAAAATTTCAGATGTTTTGGAGCACTTCTAAGCAATCCGATTTCAGCATAAGTACGAAGTACCCCCTGCCGTAACAATTTCCATCAATCTTCTCAACGGTGGCATTTTCTCAAAAATTGTGCGATCTTGTTGATCTCTTTTTCATAAACAAGCTATGTAAGTCTTCTTTAGTTTCAACGGTGCCGATCGTGAAAATTACCCCACACTAATAAGAAATTGAGCTTGCTACAAGAGCTAATCAAGAAAACAAGAGCTAAGCTAAAACACCCCCGGTCCTTTAGGGGTTAAGATAGTAAAACAATTACGATGATATTCTATCCAATTTCAAAAAATCATCTTCAAGGCCTCATTTTTTGAACTAAGAGACCACCTTGACATCAAACTATTATGTTTTTTTAATTTTTTAAATAACATTAGTCTATTTTGAAGATTCATACCATACAAGTTGTAATCAAGAGAAATTTGGATGGATGAAAAATGTAAGTGGATGTGAGATACATAAGCATTTGAATTCATTCATTATCTAGAATCTAGATGCTCTAACTCTTAGGGTTTAAATAAATAAAAAAACTTGATGAACTTGACTAGCAATTTCAAAAATTAAGTCATGGGTCTTAACCCCTAAGTACCCAAGGGCTTTCTTGAAATGCTAGATGTATTATAATGTCAGCTAGGAAGTTGAGAAGCGGATTAGCTTCTCGCTTCCTTACATTTGGGCATTGGCTCATTGTCAAGACGAACAGACACTTTATTCACGCCGGCCTCGAAAGAGGACCGGTGTTCGTATCTATCATATCTATCTATTATAATGTCCATCTTACTCAACTTTTATGAGCTTCAATCTTTAAACATATGTAGAGGACAACACTAGGAAAACATCCATATGGTTAAATTTTGGAAAAATGCTATGAATTTATTAATAATCAATTTAGAAGAATTTTCTTTGAAAATTCATAAAAAATACATGTTTAGTCATTTAAACTTGGAATCAAGTATGGTAGGTCAAAACATTGGTTTTATACGGTGGTTACCTTGTTCATGTTAGAACTAATCTTATCTGATAGAGAAGCCAAAGATTCCATCCTGGACAGATTTTCAAAATTGTGACAATTTGAGATGCTGTCACTTTGAGGGCTTTAGAGGAAAACCAGTAAATGTTTTTCTAGATTTTCTTTTTGGAAAATTTGCTCATTTTCAATATCTACAAGGAAAAAAGTTGATGCTCAAAAATTGTTATTTTCGCAAAAGTTATGGACGTTTAAACTGGGCTAATCTTTTTTTAAACTCTGAAATTTTGGATCAACCAAATATGATCAATTAGGCAATTAGGGATTAACCATTTGGAGTCTAGGTGATGATGGAGAAATCACAGTTTTTTTGGTGATATTTAAAAAAAATCTTTATGTTGAAATTCTGGATGCTATTAATAGTATTAAACTGTATAATTAGAAGCATAGCTTAATCAATCAAGTGCCAAATAAACCTTGTTAAGATCGGATCGTTGGAGTGGAAGAGTATAGGATGTCTTCGAACCATATAATGCACACTTAAAAATGAGATTTTGGAGGGTGTATGACTTCAAAGTTAAATAGAATTTGGATTGAGTTTTCAAAAATGAATATAAAATTGTTTGACAATGAAAATTGTGTGACTCCATTGCAATCTTTCATGTCAAGAAGAGCATTATATTGTGAATTTTATAATTGAGAGTGACTTATCCATATACGGTTTAGAAAAAGAAATTGTACGTAATAATATGAAAGGAGTTGGTACATTGATCAAAATCAAAATACATACACTAATAGAATGTGAACAAGAGAACACAATTTACTTTTTATTTATTTTTAATGCATTGGAATTCCATTGAAAATGGGAACAAGATCCACACACAAAAGTTTAGTTGTTCAAACAATAGTATACAGACTCCTTAGCTGAAAAGCCACAAAAAAGATTCACTGCATAGTGGAATTATCGTAAAGTCATTGTAATTACTGTAAAATCTACCATGGATTTTGCTTGATTTATTCTTATTTGTTCACTCCAAATAGTTAAAAAAGTATAGAAGATCAAGATGGTCTATCATTATTAGGTGTGTAAGAGCTTGGTGGTCGTCAAACTCATGGAAAACTTTTTGGGTTCTTTTCTTGATGGTTTTCCATGAGCTTGAAGACCCAAAAAAGTTTTCCATGAGTCCTAGCAATTCTGGTTTTATGTTAGGGCGCTTGTCAATTTCATTCACCTCTATATTTACTTGGCACTCTCAGGAGTATTGAAGTTAGTAGCATTTCGGATTCTCTTCATACTATTTGATCTATCCAGTATGGGATAATTAGAAGGGATTAGTTCGTGATTGTTTCTGAACGATGGAAAAACACTCTTCCGAATGACTGTGATCTAAATGTTATTTCCATCAAGGCCTCTACAATCCAGTTAAGTCTTACTCAAAGTCCTCTGAATGGCTGACATTATTTAAGGGCTATGATTCAAACATGCACTTCCTGTATCAGGCATTTGATTTTTCACTTCTTGATTGTTCAATCCTGTAACAAATGTGAATTTAATCTCTGTGACAACAATAAAATGGACAACGATAGGTAACGCTTCTATGAAAATTTTCACAACGAGATTTTTTTTTTCTGTGCACATTCCATTTTTCAAACATTCATCATCCAAAAAAGAAAACTGAAATTTTCAAATAAAATTGTGAAACAAAGGTATGCTCGAAAATCATAAAAGTGCCCTGATGAGAGGAATTCAAACTAGGTGATGCAGATTGTCTGACCTATGAGGAGCTTCTAAGAAGGTAGAGAAGTATAAACTTAACATAATCTGAAAAATTGAGTATCAAATCACTGGTCAATGAAGCATAGGCACAGGTTCGATTCTGATTGTATGAGAGTGAATACGGGAAGCTACATCGCCGCATGGAGTGCGACTCATCTCTACTTCGGCTCAAATGGTGTTCACATGGGGAAAACGGAATAGCTTGTTGCTTGTACAGTCAACTTGATCATCCTGCATAGACAAGGACCCTTATTACCAAAATGCACAGTTCTCAGCGGAAAGTAAAGCTCAAAAACGTTACCAATACAATATCAATTTGCTCTTTGAGAAAGAATTAAATCCTCCGAGGAAACGAACAAAAGAAGAGATTATAGACTACCATTTGCATGATTTACGTCATTTCAGAGACTCAAATTTTGCTCTCAAGCTGCGTCCAGAACACACAGCATTTTCACTAGAGCGTAACTTCATTACAGCTTACTCAAAACAGTGCATGCTTAGGAGCACCTGCTGGTGCAAAAGAAGCTCAAGTTGAGATTGCATACCAACATTCACTAGACTAATCATTAGGTTAAACACACTAATGGTTATGGAACTGTATAGCACTCCACAGATGTTTTGCATACCAGGATCGTGACGAAGATAGTTAATTCCTTCTTATGCAACACTTTGCACCGCCCTCTCAAACGCAGCTTCACCAGCACCAGCACGCTCCACAAGCACATGGGTTGGGTGTGAAATCTTCAACTGACTGGTCACACAAGCACAACAAAAATTAGGACTAACGCTGCAATATTTCCCTTTATCTGGAAGACCCATCCATGTAATAGCATATGCTGGTTAACATGCACAAATCTGATGGGCAGAAGGAATCCAGGAAGATATTGATATGCACAGGTAGATGAGTTAAAAGGGCTCTGAAGCCATTTGTTCACCTCAGGTATCGTCCAGTTGGCTTGCTCAAGTGTAGACTGCACACGATCAGATTAGCAAGTGTGTTGGCGTCCTTCGGATCCTGCAAATATTACCCAACGTAACCGATCACTACCCGACTGCAACTGTAAAACACTGAAAACTCCATCCAGAAAATGCAGCTTGATGTTGTGCTTACTTAGCAAAAAGAACAATCAAATAAAAAACCATATAACAAAGTATGATGTCCCGAGTAGGTACGGTAGTCTGGATAAAGCACGGAAGGCAAGTATGATACTGCCAACACCATAGCCTCATCCAAGAATGTAACTTCTATTGAACGATGAACCAGACATGCAGTATGTACCTTGTTCAGAGCCTCCAAGAGCCGCGCTTCTGCCTCTTCAAATTGGCCCATGTGCATTTGACAAACCGCACTTCCATTCATCAGCATGACTGTCCACGTGTACTTTTCACACAGCTCCTGGAAGATGTAGAATGCTTCCTGCACCTTGGCGCCACCCTAAACAAAAACACAGGAGTAGCTCATTTCTTAGTAAACAGCTAAGGTTCAGTGCAAAATAAGAGTCTCATACCGGTTCCGAGATGTACGTTACGCTCACGTGCATGTGATCTCCTCAAAAGCTACGAGACAGATTTGACGATAATCTTCAAGGAAAGTGAACCCATTCAAGACCACGACCTAACTAAACACATACAACTCACGAGTCTTACCAATGACAGATTAACCCATGCATTGGCCAACTGTGTAAGAGTGTGATCTTCGTCAATTTGTTGCATAATTTTCAGTTGCTTCTCCGCATAGTCTGCTCGGTGCATCTTCAGGTAGATCTGTACATTAAGGGCGCACCTGCAAAGATAGAGCAAACCTAGAGTGAGATCGATAGATGCAACATCTCCTACTGATCTAAAAAAGCAGCACACAAGTACTACTCGGCTTTAAATGCGAATAAGAATCTGTTTAAACAAGTCACGCATGGAGAAACCCGAGTCCTATGCCCTCAATCTCCTATCTTCACATAATTGGAAACCTCCCATTAGAAAATTGTAGTCGTCAGGTAGCCACGAGGGCATTTCCAGGATGGTAGTATGCGACAGATTGTTCACAATAACCAATGTGAACACTATCAATAGGATTAAATGCAGCAAATCTGAAACAGGTCGATGACGACGGATGATACGAGAAAGATTAGCAGCAGCACATAGACTGTGGCGGACTACAGCGCAACTTCCCATAATCACGGCAAGGTACGATTGGCTAGGTCACTTACAAGTCAAGAGTGCCACCCACGTGAGTGTACTTAAGAGCTTCGTTATAGTTTTGTTCGTGTGTGTAGATCATGCCGGCAATGAGCAACAGCGTAGGGTTGCTTGAAACAGCCGGGTCAGACAGCCACTCCGACAACCCAGCCAAAGCCTTGTCCTGGAAAATGGAAATTCGTGAGCTCCAGAAGAAACAGATTCTCATTCTCGCCCCAGATAACCGACACTGGAGATACATGACATGTTTCATGACGCACAAACTACACACGTACTCTCACACAAATCAGTTTCTCCAAGTGACTAAATACGCTGTAAATGTGTCAACCGAGCTTACCTTCTGAGCTCCCCCCGACAGGTACGATGCGAGGAGTTTTACAGCTTGAAGAGCTGTTGGAGCAGCATCGTTGATTTCATCAATGACCAGCTGATTTTCCAGACAATATCACTCGTGTCAGCACGTCAATTCTCCAAAACACTACCAGTAAGCCATATGTCCACCAACACTAGGGTTTACAAGAGCCCTCTCCCAACTTCATCTGACCTACGAGAGAAAGCTATTACTTATCAGCAAAAAAACCTGCTAACCTAATGAAGATCACCGTCGATCCGTCAACAGAGAAGCAATCGAGTAATACAACAATGCCATCGATACTGAAGAAAACCGATTAACGCTGGCAGACATTCTGCTCCAATTTCAGGCGATGATCATAAGGTGAGCAGTAGATAGCGAGAAACGTTCAGTCGAGTTTCCGGTCCAGTAAACGATCTAGATCGCTGGGAAAGGAGAGAACGTCCAAGATATTGAAAAAGGGACTGGATCGGAAAGGGAGAACGAGACATAATGCCGCGGTGCGAAAAAGGGAGAGGGAGAGAAGACGCGCCTGGTGTTGGCCAAGGGCAATGTAGGAGCGGTAGACGAAGCTGTCCTTATCCGCGGCGTCGGCGTCGGTCAAGCTACGGAGCACGGTGCTGTCGTTGATGGTAGCCTGAAAGGCGCCGAGGTAGAAGTTGTTCCGCAGCGGGAACAGCAAATCGGGCCCGCTCATCGTGACTTGACGCCCCGCCCGCCCTCGCTCGCTCTCTCTGTTCCTCGACCTCCTCCTCCTCCTTCTCGCCCTGTCTCTGTCTCGGTCTCTCGGTCTCTCTGTGTGTAACGATGAGCGAGAGGTTCGTGGATCGTGAGCTTGACGGGCTTTGTCAATGTTGTTCTTGCGTCTTTAGGTCTTCACACACAGCCACACTAATAAGTGCAATTATTGTGGGTCCTCAAGTACTGGACACTCATTCTCGTTTGCGTTTCTACCCTTCCTTTTCAATTTCGGCACTCTTGTGCCGAATAAGTATTTTAATTTTGATTTTAAAGTTCGGCAATCCCAAAAGATTGGAATTTTTGTAAAATGTTCATAATTATGTAAAATTTAGGCATTTTCAAGAACAATATAATTATAGCCGAAACTGTAAAGGTACTATAGTAAAGAGAGAATTTGGTTATCCAAGTTGAATTCTATTCAAGAGTAAGGTAGAACAGCCTATTGGTGTGCGGCTCCTATGGGCGCACTCTAGAAATGGCGTGGTGGGCAACCCATGGGCGTGGAAAACTTGGAGAAACACGGAATTAGGTGATTCATTGTATGGATGTAGGATGGCTCATGATGGATGTAGAATGCAAATTGACGATAGAGAGTAGTCTTTACTTCAAGCAGTCCTACGATTAAATTAGCGAGATGTGTTGGAAGAGGCCGGTTGTGCATGTTTAAACACGTGGATTTAGCAATAAATCCCACCGATTTTAGGTGAAGATATGCATGTTTTGAGATTAAATTGCATTTGCTTTAAGAGTATGTGGTGCTTGTTTGAAGAATAAGTGTTGGCTCATCATACCTTCAGCGTTGTGCATGTTTCAGGAGAGAGTGACTGTGTTTAGATTTTGAGAGGCTCTGATTGGAGGACTTACTGTGCAATTTTAGATTTCGATAGAAATGTTCTACCTTAGGTACTGAGTTTCATTTGAAGAAACCTTAAGCTTGGCATTCGCATGGTTGAGATTTCTGGACATATTGTAGCTTAGCTGATTTTTGATTCGGTGGTGACGTTGTATTGGAGAGGGCTTTATCGATTAGTAGCGTTGTCTTATCTAAGTGAATGATGAGCTTATAAGTAGCGAATGCAGCATCATCTGCAAGTTTTTGGGCAGAGCAGTGTGCAGCGGGGAAGTGCAGGGCGTGGATTTTAGCCCGTCCGCCGCCCCACGGCATTGTTCACAGATCTGTCGCAGACCTCGAGCGACAGTCTGTCGTTCGGAAAATTTGGACGCCACAAGATCCCTGCAGACTGTGATGGTGTAGATCTATCTCATGAAACATTGGGCGTCGGATGGGGAAGTGCTGAAGCCGATCAGCGATTAATCGATGTTGCAGCTCCACGCCCGCAAAGGCTTTCCGCTCGTCCACGGACACATGCTTTTCACGATGGCCAGGAAAGTCTGCAAGGCAACATTCACTCGCAAGAAGAAAACAGTGCATCGCCAGTGTACTTTGCCTCACAGGGTGCATTTATTCCAATGTGCACATCGGAAGGCTCTGGAGGCGCTGCAGGTCCGTCGATGTTGCGAAGATCACCAGCATTGATGACTATCCTCCCGGTTGTGGCATCGCTCGGAGTAGGAGTGCGAGAGCCGGAGTGCAGGAGCGGAGGCGCTGCCGTGCGGATGCGGGAGCAACAGCTTCCGAGGGACACAACATCGACGCCCCGCTGCAGCGAGACATGTAAGCGAAAATCCGTGGGAACTTGGACTGACGACCAAATGAGAGCGGCTCTTGCTGCTGTAGAAAGAGGGACAAAAATCAGAGCAGCTGCCCGGTATTTTGACATTCCAGCAAGCACTATAGCAGATCACCTACATGGGAGAGTTTTAAAAAGAAAAAAAAGGCCACCCACAGTTTTGACAGATAGTGAGGAGAAAGCACTAGAGCAGTATATATGCAAGATGCAAGAGTATGGATTTCCACTTAGCATGGATCAATTAAAAACGAAAGTAGCAGAAATGACACAAGAGAGAGTGACGCCATTTGCAAATGGCATCCTAGGGAATGGTTGGCTAAAATGGTTCAAGAGGAGGCACCCAAACTTAACCCTACGCCAATCTGAAGGTTTAGAGTTTGCTAGAGCACGAGGATTATGCCCTGAAAATGTCAAATCATTTTACTTTAATCTATTTACACTCTATGAGAAAGATCACTACTCTCTAGATCGGATCTGGAATTGTGATGAAACGGGTGCACAGACAGAGAGAAACGGAAGTGGATTAGTGTTGGCTAGAAAAGGAGTTAGGAGTGTGCACAGAATGATGCCGAACGAACGTGAGTGGCTCACAAACCTCACGTGCATAAACTCAGCTGGACAAAGCATTCCAGGGTTCTATATATTCAGGGGCAAACGAATTAGAGACAACTATGTGGCTTTGTGTGAGGACGGTGCAGCCATGGCCATGCAAGAGTCCGCATGGATGACAGGGATTCTTTTTCCTCACTGGATCTCTCACTTCATAAGGGCACTACAAGGTAGGGGAGGAATATCACCAGCAAGAAGGCATTTGTTGATTGTTGACGGCCACAACTCTCATGTGACTCTTGAAGTGGTCCAGAAATGCAAAGAGGTGGGTTTGGATTTGCTGACACTTCCAAGCCACACAAGCCACCGTCTGCAACCACTTGATGTCAGCGTATTTGGACGATTTAAATGTTATTTCAAAAAATTAGAGATGTATGGACTATGAAGAACAGGGGTAGAGGAGCGTGCAAGAAAATTTTGGCAATGTGGGTCTCTAAAGGACTACAACTAGCTCTCACGGAACGCAACATAACCGCTGGCTTTCGTGCAACAGGCATCTACCCTCTCAACATGAGTACTATGGATCCTCATCTCGGGCCCTCAAAACAATTCACTATGCACCAAGTTTCGAGTAGGGAACCAAGAAGCGTACCTGATCCAATGCAGCCCGAAGGCACAGCTTGTAATGAAGGCAGGGACGAGTCTTTTGATAGCAGCGATGAGTCCTTAGATTGTGGTGACTCCGATCGACAAGGCTGCGAATTAGACAATGACGGAGAGGCCGTGGACAGTGCAGGAGAGGCCGTGGACAATGAAGGACAGGCCGTGGACAATGAAGGACAGGCCGTGGACAGTGAAAGGAGTCCGCTGCGGTCCCTCCACGAAGACGTAGTGCCTTCGTCCCAACTCCCCCGACAGCATTATTATGTGGGGAGCTTGGACGAGGTAGGAGGAGCCTTCTTGGGTTCCGAAGGCATCGACTCGTATTCTGATATGCGCTCCCACGATGACGATGTGGGCGGCCAACAGCGCCCGCAAATCCAGGAGCGGTTGACGAATTTACTGCAACTCCCGGACATCCTAGTAAGGGCGCTTCGCAAGCGCAGAGCCGACCCACTGGTCGATTACTCGCACTCCATTCTTCTCACGTAAGATGATTATATTCACGCAATGCAGTAAAAAGCAAAAAGAAGAGAGGCTGCAAAGAAAGAAGGAGAGCGCAGGCGCCTAGACGCACAGCAACGCAAAGTTGACAGAGAAGCAGAGCAGAGAAAGAAAAAACTAGAAAATACTCAAAGAGAAGCTGATAAGAAAGCAAGGGCGGCATTCAAGGCAAAATGGACCACATATGCAATCAGGGATGCTGGAGATAGGCTGCAACAGATTATAAAAAATCCTCCCCCTCGAGCTCCTTCAGATTACGTTCCACCATTCTGTAGTATTCTTCCCTCTCTCTGCAAAGAAAACCAAGCACGTCGCTTAGCAAAACGTCGTGCAGCGAAAAATGGCACAGGAAATCCCAGGACTCTCCCCTCCACGACTCCAGCCCCTTGGGTTCACCGCTGTGATCCAAATTTTCAAGTTGAGATCTCTTCTGCCGATTCGGCGCCTTCTGCTGCAGGTACCTACGCAGAACCTGGTCAAGTCGAGCAGCTGCCTACGCGATCTTCTAGCCCACGCGGTTGATGCTATTATGCGGATTCGACAGTGCAGATGTACATGCCCGGATTTAGGACCTTGCCGTGCGACATGCAGGAGCCAGCGCGATTGACAGACCTCTTTTACTGCCCGGTGACAGGAGCCAGCAAGTTTGCTCCGGAGTCTCCGCCGAACGCCTTTCTGTCTCAGCCAAATGGCTACTCATTTCCTGCCGTGGCCTATCTAATTCAGGTCCCACGAGCTTCCCCAATCACTGCGCACTTATACAATTTTCTGCGTGTGCTTTTACCAGCCCTTTGCATTGGCTTTTGACAACAATACTCTCAGGTTTTAGAATATTTTTGCATGCTCATAACTAAGTGTAGGACTATAATATCCTTGCATGGTCGTCAGAGTAGGTAAAGTTTTGTACAGGAATGGAGGGTACCTATTCATTGCTATAGGAAGCTAGCGGAATTTTCTTTGAAAAACTGCTGTAAATCGAATTTTACATGAAAAAAAAATACTCCACTTCTACTATCATCCATTGCTATTTGCTAATCTGTGGAAAAAAATCCAAGTTCAGAACATCAGCCCAACCATGCTATTCTCTTAAACGCACGAAAATAGGTTGTTCTACCTTAGGTTTACTTTATTTTTATTGGGGTCATATTATGGCCTTCTCGGAGTCTTATTATATTTCATAATATGTCCTATTACTCTCTTCGTTGCATCCTACCTTCACATATGATGTAAAATATATTTGTATTTATATTTATTTATTCAAAAAAGCTTTAAAAAGATCATCTTCATTGGTCGGGGTGTCATGGGTTATAATTGAAACCCCATGGTTCCCAGCTACACCGATTACCATTAGGGTATCAGTTATAACCTATAATGTTCCTCCCAATGAAGATTTATCTATTATATAAAGCATTTTAAGAAAAAAATCAATATTATTCACGTGTTTTGATAATGCACAAGTAGGATTTGGAAATTTGTGGAGGGATTTTTTGTAATGTAGGTCTTGGAGGACTTTTTCATAATTGTTGAAAAAAAAAAAAAAAAAAAAAAAAAAAACTTTAAATTGCTTTACTTAGGGTGATACATTTTTTCGTGGACTCTTTGGGTAAAACACCCCAACCCTCGCCTTTGCAATTTCTACCTAAAGAGCCCTCAAAGAAATGGATTGCCTTATACATCTATGTGAAAGGGAGATCTTCTGTAAATAAATGTCTTTATTTGAAATTGAAAAAAAATAATCCTATGATCTTATTTCCTAACACATTAGATAAACAATAAAATGACAATGAGAGAATAAGGGTTAAAACCCGAAACAATCTTTTTTTTAACTATTGGCAGCTAACCCTAACTGCGATCAACTAACTCCAAGCTTCATCTTAACTTTGTCCATCCTCTATAAACCATGTCTTGCAGTCATTGTCATGCAGAGGTATATATCGTTCTACAATCACTGACATGCAAAGACTTTGTGTCGTACATAGGATGTCATGGTGAAAATTCCGTTAACAATCTATAAAATTTGAAAGGATGCATTAAGGGTAGCATGCACTAGGTAGGTCCTAGTGGTTTAGTTAGTTCAACATACTAGACCTCATTCATGCTCGTCCCTTGGGACTAGAGTTACGCTTCTAATTTAGATTTACATTATGAATCTATTCATTTAACTCATAGAAGACCAAGGGTTTCAGAGTTTAAAAAAATAAAATCCAATTGATTGTAATGTAAAATATAAATCAAATGGGACTAAATTTTATATCAACCACTTGAATTAATGATGAACATTGATTTTTTTGGTTAAAAGCAAATAAATTTAAACAAAAGGATCTATAAATAAGACCTACTTAAAATTGCTAAAAATACATTGAGGTTCATTTTGGATTTTTTGGATTTTGGGATTAAAGTCCTACAATGTTAGGAAGTGTCAAAGAGTTTGCAATTCTTATCTCGCAAGAGGAGGCAATTTTGGAAATCGCATGGTGAGGGCTAGCGTTTCGCAATGCAATTGTTCTATTGTGATTCATGTTGAATTGACTTTAGAAAGTGGAAAGAAAAGGTTTGTAAGAGAATTGCAAACTGTAAACCTTCTATTACCCACATCACAACTAGAATATACTTTGAAATTATTATTATCACTCTCCAATATCACATTCCAATATTTGTAAAGAATTGGACAATTTCATTGGAGACTTTCTACGTACAAAGTTTTTATCTTATGTACAATAATAAAAATAAAAATAAAAATCAAATTGAATGTTGTTTTGTTTTTGTTTTGTTCCGCCATGACGACTTAGTAGTATTCAAAAAACAGTCTAAAAAGGAATACATTTCATGGCCGACGACTTCATCTATGATTTCTTCCATGTACG
Organism: Pohlia nutans; assembly: GCA_022496805.1. Taxonomy (NCBI): domain Eukaryota; kingdom Viridiplantae; phylum Streptophyta; class Bryopsida; order Bryales; family Mniaceae; genus Pohlia; species Pohlia nutans. Next base: position 39,666,122 of record CM040088.1, read on the forward strand.
GTAATAGATAATGGTCCTTTTTTATAGCAGCGTTCAATTTGCAAAAGTCAATGTAGATTTGGAGGGTACCGTTCTTCTTTGGTGTGATAACCATTGATGATAATTTCGGAGCCAAGTCTACAAGAGATATGAATTTGGCTTTAAGCAATTTTTCTAACTCGATTTTGACTCTGGCAACATAGTTTGGATTCATCAGGTATTGTCGTTGTTCGGTTGTTGTATAGGATTTGCGTTGGGTATTAGGTCTATAGTATATTCGGTAATAGTCTTGGGTATGCCTTTGACGTCTTCGTGTCCCCATGCAAAAATGTCATGGTAATCATGGAACAGAGCTAAGGTTGCATGTTTAACAGTGGTCGGGGCATCATTGTTGATTTTAATGAATTTAGGGCTAGCGTGGACTCTAAAGTTGACTAGCTCCACTTTGTCCTTCGCTCCATGGGACCATCCATTTATCGTTTCATCTTGTAAGGCATGGATGGCAGGGTGGAATTGACTGTAACAAGTTCTTCAATTTCATGTGTAAAGTGGGCTGGTATGTCCAAGCTTTCGTGATCGGTGATGAAATTGGAAGATGAATCTCTGCAAACAAGACTAGATCAAGGTTGGCATGGAAAACAAGGGCTTCTTGTTCTTGGGAGACTCCCTTGATCCAATTGGTGCCGGCAATGTGTCGAATTTGATCTGCTTTGGCACGGGTAACACAATTGTCAACGAATTGTTATAATCATTCGACCTTGTCGATTGATTTGTATCTGATTCATGTACCAATCATGGATGGTGCTCATGTCTCAAAGTTAGAGTTGTCCTAGAATGATTAGAAAATGACTACTATGCGGCATTTTGATAATTACAAAGGTAGCTAGTGTTGATACTCCATGGGTTGTGATGGCTACGGCAGATAAGATTCCAAGTGGGGTTACTAGGGCGTCATTTGCCATTCTCAATATAAACTGTACAGCTTGGATTGGGAAAGACCAAAGTGTTCTCGTAAGTGGTTGCTCATGACGTTCACATCTAATCCTCCATCCACTATTAGAAAATTCAACGTCCAAATCGATAGAGAAGCGTTGATATTTTCTATTGTTTCGGACGCGTTATACAGGACATCCATCAACAAGAATTTGTTGATTTGGTCAAATAAAAAAATAAAAAAATATGAAAATAATAAATAATAATAAAACTTTTTTTGGCTGCCCGGATTTTTTGGGCCAAATTTTCTTTTGTGGGTGCACGGCGCCTCCGGGCAACCAAACTTTACACTCACGAATGCTACTCGGGTTTTAACTCGGAACCTCACAGTTATGACTCAACACTCTAACCAACTCACCACCATTAGAATTCAATGACTAAGGCATTATTTTTTTCTTACATATACACTTAGTTTTCGAACTCAATAGACTTTGGCGGCCATTTTGACATAATAAAATAACTTTTTTCAAAGGTCTTTGGACTAATAAAACCTAGGAAATCAAGTAAGTTTCATCTCTAAAAATCGGTTTTTTGGCTGTAAACCTCTATTCAAAAGCTATAGATAAAATTCAGAGAGGTTGTTTGAAAATATCAAAGAAAATATTCCTAGCTACCCCACTCTGAAGTTTATTTATAACTTTTGAATGGAGGCTCAAAATCACAAACAGAGTTTTGGAGATGAAACTTAACTTGATTAACCAACGTTTCGTAGTCCAAAGATTTTTGAAAAATGTTATTCTACTATGACAAAATGGCTGCCAAAGTCAGCTGAGTTTTTTTTTCTAAAAATTGTGAATGATAGAACTCCAATCATGGTGTTTTAAATGTTTTAAATGTTTTGAAAGTCATAATTTTGTGCTTTGATCAGTTTGATGCCTTTCAACTTTTGGGATTATGTTCACAACTTTGTTAAGAGTTTGTATAAAGAATTTAAAATCAATTGGATCTATTCTTCATTGGTGTCCGAAATTGCCCAAAACTAAAGAAAATTACCTTTTGAAAAATAACTTTTTAATTGCAACTTGAATTGATTAAAAAATTCTAGGCATTCACTTGATAGTGAAACACAAGTTTATTAAAAAATTCATATCTTGTACAAGAATTGTATTCAACAAATATTGTATATAAAAGGGCCTACTCAAAAGTGGAAAATGGTTTGAAATCATGATTCATAGTTTTGAGGGTTAATTCATTATTTGGCATAAATATACCAACCTTGCCCTATTGCTATGGTATAAGAAAATTCCAAAATCTTATAAATGTACAAAGTCAAGTCCATAAATCGTAAAAGATTCCAAAGATTCTAATTTTTACTACATTCCAAAAGATGCCAAAATTTCCAAAGATTCCAAAATATTCTAAAAAGATTTTGGATTCACTAAATTTTTGTTGATTTGGTCATCGCACTATTTAAATGAACAGATGTAGGTAACAATTTGTTGATTTTTACAAAAAGTTTAAAACTCAATGAAATTGGTCATTGCAATGCCCCAAACACCATAAATCAGTTGATTCTCTATTGATTTGGTCACAATTTTCTAGTAGTGGTCGACAAAGATGTTGGTAAGTTCAAAAGTGCATAATTGCATATGTGTGACTGCTACATTAGGATCTAACGTGGCGGCGTTGACTTCAATAGTTGCAGGATCAATAATTTAGAAAGGCGTGGCTGCTTGCTGGAGGTATGTTTGTAACTCATGACTCAAGTCAATTAATCTGGACAGCGTGATAGTGATGTTAGTGTTGTCCAAAATTCACTTGATGATTAAGTTGCCCGATGGCATTTCCAATCCTTCCTGTAAATCTTTCCTAATGGTATGCAAACGTTCCCGATGGTCGGTAGAAAATGGTTTTTGATGTTCTCCAATATGTGTATCGGCCTTAGGGACGTTAGGAATTTTGGATCTCGTGTTTACAATGGCAACACTAATTGTAGCTATATTTTTTTTCTGCGCCATGGACTTTTGTTATAGTAACACTTCCTCATCTTGGTGTTTGTGGTTCTCTTGGATTTTGTGGGTGGCTGCTTCGACCCCGTGGTGTTGATGGCTCGTTGGGTTGGATCCACCTTCGGTGTAGTCCAGGACATTCACTCCTTCTATAGTGCGGTGATCCACATTTCCAACACACATCATTTTGACTTGGCTGAAATGCGTTTACATTGATTTCCTCAATTTGCATTGCGGTAGTAGTTGGTTCAGGGCGTTGTGGTTCATTGGAACGAGTATTAGTAGACGAGAACCAACACCGTCCACTATGAGTTATGAACATTATGGAGTAGAGTAATTTACAATAGAAATATGAATCCGTTTTGAAGCTGAAATGCAAAGTGAAGATTTGAACTTACAATGTAGACATTGTATCACGTAATTCTCTCTGTATACGTTGACAAAGCTTTTGCCAAATTCTTATATTTGTCTCTCGAAGCTAGAAATTTGATCTGCTATCAAAGTTAACCCTGTGGAAAAAGGAAGCAGCCTCTCCAAAGAAGGCCAAACCTCCATGCGCTCTCGCCTAGTGCTGCTATTACCTCCAACATTCTATTATACTAGAACAATGTCTTGCCATAGATGATCAGAGGTACCTTCGCAAGGTGATTTTTTGAATAATTTTGATGTGTGAACATCATTGAGAGAAGGCTTATTAGGTATGTTGTTGTGCTTTCCATACTACTCAAGGTCTTTAAAAATTTTAACCATTCTTTTGTGCATGCTTGTGCTTGATATCACTTTCTCTATGTCTACTATTGTGTCTGCCTTCACTTTTTCATCCCAAATAGTCCATACATATTGAAAATGTAGGTGTAAAGTTCTCTCACAAATGCAATTCAACGCATGCAATGTATAAATGTGCACAATTTCTAAAGGTATGGGAAAGATGGGCTTCCACTTGGTCAAGCTAGTTGCATCAAATATTGGTTTACTAGGAATGTTTGATGCTAGTAGTCCACCAGACCAACCACTAGGGCGTCTCTTAGCTACTGTTAGTGCTTGGGCCTCAATTGTTATCATTGTTTTGCACTTTTGTTGGTTATAGTAGATGCAAGAAATGTTGGCATCTCCCTTGAGATCATAGAGGCATTTAATAGTCGTTGTGTCACAAGAAAATTGCCACTTTACCTTGAATGATTCCACATCATTGACAACTAGAAGTTGGCCATCGTTTTGGAATTTGATTAGGGCTGAAAACTAAGTCTGCTCAAAAACCCATAACAACACTAAATGTGTTTCTTTTCGAACTCGAAAACAACCAGTAGGCCAAATATCTCTTTCTGCATACACACTAAAATACTATGAGCTTTCCACGAAGGGCTAGCCTAGTGACGGGCCAATACTGAGTTTCAGCGTGGGCTCGTGGGAGGAGGACCGTTGATCACCATGGGCGGTCCAGATGCGAGAGATGTTTTGTAGACTCACCCGGGCGCTGTCCCGACCACCGAGCACGAGCACATCCGTCGGCCAAAGATCGCCTGTTCATTTTTCAGTTGCCTCGTGTTCATCTTCTTCTCGACTGGAGACTATTCATCTTTCTGGACGACATCTTTCTTGTTGAACTGATACGGGCTACGGGCCGATAACACCAATTTTGGACATACTATTTGGGTGAATTGGTACATACTATTTGGTAAGAAATTAAGCCCTAAAGAACCAAGAAGCTCAAACTGGGTCTCTTGTTTCTTTTAGCACTTTTGAGTAGATCCTAGATGAACTTCTTTTTTTTGAACAAATTTGTTCTTTGACCAACCCATGCAATGTAGTTCACTAATTCCGGTGATATAAAATTTGGTCCCATCTAAATTGTATTTTTCACAATAAGATCAATTGAATTTGTCATTTTAAAACCATGGATCCTTTGTCCTTTAGGGGTTACAACGAATTTGACGGTATCTTGGGGTTTAGCCTTTCATTTCTTTTTCAAATCTCATACCAACCATTTAAAGATGAAATGTAAAATTGATGGAACCTTTCACATAATTGAATAGCACTTTCATAACAACTCGTGAAGAGTTGTGGGGACTCTTTTGAGGTTTGCGTGAATAAAGTGTGAATAAAGTGTCTGGTTGTGATGACAATGACCCAATGCCCACCAAGGCTACTACTCTCTTCTATCAAGAATAGCCACTCTAGTGACCAATAGTCGTAAGCAAAAGTAACTAATATCTAGTTGGAAGAGTAGTTTGTTGGATGTAACTTGGAGTTTGTTTGGTCGGTGATCTTCAAGTCATCAGTTCAATAGTTTGTTGGTGAAGGACGCAATATTAAGGCTTTTGAGGCTCGATAGATAGATAGAAACTTTTTGGTTTAAATAGTGAAGGTCGTTTAGGTTTAGTGGGAGTAGTTGGTTGTTCTCAATTTTTCTTTTATGTAGGACAATTGATGTAGCATGGTGTATAGCAATGGTGTCTACTCTTTAAAATATGTTTTTAATGGAGGTGTCTAGTAGTTTTAATTTGTTTTCTAGGAGTTCTATAGAAGGGGTGTGTATCGTTCCTTTAGCTCCGGCAGTGATGACTTTGAGGGATTAAATTTTCCATCATTGGTTAATGATGCTATTAAATAATGGTTGATGTTTTTGGATTTTATTGCCAATTTTTTATGGAGAGAATATGTTTTTACAATAAAATGAATTCGATAAATTGTATGGTGATATCGTCTTTTAGATGTAATGGTATATAATTTTGACCAATGTCCCTTTGCCCGGTGGGCATTGGCACATTGTTAACACGAACAAACACTTCATTCAGGCCGCCTTCGAAAGAGGACCGAAGTTTCTATCTATCTATCTATCTATTGAGCCTCAAAAGTTTCTATCTATCTATCGAGCCTCAAAAGCCTTAATATTGCGTCCTTCACCAACAAACTATTGAACTGATGACTTGAAGATCACCGACCAAACAAACTCCAAGTTACATCCAACAAACTACTCTTCCAACTAGATATTAGTTACTTTTGCTTACGACTATTGGTCACTAGAGTGGCTATTCTTGATAGAAGAGAGTAGTAGCCTTGGTGGGCATTGGGTCATTGTCATCACAACCAGACACTTTATTCACACTTTATTCACGCAAACCTCAAAAGAGTCCCCACAACTCTTCACGAGTTGTTATGAAAGTGCTATTCAATTATGTGAAAGGTTCCATCAATTTTACATTTCATCTTTAAATGGTTGGTATGAGATTTGAAAAAGAAATGAAAGGCTAAACCCCAAGATACCGTCAAATTCGTTGTAACCCCTAAAGGACAAAGGATCCATGGTTTTAAAATGACAAATTCAATTGATCTTATTGTGAAAAATACAATTTAGATGGGACCAAATTTTATATCACCGGAATTAGTGAACTACATTGCATGGGTTGGTCAAAGAACAAATTTGTTCAAAAAAAAGAAGTTCATCTAGGATCTACTCAAAAGTGCTAAAAGAAACAAGAGACCCAGTTTGAGCTTCTTGGTTCTTTAGGGCTTAATTTCTTACCAAATAGTATGTACCAATTCACCCAAATAGTATGTCCAAAATTGGTGTTATCGGCCCGTAGCCCGTATCAGTTCAACAAGAAAGATGTCGTCCAGAAAGATGAACAGTCTCCAGTCGAGAAGAAGATGAACACGAGGCAACTGAAAAATGAACAGGCGATCTTTGGCCGACGGATGTGCTCGTGCTCGGTGGTCGGGACAGCGCCCGGGTGAGTCTACAAAACATCTCTCGCATCTGGACCGCCCATGGTGATCAACGGTCCTCCTCCCACGAGCCCACGCTGAAACTTAGCACTGGCTCCATCTGGAAATTGTGGGGGAGGCATAGTTGTATAGGACCTGTACTGAAATGGTATAGAAAATTTTGTGGTGGCGTGCTGTGTCAGAGCAATATAGATTCAGTACCGAATCAGGGATTGTATTGAAGCTGTATCATATTTGTATAAAATTTTCAGTACAATAACCTTACTAAACTTGCATGTTATTATACAGTATTCAACATAAATATTATGTAATATTAAAATTATTAAAATTAAAAGAAGTATCGTGTGCCTTGATAACTCTACATGTGGCTGTATGCAGCCTGTGGTGAAGTACCGAGCACCACTCTCCAGCTTACACGACCCATCTCCCTACTTGGCCCACCACCATCTTGCGCAGCCCACCATTCCTGGAATTCGAACTGTGCACCTGGCCCATCCAGACCACAACTCCAACCAACAAACCACTTAAAGCTCAGTTTGAAAAATACATACAGTGACAAACAAAACCGAGTACAAAACTTGAACACTCATAGTTCATTGATCCTTCCAACTGACACATAAGTCAATTGATAGAATTACTTTTTTATTGTGTGTATTCATCCAGTCCTCTACATGAATGAAAAATCTCATTATCATTTGAGGTAGGGTTTATGAGAAAAGTGTTGTAGAAGCACACAAACGTGCGTACTCAGTTTTGGTTGCTTCTTCTTGTTGAATTTCGAAATTTCATTGTGCACTCCTTGTTGCAAGATTTGAGGGCGTTTTTTGTTTGTTGTGTTGCTCTTGTTGTATACTATCTATAATGAAAGTTGATTTGTCAATTATATCTCTATGCCTCGGTTGTGTGAATCATTGAAGCACCAAACATTGGTGCAGCTTAGGAGTGGTGTTTCTACAAGAAAAGTTGCAGACTCATTTGGAATGAGTCAGTCTTCAGTAGCTCATCTGAGGAGGGACATTAGTGGTGAAATAGAAAAGCAAAGAGGAGGACGTCCAAAGGTTTTAGGAGAACAAGAGAAGCGACTTAATGTGCACCTTGTCACTGCTGGTCGTCTCAAAACGGCAAGTGCAGCTGCAAAACAACTTCGAGAAAAAATTGGTAAACACTTCTCAGACATCACTTTGAGGCGTGCTTTGAGAGAAGCTGGTTTGGGTGCTTGTGTGCAACAAAAGAAGCCTCTACTTACCAAAAGACATGTTCTTGCAAAGTTGAGTTTTGCTCATAAATACAAAAATTGGATTGTTGATGATTGGAGACAGGTCATTTTCAGTGATGAGACAAAGATTAACCTAATCAACTCAGATGGTAGATCTTGGTGTTGGTTGAGAGAAGGAGAACGACCTGGACTTAAACATGTTAGTCAAACTGTCAAACATGGTGGTGGTTCAATCATGATTTGGGGTTGTATGACTGCTTTTGGGCCGGGTGCTTGGTATCAAATTGAAGGTAGAATAGAGCAACACTTGTACCAAAAAAAATTAGAAACCTACTTGCAAAGTACCATACAAAATTACAACTTAGACTCTACTAAGGTGGTTTTTCAACATGATAATGATTCCAAACATACAACAAAAAGTGTTTAGTTTTGGCTCTATTCACAGCCATTTCAGCTCCTTCAATGGCCATCTCAATCTCCAGATTTGAATCCAATGGAACATTTTTGGGCCCTTCTCAAACAGCGTTTAAGCCAAGTCACTCCAAGGCCAAGTAGTGTTCAAGAATTGTGGGAGAATGTTTGTAGTATTTACCCTAGTTTTGATGCAGAAGATTGTGAGAAACTGTACAAAAGTATGCCAAGAAGGATTTCAGTTGTTTTGGAAGCAAAAGGTTATTGGACTAAATATTGAAGTTTGAAGATTTTCTTTGAACAATACTGAGTACAAGACATAGTTGTCGATTTGACTTTGTAGAAGGATGTTTAGTTATCAATTTGATGTGCAACTTTGCACATGTGTACAAGACTGTGTGTATTGTTCCATGTAACTTTCAAATTTATAAAGCAATCATTGAAATATCTGTAATTGCTCTTGAAAGTTGGCACTTCAGATTTTGTACTCGGTTTTGTTTGTCACTGTAGTCACTTTCTTACTTATACATTAAATATATTATTAGTTTGTACATGGCATCCCCAAGATACAAGTTTTGACTGTCCGTATCTTACTTATACATCAAATACATTATTTCGACAAAAAATAATTATAAAAGGGTGCCCAAATTTTTAGGAAATTATTTTTCCAAGAAACAAATAAATTTCTATGGTGAAAAAGGGAATCTTAAAGAATATTCACAAAATTTTAGAGAATATTCGTATCATTATAGCAAAAAAACTTAAATATTAGGCATGGGTTGTCAACCTTGACGGCTGAGTATAGTATTACCAAAAAGTAAATTTTTTATTATGCATTAACTGTAAATATTTGGATTACTAAATTTGAAAAATATGAAGGAACATGGATTCAATCTCATGCCGATTCAATATCATGGTTTCAATATGGATTCAATATGGTTTCGGTATAGATTCAACATGCATTTGGTATAAGCTCTTGTCTATGTTCAATATAGGTTTAATATGTAAACTATATGATAATTATATGTATTTTTCGTCTCAACATGATACCTATTTTGAAACGGCGACTGCTATACTTTTTACATTGAAACGACATTGAAATATACTTATATAAAATCTATAAAATCTCACCAACAATACATTTTCAATATTGAAACCACCACTGCTATACTTTTTATATTGAAACGACATTAAAATATTCTTATATAGAATCTGTAGAATTTGACCAACAATACATTTTCAATATAGGTATGGTACAACCAAGGATTTCTATACAGAACTCATAGTAACACATACTGTATTGATTCATTTGCCTCGGAATCCATACTCTTTCTATATGGCATCTGTAATGTTACTATACAGGTCCCATACAGGGGGCCATTACAAATGAAATTACATTGTTTCTGTACTGAATGCCCTTCCTCCCACTTTCCTGATGTCGTGACGAGGAACGGCTAGGGTTTCGTGTTTCTAGGAGGGGAGAGACCTCACGCAGCATTGCTCAGTCTCAGCGAGCACGACCTCGACCTTCATGCAGCCGACGGGCGGGCGAACCGCCACGCCTCTCCATCTTGTTCCAGGTGCCGTAGTCCTCGGTCCTTTTTCTGCCAATTGATTTCCTGTTGCGTTATTGATCCCTGACAAATCGCAATGGTGCAGGAGCGGATGCTGGGCTTCGCCTTGGCATCCTTGGTCGGCCTGGGCGTGCTCATGTACAAGCAGCAGCGTGAGATTTGGAATTCCACTGCGGGCTCCCGGAGACGCTGTCTGGCGGAATGTTTCCTACGTCTCGTGTTGCTCCGGGATGCTAGTGCTGCTATCTTGTTTCATCGCTCAGTCAGTCTCTCTTCTGGAGTTTGGTGCAAGGGTTTGGCCCTTCCTCAGTCTTGCTACTCGCTTGCGAACATCCCGACGTACTCCGTTCTGCATCTGATCGAGGCCTGCAGTGGTTTTCGTTTGTTTCTTCATCTTGTCGGTAAGGAGCTAAATCACATCTCCGCTGTCTAAGTGTTGTTCTTGTGGGACGTTAAGTTAGCTGCCTAGATTAACTCTCTTTGTACGTGATGTTTGCTGTTTGTTGGTTTGGTCTGTTGGGTCTTACTTTATTTCAGGGTTTCAAGAGAAGAGACTTTCTATGGCGGTACTCTGTTGGACGCCGATGAGTAGATCCAGTACTCTTTCCATCACCCTCACTGTTGCTCAGGTGTATGTATGAAAGTCTCAAGGTAGGGCTAAAAGAGACGCTGTCCAGCGGTTGCACATCTTTACTAATGATGCAGTTGCTGCACTAGAGTAACTCCATTCTGAGAGCTGGTATGAGCAGTGATCCATTCTCAGGGACTAATGACCAAGTCCCTCTTAAACAGTAGCTAGCCTTCAGTGATATGTTAACTTCTACAGGATCATAACCGACGACGATAACGACCAAACTGTTGTTATCGGTGTTGTTACAGTTGTTGAGGTTTCACCGATTCATCGCTCTGGCAGTCGCTCTTCTGGAATTTGGGGCAGCCTGGGGCCTTCCTCAATCTTGCTACTCGCTTGCAAACATCCCGACTTTGCAGACATGTGGTTTTCGTAACTTGTTTCTTCATCTTGTCGGTAAGTAGCTAAATTACATCTCCGTTGTTTAGTAACTGTCTTGACTGTTCTTGTGGGACGCTAAGTTACAATACCTCTTGGATCGTCCTCATTTGCACTGTTTGCCATTATTATACGAATTAAGGCGGTAGTGTTGATTGTGATGCGGGAGCTAAGTTTGAAATGTTGTCTTTGGCTACACAGTTTGTGGAAACGCCATGTCAGAGAAATGTGGTCATTGTTTCAATTTTGTGATTGACCTTGATCCGCTTGCTAAATGGGGCTTGTGTGTTAAATTCTTTCGTTGTATCATTACAATGAGAAGATTAATAATTTAATTTATTCTGCGTAAAAATGTGTTTGTGGGTTTGCTTGCGACGATAACTTGGTGAGTGCAGCTAACTTTTAATCAATTTAGATTAGATGGTATTTGACGTTGACATTTGTCTCAGTAGTGCTCAACTGTGAACATAATGAAATATAGGATGCTTAGTAGTGGTTTAATGCCAAGTCGGACGATCACTTTTCATCATATGTGAATAGGATTATCTTTAGAGTTTATGCTGTATATTGTGGCTTCTGTTGGGATCGAATTGACCAAATGTGTGCATTCTCTTCGGGAATATTTTGGAGGACTTGTGACCTATCACTCTTGATCTCTAAATATGTAGAGTTGCGTCCATTGCTCTTGTACTCGGACTGCCCAAAAAGTTTACCGATGTGCTTTGAATTGTAAATACGATGCAACGCTTCAATGAACGAAGCACTTCTCTGTCCATGGGCTGGAGAAGTGCACAATGGTCCGTGCTACTGTGTTCTGACCAACTGTTGTTAATTTGGAATTGATATCGTATATATGTTTGATGCATCCTTTTTTGAAAACTTACAAGTGGTAATTAAAGATTGCTACATTGACTTTTATGGTTGGATGGTTATCCATAGATATATATTGCGGGTCTGTCTGAGAACAAAATGCCAATACACCGGAGGACGAAAGGGATTGACATTGATAGTAGCTTTAGGAGCACGTGCTTCATAGAATAAGAATAAGCGTCACAACACGTAGTGCTGAAGGACCCCAAACTATGGAATTCTGCTAAAGACCGCAAAAGAGTCCAAATGTAAGTCAAATTTGACTGTTGGGAAGAAATGAAGTGTTAAACTTGGTGCTGGCCCATCTCAGCAGTCCAGGTATAGCAAATTATGTCCGAGAACTTTGATAACGCATTCTTGGTTTCCAACGTTTTATTCAATGATGACACGTGGGTCAGAATGCATGCAACTCAACTATGTTACAAGACTTTTGGAATGACCAATGAAATGTGGAGTGTGTAGGGAATCTTGCTTGGATAGCATGGATCCGTGCATGCCCAAGATTGACATATTCTTGAGGCAGAATAGTGCTAGTCGTGATGATGCTGGCCCATCTCATCAGTACAGGTATGCCAAATCATATTCTAGAATTCAGAGTAAGGCAATTTTTGTTTTCCTTATTTTATAAATTTTGTTCAATGATGACATGCAGCCCAAAATGCAGCTCAACTATGTTTTAAAACTTTGAAGTGGCGTGTCCAGGGAAGCTTGCCTAGATGGCATAGATCCATGCATGCCCAAGCATACGATATTCTTGAGCCACAGTGGTGTTCAGAAGGATTTCACGGAGCACCTATGGAAGGAGTTAAAAAGAGTCAATTATAGTCCGTTCTTTGACAAAGACACTGATAGTTTGCGGAAGGGCGAGAAATTTTACACTCTCTTGAAGATGGCAGCTGAAAATTGTCGTATTGCAATCCTCATCTTGTCTAAGGAATTTTTTACTAAAACGAAGTGGCCGATGATGGAATTGACTTGGTTTGTCAAGGCACAAGAATTGGATGAGTCCCTCAAAATATTGCCGCTTTTTTTTGAGATATCAAGGGAGGAAATGAAAAACCAGAAAATCGAATGGCTTGGAATATGGGAGGAGTGGAAAAGAGAAGATCCAATAATTAATGTGGAGGAGTGGAATAAGGCCTTGAGAAAGATTCCCGGGAATAATGGGATTGAATATGGTGGAAAGAGTGAAGGACATGTAGCCTTCATTGAAAAAGTGGTGAAACTTGTTTGCATGTTGTTGCCACCGGATGTGATATGGGATACTTCTCATGTTCAATCAAGTGATCAACTATCAAAGGTATGAAAAGTGTATTTGTGGTGTTGGATTATTCATCATGGATTAATTTATTGAAGTTGTGAGTCACCGCAGGATTAGAAGGAACATAATTTTGGTTCACGACATTGTTTAAAGTAGGTGGCTTACTTGTTTGTCCACTCTAACTTTCACAACTAAATGCTCTATTGTACAAATATCAACTTATTGAGAATGGTCAAATGCAATAGTGGTTTATTGCATTCGTTTGAAATGTGGTTTTTAACATATGAAGATTCATATACTTGGTGATGTCATTGTTATGGTTGGCTGATTGGTTAGTGTTAACTCACTATGCAGCCCATATTGGAAAGATTGGCCAAAGTTGAGCCATCTGCTTTGTACAAAGTTCGACTGATGGGATTATACGGAATGGGAGGTATTGGCAAGACCACCATTTCACGAGTCATTTACAACCAGAAGTAGGGAGAATTTTGTGGAAAAGTTTGCTATATTGAGTTAGGGCCTGACAAAAATTTGATGGGGTTGCTAAAGACTGTACTACGGGAGTTGACAGAGTGGAGAGGATTTCCAGATAGACCAATTGATGAGCATGATCAGGTAAGGTTTAACCGTTAACTGCCCAACTATGCATATTTTGCATGATGTACAGAAGTGAATTTCGTTTTCTCATCCATCACACTATTTGCAATATAAAATTCTTACTAAATTTTTTATGGGAAGTTAGCTTCATGCATGTGTGATTCAATTAGAAAGTTGATGATTTGTGAAACTTTATGCCTCATTTCATGTAGGAGTGTTTCACCAAAAATTTCGAAGATTTTAGTCTAAAAGTGCTCTTGAAAAAGTTAGCTAATAAAATTAAGCAACCAATAAATCTCCAAAAATCACTACACTTAGAGTATTGCAATTCAACCCATCACAACAAATTTCATCCACAAATTGTCAATATCCTATTTGTAATCAAATTACAAAATAATTTTGAATTCTAAATTTCAAATTTTATTAAAAAATATTTGTGATAGCAATTGCAGATCTATCCATATGGATAGAATGTAAAATTCATGATGTACAACTTTCATTGAAACATCAAGTTCAAAATATCTTTATTAGTTGCATTTTATATTGCATCTTTGCAAAATTGCCAAATTTAGAAAGGAGTGAGGACGAGTAGGGGTTAAGAACATAGATGTGGATTGTGGTTGATTGAAAATTGAAAAGTGCTTTTGGGATTTGGATTTAATCGATTTAACCCTTTAGCGCACCAGCGTCCATATATTGGACGACGAACAGATTAAAGCTGTTTGATTTCCATCCAAAGCGGACAGTTTTCATCCACCAATTTTTTTTTGGGTTCTTGTGTAAGTTGACTATCCTTTGTACAGTGTGGATCTTCAAAATAGGTTATCATGATTTTTGGAAAAATAACACAATTGGTTTATGTCAAGTTTCATTCTTAGTTCAAAAAGTGAGACCTTAGACATGATTTTCCAAAATAAATAGAATCAAATAATGGAAACTATACCATCGCGTAGTGCATGTTATTCCAATTTCATTCCAATATTTTTCAAGTTTTTTGTGTTAATTCGGGATTATTAATTGAATTTCAAGAGATAACCTTGCAAAATTATTTTAAAATTATTAATAGAAAATATGATACATCTATCCGTACAGATGTGATCTTCACATTGGCATTTACAAATTATCTTTGTACATCAACTCCATTTTTGGTTTCCATCAAACATTTTATAACACTTCTTTGAAAATAGTGTTGAATTGGGACGTTAAAGGGTTAAAGCTCAAGTTGGTGATTTATGAACATTTACGAAAATCAATAATTTTGGTGTGCTCTATTATTGACCAATATTTTATTTTTCATTTTTTAATATTATTTATTTTCTCTAAAGTATATTTTGAGTCGCGCTATTTATTGCTTACTTGTCTTCTTGACTTGACCATCTTCAATTTAGATTGCCATATTTGATACTTTTTTATTTTACATTTGGTAATTTATTTTTGATGTTTGGATGAAACATGGAACATTGGATAGCTCTCTGATCACTTGAAGAAACGCATGCATCACCACAAAGTGTTTTTAATCTTGGACAATGTATGGGATGTTCACATTGATGAAGTTAAGATGTACCTAAACGCGGGGTACAATCGTGATAGCATGGTACTTGTGACATCTCGATCTCTTAAGATTCTTGACCAACTTGGAATTCGGGAGTGTGATTCTATTGAGATGCCAGAGTTAGCAAAAGAAGGTGCTGTTGAACTCTTTATCTTTTATGCTGGTATCGAACCCAAGGAAGATGACTTTGAAGTTGTCAAAAGCTGCGCCCAAGAATGTTATTTTCGGAAGATTCAAGGAGTTGATTTGATTCAAAAGACGAAGAACACTGGATTTCACTATCATCCATTGGCTTTGAAGGTGTTTGGAATATATTTTGGGAGTTTAAAAAGTGAGACATCAAAGTGGGATGAAAAATTGGTGAAGTTGAAGGCACACAAGATCTGCATGTTGGAGCAAAAACATCATCCTATTTTCTCCGTTCTTCGACTTGGATTTGATGCATTGGGTATTAAGCAACAAAAAATATTCTTGGACTTGGCACTTATTTGGAAATCTAAATGGAGCAATCCACATGGCCAAGTACGCTTCGAGTGGGACTGGTTGTGCAAAATTCATAGACAAAATGAGCTTGTTATGGAGGAAAATGTAAGTTCGCCATCACATCTTTTTATCATCACAAAAAAACCATTTCTCAATGAGAAAGAAGATAGATGATTAAGGAAGAATATCTTTAGTGTTCTTCGGGGAGTCTGAGGATAGACATTGTATTCTAAGGGCGAAATAAGATATAGTTGAAACTTGTTTTTACATGTATTTCTTGCTTTGTTTCAAGTGGTTGTTTCTAGGAGACGTAGAATACGATGGATGATATTATGTAGTTCCAAGTTTTGAATTGTTCAGTGTGTTCGGTGATAGAAGCTACAAGTGTGTAGATTGTTTGAATATTGAGACCTAATAGATGCCTTGCTTGTGATTCCAGGTAAATGAATTTTTGAGGAAGGGGCTTCTTGATTCAGTTTATAAAATTGAGAAGTTGGAGTATAACATTCATGATTTGTACTTGGAGTTTGCTGAGTTGGTTTCACAAGAAGGAGCATTTGAAGAAAGACGTTTCGTGATTGACGTTTCCAATACCGATGTTCCACATGAGCTCAAGGACTATCCATCGAATGGCAAGTATTGGCCATCACTAGAAAGGCCTATCATACATGAGAGTAAGGCTCAAGGCTTGGAGATAGCAAACCTGGATTTTTGCAAGAGAGTAGAAGTGTTCGATTTGGATTTTTGTGAAAATCTCACAGAGGTGAATGTCACAGGGATGGTGAACTTGAGATGCGTGGTGCAAACAAATTGTTCAAGCCTTGTTCGATGGAGAGGACTTGAGAAGCTTAGCAATCTTATTATCTTCCGTTGTAGTTCCTTGCGTCTGACCCAGAAGGTCCTTAATGACATAGGGTCTTTATCATCATTACAGGTTTTAGACGTGAAGGGTTTAAAATGGTTTGATGAACGCATGATACTAGACCTTCGAAGTTGCACGAATTTACATGATCTTACTGTTTCCAATTACCCTAATACGTACTATCACCCTCCTATCGATTTGGACATATATTTGCCAATTTCGGTGTTGAAGATCGATCTTTCATATTGTCCTGTGCCCTTGGGAGCCTCACCGATCAAATCAATGAGCTCATTGACAAACTTGCAAAACCTGAATTTGAAAGGGTGCATTGCGATTGAGGATTTTACAGACTTGTGTGAGCTCATTTCACTACAAAGGTTGAGTGTCCAAGCAACACGAATTCATGAGCTACCCGATGGTCTCCAGAAGTTAACGAAACTCAAATTTCTTGATGTACGAGAGTGCTGGTTTCTCAAAAGCATTGTTGGCATTGCCCATGTGACAACCTTGCAACGTGTGTATGCATACAACTGTTACGAATTGAGTAAGTTGCCAGATGATTTCAGCTCCTTCCATAAGCTGGAGATGCTTGATCTTCGATGGAATGAATTAATATGGGAGTTGCCAAGGGGCTACGAAAGGCTTGCAGGACATTCTCAAAATGGACGGATCTTGGAGGTAGAAGGATGTTATGGTTTGATTGCTCCTCTTGTAGCAAAGCTACGGTGCCCTGGGGAGTCACATGTCGATATGGACTTCTGTCCATGTCGGTACCTTGAAGGTATTTCCATGCAATCGTGGATTGATGCACGGAAGAATGTCAATGGCGCTGCTTACGATTTGCTCAAAGCTATTGTTTCGGTGAAGGCTGGAATGATGAAGAATTGTGTACTCAAGGCTAATCCAATTTGTCACTCAAATTTCTTAAACATGGATGATGGAGGGTTGGATGATTTCACGATAAGAGCACTTTGTGAGCATGACAATAGGAGTGATAGAAGGAGGTTTGCAGAAGTACTTGCAGAAATTAAATTGAGTGATGATGAATATTTCTCTGTGTATGATGGGGATCTTTTCTTGAAGAGGTGTGGGGTGTTGGCGACAGCACCATGTACATTTGGAGTTTTGATGAAGAGGGCAAGGTTGGAACTGTTGAGTGAGATCATTTGGGATTACGACACCATTTTTGAAGGTATTGAATGTAGTGAATTGCAGGATGAGGCGATCAAAGCTTTAAAAGACATGCTTTTTTTTTAGTGATATAGAAGCAACAATGCAAATAGAGTATGATAACATACTGTGGTCAAAGAGGGAAATTTCCAAATTCCCGATATACTATGGAAATTTGTTTTCCAACTTTTTGTTCGAGTTAATCCTTCAAGGACAAGAGGCATATTTTGACGAATGTGATCATTTGAATCATTATTTGAATTCTTGGTGAAGATGTATGATGCAATATTGTTTATCGCCGAACAACTGGTTTTAATCAAATTCTTATAGAGTGACATGTTTGAAAATGTGTTCGTCTAGAGTGTATGGATGCTACTTGTAATGTTAGATTCAAGGCTGTGCAAAATAGACAATCAATGCATTTTTCGTATATTCGTACCATTTATTGTATGCATATCTATTGTATATTCATACCATTTAGCAAAGATATGCATTGTCCAATAATCTCACCCCCACCCAAAATCAAATTGAAATTGTTGAAATATTAGAGTTATCTGAAAAGAGTGTCTCAAAGTGGAAACTTACCTCATACTCACCTTTAACTCGTTTTCAGTTTAAGATGGCAAAACTAGTCTATGGTGAGTTGGAAAATAATTTAAAGCAAGACCCTGCGCCACCACGGGTGTGGAACTCGTGACCTCCCCATTGGTAGAAGAGAAATCCGAAGCACTCCCCCAAGCCAAGAGCCCTACCATGGGGACTATTCATGAACAATGATTGCCAAAAAAGTTAATTATAAAGAACAAGCTCCTCTTCAATTCCTCTTCACTCCTTTCTTGTTTTTGATTAACTCAATTCTTTGCAAGAGTTTCAAATGTCACCACTCTTGTTGCATGCACACAGAAAAACGATTAGTCTATGACTCCTACTCATTAAAAAATTGTACAGAAAAGTGAATTAGTAACCAACTTCAAATGATCAATGCTATGAGGGTGATTGCGCTGTATGAGCCACCAAGTCATTGCATATGTTTTGATGCACTTATGTGCACATTGTGCATTATGTCTAATAAGCTAACTTTCAAACCAATTCAAAAATAATTAGCAATGATTCACTAAAAAATTAAACAAACCTACTTCTAGATTTATGTGCATATTAAACAAAAAAAAATCTAGTTTGTTGAAATGATTTTATCTTAAAGATTTTGAGTATCAAATCTCCCATTCTAATAATGGTTTCACCAATTTATAATAAAACTTTGAATTTAAATATAATTCATGTTTTATTCTATATTTAAAAATCTAAAAATAATCCCACTTCTAATATTTCTTCCTCAAGTATATTCAAAAAAGAAATACATCAAAAGAGTTTTTAAACTAGAGAAAGAATTAATCTCCACCAAAAATAACACATTTTAAAATTTAGAACTTTAATCAAATCAAAAAAATTTGAAAAATTTGAAATATGTGAAAAATTTATGAAATATGTGAAATATTTAAATATGTGAAAAAATTATAGCTCGAAAATCCATCCACAACCCTACTTATAGAGTGCATAGTAGAATTTTGAATGCATATTATGCGTTAAAACATGCACTAGTTTTACTTTGATTTGTATCCTATTTAGAGGTACATCATAATTTTAGGAATTTCTTGAAATGGTCACTTAGGTTGCACTCTCACTAAACCAAAACAAGTCTCAATACTTTATAACCCTTTGTTTTCTTAATGTCACGAATTTCCCAAAATCATGAGAAGAGTGCATAGAAACAAGAAAGTTAGTGGCCTCTACCATGCAATTGCCCATGAAGAATTTCGGCAAAAAGAAGTTGGTGTCCTCTTAAAACTTCCATAGTTGAAAACCTCTATAAATATTCTTTTAAAGAGAGTGTTACAAGTGACATTTCTATGGGTTTGGACGTATAAAAATGATGATGTGTTCATTGAAATCCTCAACTATTTAATTATTGAATACTACAGTGATGAGGTTGTCCTCCAACAAAGATACCTATATATCTAGGTACCTTTCAATGTTGTGTGAATGAACAACCTACTTCTTTTAATGTCAATGTCTCCATCTAATGAACTCCTAAAGCATAAAATACAATTTTTAACTATGAATAATTATAAGAAAAAATAAGACTTAGTTTGCGATGGAACGCAGATCCAAGCCTGGGACCTATTTCCCTTTATGAGAGTCAAAGAAAGCAAATGTTGTCCGTAGATCTCAAAGAAAACCATGGTAAAAAAGAAATTTAAATCATACTATACTTTATATAATCTTAAACGATGAACAGTAGTAGACTTGGTGAAATCGAAACAATATTGCATTTGATCAACATTGATCCCTAAACTAGAGTATATGATCTAGATGTTCTACTTTAAATTTGTGTTGCAAAGCTTCGCTGAAGAACGTTACTTGTAGATCACTTTGAACAAAAAAATGGAAAAACTTGGTGAAACAAACTTACTGATAATGCTAGGGTGAAGATGCCCCAACACAAGCGATGTCTGCTATTGTGGTTTCAAGTAATTTTTCAAAATTACTTTAATAAGTATTGCAAATGTTACCTTCATAACTATGTCTTCAGCATGTAGCACAGATCAAGGTTATCTATTATGAGGTGATGTTGGCTTTCTGTGTCCGTATGTCATGACGCATCTGTCTCCTTGCGGCTGTGCACTCAAAGGCAAATCCATTCTTCAGCGATGGCTAATGCATCCATCGACGACGTTTAATCTGTCCGCATGATAACTAGTTCTTGAACTAATCTGTCCACTCGATGGCTAGTCCATTCCTTTGCAATGGCTAGTCTATCCACTTAACGGCTAGTTTGTCCCTTGGCGACAGCTAGTCCTTTCACTCTACGACTAGACCATCTATTCAATGGCTTGGCCATCTTTTCAACGATTTGTCCATCCATTCGACACCTAGTTCATTTGACAGTTAGAGAAAGTAATGCTTTGGATGACTTTTTGACTAATAATTAATTAACCCCTAAGCTCCCAAGAGACCATTTTTTGGTCGCTGCCCGTTTTTAATGGGCTGCCCGAAACCGAAAAATATTTTTTTGAAAAAATAAAATATATTTTTAAATACTTCATCAAGTCTACTTTCCAACCCAAGTTGAATTATGTCAATCCGAGTTAAACTCCACCCGGGGAGAATTTTTCAAATTAAATCACTTTAACATAGTCTTAGTGTTACAAAATTTGCTATTTGGGAAAAGTAATGATGTTTCCTCCATCATTTCTTTTTCTTTTTTGAAGTTTACAATAGATAAACCAAATTTAACCAATCATGCTAAATTTCAAACTCGAAAAGTGAAAATTAGAATTTATACAAATTTTCAAAGGTTAATGCTTTTTAATTCATTAAAAAATGATGTAAAGTTATTTTTGGAAGTTTGACCGTACAGATAATTTGTAGAGATGTTGCCCTACATTTTGTCTATTGCACCAAACTTCATCAAACATATAGAAGGCACATATTATAACACATCTATGTTTTGTCCAATACCCCTCGCCAGGCTTTTAGGGGTTAAAGTGCAAAAAATAGTTAGCCAATACAGAAAAAAATATATTAAAATTGGCTAATAACATGTTATATATATATATATATATATTAAAACCATTGGATTTTTAATATTTTTAATATTTCTTAGGCAAAATAGGTAAATGATTTCCCATAAATTTTAGCACCTTTTTATTATTTATTCTTTGACCAAGCTGGTAGGAACCTACAGTAGATGGAAAAATTATCTATTTGATGCCAAGGGTAGGTGATCTGTTTTTCCAAATATTCAAGTGCATCTCATTAAAATAAACCTGAAAATTTTATTGTTTATATTTATTACTATGAATAATTACCTCACATTATTGAAATTTATTACTCTATTTACTTACATTATGATTAAATTCCTCACATTATTGAAATTTTCTTACTCAATTTATCATAATAATCAACCATATTAACCATGGTTTCCAAATTCCACTACACATATATAATTATATAGGTAATGTATAGAATATTTAATTTAATGTATTTATTTAATTTATAGAAATACATTAGAATATATTTATATGTATAGAAATTTATATTAGAATACATTATATTTAATACATTATATTTATTTAATGTATAGAAATACATTAGAATATATTTATATGTTAATTAATGTATTTTAATATTATTCAAACAATCAATTCTTTGCTTATATTATATAGATAAATTTATGTTTGTATACACGTAGACACACACATGTATATGAACTACTGGGACCTGTGCTATTGGGCACGTTGCCGCAAAAGAAGGCCTACAGTTGTCGTGACCTCCATAAGTATGAGTTGTCTCCTGTACCGGTTCTAGACTGGAACGGTCAAGTAAACAACCTATGTTCAAATGTATTATATATATATATATATATATATATATATATATATATATATATATATATATGGATAGATACGCACATGTGTGTATGTATAGTTTGGATAAATAGATCCATTTCCAAAAGAATTGACTTATATGAAACTCATATTGTTTCAAATTCTACAATCTTTCTATATTCTTGGAAAGCTAACAAAATGAAGACAAAGAAGGAGAAATAAACTTTTATTGAAAAAGTATTTAACTTTAAAACTTTAAAACCATTTTTACATTTTTTCTAATTAAAATTTATAAAAAACATAAACTACTTCGAAATCAAAAGTTGTATTGAAGAATACTAAGATTAAGAATTCTCTTCCTTGATTAAGGAAAAAAATGTTAAATAGAGCAAACAAAAATGGACAAAATGTGCAAAGTAGTGTTCAAGACCACCAAAAAATGGGAAAAATTTGAGTTGCTTATTAATTTCATATGTAAATATCTCTATGGTGGAAGATTTTTTTAATAGAAATATTGTAGCTTAAATCCCCCATTGTTAGCATTCTAAAAGTATAATTTTTATTAAATTTAAAAAGAAATTGCTTATTAAACAATGCATTTTATTGAGAATGGATTTTTTTAACACATCCCTATATATGTATAGATAACATTTGAACATATATATATATATATATATATATATATATATATCAATATCATTTAGATACATACATACATATATAAATAAAATTATTTGCACAAAGATATATATACATACACATTGCATATACAGATACAAATGTTTCTATATATATGAGTATATGGATAAAGATATACATATACATATATACATATATATGTATATATATATATATGTATGTATATATATATATATATATATATGTATGTATGTATATATATATATATATATATATATGTATGTATATATATATCGATGACCATAGTAGATCGGGTGGTGTAAAGCTTAATGGAGCTAGTTCTAAGCGTATTCTTAGAAATGTAGTTTACTAAAGATTTTAATATTATATATATATATATATATATATGGATATTTTCTTTTCGCTTTCCCTAGCTTATTTATTAACTATAAAAATTATTTTATTTTATGTTGACGTACCCTAAGTCGTTTAATTATTCCATTCGACGATTCAAAATGTAAGAAGATCAAAACATAGGATATGCAATCATTAGAAACATAGCTAATTCACTTGTTCATTGGAGATGGACATTGAAATTGAATTCACTAGAACTTTTTTTGATTCATTTGTTAGTTAGCGATGGCCAGTCCATTCACTTGACGGCCATATCCAAAATGAATGAAGACCCAAACATAGGAGATGAAACCACTACAAACATGGTAGATTCACTTGTCCATTTGGACGGTCTAGATCAGGGTTGTTCATCATGCCGTTCATGCCGTGTCGTGTCGTGTCGTGCCGATCATGTCGTGTCGGACCCCTCCGGCACGACATGATAGAGTCAACCTAGACTGCAGGTAGGGTCAACCTAGACTGCACCTAGTCTTTTTACCAAGTAGGGTTAAAACAGTTACCTTTCTGCCACGTTGCAAGCTATACGTGGCTGAAGCAGCACATGTGGCATGTCCACGTAGGACCCCTTGGAAGCCGTGCCCTATGTGGCTATGTGGTCCCGGGTAAATTTTTTACCCTCAGTCTGTTTGCCTCACTCCGGACTGCCCCTTCCCTCCAACTGCCATGTCTCCCGACTGCCCCCTTCCCGGCCGACTGCTCCAATCCGACGGCTTAGATCCATCCACTGCATTCGACTGCCTCAATCCAACGGTGTAGACCCATCTGCCCGAACCCGACTGCCTCAACCCGACTGCCTCATCCCGTCTGTTTCATCCCGTCTGCCCTAGCCCGTCTGCCTCATCCCTCCTGGTCCTGGCCGTCTGCCCCAACCCGACTGCCTCATCCCGTCTGCCCCTCACCCTGTCTGCCCCTCGTCCCGTCTGCCCCTCATTCCGTTTGCCCTCTTTCCCGTCTGTCATGTTCTAAATGACTCCCTTCTCCCTATCATCCCTCCAAAAGATTTTAATTAACAAAAAGATATGCAAAACTCATTAAACTTAGAATATTACAATTTAACGAATCACTGAAAATTTTATTCAGAAATAGTCTATGGCATATTTATACTGGAAATTTTATTTAGAAATTGTCAATGCCATATTTATACTGAAATTTTAATTCAGAAATTGTCAATGCCATTTTTATACTGAAATTCAGGGTTGGATTTTTTATTTCACTTTCAAAATTAATTCAAAAATTGTAGGGCATAGCAATTATATATCTAAACGTATGCATAGAATCAGAAATTCATAATGTACAACTTTTACTTGTACATCTAGTTCAAATGACGATTCCAAACATGGATGCAACATGCACAACACGCAAATTCAGAAAACAATATTTATTTACACATGGAAAAGTTGTCCTTGAAAAGGACTTACATTGTAAAATTCAACTAAATGCAAACTTCTAGGATCCAATGCTGGACTAAGGGAAAAAAACTATGAACTATATATTATAACGGTAACATTGGGTTGGAGTACTGAGATTGTATGGGTTCGCTTTCATCGAGTTCACTGCATGGGCCACGGTCCAACGCTCTTTCGGGTCGTCCTTGGTGAGGCCATCCAAAACCCTATTCAACATCACACGGGTCGTATCGCATCCTTTAAAGAGCGTTGATGACGACGCATCGTTATATATATATCGTGTGAGCTTCCCCGTTGCATATGCCTCTGATTTCATAGTATTCTTTGTCTGTTTAGTGCCAGGAGAGACAACCACCCCATCAACTTCCTGGGGCAGCATATACCACATCTCCGGTGCAATCCACCATCGCGCCGTCTTTTTCGCTTCTAGGTCCGCCTCGTCTCTTGCCCAGTTCAATGAAAGAGGTTCTTCACCACTCCAAGATGCCATGCCCCAGTCGCACACTCCAATGTACACATCTTCTGGTAACTACGGTGGAAAATGTAGCAGGATGTTGGATGGGCTCAAATCGTTGTGCAGCACGCCGCTTTTGTATAACACATTGATGATGTTCATGAAGGCCCAAGCTAGCCAAGGCTGCTGCTTACGATATGCCGCAATCTTCCGACGGACCTCTAAATCCATCCCTTCCAACGCAAGCAACGTTGAGGGATGTATTGTGCCGAAAGGCCGTTCAATCCGCTTCACCGACAGTAGTGAATTTCCATTCCACCATATGGTGAACGCAGACATGTTCTCCGCCGATAACGCAAAGAATTTTATCATTCCCGGGTGGTCCACGGGATTGACTAGGGCCTCGATGGAAAGTTCCTTTCTTGCCCTGGTTTTGTCTTTGTGGGCGATCTTGCTTGTCTTCTCAGCAAAAACCATATGACTTGGAATCGGTGCAAAATTATGAATAGATACTTGCCGCACCTTGCCATACGCCCCCTGAAATTGCTCACCACTTTTGCACACAATTTCAGCTGACCTCGGAATCCACATGATTCCAGTTCTACCGTGTGAAGAAAGATGACCCACCAGCAACTTGTCGGTCCATGGAGGCATACGTGTCGCGTTGGCTTTCATCTGCCTGGCGTAATTCTTCCACCAAACCAGCTTCTCATATTCTAGGTCCATTGTAGTGGTAGTTAGGGTTTTTTCTGCCCCGGGGTGAAGTGTTTCATAAAGCTGCGTCGGATTGTACACGCCTTGCTGCACTTGATTATCGAACCACAGTCCATAGCCCTCAGCAGTGGGAGCATCATGATGCCTTTCATCATTTAGGACGGCGTCGGATAAATACACCTTCATGTCCTCGATTATTGCAGCAAGGCCATGCACTCCGTGTTGCAAGTACTTGGTTTCCAAATACTCTTTCGACTTCTTCTTATAGAACTGCAAGGTTGAGCGCTGAATTAGAAATAGACAGCCCTTTGAGGGGATATGGGGCCGGTTTCTCCTCTCCTCCGGTATCATGTGCTTCCTTTTTTTCCCTGAGCCTCCAGAAGTAGAACCTGACAGCGAGGTACTCTGCGCTTGAGAACTACTCCCTCCAATGACTTCGATGGTTTGTGGTGGGTCCATGGCCCTAGTCCCAATAGAAGCACTCGCGGTGGGAGAAATCTCAAGATCTTGCACGCCTACCGATATACCTGCCACACGTTGCGATCCCTGGCTTTGGTCCCCGCCACCCGATGTAATTGCCACGTGCTACAACCCTTGGCTTTGGTCCCCAGACGATGGTGTAGCCATAGAGCTCTGTCCTACGGTCCTGATCCTCTTCGGTGGTTGCTTGAACCCGCTGTTCCTTTCCATATTTTTGTAGAAAAATTTGAAAAACTCCTCCCCCAGAAAGGCCAGAAACTTACCGCCCCGGAAATCCAAGCAAACTCTGCGTGCGCAGGATTGGTCACGGGTTCCTGTGGGGACCGGTGTGTTCTGGCAGCAGTAAATGAGGCGGTTTTCACAATATATAGAGGCGGCCGTCGGGTTAGGGTTTCGGCAGTCTGGGCACGGCAGTCGGGGCAGGACAGTCGGCGCAGGCCGTCGGATATAGGCCGACGAGATTAGGCAGTCGGATGGGGTCGTCGGATCCAGGCCGACGGGTTCAGGGCAGTCGGAGGGGGGCCGTCGGATCAGGCCGACGGGTTTAGGGCAGTTGGAGGGGGGCCGTCGGATCCAGGCCGACGGGTTTAGGGCAGTCAGGTTTAAGGCAGACGGGAATAGGCAGTCGGGGTGGGCAGACGGGGATAGGCAGTCGGGGTAGGCAGTCGAGGATAGGCAGTCGGGGATAGGCAGTTGTAACTGTCAAAGTAAAACTTATATTAATATTAGTACCATTCGATTATTCGTACTCGTTAGGATTAATTTCCAAATACTTTTGTAAGGTTTAGGCTGGTAAATCAATTATAAAAAAACAATTAACAGAAACCAAAAGAAAAATATTGGAGTGCAGTTGGAATATCGTGCACTACATGACGATAGGCTTCCCATTAACTCGTTCTACTTATTTTGGAAAATCATGTATAACCCCTAAACGCCTTCACCTATGTGTCATTGGGGAAGTGTTGCAAAGATGTATTATAAAAGCCAACTAACATGAATATTTCAAACTTGGTGTATGAACAAAAGTAACACATTTTGAAGTTCAGATTCTATCCATACGGTTAGATCTATGATTGCCATCACTGATATATTTTTTATAAATTTTGGAACATAAAATAAAAAATTAGTTTTTAGTTCGATCATGAATAATACATTGATAGTATGTGGCTAAAATTTGTTGAGATGGGTCGGAACGTAGTACTGGAGGTGTTGTAATTTTAGGAGATTTTTAAGATGCTCGATTTCATGACTTATTATTTTCAACAACAATGTCAGAGTAAAATATTAAAATTTTGGGTTGAAATACTTCAACAAGAAATGAGGCATATTTTATTTAGAAATTGTTTCATTATTGACCGGAACACTCATACACGAAGCTAACTTCCCATACAAATTTTAGTATAGAAATCACGAAAACTACGAAAACTGCATGATGGCTGAGAAACTACGGATTCAATCCGTACTAGAAGCCAAATTTGCATGCTTGGGCAATTAGGTGTTACAGTCCCACTTTGTACACTAGGAGTGAAATTTGAAAAAGGAAAACTTGCAGAAATATGCCAATTAATTATGGACAAGTATTTGCCATACAATAAATACACACTCACGCACATATATACATCTATATATATATATATTGAATGTACCGCAAAAAAGAAGTATTCGTAATTACATGGGGAAAAAGGATCTCTACTATGCATTTGTATTCGAGGAAAATGATGCAAACATGCATGTCTATTTAAATAAAGCTACATTCCCTATTCCTCATCCGACTCTAAACTGATAACGGGGTTTGCTTCATCCAATGCGCGCTCCTCCAGTGTTCTACCACTTGAACCTTCGCCCTCCTGTATCACTCTTGGTGGCGCATACACAGTTGTTTTGTTTGCGGCCGCCCGATGAATCCGTTGGAGGCTGCCCCTAGTGCGGTAACAAACAGCGTCTTCTGTAATAACCAGATTTGGACGTCGGACTCTACCCTCTTGTCTGGCTTTCAAATACCGCTGTGTCTCTGGAGATACCTTGTGCAACAGTACATAGATGGCTTGCCTCTCCAGTCTAGGTTTGTGGTACAACTGTTCGTTTATGACATTGTCCCCCCTGCTAAGAATATTGGCCTCTAAATCTTGCTGCGAACGTATTGTCTCGCCCATGTGATTCACCCTTTGTCTAATGGGAAGTTCTCCTTTCACCAACTGCCCCGTTCTTGCGTCCCAATAATACCCGAACACTTGGAAAAGAAAGAGTTTCAACCCGAAGTTTGGAGCTTTGTTCGGGTACAACAAATTTGCGGCCAAAAGTACGTTCTCTTTGCTCTCGTGTCAGTTCCACTGCTGCCTCTCGATGTACAGTTGTTGAATGCTCATGTTGTACTTCCAGCTCCATTCCACCGTCTTCCCAATTTCTTGGGCAGTTACAAATCCCGCAAAATTTGTTGCATTGTACCTCCAATGACTTGGCATGAACGGTAGCAATCCGAATGTTTCATACAACCGGCGGTGGAAAGGGCTGTTGCAAACTGGGCACCGTCGGACGGAAATCATTCGTGGTAAAAGGCATTGCACGTGGAAGCTATGTCTACAACTTCCTAATGACCAAAAACCCTCCGGTCCAAAATAGTTGCTGCAAATAATGCACTGGGAACCGTCGTGAACCATTTCGTTCGGTGCAGGCCATTCCCGCTGTATTCCTAATGCGCTGCAGTTATATTCTTGGAGAGGATTCCATCGGTGTTGGATTGGTAATTTAGGCCAATTTATCCCCTGAGCCGTGGTTGGCCAGTCATCGTCATACATTGAATCAACTTCAGCCCAAGATGTTAGCATCAAATTTCGCAATCTACCGTCTCTCCCCCATTCCACCACAACTTGCTCCATCTCCATCTCCAATGCCCTCACTCTTGCTGCTGCAAGAATGGCAACAGTTGCCCAGTCATCAAATTGGGTAGCAAGTGCGGCATACTCCTTTCTAAGACTTCTATTCTATTGCTCCAACTCCACCGAGTTATCGTGTTGGACTTCGTACACCATTACGCGGGCCCTCAAGTCTGCAAGCGTTTCGTGATTTTCAAAGTTCCCGCAACTGAGAGCACGCTCTAATTTTTTTTTTAAATCCTCGTTTTCTTTTTCCAGAGCAAGGTTCCTTGACATGACTTCACCGGCCAAAGACTCCGTGGTCGCGATGCAATCTAGAGCAGCGTCCCGTTCATATTGCAGTTTGTCCTCGCGATTCATTACTGCGACACGTTCCTCGTACTTCCACAACTGCGATGAGGTCATTGCCTCTTTCCCTTTCCCCGTACATTCCGGTGGTGGAACACTCGAAATGCTTTGATCAATGGGGACAACAAAATCGTCACTCCATACCATGGAATCAGCGTTTGAAGCATCTTCCTTGAAACCCAGCTCAGCAAGTTTGCCTTCTAAAAATGTCACCTTGGCGCGCAGAGTTGCGACCTCTGTCTCATGTTTTCTAACGAGGTCTCTGATAACCGTGCTGTGAAGGTGGGTCCCATCTAATGTACTCGGTGCGTCGTGAATTATTGGAAATCCTTCCCCTCCCGGTAAAACGGGCGTACTTGGTACCACGGTCTCATCCATCATCACATCCGTTGTTCCGGTTTCAAAATCGGGCATTGCCGCATCCGCCACTTTCGTAGGTGGGGCCCCCGTTGTAACTGCCTCCGCTTGTACTGCACCCCTGTTATCGTCATGTCCCTCAAAGATTTGTACGGGAGGCGTTTGTCGTGGTACTTCTACAAATGGTGGACTGCCTAAATTCGCAATGACTTCGTCCAAGAATTCTTCGTCCACTTGCATATCATCCTCTGTACTGGGCCCACTGTAATTCCTTGGCGGATACATCAAATTATGGTTTTCAATAAACCATTGGGGGATTGGCACCATGGGAATTTCCTTTGGCCTCCTCAGTAAATATGCTTTGCGTACGGCCGACGGAAGCGAGGACCAATCCACTTGCACCTTCAAAACACTCTCCGCATACACCATCGCAACGATACACAACGGAATGTTGTGTTTAGCGTATTTAGGGTCATCCGAAATCGCCCTCAACACGCTCAACATCCTCCATTTCATTGGAATGTTGTTCATCTGGGTCCACTTGCCAGAGGCGCTCGCACAATTCCGCTCGTGGCGATCTCGTGGCCAAAATGCACGGTCCACATGGACCCAATTCACATAACGGCTCGCTATCAAAGCAGTCCACGGAGTTGTTTGTTCTTCCCATCCCGGTTTCGCAAGAATGTCGGGGTTATTATAAATTTCCCACTGGACGTCCTAAGGTGTGTCTTTGGGTTCTTTTACCTCAACCCCTTCACCAAATTCGGATCTAGACCGTCGTCGATTAATACCCTCCGCCATTGTCAAATTTGATTACAGTACCAACTTCCTGTCCCTTCTAAAGTCTCCGATAACCTAAAACGTACTTAAAGAACCTCGCACTTCAAAATAGTGCAACTAGTATTAAAAAATGTTAAATTGCACTTCAAAATAGTGCTGAATTTAACGTTCAGTTCAAGGTTTACGATCCACACACAAGTAACAAGTCACAAGTAACATAAATATAATTTTGAACCCCTGAGGTAAAGTTTTCAATGAAATAATCCGCCTCAGAGGCCACCTATTCACCCACGAGCACGTGGCGGCGGTTGCTTAAAGCACACCCTGTCAATGTGCTCAAGAAGGTGAACAAGCGTGTGAAAATGAGCCACGTTGACCACCTTATATATCATGTGCCCCCCCCCCCTCCGACTGCCCTCATCTGACTGCCCCCTCACCGACTGCCCCACCAAACTGCCCTTACCCGTCGGCCCGGATGCGACGACCGCGTCCCGACTGCCCTCATCCGACTGCCGAACCCCGACTGCCCTCTTCTGACTGCCCCCTCCCGACTGCCCTTACTCGACGGCCCAGATCATCCGGCCGCATCCCGACTGCCCTCATCCGACGACCCACGATTGACTGCCCTCGATCCCGACTGCCCTTACCCGACGGTCCACGATCCCGACTGCCCTTAACCGAGGGCCCAGATGCGACGGCCGCATCCCAACTGCCCTCATCCAACGGCCCACGATCCGACTGCCTCCCACCAAAGTTAACCCCTAAACGTACTAGGGTGTCCCTGGAATTGACAGATTGAGAAAAAACGTCATCAGTACTATTTAGAAGAATATTTTGGAATTGATATACAAATGAAAGTTCTAGATTGTGAATTTTAGATTCCATCCGTACGGTTCGATTCACTAATATTATCACTAATATTTAATTATAAAATTTGAAGGTTAAAATTTAAAATTCCTTCTAAATTCGATTACAAACAAAATTTTAATAATTTTTGAGTTAAATTTGTTGGAATGAATTTGAAATGAGATAATCTTAAACGTGGTGATTCTTTGAAATTTTTGTGTTTCTTAAATCTATGACCTCATTTTGAGAAGGCCACTTTTGAACTACAGTCAATGCAATTTTGGCTTGGTCAACGACTTGACATATTTCTACATTTGTAATTTTAGAAAAATATGTAATCAAGTATGACTAAATCCAACCGTTAGATAAGAGAACAACTTGGTGAAGAATCTCCAAAAAATTGGATGACTTTCATCCAAGCATTGATGAGAACATGAAAAGGGTTTGAATCTGTTAGTCGTCCGGTTTCTGGACTCTTTGACGTTTAGGAGTTAAAGAACATAGAGTTTGCAAAATCCCAATAACATATGGAAAATTATATTTCATAAATAAAATAAAAATTTGAGGGTGTCTCCGAGGTAGATTCATGTAAATTAGGAACTTGGTTAGGGTTTCAGGTTTTCAAACTTCTTGGTCAGGTAATTGCAGGTTGTTAGGTTATGAAATACACAAAATTCGCAAAAATTTCTTCGCCAGCCTGGCTTATATGGGCCTGGTCTCGCGGCGGTGTATTTCTGTTCTCTTGCAATGAAATTCTCACCATTTGCACAAAAATAAATAAAAAAAAATTTGAGGGTGTTCCTAATGATGTTAGGCACCCAACTGTGCAAGAAACGTTCAAAAAATGGTCCCGGGACTCATGGCTGCATTTTCCAGAAATTGCAAATCCTAGTCAAAGAACATAGAGTTAGCAAAATCCCGATAACATATGGAAAATGATTTTTCGTAAATATTGAAAAAGTTTGGGGGTGTTCCTAATGATGTTAGGCACTCGTCTGTGTAAAAAAGTTCCAAAATGGAGTCCCGGGACTCATGGCTGCATTTTCCACATATTGCAAATCCTTGTCAAAAGACATAAAGTTACCAAAATACCAAAAACAATGGCAAATGATAATATTGTGAGTGAGACTCCATCCCATTAAAACTTATAATGGCTAATCAAAATTGAGATCTATTTCCTAAAACCGTTGATCCTAATTTGCCATTGTATAAGAACACGTATAAAACTAAGCCGTACAATACACTACACAAAATGTCCAAAAAAACTATAATACTATAATTATATACATCTATACAATATTTGTAATGGCCTCGGGTACCCCAGTATTGCATCTTGAACCTCTTCCAAGAGCTCCTCATCATCCAAACCATCAGAGTCGTCATCATCATCACCGTCATCTGGGGCGGGTTTCTCCAGTAGCTCTGGGTTGTCACTAAACCATTGCGGCATGGGCATCATGGGAATGTCTATGGGCCTCCTAACCAAGTACGATTCCCGAAGACGCGATGGGAGGGAAAATCAATCCACCTCCACGTTCAACACACTCTCCACGTACACCATCGCAGCTATCGCCAACGGAACGTTGTGCTTCGCGTACGCACGATCATCGGAAATTGCCCTCAGCACGCACAACATCCTCCATTTCATAGGGATATTGCTTACTTGAGTCCACTTGTCGGCTGCGTTGTTACAATTCCACTCGTGCCTCTCTCTGTGCCAAAAAACACGGTCTACGTGGACCCGCCCTACGTAACGGGTGGCTATCAAAGCTGTCCATGGAGTTGGTTTTGTTTTCCATCCACGTCTAGTTTGAATGTTGGGATTGTCGTATATATCCTATTCTGGCTTTTGAGGTTGACCTTTGGGCTTTGTCTGCTTGGAATTGCTGCTTTGACCATGATAATATCCCTTTGACATCTTTATAATACACTGCAATAAAAAGTCATTTGCACTAGTAAGAGGATTTTCTAGTCATCTAGATATAATTCTAAATCCAACACTTTCAAAAAGTCCAATTATGATGGCCAAGAATACTAGTGCATTCAATATACTACACAATTCAAAGTCCAGTGAGAGGTTTTATAGTAAGTAATGTTTTGTAAAACCTGCGAATGACAGTTCCAATGAAAGAACTTCCCGCACTACAGGCCACTTCTTCGGACCCCCAAGCACTTCGCAATGGTTGCTATATAGCAAGCCTGTCGATGTGCTCGAAGGACGTCAGAAATGTGATAAATGAGGCAGCTTGTCCCCTATATATATCCGGCCACTGAACCCAAAACCGACTGCCTCTGCATTGACAGCCCCATCCAACGACCACGGCTCGTCAGCTGACCCGACTGCCTCAATCCGACGGTTCTTGATTATCACTGCGGCCCGACTGCCCCTGCACCGACTGCTGCCCCCCCGACTGCCCTATCTGTCTGCCACCTCCGACTGCTCCGTCCGTCTGCCACGTCCGACTGCTCTGTCCGACTCTCCAACCCGACTGCTGCATCCATCTGCCCGTGCTTTACTATCCCACCCGACTGTCCTCGCCTGCATAGCACTTGGTAAAGTTCAGAACCCACTACACTTCAGGAAGAAGTCAACACAATAAGAAACTTAATCCTAAAATCCGGTTGGCTACTTTCTAAACTCAATTTAAATTGTTTAAAGAAAATTAAATACTTCATCATGACATCTCATACAACTTCGAAGTCTATATCGTCAAATCTATAGCACTTCCTCTTTCCTCTCCCATAGATAATTTCAAGATGTCCATGGATTAATTCGTACATAGTAACGAACATAAGAATTTCAAAAATGCATTAAAAACACATGCCTAATGTAGGATGTGCTTTTTCCCAAGTAACGTAAATAATAGTACAAAACATGACGGTGGAAGTCATGCATCCGAAGAGCTTATATTACCAATGGGCATGTATTAATATTGTGGGCTCACTGCACATGATAATATGCCTTCCACGATGTTCTACTATCATCCAAATGCCATGCCACATGTGTTTTATATTACCAATGGGCGTGTATTAATATTGTGGGCTCACTGGACATGATAATATGCCTTCCACGATGTTCTACCATCATCCAAATGCCATGCCACATGTGTTTTATATTACCAATGGGCGTGTATTAATATTGTGGGCTCACTATACATGATAATATGCCTTCCACGATGTTCTACCATCATCCAAATGCCATGCCACATGTGTTTTATATTACCAATGGGCGTGTATTAATATTGTGGGCTCACTGGACATGATAATATGCCTTCCACGATGTTCTACCATCATCCAAATGCCATGCCACATGTGTTTTATATTACCAATGGGCGTATATTAATATTCTGGGCTCACTACTCCAAAGTTTTGATAGTGTTTCCTTGGTGTGGTTCTGGGTGGTTATGTCCCTTAACAAGAAAAAGAAGAAAAAATTAATTCATCTTTAATCCAGCTTGAAAAAATCATTAAAAGCTTCTGGCATATCAATTGTACATGCAAGATGATTATGGATATTAAAGCCTTTAATTTTCAACTCCTATTTTGTTCTAACAAGGTTTAGGAGAATCTTGTGTAGGAGAATTTTGTGTAGAAGAATCTTGTATAGAGAGGGAATTCATGGTTTCAATTCATGGTGTTGAAAGGATAGGCCGCCGGCGGTCTACGAGAGAGGGACATTTGGGGCAGTCGGAAATGTGGGGCAGTCTGAAATATGGGCCAATGAGGAGGGGTTTACGAAGAGTATAGAAAAAAGTCAAAGGCAGACGGGGCAGTCGGATGGAGGCAGTCCGGAGAGGGTAGTCGGGTGATGCAGCTCCAGATTAGAGATGAGAAGAGAGAGGGCAGATGAGGAAGTCGGAGGGGGCAGACGGGAGAGGCAGGCGGGTGGGCGGTGGGTGACCTGTTGGGCTCAAATTTCAGAATCCACCTCTGTATGAGCAATGTTTCCCTCCGCGTGCCTCCGGATGTGGGTGTGATGGAAGTAACAAAAAACATAATTTAAATCATTCCATCATTAATTCGGTTTGACATAAACATTAAAATCTCGAGGGATTAAGTTTCCTCGTGCAACGTGCCTATGGATATAAAAGTTTTAATTCTACACCTGTTATTCTCACCTGTCACTTGAGCAAGGTGTAGAGGGAGAGAGTTTGAATGGATAGGAATTTCTGATTTTCGAATTCATGATGTTTGGAAACTCGGCCGTCGGAGAAATGGGACAGTCGGAAATATGGGGCAGTCGGAAATATGGGCAAATTTAGGAAGACTGGAAGAAGAGTGAAGGACAGATGAGGCAGTCGGACTGGGGCAGTCGGAGTGGGGCAGACGGAGGGGGGCAGACGGAGGGGGGCAGACGGAGGGCGCAGACGGAGGGGGGCAGTTGGGATAGGACAGTCGGGATAGGGCAGTCGGGTGAGGCAGCTCAAGATTAGAGAAGAAGAGAGGGGGCAGATCAGGTAGTCGGAGGGGGCAGACGAGAGAGGCAGACGGGTGGGCGGTGGCGACCTGTTGGGCTCAAATTTCAGAATCCAGCTTTGTGTGTGCAATGTTTCCCTCCGCGTGCCTCCGGATGTGGGTGTGATGGAAGTAACAAAAAACATAATTTAAGTCAATCCATCATTAATTCGGTCTGACAGAAACATTAAAATCTCGAGGGATTAAGTTTCCTCGTGCAACGTGCCTATGGATATAAAAGTTTTAATTCTACACCTGTTATTCTCACCTGTCACTTGAGCAAGGTGTGGAGGGAGAGAGTTTGAATGGATAGGAATTTCTGATTTTTGAATTCATGATGTTTGGAGACTCGGCCATCGGAGAAATGGGACAGTCGAAAATATGGGGCAGTCGGAAATATGGGCCAATTTAGGAAGACTGGAAAAAGAGTGAAGGGCAGATGAGGCAGTCGGACTAGGGCTGTCGGAGTGGGGCAGACGGAGGGGGGCAGACGGAGGGCGCAGACGGAGGGGGGCAGTCGGGATAGGGCAGTCGGGTGAGGCAGCTCAGGATTAGAGAAGAAGAGAGGGGGCAGATCAGGCAGTCAGAGAGGGCAGACGAGAGAGGAAGGCGGGTGGGCGGTGGGCGACATGTTGGGCTCAAATTTCAGAATCCAGCTTTGTATGTGCAATGTTTCCCTCCGCGTGCCTCCGGATGTGGGTGTGATGGAAGTAACAAAAAACATAATTTAAGTCAATCCATCATTAATTCGGTCTGGCAGAAACATTAAAATCTCGAGGGATTAAGTTTCCTCGTGCAACGTGCCTATGGATATAAAAGTTTTAATTCTACACCTGTTATTCTCACCTGTCACTTGAGCAAGGTGTGGAGGGAGAGAGTTTGTATGGAGAGGAATTTCTGATTTTCGAATTCATGATGTTTGGAGACTCGGCCCTTGGAGAAATGGGACAGTCGGAAATATGGGGCAGTCGGAAATATGGGCCAATTTAGGAAGACTGGAAGAAGAGTGAATGGCAGATGAGGTAGTCGGAGTGGGGGAGTCGGAGTGGGGCAGACAGAGGGGAGCAGACGGAGGTGGGCAGACGGAGGGGGGCAGTCGGGATAGGGCAGTCCGGTGAAGCAGCTCAGGATTAGAGAAGAAGAGAGGGGGCAGATCAGGCTTTCGGAGGGGGCAGACGGGAGAGGCAGGCGGGTGGGCGGTGGGCGACATGTTGGGCTCAAATTTTTGAATCCAGCTTTGTATGTGCAATGTTTCCCTCCGCGTGCCTCCGGATGTGGGTGTGATGGAAGTAACAAAAAACATAATTTAAGTCAATCCATCATTAATTCGGT
Organism: Pohlia nutans; assembly: GCA_022496805.1. Classification (NCBI taxonomy): domain Eukaryota; kingdom Viridiplantae; phylum Streptophyta; class Bryopsida; order Bryales; family Mniaceae; genus Pohlia; species Pohlia nutans. The sequence continues at coordinate 39,703,260 of CM040088.1, forward strand.
CTGACAGAAACATTAAAATCTCGAGGGATTAAGTTTCCTCGTGCAACATGCCTATGGATATAAAAGTTTTAATTCTACACCTGTTATTCTCACCTGTCACTTGAGCAAGGTGTGGAGGGAGAGAGTTTGTATGGAGAGGAATTTCTGATTTTCGAATTCATGATGTTTGGAGACTCGGCCGTCGGAGAAATGGGACAGTCGGAAATATGGGACAGTCAGAAATATGGGCCAATTTAGGAAGACTGGAAGAAGAGTGAAGGGCAGATGAGGTAGTCGGAGTGGGGGAGTCGGAGTGGGGCAGACGGAGGGGGGCAGACGAGATAGGGCAGTCGGGTGAGGCAGCTCAGGATTAGAGAAGAAGAGTGGGGGCAGATCAGGCAGTCGGAGGGGGCAAACGGGAGAGGCAGGCGGGTGGGCGGTGGGCGACATGTTGGGCTCAAATTTCAGAATCCAGCTTTGTATGTGCAATGTTTCCCTCCGCCTGCCTTCGGATGTGGATGTGATGGAAGTAATAAAAAACATAATTTAAGTCAATCCATCATTAATTCGGTGTGACAGAAACATTAAAATCTCGAGGGATTAAGATTCCTTGTGCAATGTGCCTATGGATACAAACAAATTTCAAAATGGAGTCCCAAGACTCAGCGGTTAAAGTAGTTGATTTCTGAACTCTTCATATGTGATACTTTTTAGAGAAGGGTTTCATCCAAAGCCACAATTTTTTGTCCCTTCTAACCAATTTTTGTCTCTTCAGAAGTCCCTATAAAAGTCAGAACCGTCTTTTAGCACTTTCATGTAAGCCACAGTTTTTGTTCCTTTTAACTGGTTCGAGTCGAATGATCACAATTGTATTTTATCACTTCCACCCAGATTATGGATTTAAAAATTCACAATCAAATTTTAACTGTTACAACAAAGGATTGGATTCAAAAGCCATATAGGAAAGCCAATATTATTTACATCAAATTCTAAAATCCCTAAATATTGAAATGTCATGACATTTCCTCTTAAAGCCAAAAATCAAAATTAAATATTGAATATTACTAAACCAATTAACCAAAATATAACAAGTACTTAAAAGCAATATTGTAAAATTTTATGGAATGAAATAAATTAATTGTAAAAAAATACTAAATTGGAATTGTTCAATTACAAATTGCATCCTATGTGATGAAATTTGAATAGTTTAACGTCCTTGTGATGTAGTTCAACACTTGCAATGTTCCTATAAAATCTACATATATATATATATATATATTCCCCTGATTACAAAAAAAAAAAAAGGTGCCACTAACACTGATGGTGCAAATGGCCATATGAAACTAGAATTAATATTTGTTGTCCATGATGTCTCCCACTTTGAAAATGGGTCATCTGAAACTAGAATTAATATTTTTCCTCCATGAGGTCTCCCACTTTGAGAAAGGGCAACTGAAGCAGATCATGATGGCAGTCGGGGCAGTCGGAGTCGGGGTAGACGGGCACTCGGAATCGGGGCAGTCGGGGCAATCGGAGTTGGGGCAGACGGGGCAGTCGGATTTGGGGCAGACGGGGCAGTCGGATTTGGGGCAGAAGGGGCAGTCGGAATGTGGACAAAGAAGGCACTCCAAGCAGACGGGGCAGTCGGGCCAGTATAGGCAGCAGGGGATGGTTGTGAAGATATTAATCTTGAAAATCATCATCGTTAGGTGCCTCTACTCTTGAAGGACTACTGCCGTTTGAACTGATGTCATCATCTGGTCCGGGTGAAACGGCACGTAAAATTAAAGCACTGTGGTTGGAAGTGACCAATTTTTTGGTAGGCCGTGACCCTGACGCGTCTCTAATTCCATTGGCATCTAACACCGGTCGCGTGTCATCATTAAGCCCCACAAAAGGCCTTGGCGCCCTACAAGAATGCCGCTTTTGGCCTCGTGCTCTAGTGTTGATGATACCAATACCTTGGGTGGTAAGGGAATTTTGATCATCTAATGGACTAGGGGGTTGTATATTTTCAGCACGCAACCGTAATCTCGTATTCGGTCGTGCAATTGGAGGTCCAGTGGTTCTAGCTTGTCCGTTACGCCTAGATTGACTGAGACTAAGAAGTGTGGCTCCAATTCCAGTAGTATGAGTCGATGATGTGTTGACAGTAAAGGGAGTATCTGTTTCCATTGGTAACGGTTCACATGGTATCTGAAGAGATCTTCCGTCGTGGGTAATGTCTTCCAAAGGTTGGATATTTTCCGTACGAGTTGAACACCCTTCGCCATGTGGCACAGTGGGTGGATGGGCTGGTACAGTAATTTCTAATGGTACAGAAACTACATTATCGCCCGTGGTAGGAGGAGAAGGAAGTGTTGCACCTATATTGTCGTCGTTGGCGTCGTTGAAATTATAGACATTCATCCCATCAAGCCTACCATCCAAATTCTGGCCGTCGGAGTCACTAAAGTCAGTGCTACTATTCCTAGAGGAATCGGAATTACGGTCATCGAATTGAGCAAAATCCGCCCAGTAAGGTTGTGCACCGAGGAGGTCATCGGGGTCATCGTTTGCGTCGTCATCATCAGGACCTAAACCATCGTCATTGTCGTCGGGGTTGAATTCCGGATCATCCTCAAAATCTTCATTTGCTGATTCGTCGTCAGAGTACAGGTGCCGTGCGTACCATTGTGCAAGGGTTGCACCTCTTCTCCGCCGTATGAGCCTCGTGTTCGTGTATATGTAAACCAAATCTTCGGCTCTCGAATGGGTTAAACGATTTCTAACTTTGTTATGAACGAAGGAGTACATACTCCAATTGCGTTCGCATGATGAGGCTGAGCATACTTGGGCTAATATCCGTCGTGCTATATTAGAGAGTGTCAGCGCCCCATGTACAAAGGCATCCCACCATTCGTGAGGAGGCAAATCGGCCCTTGCTGCTGGAGGTACTCCATCAAATGCACCCCTACTTTCAATGAAGTCTTGGTACTCCGTAATAGCCACTAGGTAAGTGGCTTCATCGGGAGTCAAATTCCGTAATACCCGGTTCAATGTTGGCCGTGCACGGGGGTTCTCGTGAAGGGGAATTTTGCCTATCAAAAAAGGTTTGAAGAGGCCACCAACCCAGTGGAGGTCTGTCAACATCAAACCTCAACGGGCTTCGAATTAATCTAAAGCACGCTCTGCAAGTTCACCATCTAAATTGAAAGGAGGGTCCACAAATTTTTGAACGTGTTTCTGTAATTTATGCATGACTAGCCACGCCTTTCCCATCGCAGGTTGTTTTCCATCAAAAACACGTAGAACCTCCAATACATGCGTAACCATGAACAGAAAATTCTCGCAAGAATTCCAAAACCCATCTGAACGAATCGAACGCCGCACGTTTTCCATTGTTTCGTGAGCATTGCCTCCTCTTCCACGCAATTCTATTAAATATGCAATCCATCGATCATCTATGATCATCCTCTCTAAAGCTCCCCTAACTTGAAGAACTCTTTCAATCATGATGAAATTGGTTGCAAAATAGGTGTCTGCTGGCATGCGTAGAATGTGGTTGAGCGAGTACACTCGAAACAGAGCTTGTGGAGCATGGTGACGTCTTACAAAAACGCAAATCTTTCGAGCCTTTTTCACCAAGCTTTTAACTCATCTTTCCGAAGTCCAGTCTTGCAAAAGTAAGTCTATGATGTGGGCACAACATCCTTGAAAATAAAGATGAAGATGTCTTTGGGTCAATATGCGGCCCGCTGCCACCATACTGCTAGCATTGTCGGTGCAGACTTGAACCGCGTTGGTGGGACCTACTCTATTGATATGTACAAACATTTCTTTAGCAACGTAGGGTGCATCTTTTTTATTGCCCGTCGTATCAATAGATCCGAGGAACGTATCACCAGCGGGGCATTACATCAGTACATTCAAGAGGGCCGATTCTGAACATTGTCCCATCCATCCGAACAAACCGTTTCACCATACTTGCGGATGGAATCTTTTGTTTTAGCGTTCACCTCAACCTCTATTTGTGCCCGTCTAGCCTTCAATAGAGAGGTTCGCATGGCGTAGTATGAAGGAGGTTTGTACGTCAACTTCATTGCTGCAGTTTGTTTAACAGCGTTGATAAAAGACGGATGTCTCACCACGTTGAAAGGGATGTTGGCTTCATAGAACGCCGTTGCCCAAATTCTATCCAATGTCAACTTTGCAGATGACTGTAGCCCCTCTTGCATTGATAATTGAAGAAGACCCCTTCCCGTAGAACTAGCTCGAACTTGTGCACTCGGAAGGAAAATTCCACCATGGGTAGAATTTTGCGACGAAATCAATGGAGGGTTCTTATTTGCTACTTCAGTACCCTCTGCCGAACAATGATCAATCTCAGGGGGTACTAGTTCTCCAATCCGACGCTCCTCGTTACCAACATTATCAATGATCTCGAGAGGCTCGGGAAGCACTCCTCCACACGAAGCAAAGAGTGCCCTAATATTTGGTGGAACTTTGGAGCATGCTCCAACATCCGCAGAGTTTTGTCCGTCTCTATACCCCAAATGAGTAAACATCCTTTCAGCTCTGTATTGAATCTGCTTCTGGCAATACACGCATTCAACTCTCCTAATCTTTGTACCCGGACACACACCTAAATCCCTGAACCACTTATCCCATTCCTCTGTACGCCTCGGCATTACTAAAGTGAATCACCTAAACCTCTTCCAAGAGATTGGGCCCAACTCAATCAACGGGTCTCCTGCAATGGTTCAAGCTGAACCATAGTCTCAAGACAACACTATGATAAGTTGGGCAATGAATGCTCCAAAATAAAATGCGGACCCAACTCAATCAATGGGTCTCATGCAATAGTTCAAACAGAACAACAGTCTCAAGATTACATTATGATGAGTTGGGCAGTGAATGGTGCAAAATTCCTGACATTTATACATATCACACGAATGGGTTAGAGGGAGGACAATCCCGGCCTAGCAGACGGGAAAGGGCAGTCGGGGCAGTCGGGGCAGTCGGGGCAGTCGGGGCAGACGGGGCAGTCGGGGCAGTCGGCAAAGGCCGTCGGGGAATTGGAGCTGAGAAGCTAATATATATGCATTGCAACAAAGTTTTGTTTTCATTTTTGCAATGGGGAGTCATGAGGAGTTGGAGGAAGAGGTGCAAGAGGGAGGGCTCCTATCCCCAATGAGGAACGTGATGAATGTTGAATCTAAGGTTTCATATCGGAAACCATGGCAGCCATCTGTTAAACTACAGCATGGGAGGTTTGGACCCAAGCCACATCAATTCAAACTAGTTCCTTTTCCAATGAAGGCGTACGGTGAAAATTTCACCAGCAGTAGTACGTACAAGTCATTGCTGAAGCGACCTGTTTTGAAGAGAACAACATTACCACCCAAGGAAAAACCCTTGAAATTTCAAGTGAACTTGAAATGCAATTGTAGTTCAGAGGTGTCATCCAATCATGAGTTTGAAGAATGCAAGAACCCTGAAGAAGAAACATGACAGTGAGACGTACAGAGAGAGGGGAATTTTGGGCGGGAATGGGCAGTCGGGTGGGGGCAGATGGGGCGGGGACAGTCGGGATAGGGTAGTCGATGGGGGCAGTCGGGGCGGGCAGACGGGGAGGGGGCCGTCGGCGAGGGCAGACGGGAAGGAGGCAGTTGGGGAGGGCAGACGGGCACTGGGCAATCGGGTGGGGGCAGATGGGGCGGGGGCAGTCGGGATGGGGCAGTCGGATGGGGGCAGTCGGGGCGGGCAGACGGGGAGGGGGCCGACGGCGTGGCCAGACGGGAAGGAGGTAGTCGGGGAGGGCAGACGAGCAGTTCATGGGTAAAACCATTTGACCTTACTGAAGGACCTTAATTTCACTAGAAGTCCACGTCATCAAGTAGTCCACGTCAGATACTGACGTGTCGACATGCGGGGTAAAAGTCAAAAAAAAAATTACCCGGTAAAAAATCGGGCCGGCATGATCCCGACACGATCCGGCATAATGCCGGCATGACACGACATTGTGCCGGGATTTCTCTCCGACACGACACGATGAACAACCCTGGTCTAGACCGATCACTTAGATAGACTCGACACTCGACACTCGACAGATAGACTATGCACTTGACGGTTCAAATTTATGAAAGAGGACCCAAACATAGGAGATGAAACTACTACAAGCATGGTTGATTCATTAGTCCATTGACGGAAGCCTAAACCGTTTACTCGACGACTAGATTGTCCATTCAGACGACCACCCCGTTCAGTTGACGGTTCAAAATGGAAGATGACCTAAATTTTGGATATGAAACCGATTCACTTTTCCATTTGCAACAGCCTAGTCTATCCCTTGGCCTAGTCTATCCCTTGGTGACGGCCAGTCCGTCTACTCGACAGCTAGTTCGTCCCTTGACTACGGCTAGTCCGTTCACTCGATGGCTAATTCGTCCCTTAGCGACGGCTAGTCCGTGCACTCAACACCTAGTCCGTCCTTTAGCAACATCTAGTTTGTCCATCCATACCGAGACTCTTTTAATCTAGTCTGTCGATCGTCATAATTTTACCCCTATCTTTGAATGTGCATGGGAATATTTTGTCATGACGAATGTGGGGTTTGAATCCTGACGTTATGACGGACATCGACTAGTAGAAATGTTGTCCCTGAAGGCGTCTTCGTTAATGACATGCTATCCATTTTTTTTGTCTTTAGGGACTTTGGAAATGACGGGATGTGTTTCCAACATTTTTTGGAGTGGACTCCAGTGGCGTGTCGAACCCACGTCGACCCGGGGGTTTACTCAGTGAAAAACCTTTGTACTGAATTACTTCACGGAATTTCTCCCGAGTCCTGTATCTACAAAGTGAGAAAATCGTGTTGGAATCTTCATTTCCGTAATGGTTTAGTAACATATCAGTTTCGTAGATTCCTGCTTTGATCTACGACTGCTGAACGATTCGAGAACATTCTTAAGGATTACCAGTGAACGCAAGAAATCTACGGCTTCGAGAGTCTGTGTCAATCAAAACGAGAACATAGTGGACAACGCTTTTCCAAATCACAAGGTACTTTATCTAGTCGTTGTATTCTCCCCTGCGCCGGAAGCGAAACATCAAGCTGAAATCTACTAACCTAGAAAGTTCATCTACTACAGCTTCATGCAGTGTTACAGAGTTATGGGAGGCAACTTCATTTCAAATACAATTGCGGTGATCACAGTGTTCGTTATGTGAATGCTATGCTCTGAAAAAATCTACTTTACTTCACATACGTTTATTGAAACACATGTTGAAATCACTTGGATAAGACCGGGGACTTCAATTACTCGTACGACCAGGACGTTCTCATAATTTCATCACCTGGTACTCTCTACTTCATGAGTAACCAATGATTGCCATTAACACTCCCTGTTTTGGCTAACGTCGTCTCAGTATCTTTTTCCCATCATCAATACGGATATTGTCGGCCATTTCCACTTGATTGTTTCCACTTATTCACGATACTCATAATAAGCACAGTATGTGTAATCTTTCTCTGCATTGCTGCTCTCTCCCTTCCTTCTCAACTTGTGTGCCCCGGTGTCCACAATTGCAACCGCAGCTACTTCCCAGCCTTTCCATGTTCAAAGTTCACGATCACTCCGTTCTAGAAACACTAACACACCTTCTACACCTGGATTCACTATCCCCGCATCTCTGATTTCATTTCCAGATAACGTTGTTTAGAATCGATGTTTTAAACATGGACAAAGGAGCTATCCTCGGGTGGTTGACAAAAATACATTGGCGCAGAGATAGGCTTCACCTTCTGTATCCGAATGTTCCTTCTCTTGGACAGTTTGTTCAGTTTTCTAATGAATTTCGTTGGACTGATGCTTGTTACCAGGAAGTATTGGCTCTAGGCAACGCATCAGGACTACATTTCTTGGCGTACTTGAATCGCATGCGGTCCCCTTTGAGCCGCCCCGGAAGCTGCGCTGCACATCCTGTTGTGATCGGGACCAACACATGGGAAAACGAAACCAGCGACGGCGGTGACTCCAGAACAATGATTGGAGAGGGTACGTCCTCGTGCGACTCTTTCAGCAGCCAGAACTCCACTCCCTCATCCGGCAGCGTCGCCAGCGTAGAACTCTGGAAAACCATATTCGTCCCCTTACGACGTCGGTGAATCATATGCTACTTAAACGCTATGTGCAATGCACTTTCACGGAGTAAGCCCTTCATGACTAACATTACAATGCAAGAAAGAGTTAGTTTTCCAATCTTGTAAAGTTTAGCTTTTTTACGGCATTTTCATCACAATTTCGTCCTGTTTCTGGTCCCTGTTATCAGAACTGTTTTGGGACTCAGTAACATCTACTAGTTCAACACTACCTATGTTCTAAACGTTCATAGTATTTACCTCAAGCAGTCTTCCTATTGGCACGGGTTTTTTGAAATCTCCTCTTTGTAGTGATAACAAACATAGTCTATGTGTGTACAGTTAATTACGGTTAATTAGCCGGTTCGAGTCAAAAAAAAAAAAAAAACATAGAAGAGAAAACGACAGAAAAAACTTGAGAATAGAATGACATGTTCATTTTCTAGTGACACATATAAATATATGGAGTTTTTGGAGACCCTGCTTCGGATCACTTGAAAACCTACACTATAGCATTATGCATAGTTGAGTAGAAATTCATCACTAGTTGTAACTAGTTAACTGTGTATTGATTTCCCAATGTACATTTTTTGCGTTCTTTGTTCTGTACATTTTTTTATACGTCCTGTAATCTCTAATACTAACAAACGTTGTCACAGACGGGAACTACATATTCGCACTCACATGAAATCACCTCTTTACACTCTTTTCTACTTCAAGAACTCTAAATTGTGTGCTCCACTGTTTCTTTCTGAAATTCATTTAAAATACCTCAGTAGCCTCTAAATTCAAACCTATTTGAATACAGGAAATTAGCGGTCCATTTTATTAACAGCGTGGGCATGGGGTTCTGTCATTGGACACACCTTATGATTCAGTCGCTATGTAGAAGTTCTTCTGACCCTGCCGTTGTCACTTTTATCTTCATTCACCTCCAATGCGTTCCGCAGTTACTGCACAATCAAATATCCAGTAATATTACTATGTGCAACACGTTCTTTTTAGGCCTACACAACTATTCTGCACACGGGAGAAAAAAACAAAACCCGCAGAAGCCAATTCCTCTTTAACATGGCAATCTGAAAAACTTCCCAGCCACAACTACACTTTCTGGACTCCATAGGCGACTGTTGAAGACTTACACGATATGAACACTGAGAATCGAAAAAGGTTGTCTCCTTCTATGTACGCTTCATTCTGCCACTGTCGTTATGTTTTTTGTGATCTGCCTTCTTTGGTAAAAACATTTTGAATTTCTCACATATGGTAAAAAAAGGATTTGTACTGTGCAGTATAGTTGAAGATATAATTCTACACAAACAATTCACATCTCCAGAAGTACAGTAACATAACTCCGCTTTTATTCACAAAGCATTTACATGAAAAAACATCAGCTTATTGCTTCGGCTTTCCCCTTTCAGATCGCCACAGTCTTGTCTATAGACTGGATCTAGCCCCGACCTATCAACTGCTCCCTAAACCTAGACGAAGACAAAAACTTTTAGGCCACCGGAAACTGCATACAGAACTCCTTGGGACCTACTTGCAAATATCTATCCAACATTCGTCTCATCGGTTTTTTATCTGATAGAAACTCTATCCTTGGACGACAACTTCAACACCGAACAACATCGCAATGACGTAAAAAAACTCCTGTCCTTCTTGACAAAAGCCTGGAAAATCTACATGACCAACTTCATAATCAGAAGTACTATAAACATGATGATTGAAAGAACTAATATAGACGAGGATGACTACTGCAATCTCAACTTCGATATTGAAACCCATGACCAAAGATTATAGCCATTCAACAAGAACGCGTCACGAAAAGGGATCAGTCTATAAACAAGGCATTTCAACAAGGGAAATAAACATGACACAAGAAAAACAAGGACGGAGTATAGTGTACATGCATGTGGAGAGAAAATACGTCGCAACAGAACAATAAAGGTGGAAACAAACACAACTGAGTACAAAAAATTACAGACCGCGTCACCTATCACGTGGAGACATTATCCTAGACGTAAATAGGTCACGAGTACAAAGTCTTCATTGTCCTTCCAGAGACGACAGTCGGTAATATCTCCTTCCACCTACGCCATCGACTCCTCCACCATGCCCTTTTGGTTAAGTTCAGCTACAGTTAGCGTCTTTCACTGTCTCCCCTTTACACCGTTTGATCTTCGCTACCTCGTTGAAGCGGTGTGTACGAAGCCGCTATTCTTTCATCTGTCCTTTTTTGGATACGGCAAATTCAGACAATCAATGAATATGCTGTCCAAAGTATCACTAGGACCAAACTCATCCTCATCTATTGTTTGCTAGCAACAAAACTCCTCCCAATGTGAGCTTCAAATAGTCCCCTTCAGAGTCACGATCAACTTCATCACAATGTCCATTGTACTTCCTCTTCATTGCGGCGTACTTCGTCTCTTCCTGAGCTACTTCAGCAGTCTCCGGTAAAATAGACGGCACTGGAGACGGAGTCCTCTTCACTCCAACTTCTATACCAACTCCGGCAGTGCCTACACTCTTCCTTGAAAGCTCCCGTTTCTCGGGACTGCTCTCCTCCAACAGTGGCAGCGGCTGATCCAACTCCGGCAAAACAATCTCATTAAAAGGCTCCAATTGATCATCCTCATGGATAGACAGAGTTGACGTCTCACCTCGCGTAGCCCTTGCAACAGATATGTCTTCGCAAACATTCACATCATCATCTCGGAGGTTGATGGAGTCCCCACTGCTCTCATTTTTTCCCTCCTCTGTTACTTCCACTCCATCAGAATCCGCATGACCTCCCAAAGCCCCCTCAAAATCCATGTACTCTACCTTCGATACAACATGCAAATAACAATGCGACACTGCGTCTAGCAAATTACCCATAGTGGTCAAACAAATTGTGAATCACCTGTTAAGGCACTCCTGCATTATTCTATATTCTAAGCATGGAAATACTTGTGAAACGTTTGCCCGGTGTTGACTTGCAAACCGTTCATAAAATGTATGTGAAATGTAAGATTAGAGTACTCACAATCTTCAAATGCCATTCATGTCGACTTTCTGAAGAGGGCGACGCTTTCGACATCCGGGGCAACCAATTCATCCTAGCATGCAGAGATGAAAAGAATAATTCCTATTTACTAATCAAATCTACTAAAACGCCTGCAAAATCAAAAATCTATAAGTCCCCCCCACAACAATATAGGTAATTCTCTACCACAATAGGGTAGTATAAGCGTACCCACAGTGTAATTGTTAATCAGGACCGGTTCTAATACACATACCCTGTCCTTTATCTCTTCGCTAATGCAAACAGCGGAAACATGAAAAGAACTTTGCTTACAAAGTTTGAATGCCGACCTCGGGTGTTGTACTCAGATAGCACAAACTGTTTGTTCAATTCGAGAGAATTTTTATACTCACGTTACACCCCACCTCAGAACCAAACTTACAATTTAATCAGAATCACAGAACTTATACACTATGGACTCAAGTTTTGAATACAGTTAACACACTTTTCCTGCAAACACATTACTTGCAAAGACCAATCAATAACAGAATACAGCAAGTGATACAAGCATAGTATGCAACAAGTGCTGCTCTCATTAAGGTCACGACATCAATACTCACTATGCGTTTCACTGCCTCGCTGGACGTTTTCTCCTTTGTGTTCCACCGTTTTCAGCTCTTGTCAGTTTAGGTCGGGATACCAAGGTTGTTTGGACGCTGGGACGCGGACGTACGCGTCCTAGCGTTCGATGACTTTGAAAAAATGGGTATTTTTACCCTAGCGGACGGTTTAGGGTGAGGTTTTACCACATCGGACGACGGACGGCGCGATCGGACAGGCGGACGGCGGACGGATATATCGGACGGCTTTAGGGTGATATTGGATGGCGTGGCCACGTCGGACGGCCAGGTCAGACGTCAGTGTTATATTCCTTCATGTAAGTCTACATCTACGAGAATGGGTGTCACATCCTCGTTCCCGCCTGATCTAAATGAACTCAAATCAGCGAAATCTACCAATTCTGTGGCTCTATCTACGCAGTACTAGCACGTTTTCTGGTTCACACCGGTTTAGGGTAAGTTGGACGGCATAGAGGGTGCCCGATCGGACGGTCCACTAGACGTTCGATCAGAGTTCTAAATTGTATTGTGATTTTAATAGGACTAATTCAATAAGTTTAACCCTTTAAGGTGCCGATTCAACACTGTTTTCAAAGATTTGTTATAAAATGGTTGATGAAAAACAAAAATGGAGTTGATGTACAAAGCAAAGTTGTAAACGTTATTGTGAAGATAACATGTGTACGGTTGGATTCATCATATTTATTATTATTAAAAATTATAGTAATGAAATTGGAATAACATGCAGTACAAGATGGTATGGTTTCCATTATTTGATTCTACTTATTATGGAAAATCTTGTTTAAGGTCTCTCTTTTTGAACTAAAATTGAAACTTGACATAAACCACTTTTCTAATTTTTCAAAAATTCACATTATCTTATTTTGAAGATTCATACCGTACAAATGGTAGTCAACTAGCCTAAGATTCAAGAGAATTTTGGATAGATGAAAAACATCGCCGTATGTGGTTATTGGTTAAGGGACGCGTCACAAATCATCCGGCGTCCAAAATATGGACGCTGGCATTTCAAAGGGTTAAGACAATGTTGAGGTGATTGACTTTAAAACATTATCCTGTGTTTAGGGTACCTCAAATTGACATAATTCAAATTGCATCAGAAAGCATATCGGATGTAGTATTTTAGACTAATTATTTTATTATTACTTTGAAAAATGATTTTTTTATGTTCCGAGCTACTTGTTAAATTTGGGCATCGGTTTAGAGAAATGATTTAGGGTCATTTAGGGGGGTAACCTTGCTAAATAAATATAATAAAATTTTCCACGGTGCAAAAAGTGCACCATGGATTAAAGGGTTTAGGGTTTTTTGAAATAGGGGTTTATACTTTACTATTCTAGGCCTTTAGGGTATATTTGTATTGCAATTTGAAGATTGAGAATACCATATTTGTCATTTTTGCATTGCAATTATAAAAATAATTGACCGTCATTTATGAGCATATATTGCCTCACGAACTGTCAAATTTTAGTCCTAGAAACCTTATGTCAAAAGTACATCATTTGTATCAATTTTAGGTCCATTTACTCCATGTCCGCATATTGCATATGAGCAAAGAATCGACCAAGTCAACAGAACCCAAGATAATAAGACAATTGTATTATATATTAATATGTACACGATCACATGTGTTAATATGTTTAACCCAAACAGTCAACAAAAGTCCACATGTCGTATACATTAGTACACACCAATAGTCATAGAACAATACAATACTGTTACTACTATTCTAAACCCAAAAGTACTATATTACTATATTAAACCAAAAAGTACTATATTTCGCCTAATACGGAGATCTAAAATGCGCGTACGATACTGGCCAGTTGTATGTGCCTCTGAAACGTGTCACTACGTGAGTTAAACCCCCAGCTCTTTCTTAATCAGGGCTTGTCGTAGCACGTGATACCGGATACTCCCCTAGAGCGCGCTTTTTCGTGTTAAGGGCGCTCGTAGAGGTGATTTCCGGGTTATTGTTCCGCGGAGATTCTGTGAAGTGAGAGGCTTCCGGAAATCAATCCGGGGTGGTAGCTAACAGCCTAGTACCACCGTCCAACTTCCTCCTTACCAAACCGGGTCTTTCCCTCCTCAATAACTGACCCAGTCTCCTTTCTGATCCGGTTTCCTTCCGGGGAGGAATCTGACCAACCACCTCTCCCCGGTCCACCTTTGTTACTAAATCCGGTTTAGCTTAACCTCTGTTTTCCCTCAGAGGGTTCTCCATTTGCATTAGTAGTGTTGGATTGAAAGACGCATCCCTCACTACTGATTTAAGTGACGAGAACTTCACTCTTTTCGGGTCAAACCCACAACAAGTCCTAATCCCGGGTACTTACCGCATTGCTCTTCAACTGCTAGTTTTAACCAACTGGCAGCAGTGTCACACAAGCACAACCCGGTTTCCCCTTCCCTGATTACTACAACGACTTACTAACCGGAACAGACATTATCCGGGGCGCTCGGAACTAACTCTAGAGACTAGTTGACCACCTTACTCCGGTGACTCAGTATTCCCCCTTCGCGTGGACCATCCGAGTGTTGGCACCTCAACCGGACTACCCGTCCAACAGTTCTGTGCAACTCGGAGTACATCCTCCTTACTACCCAGCCACTAACCCGGATTATCCTATGCAAAGGTTTCCAGAAATTACTCTTTCAAACAGTCATTCAGTCACACAAAACCACATTGAGACTCTAAACCGACTCACTCGAGAACCCGACTTGCCTATCCGGTTAACAAGGGACTCCGGATCACTGCGCCAATCAACAAACAACCAAGACACACAGGTTTTCCGTGCAATGCGACTACAGTCGTTTACTGAAGAGGAACAGTAATACAAGAAGACCCCAAGGAATGCCAAACATCCTTTCACTAGTAGAAAGCATGGACAAAAAGAACCGCAGCCAAAATCGGCTGCGGTTCTTCTGACCACCCTGATCTGCAATCGCTTAGCGACTGCAGATTTTTCTTTTTTGATTTACGACTAAAATTTTAGGAATTTTAGGGCGGGTAATATACTGTTGGAAAGGTCTTGAAAATACCTTTCCAACTATATATTACACGCCCCTAAATGATTAAAATTGCAGTTGAAAAACTAAAGAAACAAATTTACAGTCGTTTAGCGACTACATATCAGGGTGGTCAAAAGAACCGCAGCCGATTTTGGCTGCGGTACTTTTCGACCATGTTTTCTACTAGTGTTTGATAAGTAGTGAACCCCACCTACCGGTCCGGGATTCCCGTCAGATCCTACAAAACCGGGATCCGGAAATCAAGGGAAATCACTCAAAAGTTTCCACCCTTATCCTCCTGGCCATAGCACCCAGTCTTATCCACAAAATCCTAATGCTTAAAAAGAACTAGACTACCTAAACCTAGGATGCCTACAGGCCTAAGCCTGATCCGGTTCTAACCCTATCCCGGATCTCCTAAGCAATCTACTACTCCGGGCTACTGGCGCGGATTACGCCTCATTCCCTTGGGCGGGGCAGGGCAGCTGACTTCTTCCCCTTCTCCGGTTGGAGCTTGGGCAGCCCCTTCAGTCTCCCTCCCCAGGATCCGGTTCCCTGCTGGCCCGCTGGTTTCTTCCCCTTTTCAACCGGACTGTCACTACCGGACCTCCTATCTCCTTTGTCCGCGGAGGTCTCCTGGAAGTCCTGGGCCCTTCCTTCTCCGGCCTCGAACTCTTCTTCATCTGAACTCCCCTTTTGGTCGGATCCGGAGCTGGTGAGATCTTCCTTAGATTTCTTCCTCCGGTTCTCCCGGAATCGGGCTTCGTCCTCCTCATCTTCCGTGTCCGTCTCGTCCCCGTCTGGACCTCCTTCTTGATCTCCCATATCCGGTTGACCTTCCAAAACTTGGTCTTCTCCGCAGCCTGATCCCTCTCCCGGTAGGGCTCCGGTCTCCTCCAACTCCACTGCCTGGTCTGCCAAGGCGGCCAAGCTTGCCTCCGATTGATCTTCCCTAAACTTGGGGCCAAATTCCTCCTAGGCATGCTCGTCCCCGGACTAACCGCCGGTCTTGATGACGCCTCCGGAGTAGAAGCACCTGCACCCGTCTCCCCTTCAAACTCCCTATTTCCGGGTGTATCCTGAGCTCGGGGAGGGCACTCCCTTGCATATTTTGCATACACCTGCGATAATGACCTATTTATTTGGGGGTTTATTTACCTTGCAAAAAATATTATAAGTGATGGTATTTTACATGTAAAAAGCCTGAGAATGTTATATGTGATGGTATTTTACATGTAAACATGTTTCATTTTTTTTAAATCCCCTATTTTACATGTACATTTTTTACAAAATATATCTACAATGAATATATTGAACCCTATTTTTTATCGCACGTAGTTTCTAAAATTTTTGCCAGTGAACTCCCCGAGATCCTAAGACACCCGAAAATTAGCCAACAGCTCGCTGCTCTCCAGAGGCTCCTTGTTCCCTCTCCGGTTGGCCTCTCTTCCTTCGGTTCCAGTCTCGGGTGGGAAGATAGCAAGGACATTGTCCACGAGCTTCCGGAATGCCTGCAATTCCTCCTCGACTCTCCTGGTGTACCTTTTCACCAGTGTCGTAACCCGGGCAGCCCCAACCGGTCCCGTTGTGGCCAACCCAACATCGTACAACCGAGCCTTCACTTGGGCCTCTCCATCCGTCATGAACAGCTGTAGGGGGTTGAGAGCCGTCCGGTCTTGCTTCTCCATGGCCCGGATTTTCTTCCTCTGGTCCTCGATTTGCTTCTTCCGATCCTGGGCGGCTGGGCCAGCAGGCCCAGCTGGGCATTGTCCGACCCAATCTCCTCTTTCTCCCCCTGCAACTTCCGGATGAGATTCGGGTACTTCGCCACGTTCCTACTCAAGAGGAGAGTCCCCACCCCTCTCATCGAGGTGTAGACCACTCCGTACTCCTTCTCTGCCTTTGTCAGAGCCTCCTTGACTGGACGGAGGATGTCCTCCTCCGGTCGTCCTGCGGTGGGATGGTAGCTCCCGATTCCCTTCTCCGGTAAGTATGCCCGCGTGTCTGGGGCTCCTTCCGCTCCACTGCCGCTTGCGGGCCCCTCTTTTTCCTGGCTTTCCACTTGAGATTCTTCTTACGGCTGCTCGGTTCCGGGAACCGGACTCCCCTGCCATCAACCGGGGTGCTCTTCCTTCTTTTGAACTGCCGGGTCACCTCAGCCCGGATTGGCTCCTCGCCCTCGTCCTCTGTTACCTACAGATATCTCCTTTTCTGCCCTCTTGTGCGTATCCTGGGTGCGATCTCCTCATCCGGTTCCTCATCAGACTTCTCACCATGGTCTGGATCCAGTTCGTCCTCATCCATGGGCTCTGCAGACTCCGGTTGACCCGGTTCCTCAATGGGGTCGGCTGGCTCCTGCTCCTCCGGTTCCTCAGGAGCTGACTCATCCGGTATCTCTTCCCGGTAGGATGGCGGCTCCCTCTCCACGAACTCCTGGCGACGTTCCTACTCTTCTTTCTCTCTAGCAGTGAGAATTCCGTACCTGGCATACATATGGTAGATGAAAGGGGCCTAGGGGCACCCTTTTCTCCCTCCAATCTTGCTTACCTCCCGGAATACTACGTCGTCCAGGATAAAGCCCCATCCGCACATCCGGTCGTTCAAGTATGCTTCCTATATGGTCTTCATCAGCTTCAGGGTGCAAGTGGTGGGCTTGTCCGGGCTCAAAAAGGGCACCAGAAACCGGAGCAGGCGCCTCTCCCGGTGGCTCCTGCACTCGTCCACCCGGAATCCGTCCTGACCGAGGGCGGCCTCATAAACCGCTTTTTGACCCATCCGGTATCCTCTCTCGTCTTGTCGTAGCCAAGAGGGCTATCCGGGAAGTTGTAGGTGGTGCGCCAGTGCGCCTCTTTCCAATTCTTTGGCTGTGCCGGAGTTTGTGCTCCCAGAATTCCGGTACCACCTTCCCCGTTGCGATCTCCTGTAGTACGCGCTCGTTGAGGATGTCCCAGGGTACGTTGAAGAACTCCTCGCACCCAATCTTCCGTAGATCCTCCCGCAGCTGCTCCCGGTGCTCCGGTTTGCTGGGGATGTCCGGGCGCACTTGCTTCTCTGCGATTGGGCATCCGGGCCTCCAATTCTCCTGCTGCTTCCTCCCCATGGCTACCGACTCCTGATGCTTTCTCCCCCGCTCCCAAGCGCTCCGCCTAAGTTTCCAGAAAAGTTGCCCGCCGGTTGGTCGCTCTTCTCCACCGCTCGCTGAGTTCGGAAGCACGAAAATCCGAGGTCGCGGAGGGCTCGACTTGTTGCGCTCGAATGAACAGTGCGCCGCCCAATTGACAGCCGCCCATTTTAAGGCGCGAAGTCCGGCCGGGTCCAGCAGAGACCCGTCCATGCCACCTAGTTCCCAGTCCGGGTACACTAACCCGTCCAAAAACCCCCTCCTAATCCGGATCCTCTAACTGGTCCAGAAGCCCTAACAATAACTCTACCGCGTGCACGAGCGCCTCTTCCTCATAAGTAGTTAAATGTCTCATCATGGCCACTCGCGCGCTTATTTATAGAGATTCTGGCTACTCCTAGCTACCCTAAAATCCTAACTGGCTACTTCCAGGAAAAACGAGGTTCGAGAGGGCTGCACAATCGATTCAAATAGCTCTCGAACACGAGTCCTAGTTCATGTAGTTTATAGCAAACTGAAGTTTCTCCAGGCTTTTGCAACTTGCAGTAATCCTCCGTAATGTTGCTATTGTTGATGCGCATAGCAAATTTTGCAACGGCATATGTTACAGTTGTCTTCGTCAATGGTGGGATTACGTCCACATCCGCATCACGCTTATGTAATTAAGCAATCGTAGGATCCACCCACCACCGTTCTGCAAGAGTCTTCTCCATTTCCGCTGCTCTAGTGAACGTGTACAGTGATTTCATTGGCTCAGTTGCGAAGGTTACATGCCCCAGTCACATACCCCAATGTAAATACGCGTGTCGTCCAAAGGGAAATGTAAAAGGATATTATCGAGAGATATATCATTGTGGAGGTTATTGGTCATGTTGTTAACGGTAAATTAGTAACTACCGGTAGTCTACCGATCTGGGTTTTTACTCCGGTAATTTTCCACAGAAAGTAGATTGTTTTGTCTTAATTCTTCTTCCTTTCGCTACCTCTACTTACCAAGGAATTCCTTCCTGATTCTTTGCTTATGGTTGTGTGAAGTCTGAATGTTTGATTGTTAAGTCTACCGAGTCAGTACCGGTACTAGACAGTCTTAGTATCTTGTCTCAATTCGAACTGATTTCACCTCTTCCTGGTAGTTTTATTCCCTCCAGTACTAACTATCGAGCAATAGTTTACAAGGAGGGGCTACCATTTGGCGACCATCTAGTGTTCCGAATTCTCGAATCTCTACTTTCCTCTTCACAAATCAACCGATTCCGGTAGCTAGTGGTGTGTAGAGATCGTGTGTCGTCGCGCTATTCCAAAAACGTGTACGAATACCGAACTGCTTATACAGCCTGTTTTAGTCTAGTAGTCCAAAAAACTCACTTAGGCAAAACAGTGATTCCACCTCATGGCCCGACGACACACTCGATCTGCAGGACCACCTCCCGAGATTGATCTCGACACCTTCACAGCTTCCCAGGCGCACTTCCACCGAAGCGTAAAGGAACTCATGTCTACCCCAACACGACAGCACAACCAAGCGCCATCAACAACAACCCATCAAACGACATGTCCACAACCACTACTGACATCGGACGAACTACCAACACCTCGGGAGCATCAAACTGCGCGACACCCACACTCTTCCACCTGGCAGCGCCTTTCATCCGACTCGGTACTGCACATTCGGGGAAAGCTTAAGTGCGAGCGGAGAGCAGAAAGCCGAGAGCGGAGAGCAGAAAATGCACATTTACCTAGTAAATTTTGAACAATTTTTAACCTAGAGTAGGAAAAAATTGGTAAAAAAGTCGCCTAAAATTAATTTTTTACCCCACCTAAAAATAGTTTTTACCACATGGTAACTTTTTTATAATAGTAACATTTATATTTTTAGGATTTAGGGTACACTTTCCGCGGTAAAAATTTCTTAGTGTCAATGCTGCCTAGTCCCGAGATTTTACATCAGTACAATCTAGCCCTTAGGTAGTCGTGGGCAGTCCGGGGACCAACCACCGGGACAACCCTTGGGCAGTCCAGGGACCAACCACCGGAACAGCCCTTGGGCAATCCGGGGACCAACCACCGGGACAGCCCTTGGGCAGTCCCGGGACCAACCACCGGGACAGCCCTTGGGCAGTCCGGGGACCAACCACCGGGACAGCCCTTTGGCAGTCCCGGGACCAACCACCGGGACAACCCATAGGCAATCCCGGGGCAGTCCGAGGAGCAACCACCGGGACAACCCATAGGCAGTCCTGGGCAGTCCCGGGCAGTCAGGGGACCAACCACCAGGACATCCCATGGGCAGTCCCGGGCAATCTTGGGACCAACCACCGGGAGAGCCCTTGGGCAGTCCTGGGCAGTCCCGGTGCCAATCACCGGGATTGTCCTATGGCTGTCCCGAGCAGTCCCGGGACTAAGCATCGAGACCGCCCTTAGGGTGTCCCGGGCAGTCCCGGGACCAAGCATCGGGATTGTCCCAACGCTGTCTTGAGACCAAGAACACGGGCAGTGGCTAGCGCGTGCAGCAGCGCATGTGGCAGCGCGGTCGGGAGGAAGGAAGAAGCTCATCAAGGAAGTAGCTCATCACAAGGTCGGGATCAAATTGTCTCCAAATGTCTCCCTCAGCTTCTTCATAATTTCCCGGCACATATTTTTGTTGGTCTAGGATGGCTTGATTGACGACTATACAAATAACTACACCGCAGTGCGGACGGGAGGAAGGCAGAAGCTGTATAACAAGTGGCATACTAGAGAGCCATGATCATGATTTCATTGTCCTTGCCATGCCTCATTGCCTCCCATCAAAGGGAATACTTACTTAGGAAACCATCACTAATAAGAACAACAAATCCCCCAATCCACCCATACTCATAATTCAAATCTAGAAGTGAAAGGTTAAATTTTTTTCACAATCAAGGTTTGAGCAACTATAGTTCTATGAGGAAAGCTTGTGCGCGGGAATGTATAGGGAACTTACCGACGCACGCACGCACTTCTTCTCAATTTGTTGCGCTTGGTCATGTCTTTAGGATTTAGGGCATTGATGTAGAAAAACTCGGCAGACAATTCAATGGTTCTTTGCATGTTGCTAGCGTGTGCGGCAACGCATCCAGCTACGCATATAGCAGCGCGGACGGGAGGAAGGAAGAAGCTCATCAAAGACCCTCCTATGCCCTTTGTTCTGATTGCAGCAACATGTTCATATGTTACCGGTCTTCGTCGTCAACCACTTATAGGCGGAACTTAGGAACCTTCAAGATGAATTTCATTACAATGTGAGCCTTATCTCCATCATCCTACCGCCCGAACTGTCGCCGCGGTGTTGCGTCAACGCTACCGCCCGTGTTGTCACGCCAACGCTGCTGCCCGCGCTGTCACCCGAGCTGTTCCGCCAACGCTCCTGCCCGCGTTGTCGCTCGTGCTGTTGCGCCAGTGACAGAGGGCGAGACATCATCGTGAAGATCAAACTTGCTGCGGAAATTCGGATGAGGGCAATCAGTGATATGATGAACGACGGGGTGGGAAGGGGTGACCATGACCATGACATAATGTTGTTGGTTTAGGGTGGCTCGATGGACGCCAGTGCCAACGCCCGCGCTGGCACGCCAACGCTGCTGCCCGCGCTGCCACACAAACGCTGCTGCCCGCGCTGCCACGCCAACGCTGCTGCCCACGCTGCCACGCCAATGCTGCCGCGCACGCAGTCACACCAACGCTACCGCGCGTGCTGTCACGCCAACGCTGCCGCGCGCTGTCACGCCAACGCTGCTGCGCGCGCTGCCACGCCAACGCTGCTGCGCGCGCTGCCACGCCAACGCTGCTGCCCGCGCTGTCACGCCAACGCTGCCGCCCGCGCTGTCGCCCGAGCTGTTGTGCCAACGCTGTTGCCCGCGTTGTCGCCCGTGCTGTTGCGCCAGTGACAGAGGGCGAGACATCATCGTGAAGATCAAGCTTGCTGCGGAAAATTCGGATGAGGGCAATCAGTGATATGATGAACGACGGGATGGGAAGGGGTGACCATGACCATGACATAATGTTGTTGGTTTAGGGTGGCTCGATAGACGCCAGTGCCAACGCCCGCGCTGGCACGCCTACGCTGCTGCCTGCGCTGCCACGCCAACGATGCTGCCCGCGCTGCCACGCCAACGCTGCTGCCCGCGCTGCCACGCCAACGCTACTGCGCACGCTGCCACGCCAACGCTGCCGCGCGAGCTGTCGCGCCAACGCTGCTGCCCGCGTTGTCGCCCGTGCTGTTGCGCTAGTGACAGAGGGCGAGACATCATCATGAAGATCAAACTTGCTGCGGTAATTCGGATGAGGGCAATCAGTGATATGATGAACGACGGGGTGGGAAGGGGTGACCATGACTATGACATAATGTTGTTGGTTTAGGGTGGCTCGATGGACGCCAGTGCCAACGCCCGCGCTGCCACGCCAACGCTGCTGCCGCGCACGCTGTCACGCCAATGCTGCCGCGCACTGTCACGCCAACGCTGCCGCGCGCTGCCACGCCAGCGCTGCCGCCCGCGCTGCCACGCCAACGCTGCCGCCTGCGCTGCCACGCCAACGCTGCTGCCCGCGTTGTCGCCCGTGCTGTTGCGCTAGTGACAGAGGGCGAGACATCATCGTGAAGATCAAACTTGCTGCGGTAATTCGGATGAGGGCAATCAGTGATATGATGAATGACGGGATGGGAAGGGGTGACCATGACCATGACATAATGTTGTTGGTTTATGGTGGCTCGATAGACGCCAACGCTGCCGCCCGCGCTGTCACGCCAACGCCAACGCCCGCGCGTTGGGCAGTCCCGGGCAGTCCCGAGACAACCCTTGGGCAGTCCCAAGCAGTCCTGCGACCAACCACTGGGACAGCCCTTCGGCAGTCTCGGGCAATCCCGGGACCAACCACCGGAAGAGCCCTTGGGCAGTCCCGGGCAGTCCTGGGACCAACCACCGGGGCAGCCCTTGGGCAGTTCGGGACATTTGCATATGTAACGAGGTTCTAAGTAACGAGGTTTGGTACAATCAATACTCAGTTGAGCCTGATCCGTCAGGAATGCATATTGGCCCTGGCATCTTGGTTGAGGAGCAGTTAGTCTGTGATCGTTCATTGAAGATGGAAATTCAAGAATACATGCTGCGGTTACAATCCAGCAATGTTGACACTGTTGCTGATTGCACCTATCTTGAGGAAGATGATGATACTCCGATGAAACCGTTTGCTTCTCGCTAGACAGACTATTAGGACTTCCAAGATTTAGGAGGTGGATGAAATATCCCATCTTTCACACAGGAATTGTCATCCACATTCTACAACTGACGAGAGGAGAGGGTTTGCAACAAGGGGATCAAGGTTTTGTCCCTGTTTCCAGGGATTGGAGGTGCGGAAGTACCTCTTCACAAGGTCGGGATCAAATTGAACGTGGTGGTGAGTGTGGAGATTGAAAAAGGAGCGCGACGTTGTTTGCAAACATGGTGGGCCGTAACGAATCAAAGCGACTGCCTGGACCTGGACTTCCACGACGTGCGAGACCTGACAAGAGAAGTCCTGACCAAGCTTGTAGACAACGATCGACCGTTGAATTTCTTGACGGTGGAGATTAATGCAGATCACATCTCTCGATCTTACGGCTGTGAATCTCTTAGGTGTCTCTCTCGGGCACCGCTCATGTGCTCTTCCCCCATTGTCTTCCTCATTTTCCCCACGCATTGTAGCTGTGATTCCGCTCGCCTTGCGCTGTATCTCCGCTCCCCATTTGCTGATGAAGCCCTGTGCCAGTGGTGTGATGCGCCTGGTCCATGGCCTCCTTGATGTCGTCGCTCACGCCGCAGCCCCGCGCCTCCATCGGCAAGCCCGTGCCCAACAGCTGCAGGTACGCCCAGCGTTCCGTTCTCTTGGCAATCACGCCAGTTTCTTAGGAGCCAGTCTCATGCATGATTGGAAGGAGGGCCCGCTGCGGACGTCCTAAACTGTTTCGTGTTGAAAGGTAGACTACGGAATAACGATAGGCATGTAATCCATCCAGCTGTCTCTGCTCGTGGCCCAAAACCCTAAGGCATCCCTTGTACTTGATCACGGCACTGATGCGCGTGCTGATAGTGATCCATATCATTCATCATTATGGTCATTGGAAGGTCTTTGATGAGCATCTTCCTTTTTCCCTTCTATCGCCCGGGTTGGCGCGCGAGCGCTGCCGGGCTGTTGCAGTAAATGGTTTCGAGATCTGTGTAGCAAGGGCTTTTATTATTAGAACCCGTTATAATTGACCCAATATTACCAACATGGTGGAGTCATGGAACGATAGCAACCAAGTTATCAGCGATTTCAATAATTGCGCTATTGAATGGAAGATCAGGAACTATAGGAGATTGTGGTAGGTAATTCTGCGGCGGATGTCAATCTTAGAGATCACAGAATATGTCTGGATTAGAATGTGGGACAGCACTTATAGATCATTGATGGGGCTGTGTCAGGTATGCCAAAATCGGAGTAAGTTGAATTTGATTTATTGGAGTCTACAAGGCAGATGCGTATTTGAAACGAGGCTCACCAATATTGACTTTGAAGGTCTAGGATATGACCTAAGTGCAAGATGTTGATGGTAGTTATACATCGAATTCACGGCTCGTATCACCATAGCACAATAGTTCGTCTCACTCAATCTTGTGTGCTGATTACCTTCATAGTTGTAGTGCGCAAATGGCTAGCATTTACTCGGGAGAGTGTAGCACAGATTTTGACACCATGTGTGTAGCAGATAGACCAAGTCCGTGGGTACCAACACGGACTGAGATGTACCTAGCCATGATCAAGCACTTTGCTACGTTTCATTCTCGATACAGGTGGGACGCTGTAAGCGTCGACTCGGCTGTGGACGGTGACCTAGGTTTAGACGATGATGTTGAACGGTTGAGAATCGAGTGCCCTTACTCGTTCATTCAGCAGTGCGACATCGTTGATGGTCGTACTGAGCGGACGTACTTGTTCAAGATGTCGGAAGATGGTTCGGGCTGTGGGGTTGATCTTGTGAGGCGGATGCAGCCAGGAGGAGATCTAGCGAGTTGCTGGATCATGTTTGACCATATCAAGCGAGTTGTTGGATGGACAACAATGTCTTGTCATGTTTTTTATGCAGAATTTGGTCGCTTGATGACCATAGCCACATGTGAGATTAGCAACAAAGTTGCAGAGTCACAGAAGCTCATGTGGGTAGCTTTGAATAAGGTGATGGATAGAAACGGAGTTCCCAATCCCTACTTCAAGGGATTTATAGCAAACCGGGATGAAGGTAATTGGGAGGCTGTGAGGGTCGTTTACGGGAATGGGGATCCAAATTGTAAGTTGGTTGGTAGGGAGAGATGTCTTGATGTGGATTGGACCGGATCATTGGAACGGCTGACACTGGAGAATATTCAGCCAAACAGTCAAGAATTGCACAAAAAACTCTGTAAAGATTACAAAGAGGCCAAGACCGCTTGGGAGTCAGAAGAGCTGTACCACTGCATAAGAGATATGTGGTTGTCTTCAGGAGCTGCTAGCGAAGATGGAGTGCGAAAACTGGATGATTGGTTAGGATTCTGGCACTTCAGATACCGTCAATGGGGCGGCTTCTTTGACCTGGTAATTTCTCAAATTGACGCTGTGAAAATATATACTGCTGAAACAGAGGTTAGTAATGTGATTATCGATGTCACTGACCCTTTCTAATGTTGTGATCAGGATCTCAACATCTGCGTGGAGGCGGATTTACCATCGTGTAATCTAGGCGAAACCGCATATAGTCACTGGCAACGACTGTCGGAAAGTAGAGGGACGGGTCTCTACATCGCAACAATTGACGATATGATGCGCTCTGTGAAGCAGTCAGCCGATTACGAAGGGTTCTTAAGGGCCATTCGTCGTGAACAGACCATGTCCTCGATGATCATTGGATATGGGCTATAAGTCAGAACATCTCTATTTGCAGATGTTATAATCCTAGGTAACTTGTTGTATTAGTGAATGATATGATTTGTAGTATTTCGCAATTCAAGAAAAATCAAATTATGTATCATCTCGACAATATCATAATAAGTTCAGACGGAGCTCTTGCAACACGGAGCTCTGATTAAAAACTGACGACGGGCTCCTTTTCGTACTGGTATTGTCCGGCTCATTCAAAAGCAATGCTTGTCCAAAAACACGAAGTCGATTTCCATGAAGGAAATCTGGGTCAACAAACAATCATCCCTCACATCCCTGAGTCGCGCTCGTGTACGAGTAACACCAAGATGATGTAGATGAAAATGAATTTATACATAATACTAAGATGATGAGGTGGAAAATTGGATCCATTCCCACATTAAGTGGCGAGCCCTTTGTGACACGCTCATACACGATCTCTACTCACAGCCTCCACTTGGTTGAATTTTTTATAAATATTTGGATTACCGGTGAACTGCATGGTGCCACCCCCGAGTGACAGCTACGCTTTGGTCGCGTGCTCATACACGAGCCCTACTTGTGGCCCAATGGAATTCTGGATTACTGAACGAAAATTGGATTCTACCGGAGGTAAGATGGAAAAGATTTATCATGGTCAGTGACCTAGACGTTCATTCGAATGGCGAACTTGCAATGCTGATCTTACTTTATGAAGTTCACTTTGTAAGTAGGATCCATTCAAAAATGCTCGCACTTCTGTGTCACTGTCAAGACTCGCGCTCGTACACGAGTTATACTCGCTGAGTTGCGCTCGCGCTCGGACATGAGCCACACAGTACACGAGCTATACTTGCTGTCATACGAGCTATACATGCTGAGCCATACTGTACACGAGCTATACTTGCTGTCATACGAGCTATACTTGCTGTCATACGAGCTATACTTGCTGGCACACGAGCTATACTTGCCCTGACAGTCGCATGACTCACATCCTGCCAAAACCCATGTGATTTGGAATCCAGTACTTGCCTTGCTCGTACACGAGCGCTGATTGTCTGACCACGGAGGTGACAGAAATAAAATTTTGGATCCATGCCTAATCCGATGTCATACCCAAGTACCCAGCTCGTACAAGAGCACTGCTGACTGAGTTGCAGCTAGCAGAACTACGTGGACAATAAATTGAACATTACAACATAGAGTTAAACTTAGAAATTTAGTTGGAATTCTTCAAATGTGGCCTCACCCCCGCGCATTGAATGAGCCTTTGTTACCTCACGAAGGCGCTAAAAATGACGATCACTTGCAAGCATAAATATAGACAAAAATATTCCCAAACAGACACTACAGCATAGCCAGAAATATACCCAAATGCTAGCATTCACGAAAATAAATATGGTTCACTGGATTTTTGAGAATGAAATGATATCCTCAGCAGAGAACACTCTCTAACCTTGACAAGAGATACCTTAACTAGAGGCAGAGGAGTCATCTTCGAATTCTTCACCCTGATCAGCCTCATCGTCTACAAATTCACGAACTCTGGGATTATAAGGTCTTCTACTACGTGATATAGGAGATACCGCCACATACGCCTTTGCAAACTCTTCCGCGTAATCTGGAAGTTTGAATGATGAAGGCGGACTATGGAGTTTTAGATTATAATGATAACTTTGTTGACTTCTGGAGAAATCTCTGCACATATCGTATACCGAGTTATAATAGAATGGAACAAGAAACCGTGATGAATTTCTAGATGAGTCTAGATAATTGAAGGCAAATTTCACAACTTACGCACAGGTGGTGGTGAACCTCTGCCTCTTGGGTTATTTAGACGGATTGGGATTCACTGGTGGAGTACTGATCCTTGCCTTCCCAGCAGATTCATGGACTTTCGCAGGTGCCAAGGGTGCAAGAAGGGCGTCGAATATTTCACGATCGTCTTCCAAAGCAATGACTTGACGGCCGGTTGCAATACACGCCTTCACAGATGTGCCTATTGCAAAAGAAAATCTGAAATTAGGCATTGCATTGAGATTTCAAATCGAACTCAAATATTGCAAGCATACTAACAAATCTACACCGTACCAGTAGATGCTTTGCAATCGAGAACGATGTCACCAGGCTTGCAAAATTGTTGAATGAGCATGCGGAAGAATGGCTCGTTCTTCTCGCGTGCTCCACGCCACGGTATGCCGTTGTTCAGTGTCACGTCGTCATCAGTAAGGTTAAAAAGTGCGTCGTTCCTCTCAACAGGGTCGCCACCATAGTTAGCACCTCGATTCTCAGAGAATGAGAAGCGCGATGGAATCTCGCTTCGTACAAACAGCTGGATCCAAAAACGAACCGACTGGCATATCCACAAATCATATTAGAACATGAGGCAATTGTCACACATACAAATAAAGTAGAAATTTGATACGAGAAATGGAGAGGGATTACATGCAACAGTTCGATTGTTGAAATATGGGTTTAGTGGATACCGTCAGCGTTGGGTCTCGAGGCAGTGCCAAGCACAGTTCATTAATCCCCCACCAATCCATTAGCTGTTTCATGTCATACTGGTTAGCAGCCTCGTCAATTTCCTTCATCAAGTCACGGTCGTCACAATGAATGACCACCAGAGCCCCGTCGTCGTGGAGGAAAGTATCAGCCATCTCAAATACGTACTCAACATAGTTATCTACACGCTTGTTCCAATTTGGAACAGTTGTTGAGATGCCAGGAACGGGCAAGTTTTCAGGGATATCTGCAATAATCAAATCTATACCAGTGTGCTTGAATTTTTGGCAAGCCAGTGAAGACACTTGACGCTGGCGACCAGAATTTGCCTAGGCATAAAACAATAATCCAGGTTAGCGTAGCATTAAAAAAACCTCAAGCATTTCGACATGATGGAGATGTTGAGATTGAAATCACCTTTGCGATGCAGTCATGCAGCTGTACCCATCGAGGATCAATCGCCAAAGACTTCTGGGCAATGTCCGTGAGCTCAACAAGAGATGTACACTCCAGATGCACCTACAATGACTTCTGTTCAACCCTAGATGAGCTGGCGCATGGGAACTGAGACTGCTTCTTCTTCCTCAGGCGGTGCACCGAAGCGAGAAACCCATTCGATATGGATGAATCTGGCGCCAATGGTGTCGTGCATTTGATAACTGGATTCTCTGAACCACCTGCAGTGTCATGACTAACCGATAGTGCGCGTAACGGAGTCTCATCGCCTTCATCCGAGTCCTCGTTGCCAGCTTCCTCCGCTGCATCCAGGGCCCGTTTGTCTGCCTTCTCCTTGACCGCTAATGCCTCTTTCTCCGTCTTCTCCTTGGCCGCTAATCCTTCCTTGTCTGCCTTCTCCTTGGCTGCCCTCTCCTGCTCCTCCAATGCCTCTTTGTCGGCCTTCTCCTTCTGGATTCTCTCTTTCTTAGCCTTCTCTTTCTGTGCCTTGGTTAGTCGTTTCTTCTTCTCCTTGGGTGGCTGGACAACCTGACGGTTCTCTTCGTCTGAGACATCATCCGCAGCAACCACTGGAGCTTCACCTCCGTCAATGGCAGTCCGCTCAACAATCTCGGTGGACGGAGTATAATTACGACCGCAATCGAGGTACCAGCATCCAGACTCCAAATGCTTCAAGTTGAATTTTTTGAACTGCTCGGAAGTGAACATGCTCACATCCGAGCCTTTCTGTAGCGAGGACTCAAGATAGAGTGGTAATGCCTCCTTTGGAACGGCTTTCTTGGCGACCAACATACGGAGTAGGTACCTAGCATAAAAGGTATCAAGGATATAAAATTCGCATTGATGACATGATCATGACGTCCATGCCAGAAATGAAGAAATAATTCTAAAGCATTAATTATTATTGAGTGCAAACCTGTAGATAACACGCTTGACCGCTTGAGATGTTCCAGCGTACTCTTTAAAAGGAGTCTTCTTGATGTATAGCTTGTTATCCTGATTACCAAAGAAATTGGTGAAGGCCTTGTCCCAAAGCAAAATTCGCCAACTCTCAACATAGTCGCCTGGCTTCCGTGCGCCAGATACCGTCCAATCAACAATGATGTTCTCGTCTTTGAGAATATCATCTACCATCTTCACGACAGCCTCCTCCAACTGAAATCCAAAATCCTTGTAATTTAGAACGTCCAATGCAATTGATGGGAAGCTCACTTTAAGATTGGAAATGAAATCAATTTCCAATTTAATGTATACCCATGACTGACGCTCAAACCCCCAGTTGATTCTCACGGCTCGTTCACGAGCGCAACTCCAGGCAACATCTGGACTCTGGAGTGGCTCGCAGCGTGGCACAATCTCTGTTGCAAGGACTCGGTCGTGACTCGCATCGTGCCACCTCTGAGTTACATGGACGCGTGGTGGCGAGCTCATACACGAGCACTACTCGCTCCTGATCTGGACTCTCGCTTTGGTGGGAAAAAAACCATAGCGCTAGACTCTCTCGTTAATCCCACAGCTCGTGCTCGTACACTCCAAAGTTACTCGCATTACTCGCGCTGTTACTCGCATTACTCCCGTTGTTACTCGCTCGGTGGAGAAAGCAATAGCTCTGAACCCTCTCGTGATTCCCACAGCGCGTGCTCGTACACGAGCGAGTTACTCGCATTACTCGCGTCGTTACATGCGTTACTCGCATTACTCGCGTTGTAACTCGCATTACTCGCGTTACTCGCAGTACTCGCATTTCTCGCGTTGTTACTCGCATTACTCGCGTTGCTACTCGCATTACTCGCGTCGCTACTCGCATCACTCGCGTTACTCGCATTACTCGCGTTGCTACTCGCATTACTCGCGTCGCTACTCGCATCACTCACGTTACTCGCATTACTCGCGTTGTAACTCGCATTACTCGCGTTGTAACTCGCATTACTCGCGTTGTAACTCGCATTACTCGCGTTACTCGCCTGGTGGATAAAACGAGAGCCCTGAACCCTCTCGTGATTTCCACAGCGCGTGCTCGTACACGAGCGAGTAACTTGCATATACTCGAGTTGTTACCTGAATTCGCAATACTCGAGTTGTTACTTGCATTACCCACGTTGTTACTACAACAAGTGTTGGACTGAGCCCTGAACCCTCTCGTGAAACCTACAGCGCTTACTCGTACACGAGCGAGTTACTCGCATTACTCGCGTTACTCGCGTTGTTACTCGCATTACCCGCGTTGTTACTTGCATTACTCGCGTTACTCGCTTGGTGGATAAATCGAGAGCCCTGAACCCTCTCGTGAATCCTACAGCGCGTGCTCGTACACGAGCGAGTTACTCGCATTACTCGCGGTGTTACTCGCATTACTCGCATTACTCGCAGTACTCGCATTACTCGCAGTACTCGCATTACTCGTGTTGATACTAGCATCACTCGCGTTACTCGCTTGGTGGAAAAAACGAGAGCCCGGAACGCTGTACAGACGTGATCCCCCGGCGCGAGCTTGTACACGAGCGCTACAACAACAAGTGTTGGACTCTCGGGTGGTGCACTAAGCTATACTCACTGTGGTCCTCGCTGCATTCCTACAGGAGTTTCAGTCACGCATTCGTCTCTCAAGACCCGGTTCAAACCCTCACGTCACTCTCATTCTGGCTACCGTACATGAGCAATGCTCACGTATTCGCCTCACTCCCAATACCTCACACACGCTTGGTGGTACACGATTAAGTGGTTACATATAATTCCAAAGAAGTGCATTACTACACGAAGCTATCGAGAATTGGTCCTTGGTGCAGGCAAATGAAAATGTAGAATGACGAAATTGAAGTTCACCTCAGCCCAGAAGGTTGCTTTGTCCACCCAGTTATCCCATGCAGAATCCTTCTCCTTGGGCATTAAAAAACGATACGCACGCCTTGCGTCAATTGAAGAATTCCACCATCGCAACCACCGTGCCTTGTACTTCCCATCAGTGATAGAGGTGGCTAGCTTCTGCAGTTTCTCGATGGTCATCTCCGAGGGGACGTTCTCGCTGAAGTGCCGGTCGATCTACAGATCATATACTCAACGACAATGTCAGGCGAAATCTACAAATCATTGTCGCAACTAATACAAGGGAAAATAATAGGCAATGAAACATACCTCTTTCATGAAGTCCTCTCCGTTAGCGGGATTTGCCACAGACAGATATTTATCAAAGAAGTTCCCTTTCACGGTTTTCACAAACCGGCGGGTCGATTCCTTCATTGCGTCCCAAATTCCGGTTGGGGTCCTTTCCTCAGGACGAGTCTTACTCTGGTACTCACGAGCGGCATCGTCTGCCGCAATCGATATCTCTCTCTGCAGTCGATATCATGCGATTAGAACATGACCAGCATCGTCAGGAAGCCAAAGAATTTAACTTGTGAAAAACGAGTTGCTCACCCAGTATAGGAATGTGATGAAGACCGTGATCGTCAGGGAGTACCAGGAAGTGT
Organism: Pohlia nutans; assembly: GCA_022496805.1. Taxonomy (NCBI): domain Eukaryota; kingdom Viridiplantae; phylum Streptophyta; class Bryopsida; order Bryales; family Mniaceae; genus Pohlia; species Pohlia nutans. The sequence continues at coordinate 39,735,475 of CM040088.1, forward strand.
GTTTAGGCTTAACTTTCTCGCAGTATTGATACTCTTCTGGGGTGATGAGGTCCTTGAATGCCGTAAGTGGGAGAACACCAAATGTTCTCACGCGGCGTAATTTCGCCGGTAGCGTGCTCTTAACATGATCATTCTCCGTTGACCTACAAAATCAAGCAATGGTTGGTCAATGACTCAAAATAAATACTGAAAAATTGGAGATTGGAATACGAAAGTTTAGAAATGCACCAGTTAACATCACTCATTGCATTAAGTAGAAGCGCCACTTGGCCCCTTGGATCCAACATGATGCAATGCACTCTGTAATGCCATTTTTCTTCATCTGCATGAAAGTTCTTGATATGGCGTGTCCAAGCAGTGACACGGTGATTGCCATCCCAAACATAAAACATCTTGCCCCTCAAACACGCAAGATCGTCATCTCCTTCTAGCTCGCGCTCAAACTCAAGATTGATCCTCTGCCAGAGAGGGCTCCATTGGGAAGTGATATCGTCCGTAACGTCCCGTGACACCTCAAGGTTATTGTAAACCGACAAGTACAGAACGCGATCACCATCACGATAGCCATTGATAAATTCGCTCTCCAGTCCTTGCACGTCAACTTCACCAACTGCTCGTACTTCATCCATGACAATCATGCGGCACAAGGGAACCTGAAGGCGGGACTTCTTGATTGGCAAAATTCTCATCTCATTAATCACAGTGTTGAAGTCAACCTTCAAATTATTCCTGTGTAATATTTCACTCTGAGCAACAGTAGTAACATCGTCTGGGCATTTGCTAAGAGGCTCCTCCTCTTCCTGTTTATCAAAGCATTCAAATTGAATCCAAGTTATCAGCATTCGCGATGACTTACATCAGCGCGTGCTCGTACACGAGCGCAACTCCAAACAAGACTTGGACAACCAAGAGACTCGCAGCGTGGCACAATTGTAGGCGACACAGACTCATTCGTGAATCGCAATTTGCCTCCTCTGAGAGACGGGGACACGTCTTGTGACGAGCTCGTACACGAGCGCTACTCGCCCAAAGTGCTGGTCTCTCGCGTTACTCGCTTCGTGCCACAGTCTAGGTTGCAAGGATTCACACTTAGTGCTACGACTCGACCGCACTGCTGAGTACTAATAGGGATCAACTATCGAGTTTCGCGCTCACGTGGAACAACCAAAACTAGCCCTCGTGCACGAGCTATACTCAATGGGGAGCACTACGTTGAAATTCTAAGAAAAAATCAAGAGAGCTGGATGCTCAAGTGAATCCCACAGCGCATGCGCTCGTACACGAGCACAACTCCATGCACGACCTGGATTCCAAAGTGACTCGCAGCGTGGCACAGTCTTGGGCGACAAAGACTCATTCGTGACTCGCAATGTGCCTCCTCTGAGTGGCAGGGGCACGATTTGTGGGGAGCTCGTACACGAGCGCTACTTGCCCAAAGTGCTGGACTCTCGCGTTACTCGCTTCGTGCCACAGTCTAGGTTGCAAGGAATCACACTTAGTGCTACCTCTCGACCGCACTGCTGAGTACTAATAGGGATCAACTATCGAGTTTCGCGCTCACGTGGAACAACCAAAACTAGCGCTCGTGCACGAGCTATACTCAATGGGGAGCACTACGTTGAAATTCTAAGAAAAAATCAAGAGATCTGGACGCTCAAGTGAATCCCACAGCGTATGCGCTCGTACACGAGCACAACTCCATGCACGACCTGGATTCCAAAGTGACTCGCAGCGTGGCACAGTCTTGGGCGACAAAGACCCATTCCTGACTCGCAATGTGCCTCCTCTGAGTGACAGGGACACAATTTGTGGGGAGCTCGTACACGAGCGCTACTCGCCCGAAGTACTTGGCTGTCCCTGTTGGTCCCTGTTGGTCCGTCTTGGACGTGCGTACAGTACCCACCTTGCACGTACTCGAGCGCTACGTGTCGTAGTACGAAGCATATTTTGATTAAAATTTGAGATTTAGTCCCGATGTTCAGTCTATCCCAAAATTGGAGCTCGAACATGAGCCAAACTCACGGAGTTTTGGCACATTCATCCAGAAGTTCTAGCGATGAACCCCGATTAATCTTCCATCACGCCACAAATTACTGACAAGCGTGACATACTGAATCAAAATTGGATGAAATCCCAATTTCTGGCTCTCACCTGTCACTCCCAAGACTAGTGCTCGTACACGAGCCTTACTCACAGTCGTGCACTTACGTGATAAAATGGGTCCAATCCCAATTTCCTCCCGCTCTCAATACTTCCGCTCGTACACGAGCAACTCTCACTGAAGTGCACTTATGATAATTATGGAAAAGAATGGGACCCAATCCGATTGCCTGTAACTCCCAAAAATCGCGCTCGTACACGAGCTATAATTCCCGAGGTGCATTTAGAATGTATTGGAATATATTGGGATCCATTCCCAAGTGCATGTCTCTCTTAAAAGTCGAGCTCGTACACGAGCCATACTCACTGAGGTGCACTTTGAGTATTTAGGACTCTATGATGCCTATTGGAAGAAATTCTCAATTGCCTACAGCGTCTAATACTCGCACTGTACACGAGCTATACTCAGTGAGGTGCTGTACACGAGCAAGTTACTCGCATTATACGCATTACTCGCTGTTACTCGCTTGGTGAAAAAACAACAGCCCTGGACCCTCTCGTGAATCCCATAGCGCATGCTTGTACACGAGCATGTTACTCGCATTACTCGCACTACACGCGATGTTACTCGCATTATACGCGTTGTTACTCGCGCTACTCCTTTGGTGGAAAATGCGAGAGCTCTGAACACTTGTGATTCCCATTGTTACTCGCATTACCCGCGTTGTTACTTGCATTACCCGCGTTACTCGCTTGGTGGAAAAATCGAGAGCTCTAAACCCTCTCGTGAAACCTACAGCGCGTGCTCGTACACGAGCGAGTTACTCGCATTACTCGCAGTACTCGCAGTACTCGCATTACTCGCGTTGTAACTCGCATTACTCGCGTTACTCGCATTACTCGCGTTGTAACTCGCATTACTCGCGTTGTAACTTGCATTACTCGCGTTACTCGCTTGGTGGTAAATTCGAGAGCCCATAACCCTCTCGTGATACCTACAGTGCGTGCTCGTACACGAGCGAGTTACTCGCATTACTCGTGGTGTTTCTCGCATTACTCGCGTTGTTACTCGCATTACTTGCGTTGTAACTCGCATTACTCGCGTTACTCGCTTGGTGGAAAATTCGAGAGCCCTGAACCCTCTCGTGATACCTACAGCGCGTGCTCGTACACGAGCAAGTTACTCGCATTACTCGCGGTGTTAGCGTTGTTACTCGCAATTCTCGCGTTGTTACTAGCATTACTCGCGTTACTCGCATTACTCGCGTTGTTACTCGCATTACTTGCGTTACTCGCATTACTCGCGTTGTAACTCGCATTACTCGCATTGTAACTCGCATTGCTCGCGTTGTAACTCGCATTGCTCGCGTTACTCGCTTTGTGGAAAATTCGAGAGCCCTGAACCCTCTCGTGATACCTACAGCGCGAGCTCGTACACGAGCGAGTTACTCGCATTACTCGCGGTGTTAGCGTTGTTACTCGCAATACTCGCGTTGTTACTAGCATTACTCGCGTTACTCGCATTACTCGCGTTGTAACTCGCATTACTTGCGTTACTCGCATTACTCGCGTTGTAACTCGCATTACTTGCGTTACTCGCATTACTCGCGTTGTAACTCGCATTACTCGCGTTACTCGCTTGGTGGTAAATTCGAGAGCCCATAACCCTCTCGTGATACCTACAGCGCGTGCTCGTACACGAGCGAGTTACTCGCATTACTCGCGGTGTTTCTCGCATTACTCGCGTTGTTACTCGCATTACTCGCGTTGTAACTCGCATTACTCGCGGTGTAACTCGCATTACTCGCAGTACTCGCAGTACTCGCATTACTCACGTTGTTACTCGCATTACTCGCGTTACTCGCATTACTCGCGTTGTAACTCGCATTACTCGCGTTGTAACTCGCATTACTCGCGTTACTCGCTTGGTGGAAAATTCGAGAGCCCTGAACCCTCTCGTGATACCTACAGCGCGAGCTCGTACACGAGCGAGTTACTCGCATTACTCGCGGTGTTAGCGTTGTTACTCGCAATACTCGCGTTGTTACTAGCTTTACTCGCGTTACTCGCATTACTCGCGTTGTTACTCGCATTACTCGCGTTTCTCGCATTACTCGCGTTGTAACTCGCATTACTCGCGTTACTCGCTTGGTGGAAAATTCGAGTGCCCTGAACCCTCTCGTGATATCTACAGCGCGTGCTCGTCCACGAGCGAGTTACTCGCATTACTCGCGGTGTTAGCGTTGTTACTCGCAATACTCGCAATGTTACTAGCATTACTCGCGTTACTCGCATTACTCGCGTTGTTACTCGCATTACTCGCGTTACTCGCTTGGTGAAAGAATCGAGATCCCGGAACCCTCTCCTGATTCCCACAGCGCGTGCTCGTATACAAGCGAGTTACTCCCTGAACTCGCATTACTCGAGTTGTAACTTGCATTACCCACGGTATTACCCGCATTACTCGCGATACTCGATTGGTTGGTAAAGCGAGAGCCCTGAACCTAACTTGTACATGAGTGCTACTCGTGCACGAGTGCTACTCGCCCCATGAAAAACTTGCGAGCGCTGTATAGACGTGATCAATGTTTTACTCGCATTACTCGTATTACTCGCGTTGTAACTTTAAAATTCAAACTGGGATCCATTCCTAATTCACTATCACCCCAACACTCGAGCTCGTACACGAGCACTGATCACTGACTCGCACCAAGCTGTCATATTTTGAGAGCGCTGAACTCAAATGATTAACATCGCATGTCCCAAGTGCTGGACTCTTGCGTGGCTCGGATCGTGCCATAATTTATGGTTTATGAATCAGCGCGTGGTCAATGCAAAGACTTATCAGCAAGCTGACTTTGAAATCCAATTTGGGATCCATTCCTAATTTTCTATCACTCCCAACACGCGAGCTCGTACACGAGCGCTGCTTGTCGCATCTCCAAGCTGACTATGTAATTAAAATTGGATACATTTCCCCATGCCATATTTAAACAAAGACTTGCAAAATGGGATACATTTCCACTTCCTCGACCACAAGACACTATGGTCACTGTGGTCACTGTAGTCACTGTACTCACTGTGGTCCTCGAAGTTGAACTCGAACTCGAAGCATTACACGCATTACTCGCGCTGTTACTCGCATTAGTCGCGAAGTTACTCGCGTTTCTCACATTACTCGCATTACTCGCATTACTCGCATTTCTTTCATTACTCGCATTACTGTCACGGACATACATTAGAAACTTCTAGAAGATTCCTTGAAGATTCTATAGAATATTCTTTAAAGATTCTTTTAGAAGGTTCTGGAAGATTCTTAGAATATTCTTAGTATATTCTAATAGATTCTAAGAAGCTGCTCGAGAAGCTTCTTGGTTAGTGGAAGTTGTTTGAGAAGCGTCCTAGTTCACAGAAGTAGCTCGAGAAGCTTCCTATCCAGTAGTATATATAGGAGTCGAGGCTGAAGGGTTCTTCAGTCTCGACAACGCATTTCTTAGAGCTCTAGCTCACCTCTCTTGGTGTTGTTTGTGTACTCATCTGATCAATCTAGTTCTTGCATGTTCTCTCTGAACTTCTTGTTTAGATTTATTGTATGTATTTCCGTGTCCGTAACAGTTTGTCAAGACTGATTTCATCTTAATATCAGAGCTGGATCCTTCTTGCTTGAGAGCGGATCACCCCTCTTCTTGAAGGTATTCTAGCGCTTTAGAGGTTGCGGATTACTTTCCTCTAAACTGATATTTTCTCAATTTCAATATCAGAGCTTAGTTTTTCAAAGGCAGAGAGTGGACTACTCCCTCCTTTAAAGATACTTAAGCGTTCTAAGGGTTGCAGATTAGTCTCCCTTGGATTGGTATTAATTCTTTCTTTTTAGCAAAGCTAATAGAAAGGACTATTAACATCGATTTCAGAATCTTGCCTTCTTGATAGAGCGTAGATTACCCCTCTTCTTGAAAGCGTTCTTAGAGGTTGCGGATTACCCTCCTCTAAAGCTGAGATTTTTTAGTGTTTTATTTTCTCTTTTCTCCAAATTAGTTTTAGTAATAGATAGTGTTACCATCTTCTCCAAAGATTTAACAACTTTTTCTTTTCTAAATTTCAATCGATTTATCTCCTTAATATGGAAATAAATCAGGCCATGGATAGTGCATCGCCACAAATAGAGAATAGAGTGGCAACTCTTGCAGATCTTCAAGCTCTTATGAATAGTGTGCGGGAGGAGATCGCATTTCTTCGCAATCCAAGTAAAGAGCGTCAAATTGATCCAATGACTGAAGAAGCTAGACGAGAAATTCACGGCCTACAACAAGAGCTTGTTCGATTAAGAGAAGCAAGACATGTATCACCCACGACCCTAATAGACAATTCAAGGCCTAGTACAAAAGAACCAAAAGCAAGTATGCCAGACAAGTTTGATGGAACAAGAACCAATTTCCGAGGTTTTGTGCAACAAGTACGGCTTTATCTACGCCTATATCCTTCTCGTTATCCAGATGGATTTACTCAAGTTGCTTTCATAGGTACTCTTTTATCAGGAAATGCTCGCTCTTGGTTTGCTCCGCTATTGGAGAAGGATTCTCCAATACTCTATAACCTAGAGGCTTTCATGGAAAGATTTACTGCTGCATTTGGAGATAGCGATCGAGAAGGAGTAGCTGAAAGAAAGATACAAAATTTGCGACAAGGATCACGTTCTGCTGCAATCTATGCTGCAGAATTCCAACAACTTACATGTGATCTTGATTGGAACGATTATGACACGATTTCGATATGGACTGAGAGATGATGTCAAAAACTTGTTGATCACTATGCCTAAAGTGGATACTTTAGAAGAACTTATATCTCAGGCAATTATTTGTGACAACCGCCTTTTTGAATTACGACAAGAAAGACGATCAGGTTGGAGAAATGAGGGAGCATTTGCTGCATTTTCAAAAGGTCCAGAAAATCACTCCACAGGTCCTGAACCTATGCAAATTGATGCGGTACGTTTCAAGCCCCTCACAGCTGAAGAAAAGAAGCGACGGTTTGAACAAAACTTGTGCTTATCTTGTGGAGAGGCGGGCCATAAAGCTACAAATTGTTCGAAGAAACAGAAGACTCAAACAACAAGACTGATGAGTACAAGCATACAGGAAAACGAGGACGCCCAGCCACAATAGGGACTGTGCGGCTAGACATCTCAACATCCAAAAATAATCCAGGTCCCTTCCTCTCAGCTCAACCTTCAGATTGTTTTATGGTACCTTTACATTTTGGTATTCAAGAACTTCAAGTTAATGCTTTATTAGACTCGGGTGCATCTGCTTGCTTCATAGATGAAGAGTTTACCAAGCTTCACAATATTCCTCTTGTGAAGAAACCAAAGCCTGTCCATGTAGAGGTCATAGACGGACGACCATTGTCTTCGGGCAATTTTATCCATGAAACTAAACCGTTGAAGATACGTCTTGAAAACCATGAGAGCAACATTGTGTTTAATGTTATCAAGACCCCTTCATGTCCTGTCATTTTGGGACTATCTTGGCTTGATAGATATAATCCATTAATAGATTGGAAGTTGCGAAAAGTAACATTTCCAACAAACTCCTTGAAGGTGGAATCTGCCAAGACAATGTCTAGAAACAAACCTTTGTTTATAGGTGCAAGGGCTTTTATGAAGGAAGCCAAGCAAAATACACCTTTTGTCATCTTTGCTACTCCGACTCGTAAAAATGCGACTCCAACTTTCGTTATTCCAAAGCAGTATGAAGGATTCAAAGATGTCTTTGAAAAGAAAAATGCTGACATGCTACCAGAACATCGACCCTACGACTGTGCTATAGATCTTCATGAAGGAATGCAACCACCTTTTGGCCCAATCTACAACTTATCGCAAATAGAGTTGGCAGAATTGCGGAAGTATATTGACGAAAATCTAGCCAAGAATTTTATTCGTCACTCAAAGTCGTCAGCTGGGGCACCGATTTTATTCGTGAAAAAGAAGGATGGCTCTCTGCGAATGTGCGTGGACTATCGAGGCCTCAATAAGATAACTAAGAAAAACCGTTATCCGTTACCTTTGATTTCTGATCTCTTGGAGCAGCTCGGACGTGCAAAGATCTTTACGAAAATTGATCTTAGGGGAGCTTACAACCTCGTACGAATCAAGGAAGGAGACGAGTGGAAGACAGCTTTCCGTACAAGGTATGGCCATTTTGAATATAACGTCATGCCTTTTGGCCTTACCAATGCTCCGGTTGTTTTCCAACATATGATGAATGACATTTTTCGGGAGCACCTTGACGACTTTGTTGTCATCTATCTGGATGACATTCTGATATTTTCGAAGAACGAAGAAGAACACAAGAAGCATGTTCGTTTGGTTCTTGAGAAACTACGAGAACGAGGACTCTACGCGAAGTTGGAAAAGTGTCTATTCCACCAAACGGAGATGGAATTTCTAGGGTTCGTTGAAACTACGGATGGCTTGAAGATGGACCCCAAGAAGGTGGAAGCAATTGTATCCTGGGAGGTTCCGAAGACAGTTAGAGACGTACAATGTTTTCTTGGCTTTGCTAACTTCTATCGGATCTTCATCAAGAATTATTCTCGAGTCGCTGCTCCACTCACTCGGTTGACTTGTAAGGACAAGCTCGAATGGGGACCTCAAGCAGAAAAGGCATTCCAAGATCTTAAGACGACGTTTACTACGGCTCCAATCTTGGTACACCCTGACTTTGCAAAGGCCTTCTATTTGGAAACTGATGCTTCGGATTTTGCTTTGGGAGCCGTACTTTCACAGATGGGCGAAGACAGTAAGCTCCATCCAGTTGCGTTTTATTCTCGGAAGTTCTCTGCCGCTGAAATCAACTACGAAATCCACGATAAGGAACTCCTTGCTATAGTGGATTCTTTCCAAGAGTGGCGACACTTTCTCGAAGGCGCTGCGCATCCGGTGACCGTATATACGGATCACAAGAATTTAGAGTACTTCATGTCGGCTCGAGTCCTGAATCGACGTCAAGCTCGGTGGAATATGTCGTTGTCGCGATTTGACTTTGTTATCACCTATCGGCCTGGAAAGCAACAAGGACTATCCGATGCATTATCGAGGAGATTGTATATGGCGCCTAAAGCTGGAGAAGCAGCGTTTGATCAACAATGCGCTACATTGTTGAAATCGGAGCATTTTAGAATTTGCACTGCTGTCGTACCAATTGATGCGGACTTCCTCAACCAGGTACGTACTGCGACAATTGAAGATTTTGTAGCTCTTGAGATCAAGAAGTGTGCCGATAATGACAAGTTCAAGGTAAAGGGAGATCTTTTGTATTTTGAAGAGCGACTGTATATTCCAAGGGGACCAACACGACTTCGAGTTCTCCAATCTCGCCACGACTTTCCAGCAGCAGGTCATTTTGGATACAACAAGACATTGGAGCTTATTTCGCGAGACTTTTGGTGGCCCCAAATGTGGAAGGATGTGAAGGAGTTTGTCCTCTCTTGTGATATTTGTTCAAGGTCCAAGAACCCTAGGCATCGCCCCTATGGACTTCTACAGCCATTGCCTATTCCGCATCGACCATGGTCTTCAGTTTCCATGGACTTCATTACGGACCTGCCGCCTTCAAACTCGTTCGACAGCATCTTTGTTGTGGTGGATCTGCTCACAAAGATGGCGCACTTTATTCCTTGCAAGAAGACATCGTCAAGTGAGGACACAGCAAGATTCTTTCTTGATAATGTATATCGTTATCATGGTTTGCCAGATGATATTGTATCGGATCGAGGAACTCAGTTTGTTTCCAAGTTCTGGAGATCTCTTTTTGAGATATTGAAGGTGGATATCAAGCTTTCTTCGGCTTTTCATCCTCAAACCGACGGTCAGACAGAACGGGTGAATCAAGTCTTGGAGCAGTATCTACGTTGCACCATCAACTACCAGCAAGACGATTGGACCAAGTATCTACCGTTTGCCGAGTTTGCTTACAACAACACCCTTCATGCGTCGACTCAACAAACACCGTTTTTTGCCAATTATGGATACCATCCAAAGCTCGATTTGTTAAATCCAGTAGCAAATAACAACCCGGCAGCAGAAGGCTTTGCGAAGCAGCTGTCGGAACTTCAAGCTACGTTGAAACTTCAATTACGGACCGCCCAAGAATCTTACAAGAGGACCGCAGATAAATTCCGGAATGAGGCATCTACTTTCAAGATTGGAGATAAAGTATGGCTTCTCCGACGGAATATCAAGACTAAACGACCGTGTGATAAGCTGGACTACCGCAGATTAGGACCATTTGTCGTCCAGAAGCAAATCAATCCCGTGGCTTACCGTCTGGAGTTACCAGCCGTTATGAAGGTACATCCAGTCTTTCATGTCTCTTTATTGGAGCCTTATCGAGAATCATTTTTCCCTGGAAGAGTGCAAAGTCCGCCACCTAGCATTGAAATTAAGAACCACGAGGAATACGAGGTCGAAAAGGTGCTAGATTCACGACGAAGGTGGGGCAAGTTGGAGTATCTTGTTCATTGGTACGGCTACGATATTAATGAGCGAACGTGGGAGTCAACCGAAAATCTTACAAATGCGCCGCAAAAAGTACAGGAATTTCATCAACGATATCCTGATAAACCGAAGCCATCTCGATGATAGCTTTTTTCTCAAGTTTCTTTAGACAAGAGTATAAAAGGAGGAGAGGACACTACCTAAAACTCATAGTTGATGTTGTTATTTTCTCTAAGATAGAATAGAGTTTTATTCAAGTAGTCATAATTTGGTCTGCAGTCATGGATAGTCAAGAGATAGATAGTATACCAGTCGTGTCATCTCAACCAACGAACCCACGAAGGCGACCCCGAGATGAAGAACCGCCTGTACCACGACGACGACGAAGGATACCAAGCAACCGATCGCTGGTGATTGTATTCGAGGTAGAGCCTGCTTTCAATGGTCTACCAGAAGGCGTGTTTGCAGGACAATTTCACAATGAAGACACGGAAGTTTATGCTTGGTCAGAAGTGGAAGGCGTAGGCCACTACCGTTGGCTTCAAGGACCAATAAACCACCTACCTCGTGAACAACAATTGGAGTTCATTGCAGACGTCATGCGACAAATCTTCATTTTTTTACGATGGTATTGACCGGCGACAACATTGCTTCTCGGAGACCTCGAAGCTAGAAGGAGAGGTGATGTCACGGACATACATTAGAAACTTCTAGAAGATTCCTTGAAGATTCTATAGAATATTCTTTAAAGATTCTTTTAGAATGTTCTGGAAGATTCTTAGAATATTCTTAGTATATTCTAATAGATTCTAAGAAGCTGCTCGAGAAGCTTCCTGGTTAGTGGAAGTTGTTTGAGAAGCGTCCTAGTTCACAGAAGTAGCTCGAGAAGCTTCCTATCCAGTAGTATATATAGGAGTCGAGGCTGAAGGGTTCTTCAGTCTCGACAACGCATTTCTTAGAGCTCTAGCTCACCTCTCTTGGTGTTGTTTGTGTACTCATCTGATCAATCTAGTTCTTGCATGTTCTCTCTGAACTTCTTGTTTAGATTTATTGTGTGTATTTCCGTGTCCGTAACAATTACTCGCATTTCTCTCATTACTCGCATTACTCGCGTCATTACTCGCATTACTCGCGTTACTCGCGTTGTTATTCGCATTACTCGCGCTACTCGCATGGTGGAAAAAGCGAGAGCTCTGAACCCTATTGTGAATCCCGCAGCGCGTGCTCGTACACGAGTGAGTTACTCGCATTTCTCGCATTACTCGCGTTGTTACTTGCATCACTCGCGCTGTAACTCGCATCACTCGCGCTGTAACTCGCATTGCTCACGTTACTTGCTTGGTAGAAATCTCGCGCCAATACTCGCATTACACGCATTCCTTGTTGGAAATCTCGCGACATTTCTCGCATTACTCGCGTTGTTGCTCGCATTACTCGCGTTACTCGCTTGGTGGAAATCTCGCACCAATACACGAGCCATACTCACATTTTGGGAGCTCTGGACCCTCACGTGATTCCCATCGCGTCACGATTGTGTGACTGGAGGCATTGGTGGGGGTGCTCGATATTGTCCCAAGTGCTGGACTCTCGCGTGACTCATATCGTGGCACAATTTTGGTCACAAGGACTCCGGACTACAATGACTTACCAGGATGCTAAATTGCTATCACCCCCAACAGGCACTATTCTTTTGTACGCCCATCCATTTTGACGGGCTCTGGGTGCTAGCCATGCTCGTACACGAGCGCTACTCGTCGTACCTTCAAGCTGTCTATGGAATAACATACGGGTTGCATTCCAATTTTAGTCACTCGCATCGGATGCGCTCGTACACGAGCACTACAAGCAGTACACGAGCGCTACACAAGCACTACAAAATGATGCGCTCGTACACGAGCACTTCAGGCACTACACGAGCACTACAAGCAGTACACGAGCTCTACAAGATGATGCGCTCATACACGAGCACTACAAGATGCGCTGGTACTAGAGCACTACACTAGTTAAATCCAATTCCAAGCAAGAAACGGAGGATCTTGTTGACAGGACCACACCCTCAATTGACTCGCAACATGCCAAAGCTTCGGTGGCGGTGCACGTATTTGTCCCAAGTGCTGGACTCTGACGTACTTGACCCAAGTGCTGGACTCTCGCCTAGCATCGTTCAATAATTTAGGGTCTAGGAATCAGTGCGTGGCTACTACAGTGACTGACCAGGAAGTTGACTTTAAAAATCAAATAGGGATCCTTTCCTAATTTGCTATCACCCCCAACACGCGAGCTCTGATCACTGAGTCGCACCAAGCTGAGTCCATTCTGACGGGTTCAGGGTACTAGCCATGCTCGTACGCGAGCGCTACTCGTCGTACTACTCGTCAAAATGGGATGCATTCCAATTTTAGTCACTCGCATCGCTCGCGCTCGTTCACAAGCACTAGATGATGAGGTATATGGTAAAATCCAATTCAAAGCAATGAAAACAGAGGATCCTCAATTTTCTCGCAACATGCCATAGTCAAACAAAGACTTGCAAAATGGGATACATTACCACTTCCTCGACCCCAAGACACTGTGGTCACTGTGGTCACTGTAGTCACTGTAGTCACTGTACTCACTGTGGTCCTCGAAGTTGAACTCAATTGAAATTAATACGAGCTCTGAACCCTCACGTGATTCCCATGGCGCTAACTGACTGACAAGTTGACTTTGTTAGGGATAAATTCCTACGTCTTGCTCTCCCATTTAAGTACCAAATCTCGCGCCAGAACACGGGCCATACTCACATTTTGAGACGCTGGACTCACATGATTAACATAGCACCACGAATGTGACAGGAAGCTTCGGTGGCGGTGTTTGAATTTGTCCCAAGTGCTGGACTCGGATTGTTACTCGCATTTCTCGCGTTGTTACTCGCCTTACTCGCGCTGCTCGCATTATTCGCATTACTCGCGTTGATATTCGCATTACTCGCGTTACTGGCATTACTCGCAATACTCGCATTACTCGCATTACTCGCGTTGTAACTTTATAATTCAAACTGGGATCCCTTCCTATTTCGCTAACACCCCCAACACACGATCTCGAACACGAGTACTGATCACTGACTCGCACCAAGCTGGCACTTTAGAATTTGTCCCAAGTGCTGGACTCTTGCGTGGCTCAGATCGTGCCATAATTTATGGTTTATGAATCAGCGCGTGGTCGCTGCAAAGACTTACCAGCAATCTGACTTTGATATCCAAATTGGGATCCATTCCTAATTTTCTATCACTTCCAACACGCGAGCTCGTACACGAGCGCTGTTCACGAACTCGTACCAAGCTGTCCAATTTCAGTGTGCCATGCTCGTACACGAGCGCGTAAGTCAGGGTTCAGGGTACCATGCTCTAATTTCAGTGTGCCATGCTCGTACACGAGCGCGTAAGTCAGGGTTCAGGGTGCCATGCTCTAATTTCAGGGTGCCATGCTCGTACACGAGCGCTACTAGTCGCATCTCCAAGCTGACTACGTAATTTAAATTGGCATGCCTTCTAAATTCATTGGCTCGCAATAGGTACAAGTATCCGATTGGGTAGAGTCCGATTTATCCCTAAACCCTAGCGATGAAGCCCTTAACCCTAAATCTAGTATAGATGCGACAAAATTGATGGTTGCAAACCTGCTTCTGCTACTTTCGCAATCCCTTTGCCTTAGTGCCGGAAGGATCCTTGCCCCCCCCAAGACTATTCGAGTTGTCCCCAGCATCTACGCCTTCTCCCAGCTCGTCTTCATCGCCTTCTCCCAGCTCGTCTTGACATCCCGCCTCGTCGTCGTCCTCTCCTTCATGGCCTGCGTCGTCCTCACCCTCCGCATCTTCGCGATCATCCTCTACTTCACGACCACCACCTTGCCCAGAATCCTCTTCCTCCGCGGTACTCTCGCTTGGAGCGGCCGCTGCAAAATTGTCTCCCTCATCGTCGTCAGCCATCGCGGAATCGGCACCATCTTTTTTCTCCCCTGTCTCCGCCTCCGATCGAGTCTCCGCCTCTGATCGTGTCTCGTCCTCCGAGTGCTCCACCTCCAGCTCTGCGTCCTTGGCTAACTCGACAATTTCGTGGCCCACGATCTCTACGGGTTCCATTCCTAGACTGTCACAAACATCCTCCGGCTGGCGTCGAATACAATTGCCTAGGTTAGGGTTTAACCTACGGAGTCTAGTAATCCGACTCTCTCACACCGGGGTCACCGGCTGAACCCTTGCACGGACCCTCCCAATGAGTCTACCCCCTCATGCGCTGGACCCTTGCATTCTCTCCCTTTTACAACCAACGTTACTTCCTAAACCCTATTTTCTAGGTGGACACTACTACAAATATTCGCCTAGCTTAACCATCACCTAATAGAGTAGTCTAGTTCTTGTAATTAGACAAAGTTAGAGAAATCCGATAAATGCCTAATTCAAGAATTACAATTATTAGACAAGTGTGCAAGTACTATATTGAATGTAATAGTGTCCTTTCCACTAGAAATAACTCACGCTTCTTAAGCATCCGTCTATTATAGTGCGTTCCATTACAACCTAGTATAAGAACAAATATTTGTTTCATGCAAAGATGGGATGTGTTTATAAATGGACAAAGTATGGAAAATCCTCTGAGAATGTCAACGTGACACTTGAAGAAGAAATCACATTCCGACAGTCCATTGCATTTTGTACCTCTTTCAGACCACAACCAATGTTTAGTCCAGATTCCTCAACTGCAATTTGTAGGTGATTATCCTCAAATTCCCGTTCGAGCCAAGACTGCACATTCATGTTACCTAGACAAGCCCGACCTCCAGCTCTTTTGGTCCGCTGTTGATCTGACATTGTCCTCAATCTATTTGAAACTACTGCACTGGGCGAGCCTATACTCTCATCTCGGCACTCAACAATTTGATCGAAACCACAACTGATTGGACTTGCTTCACCCTCGTCTAACTCCATTTCAACCAGATGAGGCTTCACAAGCGTTTTTTCCTGCTGCAACTTTCTCCTCGCCTCTCTCCTACGTTTGGCCTTTGAGCCTGCCCAGTCAGTCCCTCCGCGTTTCCTCTTCTTCTTTTGTGTCATGCACTTGGGTGGAGACCCTTGCTTCATGTGTGATCGAAATCTATACCTAGGACATTCATACTCTCACCTTCTAACACAATCCTTCAATGATACACTCTGATATCGCGAAGTCACACATTTATACTTCTTGAATGGCAGTCCACTGGAGAGCCAACCTTTGTACAGCTCAACGATATGAGCAATATTTTTATCCCTTCTAAATTAACATATAAAATTACTATAATACTTACAACATTCTGCTCTACTTCCAACATCTTTGCTGAACTATATTTGGATTTAATAGTGCCCTGTCATAAATTGTCCCCTTGTGGGCCATGGGGTCGGTTCTTTGGAAAAAGGTTTCAACGTCATAACGAGATGTGGTTTAGGTTGACAGTGCCTTGCTTTAGATTGTCTCCTACCTCAGCAGAAACTACCTTAATTTCAAAATTCGGCGTCTTCTATATCTCACCACCTCTAATTCTGGCATGTCCACCCTAAACCGCTAAACGTGACTCGCTTATATTATTCCATATTATATGCCGAATAAGACTATGTGACGGCTACGTCCTCTTCTTGGAATGTTTGAATAATGGGTTGTGCCATCGACGACTGCGTTCATCCAATGAATTTCACAATGCGAGGTTTTCCAGCATCTTCTTATCGTCTTGAATGCAGTCACTCATCGTCACTACCTTCAAGTTTGAGCAATTCCACGCATTCTCCTTAGCAAATCCTGTATGTCATGGCAACCATTGCTGAAGACTTCTTGGATGCTGCGATCCTCTCAGCCTATGGCTCGAGTGCTCCTGTCTCGTTCCCTGTGAATGGCGAAGGAATTGCTGTTGTTTCTAGTAAACATCTGAGCATGCGATTTCATTTTGACGAATCGAGTCTGTACGTAGAGAAGAACATCTATGATGATTCTAACGAATCGTCCTTGTCTCTCACCGTTATTCAACAACCAGATGTGAGTCCGGATCAGAGTCTAGTGTGGAAGCTTGGGCCAGGAAAGTATGATGTATACGGTCTACCTGAATCAAAGTCCTCTGGAACACCACATCTGTCCTCCACTTCCACGATGCAGGCTCCTCTTCTAATGAAAGTCAAGCTGGAGCATGATCCCGATGTGAAAAGCACTCCCCTTTATGGATCATCCACTTCTGGTAAGCTTGAGTCGGAACCAACTTCGTACATTGCTCTGTCGAGTGATTCGTCTGATACTGAGACGGTCCCTGGACGTCCTCCCATTCTCAATCTTTCCTCTCTGTCATCAAAGTCTTATCCCACTCATAGTCTTCAATCAGCCGATCATAGTCTTGAATCCATTAACCTGAACGAGAGTCCATGTCCCTCTTCCTCTGCCAAGTCACTCGCCGCTGCAAGTATCTTACTCAAGCTGAAGAAACTTGCAACCCTACATGGGAAGAAGAACGTGCTCAAGAAGCTTGACTACGACACGATCACGACGATCAAGGTGGACTATCTTCCTCCAAAATTCGATGGAGACGTAGTGTACAAGTTTCCTGCCGCCTCGCTTCACACGTCTCACACTACAGCAAGAACTATGCACGGAATGGATAAGAGGTACGATGGCCATGTGTGGACGAGGACT
Organism: Pohlia nutans; assembly: GCA_022496805.1. Taxonomy (NCBI): domain Eukaryota; kingdom Viridiplantae; phylum Streptophyta; class Bryopsida; order Bryales; family Mniaceae; genus Pohlia; species Pohlia nutans. The sequence continues at coordinate 39,752,755 of CM040088.1, forward strand.
ATGACAACTAATATTTCCAATCCATGGCGCTTGTCGTTCCGATTCTCGATCTGTGTAGGCCATTTGGAGTGTCGCAACAAGGAGTGCGAGTATTTGAAGGCTGTACGTGGAAGCCATTCATGGTGGAGGGGTCGCCTCCAATGGACTCCACTTTGGTCTGCAAGGTCTGCAAAGAGCCTCCCACCTGCGTGAACAGCTGTAGCGCTAAAATATACTACGTGCATGGTGGGCCGAACGTCACAAGGGCTTGCATTCATCTTGGACATCACAAGCACCCGGTGAAGGTTGGAGACTACCGAGATACCAAGTCCAAGATCAACACTGTCATCGGGGAGCAAATCCAGAGAACACCATCCGCGACCAAGAGTGCAGTCGTCCTTGAGGCCAGCAAGGAACTTTTAGGTGAGTTTCTTCTACGCTCTGAAGACGAACAACCCAAAACTCTTAGTTTGGAAGATCTCGTGCCGGTTCTTGATAGGTTCAAAGACATGGGATCTCCGAGCATTAGGAATAAAGTTGTCACATTCAGATACCTCAGGAGGTATGGTGTCATGGACAGTATCACCAAACTTAGAGGACTCAGCAACTGGGCGTTCGTCCAAAAAAACATGTTTCCTGGTCAAGGCGAGGATTCTGATAAGGTCTTCGTTTTCAAAATGTCCGAGATGGGTCCGGGTAGTGGTGTGGATTTGGTCAAGAGGATGCAAACGGGAGGAGATCTTGAGAACAGCTGGATCATGTTTGACCATGTCAAACGCGTGAAACATTGGACTACGATGGGTTGCCATGTTTACGACTCTACGTATTGTCGTGTCATGACCATTGCATGCTGTGATATGCAATCGGAAGACACAGATGCTCAGATTGTCTTCTGGAAGAACTTGAATGCTGTCATGGAGAGACATGACGTTCCCAACCCACAATTCATGGGATTCATGGCGGATAGTGCACAAGCCAATTGGAATGCGCTGAGGATCATTTACGAAAATGGGAATCCGAAAGATCCGATGGTGGATCGGGAGAGGACGTGCTACTTTCATTGGTCTCAATCCTTCGAGAAGCATAACAAGCAGTACATCGTCGAAGAATTTCGAGAACAGCACAAACGCCTTTGCATGCAGTATAGAGATTCCACGACCATGGCTGAGGCGGATATTAGATACCTAGCCATCAGGGCTTGGTGGCTGTCTTCTGGAGCTGCATCCGAGACATCGTTGAGACACTTGGATCTTTGGCTAGCCTTCTGGCACTTCAGATATCAACAATGGGGTGGCTGCATGCAGTTTGTGAGTACACTCTCCCCTTCACTGTCTCCTTCCAAAGCCGTGCTTTCTAATATTTTCTACTGACATTCGTTTTGATGGACTTCTACAGAACCTTGACGAAGAGGCCTTAGCGGACATGTCGTCCTGCAACCTTGCCGAGACTATGCACAACAAGTGGCTTCAAGCGTCTGGCAACAGAGGTAATGACCTCTACGTTGCCACTGTCGACGACTACATACGCGCGTTTATGCAGGTAGTGGCATACTACCAATTCTTAAAGGGAGACGTTGGAGGATCCGGTCCCAGCAAGAACGAGCTTAAGCTAAGAAATGCACAACGACGAGCCAGAAGCACGGGCGACCCTAAAGTGCTCAAGGAGGCGATGCTGGATATGCCCGGAGCTGATGAGTTTTGCATCCGTGATCCTCACTTGGAAGGAGAAGAGGTTTTTGGCTCAACAAAGCGAAAGCCAGACCTGCCGCTTGGAGACGACGGTGAGTCCCATCGACCAGATACAGTGAACTACTCTCGGCCCCGAGCATCGAAACGAGCTGCTCTCAATAGAGTAGCGTCTCTACCTGCAATAGCCGAGGAGAAAGAATCCGAAGAATCAGAGGTCATCGCATCACTCAAGGAGATTTCAATATCCCCCGTGATTCCATCCTCGCCCCCTGTCCTGGAAAGTGGTATTCAACATGTTACCGCGGTACAAGAATCCACTGTGAACGAGCGACTTTGGCACATTGCTCGGCTGTCCAAAACGAGTGCCAAGTCGTGTTGGGCAATGAGAGCAGTAACTAAGAAGAAGTGCGTAGCCAAAATTGTCCGGAATTCGACTAACACCCCCGCTCCAACATACACCGGTGAATGGCTGAACGTGAGGTTGGGCAGGGAGATGACTGAACAATTCTTCTTTTGCCCTGATGATATCGAGAGGTGCGTGAAGGGCACTCGACGCAAGTGGGTGAGGCACTTTTTGTCCACGGAACCAAGGCCGCCAATTCCCGATGTGTGGCCTGTGAAGCTGGGAACCAACCTCAAACTCAAGGAGATTCAAGCGCTCGAAGCTGTAGGATTTCAGCTCCCACAGAAAATTCAAGTGTCTCCAAGGAGGCTATTCTCCGATGCACCACTTCCTCCAGATATGTCCGCTGTCCCTGTGCCATGTGATGCCGACCAATATCCTGGAAAGCGGAAGTCCAAGAAAGTTCGCCGTCAAGCCAACGTTCCCACCTCCAAGCAGAGTCTCAGCATCGATTCCTCCAAGATTTTGAAGGCGAGAATCGACAGCGTTACAATGGTTCCACACCCAGGCTATGGATACATCATAGCTTTGGACTCTGGAACTCTTCCTACTGTGACACAATACCAGATTACAGTGAGCTCTGAACCAGCATGCACATGTCCTGCATTCAAACAAACCATGGTCAAGTTCGGTAAGAAAGGTGGCTATTTCAGCTATTGCAAACACATTTATTACGTCTTCATAAAAGTGTGCAAGCGTGACCCCAACGTCGACTTATTCATGCATGCCCCGACTTTCAGCTTCAACGAAATCAAGCTCCTTCTCGAAAGTGGAATATTGACCCGTTCTAACTCGTAGGCATTTTATTTGGTATATGGACGAAGTCCACATTTGATTATCACTTACGCTTTATTATCACTTGTTTGGGAATAGTTATTGAGAGTGAGCAAGACTGTTAGCCAAGGAGGGCCACTAGCAATGCACTTGTTGGAGATACAATTGCACTGCAACCCTAGTTCAACCCTAGAAACTACTCCGCTGATTTAATTTAGTATGTAGTCCACGTTTGAATTTCAAGCCAATCTTGTTTTTTTTCCATACTAATAACATACGTTGTAGAAAAACATAAGGATAATATTAAATCTTTGTTTGTGATTGAATTTATAAAGAATTTATGTTTTGACTTGAATCAAGCATCCTAACTAAATATTGGTAATAGTATTAGCGAATTGAACCGTAGAGATGGAATCTAAAATATAAATGTCAAACCGATATTCATGTGGTCCATTCTTGATTATCAATAGTCACGCGTGGACTGTTTCCAATTGTAATGATCGTGATTGATCTCAAGATTATTTTATCATTTTTTTGGGTCCACCTTTTTGGGCACAAGGACGAATTCCTTCTAGTCTTAGACCATTCGCTCTGATATTTTTGATGACTATGTCATAATGGCTTTAGACCGCGAAGGTCTACTTCCATCTCGCCAAGCCTTTACTCTCTACTTCGTTTGATACCACGGATGTTGTGTCTATGTTAGTTCGTGCCAGCAGCAGTGATGATTATATTGTATCTGTTCTAGTGCAAATCGCAGTCTGGATTGCTAAGTTGCAGCATCCACTAAGGTAGCTTCGAAGTCATAGCTACTTGTTGGTGCCAGAGCTTGGGAAAATTTACAGACTACTGTCTGACTTCCCGAATTATTTTATTATAGTATGTTGTATTACATTCATGTTTGCAACAAACACTACGTAGTATGATTGCCGTCCTAAGCTTCTAATACTCTAAGATCATCTACATATTAGAATTTCTCGCAATTTTCAATTGAGTCCCAAAACGGAGCCTTGTCTGCATCATCAAAGTGTTCCTGCAGTGCAATCGATAACTCCTTCGGAATAACCTCGTTCACCTCGATGTTGCAAGGGTCCGGTAGGCCTAGCAACTCACATATGTAGTGTGACCACATCAGCCGCCATACCATCGGGTCCCTCGGAGAGTCATCCCAAATATCACAGGGAACTCCATACCTTTCTAGAACATCTTTGTCTAATAACATGACCGCCAGATCTATCCAATGAGTTTTGCAATGTGGAAATTCCCACAGCCACAATTCCACTGCTCCCTCGACTGAGGCAATAGGGTACTGCATCTGGAATGTGAACCCATTCCTAGTGACTTCGGGATACACTGACTTGTTCCTACCGCCCAATCCTTCCCATTCATTGTCTAGCAAAGAATCGTCAATCTGTCGAACTCCATGTGATGAGTTCAACAAGCCGTAAGCTCTGTACTGACCAGCACAAAGCATCCAGTAGTATCCTTCCGGGTCGTCCCCCCTTGTCTGCAGCACACCGGATTCCACGGACCCGTTCCTACCTTGGACTTCTAGCTCCACCATTATTGATGACGCTACTAAGCCAAAACGAACAGCGAGATCTAGGGCCGAAACTCGAGCGTACTTATCCGAGCCCATTTCTACTACCATAGGAACCTCGTGACCTATAACGTAGATGCGGGCCATGGAGACAAACGGAAACACGACAGCTGCAGCAGCTAATGGATCGTGATGGAGATTGCCTGCAAGTTTAGGGAGAGGCATACCATTTGGACGGCATATCTATATGCCTTTGCTATCTTTGATATCTAAAATTGCACCATGATGCCACTTGAACTATGCCAACAATAACTTTAGAATATAGCAAATTTTGCGGCGTTCACCCCTAAATACTCGTAGCCGCAATCTTATACATGGTCACTCAGATTAGCATTCTTAGTGCACCTTAAACTGAAATTCAAATGGCTACCATAATTCCTAAACCCGGCGCTTTCGGCTGTATGCAACGAACCTTTGACCAAGTTGCAACTATGCGGCGCTTTCTATATAAATATACCATCTTGCAATAGAAGAGTCTATAATATAAGATAGACCAGCCGACGGCCTGTCTGTCGAACCAGAGCCTTTTTCTAACCACACATCTGGATGTCAGTTCCGTAGGCATTTTCATAGTCTAAGCCCTTAACAGATTAGAAAACATATACGTCGGTTTGGGAGACTATTATATTGGTAGACGTCCTGTTGGATGGGCGTGGTGTCTATGGTGGGTCTGCAGTTATCATGGAGAGCTTGTTAGATGGGGTCGTCGACATCACCAGTGTCTGCGATGACGCTATACCATTTCAGCCTGCTATTCAAGTGGAGATAGATGGGCAATACGAGCAGCGCTCTACTTTGGTTGACCGCGGCAAACAACGTGCAAAATTGATTGAGTGTGATGAACCAAAGGTTGCGTTTGATTCGGATCACAATAACGATGCACGCATTGTCAATCATGCATACTCCAAGGTTGGCAACATTCCTCCTGGTACATATTCCAAGGATTTGCTGGGACACAAGTCTGATCCTGCTGTGATGAAACCGTTCAGTAGGGATTCCTCGCTTGGGAAAATGTCGACCGTTAGGCTGATAGACTCATACAACCGGAATGCAAATGTGAAACGTAGACCATACGGTTGATTGCAAAATCAGACTTGCTTTGTGCGGTTGGACAACATGTACCTCAACTTCTAATAAAGAGATGCATTTGAAAAGTTTGTTTCTCACCTCTGTAAATGATGTTTTCGACCAAGAAAATCAAATTTACCACAGTAAAAATATCATAAATGACTACATTTTAATTTTTACTGTGGTAAAAAAACTGTTTTCGACGTGAATTTACCTATGTAATATTCGAATATGTCAGAGAATATTCGAATATTATGTTATTTTTGGTAAAAGTCTGACAATTATCCGCTCTCCGCTCTCCATTTTCTGCTCTGCTCTCCGCTCTCCGCTCACGCTCTCCCACCCTCCGCTCGCACGGTAGCCGCCCTCCTCCACATTCCAACGGGCACCGGCCACGATGTGATACTGACAGAGGAGATCACGAACGGTTTCGCTCCCAGGCATTCCTCCAATCCTCGGCACTTTAGGAACGTCTCCAACAACTACCGCCGGAGGATGCAATTGATCAAGAACTTCTTGCGGCCTTAGCACCTCCACCACAATTGGACTTCATGTTAGAAGAGTCTAGACTTCAACTCCCACATTTACGCTTACGACAGCTCCAACAAAACCGAGGACATGCTCCATCCGTTCACCACACGGTTGCCCCTCAACACCTTCCGGGTAGCCAATACCCTCCACGACAACAACATTTTGGGCCGATTGACATTTTCACATCAGCACCAGTCCCATCAAGTTGGCCCATGCCCCCCTATTCGATTTTGCACATCATGTGGAGTACCCGACAAGTACTGAAATAAACAAAGCATTTCATGGGGCTTCTTAATGGCCTTTTAGAGGGTCCAGTTTTCTTCTAATGTCTATGGAAATACCGATCACCCATCCATCGCCTATCTGTATCACTACCCACAACCTCGACGCGTTGCGGCTCCGGAAGTACCGACCCCAACTTACCGACCTCTCAGAGAACCAAGCGCCACCGTTCCGCAATCCGCCCGACGAACTACTCTCATTGCCAGAAAAGCAGTACCGTATTCCGAATACAAATCTGGTAAGTGTCCGGAAACCCACTGCCGCAAATTTGAATCTGCCATTTTGCTGAATGGAGAGAATGAAACTATCGTATAGCTTGAATTGTTCAGTAATTCAGTTACCAAGAAAGAATCTAAGTGGTTTACATATCACAGAAAGATACATCCCACTAACACACTGTAGGAAGTCTTCACCGCATTCAAACGGCGCTATCAAACCATCAAAACCGATGACCAAACGTCCATCCAATTCCGCACACTCATTCAGCTACCAAATGAATCCGAGGACGACTACGCCGAACGTCTTCAGCAACTGGCGGAAAATCTAATTGTTCCACCTGACGATATGTTTATGTTGAGCAATTTCCGCGCAGGCTTCCTAGAATACTTGCAAGTAGCCACGGTAGGACTGCGACGCCAGACTTTTTCCAAAGCGGTTGACTCGGCACGCACAGCGGAAGAAGGCTTACCGAAACCAGGACGGTCAAACACTCCTTCCACAAGTTCTGGAGAAAATCCACGGTGTAACATGAAGTACACCGGTTGCCGACGGATAGGACATGAATGGGTGACGTGTTTTCAAAACCCGGCTAGCGAATAGGGGCAAGGGAGCTACCGCGTGAGCAGAAATTGGAGAGCGGAGAGCAAAAAAGTGGAGAGCGAAGAGCAGAAAAGTTACTGTCAAATCTAAAAATATATCATTTCACTTTCCAAAATTAGTATATGTTTTTAAAATATTCTAAAAATAATTCCAAATTTTCTAATATTAGAAATATAATTTTTTAGTTTCGACCTATTACCATGGGACCTATTACCGTTTCTCGAGAAAATTTTGCTTCTTTAGTCATGTCGAAGTGCAACATATTTTGTGGGCCATCTTCTTGCTGTGTCAAATGGCATCTCATTGACACATATGACAAGGCATTGACTGGTCTCATACATCATCTATGGGAGTCTAACAAGGTAGTACCAGGTCTTTAACATGCACAAATATAAAGAGCTTCTTCAAGACTTAGGGTCTCTGAATTTGAAGTGGGGCAGATTTAGAGAGAATATCACGATGGAGAGAGTGAGATAGAATAGGCATAATGATGTCATATCTTTGAGCGACGACATCGGACCCTTCGAGCCATATGTAGACACGGAGTTGAACGAGTGAATTGGTTTTAGTGACACCCTCGATGACGTGAACATGCGTAGAGCTAGACATGCCTCAATTGAATTTAGTGGAAAGGATGTTGAACATTTTGAAAATGAGAGCAATGAAACGCCATTGGTTCCCCACGAATACTCAAGAGTTGGAGAGCTCCTTCCTGGAATATACTCAAGGGCCACATCTAGTACGATCTTACAGTCCGAATCCGCTCCAAGATTGACGAAGTTGTCATGGCGAGCACCTCCCATTCAAATCAAGTCATCTAAGCACACGGCTTGCTTCACAAAATATCGACCGTATGGATAAGTTCATCATGGACTTGCAACATGGTTATGTCGATTTGCACATTTGGAATTGATGCGGTGATCAGGTACAGGTTGAGGCGAGACAAAATCGAGGACGGCATGAGCACAAAATGAGCATACTACTAGTTTGGGACGAGGAAAACGCGAGGACGAATCGGAAAGGCGAGGATGAAATGAGCAGTCGATGAACGGATGACATAGCGTCGATGAATGAACAACGTCGTGGCCGATGCGCGCCCCGATGTAGCTTGTCGGCGCCTACAGGTTACGACCGGCGACCGGGTCGTCGTGATCGCTGCTAGGCCGGCAGTTGACTGCATCCACGGCTCATAGAGATGACTGTTCCCCGGTTCATAGAGTATAGAGGTAAAGCTTTAAGTGTAAGTAAATATATATTTATATATATTTCGAACAAACACACTCGATATCCAAGGTTGTTGAGACAAACTAATAATTGAACAACACCATTTGCATACTGTAGATAACAATAAAGTGTAGCCTTGGTCTATGTTAAGGTGGTTTTTCTAGGAACCAACCTTACAATGTGATGAGACTACTTCTCGCAATAGCACTCGACTTTAGGCTAGTAAGTAGACATTGAGAGGAGTAGTAAGAGAAGTTTTGATGAAGAAGAATACACTGTCGACTAGAAGCAGCGCTAGTGTACTACAAGTCGACTCGGTAAACCAACAGGCTACTACAACTAGCCAAGATTCACACACAACAATCAATACAAGAACAGAAAATAACACTCCAGTCTAGCAGAATACTAGCATAACTAGAACACATACAAAGATGGAGACAAGAGAGAGAGTACAACAAGGGTTGTCGGTAAGGAAGATGTACCAAATGAATAGCAACACCCCTCTCAAAGAGAGGGGAAGTACATATAGGTGGCTGGTCTAACAGTAGTGTCAGACCTGGTCGACCGGGTCAGTCGAATCGACCAGTCTATACCCGCCTGTCCTACCGGGTATCGCCTACCGGGTCTATACCTACCGGGTATTGACTAGCCTACACTTAGCCTAAGAGAATATCCAACGAATATTCGGTTAACAATCTAGTCCTATTCTTTGGAATGGGTCAAGATGCCACTTTCGTGGAGAAGCTTGATTTCGTTGAAGCTAAGTGTTGGTGCATGCATGAAGAGGTCAGAGTTCGGATCTCGCTTGCAGACCTTCATGAGTACATAATAAACATGTTTGCAGTAGGTGAATGATCCACCTTTCTTCCCAAACTTTGCCATTGTCTCTTTGAATGTCAGACAATTGCATTCCGGGTGAGAGCTCAGCGTTATCTGATATTGAGTCACCTTGGGTGGTGCTCCAGAGTCCAGAGCAATGATGCACCCATATCCAGGATGTGGTATCATTGTTACCTTGACGATCTTAGCCTTCAAAATCTGTGTTGAATCAATGCTAAGACGTTGTTTGTTGGTTGGAACATTGGTTTGACGTCGAATTCTCTTGGACTTCCGCATGCGAAGATAGTCGTCGGCATTCTCTGGAACAGGGACAGCAGATAGATCGTGTGGAAGAGCTGCGGTCGACAAGAGCCTCCTTGGCGATACTTGCTCCTTCTGGGGCAGCTGGAAGCCGGCTGCCTCTAGGGCTCGAATCTCGCTCCGCTTGAGGTTCGTGCCAATCTTCACAGGCCAGACATCAGGGATGGACGGCCTTGGCTCTGTTTTGGAATAGTGAGTCACCCACTTGCGTTGCGTGCCCTTCACACACCTCTCAATATCCTCGGAGCAGAAAAAGAATTGAATGGTCACCTCCTTGCCCACCCTCAAGTTGAGCCATTCACCGGTGTATGTTGGAGCAGGGGTACTCTTGGCATTCCGTACAATCTTTGCGGAACATTTCTTCTTTGTCACAGCTCTCTGCGCCCAGAAAGCCTTGGAAGATTCTTTGGGCAATCTTGCAATGTGCCAAGTCCTCTCATTCACCTTGGTCTCGTGGACAGATGTAACCCGTCGAATCCCACCTTCCAGAGCTGGTGATGCGGCCTCCACTCCAGGCGTTGCAACCACCTCTTCGGCGTCCGCATCGCTTTCTTCGGCTATGACGGGGAGAAGGGCCAGTGGAGCCAAAGCAGGTCTTTTGGATGCTCGAGGCCGGGAGTAGTTCACAGTATCCAACCTGTGAGACTCACCATCAGCACCAAGTGGCTTGTTGGGCTTCCGCTTGAGTGAGCCAAACACCTCTTCTCCTTCAAGATGAGGGTCGCGGGTGCAGAATTCATCGGCACCTGGCATCTCTAGCATGGCGTCCCTTAGCACCCTCGGATCACCGGTGACTCTAGCTTGGCAATGGGCATTTCTAAGCTTGAGTTCTTCTTTGCTCGGACCAGTGCCTCCAACGTCTCCTTTCAGGAATTGGTAGTAAGCCACAACCTGCGTGAACGCTCGAATGTAATCGTCTACCGTAGCCGTATAGAGGTCGTTGCCTCTGTTGCCCGACGCTTGGAGCCACTTGTTATGCACAGTCTCAGCAAGGTTGCATGAGGGCATCTCCGCAAGTTCGTCTTCATCAAGGTCCTGTAAGAAGCACGTTTAGCGTGAATCAGATGTTGCTATTTAGAGTTTTAAAGTCCATATAATTAAAAAATGTGGAATACTCACCAATTGCATGAAGCCACCCCACTGCCGGTATCGGAAGTGCCAAAAGGCAAGCCACAAGCCAAGGCTCCTCAAAGACGTCTCTGATGCAGCTCCAGATGACAACCACCAAGCACGGATAGCTAAGTATCTCGTCTCCGCCTCGGCCATCGTTGTGGAGTCCCGGTATTGCATGCACAGGCGCTTGTGCTGCTCTCGAAACTCTTCCGCAATGTACTGTTTGTTATGCTTTTCAAAGGACTGTGACCAATGAAAGAAGCATGTTCTCTCTTGGTTCTCCATTGGATCAGCAGGTTTACCGTTCCCGTAAATTATTCTCACCGCATTCCAATTGGCTTGAGCACTATCGGCCATAAAGCCCATGAAGTGAGGGTCGGGAACATCATGTCTCTCGAGGACTGCATTCAAATTCTTCCAAAAGATAACTTGAGCATCTTTATCCTCCGATTGCATGTCACAACATGCAATAGTCATTACCCGGCAGTAGGTGGAGTCGTAAACGTGACACGCCATGGTGGTCCAATGCTTGACACGCTTAACATAATCAAACATGATCCATGAGCTCTCGAGATCACCACCAAGCTGCATTCTCTTGACCAAGTCCACACCACTCCCGGGGCCCATCTCGGACATTTTGAAGACGAACACCTTGTCTGAATCCTCACCTTGTCCAAGGAACATGTTCCTTTGGACGTATGACCAATTACTAAGACCTCTGAGCTTAGTGAGACTATCCATCACACTATATCTTCCGAGATACCTAAACGTGACTACCTTGTTTCTGATGCTTGGAGAACCCATGTCTTTGAACCTATCCAAAACAGGGATCAACTCATCCAAAGTCAATGTTTTGGGCAGCTCGTCTTCGTTACGTAAGAGATACTCACCTAGTAGTTCCTTGCTGGCCTCAAGCACGATTGCGCTTTTTGTCGCCAATGGTGTCTTCTCGATTTGTTACCCAATAAGCGTGTTGATCTTCAACTTCGTGTCTCTATAATCACCGACCTTCACCGGGTGGCGATGGTGACCAAGGTGGATGCAGGCCATGGTCATGCTCGGCCCGCCATGGATGTAGAATATTTGAGCAGCACAATCTCTGACTATTTTCGGGGGCTCTTTGCAGATCCTGCAAACCAAGGTGGAATCCGCCGGAGGATCTTGACCCATTGTGAACTGCCTCAACGTGCAACCTTCAAACTCCGTATCGTTGAATGGAGACGTCCGGTGGGCGCGCCTAAGATAATCACATTCCTTGTTTCCGCACCGCAGGTGACCTACACACGAGGACTTTCGAAATGCCAGCCCCATGCCATTGGTGATGTTGGTTGTTATGGTCTTCGTCCAAACGTGGCCGTCATATCTCTTATCCATGCCTTGCATGGATTTGGCGGATGAGTGAGCGGCAAGAGGAGTGACAGGTGGGAATCCGAACACCACGTCCCCATCGAAAGTTGGCGGAAGATGGTCAACCCGCTCTGATCTGAATGAATCGTAATTGATCTTCTTGAGGAGATTACTTCCAGGCCGAGCAGCTAGTTCTCTCAAGCACTGAAGAATGCTGCCATCCCTCTTGAATCCTGCAGTCCCGAAAGGTCTAGATGGCTCGCTGAGATTCAAGGACTCAAAGAGTGGAGGTGATGGTTCAGTTGAAGATCTGGACTTGGGCATCGGGTCATCAAAGGAGGATTCGCTTGATAGTTCAACAAACGAGGCAGAGCAAGGATCAAGGCGTGCTGATGATGTAGAGCTCATTACCCTAAACCCCGCACCAGGCTCGATCTTGAGATTGCGTAGAGGAGGACTCTGCAATGTGCAAGTAGAGGATTGGCGGGGTGTTACGAATCCTGCAGTTCTTGGAACATAAGATTCAAAAAGGCCGTAGACACTATACTTTCCAAGGCGGAGTTTCCAGAGTCTACTCTCTCCTACGGTCTCAACTGGCTGCTGAATGATGGTGTGGGAAGGTTCTAAATCAATATCGCCATTGAAGATCTCTACTTTGACATAAAGGCTGGACTCACTAAAATGAAATCTCATGCTAAGGTGCAAACTGGAGACAATAGCGACACCATCATCATTCATTGGGACTGAGAGAGGAGTTGCAACGCCGTAACCAGTGAGGAGAGCACAATCCAAAGGCGGAGTGACAGTTAAAGAGGCTGCCATGACAAGTGAGAGAGGGACACTACAGAGGAGTAAGGAGATGTTCAATAACATGTGACAATGGGAGAGAGGGAAGCAATGAGGGGCAAGATATGAAGTGGTAAGGATCTCAGTATAACGGCGAGCAACTAAATCAGTTCAGAGGTACAGAACTTTTATTAGGGAGAAGGATCCACTTTAAATCTAACTGCACAGATGGAGTCCATATTTGAACGTGTGACAACGACACGATTCCCGCAAAACTATAGGGACGATGGAAATAGTTCAGCAGAGTTCTTAAACAAGCAGCCGTATTTCCTCGACAGTAGACTCACATTAGACTTACTACAAACGTATATTTTAATCAGTTGTGCTAGTTCAAAAATGGGTGTAGGGCCACATCAATATACGATTGAAAGCAGGAAAATTCAGTCAAATTCTGTGATTGTATGTGATTGTGACAGCACTGGTAGTGATCCAAATGCTTCATGGATCTCCGTCTGAAGGTGGGGATCCACCCAACGCACCAAAGAAGAAGAGTAGGAGGAAGGCAGTGTTCAGTACTTCCAAAGAGAACAAACGATCTAGAATGAGAACCGAGGACAGGGTGAAACCCCGATATGCTGGTTTGAGACAAACTATCAAGTCACTTGCATCAGAGTTTGTAAAACTCCCAGTACGCACAGAAAGTAGAGGATCTCCACAGGGAAAGCAAATCGGAGAAAGGGGAGCAGCAACCTCAAGCATAAATCTCGACTTTGAGGAGATTCAACTCAGCAGAATCCAGGAGGCAGAGGTAAGAAATTTTTCAGCCGCACGATCTTGTTCCCTAGTGTCGTGACGACCTTGGCGCCGCACGATCTCGTGCACTATGAACTTAGGGTTTCGTAGCGCTGTCAAGTAGAGAGGGTTTTGCTAAGGGAAAACGCAAGGTTCCTAGCTGCAACTAGTCTAAGTGCAAGTATGGGGGGAATATCATAGTGAAAATTGTTGTTTATACTTTTAAAATACTAAAAATTATGTTTTACATTACAAAAGAAACAAGCCGCATGGAGGTTTGAACCCGCAAACAACTGTCAACACTCAAATGAGTGCCACAAGTGCGTTATTACTTCAAATTAACCTTGCTATGACTTTTTGGAAAGCTAACACAAAACTACACAAGCTGTAAAATTTTCAAAAGCAAAAAATTTACCGTTCATTAGTTATAGCGTGTTGAAATTTGAAACTCCAAACATTGACGGCAGCTGTACATATCTCCACTTCAGGACGCATATCAGTTTCATAAACGCTCCAAATACATGGTGCCATGACTTTTTGAAAAGATAACTTTGCTATCTACGTTGTATAAAAATATTGGCTTAAAAGTCTAGATTGTTTGTTTTCTATACTTCGTCAAAATTGAAACTCTTATATTAAACGGCAGTTTCACACCCTCATACTTCTAAACGCATATCTTTTACGTCCTAAATCCAAATTAAGATTTTAATAATTTTTTAGAAAGCCACAAACATAATACATATTCTTACCAAATCTTAAAACAAACTAACTGTTATACAAGTTTCTATAAACGTTCAAAGTCCCTGCACTCGAATTCCGACGGCAGTAAAACCTTTTTCACTCTATAAGGCATAACTTCCTTATACTAACGCCAAATGAAGCGCGCCATACACCATTGGAATCTCAACAAGAAAAGGAACATGCCCACAAATTTTGCATTACAATCCAAGCTATACACAGAAAACTATTCCACCTCAAACACACGGAAAAAAACTCCAAACTAAGGGAATGGGAGAAGAGAGCATGGGCTCGGGAGAAGAAGCCCCCCTTTATCTTGCTACAAGGGGGACACATCAGCCAAGATAAGCCTAATGGACATCTTTAATTCTATTGGATGACCCATACACTCCATAACTCTATCCTCTCACTTATTTTAATGATAAAACCTCAAAGAACAAAAGAGAGGAAAAAACAACCTTTACCTTTTTTTTCAACAACTATCAAAAGGCAAATAAAATATCAAATTTTATACTAAGAAGATGCTTCTAGAATACTATAGAAGCTTCTTGAAGACTTATAAAAAGAAGAAAGAATCCTTGAGAAGTTTCAAAGTCGTAAAAAGTCAAAGATCTGTCGCATTGTGACTGCAACATATTCGAGTTGTCTTTCACGAGGTAAATGCGTCATAGGTCCTTGAAGCCATCGGTAGTGACCAACACCTTCCACTTGAGACTATGCGTGAACCTCCGTATCTTCGTTGTGGAAACGACCTGCAATGATTGCTTCTGTACGACTTTCAGAAGCAGGCTCCACTTCGAAAACGATTACCAATGATCTAATACTTGGCATCCTTTGACGTCTTCTTGGTTCATTTGGTTCTTCTACTCGTGGTCGTCGACGCGAGCTACTTTGCCTCCTCTCTAACTCTTTAAAACGTTGTGAGAGTTGCGGTTGTTCAGAAGATGGTTCCTCTGACTCATGTCTTTGCAAGTCTCCAAATACCCAAAGATTGGACATTGCAAACAAATTTATGCTACCTTGTAAAAAATAACTATAGAGAAGTGATGGTCTTAACAGGGTTCTTCTCCTTTTTATATTGAAACTTCATTTCTAAGAAGCTTTATCTAAAAGCTAAGAGATATTAAAATATTGAACAAGGTTTAGGTTTTTGAGGATATCATCAATAAAACTCCTGTACCATTTTCGGCGCATTGATTAGATTTTCTGCCCGCTCCCGCGTTCACTCATCAATGTCATAGCCGCTCCAATGCACTAAATATTCTAACTCTCCCCACTTGCGCCGCGAATCTAGTACCTTTTCTACCTCGTATTCCTCGTGATCATCGATTTCAATACTAGGTGGCGGACTATGCATTCTTCCATGAAACTTCCTTATTAATTTCTTCTTTAAGTAAGTGTTATCAAAACTCATTAAAAGTATTAATATTATAAATTTTTACATAATGTAGGAGTTGGGTGCGAGCATGCGTAGTTTGTGTTGCGGGGCGGACTGTGAGCTAGGATCTGCGAGCGCAATGTGTGTGTGATCAGCCGAGCGGAGTGTGTGTTGTGATCAACAGAGCGGAGTGTGACTGTGTGTCCAGTGATCAGCAAAGCGCAGTGTGTGTATGTGATTAGCCGAGCGAAGTGCCGAGCTTACAGTGCAGTCTGCGAAGCGACCATTGTGTCGTGGCAGCGCCGCCATTCGAGATTAGGGTTTAAAGAGTCCCTTGGCATTTCTTTTTGATTGTAGGAGATGGAGACAACAGAGGTCCAAGGATCGCAAGAGATGGTGGCGGAGAGCGGCGCAGTGATCGGGAAGCAGAGCACTAGTTCCAGAATGGGACGAGGCAAACGGCCGGCATCTGCGGCAAAACCCAGTCATGGCGGAAGAGGAGGGCATGGAAGCCGGAAGTCGATGGACGAGGCACAAGGCACACCAGCGACTCCCCAGACTACAAGAACTGCCGAGCGCAGTGTAGAAGACAGCGTGTTGCGGTGCAGTCTGCGGTTGAACATGTCGACACAAACATCATCGCGCAATGAGAGTGGACGCTCGGAACAAGATGACACAGGAGCAAGGCATCGGATACAAGTGGAGAATCCAGCGAGTCAGGTGAGGAGGCCAGCAATGAAGCCGAATCTAATCCCGAGAGCGGAAGTCCTAATGTCCCCACGACGTCGACTGCGGCCGTGGAAGAGCTGAGCGACGAAGAGGAGGAGCCGGAACTTCCAGATAGCATTCCCGCAGCAGAGGAGCAGATGAGAAAGGAATACCGACGGGATTCATTTGCTTGTGTGAATTTGATGCGCCGTACACCGATTGAGAAGTTTAGCAAGTTAAAGATTCCGCTGTGCCGAATGGTCGGAATGCCTGAGGTGAGGGTGACGTTGGAGAGGGAGGTGGAGAGGTTGATGCGGGAGTTTCAGTTTGGTTACCGGCCCGGATCCGCTTGCTTCTACGTAGCAATAACGAGCAGTGACGGGAGGAGGTTGAGTGTAAGTCCTGAGATCAAGGAAACCTGGAACGATAGATGGAAAGCCAAGAACAAAAAGTTCGAGGCGATTCTCAATCAGGACTCTGATCTAAAGTAGGTGAGTGGTCTCATGTTTTTCGTGTGGGATGGAAATCATAGACGTAAAGCGTGGAAGTGAGTGATTGCGGCCCAACACGAGAATTTCGACAAGTGGTACAGCGAGAGTGGAAACCCAGACTGCATGGTACTGGATATACCACCTCACGGCGTATCACAAATTCAAATAGCGATGCATGACATCAACTCGTAAGTTCACAGTACTCGTGATTCTAGCATTCTAAGATTATCAGCGATTTGAGTTCAGATCATATTAAGCAGTCGCACGAATGCAGAGCCAACGAGATCGCACACGTGTAGGCAAACCTGTGGCACGAGTTAGAGCGTGTGAACCGGTTTGGGAGGCAGAGTGTTGAGTACTACAAGCCCCTGATCAGCAAAGCAAAGTATCAGGACTGCCTAAGCAAGAAGGCAAAGAGTTAGACGTGGTACCCGCTCACCGGGGACATGATGATCTGCTTCCTATACGCGGTACGGAAAGTCCCAACACTTAATTCATTGTATGTGCATATTGTAAAATTGGAAGAGTGAAAATTATTGATGAATCGTCACGAGGTGAGCAGGACCAAATTGCAGCGAAGGCGGAGGAGGCGTCGACTCTGTACAAGTCAGACGTAGCGTTGAAAGACCAGGCGGTTAGGGACCACCGCGATGCTGTTGACAAAGCAGTCACAAAGCTGAAAAGGGACCTTGTTGCAAGATTCAGCAAGATGCAGTCGATTGCGAATCTAGCGATGGGCCCAGAATTTATGGATGAGGTAAGATTCCACAATCACTAGTGACAGAGACGATAGAGCATGCTAGCCACTCGTAGCCGGCGGGTAGGATGTCGGGATCGCTAGATTACATTTGAATGTGCCTCTCAGAGTAATTTGCAAGGCTAAGAGTATGCAATGTGCACCCTTGGTGTCGCTGCGTGTAGCCTCTTGGAGCCGAAGGCCTCGCAATGGGTGTGTTGGGGTTGCACTTCGAGCTCGCAACTCGCACCCCTGGCGTTGCAGTGTGTAGCCTCTCGGAGCCGAAGGCCTCACAATGGGTGTGCTGGGGTTGCACTTCGAGCTCGCAACTCGCACCCCTGGCGTCGCACGGCTCTGTAGCCTCTTAGTGTCGAAGGGCTCGCAATGGGTGAACTCGGGTTGCACTTAGACCTCGCAACTCGCACTCTTGGCGTCGCACTCTGTAGCCTCTCGGTGCCAAAGGCCACGCAATGGATGAACTCGGGTTGCACTTAGACCTCGCAACTCGCACTCTTGGCGTCGCACTCTATAGCCTCTCGGTGCCAAAGGCCACGCAATGGGTGAACTCGGGTTGCACTTAGACCTCGCAACTTGCACTCTTGGCGTCGCACTCTGTAGCCTCTCGGCGTCGAAGGCCACGCAATGGGTGAACTCGGGTTGCACTTAGACCTCGCAACTCGCACTCTTGGCGTCGCACTCTGTAGCCTCTCGGTGCCAAAGGCCACGCAATGGATGAACTCGGGTTGCACTTAGACCTCGCAACTCGCACTCTTGGCGTCGCACTCTATAGCCTCTCGGTGCCAAAGGCCACGCAATGGGTGAACTCGGGTTGCACTTAGACCTCGCAACTTGCACTCTTGGCGTCGCACTCTGTAGCCTCTCGGTGCCAAAGGCCACGCAATGGGTGAACTTGGGTTGCACTTAGACCTCGCAACTCGCACTCTTGGCGTCGCACTCTGTAGCCTCTCGGCGTCGAAGGCCACGCAATGGGTGAACTCGGGTTGCACTTAGACCTCGCAACTCGCACTCTTGGCGTCGCACTCTGTAGCCTCTCGGTGTCGAAGGCCACGCAATGGGTGAACTCGGGTTGCACTTAGACCCCGCAACTCACACTCCTGGCGTTGTACTCTGTAGCCTCTCGGTGCCGAAGGGCTCGCAATGGGTGAACTCGGGTTGCACTTAGACCTCGCAACTCGCACTCCTGGCGTTGCACTCTGTAGTCTCTCGGTGCTGAAGGGCTCGCAATGGGCAAACTCGGGTTGCACTTAGACCTCGCAACTCACACTCCTGGCGTCGCACTATGTAGCCACTCGGTGCCGGAGGCCTCGAAACGGGACTGTTCCCGTGGTAGAATTGCGATAAATATGCTTAAATGATAGTTAATCTTAAGCATCATCCTCGATTTCGAGGACACTTTATCCGAATTTCAGGATAACGTAGAATATTTGTATAGTGGAGATGAAGATCGTGACATTTTGATAAATTTCTCGTTCAATTTACTGAAAATGATATATAATAGGAGCGCTTCTCTTGCTGGTTGACCTCGCAGCGAGATTCTGTTTTACACCCATGGTGTCACCGTGCGTAGCCTGTCGGAGCCGAAGGCCTCACTCTGGCAGAACTGCCGTTGCCACTCGAGCGTGTATGGCACACTCGTGTTGTTGCCTTGAGTAGCCTGTCGGAACCGAAGGCCTCACGCCGGGAACGTTGCCGGTGCCACTCGCTAGCGTATAGCACACCCATGGTGTCGCCGTGCGTAGCCTGTCGGAGCCGAAGGCCGCACTCTGGGAGAACTGCCGTTGCCACTCGAGCGTATATGGCACACTCGTGCTGTCGCCTTGAGTAGCCTGTCGGAGCCAAAGGCCTCACTCTTGGAGTGCTGCCGTTGCCACTCGCGCGCATATGGCACACCTTTGGTGAAGCCTTGAGTAGCCCTTTGAGCTGCAGCGTTACGCAGTATTGCATTCCACGGGTTGCCACTTTCTATCTAATTCTAAAAATTCTAAGTTTGGCAGATTCGAAGGCATTACAAGACAACTCACTCTAACAGGATCGAGATGCACCTGGATAAACTTCAAGTCATAGCAACTACACTTGTCACCGCAAAGCACAAGATTATGTGGCTCAAGTGGTGGAACAGTGGGCTGGCTATTCATGACACATACTTCTTCCCGCGACCTTTGTGTTTTGAGAGTGAGTTGCTTCCTTGGTTGAACCGAGCGTCCTTCTATGCCGGGGTAATCTTTCAAATTCCCTCTGCAACTTATTTTCCCAATTTTATGTGTACTTTGGTGTTGCCTCAGTTCAAGTATGCACTCAGTTTGTTCCGCTAGGTGTAATATGTAGTTGGAGGATGAGGCGGTCAAGATACTCGACGACCTCTTACCCACAGTGGATGTGCAGCCGGTGAAGTACGACTCGCTTCCAACTTACTTGCTCAAGTGGCGTTGCAAGCTCTGGAAGAAAGCATACATGGGAAACTTCACAGGCACGTCGCTAATCAGTCGAGCAACGAAATGGGAGGATTGGCCAACACACAAACGATTTGCAATGCGGCTTGAGCATCGATATTTGGTTTTCCAACTGATAGTTGTTGCCTTCTTGATTAGCGTATCATATTCGGAGTGTTCACCATGTATCTGACTCTGTGCAGGTATCTGAGACACGAGCTTCTTCGGACGGGGGCACTTAGGGATATGCCGCCCTGGGCGACTGCGTGGTGTGACTCCACCAACCAGAACTTCATTTTTACTAACCATCAGAAGAAGACCTATAGCTATGCTCATTTGGAGGAGAACTGTTGGTACCTCGCGTGCCCTAAGAACTTCTGCAGTCCGGAGGAGGCATCCTGCCGTACAGATTCCGGATGACTCGCACGTCGAGGATATCACTGGTAATCGAGAGAGGGAACGGCCAGCTCAATCCACGCAGATGTCTGCTCAGCCTTCGCAGTCGGTGTTCTCAACACATCCATCGCTGGCCTATCCTGTCCGTGCTCCATCTGCACCCATGTCGCAATCGAAGCTTCAACAGAGACGTCGGTGCAGGCAGTTTGTCCTCAACAAAGAGCTGCAGGCCGACATGTTTGACGAGATCACTGAATTCTCCACGGATTGTAACCGCGGCAAGCGCTGCAAAGTTTTTGCGGAGGATACCGCCAAGAGCGTTTGTATGGACCTCGTGCTCGCTGATGTCCCGGACAATCTGCCAGTTCCGAGTGTCTCGAATCCCAACGACAATGTGCCCGCCTGGAATACTCGTCCACGTGACTACTTCAAGAACTTATTCCAATTTGCTGATGAGTTTCTACACGACGACGGGGCAGTGTTTGTCATCTACAGTGATAATAACGATCAAGCGCGTAAGGAGATTGAATCCTATTTCCCCGCGTTCGGCTTCAAGGTGTTCAGAGAATGGACCGGCGTTAATCGAATGTGCTTGAAGTCTACAAGGATTCCGGGCTCCACAACGAGCATGTTCAAAGTGACCCTCCTCGTGTGCACTGCCTGCACCCACCCGCGCGCAGACAACAGGCCGAGGAATTCCCAATTTCATTTCAGAGCATCTGAAGTGCTGGAGAGTTTGTCCATCGACTTGAGCAAGCAGGACGCAATCGTCAATTTCTCAATCACGGAGACGCTAACATCTCGTGCAAACGGTCCGTGGCGCGGCCCTAAGGAGAAGGATCCAACCTTCTTCTCGAGTCTCATCTTCTCTGCTACCGACGAGGCGGATGTCGTGGTTGATGTGGCCGCAGCTACATGTGCGTGATTGGCTTCAGTATGTAGCTTCGACCGCTCTTAACAATGCGGCACTCTAATAATTTCGTTCTCATAACCTGCTCTGATGATGCGCAGGATACTCGATCCATGCTTGTGTTGCTGCGGGACGGCACATTGTTGTTTTAGAGGCCGACTCTGGTATTTTCATAAGTGTCATGGAGCCCCTTGTCAACCAAATCTTGGAGTCCAAAGCCCAGGACATATTCCTCAGCCCCAATGAACCAGTACCGTCAACTTCCACCAGGAACAAGGAGCTCCAGTTCCAGTCTGCATCGCCCGTCAGGAAGCGCCAACGTCTCCAGGATACGTAAGTCAGTCACTCTCTATCATCGCCACTCATCAATGTTTGCCCATTTCCATTTCCATTTTCTTACCTCAATGTCTGGTAGTTTTTGCGCCGCCAGGTCTCTCTGCCGTTCTTTCTTTTTGTCGGAGTACGCGGAGCATACTACTCATTTACTTGCAATGCACGTAACTCCAATTCAACCAGAGAGGAGACAATCATTTCGGTCTCGTGAAGTGGAACGGTTTATAGACCATTCTGCACAAGAAGACGCTTGTATAGACTTCCATTCTCTTACTATAGAAACATCGGATAGCCGCATCACTAGCCCTTGATTGGCAAGCTTGTCGTCTTCATCGTCTGCTTCAGAGAGCTTGTCACAGAATGTTTCGTAGTCAATTTCAAGTATTCCGATTGTAGTTCAGACTTACGTAGAGGCAGTGCGGGAGGATGCTTTCGAAGATTACGATTCTCCCAATGATGATGTTGTTGGCGATTCTTCTGTCGACGAAGACGGCGATGGAGCTGAAGAGTATTCACAAGATGATAGTGAGGACGATGGCGTTGAAGAGTATCTGCTGGAGGATGATGTTGATCCGACTGCAGACAGCGCTTGTGTTGACTTGGAGAATGGCGAGTATTGCGATTGTTGGAAGCATCCGGCAAATCAGTACAAGTCTGAATTTTGGAATGAACCTCATACTCTGGCTGAAATTGATTCCGATACTGACTCGGATAACTACAAGCTACAGTGGCTGAAGGACGATTAAGAATCTTCGAGCAAGGCCGTTTCTTTGTCAGTTTCGAAAATCTATTATCACTCTAGTATTGGGTAATTTGAAAGCCAACGGCATAGTATGTAATTCTATGATGTGATGAACTACTTACGTAAATACAACCGGCATCATGCCGAGATTTTCGCCGTCCATTTTACTTACTGCAAGTCAAAGTCAAACATGTATCGCCCCGATGTTCGTTTTGTTACCCCTTGCAAAAGTCATGCCCCGATGTTGACCGAATGTAGCCTGTCGATGCCGAGAGGTAAACTGCCGCTACATAGGCGTAGCCTGTCGATGCCGAGGGGTACGCTACCGGTACCGAAACTGCTCCAAACTTCAGTATCCTCGGTAGTCATCACCGATGTACACATAGTTGATGTCTCTCATATAGGACCCCGAACCCGGAGTCAAACTCATCGACAAGACCCCTCCATACCGGAAGACGACACACTCACTACCGAGGTACCCCGTACCACATACGCTTTTGATTGGCGAGAAGAGGAGAAACTACGGGAAGAAATGATACAAACCGTACGGGAACTACAAGATCTCTCTCCGTTGGAGCCCGCTACACCACTGCTCCCTAGGACCAATCCCAGCTCTGACATTGAGATCTGCAACAACATTCTCCAACAAATCAAATCACAAACGATACAGGTAAGTCTAAATTCTAAAAACCCTTATGGCTATTGCTCCCAGTATTACCGAGCATATCCAACGACGCCTCGGACAGAAAGCTACTTCATTTGTACCAGTACCGGAGACCACCACAGTCGCGGTCCATTCGGTAGTCGCCATCGACCGCCACATAACCATTATTTCAGCAAAGATTAGCAACTAAGAGCTACATGACGTCTTGCTCGATGGCGGATCCAGAGTAAACGTTATCACCGAAATGGAACGATGTCGCCTCGGACTACTGAAGCCGACACCAGCACCTTTCAAATTACGGATGGCCGACAACTCCTTGGTACAACCGACTGGACTCCTCCGCGATGTAAAAATTTACATCCACGGTATTCCCTACATCATTACCCTTATAGTTATTTCTTGTAAAGACGTAAATTCTGCATATACATTACTACTCGGTAGACCATGGCTCCGGGACGCTCATGGAATCCACGACTGGGCCAACGACCACATCCAAATTATGGGTAATGGCACCGTTCGCACTGTCCGGATCAACCGAGAATTAGGCTTCAAAGCCACTACCCCGGACGCGTTAGTTTGCTACAACTACGTGGAAGGCATCACCAATGAAGAAGAAGTTATCTTGCTGGAGGCCGAGGAGTTCCTCCATCCTATTGGAACATTGGCCATCGACGACATCTACCAGGTAAGCATCCGAAACCCTCATTTCCATCCTTACAAGTGATTTTCTATACCGAAGGTAGCATGCCGGTAGATGAAGTACCGATTTGGGAGAAAGTCAAAACAATTTCCGTAGCAAAATGGTCTTAGACTGAAGAAGACCAGTTACGAGATCTCAACCTTGGTACAGCTACCGAGCCCAATATCATTCGCATCGGTACTACCGTACCAGAACACCTCCTCCCAAAGGCAGAGGAGTTAATCCACTCCTTCAAAGACGTTTTCGCGTAGTCGTACCACGACTTACGCGGCATTCCAGAGCATATTGCTCAACACAAGATCCAATTAGACACCAGCGTTCCTCCAACTCACCAGGTACGCTACCGGATGAATCCCAACTACGCTCAAGCAGTCAAGAACGACTTCGACAAACTCTTGTTAGTCGGCTTCATTGAACCAGTCGACCACGCCACTTGGTTGTCTCCGATCGCAGTGGTCCCAAAGAAGAATGACAAACTACGGATTTGTATTGACTTCCGACGTCTCAACAAAGCAACAAAGAAGGACCCGTACCCGCTACCGTTTACCGATGAGGTCCTCGACTCGGTAGCAGGCCACGAAATGTACTCCTTCCTGGATGGATTCTCCGGCTATCACCAGATCAAGATCGCCCCGGAAGATCGCCACAAGACTACATTCATTACCGACTGGGGCGCTTTTGTTTGGGCCGTCATGCCGTTCGGCTTGAAGAACGCTCTCCCGACGTACCAGCGCGCTGTTAACCAAGCTTTCAAAGACTATCTCAGTGATTTCATGAAACTCTTCCTCGACGATTTTAGCGTCTATAGTACTACCGAGACACACCTTGATAAGCTCCGGAAGTGTTTTATGAAATGCGGAGAGTTCGGTATTAGTCTGAACCCAAAAAAATGCTATTTTTTAGTTCGATCAGGTGTTATTCTTGGCTAAGTGGTTTCTTCCGAAGGAAAATTTCCTGACCCCAAGAAGATTGAGGCCTTTGTCACGATGCCTCGCCCACGCAACATCAAAGACATCCAAGTCTTCAACAGATTGATTCAATTCAACAGATGTTTTATCCGAGACTATGCCAAGATCATGGCTCCAATCACTGCGCTTACTCGGAAGGATGAGCCGTTTACTTGGACTACCGAGTGCGACGCGGCATTTACTGATATCAAAAAGCGTTACGTAAACGCTCCAATTCTCATTACAGTCAATTGGATGCTGGAATTTCACATTCATACCAATGCTTCCGACCTCGCGGTAGGAGCGATGCTGGCCCAGAATCCTACCGGAAAAATCGACCAGCCCATCGTCTACGCATCACGATTACTTAGCCGCGCCGAGAAAATTATATGACTACCAAGCGCGAAACATTGGCAATTGTCTATGCCATCAACAAATTTTGCCACTACCTTCTCCGCAACAAATTCGTATTTTACGTGGATCATATGGCATTGTCATATTTGGTCAATAAGACTCAGGTCTCTGGCCGTATTGCTCGATGGCTCCTATTGTTTCTTGAGTTTGATTTTACAGTAGTATACAAACCTGGTAAAACGCACGGTATTGCCGATGTATTACCTCGGAACTTTGTCGCAGAACCTGCCCTCAGAATTACAGATGCTACTTCCGACGCACATCTTTTCAACATTCAACCAGAAGGGCTCGCCTCAGTCCAGGACTACCTTCAGACAAGCACCTTTCCTTCCGACTGGAGTACCAAACGCAAGAAAAGGTTAGCCTACCGAGCCCTTCCATTTCAGTTAGTTGATGGTACGTTGTACCGACAAAGCAAAGATTTTTCCTTACAAAAAGTTATTACCGGAGACCAAATTCCATTGATCATTCACGAGCTTCATAAGGGCAACTCCGGAGGTCACTTTTCTATCAAGATCACTACTCGGAAAATCCTCAACGTAGGATATTGGTGGCCCTCTCTGCACAAGGATGTTTTTGAGTTCTGTCAAAGCTTCGATGAATGTCAACGAGTCGAAGGTCTTAAAAAAGCAGTCGGCGGTAAATTACTTACCACCCTACCGATGGAACCCTTTATGAAATGGGGACTCGATTTCGTAGGCCCCCTCTATTGAAGGTAGTAGAAGATTGCACAAGGCACACACAAACACAAGGAATGCGTAGAAAGAGATGATCTTTACTCAAAGGCCTTCCACCTTAAGTAGTGTACACATAGGAGGTCACCATGACGAACCATATGGGATAACCCATTACAAGGACACTCTAGAGATCAGCCCATGCCTAACCCTTCCTCCCACACACCATTATTTAGCACCCAAACCTCTTTGGCTTCTAGCAATACTACCCTACATCGTTTACCTCAATACTCCCACTTTGCGTAGAGCCAAAGCTTCTAAGTCCAAATGCTATTACTAATCGTTGGTGTCGGTCTCTACAAAGACCCTTCGTGAGTACATCCGCCACCATGTGCTCCGTTGGACAATAATCCAACCGTATAACTCCCAATTCCAACTTCTCCCGAATGAAGTGGTATTGTACATCGGGAATGCTAGCATGTGAGCCTGGGAGTGCGAGCCCAAGAGCCTAAGAGCCTGAGAGCCTAGAAAATTTTCAATTTTTTTTTAATTTTTTTTTAAAAGACCTATAACCGTGGGATCAATATTTATGGAATTTTTAGTGTATTTGGACTATAATGTAAAATGTAATTATTTCACATACTACATCTGTCCAAATGTATTATTAAAACTTAATGGTTTTGGAATCAAGGGTTTAGGGATTGAACATGAAAAAATAAAACTTGAACAATATCATCCAAGGCTTACTTCCATTCATGCGTTGAGAGGCCTTCATGGTGAAATTCTGTAACATATCATCACAACCCACATCTAATCCAAGAGCCTTAAGAGCTGGGATAGATTGAAAGGAAAACCGGCCCCCACGGCCCACCAAACTCTCGCAAAACCACCTCCCAAATGAAAAACCACAACTTGTGACGCCCATAGGGGCCAGCACCTCTCCTCCCAAATTCGCGTCATAGCCGAACACTTTCACAACATACAACGAGCATCATGAGCCCAGGCCCACTACGCGCAAGCAAAAATTCCACACCTCACGCTGACCTTGTAAGAAAACCCTGGGCCCTCTAAAGGTGCCCTTGTCCCCGATGACCCACCCAGCCTTTGCACAACCACAACTGGTGACGCCCAAAAGGGCCAGCCCCTCACTTCTGAAGTGCGTGTCCTAGCCCATACTCACACACAATACAACGAGCAATACGAACCTAACTCAGCCCATTATGAATCCAGCCCCAACATAAACACTCACACACTGAACATCAAACATCACCAACCCAGGCCTGGGCCCATTACGAATCCAGCCCAACACATACACTCACACAAATTCCACAACTCGCGCAATGTGCTTGCTAGCAAGCCCTGGACCTACAATATTAGGCCTTGGCCCTTACGGCGCACCAGCACTCGCAAAACCACAACTCGTGACTCCAACACACCAAGAGCCTGCCTTCCCATATGGGCGTCATGGCCCAACACTCACACAATACAACGCGCATCACAACCCTAGCTCCAGCCCATTACGAATATATCCCAACACATTTACGCTATGTGACGCCCAGTAGGGCGAGCCCTCACATCCTAATGCGCGTCATAGCCCAACATTCACACACAATTCAACGCACATGACGACCCTAGGCCCAGCCCATTACAAATCCAACCCAACACATTCACGCATCAAACACGTCATGCCCAAGGACTCGTCACGCCAAACATAAACTCCACAACACCCGTGACGACCACACAAACAAACCTGGGCCCTCCCACATAGCCCTCGGCCCCGACGACCCAACCATCACTCCCCAAACCAAAACTCGTGACGCCCAGGAAGGCGAGCCCTTACATCTCAAATGCACGCCATTGCCCAACATTCACACACAATTTAACGCGCATGACGACCCTAGGCCCAGCCCATTACAAACCCTACCCATCACATTCACGCTACAAACTCGTGACGCCCAAAGGACTCGTAACGCCCAAGCACAAATTCCACACCATGCGTGGCGACCACTCAAGCAAATCCTGGGCCCTCAATGGAAGCCCTCGGTCCCGACGGCCCACCCAACACTCGCAAACCACAACTCGTGTCGCCCATAGGGGCCAGCACCTCACCATTTAAATGCGCGTCATGATCCAACATTCACACACAATAACACGCGCTTCAAGACCCTAGGCCCGGCCCACTACGATTCTAGCCCCTACACAATCACACAGAGAACTCGTGACGCCAATGGTCTCGGGTTGCCCACCACAAATTCCACACCCGGCACTAACATTGTAAGCAAACCCTGGGCCCTCCAACATAGCCGTCGGCCCCGACGGTTCACCCATCACTCGCCAAACCAGGACTCGTGACGCCCAAAATAGCACTCGAAAACCTTCTTCGGACTTTTGTTTGGAAGTATGTCTTGTCATATGTTTTTGGAAAGCTCTTGTCAAGGGCTTTTCAACGGTGTATAGCACATTCAATTTGGACATATACTTCAAAAGTTATGCTCAGTTGAAATAGTCGGGCTGAGGTACTAGGCTGTGAAGCTTTCAATTGACCATAACTTATGGAGTTTTTGTCCAAACTCAATGAGTCTTATACCGTTGAAACGCCCTTTGCAAGAGCTTTCCAAAAACATATGACAAGCCATACTTCCAAAAAAAATGTCTGAACAGGGTTCTCGAGCGCAATTTTGGGCGTCACGAGTTCATGAACTGGGAGGGTCAGATATAGGTCTCGGCCCCGACGGCACTCTCGAGGGGTGCAGGTTCATGAAACAAAATTCAAAAGTGATGCTCAATTGAATGAGTCATGCTGAAATTTTAAGCTGCGCAGCTTTTAACAGACCATAACTTTTGGAGTTTTTGTCCAAACTCAATGAGTCTTATACCGTTGAAACGCCCTTTGCAAGAGCTTTCCAAAAACATATGACAAGCCATACTTCCAAAAAAATGTCTGAACAGGGTTCTCGAGCGTAATTTTGGGCGTCACGAGTTCATGAACTGGGAGGGTCAGATATAGGTCTCGGCCCCGACGGCACTCTCGAGGGGTGCGGGTTCATGAAACAAAATTCAAAAGTGATGCTCAATTGAATGAGTCATGCTGAAATTTTAAGCTGCGCAACTTTCAACAGACCATAACTTTTGGAGTTTTTGTCCAAACTCAATAAGTCTTATACCGTTGAAACGCCCTTTGCAAGAGCTTTCCAAAAACATATGACAAGCCATACTTCCAAAAAAATGTCTGAACAGGGTTCTCGAGGGCAATTTTGGGCGTCGCGAGTTCCAGAACTGGGAGGGTCTCCATGGTCGTGGTGAGTCGTGACTTTGCAAGGTCCAGGAGTGTCGTCGGGGCCGACGGGTACTTTGAGGGGTCCTAGTTCATGCTTTGACGCGGCCACGCCACGAGGGGCCATTGGCGCGCGCGTGGCGGCCACGCTCCTGGAATGGGCTCCTGTCGCGTGGTGGCATTCCCTCTGGTCGTGGCGAGTCGTGATTTTGCAAGGTCCAGGAGTGCCGTCGGAGCCGAGACCTATATCTGACCCTCCCAGTTCATGAACTCGTGACGCCTAAAATTGTGCTCGAGAACCCTGTTCAGATATTTTTTGGAAGTATGGCTTGTCATATGTTTTTGGAAAGCTCTTGCATAGGGCGTTTCAACGGTATAAAACTCATTGAGTTTGGACAAAAACTCCAAAAGTTATGGTCTGTTGAAAGTTGCGCAGCTTAAAATTTCAGCATGACTCATTCAATTGAGCATCACTTTTGAATTTTGTTTCATGAACCCGCACTCCTCGAGAGTGCCGTCGGGGCCGAGACCTATATCTGACCCTCTCAGTTCATGAACTCGTGACGCCCAAAATTGCGCTCGAGAACCTTGTTCAGACATTTTTTTGGAAGTATGGCTTGTCATATGTTTTTGGAAAGCTCTTGCAAAGGGCGTTTCAACGGTATAAGACTCATTGAGTTTGGACAAAAACTCCAAAAGTTATGGTCTGTTGAAAGTTGCGCAGCTTAAAATTTCAGCATGACTCATTCAATTGAGCATCACTTTTGAATTTTGTTTCATGAACCCGCACCCCTCAAGAGTGCCGTCAGGGCCGAGACCTATATCTGACCCTCCCAGTTCATGAACTCGTGACGCCCAAAATTGCGCTCGAGAACCTTGTTCAGACATTTTTTTTTGGAAGTATGGCTTGTCATATGTTTTTGGAAAGCTCTTGCAAAGGGCGTTTCAACGGTATAAGACTCATTGAGTTTGAACAAAAACTCCAAAAGTTATGGTCTATTGAAAGCAGCGCAGCATAAAATTTCAGCATGAGTACATCAGTTGAGCATAACGTTTGAAGTTTATGTCCAACTCGAATGTGATATACACCGTTGGAAAGCCCTTGACATGCAAACCTTGGGCCCGTCCACATAGCCCTTGGCTCGAGACGACACCCATCATTCGCAAAGACTCGAACTCGTGTCGCTGAAAATAGCACTCGAGTACCTGCTTAAGACATTTTTTGGATGTTCTGTTGGGGCCTCGGTTGTCGTGGGTTACTCTTTGTACTCACTGGTGAATGGAGATTTAAGTGGTAGTGGTGGCCGTTGGCAGATGGTGAGGCTACGCACGACCTTCGTGGTGATGGCCGTCGCTCCATAACGAGCCTTTTGGCGTGGTGAAGTCATGCTTCCGTGGACTGTATGGTTTGAGTCTTAGAAAGGCTCTTTGGTACCCTCGGGGCCGAGACCACTGTGGAGAGGTGCTGGGTTTGAGAAGAGGTTGGTGCCGTGACCACCGCCCCAGCGTGGCGAGCGTCACGGCCATTGTCTTTCCCTCTAGGTTGTAAATGTTTTTTATTTAAACCTCAGTTCGTTGGATGCCGCGGGTTCCTCTTTGCCGTGGTTCCATGGACTGTTTGATTCATTCCCATTCACGCCGACTGTCATATCTGCACAAGCTCCTTCACGAGGCAACGACATTAAGCCTGACATGAAGAAATCTTTGTTAAGTGGTAAACTCTTCCGCACTACGTGTGTACTTGCTGGAGTGTAACGTGGCAAACTGTCAACTACGCGCGGAGTTTACAACACGAGATGTTAGAGGTAGCACGTGAGCAGCGTATGGGCGGGGTCGTGGCAGCGTAGGGGTGGGCTTGTCGCAAAGCTCAAGCGGAAGTCATAGCAGTGCAGGGGTGCGTCGGCTCGTGGCAGAGCTCGGGCGGAAGTGAAGGCAGCGCGTGCGCAATGATACGGAGTTCACAGAGCTCTGACTAGACGCTTGAGTGGTGGAGCATCCCTGTGGCAATCGGCTCTAAATTCCAAGTCCCGCCTGTACAACTAGAGTCCACTGGGATGCTTGAGCCCATACAAGGATATTTGCGTAACCTTAACCAGTAGATCGACAGTCACTTAAACCTCATTCCCATCAGATTTGGAAACAGTTTGCTCTTGCAATGTCAATCCTTGGTGCCATGGTCGCCATGGGTTAGGTTCCGCCATGCTTCCATCGCTTATGTGGTTCGAGAACTGGGAGAGTCAGATAGTGGTCAAAAAGTCCACTGGCTGTTGGGATCATCAAGACCGAGGATTGAAGAATGAGTCACAATTGGTGTTTAGACGGGGAAACTAGACCTAGAAGCAGTAGCTTCCTATTTTGAATAGCTAATCTCCTATTTCGAATTTGTTGAAGTACCTTCTCGATAGGATTGACCACTATAACTGTGTACGAAACAAAAAGCAAAAAATAAAATAGTACATATAGATCCACATGTTTTGTTAGTTTGGGTAATTGTATGGAGATAACTGAGACCAAAAACAAGCCAGCAAGGCTGTCTGATCAGCGAAGACATGGTAAATAAGTAGTCATAAGGTCATGGAATAGCTAGTCAGGGTATAGACTTGGTTAAGTGAGTACTCCAGCTCCCAAGACGTGCCAGGAACGGTTAAAAATATTCTTCTGGCTGCTGGGATCATCAAGACTGAGGATTGAAGAATGAGGACCAATCGGTGTTGAGACGGGGAGACTAGAACTGGAATCAATAGCTTACTACTTTGACTAGCTGATGCCCTATTTCGAATTGGTTGAAGTAATTGCATGATTAGTTTGACCAATAGAACTATGTATTAGAGAAAAAGCAAAAAATAAAATACTACATATAGATCCACATGTTCTCTTTCCATTCTTTGTCTCTTTTCAAGAAGTTCACCGGATGGGGTTGAATTTCACCCATGTACTCTATAATTTTCAATTTATATACTCTAAACCTTTAACATTAAACTACACTAAGTACTAACCCACGGGTATAGGTCCAACGGTCATAGGGTGTCAAATTTTACTATTAATAGTAATAAATCTAAAAATAGTATTTTATTTTCTAAAATTAGAGTCATTTTCTAAATTCAGATGGACCCTAGGCTCTAGGCTCCCCAAATCCCCGCTCTCCGCTCTTGGGCTCTCCTCCCTAGGCTCGCACGCTAGCGTCGTTGATTGTACATCAATGTGCTTCGTGCGTGAATGATGTGTAGGGTTCTTTGCAAGTGAAATGCACCCTTGGTTGTCGCACATGATCGTTGTAGCCTCACCTTGTGTGCAACCCACATCCGCCATTAGTTGCCTCAACCAAATAGCCTCCTTTGTGCCGTGGCTCGTAGCCATGTACTCGGCCTCCACCGTTGATGTCGCCGTGGTTTGTTGCCGCTTGCTATTCCACGATACCGCTCCCGATCCGACTTTGAACATGTAGCCCGTTATCGATCTTCAATTGTTCGTGTCTCCCGCGTAGTCCGCATCGCAATAGCCGCTCAACACAATGTCTTTGCCGCCAAGACACAACTTGACATTGCTTGTGCCCTTCAAGTACCGTATGATCCTCTTGACCGCCATCCAATGCATTGAGCCCGGTCTCGCCATGTGTTGACTTACCACGCTAATTGGATACGCAACGTCGGGCCGTGTCGCAATCATCGCATACATCAACGACCCCACCGCTTGTTTGTATGGCACCTCCGCCATCGATTTGGCCTCCGCCACATAATCCTCCTCCGAAAGCTTGACGAGCTTGGAGTTTGCATCCAATGATGTTGCCACGGGCTTACAATCCTCCATCCCAAATCTCTTGAGCACGTCCATCACATACTTGCCTTGACTCATGGTGATAGTGCGTGTGGTCCTATCTCTCACAAATTCAACACCAAGACAAAAATGCAACTCTCCAAGATCACTCATCTCGTACTCTCTCTCAAGCATGGCTTTTAGTGCCTTCATTGAACTTATGAGGCTTACAAGAATGATCAAATCATCAACATATATGATCACAATCACCACATGTTGACCCTCTTGCATGAAATAGAGATTATGATCTGCAATGCTCCTAGTAAACCCGTGTGCAAGGAGAAACGTGTCAATCTTTTGGTACCACGCTCTTGGAGATTGTTTCAACCCATACAATGATTTTTGCAACTTACAAACAAGGTGCTCATTACCTTGTTGTACAAAGCCCTCGGGTTGCACCATGTAGATGTCCTCCTCCAAATCGCCATTCAAAAATGCGGTCTTTACATCCATTTGATGGATCTCCAAGTCCATGGCCGCCCCAATCGCAAGAATGCACCAAATGGTAGTGAACTTGGCTTCGGGAGCAAACGTCTCGTGAAAGTCCACTCCATGAACTTGCGCAAACCCCTTGGCTACTAGTCTTGCCTTGTGACGCACCACATTACCGGAAACATCCTTCTTTGTACGAAACACCCATTTGCAACCAATGGGGTTGTGATCCTTTGGAATGGGAGTTAATTGCCACGTACCATTAGCGATTAGAGAGTCGTACTCCTCTTGCATGGCACGCTCCCACTTGACCGCATCGTCACCTTGCATGGCTTCACGAATGGTCAATGGACCATCCGATAATGCCACATTTGCATGCTCGTCATCCTTTTGAGGGAAGATGTGATTCTTCCACCATTCTCCAGGTGGCTTGCGCAATTTCTCCGGGTACCGCCGATCGCTTGAAGAAGCTTGCTTCTCTTGCGCGTCCTTTGCGCCATTCTTAGTCTTTGAACTCGATGGCACTTCAACAACCTCCGTGTCGCCATCTTCATCATCACTGTCATCATCACCTACATCAACAACACTAGGGGACTTGGAGGGTGCTTCCACCAATACGTCTCCACTACTCTCACTTGGACCAACCTCAAAAGGAGCCTCCATTTTAGACTCCTCACAAAAAGTCACATCACGTGACCGAATGATCTTCTTCGTCTCCACCGACATAAGTCTATACGCCTTGATACCTTCACAATACCCAAGAAACACACATTTTGAGGCCTTAGCCTCGAGTTTAGTCCTCCGTTCGTCCGGAACCTTTGCGTATGCAATGCATCCAAAGATGCGCATGTGTGCAACACATGGTTGCCTCCCACTCCACGCTTGCTCCGGGGTCATGTCTTCAACTGCGCTTGTTGGCCACTGATTGCGAGTGTACACCGCATTCACCACCGCTTCCGCCCAAAGGTCCAACTTCAAGTTTTGAGCGTGCAACATGCTCCTCGCCATCTCTACAATGGTGCGATTTGCGCGCTCCGCAACTCCATTTTGTTGAGGCGTATACGGGGCCGAAGTTTGCCGTGCGATGCCTTCTTTTTTCAATAGTTCGTCAAACTTCTTGGACATGTACTCGCCTCCATTGTCCGACCGAAACACCTTGATCTTCATCTCGGATTGGTTCTCCACCAATGTCTTGAACTCCTTGAACTTGTCAAAGCACTCACTCTTGGCTTTGATTGGATAGAGCCAAATCTTCCTTGAAAAGTCATCGATGAAGGTCACAAAGTACTTGCAACCTCCCATCGACGTGGTCTTCATTGGGCCACATACATCTGAATGCACGATCTCTAAAGGCTTGGTTGCCCGTGTCGCAGCTTCACCCGCAAATGGCAATCGTTGTTGCTTACCTTCAATGCAACCTTCACAAGTGAATGAAGAAGAATCCACTTTCAATTGATGAAGATCCATCCCGCTTACCATGCCGCGTAGTGTCTTCACACTCTTGATGTTCAAATGGCCGAGTCAACGATGCCACAACGCCAACTTGTCGTCTTTCAAGTTTGAATGCGCTAATGCCGTTTTTTTGCTCATATGCACCTTCGAGAACTTGATGTGGTACAAGCCCTCGTCTTCTTCAATGATGGCCACCTCATCTCGACTCGGTGACAACACATAACACCCCTTATCACTAAACTCAACCCGCAAGTGCTTTGCCACTAATTGCCTCACCGATAGTAAATTTGCCTTTAGTTTGGGAACGTGGAGGACATCTTTGATAGTGATTGTCTTCACACGACCTTTCACCTCGGTGTCTACAACAATTTGGCCTTTACCAAGGGCCTCAAACATCGTATCATCTCCCAAAATCACTCTCTTTGGGTTGATGACACAATACAAATGGAAACAAGTTTTATTAGGTGACATGTGGCTTGTAGCCCCCGAATCAACAATCCAATCACTCACACTACCGTTGCACGATATGTGACTAGCCATGTTTGCATACTCATCACCATCCTCAATCCAATCACTCATGCTTGCATCACTCTCGATGCCATCACTCATGCTTGCATCACTCTCGATGCCATCACTCATGCTTGCATCACTCTCGATGCCATCACTCATGCTTGCATCACCCTCGATGCCATCACTCATGTTTGCATCACCCTCGATGCCATCACTCATGTTTGCATCACCCTCAATGCCATCACTTATACTTGCATCAAATCTAGTCGTAAATGCGTACTCATCCCCATCATCACAAACTTTGGTTTGTTTGCACTCTCCTTCTCATTGAATTTACGTTTGTAGCAAAATTTGGCAATGTGGCCCTTCTTACCACAATAGAAGCACACCTTGTTGCTTGAGCTCCCACCGCCTCCATTCTTTGATTGCTTCGCCACGAGCGCCGCTCCATCTTCTCGAGACTCGTTCTCCTTTCGCCGCGATAGCTCGTGCAACAACCGTGAGGTCACATAGTCCAATGTGAGCCCCGAAATGGGTCTTGACTCCAACGCCACGATGAGGTACTCGTATGATGATGGAAGGCTCTCCAAAAGTGTCATCACGATGTCACCATCCGTAACCGACACGTCGCAACCGTTGAGTTGATCCGCGAGAGCCTTGACCTTGTTGATGTGCGCCAATATGTCATCTTCTTCGCCCATCTTGATAGTGAAGAACTTGCGCCTCAAAAACAAGATGTTGGCCAATGTCTTTGCTTCGTGAATGTTGCAAAGCTTGGACCATGCTTCCGCGGGTGTCTTGCACGAACGAATGTGCGCAAGTTGCGAATCCGCAAGGTTGAGTGCCAAAATGGCAAATGCCTTCTTCTCCCTCCTCTTGTACGCTTGCATGTCCCTAGGATCCATAAAAGAGAGAGGAGGCTCCTCACTACCCTCGACAATCTCCCACAACTCCTTCTCGGCCATCACCATCTCCATTTTGAACTTCCACAAGTGGAAATTCACCCCATCAAACTTGTCCACGACCGTGGGACCCTCACCCTCAAAAGATGCCATGATCCTCACTTACGTATGCCTCCCCACACAAATCAAACTTCAAACACAAACACACAACTTGTTTTTGTGATTTTGTTTGCTCTAATATTGCACCTTTGTGCACCCAATGGCTTCAAAACAACCCCAAACACTAGATCAGCACTTTTGTGCTCCACACACACCTTCCAACACTTAAATGTGAGAGTCCTCACCCAAAAAAAAACAAAGAGGCTCACCAAAACCCCTCAAATCACTCAATGGAGCTCAAAACAACTCCAAATGCCTCAATACAACACCTTAGTGTCCCCAATCACTCAATGCACATCAATGACACCTTTGTGTCCCTCAAGAGCACTCACTCAATGCACACGAACTCACACAAGTCCCTCAAAACCCCAATTGCATTGAAATTGCTCAAAACCGCACCTTTGTACACAAACTAGCTCCAAATGAAAAATTTGAGCACCCCAAGAGCATGAAACACATGCAACACCTAAAAACAAGTGCCTAATCACTAGGATCAGATGGTAGACCCTCCACGAGAGCCCTCACAGCTCACAAATCACTTGCATTCACTCAAATGCTCACAATTGAACCAAACGAAGTTCCACTCGCAAAGAAGAGATAGAAGCAAAAACAAGGAGATCCAAGGGAAGAAATTGACCAAGGAGAGTGCTCCAACATGTTACTTCAGCCCATGCACTCCTCCAAGAGACACCAACACTCCAACAAGCTCCAAAAACTCCAACAAGCTCCAAAAACTCCAACAATGCTCCAAAACCGCCCGTTGCACACCGACCTCAAAACACTTGCACAAATGCAATCTAATACTCATGAAACACACATGAGTGGGCCCATAACCTATTGAAGGTAGTAGAAGATTGCACAAGGCACACACAAACACAAGGAATGCGTAGAAAGAGATGATCTTTACTCAAAGGCCTTCCACCTTAAGTAGTGTACACTTAGGAGGTCACCATGGCGAACCATATGGGATAACCCATCACAAGGACACTCTAGAGATCAGCCCATGCCTAACCCCTCCTCCCACACACCATTATTTAGCACCCAAACCTCTTTGGCTTCTAGCAATACTACCCTACATCGTTTACCTCAATACCCTCAAATGCACACCAGCAGGGAATCAAATGCCTTCACTCGGTCGTCAAGCTTCAGGGGATGTACATTGGATACTAAAGAGGTGATGCAAATATTTTATAGTAATTCGTTTTGGTTAAAAATAGTGTTAAATGATACTTTTGAATTAAAAGGTAAAATAAAAAAACTTAGTAGAATAATTATATCAAGTATCGTTACATGGAAAAAGTGTACCTAACATTTTAGGTTGATAAAAAGACATCAATTAAAAATAATAATTTGAATATATATATATATGTATATTACACATAAAATAAATCATGCAAGGAGTCACGTCTTGAATATCAGTGGATAAAACATCAAAGCATTCTAAAATCAAATAAAAAATAAAATGTTAATAAAAAACATAAGAGTATTATCATGCTTGCTTAGTAAATTTATATGCTTTAATGCCAATAATTCATGTTTCCTTAGAGAACCTATATAATTTTATAGGTTTTTATATGGGTGTTATATAAAAAGCAATTTTCTGCAAACCAAAAACCAATTATTGTGTACAAACATATTATATTGCTATGGTCTCACAAAAGTTTAATTTATTATCAAAGCCACATGACAAGGCCAACACTATATAATGAATATGTATTCTTTTTGCAAAAAATTGGCAAATTCGAAAATATTCTTTTACCAAACACAATATTTTCTTTTTTTGGAAATTTAAATATAAATTTTTTGACATGTAATTTTAATAATATATTTTTGCCAACTTGTTCTACAAATGTGGAATATTACTTATTTATCCATAATTCAATTCAATTTATTGTGACAGAAATCACTTAAATCCATAACTTCCACACCGTATTAGGTCCAAAAGCGATGAAATGATTTCAATACACTCCTCGTCGAGAGCTTTTTGACTAAAAATGTGTTTGACAAGAGCACGGTCCCAGACATCTCAATGTAATATACAAATAAAACAAAACAAAACAAAACAAACTACCTTCTTTAATGTATAAACTAGTTTGGCCTTGAACCATACCTCATTGTTCTCCATGATTATGTAGAGTTATACATTGACAAAAATGACTCAATAATCAATAGAAAATGATATCTACATATGGAACTTATATCAAAACAAAATAAAGTCTTCTAAATGCAAAACTAGCTCGTCTAGGGGTCCATTCTTCATTTTGTGGTTGTCTTCCACATTATTGTTGGGGAACTCAAAGTAATGTTTGACCCAATCAATCACTATGGCAAAGTCAATTACACGCTGTCGCGATGCAAATGCGCATATAGTGTAAAAACTTATAGTATTATTATTTTGATGAGTTTTAAGATATCTCATTTAAAGAAGAAATGAATAGGGAATATTTGAGAAAGATTATGAATTGATTCATAATCTCTACAAGGTTTTAATTGCCTTGTGTTTTGACTAATAAGAGTCAAACTTTACATTTATCTTCTTAGAATGAGTTTTGATATTTAATTTGAGTTTTGATAGTTGTTGAAAAGAAAGGTGAAGATTGTTTTACCTTTCTTTTAGTTTTTTGTGAGTTTATCATTAAAATAAGCGAATGGATAGAGGTATGGGAGACTTTTGGGTCACCCAATTAGTTTTAGGGTGCCCATGTGGCTAGGTATGGGCTGATGTGTTCCCCCTTGTGGCTTGATAAGGGG
Organism: Pohlia nutans; assembly: GCA_022496805.1. Classification (NCBI taxonomy): domain Eukaryota; kingdom Viridiplantae; phylum Streptophyta; class Bryopsida; order Bryales; family Mniaceae; genus Pohlia; species Pohlia nutans. The sequence continues at coordinate 39,791,875 of CM040088.1, forward strand.
GGCCTTCTTCTCCCGAACCTCATTCTTCTTGTGTTCATGTTTTAGTTTTTTAGTTTTGTGCCGTGTGTTTGAGGACAAGTGACTTACTGTGTATAGCTCGGATTTCAATGAAATTTTGAGAGCACGTTCCTCTTCTTGTTTTGATTCCAATGGTGTGTGGCGCTTGTCATTTGGAGTTAGTATGAGAAAGTTATGCCTTGAGAAGTGAAAGAGGGTTTAGTGCCGTCGAAATTCAAAGGCAGTCGCTTTAAACTCTTGTAGAAATTTGTATAATGATCGATTAGTTTTGAAATTTTGTGAGCACATGTGTTATGTTGATAGCTTTCTAAAAAGCTATTAAACTCTTGTTTTGGAGTTAGGACGTGAAAGTTATGCTTGTAGAAGTTTGAGGGTGTGAAACTGCCGCTCAATATAGAAGTTCCATTTTTGACGAAGTATAGAAAACGGACAGTATGATATTTTAAGCTAAGATTTACAGGCAACGTAGATGGTGATGTTAGCTTTCTAAAAAATTATGGCATCATGTATTTGGAGCTTTTATGAAGATGATATGCGTCCCGAAGTGGAGAGATGTACAGCTGCCGTGAATATTTGGAGTCTCAACTTCAGCACGCTATAAATATTGAATGGTAAATCATTTTCTCTTGAAATTTTTACAGATTGTGTAGCTTTGTGTTAGCTTTCCAGAAAGTTATAGCACACTTCATTTGGAGCAAGTATGTGTCTGTGGCATTCATTTGAATGCTGACAGTGTTTTTAAAGGTTTAAGCCTTTACACGGTTTGCTATTTTGCAAAATAAAACATAGATTTGGGTTTTTAATGGTATAAACAATAAATTACACTATCATATTTCCCCATACCTTGAATTCAAACTAGTTGCAGCTAGAAACCCCGCGTTTTCCCAGAGCAAAACCCTCTCTACCCGACATTTGGTGCTTCCACTGAGAGACGCTTTGGGGCAATTAGTTTTAGTTAAAGAATGACGGGGGATCATGATGGGGCTTCCGGAGGGGGCCAAATGAATATGGAGAATATTTTGGGGGCATTGGCCCTGTATATGGAGCATCATAGAGCAAACTCTGGTGGGCATGAGGCTACCAAAGCATTGAAGGGTGTTGTGGACAAAATTGGGAGATTTGATGGGAAGAATATCACAAACTTTTTGAGGGTATATGTTTGTGAAATGGAAGTGCATCAAGTATCTGAGGATCGTATGATGTTGACTTTTGACTTGGCTGTGGTTCCCGAAATTCGTGAGAGGGTGCAAGAAATTCGGGAAGATGTGTATGTGACTTCATGGGCCACATTTGATGAGAGATTGAGGGATGAGTATTTTGATGAAGATACGGAGAGGATGACTAAGAGGTCTTTCCTTGATTGGGTGGAGCAACAACCCGGGAATGATATGGGCCCAAATGAGCTGCTCAGAGAATTTGAGAAGAAATATAATCAGTTGCTTTTAGCAAAAAGGCGCCTTCTTGATACAAGAAAGGCAGAGATGTTTTTGCAGGCAGCCGATGATGCATTAGAGGATAGACTCCTCTTGCTTCTTGGGGATAGGACCACTGAAGGTGGTTTTACTAATGATTGGAGGAGGGTGGAAGAAACGGTGACTCTTGTGGCCAAACAACGACGGGTGAGGTCTAGAGGTATTATTTCACGGACTGATGCAAACCCCATGATGGTTCCAAGGGCTCCAAAATTATCATTGGCTCCTACAACTCTTGGTGAGACATCAAAAACAAGCAAGAGAGTTGAAGAAGACAGTATTGAAGAGCTTATCAAAGGTATCAGAGATTTGAGGGTGGAGATGAGTGAATTGAAGAAGGCACGAGGAGCAAGTTCTTCTCAATCATCAGATGGTGCAAAGTCATTTGTGAAGAGATGCATCTGGTGTGATGTCATAGACCACACTCTTCGTGGTTGCACTGATTATGATGGTGCACTTAAAGAAGGTATAGTTTCTTTCAAGGATGGGAGGATTCGTGATGCATCCACTGACCTGCCTATGGACACTAATTTTGGCAAAGGTGGAATGAAGAAAATAATGGATGAGAAGAGGGGGAAGTCGAGTGCTTTGCGTGCTAAGGGAGTTGAGTCATATCATATTGAGGTGGACCATCATACTATTGAGGCCTCTTCTACTCCAGCAAGAGAGATTATGATCAGAGGAGCACAAGCTATCAGAAAGGCAACCGGTTGGGAGGATCCTGTTGATGCAGTTAGCATCAAAGCATTTTTGGGTGAGGTGCAAAATGACATTGAGAATCATGATGCATCTGTTGAAGTAAAACGGGGTAGACCTGCAGAAGAAGATGATGCTGATGAGCCAACATTAAAGAAGAAAAATCAAGGGCTTAAAGAGGCTGCAAAGGGTGATGGACCTGGTTTTCACACACGCCAAAGGCCTGAGAAATCACCTTCTATTAATCATCCTGGAGATGCACCACTTCCAGAGAAGATATGGGAAGATTCAAGCACCAGCAAGAAGGGCAAAGAGAAGGAAGATTCTGGCAAAGGTAAAACTAAAGGGCCAGCTTACAAGCTTCAATCTGATATCGAGACTTCTATTGACATGAAGGGGATATTGGAGGAGAGGGTTTTGGATGCCAAGATTGAGTTTACATTGAGAGAGGCTCTTGGTATTGCCAAGAAAGATTTTCATGACCTTATCATTGATGTTATCAAGAGAAAAAGGCAAATGACAGCTGAGACAGTCATGATGCATGCATTGGATACTCATATGACAAAGGATGAGGAGATTGAAATCGGGCAAGTATTTAATATGATGTGTGATGCAAAGGGTGATGAAGAGAAGATTATGAACATGAATATCGAGGCATTAGAAGAGCAGAAAGATCAAACTGAAGAGATAAAGGATTATCTTACTGATGAAGAAGAAGATGATATTTTGAAGATGTTTGCTGCAGAATGTATGATTGACATCAAAAGAGATGTTACCAAAACTGAGCATTCTATTGAAGGTTTGAGCATGAAGGGATATGAGTTGATGGAAGTGAAGAGCTCAAAGAAAGAAGCCCATTCCATACTAACTCAAGATGAGGGAAAAGAAATGGTGGATGGAATGACTACTGAGGTGGCATATGAAGAAAGATTTGAGGTGGAGGCAAATGTCTTTGATTGTGGAATTGTTGATGAAATTGACCGTGAAAGAGGAGGAAAGTTGAATTATTATCAACCATTTTGGGCAAGGGCCACTACGGAGACACGAGTGAGACTTGGTGAGTTGGATGATTCTATCTTGGCACTTGTGGACCATGGCTCTGAAATAAATATCATGTCAAGGAGAATTTATGAGAAAGGCAAGTGGCCGATTGATACTCATCACGGTTGGGTCATGAGGGCTGCAAACAATGGAAGAGGAGAATTATATGGGGCTTGTCCGGCTGTATGTGCAAAAATTGGCGATGTTGAAGTTGAGCAAAATTTTTTTGTTCAAAACTATGGGACATATCCTATAATACTTGGACAACCATATATCACAGCAGCTAGAATGGAGACCAAGGTCTTGGATGATGGGTCTCATTATGCACGTATTCGGAGTCGTGATGGCAAGAGGTCTCTGCAATTTTTAACGGTGAGACCTGATCATGAAAGAAACAGAATCCAGCTTAGGGATGCACCTCTAAGATCTGGTGAAGACTTTCAGGATTTCTAAAATGCACACGTGGAGTTCGGGGATCCACGGGTGCAGATGCATCTGAAATTACTATGTCCCCAAATGTACAAAATATTGATTGTGGTTTTGTGAGTGTGACGGAGTGTGGATTTTTGAGTTTTAAGAGTATTAAAGATTTGGACCCTATTTGCAGAAGGGTCGTTAAAAAAGCAGAAAAGAAATTAAAAAAAGTGAAGGCATTATTGGATGATGAATATATCAATGGTGTCTTTGAAGAAGAAGGCTTTGGAGATGATGTACTCCATGTTTTGAAGAAGTTGCAAGAAAGTGAGATCAATGGTGATATTTATGATGCTATAATTGAAGTTCATTCACGGGCATTATATGATGAAGTATTGAAGGCGGTTACAAGTTTTCATGTTTGTAACAGTTATGGATTGAAGCATGAAGTGATGGTACATACAAAGTATAAGACGGTGGCAAAGAAGGTTAAACCAGTAGCAACTCAGTTACCATCTGATACTGATGAGCATATCAAAGAAGCAGAGAAAGAACCTGGTTTGAGAGAAGCAAGAAATATTGGACACAAATTTACAAAAGAGACACTCGCAAATATGAAGATTGGAGGGGGTGAATTCTTGACTGAACCAGAGAAGAAGAAGTTTCAAGACATGCTTCTCAAACATGGTAAAGCCTTTGCTTCTTCATCAGATGAGATTGGGTGTGTGCATCCTTGTGTGGTTGCACCTATGGTGATTTTCACGGTACCACATGTGCCATGGGATTTGAAGCCTATACCAGTACCTCGGGCATTGCTTCCGAAATTGGTAGGGTTATTGAAAGAAAAGATGCAAATGGGTATACTTGAACCTTCTATGGCTCCGTATTCGAATCGTTGGTTTACTGTACCAAAGAAATCAGGAGCTTTGAGATTTATTCAAGATATGCAACCGGCTAATAAAGTGACAATCAGAAACAAAGGATCTGGACCTATTGTTGATGAAGTAGCTGAGGCATTTGCTGGGCATGCAATTTATTCTATAGGGGACTTGTACTCTGGTTATGATCAGTTTCAGCTAGCCAATGAAAGTAGAGATTTGACAACCATGAAGACTCCTCTTGGACTTGTACGAATGTGTACCTTGCCTCAAGGTGCTACTAATTCGGTAGCACACATGCAAAATGCTATGAATCAAATTTTACGAGAGTTCGTGCCTGAAAAGACTATACCTTTTGTTGATGATATTCCTATCAAAGGTTGCAAGGAGGATGATAAAAATTTGAGTGTCCAAGATGATGGTTGCAGAATATTTGTGAATGAGCATATTGATGATGTTTCCAATATTTTGAAGAGACTTGAAGAAGTAAACTTGACTCTTTCGATTGACAAGTCAAAATTTGGAGTTGATGAAATTTTGGTAGTTGGACATTTATGTGGGTGGTATGGAAGAAAACCTAATCCTGAGAAGGTTGATGCTATCGGGAGAATGAAAGCTTGTAGCACCATTACTGAAGTAAGGAGGTTTTTGGGAGCATGTGTCTTTTATCAAATTTGGATACCACATTTTGCACATATGTCTGAACCTTTATACAAATTATTGAGAAAGAGGAACAAGTTTTCTTGGGAACATGATCAAGATTTAGCTATGGACGGGTTGAAAAATATTTTGAAGTCACCACCAATTCTAAAGCAAGTTGATTATGAATGTGGAAGACCGGTGATTGTGACAGTTGACACTAGTCCAATAGCTATTGGTTGGGCTGTGGGACAAAATGATGCAGAAGGGAGACGATTTGCTATAAGATTTGGGGCAAGAATTCTCACAGAGCGTCAAAGAGCATATCCACAAGTGAAGAGAGAACTATGGGGTGCACTTACTGCTTTTAAAGCAGATAGAAATTATTTGATAGGAGCAAATGTGGTGTTGGAGACCGATTGTTTGCCTTTACTTGGTATGATAGCAAATTGTTCTTCACCTGATATTGCGATGCTACGTTGGATAGCCTACATCAAATCACTTAATCCGGTATTGATACATATTGCTGGTAACAAGAATCCAGTGGCAGATATGTTATCAAGAGCCCGGTATTTTCACGAAGAAGAAATGATGGCGTTTGAAGGAAGTGAAGAATTTTCTGATGAAGTATATATATATCAATTACAAATGGAGAAAATTCAAGCGATGAAGTCTTGCCATTTAAAGCAGAATTATATGAAGGAAGATTGAAAGATATTGGCTTTTATTTGAGCACTTTAAAGAGACATAAAGATTGGTCAGAGAAGACTTTCAAGGATATTAGACATCGTGCTTATGATTATCTTTTGCGAGATGGTTTTCTCTGGAAGAGGGCAAAAAGGGGTGATGGTATGCCATTGAGAGTAGTGGACGATTCTGAGACTAAAACCCAAGTTCTTAAAGAATTTCATGATACACTTTGGGCCGGTCATAGAGGAATTTGGGCCACTTATACTAAAATCAAAGAGCGTTATTGGTGGAAAGGATTATATAAAGATGTTGAAGAATTTGTGGCTTCATGTGTTGTTTGTCAATTGCAATCTAAAGTGAGGTTTAGGGATGAACTACATCCCACTTATCCTCTTGCCATCCATTTTCAATGGATGATTGACTTAGTTGCAATGCCACTTGGACTTTGGGGTATGAAATATCTTGTTTTGGCAAGAGAAGAGCTCTCAAACTTTGTTGAAGGTAGAGCTCTTCGAACCAAAGCAACGGAGGGGATTTGCAAATTTATACTTGAAGATATTTTCAGTCGATATGGGAGCATTGGCAAGATGAGGGCTGACAGAGGAGAATTGGATGCAGCTGAAGCAAGAGAATTTTTCAACCGATACGGTGTGCAGTTAAGGCTAACAACTGCATATAATCCTGAGGCTAATGGAAAGATTGAGAGAGGTCATCCACCCATTGTTCAAGCATTGGTTAAGGCTTGCAAAGGGAAACTAAAGTTCTGGCCTAAGTTACTTCCATTTGCTTTATGGGCTGACAGAACTACCCATAGCACTGTTACTGGTTACATGCCTGTGGAGCTTATGTATGGACAAAAACCTTTAATGCCTGTTGAGGAGTCTATTCCTACATGGGTATTTTTGTCATGGGAAGATGGTATTACACGAGAAAAACTCTTAGAGCTCCGTATTAGACAGCTTGGAAAATTACCCGAGGATCAACAAATGGCATTAGAAAAACTTAAAGCTGCGAGACTGAGCAATAAGGAGAGATTTGATAGAACTCATCGGTTGAGGACCAAAAATATTGAAGAAGGGGATTGGGTTTTAGTGTTTGATAGCACTTTGGAGCATCAACACAGTACACTGAGGAAGTTTGCTAAACGGTGGTTTGGACCTTATGTGGTAATAAAAGTGCATGATAACGCCACTTATTCACTTCGAGAATTAGATGGTACTCCCTGTAGGATACCAGTGGCGGGCAAACGGATCAAAGCTTTTCGACGGAGAGATGGAAGATTTAATGAAGAAGACTTAAATGTAATATTGCCTGCATTGCAAGATCACGAAGTTGATGAAGATGAAGAAATTAATGAAGATCAACTCGGGAGTGAAGATGATCAAGAAGATGACTGAGTTTGGCACATACCGGAGGATGTGCAGGTTTAGAGGGGGTGAATGTCGCGATGCAAATGCGCATATAGTGTAAAAACTTATAGTATTATTATTTTGATGAGTTTTAAGATATCTCATTTAAAGAAGAAATGAATAGGGAATATTTGAGAAAGATTATGAATTGATTCATAATCTCTACAAGGTTTTAATTGCCTTGTGTTTTGACTAATAAGAGTCAAACTTTACATTTATCTTCTTAGAATGAGTTTTGATATTTAATTTGAGTTTTGATAGTTGTTGAAAAGAAAGGTGAAGATTGTTTTACCTTTCTTTTAGTTTTTTGTGAGTTTATCATTAAAATAAGCGAATGGATAGAGGTATGGGAGACTTTTGGGTCACCCAATTAGTTTTAGGGTGCCCATGTGGCTAGGTATGGGCTGATGTGTTCCCCCTTGTGGCTTGATAAGGGGGGCCTTCTTCTCCCGAACCTCATTCTTCTTGTGTTCATGTTTTAGTTTTTTAGTTTTGTGCCGTGTGTTTGAGGACAAGTGACTTACTGTGTATAGCTCGGATTTCAATGAAATTTTGAGAGCACGTTCCTCTTCTTGTTGTGATTCCAATGGTGTGTGGCGCTTGTCATTTGGAGTTAGTATGAGAAAGTTATGCCTTGAGAAGTGAAAGAGGGTTTAGTGCCGTCGAAATTCAAAGGCAGTCGCTTTAAACTCTTGTAGAAATTTGTATAATGATCGATTAGTTTTGAAATTTTGTGAGCACATGTGTTATGTTGATAGCTTTCTAAAAAGCTATTAAACTCTTGTTTTGGAGTTAGGACGTGAAAGTTATGCTTGTAGAAGTTTGAGGGTGTGAAACTGCCGCTCAATATAGAAGTTCCATTTTTGACGAAGTATAGAAAACGGACAGTATGATATTTTAAGCTAAGATTTACAGGCAACGTAGATGGTGATGTTAGCTTTCTAAAAAATTATGGCATCATGTATTTGGAGCTTTTATGAAGATGATATGCGTCCCGAAGTGGAGAGATGTACAGCTGCCGTGAATATTTGGAGTCTCAACTTCAGCACGCTATAAATATTGAATGGTAAATCATTTTCTCTTGAAATTTTTACAGATTGTGTAGCTTTGTGTTAGCTTTCCAGAAAGTTATAGCACACTTCATTTGGAGCAAGTATGTGTCTGTGGCATTCATTTGAATGCTGACAGTGTTTTTAAAGGTTTAAGCCTTTACACGGTTTGCTATTTTGCAAAATAAAACATAGATTTGGGTTTTTAATGGTATAAACAATAAATTACACTATCATATTTCCCCATACCTTGAATTCAAACTAGTTGCAGCTAGAAACCCCGCGTTTTCCCAGAGCAAAACCCTCTCTACCCGACATTTGGTGCTTCCACTGAGAGACGCTTTGGGGCAATTAGTTTTAGTTAAAGAATGACGGGGGATCATGATGGGGCTTCCGGAGGGGGCCAAATGAATATGGAGAATATTTTGGGGGCATTGGCCCTGTATATGGAGCATCATAGAGCAAACTCTGGTGGGCATGAGGCTACCAAAGCATTGAAGGGTGTTGTGGACAAAATTGGGAGATTTGATGGGAAGAATATCACAAACTTTTTGAGGGTATATGTTTGTGAAATGGAAGTGCATCAAGTATCTGAGGATCGTATGATGTTGACTTTTGACTTGGCTGTGGTTCCCGAAATTCGTGAGAGGGTGCAAGAAATTCGGGAAGATGTGTATGTGACTTCATGGGCCACATTTGATGAGAGATTGAGGGATGAGTATTTTGATGAAGATACGGAGAGGATGACTAAGAGGTCTTTCCTTGATTGGGTGGAGCAACAACCCGGGAATGATATGGGCCCAAATGAGCTGCTCAGAGAATTTGAGAAGAAATATAATCAGTTGCTTTTAGCAGAAAGGCGCCTTCTTGATACAAGAAAGGCAGAGATGTTTTTGCAGGCAGCCGATGATGCATTAGAGGATAGACTCCTCTTGCTTCTTGGGGATAGGACCACTGAAGGTGGTTTTACTAATGATTGGAGGAGGGTGGAAGAAACGGTGACTCTTGTGGCCAAACAACGACGGGTGAGGTCTAGAGGTATTATTTCACGGACTGATGCAAACCCCATGATGGTTCCAAGGGCTCCAAAATTATCATTGGCTCCTACAACTCTTGGTGAGACATCAAAAACAAGCAAGAGAGTTGAAGAAGACAGTATTGAAGAGCTTATCAAAGGTATCAGAGATTTGAGGGTGGAGATGAGTGAATTGAAGAAGGCACGAGGAGCAAGTTCTTCTCAATCATCAGATGGTGCAAAGTCATTTGTGAAGAGATGCATCTGGTGTGATGTCATAGACCACACTCTTCGTGGTTGCACTGATTATGATGGTGCACTTAAAGAAGGTATAGTTTCTTTCAAGGATGGGAGGATTCGTGATGCATCCACTGACCTGCCTATGGACACTAATTTTGGCAAAGGTGGAATGAAGAAAATAATGGATGAGAAGAGGGGGAAGTCGAGTGCTTTGCGTGCTAAGGGAGTTGAGTCATATCATATTGAGGTGGACCATCATACTATTGAGGCCTCTTCTACTCCAGCAAGAGAGATTATGATCAGAGGAGCACAAGCTATCAGAAAGGCAACCGGTTGGGAGGATCCTGTTGATGCAGTTAGCATCAAAGCATTTTTGGGTGAGGTGCAAAATGACATTGAGAATCATGATGCATCTGTTGAAGTAAAACGGGGTAGACCTGCAGAAGAAGATGATGCTGATGAGCCAACATTAAAGAAGAAAAATCAAGGGCTTAAAGAGGCTGCAAAGGGTGATGGACCTGGTTTTCACACACGCCAAAGGCCTGAGAAATCACCTTCTATTAATCATCCTGGAGATGCACCACTTCCAGAGAAGATATGGGAAGATTCAAGCACCAGCAAGAAGGGCAAAGAGAAGGAAGATTCTGGCAAAGGTAAAACTAAAGGGCCAGCTTACAAGCTTCAATCTGATATCGAGACTTCTATTGACATGAAGGGGATATTGGAGGAGAGGGTTTTGGATGCCAAGATTGAGTTTACATTGAGAGAGGCTCTTGGTATTGCCAAGAAAGATTTTCATGACCTTATCATTGATGTTATCAAGAGAAAAAGGCAAATGACAGCTGAGACAGTCATGATGCATGCATTGGATACTCATATGACAAAGGATGAGGAGATTGAAATCGGGCAAGTATTTAATATGATGTGTGATGCAAAGGGTGATGAAGAGAAGATTATGAACATGAATATCGAGGCATTAGAAGAGCAGAAAGATCAAACTGAAGAGATAAAGGATTATCTTACTGATGAAGAAGAAGATGATATTTTGAAGATGTTTGCTGCAGAATGTATGATTGACATCAAAAGAGATGTTACCAAAACTGAGCATTCTATTGAAGGTTTGAGCATGAAGGGATATGAGTTGATGGAAGTGAAGAGCTCAAAGAAAGAAGCCCATTCCATACTAACTCAAGATGAGGGAAAAGAAATGGTGGATGGAATGACTACTGAGGTGGCATATGAAGAAAGATTTGAGGTGGAGGCAAATGTCTTTGATTGTGGAATTGTTGATGAAATTGACCGTGAAAGAGGAGGAAAGTTGAATTATTATCAACCATTTTGGGCAAGGGCCACTACGGAGACACGAGTGAGACTTGGTGAGTTGGATGATTCTATCTTGGCACTTGTGGACCATGGCTCTGAAATAAATATCATGTCAAGGAGAATTTATGAGAAAGGCAAGTGGCCGATTGATACTCATCACGGTTGGGTCATGAGGGCTGCAAACAATGGAAGAGGAGAATTATATGGGGCTTGTCCGGCTGTATGTGCAAAAATTGGCGATGTTGAAGTTGAGCAAAATTTTTTTGTTCAAAACTATGGGACATATCCTATAATACTTGGACAACCATATATCACAGCAGCTAGAATGGAGACCAAGGTCTTGGATGATGGGTCTCATTATGCACGTATTCGGAGTCGTGATGGCAAGAGGTCTCTGCAATTTTTAACGGTGAGACCTGATCATGAAAGAAACAGAATCCAGCTTAGGGATGCACCTCTAAGATCTGGTGAAGACTTTCAGGATTTCTAAAATGCACACGTGGAGTTCGGGGATCCACGGGTGCAGATGCATCTGAAATTACTATGTCCCCAAATGTACAAAATATTGATTGTGGTTTTGTGAGTGTGACGGAGTGTGGATTTTTGAGTTTTAAGAGTATTAAAGATTTGGACCCTATTTGCAGAAGGGTCGTTAAAAAAGCAGAAAAGAAATTAAAAAAAGTGAAGGCATTATTGGATGATGAATATATCAATGGTGTCTTTGAAGAAGAAGGCTTTGGAGATGATGTACTCCATGTTTTGAAGAAGTTGCAAGAAAGTGAGATCAATGGTGATATTTATGATGCTATAATTGAAGTTCATTCACGGGCATTATATGATGAAGTATTGAAGGCGGTTACAAGTTTTCATGTTTGTAACAGTTATGGATTGAAGCATGAAGTGATGGTACATACAAAGTATAAGACGGTGGCAAAGAAGGTTAAACCAGTAGCAACTCAGTTACCATCTGATACTGATGAGCATATCAAAGAAGCAGAGAAAGAACCTGGTTTGAGAGAAGCAAGAAATATTGGACACAAATTTACAAAAGAGACACTCGCAAATATGAAGATTGGAGGGGGTGAATTCTTGACTGAACCAGAGAAGAAGAAGTTTCAAGACATGCTTCTCAAACATGGTAAAGCCTTTGCTTCTTCATCAGATGAGATTGGGTGTGTGCATCCTTGTGTGGTTGCACCTATGGTGATTTTCACGGTACCACATGTGCCATGGGATTTGAAGCCTATACCAGTACCTCGGGCATTGCTTCCGAAATTGGTAGGGTTATTGAAAGAAAAGATGCAAATGGGTATACTTGAACCTTCTATGGCTCCGTATTCGAATCGTTGGTTTACTGTACCAAAGAAATCAGGAGCTTTGAGATTTATTCAAGATATGCAACCGGCTAATAAAGTGACAATCAGAAACAAAGGATCTGGACCTATTGTTGATGAAGTAGCTGAGGCATTTGCTGGGCATGCAATTTATTCTATAGGGGACTTGTACTCTGGTTATGATCAGTTTCAGCTAGCCAATGAAAGTAGAGATTTGACAACCATGAAGACTCCTCTTGGACTTGTACGAATGTGTACCTTGCCTCAAGGTGCTACTAATTCGGTAGCACACATGCAAAATGCTATGAATCAAATTTTACGAGAGTTCGTGCCTGAAAAGACTATACCTTTTGTTGATGATATTCCTATCAAAGGTTGCAAGGAGGATGATAAAAATTTGAGTGTCCAAGATGATGGTTGCAGAATATTTGTGAATGAGCATATTGATGATGTTTCCAATATTTTGAAGAGACTTGAAGAAGTAAACTTGACTCTTTCGATTGACAAGTCAAAATTTGGAGTTGATGAAATTTTGGTAGTTGGACATTTATGTGGGTGGTATGGAAGAAAACCTAATCCTGAGAAGGTTGATGCTATCGGGAGAATGAAAGCTTGTAGCACCATTACTGAAGTAAGGAGGTTTTTGGGAGCATGTGTCTTTTATCAAATTTGGATACCACATTTTGCACATATGTCTGAACCTTTATACAAATTATTGAGAAAGAGGAACAAGTTTTCTTGGGAACATGATCAAGATTTAGCTATGGACGGGTTGAAAAATATTTTGAAGTCACCACCAATTCTAAAGCAAGTTGATTATGAATGTGGAAGACCGGTGATTGTGACAGTTGACACTAGTCCAATAGCTATTGGTTGGGCTGTGGGACAAAATGATGCAGAAGGGAGACGATTTGCTATAAGATTTGGGGCAAGAATTCTCACAGAGCGTCAAAGAGCATATCCACAAGTGAAGAGAGAACTATGGGGTGCACTTACTGCTTTTAAAGCAGATAGAAATTATTTGATAGGAGCAAATGTGGTGTTGGAGACCGATTGTTTGCCTTTACTTGGTATGATAGCAAATTGTTCTTCACCTGATATTGCGATGCTACGTTGGATAGCCTACATCAAATCACTTAATCCGGTATTGATACATATTGCTGGTAACAAGAATCCAGTGGCAGATATGTTATCAAGAGCCCGGTATTTTCACGAAGAAGAAATGATGGCGTTTGAAGGAAGTGAAGAATTTTCTGATGAAGTATATATATATCAATTACAAATGGAGAAAATTCAAGCGATGAAGTCTTGCCATTTAAAGCAGAATTATATGAAGGAAGATTGAAAGATATTGGCTTTTATTTGAGCACTTTAAAGAGACATAAAGATTGGTCAGAGAAGACTTTCAAGGATATTAGACATCGTGCTTATGATTATCTTTTGCGAGATGGTTTTCTCTGGAAGAGGGCAAAAAGGGGTGATGGTATGCCATTGAGAGTAGTGGACGATTCTGAGACTAAAACCCAAGTTCTTAAAGAATTTCATGATACACTTTGGGCCGGTCATAGAGGAATTTGGGCCACTTATACTAAAATCAAAGAGCGTTATTGGTGGAAAGGATTATATAAAGATGTTGAAGAATTTGTGGCTTCATGTGTTGTTTGTCAATTGCAATCTAAAGTGAGGTTTAGGGATGAACTACATCCCACTTATCCTCTTGCCATCCATTTTCAATGGATGATTGACTTAGTTGCAATGCCACTTGGACTTTGGGGTATGAAATATCTTGTTTTGGCAAGAGAAGAGCTCTCAAACTTTGTTGAAGGTAGAGCTCTTCGAACCAAAGCAACGGAGGGGATTTGCAAATTTATACTTGAAGATATTTTCAGTCGATATGGGAGCATTGGCAAGATGAGGGCTGACAGAGGAGAATTGGATGCAGCTGAAGCAAGAGAATTTTTCAACCGATACGGTGTGCAGTTAAGGCTAACAACTGCATATAATCCTGAGGCTAATGGAAAGATTGAGAGAGGTCATCCACCCATTGTTCAAGCATTGGTTAAGGCTTGCAAAGGGAAACTAAAGTTCTGGCCTAAGTTACTTCCATTTGCTTTATGGGCTGACAGAACTACCCATAGCACTGTTACTGGTTACATGCCTGTGGAGCTTATGTATGGACAAAAACCTTTAATGCCTGTTGAGGAGTCTATTCCTACATGGGTATTTTTGTCATGGGAAGATGGTATTACACGAGAAAAACTCTTAGAGCTCCGTATTAGACAGCTTGGAAAATTACCCGAGGATCAACAAATGGCATTAGAAAAACTTAAAGCTGCGAGACTGAGCAATAAGGAGAGATTTGATAGAACTCATCGGTTGAGGACCAAAAATATTGAAGAAGGGGATTGGGTTTTAGTGTTTGATAGCACTTTGGAGCATCAACACAGTACACTGAGGAAGTTTGCTAAACGGTGGTTTGGACCTTATGTGGTAATAAAAGTGCATGATAACGCCACTTATTCACTTCGAGAATTAGATGGTACTCCCTGTAGGATACCAGTGGCGGGCAAACGGATCAAAGCTTTTCGACGGAGAGATGGAAGATTTAATGAAGAAGACTTAAATGTAATATTGCCTGCATTGCAAGATCACGAAGTTGATGAAGATGAAGAAATTAATGAAGATCAACTCGGGAGTGAAGATGATCAAGAAGATGACTGAGTTTGGCACATACCGGAGGATGTGCAGGTTTAGAGGGGGTGAATGTCGCGATGCAAATGCGCATATAGTGTAAAAACTTATAGTATTATTATTTTGATGAGTTTTAAGATATCTCATTTAAAGAAGAAATGAATAGGGAATATTTGAGAAAGATTATGAATTGATTCATAATCTCTACAAGGTTTTAATTGCCTTGTGTTTTGACTAATAAGAGTCAAACTTTACATTTATCTTCTTAGAATGAGTTTTGATATTTAATTTGAGTTTTGATAGTTGTTGAAAAGAAAGGTGAAGATTGTTTTACCTTTCTTTTAGTTTTTTGTGAGTTTATCATTAAAATAAGCGAATGGATAGAGGTATGGGAGACTTTTGGGTCACCCAATTAGTTTTAGGGTGCCCATGTGGCTAGGTATGGGCTGATGTGTTCCCCCTTGTGGCTTGATAAGGGGGGCCTTCTTCTCCCGAACCTCATTCTTCTTGTGTTCATGTTTTAGTTTTTTAGTTTTGTGCCGTGTGTTTGAGGACAAGTGACTTACTGTGTATAGCTCGGATTTCAATGAAATTTTGAGAGCACGTTCCTCTTCTTGTTGTGATTCCAATGGTGTGTGGCGCTTGTCATTTGGAGTTAGTATGAGAAAGTTATGCCTTGAGAAGTGAAAGAGGGTTTAGTGCCGTCGAAATTCAAAGGCAGTCGCTTTAAACTCTTGTAGAAATTTGTATAATGATCGATTAGTTTTGAAATTTTGTGAGCACATGTGTTATGTTGATAGCTTTCTAAAAAGCTATTAAACTCTTGTTTTGGAGTTAGGACGTGAAAGTTATGCTTGTAGAAGTTTGAGGGTGTGAAACTGCCGCTCAATATAGAAGTTCCATTTTTGACGAAGTATAGAAAACGGACAGTATGATATTTTAAGCTAAGATTTACAGGCAACGTAGATGGTGATGTTAGCTTTCTAAAAAATTATGGCATCATGTATTTGGAGCTTTTATGAAGATGATATGCGTCCCGAAGTGGAGAGATGTACAGCTGCCGTGAATATTTGGAGTCTCAACTTCAGCACGCTATAAATATTGAATGGTAAATCATTTTCTCTTGAAATTTTTACAGATTGTGTAGCTTTGTGTTAGCTTTCCAGAAAGTTATAGCACACTTCATTTGGAGCAAGTATGTGTCTGTGGCATTCATTTGAATGCTGACAGTGTTTTTAAAGGTTTAAGCCTTTACACGGTTTGCTATTTTGCAAAATAAAACATAGATTTGGGTTTTTAATGGTATAAACAATAAATTACACTATCATATTTCCCCATACCTTGAATTCAAACTAGTTGCAGCTAGAAACCCCGCGTTTTCCCAGAGCAAAACCCTCTCTACCCGACATTTGGTGCTTCCACTGAGAGACGCTTTGGGGCAATTAGTTTTAGTTAAAGAATGACGGGGGATCATGATGGGGCTTCCGGAGGGGGCCAAATGAATATGGAGAATATTTTGGGGGCATTGGCCCTGTATATGGAGCATCATAGAGCAAACTCTGGTGGGCATGAGGCTACCAAAGCATTGAAGGGTGTTGTGGACAAAATTGGGAGATTTGATGGGAAGAATATCACAAACTTTTTGAGGGTATATGTTTGTGAAATGGAAGTGCATCAAGTATCTGAGGATCGTATGATGTTGACTTTTGACTTGGCTGTGGTTCCCGAAATTCGTGAGAGGGTGCAAGAAATTCGGGAAGATGTGTATGTGACTTCATGGGCCACATTTGATGAGAGATTGAGGGATGAGTATTTTGATGAAGATACGGAGAGGATGACTAAGAGGTCTTTCCTTGATTGGGTGGAGCAACAACCCGGGAATGATATGGGCCCAAATGAGCTGCTCAGAGAATTTGAGAAGAAATATAATCAGTTGCTTTTAGCAAAAAGGCGCCTTCTTGATACAAGAAAGGCAGAGATGTTTTTGCAGGCAGCCGATGATGCATTAGAGGATAGACTCCTCTTGCTTCTTGGGGATAGGACCACTGAAGGTGGTTTTACTAATGATTGGAGGAGGGTGGAAGAAACGGTGACTCTTGTGGCCAAACAACGACGGGTGAGGTCTAGAGGTATTATTTCACGGACTGATGCAAACCCCATGATGGTTCCAAGGGCTCCAAAATTATCATTGGCTCCTACAACTCTTGGTGAGACATCAAAAACAAGCAAGAGAGTTGAAGAAGACAGTATTGAAGAGCTTATCAAAGGTATCAGAGATTTGAGGGTGGAGATGAGTGAATTGAAGAAGGCACGAGGAGCAAGTTCTTCTCAATCATCAGATGGTGCAAAGTCATTTGTGAAGAGATGCATCTGGTGTGATGTCATAGACCACACTCTTCGTGGTTGCACTGATTATGATGGTGCACTTAAAGAAGGTATAGTTTCTTTCAAGGATGGGAGGATTCGTGATGCATCCACTGACCTGCCTATGGACACTAATTTTGGCAAAGGTGGAATGAAGAAAATAATGGATGAGAAGAGGGGGAAGTCGAGTGCTTTGCGTGCTAAGGGAGTTGAGTCATATCATATTGAGGTGGACCATCATACTATTGAGGCCTCTTCTACTCCAGCAAGAGAGATTATGATCAGAGGAGCACAAGCTATCAGAAAGGCAACCGGTTGGGAGGATCCTGTTGATGCAGTTAGCATCAAAGCATTTTTGGGTGAGGTGCAAAATGACATTGAGAATCATGATGCATCTGTTGAAGTAAAACGGGGTAGACCTGCAGAAGAAGATGATGCTGATGAGCCAACATTAAAGAAGAAAAATCAAGGGCTTAAAGAGGCTGCAAAGGGTGATGGACCTGGTTTTCACACACGCCAAAGGCCTGAGAAATCACCTTCTATTAATCATCCTGGAGATGCACCACTTCCAGAGAAGATATGGGAAGATTCAAGCACCAGCAAGAAGGGCAAAGAGAAGGAAGATTCTGGCAAAGGTAAAACTAAAGGGCCAGCTTACAAGCTTCAATCTGATATCGAGACTTCTATTGACATGAAGGGGATATTGGAGGAGAGGGTTTTGGATGCCAAGATTGAGTTTACATTGAGAGAGGCTCTTGGTATTGCCAAGAAAGATTTTCATGACCTTATCATTGATGTTATCAAGAGAAAAAGGCAAATGACAGCTGAGACAGTCATGATGCATGCATTGGATACTCATATGACAAAGGATGAGGAGATTGAAATCGGGCAAGTATTTAATATGATGTGTGATGCAAAGGGTGATGAAGAGAAGATTATGAACATGAATATCGAGGCATTAGAAGAGCAGAAAGATCAAACTGAAGAGATAAAGGATTATCTTACTGATGAAGAAGAAGATGATATTTTGAAGATGTTTGCTGCAGAATGTATGATTGACATCAAAAGAGATGTTACCAAAACTGAGCATTCTATTGAAGGTTTGAGCATGAAGGGATATGAGTTGATGGAAGTGAAGAGCTCAAAGAAAGAAGCCCATTCCATACTAACTCAAGATGAGGGAAAAGAAATGGTGGATGGAATGACTACTGAGGTGGCATATGAAGAAAGATTTGAGGTGGAGGCAAATGTCTTTGATTGTGGAATTGTTGATGAAATTGACCGTGAAAGAGGAGGAAAGTTGAATTATTATCAACCATTTTGGGCAAGGGCCACTACGGAGACACGAGTGAGACTTGGTGAGTTGGATGATTCTATCTTGGCACTTGTGGACCATGGCTCTGAAATAAATATCATGTCAAGGAGAATTTATGAGAAAGGCAAGTGGCCGATTGATACTCATCACGGTTGGGTCATGAGGGCTGCAAACAATGGAAGAGGAGAATTATATGGGGCTTGTCCGGCTGTATGTGCAAAAATTGGCGATGTTGAAGTTGAGCAAAATTTTTTTGTTCAAAACTATGGGACATATCCTATAATACTTGGACAACCATATATCACAGCAGCTAGAATGGAGACCAAGGTCTTGGATGATGGGTCTCATTATGCACGTATTCGGAGTCGTGATGGCAAGAGGTCTCTGCAATTTTTAACGGTGAGACCTGATCATGAAAGAAACAGAATCCAGCTTAGGGATGCACCTCTAAGATCTGGTGAAGACTTTCAGGATTTCTAAAATGCACACGTGGAGTTCGGGGATCCACGGGTGCAGATGCATCTGAAATTACTATGTCCCCAAATGTACAAAATATTGATTGTGGTTTTGTGAGTGTGACGGAGTGTGGATTTTTGAGTTTTAAGAGTATTAAAGATTTGGACCCTATTTGCAGAAGGGTCGTTAAAAAAGCAGAAAAGAAATTAAAAAAAGTGAAGGCATTATTGGATGATGAATATATCAATGGTGTCTTTGAAGAAGAAGGCTTTGGAGATGATGTACTCCATGTTTTGAAGAAGTTGCAAGAAAGTGAGATCAATGGTGATATTTATGATGCTATAATTGAAGTTCATTCACGGGCATTATATGATGAAGTATTGAAGGCGGTTACAAGTTTTCATGTTTGTAACAGTTATGGATTGAAGCATGAAGTGATGGTACATACAAAGTATAAGACGGTGGCAAAGAAGGTTAAACCAGTAGCAACTCAGTTACCATCTGATACTGATGAGCATATCAAAGAAGCAGAGAAAGAACCTGGTTTGAGAGAAGCAAGAAATATTGGACACAAATTTACAAAAGAGACACTCGCAAATATGAAGATTGGAGGGGGTGAATTCTTGACTGAACCAGAGAAGAAGAAGTTTCAAGACATGCTTCTCAAACATGGTAAAGCCTTTGCTTCTTCATCAGATGAGATTGGGTGTGTGCATCCTTGTGTGGTTGCACCTATGGTGATTTTCACGGTACCACATGTGCCATGGGATTTGAAGCCTATACCAGTACCTCGGGCATTGCTTCCGAAATTGGTAGGGTTATTGAAAGAAAAGATGCAAATGGGTATACTTGAACCTTCTATGGCTCCGTATTCGAATCGTTGGTTTACTGTACCAAAGAAATCAGGAGCTTTGAGATTTATTCAAGATATGCAACCGGCTAATAAAGTGACAATCAGAAACAAAGGATCTGGACCTATTGTTGATGAAGTAGCTGAGGCATTTGCTGGGCATGCAATTTATTCTATAGGGGACTTGTACTCTGGTTATGATCAGTTTCAGCTAGCCAATGAAAGTAGAGATTTGACAACCATGAAGACTCCTCTTGGACTTGTACGAATGTGTACCTTGCCTCAAGGTGCTACTAATTCGGTAGCACACATGCAAAATGCTATGAATCAAATTTTACGAGAGTTCGTGCCTGAAAAGACTATACCTTTTGTTGATGATATTCCTATCAAAGGTTGCAAGGAGGATGATAAAAATTTGAGTGTCCAAGATGATGGTTGCAGAATATTTGTGAATGAGCATATTGATGATGTTTCCAATATTTTGAAGAGACTTGAAGAAGTAAACTTGACTCTTTCGATTGACAAGTCAAAATTTGGAGTTGATGAAATTTTGGTAGTTGGACATTTATGTGGGTGGTATGGAAGAAAACCTAATCCTGAGAAGGTTGATGCTATCGGGAGAATGAAAGCTTGTAGCACCATTACTGAAGTAAGGAGGTTTTTGGGAGCATGTGTCTTTTATCAAATTTGGATACCACATTTTGCACATATGTCTGAACCTTTATACAAATTATTGAGAAAGAGGAACAAGTTTTCTTGGGAACATGATCAAGATTTAGCTATGGACGGGTTGAAAAATATTTTGAAGTCACCACCAATTCTAAAGCAAGTTGATTATGAATGTGGAAGACCGGTGATTGTGACAGTTGACACTAGTCCAATAGCTATTGGTTGGGCTGTGGGACAAAATGATGCAGAAGGGAGACGATTTGCTATAAGATTTGGGGCAAGAATTCTCACAGAGCGTCAAAGAGCATATCCACAAGTGAAGAGAGAACTATGGGGTGCACTTACTGCTTTTAAAGCAGATAGAAATTATTTGATAGGAGCAAATGTGGTGTTGGAGACCGATTGTTTGCCTTTACTTGGTATGATAGCAAATTGTTCTTCACCTGATATTGCGATGCTACGTTGGATAGCCTACATCAAATCACTTAATCCGGTATTGATACATATTGCTGGTAACAAGAATCCAGTGGCAGATATGTTATCAAGAGCCCGGTATTTTCACGAAGAAGAAATGATGGCGTTTGAAGGAAGTGAAGAATTTTCTGATGAAGTATATATATATCAATTACAAATGGAGAAAATTCAAGCGATGAAGTCTTGCCATTTAAAGCAGAATTATATGAAGGAAGATTGAAAGATATTGGCTTTTATTTGAGCACTTTAAAGAGACATAAAGATTGGTCAGAGAAGACTTTCAAGGATATTAGACATCGTGCTTATGATTATCTTTTGCGAGATGGTTTTCTCTGGAAGAGGGCAAAAAGGGGTGATGGTATGCCATTGAGAGTAGTGGACGATTCTGAGACTAAAACCCAAGTTCTTAAAGAATTTCATGATACACTTTGGGCCGGTCATAGAGGAATTTGGGCCACTTATACTAAAATCAAAGAGCGTTATTGGTGGAAAGGATTATATAAAGATGTTGAAGAATTTGTGGCTTCATGTGTTGTTTGTCAATTGCAATCTAAAGTGAGGTTTAGGGATGAACTACATCCCACTTATCCTCTTGCCATCCATTTTCAATGGATGATTGACTTAGTTGCAATGCCACTTGGACTTTGGGGTATGAAATATCTTGTTTTGGCAAGAGAAGAGCTCTCAAACTTTGTTGAAGGTAGAGCTCTTCGAACCAAAGCAACGGAGGGGATTTGCAAATTTATACTTGAAGATATTTTCAGTCGATATGGGAGCATTGGCAAGATGAGGGCTGACAGAGGAGAATTGGATGCAGCTGAAGCAAGAGAATTTTTCAACCGATACGGTGTGCAGTTAAGGCTAACAACTGCATATAATCCTGAGGCTAATGGAAAGATTGAGAGAGGTCATCCACCCATTGTTCAAGCATTGGTTAAGGCTTGCAAAGGGAAACTAAAGTTCTGGCCTAAGTTACTTCCATTTGCTTTATGGGCTGACAGAACTACCCATAGCACTGTTACTGGTTACATGCCTGTGGAGCTTATGTATGGACAAAAACCTTTAATGCCTGTTGAGGAGTCTATTCCTACATGGGTATTTTTGTCATGGGAAGATGGTATTACACGAGAAAAACTCTTAGAGCTCCGTATTAGACAGCTTGGAAAATTACCCGAGGATCAACAAATGGCATTAGAAAAACTTAAAGCTGCGAGACTGAGCAATAAGGAGAGATTTGATAGAACTCATCGGTTGAGGACCAAAAATATTGAAGAAGGGGATTGGGTTTTAGTGTTTGATAGCACTTTGGAGCATCAACACAGTACACTGAGGAAGTTTGCTAAACGGTGGTTTGGACCTTATGTGGTAATAAAAGTGCATGATAACGCCACTTATTCACTTCGAGAATTAGATGGTACTCCCTGTAGGATACCAGTGGCGGGCAAACGGATCAAAGCTTTTCGACGGAGAGATGGAAGATTTAATGAAGAAGACTTAAATGTAATATTGCCTGCATTGCAAGATCACGAAGTTGATGAAGATGAAGAAATTAATGAAGATCAACTCGGGAGTGAAGATGATCAAGAAGATGACTGAGTTTGGCACATACCGGAGGATGTGCAGGTTTAGAGGGGGTGAATGTCGCGATGCAAATGCGCATATAGTGTAAAAACTTATAGTATTATTATTTTGATGAGTTTTAAGATATCTCATTTAAAGAAGAAATGAATAGGGAATATTTGAGAAAGATTATGAATTGATTCATAATCTCTACAAGGTTTTAATTGCCTTGTGTTTTTACTAATAAGAGTCAAACTTTACATTTATCTTCTTAGAATGAGTTTTGATATTTAATTTGAGTTTTGATAGTTGTTGAAAAGAAAGGTGAAGATTGTTTTACCTTTCTTTTAGTTTTTTGTGAGTTTATCATTAAAATAAGCGAATGGATAGAGGTATGGGAGACTTTTGGGTCACCCAATTAGTTTTAGGGTGCCCATGTGGCTAGGTATGGGCTGATGTGTTCCCCCTTGTGGCTTGATAAGGGGGGCCTTCTTCTCCCGAACCTCATTCTTCTTGTGTTCATGTTTTAGTTTTTTAGTTTTGTGCCGTGTGTTTGAGGACAAGTGACTTACTGTGTATAGCTCGGATTTCAATGAAATTTTGAGAGCACGTTCCTCTTCTTGTTGTGATTCCAATGGTGTGTGGCGCTTGTCATTTGGAGTTAGTATGAGAAAGTTATGCCTTGAGAAGTGAAAGAGGGTTTAGTGCCGTCGAAATTCAAAGGCAGTCGCTTTAAACTCTTGTAGAAATTTGTATAATGATCGATTAGTTTTGAAATTTTGTGAGCACATGTGTTATGTTGATAGCTTTCTAAAAAGCTATTAAACTCTTGTTTTGGAGTTAGGACGTGAAAGTTATGCTTGTAGAAGTTTGAGGGTGTGAAACTGCCGCTCAATATAGAAGTTCCATTTTTGACGAAGTATAGAAAACGGACAGTATGATATTTTAAGCTAAGATTTACAGGCAACGTAGATGGTGATGTTAGCTTTCTAAAAAATTATGGCATCATGTATTTGGAGCTTTTATGAAGATGATATGCGTCCCGAAGTGGAGAGATGTACAGCTGCCGTGAATATTTGGAGTCTCAACTTCAGCACGCTATAAATATTGAATGGTAAATCATTTTCTCTTGAAATTTTTACAGATTGTGTAGCTTTGTGTTAGCTTTCCAGAAAGTTATAGCACACTTCATTTGGAGCAAGTATGTGTCTGTGGCATTCATTTGAATGCTGACAGTGTTTTTAAAGGTTTAAGCCTTTACACGGTTTGCTATTTTGCAAAATAAAACATAGATTTGGGTTTTTAATGGTATAAACAATAAATTACACTATCATATTTCCCCATACCTTGAATTCAAACTAGTTGCAGCTAGAAACCCCGCGTTTTCCCAGAGCAAAACCCTCTCTACCCGACATTTGGTGCTTCCACTGAGAGACGCTTTGGGGCAATTAGTTTTAGTTAAAGAATGACGGGGGATCATGATGGGGCTTCCGGAGGGGGCCAAATGAATATGGAGAATATTTTGGGGGCATTGGCCCTGTATATGGAGCATCATAGAGCAAACTCTGGTGGGCATGAGGCTACCAAAGCATTGAAGGGTGTTGTGGACAAAATTGGGAGATTTGATGGGAAGAATATCACAAACTTTTTGAGGGTATATGTTTGTGAAATGGAAGTGCATCAAGTATCTGAGGATCGTATGATGTTGACTTTTGACTTGGCTGTGGTTCCCGAAATTCGTGAGAGGGTGCAAGAAATTCGGGAAGATGTGTATGTGACTTCATGGGCCACATTTGATGAGAGATTGAGGGATGAGTATTTTGATGAAGATACGGAGAGGATGACTAAGAGGTCTTTCCTTGATTGGGTGGAGCAACAACCCGGGAATGATATGGGCCCAAATGAGCTGCTCAGAGAATTTGAGAAGAAATATAATCAGTTGCTTTTAGCAGAAAGGCGCCTTCTTGATACAAGAAAGGCAGAGATGTTTTTGCAGGCAGCCGATGATGCATTAGAGGATAGACTCCTCTTGCTTCTTGGGGATAGGACCACTGAAGGTGGTTTTACTAATGATTGGAGGAGGGTGGAAGAAACGGTGACTCTTGTGGCCAAACAACGACGGGTGAGGTCTAGAGGTATTATTTCACGGACTGATGCAAACCCCATGATGGTTCCAAGGGCTCCAAAATTATCATTGGCTCCTACAACTCTTGGTGAGACATCAAAAACAAGCAAGAGAGTTGAAGAAGACAGTATTGAAGAGCTTATCAAAGGTATCAGAGATTTGAGGGTGGAGATGAGTGAATTGAAGAAGGCACGAGGAGCAAGTTCTTCTCAATCATCAGATGGTGCAAAGTCATTTGTGAAGAGATGCATCTGGTGTGATGTCATAGACCACACTCTTCGTGGTTGCACTGATTATGATGGTGCACTTAAAGAAGGTATAGTTTCTTTCAAGGATGGGAGGATTCGTGATGCATCCACTGACCTGCCTATGGACACTAATTTTGGCAAAGGTGGAATGAAGAAAATAATGGATGAGAAGAGGGGGAAGTCGAGTGCTTTGCGTGCTAAGGGAGTTGAGTCATATCATATTGAGGTGGACCATCATACTATTGAGGCCTCTTCTACTCCAGCAAGAGAGATTATGATCAGAGGAGCACAAACTATCAGAAAGGCAACCGGTTGGGAGGATCCTGTTGATGCAGTTAGCATCAAAGCATTTTTGGGTGAGGTGCAAAATGACATTGAGAATCATGATGCATCTGTTGAAGTAAAACGGGGTAGACCTGCAGAAGAAGATGATGCTGATGAGCCAACATTAAAGAAGAAAAATCAAGGGCTTAAAGAGGCTGCAAAGGGTGATGGACCTGGTTTTCACACACGCCAAAGGCCTGAGAAATCACCTTCTATTAATCATCCTGGAGATGCACCACTTCCAGAGAAGATATGGGAAGATTCAAGCACCAGCAAGAAGGGCAAAGAGAAGGAAGATTCTGGCAAAGGTAAAACTAAAGGGCCAGCTTACAAGCTTCAATCTGATATCGAGACTTCTATTGACATGAAGGGGATATTGGAGGAGAGGGTTTTGGATGCCAAGATTGAGTTTACATTGAGAGAGGCTCTTGGTATTGCCAAGAAAGATTTTCATGACCTTATCATTGATGTTATCAAGAGAAAAAGGCAAATGACAGCTGAGACAGTCATGATGCATGCATTGGATACTCATATGACAAAGGATGAGGAGATTGAAATCGGGCAAGTATTTAATATGATGTGTGATGCAAAGGGTGATGAAGAGAAGATTATGAACATGAATATCGAGGCATTAGAAGAGCAGAAAGATCAAACTGAAGAGATAAAGGATTATCTTACTGATGAAGAAGAAGATGATATTTTGAAGATGTTTGCTGCAGAATGTATGATTGACATCAAAAGAGATGTTACCAAAACTGAGCATTCTATTGAAGGTTTGAGCATGAAGGGATATGAGTTGATGGAAGTGAAGAGCTCAAAGAAAGAAGCCCATTCCATACTAACTCAAGATGAGGGAAAAGAAATGGTGGATGGAATGACTACTGAGGTGGCATATGAAGAAAGATTTGAGGTGGAGGCAAATGTCTTTGATTGTGGAATTGTTGATGAAATTGACCGTGAAAGAGGAGGAAAGTTGAATTATTATCAACCATTTTGGGCAAGGGCCACTACGGAGACACGAGTGAGACTTGGTGAGTTGGATGATTCTATCTTGGCACTTGTGGACCATGGCTCTGAAATAAATATCATGTCAAGGAGAATTTATGAGAAAGGCAAGTGGCCGATTGATACTCATCACGGTTGGGTCATGAGGGCTGCAAACAATGGAAGAGGAGAATTATATGGGGCTTGTCCGGCTGTATGTGCAAAAATTGGCGATGTTGAAGTTGAGCAAAATTTTTTTGTTCAAAACTATGGGACATATCCTATAATACTTGGACAACCATATATCACAGCAGCTAGAATGGAGACCAAGGTCTTGGATGATGGGTCTCATTATGCACGTATTCGGAGTCGTGATGGCAAGAGGTCTCTGCAATTTTTAACGGTGAGACCTGATCATGAAAGAAACAGAATCCAGCTTAGGGATGCACCTCTAAGATCTGGTGAAGACTTTCAGGATTTCTAAAATGCACACGTGGAGTTCGGGGATCCACGGGTGCAGATGCATCTGAAATTACTATGTCCCCAAATGTACAAAATATTGATTGTGGTTTTGTGAGTGTGACGGAGTGTGGATTTTTGAGTTTTAAGAGTATTAAAGATTTGGACCCTATTTGCAGAAGGGTCGTTAAAAAAGCAGAAAAGAAATTAAAAAAAGTGAAGGCATTATTGGATGATGAATATATCAATGGTGTCTTTGAAGAAGAAGGCTTTGGAGATGATGTACTCCATGTTTTGAAGAAGTTGCAAGAAAGTGAGATCAATGGTGATATTTATGATGCTATAATTGAAGTTCATTCACGGGCATTATATGATGAAGTATTGAAGGCGGTTACAAGTTTTCATGTTTGTAACAGTTATGGATTGAAGCATGAAGTGATGGTACATACAAAGTATAAGACGGTGGCAAAGAAGGTTAAACCAGTAGCAACTCAGTTACCATCTGATACTGATGAGCATATCAAAGAAGCAGAGAAAGAACCTGGTTTGAGAGAAGCAAGAAATATTGGACACAAATTTACAAAAGAGACACTCGCAAATATGAAGATTGGAGGGGGTGAATTCTTGACTGAACCAGAGAAGAAGAAGTTTCAAGACATGCTTCTCAAACATGGTAAAGCCTTTGCTTCTTCATCAGATGAGATTGGGTGTGTGCATCCTTGTGTGGTTGCACCTATGGTGATTTTCACGGTACCACATGTGCCATGGGATTTGAAGCCTATACCAGTACCTCGGGCATTGCTTCCGAAATTGGTAGGGTTATTGAAAGAAAAGATGCAAATGGGTATACTTGAACCTTCTATGGCTCCGTATTCGAATCGTTGGTTTACTGTACCAAAGAAATCAGGAGCTTTGAGATTTATTCAAGATATGCAACCGGCTAATAAAGTGACAATCAGAAACAAAGGATCTGGACCTATTGTTGATGAAGTAGCTGAGGCATTTGCTGGGCATGCAATTTATTCTATAGGGGACTTGTACTCTGGTTATGATCAGTTTCAGCTAGCCAATGAAAGTAGAGATTTGACAACCATGAAGACTCCTCTTGGACTTGTACGAATGTGTACCTTGCCTCAAGGTGCTACTAATTCGGTAGCACACATGCAAAATGCTATGAATCAAATTTTACGAGAGTTCGTGCCTGAAAAGACTATACCTTTTGTTGATGATATTCCTATCAAAGGTTGCAAGGAGGATGATAAAAATTTGAGTGTCCAAGATGATGGTTGCAGAATATTTGTGAATGAGCATATTGATGATGTTTCCAATATTTTGAAGAGACTTGAAGAAGTAAACTTGACTCTTTCGATTGACAAGTCAAAATTTGGAGTTGATGAAATTTTGGTAGTTGGACATTTATGTGGGTGGTATGGAAGAAAACCTAATCCTGAGAAGGTTGATGCTATCGGGAGAATGAAAGCTTGTAGCACCATTACTGAAGTAAGGAGGTTTTTGGGAGCATGTGTCTTTTATCAAATTTGGATACCACATTTTGCACATATGTCTGAACCTTTATACAAATTATTGAGAAAGAGGAACAAGTTTTCTTGGGAACATGATCAAGATTTAGCTATGGACGGGTTGAAAAATATTTTGAAGTCACCACCAATTCTAAAGCAAGTTGATTATGAATGTGGAAGACCGGTGATTGTGACAGTTGACACTAGTCCAATAGCTATTGGTTGGGCTGTGGGACAAAATGATGCAGAAGGGAGACGATTTGCTATAAGATTTGGGGCAAGAATTCTCACAGAGCGTCAAAGAGCATATCCACAAGTGAAGAGAGAACTATGGGGTGCACTTACTGCTTTTAAAGCAGATAGAAATTATTTGATAGGAGCAAATGTGGTGTTGGAGACCGATTGTTTGCCTTTACTTGGTATGATAGCAAATTGTTCTTCACCTGATATTGCGATGCTACGTTGGATAGCCTACATCAAATCACTTAATCCGGTATTGATACATATTGCTGGTAACAAGAATCCAGTGGCAGATATGTTATCAAGAGCCCGGTATTTTCACGAAGAAGAAATGATGGCGTTTGAAGGAAGTGAAGAATTTTCTGATGAAGTATATATATATCAATTACAAATGGAGAAAATTCAAGCGATGAAGTCTTGCCATTTAAAGCAGAATTATATGAAGGAAGATTGAAAGATATTGGCTTTTATTTGAGCACTTTAAAGAGACATAAAGATTGGTCAGAGAAGACTTTCAAGGATATTAGACATCGTGCTTATGATTATCTTTTGCGAGATGGTTTTCTCTGGAAGAGGGCAAAAAGGGGTGATGGTATGCCATTGAGAGTAGTGGACGATTCTGAGACTAAAACCCAAGTTCTTAAAGAATTTCATGATACACTTTGGGCCGGTCATAGAGGAATTTGGGCCACTTATACTAAAATCAAAGAGCGTTATTGGTGGAAAGGATTATATAAAGATGTTGAAGAATTTGTGGCTTCATGTGTTGTTTGTCAATTGCAATCTAAAGTGAGGTTTAGGGATGAACTACATCCCACTTATCCTCTTGCCATCCATTTTCAATGGATGATTGACTTAGTTGCAATGCCACTTGGACTTTGGGGTATGAAATATCTTGTTTTGGCAAGAGAAGAGCTCTCAAACTTTGTTGAAGGTAGAGCTCTTCGAACCAAAGCAACGGAGGGGATTTGCAAATTTATACTTGAAGATATTTTCAGTCGATATGGGAGCATTGGCAAGATGAGGGCTGACAGAGGAGAATTGGATGCAGCTGAAGCAAGAGAATTTTTCAACCGATACGGTGTGCAGTTAAGGCTAACAACTGCATATAATCCTGAGGCTAATGGAAAGATTGAGAGAGGTCATCCACCCATTGTTCAAGCATTGGTTAAGGCTTGCAAAGGGAAACTAAAGTTCTGGCCTAAGTTACTTCCATTTGCTTTATGGGCTGACAGAACTACCCATAGCACTGTTACTGGTTACATGCCTGTGGAGCTTATGTATGGACAAAAACCTTTAATGCCTGTTGAGGAGTCTATTCCTACATGGGTATTTTTGTCATGGGAAGATGGTATTACACGAGAAAAACTCTTAGAGCTCCGTATTAGACAGCTTGGAAAATTACCCGAGGATCAACAAATGGCATTAGAAAAACTTAAAGCTGCGAGACTGAGCAATAAGGAGAGATTTGATAGAACTCATCGGTTGAGGACCAAAAATATTGAAGAAGGGGATTGGGTTTTAGTGTTTGATAGCACTTTGGAGCATCAACACAGTACACTGAGGAAGTTTGCTAAACGGTGGTTTGGACCTTATGTGGTAATAAAAGTGCATGATAACGCCACTTATTCACTTCGAGAATTAGATGGTACTCCCTGTAGGATACCAGTGGCGGGCAAACGGATCAAAGCTTTTCGACGGAGAGATGGAAGATTTAATGAAGAAGACTTAAATGTAATATTGCCTGCATTGCAAGATCACGAAGTTGATGAAGATGAAGAAATTAATGAAGATCAACTCGGGAGTGAAGATGATCAAGAAGATGACTGAGTTTGGCACATACCGGAGGATGTGCAGGTTTAGAGGGGGTGAATGTCGCGATGCAAATGCGCATATAGTGTAAAAACTTATAGTATTATTATTTTGATGAGTTTTAAGATATCTCATTTAAAGAAGAAATGAATAGGGAATATTTGAGAAAGATTATGAATTGATTCATAATCTCTACAAGGTTTTAATTGCCTTGTGTTTTGACTAATAAGAGTCAAACTTTACATTTATCTTCTTAGAATGAGTTTTGATATTTAATTTGAGTTTTGATAGTTGTTGAAAAGAAAGGTGAAGATTGTTTTACCTTTCTTTTAGTTTTTTGTGAGTTTATCATTAAAATAAGCGAATGGATAGAGGTATGGGAGACTTTTGGGTCACCCAATTAGTTTTAGGGTGCCCATGTGGCTAGGTATGGGCTGATGTGTTCCCCCTTGTGGCTTGATAAGGGGGGCCTTCTTCTCCCGAACCTCATTCTTCTTGTGTTCATGTTTTAGTTTTTTAGTTTTGTGCCGTGTGTTTGAGGACAAGTGACTTACTGTGTATAGCTCGGATTTCAATGAAATTTTGAGAGCACGTTCCTCTTCTTGTTGTGATTCCAATGGTGTGTGGCGCTTGTCATTTGGAGTTAGTATGAGAAAGTTATGCCTTGAGAAGTGAAAGAGGGTTTAGTGCCGTCGAAATTCAAAGGCAGTCGCTTTAAACTCTTGTAGAAATTTGTATAATGATCGATTAGTTTTGAAATTTTGTGAGCACATGTGTTATGTTGATAGCTTTCTAAAAAGCTATTAAACTCTTGTTTTGGAGTTAGGACGTGAAAGTTATGCTTGTAGAAGTTTGAGGGTGTGAAACTGCCGCTCAATATAGAAGTTCCATTTTTGACGAAGTATAGAAAACGGACAGTATGATATTTTAAGCTAAGATTTACAGGCAACGTAGATGGTGATGTTAGCTTTCTAAAAAATTATGGCATCATGTATTTGGAGCTTTTATGAAGATGATATGCGTCCCGAAGTGGAGAGATGTACAGCTGCCGTGAATATTTGGAGTCTCAACTTCAGCACGCTATAAATATTGAATGGTAAATCATTTTCTCTTGAAATTTTTACAGATTGTGTAGCTTTGTGTTAGCTTTCCAGAAAGTTATAGCACACTTCATTTGGAGCAAGTATGTGTCTGTGGCATTCATTTGAATGCTGACAGTGTTTTTAAAGGTTTAAGCCTTTACACGGTTTGCTATTTTGCAAAATAAAACATAGATTTGGGTTTTTAATGGTATAAACAATAAATTACACTATCATATTTCCCCATACCTTGAATTCAAACTAGTTGCAGCTAGAAACCCCGCGTTTTCCCAGAGCAAAACCCTCTCTACCCGACATTTGGTGCTTCCACTGAGAGACGCTTTGGGGCAATTAGTTTTAGTTAAAGAATGACGGGGGATCATGATGGGGCTTCCGGAGGGGGCCAAATGAATATGGAGAATATTTTGGGGGCATTGGCCCTGTATATGGAGCATCATAGAGCAAACTCTGGTGGGCATGAGGCTACCAAAGCATTGAAGGGTGTTGTGGACAAAATTGGGAGATTTGATGGGAAGAATATCACAAACTTTTTGAGGGTATATGTTTGTGAAATGGAAGTGCATCAAGTATCTGAGGATCGTATGATGTTGACTTTTGACTTGGCTGTGGTTCCCGAAATTCGTGAGAGGGTGCAAGAAATTCGGGAAGATGTGTATGTGACTTCATGGGCCACATTTGATGAGAGATTGAGGGATGAGTATTTTGATGAAGATACGGAGAGGATGACTAAGAGGTCTTTCCTTGATTGGGTGGAGCAACAACCCGGGAATGATATGGGCCCAAATGAGCTGCTCAGAGAATTTGAGAAGAAATATAATCAGTTGCTTTTAGCAGAAAGGCGCCTTCTTGATACAAGAAAGGCAGAGATGTTTTTGCAGGCAGCCGATGATGCATTAGAGGATAGACTCCTCTTGCTTCTTGGGGATAGGACCACTGAAGGTGGTTTTACTAATGATTGGAGGAGGGTGGAAGAAACGGTGACTCTTGTGGCCAAACAACGACGGGTGAGGTCTAGAGGTATTATTTCACGGACTGATGCAAACCCCATGATGGTTCCAAGGGCTCCAAAATTATCATTGGCTCCTACAACTCTTGGTGAGACATCAAAAACAAGCAAGAGAGTTGAAGAAGACAGTATTGAAGAGCTTATCAAAGGTATCAGAGATTTGAGGGTGGAGATGAGTGAATTGAAGAAGGCACGAGGAGCAAGTTCTTCTCAATCATCAGATGGTGCAAAGTCATTTGTGAAGAGATGCATCTGGTGTGATGTCATAGACCACACTCTTCGTGGTTGCACTGATTATGATGGTGCACTTAAAGAAGGTATAGTTTCTTTCAAGGATGGGAGGATTCGTGATGCATCCACTGACCTGCCTATGGACACTAATTTTGGCAAAGGTGGAATGAAGAAAATAATGGATGAGAAGAGGGGGAAGTCGAGTGCTTTGCGTGCTAAGGGAGTTGAGTCATATCATATTGAGGTGGACCATCATACTATTGAGGCCTCTTCTACTCCAGCAAGAGAGATTATGATCAGAGGAGCACAAGCTATCAGAAAGGCAACCGGTTGGGAGGATCCTGTTGATGCAGTTAGCATCAAAGCATTTTTGGGTGAGGTGCAAAATGACATTGAGAATCATGATGCATCTGTTGAAGTAAAACGGGGTAGACCTGCAGAAGAAGATGATGCTGATGAGCCAACATTAAAGAAGAAAAATCAAGGGCTTAAAGAGGCTGCAAAGGGTGATGGACCTGGTTTTCACACACGCCAAAGGCCTGAGAAATCACCTTCTATTAATCATCCTGGAGATGCACCACTTCCAGAGAAGATATGGGAAGATTCAAGCACCAGCAAGAAGGGCAAAGAGAAGGAAGATTCTGGCAAAGGTAAAACTAAAGGGCCAGCTTACAAGCTTCAATCTGATATCGAGACTTCTATTGACATGAAGGGGATATTGGAGGAGAGGGTTTTGGATGCCAAGATTGAGTTTACATTGAGAGAGGCTCTTGGTATTGCCAAGAAAGATTTTCATGACCTTATCATTGATGTTATCAAGAGAAAAAGGCAAATGACAGCTGAGACAGTCATGATGCATGCATTGGATACTCATATGACAAAGGATGAGGAGATTGAAATCGGGCAAGTATTTAATATGATGTGTGATGCAAAGGGTGATGAAGAGAAGATTATGAACATGAATATCGAGGCATTAGAAGAGCAGAAAGATCAAACTGAAGAGATAAAGGATTATCTTACTGATGAAGAAGAAGATGATATTTTGAAGATGTTTGCTGCAGAATGTATGATTGACATCAAAAGAGATGTTACCAAAACTGAGCATTCTATTGAAGGTTTGAGCATGAAGGGATATGAGTTGATGGAAGTGAAGAGCTCAAAGAAAGAAGCCCATTCCATACTAACTCAAGATGAGGGAAAAGAAATGGTGGATGGAATGACTACTGAGGTGGCATATGAAGAAAGATTTGAGGTGGAGGCAAATGTCTTTGATTGTGGAATTGTTGATGAAATTGACCGTGAAAGAGGAGGAAAGTTGAATTATTATCAACCATTTTGGGCAAGGGCCACTACGGAGACACGAGTGAGACTTGGTGAGTTGGATGATTCTATCTTGGCACTTGTGGACCATGGCTCTGAAATAAATATCATGTCAAGGAGAATTTATGAGAAAGGCAAGTGGCCGATTGATACTCATCACGGTTGGGTCATGAGGGCTGCAAACAATGGAAGAGGAGAATTATATGGGGCTTGTCCGGCTGTATGTGCAAAAATTGGCGATG
Organism: Pohlia nutans; assembly: GCA_022496805.1. NCBI lineage: Eukaryota > Viridiplantae > Streptophyta > Bryopsida > Bryales > Mniaceae > Pohlia > Pohlia nutans. The sequence continues at coordinate 39,826,083 of CM040088.1, forward strand.
TTGAAGTTGAGCAAAATTTTTTTGTTCAAAACTATGGGACATATCCTATAATACTTGGACAACCATATATCACAGCAGCTAGAATGGAGACCAAGGTCTTGGATGATGGGTCTCATTATGCACGTATTCGGAGTCGTGATGGCAAGAGGTCTCTGCAATTTTTAACGGTGAGACCTGATCATGAAAGAAACAGAATCCAGCTTAGGGATGCACCTCTAAGATCTGGTGAAGACTTTCAGGATTTCTAAAATGCACACGTGGAGTTCGGGGATCCACGGGTGCAGATGCATCTGAAATTACTATGTCCCCAAATGTACAAAATATTGATTGTGGTTTTGTGAGTGTGACGGAGTGTGGATTTTTGAGTTTTAAGAGTATTAAAGATTTGGACCCTATTTGCAGAAGGGTCGTTAAAAAAGCAGAAAAGAAATTAAAAAAAGTGAAGGCATTATTGGATGATGAATATATCAATGGTGTCTTTGAAGAAGAAGGCTTTGGAGATGATGTACTCCATGTTTTGAAGAAGTTGCAAGAAAGTGAGATCAATGGTGATATTTATGATGCTATAATTGAAGTTCATTCACGGGCATTATATGATGAAGTATTGAAGGCGGTTACAAGTTTTCATGTTTGTAACAGTTATGGATTGAAGCATGAAGTGATGGTACATACAAAGTATAAGACGGTGGCAAAGAAGGTTAAACCAGTAGCAACTCAGTTACCATCTGATACTGATGAGCATATCAAAGAAGCAGAGAAAGAACCTGGTTTGAGAGAAGCAAGAAATATTGGACACAAATTTACAAAAGAGACACTCGCAAATATGAAGATTGGAGGGGGTGAATTCTTGACTGAACCAGAGAAGAAGAAGTTTCAAGACATGCTTCTCAAACATGGTAAAGCCTTTGCTTCTTCATCAGATGAGATTGGGTGTGTGCATCCTTGTGTGGTTGCACCTATGGTGATTTTCACGGTACCACATGTGCCATGGGATTTGAAGCCTATACCAGTACCTCGGGCATTGCTTCCGAAATTGGTAGGGTTATTGAAAGAAAAGATGCAAATGGGTATACTTGAACCTTCTATGGCTCCGTATTCGAATCGTTGGTTTACTGTACCAAAGAAATCAGGAGCTTTGAGATTTATTCAAGATATGCAACCGGCTAATAAAGTGACAATCAGAAACAAAGGATCTGGACCTATTGTTGATGAAGTAGCTGAGGCATTTGCTGGGCATGCAATTTATTCTATAGGGGACTTGTACTCTGGTTATGATCAGTTTCAGCTAGCCAATGAAAGTAGAGATTTGACAACCATGAAGACTCCTCTTGGACTTGTACGAATGTGTACCTTGCCTCAAGGTGCTACTAATTCGGTAGCACACATGCAAAATGCTATGAATCAAATTTTACGAGAGTTCGTGCCTGAAAAGACTATACCTTTTGTTGATGATATTCCTATCAAAGGTTGCAAGGAGGATGATAAAAATTTGAGTGTCCAAGATGATGGTTGCAGAATATTTGTGAATGAGCATATTGATGATGTTTCCAATATTTTGAAGAGACTTGAAGAAGTAAACTTGACTCTTTCGATTGACAAGTCAAAATTTGGAGTTGATGAAATTTTGGTAGTTGGACATTTATGTGGGTGGTATGGAAGAAAACCTAATCCTGAGAAGGTTGATGCTATCGGGAGAATGAAAGCTTGTAGCACCATTACTGAAGTAAGGAGGTTTTTGGGAGCATGTGTCTTTTATCAAATTTGGATACCACATTTTGCACATATGTCTGAACCTTTATACAAATTATTGAGAAAGAGGAACAAGTTTTCTTGGGAACATGATCAAGATTTAGCTATGGACGGGTTGAAAAATATTTTGAAGTCACCACCAATTCTAAAGCAAGTTGATTATGAATGTGGAAGACCGGTGATTGTGACAGTTGACACTAGTCCAATAGCTATTGGTTGGGCTGTGGGACAAAATGATGCAGAAGGGAGACGATTTGCTATAAGATTTGGGGCAAGAATTCTCACAGAGCGTCAAAGAGCATATCCACAAGTGAAGAGAGAACTATGGGGTGCACTTACTGCTTTTAAAGCAGATAGAAATTATTTGATAGGAGCAAATGTGGTGTTGGAGACCGATTGTTTGCCTTTACTTGGTATGATAGCAAATTGTTCTTCACCTGATATTGCGATGCTACGTTGGATAGCCTACATCAAATCACTTAATCCGGTATTGATACATATTGCTGGTAACAAGAATCCAGTGGCAGATATGTTATCAAGAGCCCGGTATTTTCACGAAGAAGAAATGATGGCGTTTGAAGGAAGTGAAGAATTTTCTGATGAAGTATATATATATCAATTACAAATGGAGAAAATTCAAGCGATGAAGTCTTGCCATTTAAAGCAGAATTATATGAAGGAAGATTGAAAGATATTGGCTTTTATTTGAGCACTTTAAAGAGACATAAAGATTGGTCAGAGAAGACTTTCAAGGATATTAGACATCGTGCTTATGATTATCTTTTGCGAGATGGTTTTCTCTGGAAGAGGGCAAAAAGGGGTGATGGTATGCCATTGAGAGTAGTGGACGATTCTGAGACTAAAACCCAAGTTCTTAAAGAATTTCATGATACACTTTGGGCCGGTCATAGAGGAATTTGGGCCACTTATACTAAAATCAAAGAGCGTTATTGGTGGAAAGGATTATATAAAGATGTTGAAGAATTTGTGGCTTCATGTGTTGTTTGTCAATTGCAATCTAAAGTGAGGTTTAGGGATGAACTACATCCCACTTATCCTCTTGCCATCCATTTTCAATGGATGATTGACTTAGTTGCAATGCCACTTGGACTTTGGGGTATGAAATATCTTGTTTTGGCAAGAGAAGAGCTCTCAAACTTTGTTGAAGGTAGAGCTCTTCGAACCAAAGCAACGGAGGGGATTTGCAAATTTATACTTGAAGATATTTTCAGTCGATATGGGAGCATTGGCAAGATGAGGGCTGACAGAGGAGAATTGGATGCAGCTGAAGCAAGAGAATTTTTCAACCGATACGGTGTGCAGTTAAGGCTAACAACTGCATATAATCCTGAGGCTAATGGAAAGATTGAGAGAGGTCATCCACCCATTGTTCAAGCATTGGTTAAGGCTTGCAAAGGGAAACTAAAGTTCTGGCCTAAGTTACTTCCATTTGCTTTATGGGCTGACAGAACTACCCATAGCACTGTTACTGGTTACATGCCTGTGGAGCTTATGTATGGACAAAAACCTTTAATGTCTGTTGAGGAGTCTATTCCTACATGGGTATTTTTGTCATGGGAAGATGGTATTACACGAGAAAAACTCTTAGAGCTCCGTATTAGACAGCTTGGAAAATTACCCGAGGATCAACAAATGGCATTAGAAAAACTTAAAGCTGCGAGACTGAGCAATAAGGAGAGATTTGATAGAACTCATCGGTTGAGGACCAAAAATATTGAAGAAGGGGATTGGGTTTTAGTGTTTGATAGCACTTTGGAGCATCAACACAGTACACTGAGGAAGTTTGCTAAACGGTGGTTTGGACCTTATGTGGTAATAAAAGTGCATGATAACGCCACTTATTCACTTCGAGAATTAGATGGTACTCCCTGTAGGATACCAGTGGCGGGCAAACGGATCAAAGCTTTTCGACGGAGAGATGGAAGATTTAATGAAGAAGACTTAAATGTAATATTGCCTGCATTGCAAGATCACGAAGTTGATGAAGATGAAGAAATTAATGAAGATCAACTCGGGAGTGAAGATGATCAAGAAGATGACTGAGTTTGGCACATACCGGAGGATGTGCAGGTTTAGAGGGGGTGAATGTCGCGATGCAAATGCGCATATAGTGTAAAAACTTATAGTATTATTATTTTGATGAGTTTTAAGATATCTCATTTAAAGAAGAAATGAATAGGGAATATTTGAGAAAGATTATGAATTGATTCATAATCTCTACAAGGTTTTAATTGCCTTGTGTTTTGACTAATAAGAGTCAAACTTTACATTTATCTTCTTAGAATGAGTTTTGATATTTAATTTGAGTTTTGATAGTTGTTGAAAAGAAAGGTGAAGATTGTTTTACCTTTCTTTTAGTTTTTTGTGAGTTTATCATTAAAATAAGCGAATGGATAGAGGTATGGGAGACTTTTGGGTCACCCAATTAGTTTTAGGGTGCCCATGTGGCTAGGTATGGGCTGATGTGTTCCCCCTTGTGGCTTGATAAGGGGGGCCTTCTTCTCCCGAACCTCATTCTTCTTGTGTTCATGTTTTAGTTTTTTAGTTTTGTGCCGTGTGTTTGAGGACAAGTGACTTACTGTGTATAGCTCGGATTTCAATGAAATTTTGAGAGCACGTTCCTCTTCTTGTTGTGATTCCAATGGTGTGTGGCGCTTGTCATTTGGAGTTAGTATGAGAAAGTTATGCCTTGAGAAGTGAAAGAGGGTTTAGTGCCGTCGAAATTCAAAGGCAGTCGCTTTAAACTCTTGTAGAAATTTGTATAATGATCGATTAGTTTTGAAATTTTGTGAGCACATGTGTTATGTTGATAGCTTTCTAAAAAGCTATTAAACTCTTGTTTTGGAGTTAGGACGTGAAAGTTATGCTTGTAGAAGTTTGAGGGTGTGAAACTGCCGCTCAATATAGAAGTTCCATTTTTGACGAAGTATAGAAAACGGACAGTATGATATTTTAAGCTAAGATTTACAGGCAACGTAGATGGTGATGTTAGCTTTCTAAAAAATTATGGCATCATGTATTTGGAGCTTTTATGAAGATGATATGCGTCCCGAAGTGGAGAGATGTACAGCTGCCGTGAATATTTGGAGTCTCAACTTCAGCACGCTATAAATATTGAATGGTAAATCATTTTCTCTTGAAATTTTTACAGATTGTGTAGCTTTGTGTTAGCTTTCCAGAAAGTTATAGCACACTTCATTTGGAGCAAGTATGTGTCTGTGGCATTCATTTGAATGCTGACAGTGTTTTTAAAGGTTTAAGCCTTTACACGGTTTGCTATTTTGCAAAATAAAACATAGATTTGGGTTTTTAATGGTATAAACAATAAATTACACTATCATATTTCCCCATACCTTGAATTCAAACTAGTTGCAGCTAGAAACCCCGCGTTTTCCCAGAGCAAAACCCTCTCTACCCGACATTTGGTGCTTCCACTGAGAGACGCTTTGGGGCAATTAGTTTTAGTTAAAGAATGACGGGGGATCATGATGGGGCTTCCGGAGGGGGCCAAATGAATATGGAGAATATTTTGGGGGCATTGGCCCTGTATATGGAGCATCATAGAGCAAACTCTGGTGGGCATGAGGCTACCAAAGCATTGAAGGGTGTTGTGGACAAAATTGGGAGATTTGATGGGAAGAATATCACAAACTTTTTGAGGGTATATGTTTGTGAAATGGAAGTGCATCAAGTATCTGAGGATCGTATGATGTTGACTTTTGACTTGGCTGTGGTTCCCGAAATTCGTGAGAGGGTGCAAGAAATTCGGGAAGATGTGTATGTGACTTCATGGGCCACATTTGATGAGAGATTGAGGGATGAGTATTTTGATGAAGATACGGAGAGGATGACTAAGAGGTCTTTCCTTGATTGGGTGGAGCAACAACCCGGGAATGATATGGGCCCAAATGAGCTGCTCAGAGAATTTGAGAAGAAATATAATCAGTTGCTTTTAGCAGAAAGGCGCCTTCTTGATACAAGAAAGGCAGAGATGTTTTTGCAGGCAGCCGATGATGCATTAGAGGATAGACTCCTCTTGCTTCTTGGGGATAGGACCACTGAAGGTGGTTTTACTAATGATTGGAGGAGGGTGGAAGAAACGGTGACTCTTGTGGCCAAACAACGACGGGTGAGGTCTAGAGGTATTATTTCACGGACTGATGCAAACCCCATGATGGTTCCAAGGGCTCCAAAATTATCATTGGCTCCTACAACTCTTGGTGAGACATCAAAAACAAGCAAGAGAGTTGAAGAAGACAGTATTGAAGAGCTTATCAAAGGTATCAGAGATTTGAGGGTGGAGATGAGTGAATTGAAGAAGGCACGAGGAGCAAGTTCTTCTCAATCATCAGATGGTGCAAAGTCATTTGTGAAGAGATGCATCTGGTGTGATGTCATAGACCACACTCTTCGTGGTTGCACTGATTATGATGGTGCACTTAAAGAAGGTATAGTTTCTTTCAAGGATGGGAGGATTCGTGATGCATCCACTGACCTGCCTATGGACACTAATTTTGGCAAAGGTGGAATGAAGAAAATAATGGATGAGAAGAGGGGGAAGTCGAGTGCTTTGCGTGCTAAGGGAGTTGAGTCATATCATATTGAGGTGGACCATCATACTATTGAGGCCTCTTCTACTCCAGCAAGAGAGATTATGATCAGAGGAGCACAAGCTATCAGAAAGGCAACCGGTTGGGAGGATCCTGTTGATGCAGTTAGCATCAAAGCATTTTTGGGTGAGGTGCAAAATGACATTGAGAATCATGATGCATCTGTTGAAGTAAAACGGGGTAGACCTGCAGAAGAAGATGATGCTGATGAGCCAACATTAAAGAAGAAAAATCAAGGGCTTAAAGAGGCTGCAAAGGGTGATGGACCTGGTTTTCACACACGCCAAAGGCCTGAGAAATCACCTTCTATTAATCATCCTGGAGATGCACCACTTCCAGAGAAGATATGGGAAGATTCAAGCACCAGCAAGAAGGGCAAAGAGAAGGAAGATTCTGGCAAAGGTAAAACTAAAGGGCCAGCTTACAAGCTTCAATCTGATATCGAGACTTCTATTGACATGAAGGGGATATTGGAGGAGAGGGTTTTGGATGCCAAGATTGAGTTTACATTGAGAGAGGCTCTTGGTATTGCCAAGAAAGATTTTCATGACCTTATCATTGATGTTATCAAGAGAAAAAGGCAAATGACAGCTGAGACAGTCATGATGCATGCATTGGATACTCATATGACAAAGGATGAGGAGATTGAAATCGGGCAAGTATTTAATATGATGTGTGATGCAAAGGGTGATGAAGAGAAGATTATGAACATGAATATCGAGGCATTAGAAGAGCAGAAAGATCAAACTGAAGAGATAAAGGATTATCTTACTGATGAAGAAGAAGATGATATTTTGAAGATGTTTGCTGCAGAATGTATGATTGACATCAAAAGAGATGTTACCAAAACTGAGCATTCTATTGAAGGTTTGAGCATGAAGGGATATGAGTTGATGGAAGTGAAGAGCTCAAAGAAAGAAGCCCATTCCATACTAACTCAAGATGAGGGAAAAGAAATGGTGGATGGAATGACTACTGAGGTGGCATATGAAGAAAGATTTGAGGTGGAGGCAAATGTCTTTGATTGTGGAATTGTTGATGAAATTGACCGTGAAAGAGGAGGAAAGTTGAATTATTATCAACCATTTTGGGCAAGGGCCACTACGGAGACACGAGTGAGACTTGGTGAGTTGGATGATTCTATCTTGGCACTTGTGGACCATGGCTCTGAAATAAATATCATGTCAAGGAGAATTTATGAGAAAGGCAAGTGGCCGATTGATACTCATCACGGTTGGGTCATGAGGGCTGCAAACAATGGAAGAGGAGAATTATATGGGGCTTGTCCGGCTGTATGTGCAAAAATTGGCGATGTTGAAGTTGAGCAAAATTTTTTTGTTCAAAACTATGGGACATATCCTATAATACTTGGACAACCATATATCACAGCAGCTAGAATGGAGACCAAGGTCTTGGATGATGGGTCTCATTATGCACGTATTCGGAGTCGTGATGGCAAGAGGTCTCTGCAATTTTTAACGGTGAGACCTGATCATGAAAGAAACAGAATCCAGCTTAGGGATGCACCTCTAAGATCTGGTGAAGACTTTCAGGATTTCTAAAATGCACACGTGGAGTTCGGGGATCCACGGGTGCAGATGCATCTGAAATTACTATGTCCCCAAATGTACAAAATATTGATTGTGGTTTTGTGAGTGTGACGGAGTGTGGATTTTTGAGTTTTAAGAGTATTAAAGATTTGGACCCTATTTGCAGAAGGGTCGTTAAAAAAGCAGAAAAGAAATTAAAAAAAGTGAAGGCATTATTGGATGATGAATATATCAATGGTGTCTTTGAAGAAGAAGGCTTTGGAGATGATGTACTCCATGTTTTGAAGAAGTTGCAAGAAAGTGAGATCAATGGTGATATTTATGATGCTATAATTGAAGTTCATTCACGGGCATTATATGATGAAGTATTGAAGGCGGTTACAAGTTTTCATGTTTGTAACAGTTATGGATTGAAGCATGAAGTGATGGTACATACAAAGTATAAGACGGTGGCAAAGAAGGTTAAACCAGTAGCAACTCAGTTACCATCTGATACTGATGAGCATATCAAAGAAGCAGAGAAAGAACCTGGTTTGAGAGAAGCAAGAAATATTGGACACAAATTTACAAAAGAGACACTCGCAAATATGAAGATTGGAGGGGGTGAATTCTTGACTGAACCAGAGAAGAAGAAGTTTCAAGACATGCTTCTCAAACATGGTAAAGCCTTTGCTTCTTCATCAGATGAGATTGGGTGTGTGCATCCTTGTGTGGTTGCACCTATGGTGATTTTCACGGTACCACATGTGCCATGGGATTTGAAGCCTATACCAGTACCTCGGGCATTGCTTCCGAAATTGGTAGGGTTATTGAAAGAAAAGATGCAAATGGGTATACTTGAACCTTCTATGGCTCCGTATTCGAATCGTTGGTTTACTGTACCAAAGAAATCAGGAGCTTTGAGATTTATTCAAGATATGCAACCGGCTAATAAAGTGACAATCAGAAACAAAGGATCTGGACCTATTGTTGATGAAGTAGCTGAGGCATTTGCTGGGCATGCAATTTATTCTATAGGGGACTTGTACTCTGGTTATGATCAGTTTCAGCTAGCCAATGAAAGTAGAGATTTGACAACCATGAAGACTCCTCTTGGACTTGTACGAATGTGTACCTTGCCTCAAGGTGCTACTAATTCGGTAGCACACATGCAAAATGCTATGAATCAAATTTTACGAGAGTTCGTGCCTGAAAAGACTATACCTTTTGTTGATGATATTCCTATCAAAGGTTGCAAGGAGGATGATAAAAATTTGAGTGTCCAAGATGATGGTTGCAGAATATTTGTGAATGAGCATATTGATGATGTTTCCAATATTTTGAAGAGACTTGAAGAAGTAAACTTGACTCTTTCGATTGACAAGTCAAAATTTGGAGTTGATGAAATTTTGGTAGTTGGACATTTATGTGGGTGGTATGGAAGAAAACCTAATCCTGAGAAGGTTGATGCTATCGGGAGAATGAAAGCTTGTAGCACCATTACTGAAGTAAGGAGGTTTTTGGGAGCATGTGTCTTTTATCAAATTTGGATACCACATTTTGCACATATGTCTGAACCTTTATACAAATTATTGAGAAAGAGGAACAAGTTTTCTTGGGAACATGATCAAGATTTAGCTATGGACGGGTTGAAAAATATTTTGAAGTCACCACCAATTCTAAAGCAAGTTGATTATGAATGTGGAAGACCGGTGATTGTGACAGTTGACACTAGTCCAATAGCTATTGGTTGGGCTGTGGGACAAAATGATGCAGAAGGGAGACGATTTGCTATAAGATTTGGGGCAAGAATTCTCACAGAGCGTCAAAGAGCATATCCACAAGTGAAGAGAGAACTATGGGGTGCACTTACTGCTTTTAAAGCAGATAGAAATTATTTGATAGGAGCAAATGTGGTGTTGGAGACCGATTGTTTGCCTTTACTTGGTATGATAGCAAATTGTTCTTCACCTGATATTGCGATGCTACGTTGGATAGCCTACATCAAATCACTTAATCCGGTATTGATACATATTGCTGGTAACAAGAATCCAGTGGCAGATATGTTATCAAGAGCCCGGTATTTTCACGAAGAAGAAATGATGGCGTTTGAAGGAAGTGAAGAATTTTCTGATGAAGTATATATATATCAATTACAAATGGAGAAAATTCAAGCGATGAAGTCTTGCCATTTAAAGCAGAATTATATGAAGGAAGATTGAAAGATATTGGCTTTTATTTGAGCACTTTAAAGAGACATAAAGATTGGTCAGAGAAGACTTTCAAGGATATTAGACATCGTGCTTATGATTATCTTTTGCGAGATGGTTTTCTCTGGAAGAGGGCAAAAAGGGGTGATGGTATGCCATTGAGAGTAGTGGACGATTCTGAGACTAAAACCCAAGTTCTTAAAGAATTTCATGATACACTTTGGGCCGGTCATAGAGGAATTTGGGCCACTTATACTAAAATCAAAGAGCGTTATTGGTGGAAAGGATTATATAAAGATGTTGAAGAATTTGTGGCTTCATGTGTTGTTTGTCAATTGCAATCTAAAGTGAGGTTTAGGGATGAACTACATCCCACTTATCCTCTTGCCATCCATTTTCAATGGATGATTGACTTAGTTGCAATGCCACTTGGACTTTGGGGTATGAAATATCTTGTTTTGGCAAGAGAAGAGCTCTCAAACTTTGTTGAAGGTAGAGCTCTTCGAACCAAAGCAACGGAGGGGATTTGCAAATTTATACTTGAAGATATTTTCAGTCGATATGGGAGCATTGGCAAGATGAGGGCTGACAGAGGAGAATTGGATGCAGCTGAAGCAAGAGAATTTTTCAACCGATACGGTGTGCAGTTAAGGCTAACAACTGCATATAATCCTGAGGCTAATGGAAAGATTGAGAGAGGTCATCCACCCATTGTTCAAGCATTGGTTAAGGCTTGCAAAGGGAAACTAAAGTTCTGGCCTAAGTTACTTCCATTTGCTTTATGGGCTGACAGAACTACCCATAGCACTGTTACTGGTTACATGCCTGTGGAGCTTATGTATGGACAAAAACCTTTAATGTCTGTTGACGAGTCTATTCCTACATGGGTATTTTTGTCATGGGAAGATGGTATTACACGAGAAAAACTCTTAGAGCTCCGTATTAGACAGCTTGGAAAATTACCCGAGGATCAACAAATGGCATTAGAAAAACTTAAAGCTGCGAGACTGAGCAATAAGGAGAGATTTGATAGAACTCATCGGTTGAGGACCAAAAATATTGAAGAAGGGGATTGGGTTTTAGTGTTTGATAGCACTTTGGAGCATCAACACAGTACACTGAGGAAGTTTGCTAAACGGTGGTTTGGACCTTATGTGGTAATAAAAGTGCATGATAACGCCACTTATTCACTTCGAGAATTAGATGGTACTCCCTGTAGGATACCAGTGGCGGGCAAACGGATCAAAGCTTTTCGACGGAGAGATGGAAGATTTAATGAAGAAGACTTAAATGTAATATTGCCTGCATTGCAAGATCACGAAGTTGATGAAGATGAAGAAATTAATGAAGATCAACTCGGGAGTGAAGATGATCAAGAAGATGACTGAGTTTGGCACATACCGGAGGATGTGCAGGTTTAGAGGGGGTGAATGTCGCGATGCAAATGCGCATATAGTGTAAAAACTTATAGTATTATTATTTTGATGAGTTTTAAGATATCTCATTTAAAGAAGAAATGAATAGGGAATATTTGAGAAAGATTATGAATTGATTCATAATCTCTACAAGGTTTTAATTGCCTTGTGTTTTGACTAATAAGAGTCAAACTTTACATTTATCTTCTTAGAATGAGTTTTGATATTTAATTTGAGTTTTGATAGTTGTTGAAAAGAAAGGTGAAGATTGTTTTACCTTTCTTTTAGTTTTTTGTGAGTTTATCATTAAAATAAGCGAATGGATAGAGGTATGGGAGACTTTTGGGTCACCCAATTAGTTTTAGGGTGCCCATGTGGCTAGGTATGGGCTGATGTGTTCCCCCTTGTGGCTTGATAAGGGGGGCCTTCTTCTCCCGAACCTCATTCTTCTTGTGTTCATGTTTTAGTTTTTTAGTTTTGTGCCGTGTGTTTGAGGACAAGTGACTTACTGTGTATAGCTCGGATTTCAATGAAATTTTGAGAGCACGTTCCTCTTCTTGTTTTGATTCCAATGGTGTGTGGCGCTTGTCATTTGGAGTTAGTATGAGAAAGTTATGCCTTGAGAAGTGAAAGAGGGTTTAGTGCCGTCGAAATTCAAAGGCAGTCGCTTTAAACTCTTGTAGAAATTTGTATAATGATCGATTAGTTTTGAAATTTTGTGAGCACATGTGTTATGTTGATAGCTTTCTAAAAAGCTATTAAACTCTTGTTTTGGAGTTAGGACGTGAAAGTTATGCTTGTAGAAGTTTGAGGGTGTGAAACTGCCGCTCAATATAGAAGTTCCATTTTTGACGAAGTATAGAAAACGGACAGTATGATATTTTAAGCTAAGATTTACAGGCAACGTAGATGGTGATGTTAGCTTTCTAAAAAATTATGGCATCATGTATTTGGAGCTTTTATGAAGATGATATGCGTCCCGAAGTGGAGAGATGTACAGCTGCCGTGAATATTTGGAGTCTCAACTTCAGCACGCTATAAATATTGAATGGTAAATCATTTTCTCTTGAAATTTTTACAGATTGTGTAGCTTTGTGTTAGCTTTCCAGAAAGTTATAGCACACTTCATTTGGAGCAAGTATGTGTCTGTGGCATTCATTTGAATGCTGACAGTGTTTTTAAAGGTTTAAGCCTTTACACGGTTTGCTATTTTGCAAAATAAAACATAGATTTGGGTTTTTAATGGTATAAACAATAAATTACACTATCATATTTCCCCATACCTTGAATTCAAACTAGTTGCAGCTAGAAACCCCGCGTTTTCCCAGAGCAAAACCCTCTCTACCCGACATTTGGTGCTTCCACTGAGAGACGCTTTGGGGCAATTAGTTTTAGTTAAAGAATGACGGGGGATCATGATGGGGCTTCCGGAGGGGGCCAAATGAATATGGAGAATATTTTGGGGGCATTGGCCCTGTATATGGAGCATCATAGAGCAAACTCTGGTGGGCATGAGGCTACCAAAGCATTGAAGGGTGTTGTGGACAAAATTGGGAGATTTGATGGGAAGAATATCACAAACTTTTTGAGGGTATATGTTTGTGAAATGGAAGTGCATCAAGTATCTGAGGATCGTATGATGTTGACTTTTGACTTGGCTGTGGTTCCCGAAATTCGTGAGAGGGTGCAAGAAATTCGGGAAGATGTGTATGTGACTTCATGGGCCACATTTGATGAGAGATTGAGGGATGAGTATTTTGATGAAGATACGGAGAGGATGACTAAGAGGTCTTTCCTTGATTGGGTGGAGCAACAACCCGGGAATGATATGGGCCCAAATGAGCTGCTCAGAGAATTTGAGAAGAAATATAATCAGTTGCTTTTAGCAGAAAGGCGCCTTCTTGATACAAGAAAGGCAGAGATGTTTTTGCAGGCAGCCGATGATGCATTAGAGGATAGACTCCTCTTGCTTCTTGGGGATAGGACCACTGAAGGTGGTTTTACTAATGATTGGAGGAGGGTGGAAGAAACGGTGACTCTTGTGGCCAAACAACGACGGGTGAGGTCTAGAGGTATTATTTCACGGACTGATGCAAACCCCATGATGGTTCCAAGGGCTCCAAAATTATCATTGGCTCCTACAACTCTTGGTGAGACATCAAAAACAAGCAAGAGAGTTGAAGAAGACAGTATTGAAGAGCTTATCAAAGGTATCAGAGATTTGAGGGTGGAGATGAGTGAATTGAAGAAGGCACGAGGAGCAAGTTCTTCTCAATCATCAGATGGTGCAAAGTCATTTGTGAAGAGATGCATCTGGTGTGATGTCATAGACCACACTCTTCGTGGTTGCACTGATTATGATGGTGCACTTAAAGAAGGTATAGTTTCTTTCAAGGATGGGAGGATTCGTGATGCATCCACTGACCTGCCTATGGACACTAATTTTGGCAAAGGTGGAATGAAGAAAATAATGGATGAGAAGAGGGGGAAGTCGAGTGCTTTGCGTGCTAAGGGAGTTGAGTCATATCATATTGAGGTGGACCATCATACTATTGAGGCCTCTTCTACTCCAGCAAGAGAGATTATGATCAGAGGAGCACAAGCTATCAGAAAGGCAACCGGTTGGGAGGATCCTGTTGATGCAGTTAGCATCAAAGCATTTTTGGGTGAGGTGCAAAATGACATTGAGAATCATGATGCATCTGTTGAAGTAAAACGGGGTAGACCTGCAGAAGAAGATGATGCTGATGAGCCAACATTAAAGAAGAAAAATCAAGGGCTTAAAGAGGCTGCAAAGGGTGATGGACCTGGTTTTCACACACGCCAAAGGCCTGAGAAATCACCTTCTATTAATCATCCTGGAGATGCACCACTTCCAGAGAAGATATGGGAAGATTCAAGCACCAGCAAGAAGGGCAAAGAGAAGGAAGATTCTGGCAAAGGTAAAACTAAAGGGCCAGCTTACAAGCTTCAATCTGATATCGAGACTTCTATTGACATGAAGGGGATATTGGAGGAGAGGGTTTTGGATGCCAAGATTGAGTTTACATTGAGAGAGGCTCTTGGTATTGCCAAGAAAGATTTTCATGACCTTATCATTGATGTTATCAAGAGAAAAAGGCAAATGACAGCTGAGACAGTCATGATGCATGCATTGGATACTCATATGACAAAGGATGAGGAGATTGAAATCGGGCAAGTATTTAATATGATGTGTGATGCAAAGGGTGATGAAGAGAAGATTATGAACATGAATATCGAGGCATTAGAAGAGCAGAAAGATCAAACTGAAGAGATAAAGGATTATCTTACTGATGAAGAAGAAGATGATATTTTGAAGATGTTTGCTGCAGAATGTATGATTGACATCAAAAGAGATGTTACCAAAACTGAGCATTCTATTGAAGGTTTGAGCATGAAGGGATATGAGTTGATGGAAGTGAAGAGCTCAAAGAAAGAAGCCCATTCCATACTAACTCAAGATGAGGGAAAAGAAATGGTGGATGGAATGACTACTGAGGTGGCATATGAAGAAAGATTTGAGGTGGAGGCAAATGTCTTTGATTGTGGAATTGTTGATGAAATTGACCGTGAAAGAGGAGGAAAGTTGAATTATTATCAACCATTTTGGGCAAGGGCCACTACGGAGACACGAGTGAGACTTGGTGAGTTGGATGATTCTATCTTGGCACTTGTGGACCATGGCTCTGAAATAAATATCATGTCAAGGAGAATTTATGAGAAAGGCAAGTGGCCGATTGATACTCATCACGGTTGGGTCATGAGGGCTGCAAACAATGGAAGAGGAGAATTATATGGGGCTTGTCCGGCTGTATGTGCAAAAATTGGCGATGTTGAAGTTGAGCAAAATTTTTTTGTTCAAAACTATGGGACATATCCTATAATACTTGGACAACCATATATCACAGCAGCTAGAATGGAGACCAAGGTCTTGGATGATGGGTCTCATTATGCACGTATTCGGAGTCGTGATGGCAAGAGGTCTCTGCAATTTTTAACGGTGAGACCTGATCATGAAAGAAACAGAATCCAGCTTAGGGATGCACCTCTAAGATCTGGTGAAGACTTTCAGGATTTCTAAAATGCACACGTGGAGTTCGGGGATCCACGGGTGCAGATGCATCTGAAATTACTATGTCCCCAAATGTACAAAATATTGATTGTGGTTTTGTGAGTGTGACGGAGTGTGGATTTTTGAGTTTTAAGAGTAT